>OZ020121.1:21684654-23119025 GCA_963971155.1 Anthrax anthrax | reverse complement strand
CTTTTCCAATGCTAAATCAATCGGAAAAATAAAATCACTTTCAAGGAAGAAATTATGTAATAATTTTAAAAGGAAAAAAATAAACATAAAACAACATATTAACGATTACAAATAGCTTTGAGTGTAGTACTATAAAATTTGAAAGACGTTAATACTCTTGCATTTTTTGTTTTTAAATTATATACTTACATACAATATTTGGATTTTGAATTATATAAACAATATCTAATTCAGGGCGTGGACCACCTTTGTAATAAATTTGTATTGAAGATCCCACAATCAAAGTTGAATTTTTAGGATAAAGACGGAGTTGTGGGAAAACCTAAATATGAACAAAAATTAAATAAGTAAAGAAAGCATATGTACTATGATATCATTCGTAAATAACAAATAGTAAATAATTTACTGTTTTTTTTTTTTTTTTTAAATTGCACTAAAATTATGTTACAATTTCATATTGAAATTACAAAGTGGATTCTGAAACAACCATCATTATATATTTTTAATTTAAAAAAAAAAAAAAAAAAAAAAAAAAAATTACCTGAATATTTTTTGATTCACTTAATATCATTCGATTTCCATTACCAGAATGAAATGTAATTTTCGTATCACCAATTTCTGTTCCAGTTACAATATATCTATACATAGAATAATAAGTAAATAATTTAAAATAAATAAAAAATTAATATTTCCTTAAACAAAAAATTTTACCTAATTTCATTATCAAATTGTGTATCTGATAAACGTATATTTATTATTGATGGATTTACAATATCTTGATGTAATTCATACATATCTAAATTATTATGATCAATTTTTAATAGATCACCATTTGTATCATATATTTTTAATATAACTTCAATTGATTTAAACTGTTGTACACGATCTAACATATCGACTTTAATTGAATCAATTAATACAACAGATACAAATAAACGTGATGGTTCAGTCATTAAACAACGATCAAATAATTCAATTTGAACCTTTCAAAAGCAAAAATTTAAATAAAAAAAAAACAATTTAAAGGAAAAATTTTTTTTTTTTTAAATAATTTTATTTGATTGTACTTACATTTCCAACATTATGAGGAATAATAATTAACTCCTTGGTTTTAATATCGAAATCAACAGAAATTATATCTTTTTCAGATAAATTAAATTCATAATATCCACTACCTTAAAGTTTTTTTTTTTACATTTAATCAAAAAATATAAAAATATTATATTGAAAATAAAAGTAATAAAAGCAATTTTTAATGGAATTCAATTTGAACACTTGTATGTAATAGAATAGTTATACGATTGCAAATAATTTAAAAAAGAAAATATGTAATTACCTTGATCTATGTGAATTCTTTCTTGTTGATTACTAGATAATAGTATTGATATTGATTCAAATGGAAATATTGTTGCATTTACAGTCATCAAATTTATTTCATTTGTTATAATCGGTTTATAATATTCGTTACTAGATAACTAAATATAATTAAAAAAAAATAATAATAAAAAATATGCATTTAAAAACATATAAATTACTAATTATTGAAAATTTTATAAATATTTCATAATTACTTACTTTTTGTATTCCGAAATTTGGTATTTCTGGTTTAATACCATAAGAATTTAATATGTTATTATCATATTCAGTAACTGTTACACGAATTTTTAAATTTATATTAATATCAATTATTGAACACATTAAATAATTTTTATATGGTATTTGAATTTTCTCAATAATACTATTTTCAACATTACGATAACAAATAATATTCTTATTTAATGTATTGTCTTTATCATGTAATATTTTCCAATCAATTATTAATGATGTTATATTCATTAATTTACGATTTTTATTATCTAATATTTCAGTTTCAATTTCAACATTTTCTTCTTTATTATTTTTTAAATGTAATAGTGAATTATGTAATTCTAATGGGCAATTTTTTCGTAATTTTTCAATTACATATAAATTTATAAATCTTGGTTTAACACAATATATATTTGTTAAAAATTGTTGTTTATACGGTACAAAATTTTTATTTAATAACATATTATAAATTTGTAATTTTAATTGTGTATCACCAACTTTTTTACATAAAATTGTAAATGCATAAATTGGTTTTGATGATTTTGTTGTTACCACTGTTGATGTAACTTTTTCTGCTGTTGTTGTTGTTGTTGTCAATGAATCATCCAATACAATTTCATCAATTTTAGCTATTGTTTTATCATAATCTAAATATTTAATTAAATCAGCTTCAATATTAAAAACTTTTTGTGGACCATTTACATAAATTATATTACGTGATGAACCAATTGGTAGTACTATTTCATTAAATGATGGATCTAAAATTTCTAATTTCTCAAAAACATTTAATGTTATTTCATCTTTTAATAATGTATCCATATATGTATATGAAATACGTAAATGTGTCATTCCCAAATTTATACCGCGAAATTTCATTAAATAACATGCATTCAAAGCAAGTTTATGTTCATGTTTTGGATTCGGAGTTGCCGATAATGATGGTGATATAAAATCATCAATTTTTTCTTTTTCAAATATTGGGTTTGAAAATTCTAACACAAAATTCAAATTTTCACATGTTGTAAATGATACGAAAGTATCATTAATTTTTGTATATAAAGCAATATGTATGTAAACATAATCACCTAATGGTGTTTCAAAATTATATTCAACGATTTCAAGTTTAATTGGTTTTAAGAAGAATATTTCTGCAGTACGATATATTTTTAAATTACGTTTTAACGCAACTTTAACACTAGTATGAGCTAATAATGTTATTGTTGCTGCTGTTGAATTTTTATTCAATTCATTAAAATTTATATCATGTTCTTTAATTGTTGTTTCAGCAATACCATTTTGTGTTATATGTATAAGATTTGAATTTAATGAATGCCACTGATAATTACCATCACCACCAATAGCTATAAATTTGATATGGTGTTGTCTTAATTGTTTTGGATCATATGGTATATATACACGTTGTGGTTTTATAATTAATTCGTTATAAATTTGCATTTCAGCAACAGTATTTAACTAAAATCAAACAAAAAAAAAAAACAATCAACACATATTTCGTATTATATATTTTATTTTCTTACTTTTTCAAATGTTCCTTTTATCGTATTTGAACCAGCTTTAACTGCTTCACCATAAATTCGACTACCGTTCTGAGTTTGTTTTAACACATAAAATAATGTTTCATTAAATTGTGAATCAATTTTATAACGTGAACCCAATAGTAATTTTTGATCATCTCTAAATTAAAATAAATTTATTTAAAAAATTAATATTATAATAGAAACAAACCTTGTTTTACAAATACATATGTGTTGTTATAATATTTACAAACCTTGTATATAAATCAATTGCAATTTCATGTTTTTCACCTTCAATTGTTATCCAATTATAATATGGTAATAAATTTATTGTAATTTTTTCTGGTTTACCAACTGTTAATGTTGCTTTTGGTGTCTGTAATTTACTTGTTATATCAGTAGCAGCATTAACACCACCAATTACATTTGATTGTACATTACGGTCACGTAATATGATTAATGTTTGACCATAATTTTTACTTGTTACACTATTCCCAGATATTTTAGCAATATTTTCATCTTCTATTTCTAAATAATATTGATTTGATAAATTAATTTCTTGTAATTTGCCCATTTTTAACTGAAAAATAAAAAATAATTCATATAAAACATTCAAAAATTAACTATATATTATATATAAAACATACTTGTAAAATTCTAAAATCTATAGTATCACCAAGCATCATATGGACATCAGATGGATCAAGTATAATATTTGCTAATACAACAATATCAACTTCAATTTTTGGTACATGTTCATATTCTGGATAAGGTAATTGCACTGAAACCTAATAACATATAAATACATTATATATATATATAATTTCTGTAATTATTAAAAAATAATGAAAATTATTTATTACTTTTGCAGTTCCAGTATTAACACCTTCCAATAAAACCATATAACCTTTTATACCCAATATTTCAAATTTTTGTAGTGATTTTGGTATCTCATGATATTTACTTTCCGAAAATTTTAAAAATTTTATAACATCCCTATCTTTATTTAATGATTTTATAGACCAATCAAATTCGACATCTTCTAATGTTGTAAATATATTCCCTTGTGAATCTTCAGCCATTAATTCAAATGTTTCTGGTGCTTCTTCTAAATATAATTCACGTGTTGTTGTTAGTACACCTAAATGATCAATAACATCCAAAATAACATCACAACGTAATACATCATTATATTCTAAATCTTCAGCTAATACAAATGCTGTATTACGACGTTTCTCTTTTGTTAAAACAGTTACAATTGCTTTATATGAGCATTCATTATCATCTATTGAATCATAAATTGGTGTAATTTGTATTAAATCATTTCTAGATGAAGTCCTTTAAAGATAATAATAATAATAATAATAATAATAAAAGATTTTAAAATATCATTTTGCCGGTATGTATTAAATATAAATAAATTTTATTGGTTATGTTACCATTTAAAACATCCCTTCTCGATAACTTCTAATGTAAATTGTACCGAAATTTTTTGAAATATTGGCAATAATACACGAGGATAATTGAGCTTTTTTGATATTTCACATGATATTGATGTTAATAATAATAGTGTAAATAATATCTTAAAATATAATTTCATTTTTTCTCTATTATCGTTTATTAAATTTCACTTAAAAACTATATAAACTCATATGTAAATTATATTTTCACAAGATTGTTCAAAGACAATTGAATAACATCCCGCGCTTATCTGTTCTACTTTTGAAATGTTTACAACTTACAATAACAAAATATATATATGCCGTCAATGTCATATGTTTCTTAGCCACACTTTTTTTAAAAATATATGTATATCGATTATCGATTAAAATTTATAATTTTTTACTAATCCCGCATATACACTAACCATCCTGGTTAGTAGCCAGGTTTCACATCAATTGTAAATAATCTGCATAACTTTAGTATAAATAAATAATGGTTGATATTTGCTAATGATTATTCAGTTCAGTCAGTTGCATTTTGAATGTATGAGAAGACGGATGGTGCTGTAAAGTGGCTCTTAAATTATATTTTTATAGTCGACGCATGGAAGTAATGAATTAGCGTTATAGATATTATTACATTTAATTTATGATCTGCTGATATCAAACAAAAACAAATTTTTAAATTCTTAAATAAACAATTATAGTAAATAGCATGAAATAATTATTTGTTAGTAAAATAAATAAAATGAAATTTACATTTTGTATATGTACATTTAACAAAAATCGGTGGGTCTGTATGTCGGGTAATTAGTTTTACAAAAACAGATTAAAGATCATATTTAACATAATTACATTTACATATGTATGTACGTATTTATATTTAAATTATATGTGGAAAAAAAAATGTCAAAATAAACATTTATAAAATTTGTTCAGTCTTTTGGAAAAAATAAATTCTAAAAGATTGTGAATTAAACAAATGATTCAATTTTTCAATTTCTCATACCCTTTAAAATTCATAAACTGAATTCGGACATCTAGTGTGTACTAGAAGACACAGAACATGAATCTGTGATAAGTGGAATCCAAATATCGGTGTCTGGGCTAGTCATAAATATAGAAATCAAATATGTACAATCTATTCACCAAAGTTACCATTTCAATTCAATTATATTCAAACTGAATACATTTATTTTGATTAAATTGAATAATAAATATCATAAATTACGTGATTTCACGAGATAAATTTTAAAAAGAGAAATGATTATAGTGTTTTGTTTAATGTGTAAGTGAAGTACGTATCCCAAAAAATAAAAATAAATTGTTTACATTTTTTTTTGGTCAATTTATTATTTTTGTTTGGCAATGATATGCCAACTTCATGTCTTTATACTTTATAGTCCTTATCAAAAGAATAGAGATTAAAACAAGAATGGGCACAGTATGGGAGTGAGTGCAGCCAAAATTCAAAACTAACACATATAAGCAACATAAAATTGCACCAATCCTAATGCAATGTTGGTGCAGGTCAGTTCATTTTGAAAGAAGTAGACCGCGTATAGAAAAAGAGGTAAATGAAAAAGGATAGTCGCGAAGTACAGAATAGACCGCATGTACTACATCGTTTCATTCTCGAATCTAGCTAGCGAGTCTCGAGAATTATTTTGTTTACAAAAATACAATTTCTCGGTGAGTTCTGAGAATTCTTAAGTGTTGTTGGGTTAATGTGTTATAAACAAACTTTATAATTTGTCTAATTAAATAATTTATTCTATTTTATAAATAATGTCATGCAATTATTTTAATATCTGTTTAAAGTGAAAATGTTTAGATATACTGTAATATATTTTTTTTTGACGAATCAAAAAGTTGTAATTAAAATATTATTGAATAAAATTTTGAATTGTATGGAGGTTTTTGTGTTTACAATTTTTGAAGATAAATATATTTTTATCGTGTGCGATATGAATTTTAATCAATAATTTTGAATATTTAGATATTGTGTTATAGTTTGTATCTAATGTCATGTGAAAATAATTAAAAAAACATATTGTAATATTCATTTAAAAATCTTGTTCGAAAATCAAATTTTCACATGTCTGAAAACTTGAGGGAGTTCCAAGAACTTCAAATTTCGTATACGGATAGGTAAATTTTATATGATTTTAAAACACCAGGGAGTTCCAGGAAAACGTGGTTAATACAAATACAACAAACATGTGGTTATACATTTTCGAGTGATTGTTTTTTTCTCTTTTTTTCAAATGGGATATATAGAACTATTACATTTTGGCATTCATAGTGAATTTTTTTTTGTTTTTTTATGCTTTTATGTATTGTTTTTTTCTTAGAAAATATCAACATCTCTTTTGGTTTTTTTAGTCTAATTTATCTTTCTCTTCTTGTACGTTAGTATCTATATTCTTTTGGTCCTTATTACAATCTACAACTCTACACTTTTTCTTATAAAAAATATTGACATTTCAATTTCATGTCAATAAAATAAATACTTCATGCTAACAAGCTACGTGTCATGTCATCATAAATTTTCTAAAGAGGATTTTATTTAACAAAGTTTTTTAAAAAAAAAAAAAAAAACACTTAAAGCAAATAGAAAATATTAAAAAGCTTTATATATTTCACAAAAGATTTGTTTTCTTCCAAATAAAGTTAATTAAAAAAAAAAACTAACTGAAATATGTTGACAAATTTCGAGTCAAAATCAGCGAGAGTCAAAGGATTATCATTTCATCCAAAAAGACCATGGATATTAGTAAGGTAAGAATTAATAAAATAAAAATTTGATTTTTAAATTCAATATATTATTTTTGATTTTAGTTTGCATAGTGGAGTCATACAATTATGGGATTATCGTATGCATACATTACTTGAAAAATTTGATGAGCATGATGGTCCTGTACGTAGTGTTAATTTTCATTGTCAGCAACCATTATTTGTTTCTGGTGGTGATGATTTCAAAATAAAGGTATATATATCTAAATATAATTCACTTGATATAATGATACATTCAATAAATAACATAATAATTCCAGTATATAAAAATTAATAAAATGGTATTGGAATTATAACAACATTCAGAATTGTACATAATGTATTTAAAAATTTTATTTCATCATTTTAATTCATAAATAAATAAAATTTCAAAAATTTAAATAAAATTCTGCTTTATTATTGAGGTATGGAATTACAAACAAAGAAGATGCATTTTTACACTTCTTGCACATTTGGATTATGTACGTACAACAGCATTTCATCATGAATATCCATGGATATTAAGTGCATCCGATGATCAAACTATACGTATATGGAATTGGCAATCGAGAACATGTATATGTGTATTACCCGGCCATAACCATTATGTTATGTGTGCACAATTTCATCCAAGTGAAGATCAAATTGTATCAGCATCATTGGATCAAACAGTACGTGTATGGGATATCTCAGGTATAGCAGCACGAGACGGAATGAAAGGTAAGACCAAATTGGGACATAAAGTAAAACAAAAGAAAAAAAAAATGTAAAAAATGGGCTGCTTATAATTATCAAGTGATAAATACCTAAAAATCTAAATTAGTTGAATAAGCGAAAAATAATTTTTTGCTGTATTGGTTTTCTATATCTATTATTTTATTATTAATTCGATGGTTATTTTTTTTTAAATATTTACTAACATTTTTTTTAGTTTGCAATTTTTTCTCGTTTTTATTTTATGTTCGAAATGTTTTTTTCTAAATTATAAAAATACTTTATTCATTCAATTTGTGAAGTTTTGAAACAAATTTTCAACATTTAAAATAATTAATAACTTCTAAATATTTTGTTTATTAAAATTAACATGATTTTGATTTTTTGTATATACATTCAAAATGATATTTTATTTTATTAATTTTAATTATTAGTTCATTATTGCAAAAAGAAAATGAAAACAAATAAATTTATCGAAAAATATATTAAAACATTTTTCGATGACACATTGATTTAAGGTTTAATTTTCATTCAGTCTAACAGATACGATACTTAAGCCATTCCACATAAACAAATTGACTGAGAATCGGGAACATGGCTACGTAGCACAATTGGTTTCGCAATCATGTACATTTAACACTCTAAATTTAATTCTTATATTAATGTGATCGCAATCAAAAAGTTTGAAAAACGATAATTTTGTTTACTCGTTCATACGTAACATGAATAATTTTAATTTCAATTTTTTATATTGCTTATGTTATGTATCATATCTGCCAGATTGTATCTCCTAAATGAAAATTGAATCTTTCTTGTATATACGATATACATATGTATGTACAAATCCTTTTTTACAAATATAAAACATTTAAGCGATTAATTTAAACTCTAACAAGTGAAGAGAAAATGAATTTCTTGTTCTATTGATTTTAATCAATAAAGAAACTACAAACATACATCATTTTTTTTGCCCATGGGTTCTAATTTGGTTTTCCTTGTATTTTATATAATTATACATATATACATATATATAATTTAAAATTGATAAAATGTTCTGTTAGATTAAAAATTATGCCTATAAAAGGATAGAATAAAAATTACTTTTTCCATAATTATATTACATCAAAATAAAATTTCCATTTTTTCATATATATACAATGTACGTATACAACAGCATGCACAAATAAATACGTTTTATGCATAATATAAAAAATTACAAAATTTATTTTAATTCTCTATTAGCTTATTTTTATATCATTTAATTTCCCCTCTTCCTTATGGTGGTTTTAAATCTATAAGCTAGAAATATTTATTCAACAATGCAATGGAAATAACAAGAAAATTTAAATTGGCAATGTATAATTTTTTTTTTCTTTTTTTGAGTCTAACAGAACATTATATTTAAATTTATTTGGATTAATTTTTTCTACAATTATTATTTTTTCCTTAACAAACAAAAAAAAAAAACTACCTTTTCATTTATTAAAATTAGGTTTAAGAAAAAAGAATGTAGCACCTGGCCCCGGTGGATTAGACGAACATTTAAAAAATCCTGGTTCAACAGATTTATTCGGTCAAGCTGATGCTGTTGTTAAACATGTACTTGAGGGTCATGATCGTGGTGTAAATTGGGCCAGTTTCCATCCAACATTACCATTAATTGTATCTGGTGCTGATGATCGTTTAATAAAATTATGGCGTATGAATGAATATAAGGCATGGGAAGTTGATACATGCCGTGGTCATTACAATAATGTATCATGTGTATTATTTCATCCACGTCAAGATTTAATAATATCAAACAGTGAAGATAAAAGTATACGTGTATGGGATATGACAAAACGACAATGTTTATATACATTCCGAAGAGATAGTGAACGTTTCTGGATATTAACAGCACATCCAACATTAAATTTATTTGCAGCTGGACATGATGCTGGCATGGTTGTATTTAAATTGGAACGTGAAAGACCAGCATATGCTGTACACGGTAATATTCTGTATTATGTTAAAGACCGATTTTTACGTAAATTAGATTTTACAACAACAAAAGATTCAGTTGTTATGCAATTACGTGCTGGTAGTAGCAGCAATAGTAATAAATTTCCAGTTCATAGTATATCATATAATCCAGCATTAAATGCAGTATTATTATGTATACGTACAAATAATTTAGAAAATAGTACATATGATTTGTGTACAATACCAAAAGATACTGAATCACAAACAGAAGCAGAAAGTAAACGATCATCTGGTATAACAGCAATATGGGTAGCACGTAATCGTTTTGCTGTATTAGATCGTAATAATCAATTAGTTATAAAAAATTTTAAAAATGAAATTACAAAAAAAATACCAACATTTTGTGAAGAAATATTTTATGCTGGTACTGGTATGTTATTAATAAGAGATCCAGAATATGTTACTCTGTATGAATTACAACGTCTTGTTGCTGTTGGATGTATTAAATTATCAAAATGTCGTTATGTTGTTTGGTCTAATGATATGTCATTAGTTGCATTATTATGTAAACATTCAGTGACAATATGTGATCGTAGATTACAATATTTATGTACAATACAAGAGAATACTAGAGTTAAATCAGGTGCATGGGATGACTCTGGAGTATTCATTTATACAACTAGCAATCATATTAAATATGCAATTACGAATGGTGATCATGGTATAATTCGTACACTAGATTTACCAATTTATTTAACACGTGTTAAAGGTAATCAAGTATTTTGTTTGGATCGTGAATGTCGTACAAGAATATTAAATATTGATCCAACTGAATATAAATTCAAATTGGCAATTATAAATCGTCGTTATGAAGAAGTTTTACATATGGTACGTAATGCAAGACTTGTTGGCCAGAGTATAATCGCATATTTACAACAAAAAGGTTATCCAGAAGTTGCATTACATTTTGTTAAAGATGAAAAGACACGTTTTGGTTTGGCGTTGGAATGTGGTAATATTGAGATTGCATTAGAAGCAGCTAAAGCATTAGATGATAAGATATGTTGGGAACGTTTAGGACAAGCAGCTTTGTTACAAGGAAATCATCAAGTTGTAGAAATGTGCTATCAAAGAACAAAAAATTTCGATAAATTATCATTTTTATATTTGATTACTGGTAATTTAGAAAAATTAAAGAAAATGAATAAAATTGCTGAAATTCGAAAAGATATATCAGCTCAATATCAAGGTGCGTTACTATTGGGTGATGTTAATGAACGTGTGAACATTTTAAAGAATTGCGGTCAATTATCATTGGCATATTTAACAGCAACTGTACATGGTTTAGATGATGAAGCAACAAAATTAAAAGATCAATTATCACAGAATAGCGAAAATTTACCACAAATAGATACAAGCAAAGCTAGATTATTAAAACCACCGACACCAATTCAACAGGCAGAAAGTAATTGGCCATTATTAACAGTTTCAAAGAGCTTCTTTGAAGGAGCAATGCTTGCCAGAGGACAAACGAATGTAATACAAGCCCTCAATGTAATAGAAGAACCAAATACCGAAGGAGCTGGTGGTGATGGTTGGGGTGCTGATGCTGATCTAGGTTTAGATGATCAAGATGATGGCGAAATAAAGGAAAATTTGACTGGAGGCGATGAAAGTAAGTCTTTTTTAAAGAAGTTATTTATATACCTACATTTACAGTAATTTATTGAAAAATATTTTAAATTTTTACAGATGAAGGAGCTGGATGGGATGTAGGTGATGATGATATTGTATTACCAGAAGAACTTGCTTCAAAATTAAAATCAACCGATTTGAGTGATAATTCATATTATGTTGTTCCAAATAAAGGAATATCATTACCACAACACTGGTCTAATAATTCACCATTAGTTGCTGATCATGTTAAAGCGGGTGCTTTTGATTCAGCATTTAGATTATTGAATGAACAAATCGGAGTAGTAAATTTTGTACCATTCAAAACATTATTTATGACATTATATGCAAGTTCACGTACATCATACACTGGTTTACCAAATTTACCATCTTTATATGGTTATCCACAAAGAAATATTAAAGAAAGTAATCCGAAAAATAGTCGACCAGCAACTGGAGTAAAATTAAATGATCTTGTACAAAAATTACAGGTACATATTTTTTAAAATATTTTTCGAATATATACAATGATATATCTAATATTTTTAAATAGATTTGTTATAAGCTTACAACTGAAGGTGAATTTTCAAAGGCAATTGATAAATTGCAATCAATTTTAATAAGTATTCCATTATTAATTGTTGATACTAGACAAGATATAGCTGAAGCTCAACAGTTATTAAAAATTTGCAGGGATTACATAGTTGGTTAGTAAATAAAAAAAAAAAAAAACATTTTTTTTAAAAATAGTTAATGTTATGATAATTTTTTGTTTGTTTTTGCGTAGGTCTTAAAATGGAAACAACTCGAAAATGTTTACCAAAAACTACATTAGAAGAACAAAAACGTATTTGTGAAATGGCTGCATATTTTACACATTGTAAATTACAGCCAGTACATCAGATATTGACATTACGTACAGCATTAAATATGTTTTTCAAATTGAAAAATTATAAAACAGCATCATCATTTGCACGTCGTCTATTAGAATTAGGGCCAAGACCAGAAGTTGCACAACAAGTACGAAAAATTTTACAAGCATGTGAAGTTAATCCAATTGATGAACATAAATTACATTATGAAGAATTTAATCCATTTAATATATGTGCGATTGAATTTAAACCAATATTTCGTGGTAAACCAGAAGAGAAATGTTCATTTTGTGGTGCATCATTTGATCCTAAATATAAGGGTAAATTATGTACTGTATGTGAAGTTAGCGAAATTGGTAAAGATGTTATTGGTTTAAGAATATCTGTATCACAATTCCGTTAATACAATATATAAATAAATGAATGAATTTTTATAAAATAAAACTACAAATTGTATTACATTAATTATTACTTATTATTAATAAAAGGAAAAAAAATTATGTTATTGTCATTATCATTATATTATATTATTAGAAAAAATACAATTTGTAAGCATTTATATTTCTACCCATTGAAATTCCATTAAAAATAAAAAATTTATGTAATTACATTTGCATTAAAATTGTTTATTAGTAAAATATTTGAAAATTTGATCGTAAACAGCAATGCATTTTATCACATTAGTAAAATCACTACTTTTCAATTTAATTTTTAATACTGTTTTTCTAGTCAGTGGTAACCCTGATAGGATTACATAATCATTAATCACTAATCAGCACCAGTGTTGCCACTTATTTTTAAACAAATGTGGTAGATAAAGTCCTGAAAAATGTGGTAGATTGAGATATTTAAGTGGTAGATTAGAGCCCACAGTCAAACTAACTTAGAAAATTGTTTAGAACTAAAAAATGTACAGAAACAAGGTGGTATTGTTTATCCCTAATCCCATTTTAATTCGAATTTTAGATACTCCCAATTTAATATTCGTATGACGGACATAATTCGAATTTTGGCTTAAACCGAAATTATTTGGGCTTAATCCCAATTTTTTGAGAATGTATGTGTGGCAAATTTCCAATATGGCAAAAATTAAAAAAAAAAACATTACAATTAGTACTGAATGACATTGTGAGTAAATATAAAACTAAACTAAAGTAAATAAAAAACTAGAGCTAATTACAAAAAATTCACAAAATAAATATCATATAACATAAAAAACTAAAATTTATAATTCAAAAATAAAGTAAAAATACATTTTTTCAAATATTTTTATTACATGAATGTGACTTCTAATGGATAAAATAGGATAATAGATAAAGAATGATAAAATTATCATACCATTGAAAGGAATAGAAAAATGTGGTAGATCACCAAATTTAACGAAAAAGTGGTAGATCTACCACAATTGTGGTAAAGTGTCAATCAACACTGTTTAGGGATTTCATTTTTTTTCCAGATTTGCATTTGAAAAAATTGATTTTCTTCTTTTTGGTTTGATAACATCTTCTAAACATAAGAAAATATTTGTTTCTGTTGCATCAACCATAATTGTATTTCGTCTAGTCATTCGTTTATTCGGATTATATTGTTCAGTTAACAGTGGAGATGATGATAAGGATGTTGATTTTGTTGTTTCAATTTGATGTATACTTTTTCTTTTTTGTAACAATTTCTCTTTCGATGATTTATTATCACAATTTAATCTACCACGTGTTACAATTTCATGCGTATTTAAGTAATTTTTATATTCACCATTTTTTATAATTTCATTACTAAATGCATGATAAGTTTCAAAATGATATAAAGTTGAATCTTCTTTTAAATATTTACTACAAATTGTACAACGTATACAAAATTTTCCAAGATTTCTGTAACTAAAAAAAAAGAAAAAAAAAAAAAAAAGAAAAGATAAAAAATACATTCATTTTAAAGTGATAATTTATTTTAATTTTGAAAATTCAAATAAGATGATGTAATGTTCTTTTTAATTTCCATTATATATCATTTAACAAAAAAAATAAAATAAAATAAAATAAAAAATAAACTTACCCTCTCTCATGTATATCTTTATGTCTGTCTAAATAGTTTTTCGACATAAAATTTTTACCACAAATTCGACACATAAATAATTGAACAGATGACGCCTCTGTTGCTTTTGTTGTTTTTATTGTTGGTGTAGACAATGTATTTCTTGTTTCTAATTTATTTTTTTTACTTGACGGTTGTGATTGTATTTGTATATCATTATTAGGCATCATTTTCTCATTACTCTCTTGTAAAAGTTGTCTATGTTTCATTATTAAATGTCGTTTTAAATTACCCTTCCTAATATATGAATTATTACAATATTTACATTTTGATTCATCTTGTTTTGTATTTCTATTATACTTCTTCTTACAAAATAATTGTACATGATTTGAATGTGATGTAATTGAATGAAATATTTTTGAACATAATTTACATTTAATTGATTTTTGAGAAATTTTGAGAGGTCTAAAAAAAAATTTTGAAAAAAAATATATATATGTAAAATTTAAATGAAAAAAAAAAAAATAAATAAAAGAAATATGCATATCCAAACCTGTTTAGTAATTTTATGTATTTATCGCATTGTAAATTATTTATTTTATGATCGTTCATTAAATGATGTTTAACTTTTCTTCTTGATACATACGATTTTTTACATATTTTACATGATGTTGAATATTTTAATTTTGTTATCCTTTTATTTTCAATATTTTTAGATGCACTTTCAGTTTCTTTTTCAACAGTAAATGATGACTGAACCGGTAATGATAATTTTCTAAAAATAAAAAAAATGTTGCAAAAAATAATACAATTAAAATTACTGACAAGTTTATATGCATCTCGAGCATTCTTTAGCCTCAGATAACATGAAAATCGTTTATTTGTGTTGTTCGAGGAATGCTTATAATAACAAAACAAAAAAAAAAAAAAAATCACATACAAAGTTCTTAATTTCTTTGGATCTGGTTTATGACAGCGCATATGAGCTCTCAATCTAAAACGATCGGATACAATTCGTGTACAAATCTTGCATTGATGTTTTTTATCACTGTGTAGATACCCGTTTATGAATGATGGATAAGAAAAATAATTAATTAAATAAATTGAATTTAAATTCTTCTAACTTTTCATTTTGTTCATTTAATTTTCCTACCTTTGTGGTAATTTCTTTTTTAAACATTTTTCATGAAATTTATTTAAATGTCGTATAAATGATGACCGATTTCTAGAAATTTTACGACATAAAATGCATCTGTGCGGTTCTAAATGTCCTGGTAAATATCTAAAAAAAAAAACATATTTTTTTTTTTTTTTTAAATAAGGAATGCTAAGAGTGCTTTTATTGATTCAAAATTTGAATACTTTTCGTCATTATCATATTCTTCAACTGTCGATCTTTCATTCATTTCATCTAGACTATTTACTTCACTTGTTGAATTCGAATTAACTTCTGACAATTCTGGCATACTCAAATTTTCATCTTCCGTCTCATTATCTTTTCTTTCTTGTTGCTGTTTTTGTTGATTCTTTGTTGATTTTATTTGCGTTTTATTTTGATTATCTATATTATCCTTTATATTATTTGTCTCTTTGTCTTCCATTAATTTTTCTTTATTATTTTTTAATCTTGTTGCTCTTCGTTGAAGCAAATTTTTATTATTTTTACTAAAAATATTTAAAAAATAATAATAATTAGTAAATGTAAAATTCTAGAAAAATACAAAATAAATAGAAAAAATTCTGTATACATAAGTATTTATGTTTTTGACTTTTTTTTTTTTGAATAGATTGAAAATTTTTTCGATCAGTTGGTAAATGGCTCTCTTAAAGAGAATATAACTTAAATGTTATATAAAAAAAACTTTTAAATACCTGTTTCCGTGACATCTTTTAATATGAACTTTATGACTTTTTGCTGATAAATATAAACCACATTTATTACATTGTACTTTTGTATTTAAATTATCAATTTCATTTTCATCAATTTCTTTCATATAATTATCACCATCTGTGTCATAATCATCATTAACTGAATTTTCAATTGTCACGGACGCTGTTTCAGCGTTAGCTGATATCTGTATAGATGATAATGGATCTGATAATAAGGGTACATTTTCAATATCGACATCTTCTTCATTTTCATTTATTAAAATATTTTCAATTGAAATAAATTCTCTAAAAAACAGTACAGAAGGTACAAAATTAATTCAATTAACGTTTTTTATCATAAAATTTAATCTTTAGACAAATTAAAAACTTTAAGAGTATTACTGATTGTAATTTTCAATGTTTTCAAGTATCTGTTCTGGATGGAGCATCGTTTGCACATATGATGTTGTCGATGATGAGGGTGCTGGCGATAATACTGATAAATTATTTTCTATTGTCGTCGTTTTAATATCTTGGATTTCTGGTTCCGCAGTTGACATTGATTCCTTATGACAGAAAACATATGATGAAAGGGATGATTGATGTTTTGATATTGCACTCTGTACCAACGATTTTACTGTACCCGTTTCATTATTTGAAGTTTTAAATTGTAATTTGCATTGTTGTTGCTGGGATTTTTGTGATGCTAAAGAAATCACGTTTGTTATCTTTGCAATTTGTTGCTGTTTTGAATTTTGCTGTATATTAGATATTATTGAATGTGAAGAATTATTTTTTAACTCATTTTCATTACAAGTATTTTCAGTTATTTTTGTTGTTGTTGTATTTGGAAAATTCTTTTGATTTTCTCGATTTCTAATTTGCTGTTCATTATCACCAGTACCATATTCATTTGTCAAATTTTTCGTATCAACTATTTTTACTTGTTTATCATATTCTGGAAATACAATATCTGTACCAGTTAAATTTCCAATTGATTTTTCATTTCGTTTATCTATATGGTTGGTATTTAAGCTTTTTTCTATTTTAGATGAATCTTCATTATTATGACGATTTGTTAATGAATCAATTGTTGATGATATTATAATCATATCATCACTATCATCGCCATCAATATTAATATGATCATCATCGTGATGATGATCTTTACCATCCCTACTGACACCATTATTACCATCATAACCGTAATCACCATCACAACAATAATTATCATCATTATCATCAAAATCAACTGGTATACCTTCAGTTACACCCGATTGTATGTTATTTAATGTATTTCGTGATATTGATTGTGTTCTATTATCAATATTACTTGTATTATATGTTTCGAATTTTTTTAATTCTAATCTCATTAGTAAATCAGAATCAATGCACATTTTTTGAAATTTATATGCACCAACTAAACGATTTAAACATAAATAACATATTGATGATGGTAGACCATCATCTGATCTAAAATTAATTGGTAGTGCAAATGATAACAATTGTGATATTGGCACTGAATTTATTTCTGAATTAAAAATATTACTCATGTTATCACTTTTATTCATACACGCGCGACATATTTTTTTATATCGTTCTTTTAATTCTTTCATTTTAAATTTTATAAAATTTAGAATTTCTCTAGAATTTAGAATGATTTTTAATTTACTTACTTATAGCCTTCTAGATTAAACGACAATTACAGACGCTAATTTAGACCGATGTTCCATAAAGCGGATGTTCCATAAAGCCGATGTTCCATAAAGCTGATGTTCCATAAAGCCGATGTTCCAAGTTCCAATACGGCATTTAGTTGAGCGTTAGCAGCTGTTATAATTTACATACAGTATACCAAATTCGTATTCGTACACCTGGGTTTTTTTTTTTTTATAGAAAATGCACTTATCAAAAGAAAAATTTAAGTGTAAGTAAATAAACATGTTTAATATTGAATAAAATAACAAATTCACTTATTTTGGTTTAAAAACAAATCGATAATTCTAAAATAAAAACCAAATCGTTACATTTATACCAGTACAATATCAAATCCTAATTTTATTTGATTTTATTAACTTTATTAATTTAAATTAGCAATTTTAAAATTAATTTAATTTAATTAATTATTTATTTAAAATTAACGCCGAAAAAGTCCAAAACGCCCAACGCTCAATTCAACGCCGTCCGTTATGGAACATCGGCTTAAGCGACCAATGTAGACGCTAATTTACTTATAGGTTAAGGCCCAATTACAATTGGCTTACGTGAACGTGACTTGAGTAAAAAGTATGGTTACATGAATTTAAAATTTAAATTAAATACAATCAACTAGCACTCACTGTCACTACCAGTGTTTCCACTTATTTTTCAACAAATTTAGTGGATAAATCTGAAAAATGTGGTAGATTACAAAATTTAACAAAAAAGTGGTAGATCTACCACATTTGTGGTAAAGTGTTAACACTAGTAATAAAATAATGTAGTGTACGTAGTGTGTGGAGTCTGGAGCAGCTTTATATGCTTGTGCATGCATGCTTGCGTGTAGTGTATGGTGTATATGAGGATTGAGGCCTAACCTAATGCCTATAAAAATTAAATATTTATTTATGTTGTTGTTGTATGTGAAAATTACTGTGCTACTGCTATATACTGTGCACTGTGACTGTGCTATATACTGTGCTATTATACTGACTGTGCAGTTTATAGTTTTTTTTTGAGTGCGATAAAATTTTCGTTCTTAAACTCCACAATAAAAAAAAAAGTCTTATTACAATTTCATTACTTTATAATTATATTCTAATAGTTAAATAGAGAAAAAAAACATTGAAATAAAATTTGTCTAACAAAACGACTCGAATTCATTACACAAAAAAAATGTCAAGTATCAATGAAGACCTGGTTATAGCATTAGAGAGGACTCCTGAAAGTCAGTATTTTCCTGGTGTAGAAATTCTGTTAAAATTACTTGATAATATTATTAAAGAGCCAAGTAATCAAAAATATAGAATGATACGTGTAGAAAATGAAGTAATTCGAAATAAATTATTGCCATTAAATGGTGTTAATGAACTACTAATGAACATCGGTTTTAATTTAACGGATTATGGTTATACATTACCACCTAATGTATTATTAGCTAAATTAAAAAGATATCATGAATTCATAGCAAAACGTTTAGATATAAGAAAAAATATGCCATCATCATTGCATTTGCAATTATCATCTAAATTCCTATCAGATGAAAAACCATCAACATCAGGATTGAATTCGGTACTGCCAAATGAATCAATGAAAAAGATTATCAAGAGTAAGTAGAAATCTGCATGAAATCTGTTCATTAAGGCTTTAAAATTTCCTTGAAGAGTTGTCAATTGAAATTAATGATTAAATAATTTCAGATCCTAGATTAGCAAAATTATCTGCTAGTAAATCATTTCTTGAACGAACTAGTTTTCCAAAAGTTTTGGTAAAATACAATCACTTTCAATATCATTTTTTACTATATTTTCATTTTTCAATTTTAATTATTATTATTTTTTTTTTTTTCATTTTTTTAATTACAGACTACAAAAAATACATTCCTTCGATCAATTGAAGAGCATTCCGATTTAATTATGCAATATAAAGATAAAAATTTACAAGAATACGCATTAAAATTAATTCCAATTGAAAGTTTAAGACTTAATGCAATTAATAAATTAAGAAATATGCAAAAAGATATAATAACTGGTAGATTAAAAATAGATTTTGATCCATGTTTAAATGATTTAATTCTAATTGAATTACTACATTGGTTTAATACAGAATTTTTTGAATGGATTAATATAATACCATGTAAAATATGTGGTAAAGATAATAATGGTAATTCAATTGTAACAAAAACAGTTAATAATATTCGAGTTGAAATAAATCCATGTTGTGGTAAAGAAACGAAATTTTATCGTTATAATGATATTGAAAAATTATTACAAACAAGAAAAGGACGTTGTGGTGAATATGCAAATTGTTTTACATTTTTATGTTATGCATTAGACTATGATTCAAGATTAGTATGTTCACAATTTGATCATGTTTGGACTGAGGTAATTGTTTTTGTCTAAATGGAGATCGTGATAATTTATAAAGATAATTTGTTAACACATTATAATTTTTTTATGATATTAACACGATTTATTTAGTTTGAGATATTCTGTATGAATGCTTTTGCTATATATTTTGAGTACTTATGTTTATTTTTAGGTTTATTCACCATCACAAAAACGTTGGTTACATCTTGATCCATCAGAAAATGTTATTGATTCACCATTAATGTATCAGCATGGTTGGAAACGTACTATTAATTATGTTATTGCATATTCACTTGATGATGTACAAGATGTAACATGGAGATATACTAGTAATCATAAGAATATATTAAAATTACGAAATCTATGTACTGAAAAAGAATTAGTTGATACTTTGGTAAATATAAGAAGAAAACGTTTAATCAATGTATCAAACCGAAGAGAAGTTTATTTGTTAAAAAGATGTACATTAGAATTAGTTCAACTTATGGTTGAAAGGTATGTTAATTTTAAATTCTATTAATTTCAATTGTTTTTAATTTTTTTCATTATTTTATTTTTATTTTAATAATTCTTGATATAAATTTTAAAAATCAAGAGAACCAAATGAAAATGAGAAAAAAGGTCGTAGTTCTGGTAGTTTAGTATGGAGACGAGATCGTGGTGAAACAGTAGACGATAATGTAAAAAATATTATATTATTTTTGTATTTTTCTAAAATTTTATCGCTTAATGATTTTATTTTTTATTTTTCGATAGTTCTTTAAATTTGAATTAAATGAGGAAGAAATACAAGCTAAACAATTTAATTTGCGTTATTCTTGTACTTATGATAAATATGAAAAATATATACAAGATACTGATGGTTATAAAAAACTTAATTGGGTAAAAAAGGGCTGGTATAATTGTAATTTTTTGTCAAAAAATATATTTCGAAAAATTGAAAAAGACTGGAAAATGGTTTATTTAGCACGTAAAGGTAAAAAAAATAAAAATTGATGAAATTATCTCATTATATACATTTTTTGTTTTTCATTTTTTAGAAGAAACTGATTATGCTGAAATAATATGGAATTTTGATTTTTCTAATACAAATTTAACAATAAAAAAATATTCATTAAAATTCGAAACAAAAACATATGAGAATGGTAAAATTATAATAAATGTAATAAATAATAAAAAAAATAATTCAAATAATGATAACAGCAAAGCTGATAATAATTATGATAACATTGATGGTAGTAGTAGTGATAATATTAATGATGATATAACTGGTTCAAATTCATTTAAAATACATGTAAAATTAATGGGAGGTAAAGATGATTTATCATGGCAACATACACAATTATTCAGACAAAGTTTAGTTTCTATTGATTACCCATTTGAATTAAACATTGTTTTCAATTAATTAATCAAATTAAAAAGCTCTAATTTTAAAATGAAAATGTGTAACTAAGTAATTTTTACTACATATTGTTAATTTGGAAAATGAAAAATAAAACACAGAAATACAGAGTAAATACAATTATATTTAGCAATAAAAGGAAACAAAATAGAAGGGACTAAAAATGATTTTTTTTTAATGTCTAGGCACATTTATGTAATAAAAATTTGTTGTTTTAACACTAGTTTTTTTCAAGTATTTCAACATGCATATAATTTCTAAATGAATTTTACATAACATCGATTTTTTTAATGAAAATATTTTGAATTATACATATTATAGTTAGTATTCTGTTACTTTTTTTTTTTGGTTAGTTTTAAAAATAAAACGAAGATTTATTTTATTTTATTTTTTTTTTTAATTAAAAGAACAGAAATTAAAAATTTACAATTGTTTGATGTTTTATTTGTATTTTAGCATGGAATTATTTTATTCCGTTTATTTTTTTTTTAAATTTAACTAAATATTTCATCATTTTTTTCTTTTTTTCTTATAAATTCCTTTTCTTTTTTTTTTGTTTTGAAACGTAGTGCCAAAATACATATACACGATTAATTACAATATATTTTTATGAAAAAATAGTTTAATAATTACATTTGATTTGAATTTTTTCTTTGTTTTCTTTACTTTGTTTTATACAAATATTTTTTGTTTATTTAAATAACATGTATTTTATATTTTTATTTATTTACTTTATGTGTATGTGATATATAAATGCTCAAAAATTCTATTTAAAAAAAAATGTAAATAACTTTTTGTTTTCTTCTGCTTTGGATAATTGGAATAGATTTCTCCACATATTTGCATATAATTAATATATTTGCTGCACAAAGGTATTATTATTATTTTTTATTTTGTTGCAGTATGTTTTTTTTTCCTTTTTTTTACATTTGTATCTTTTTGTTTTTTGTTATAGAAAAATTAAAGCGATTTTATAAGGATAATGATGAAATCTTTTTACACATATTTTATCAATTTATCTTATTTTTATTAATCGTTTTTTTTTTCTTTCTACCATTTCTTGCTGCATTTTTTAAAGAAATATTTAAAATGAAAAAAAATAAAATAAAAAAAAAAATGTACTTAAAACAAAAAAGACAAAATATATATATATATATATTAAATAGGATTTTCTGCATTATTTGCTGTTACAAAAAAAAAAAAAAAAAATGGAAATCATCATAAATGTAAAAAAATATCTCTTTTTTTTCTCAATTCTTCATTTTTGTTGTTTAAAGGAGTGGTTTTCCCTCTGGAATTGTTGGTGAATTTGGTGTTGTTGAATGATTTTCATTTAATGCATCATTAAAACTGGCAACAGAACTTGAGCGAGATGTTGATACCTTTGTCTAGGGATTAAAATAAATATTAAAACTTATTTTTAGAAAGGTTATTGCTTTATTTTTTACCTTCACATTTTCATAAGCGGAACCTACTTTATCTTCCAATGATTTCATTGATTCAGAATTTTTTATTTGTGATAATTTCGATGTAATTCCACTTGTTAAACCACCAAATAAAGATGAAGTCTTTTCTGCTGTTGATTTAAATACAGATTCTGTTCTTTGATAGCTATGAAAAAAAAAATGAAAATATTAATTGGAAATTTTGTTCTTGCAACAAAAAAGGGAACAAAAAGTGGAAGAGAGAAATAAAATTAATCTGATAACGCACATATACGATATTGATATTTAGAAAAATAACCCTTATCCTTTAATTTGTGATAATTATATGTTAGGCGAAAATTAAAACAAAACACAATTCACAACGAATTAAAGGAAAAATAAAATACAAAAATAATATTTACAACGATACAAAAAAAAAAGTGCAACATACAAAATAAAATTATATACAAATAAAAAATCTACTTACATAGGTGCATCATGAACTGCTTTAGCAATTTCTCCAACTTTAGTTTCGACAGAATGAAAACTTAAAATGTACAAATTAAACATGATAAAAAAAATAATAAAAATAAAATAAAAAATATATAATACAAGACAAAAACAAAAAATAAAACAATAAAAGTAAAAATATTAAAAAATAATAATAATTAGCACGAAACAAAAGTACAAAATACTGTTATTTTGTTTGTACTGTAGGATAACGATCATTATAGATATGAATACACGTTTAAGATATTAATAGAATTATCACTTGAGAATATAAAGCTGTTTTCATGTGCTAGCTGTTTTCAATTTAAAATTTGTTAATAATACTTCTTATTTTTGTCTTTGTTATATAATGTATATATTTTTAATTGGATTTCATTACACAAGCACATTTTATTCAATAAAGAATACATTTTTTTTTTTGCATTTAAAAAAGTTCTATTGAAAACAACCATTAATGAAATTGAATACTTATTAAATATAAATAATGTAATTATTAACTATATTTGTATAGAATATAAATTTTACATACACTTGACTCTCTTTAACATTTTTAATTCCTTGATTCATATCATCAGTTATTTCTTTCCAAACTGTAATACCTAATTTACGCTTTAAATCTGATGCAAGTCTAGTTTTTGATGCAAGAACTGTTCTTAATGTATTGATTTCTTCTTCAACACGTGCTAATTCCTACAAATTAAAATTGATGAAAATAATTTTCTAGATAGTTAAAATATAAAAGTTATTTATACATTATTATTTTTTAACATACTTGACTCCATTCAGCTCTTAGTCTATCTTGTTCTTCTGCAGTTAAACTAGCAAATTCAGCTGCGATATCTGCAGATGCAACAGATGCTGGTGAAGCTGGTTCAGACATTTTTGATGTTGAATTATCTACGAAAAAAAAAAAAAAAAAAACAAAATAAAACAAAAAATAACAAATATGTATTAGTAATAAGTAATCACATAATAAATAAATTATTAAATTAAAATTGTTACTATAAATAAAAACATGTATATTTAAAAAAATGAAAGTTTTATTGTATACATTTATGATTGATAGAGAAAAAATATTAAACAATACAGTGTTGTTACACACGTACATATATGTTATAAATTAAACGAAATGGAAAATTTATTTTATTTTAGAAAATTAAAGAAAATATAAGTTATTTTATTTTGCATACATGCAAAAATATAAATGAAATAGCACAGAAATTTACTATAATTATTGCTGTACATATAAATTCATGCATACTCATACATACGTATGTATCAATATATAAACTTTTACACGCTTATGTACATATATATGTGTGTAAATATCAAATTACAAAGTACAACAATTCAAATTTAATAAAAAAGAACTTTTAAATTTATTAGAGATGAAAGCTATAATTTTATTTTTTTCATTTACACGTTTCAATTTTAACATGATTCATGAATTGCTGCAGAAAAATTTTTTCGCCTATTAAAAGTTGCATGTTACACATAATTTTTTTTTTTTTTTTTTTTTTTTTTTTTTTTTTTTTTTTTTTTTTTTTTAAATTATTTAATTAAATGTACATACGTATATAAAGATTGTGTGTAGAAGCAATGAAATATAAAAATTTAGAAGAAATAAAAAATGAAAGTTATTATGAATGTATTATATAGGATAAAATTGTATAACAAAAAAAAAAAAAAAAACATTAAAAAGATCAACAATTGTAATATCCCACAAAAAGAAAGCATATCTATGGAAAGGTATAGGTGTATTTTACATATTCATACATATGTATATGTATCTATAAAATAATTATTGTCTATGTGTGTATGTAAATAACGTTTTCTTTTCTTTTTGGTGCGAAGATACGCATTTATCAGTACATATCGTATTATTTTTCAATGCTTTTTCTTACTTTATATTGTTAAATTAAAATTTAAGAAATTTTCTCTTGTCGTTTACATTTTTTTTTTTTTCTTCTCTTTTTCGTATGTACCAACAATAATGGAACTCAATTATATAACTGATTAAGATATGAAAAAAGAAAAAACCGTAGAAAGTGTATATTGATATTTAATTTTCTTTAAAAATAAAAATAAATAAATTTATAATGAGAATGTAAAATAAAAAAAAAAAATAAAAATTTTAAATTTAAAAAAAAAAAAAAAATTGTTTTATTTTTAAATGGTTTTTCTTAATTCATCGTATTTTCAGGGTCATGTAATAATTATAACTTTCATACATTGTTGTAGATATATCAAGTCAAATATTAACACGTAAGTAAATAAAAAAAGCAAAATTAATAATAAATCTTATAAAATTAACATTTAATTTTGAAAGTAAATGATCAGTCGTTTTTTACAAAGTTAAAAGATTCTTTTTTTTTTCTTTTTTTTTTTTTTTTTTATTATTACAAATGGTAATCAAATTCATTATAAAAAATTTAAATTAGTTTAAGGCAAACACAAACTATTATTATTAAATTTTTTTATCAATATAAATAATATATTTATTTTTTGTTTTAATTTTAGATTTTTGTTTTTTTCTTGTTATCATTGTTTAATCGATTAAATTATTTTATTATTTACTTACCATGATTACCAATATTAAGAAATTTTTTATAATTATCACTACTTGAAATTTTTGAAAAATATGGTTTTGAAAAATCAATAAATGTTACTTTAACATCGGTTACAGATTTTTTAGTAAAAAATTTTAATCTTAATCTTTTACCAATATTACTAAATTTATTAAATTTATTTAAATAATTATTATTTATTAATTTTAATTTAATATTACTATTATTATTAGTGCTATTATTATTATTATTATTATTTTGATTATTATTATTATTATTACAATTTAAATTTAAATTTATTTTACTAAATTCAGTTTCAACTGTTTGAAATTCTAGACTATCATAATCTAAAAATGATGATTCAATTGTTGTTTTTATATTATCATTATCATTATTTGAATTAAATATTTTATTATTATAATAATCATCAATATCAATTAATATTTGATCTAATGTTAATGATCTTAAATATTTTTCAGTTTCTTCAGACCATTCATATAAATTATTTTCATCATCATTATATTCATCATATAAATAATCATCATTTATTGTATCATTATTTATTTTAATTAAATTATTATTTTTACTAATATTTAAATAATATTTATCATTTTTATTATTATCATTTTTAATTAATTCATCATTATCATTAACATCATCTAATGATGGTGTTATACAATTATCTAATTTTGGTAGATATGGATCTTCAATATATTCTAAACTTAATGGTTCATTTTCACACATTTTTTTATTTGAAATTTTTATTTTAACACTTTTCTTTTTTGTTTGTAAATTATCTAATTTAATAATAAATTTATTTTTTATAATTTTAAAATAAAATTAAAAAATTGAAATTGCGTGATAATTTCAAAATTATCTGTTCAAGTTTATTTTTTACTTTATTTTATTATTATTTTTTTTTTTAATTTTAGTACGTGTCCAAGAAACCAAAACAAAAATCTAATTTTTTATTTATAAATTATAAACAAAAAAAAATTAAATTTAAAGAATATTTATTTTTCTAATTACGAAATAATTAAATGTTTTTTTGGATATGCACAAAAAATATTGTATTCCGTAATTCTAATTTAACGCCAACTAAAAAACAAAAAAAAATCCAAAAATCGTGTTTGCTTTTAACTTTTACTTTTTACTTTTATTTATTTATTTATTTATTTTTATGAATAAATACAATAACAAATACGAAATCAATATGAAAATAATTTCGTAATCGATAATATAATTCTCTTGTATATTTCTGAATTTTATTTTACAATATTTCACATCACATTAAAATATTACTGCTAATAATAAATAATATAACTACTATAAAGACATGAATGTCAGTTAAAAATTTTATAAAGAAAAGAAAAAAAAAAACTGGTAAAAAAGAAAATCAAAAAAAAAAAAAAGAAAAAACAAAAGAAACGAGCTTAAGATATTGCTGTATTGTTGGATACACGTTGGTAACTTTGTAACTTCATAAATAAAATAATTATATATTAACAAATTTTTATACTTATGTTAGTATGTACAATGAATAAATACATACACATATCATACCCATACCATATACTTACATAGAGTAACTACACGATCAACCAACCGATTAACCAATCAACAAACAATCCAAATAACCTATCTTCATCTTGTACATAAAATGTTAAAATATCTTTGAATTATACATATACATAGGTATTATAGGTGCACGTATCACACAATCTATCTATGTGAGCTTTCGATAAAATTATTCTCTGGTTTTTTCTTTAAAGTTGTGTCTTGATAGTGTACCAAAAAAAAAAAAAAAAAAATCTTAAAAATTTCGTTATACAGTTCAACATGATGAAGAAAAACAACAAAGTAAAAAACCATAAATGTTAAATTGTAACTGTGATATTATTATTATTTCAATATTGACCAACATTATTACCCGTTTGTTATTAATTTAGTTGGACAATTTAGCAGCTATACTATCTAAGCTGGTTGACTGGTTATTTTAAATATCATTCCATTTACAAAATTGATTTAATATTCTTGGTTTATTTTTATTTGCTTGTATATATATTTTTCTCATTTAAAAAAAAAAAAAATCATTTTCTTTTACCATTTTTTTATACATATTTCAGTTTGATATAATGTAATTTCAAAAGTAAAAAAATTATATCTACATATTTGTGTGCATAGGTATAAATACATACATATAAGATGCTAGCTATTCAAGATATACCAACTACTACTTATTTTCTGTTCATTTTGTACATTGAAGCTGTAAAATACTAAGAAAATATAAGCAGATAAAAAAAACATGTAAAGAATGATAATTACACTTTAACAGTAAATTATGTACCTATACAGATAAACTTTATTCATGCAATTACATATAAAAAAGAAAAAATATGATCATAAGAAAAAAAATATTGGATAGTTATTTTTCTTTTTTACATACATATTTTTAATTAACTATATACATGTAAATATGTATGTACACAATTGTGTGATGACTATAAAAAAAGACAAGGTCTTTATACTATGGTTTTGTACCACAAGATAACTAAGATAAAAATGATCAACACAAGATAACTTTCATGAAATCTAACAAATAGTGTACATATGTATGTATATCTTTATTTATTTTATTTTCTTAGTTCATTTGCAACCTAAATAATGGATGTATTATTCTTTGTACAATTTACTGTTATTGTATCATATATATAACAACATCTGATTGATATGATTAATACAAAAAATATCTCTTAATAATAATTTTTAAAATAATGAATTATTTAATTACCTTTATAATTTTATTTATTTGAAATTTTAACAAAATTTAATATTTGTAAGTAAACAAGAAAAAAATTTTTTCTTTTTTAAAAAAATTATAATATAACATTTAAATAAATAAATAATTAATTAATTTTAACGATAATACATTATACTATAGAATATTATTGGGTTGCAAGTTAAAATGCAACTCGTCTCTTTGAACTTTTAAAAATTTTAAAATCGATTAATCAATTCAGAATACAAAATACTCCTACTATTAACAAATACAATCTTTTGTTTTCTTTTTGTTTTTGTGTATGGATTTTTTTTTTAATCAATTCAAAACATATGTTAATTTTTTTAAACGTTTATATATATATATATATATATATATGTATGTATATATATATGTTAGAATATATCATATACCTATGTACATGTAGAAGATATTTTTAAAAAGATAAATACTCTAAAATATAATATGTTACAAACCAGATACCTATATGGCGTTTTTATAGTAAATGACTAATATATGAACGTATTACAATTTTTTTCTTAAATTATATTTATACATTTGTTTTTTTCTTTAATATATATATATATTTTTTTTTTAAAGTAAAAGTACATAACACGTATAGTATATGGCATAAGATCAAGAAAAATTTATCTAAAATTCACAAAAAACAAAAATAAAAAAAATTTAAAAAAATAAAAAAAACATTTAATACAATCTTTCCCATATAAATAAAAAAAATAAACAAAAAATTTAGAATTATACAAACATATTACATATTTTAGTCATATACATAATTTTACAATTTTATGAAATTTATCAGACAAGAATTAATTGTACACATATAAGTAGTGTATTAAATAAATTTTGCAAATTTATCTATTAGTACCTATATATGAGTTACAATGTACATTATCTACTTTTATATGGATAATTTTTTTGTTTTGCTTTTTTTTGAAAAATCGCTAATTTTTAATTTTTTCCTCTTCCCTTTATTTTTTATTTTTTGCTAGTTTTTTATATGCCACGTTTTCATTTCATTAAAATTAAGCAAACAATAAGCGTAATTTATGTGTATAATTAAGTAATTGATTTATTTATTTTTTTTATTTTTTTATTTATTTATGTATAGTTTGTATATGTATATATAATGTATTAGTAATTAGTATCAAATGGTTATGTATTGTGTACAAATAATAGATCTTATAATTGGTAGAAAAATAAATATGTACCTATTATTGGAAATTTAAATTAAAAGAAAATAATTAAAAAGAAAAAAGAAAAAAGGAAAAGAAATGAAATGTACTTTGTACCATTTAAATTGAAATATTTAAATGCAATGTAAACTGCATATTGTAAATACATGAAAAATAAAATGTTATAAATGCATGCATTTTGAAAATAATAAAACAAAGTGTATATAGAGATAACTATATGTACTTAAAAAATTTGTTTATCTGAATATAATAATTGATAATTTGAAAACTTATTTTCTTATTTATACAAAAATAAAAATTTAAGTAAGAATAATCAATTCTTTATTTCAATGAAAACTAAAATGTTAAAAAAAAAATACATATTCAAAATTTATAGAAACAATTTGACAAATTAACCTTTCTATCGTTTTATTTTTCATATTTTTGTTTTTAGTTAAATAAAATAAAATAAATTGAAAATAAATTTTTTTTTTTTTTTTGCTTTTTACTTACGATCCTGAGATGTATTCATGATGAAGATAATAAATTTATTTTTTTAATACCGGTCGCTTAAATATTTCCAAAAGAATTTGATTCTAAGAGAGCAAAGAAATTCAAATTTTTGTAAAAAAAAAAAAAAAATAACAAAAACAAAAATAGCACAATATTATTTTCTTTTCTTTATTTAAATATCAAATAATTTAAAATTAAACAATTTAATAACAATACAATGAAATTACTAATTACACAAAGATATCTATTATGTAGATTAATATAAGTTCTTGATTTTAATTTGATATTTGATGTAAGTATGATTCTTCTTCTTATTATTTTGATTTTGATGAAAACTGACTTGCTAGGGAATAAAAATTATAATATGACGTTACGTATTGTATTTGTATTAAAATAAAATTTTGAATAGATACAGCATTATACTATAAACACAATACCAACCGACAGGATACAGCTACTCATACTACAGCCTATTAGAAGGTTACATATGTAAACGGTTGTGACGTCACCACGTGTTTTATATAATTAGTGTTTGTAAGAAATTTGTGTTTAGAATTAAAACGCGTACTTTTAGCACAAAACTTTTTCATCTTTTTATTTCTTTTGTAAAAAATAAAATTATTATTGTGCTCCTAATCGAAATATTAAAAAAAAAAATTATTTTGTGAAAATGTCTAAAGCCATTTGTTTTTACTCATTTTTACTTCAAGAAAATTTAACAAATTTTTTATCAATTTTTTCTTATTAAAAAGTTTTTATCAAAAAAGTTGGCGAATAGTCCAATTACGTTCACAACATTATATATACATATTTTTCATATACGAAAATTTATACGTATTATGTATGAATTCGTATTGGAATTCAATTAGAAAACAATAACAAAGTGACATTCATTAAAGTAATCATGGCGGAAAGATAATAGCAAGCAATTATTAAATTTGACAGTACCTTATTCCAATTTCGTTTAAAATATCGATAATATTACAACAAATACAAAATCATATATAATGGAATGTGTCTTGTTCTTGTAATTTTTAATAAATTTATGGAAATTTAACGAACACTAATGTTTTTATCGTTAAAAGATTTATATAGTGAAAGAATCGAATCGAAATTCGTATGAACATACATATTTATTCACAAATTTTTACTGTTAAATAAATTTTCGATAATTTTAAACGTATGTCATAATTTATTTTATCATTATCCTTTACAATAAAAACGGTGTGCGATTGTATTGTATCTTGTATAGTTATAGTAATTAGTAGATTGTGATTTTTTTTATATATTTGTTTTTACGTTTATGGTAGCACTAACACTAATCTGACATTTATTTGATTGTCTGATTGGAAATTGGAAAAGGTGCAAAAAAAAAAATTTATGCTCGTCTGTTCTTTTGTTTACAGCATTTGCCAAAAAGAAATATACAACAAAATAGGAAAGTAGTAGATTAGACTGTTTAGAAATATACTTACATAAAAAAAAAGATAGAAAAGTACATTTGATTTGAAGGATTGTTGAATTAAAATTTGAAGGTACATTTTTTATGTTGTTGTGATTTGTGATTGTTACTTGTGCGTCGTTAATTATATTTATCTGAATAAAAAAAAGCAAGAAAAAAAAAATAAAAGACAAAAAAAGAAAAATTAATCATACATGAATATTTTTTTTTGCTGTGAGAAGACAAAGAAAATTTGAAAAGAAAATTATAATTTTATTCTTTAATTGAATAAAAAGAAAAACAAAAAAGTGATAAAATAAACAAATAATTTTGTGATTGTATATAAACATAATATTTTATATAGTTATAAATAATTTTTGTTTTGTTAATAAATAATACATAACAATCAAAGAAAATAAACCAAATTCATAAATTAATATACCAATAATTTTAGTAAAATATTTTAAAAATGTCTTATGCATATTTATTTAAATATATTATTATTGGTGATACGGGTATGTATAAAAATCGATTAAAATTTCATATTTATATATATTTTAGCATTTTGTTATTTTATTTTTTCTTTTTTTTACAATTCCTATATTTTCGTTTTAATAAAATATGCGTATAATAAGTACATAAAATGATATAGAAAAAAGCTTATTCAATTGTTATAAAATGTTCGTGCAACCAGAGATATTTTTTCTTTTATGTTTAAAACATTACATGATGGTGTATTTTTTTTTTTATTGAAACCACTTCAATTAAATGTATATTTTAAACATAATTAAATACTCATTCTACTGATTTGTATACAATAAAGAAAAGAAAAAAAAAAAAGATGAGGGTTACGAATGTAATGTCATAAAGAAATTTTCTTAACATTAAAAGTAAAAAAAAAAAAAAAATATGTATGTAATGTATATCTTGTAATTACTCAAAAAAGAAAAATAATAAAATTTGAAAAACACCATTCATGCTTGGTTTGGTTATGTGTTATGTACAATGTACAGTTTTTATTATCAAAATGATTATGAAAGATGTAATAAAATTTTTCCATTTTGCTTTTTGACTTTTCATTTTATTTTATTTCATTTTTTACTTTAGAGGTAATTATTTTATACCTGCTCGTGTACCTATATATATATACATTTCATGTATGTCTAATATAAAAAATTTATTTTCATTACATTTCATACCAACACCCACAATAAATTAAAAATATGTATTTAGGTACATATATCCCATTCCAAAATTTAAAAAAATTTTTTAATGTCTGATAACCAAAGGCAAAAAAGGAAAAATAAAAATTATCGTAGATGTCAAATTATTAATCTGATGAGATGTTAATTATTTTCTTCATAAATTTAGTGTTAAAAAAATAAAACCATATGGTAATTTTAATATATGTTTATTTGTAATAATCATTTATGATAATGATATAGACATACAAGGCGTCTTTCAATTTGCTAATATTGTAATTTTTCAATCATTGACAGCTGATGGAAAAATCAATAAAATTACCCTAAAAGTTCACATATAAATTTTTTCTTCCTTGTGTTTATCTTAACATATTAAATTGATATTGACATGCATAATTATTTCTCCTTCGTTTTTTTTTTTACATATTTCATGTTTTTTTTCGTTTTTATTTGTTTACTAATATTCTATTTTTTGATTTTATATATGTTTATTTTCATTAATTGATTTTTTTTTTTATTTGCAGGTGTTGGTAAATCATGTCTTCTTCTACAATTTACTGATAAACGTTTTCAACCAGTACATGATCTTACAATTGGCGTTGAATTTGGTGCTCGTATGATAACAATCGATGGAAAACAAATTAAATTACAAATATGGGACACGGCTGGTCAAGAAGCATTCAGGTACTTATATAGATTTGATTGTGTTATATAAATAAAGTTATTATTTATTTTTTAAATTCATTATTATACTTCTTTTTTTTTAAATTTCAGATCAATTACTCGATCGTATTATCGTGGAGCAGCTGGAGCACTTTTAGTTTACGATATAACGAGACGTGAAACATTTAATCATTTAACAACTTGGCTTGAAGATGCACGTCAACATTCAAATTCAAATATGGTGATAATGCTGATTGGAAATAAGAGGTAAACAAATTTTTATCTAATTAAATAAACAACTGTTATCCACTTTTGTTTTTTTTTATTGAATGCATGAAAAAATAGTGATTTAGATTCAAGACGAGAAGTTAAAAAGGAAGAAGGTGAAGCATTTGCCAGGGAACATGGTCTAGTATTTATGGAGACATCAGCTAGGACAGCAGCTAATGTTGAAGAAGCTTTTATCAATACGGCTAAAGAAATTTATGAAAAAATTCAAGAAGGTGTATTCGATATTAACAATGAAGTAATTTAACTTTTTTATTGATTAGTTTTTAAAATATAAAGACTAAATTTCCATTTTTATTTATTAGGCAAATGGAATCAAAATTGGTCAGCAACACTCACCAACGAATCCATCTTTACCAGGATCAGGAAATCAAAGCGGACAAATAGGCGGTGGATGTTGTTAAAAAATTACTATTTCACATATTGTATTTTTTTTTTCCTTCCTTTTTTTTGCATATATTTAAAACTATTATAATAAAAAAATATATTAAATATGAAATAAATCAATTAAAAAAATAACAAAAACAATATGTACAGATGAGAAAACAAAAAAAAAAACATGTTTGCCTTCATTTCAACATTCAGAATAATTTCAAAATTGATGAAGGCAAAGAATATAAAGACAAAATTTATTGAATTAAAAATTCATTTTTATGTTTAATATTTTATATTGTGAAAAAAAAGTAATATAGAAATTTTATTGAATACATTATATCGTTAGTACACGACAGCTTTATTTTTTATTTTCATGTTTTTAGATTTTTATTTCATTGTAGTTTATTTTATATGAAATGGAAAAATTTGACAATTTCTTATAAAAAATAGAATTTTTAAATGTTCAATCGAAATAATAAATGTTGCTTTTTATATATTTTGCTTTCTTATTTTATTTAAAAACTACATATTTAGACAAATATGAAAATAAATTTTAGAAAATTTGTCCGAGATTATGGTACACGAAATGAATCTTAAAGCTAGTTTTATTTATCATAAAATACAATCGAAAATAATAAAATGAAATGTTATACATAATCAAAAGCAAGAAAAAATAATAGTTTTGTTTGTTCAAAGTTTCAAATATGGAAATTTATTTCCTTTTTATTTAATATTGGTTATGTCACAATTATGTATATTTTTTAAAAAATATCTAATTTTAATAATTGAAACCGATTTAAATAAATTTTTTATAATTATTAAGTATACAAAAAGCTTTTAAATTCACCAAACCTATTAAAAAAAACGTTCAATTTTGTTTAAATTTTAAATTTAGTCTGCCACAATATTTTATAATATTATTAAAATAAAATAGATATAATTCTGAGTAACATAAATATAAAAGAAATCTAATAAATACATTTGGTAAAAAATTAAAACATAAAATAAAATACACGAAAATATTTTTATAATACTGAAGTATGAACTGATTTTTTTTTCTGTTATGCTTTTTATAAAATTTTATTTAGTTTTTTCGTTAAAATTATAAATTTATACTTATTGTTTATGTTATGTTTCTGTCTTAAAGAATCGAATTTATACTTTACTTTATCTTTTTTTTTTTTCTTTTTGTTTTTACAATTCTATCGTCTTAGAAGGCACTGTAATAATTTAATGATAATAAAATTAAAATAGAATTGAAAAGATTTGATTATACATAGTGCGTATTTTACTTCAATTTTTTGTCTTAGTTATTTCAATATATGTTTAAATAAAAGTAAAAAAATAAATATTTTAAATAAAATAGTTTATATACACACAAAATTAAAAAAATAATAATAAATTCTAAAATAATATATTAATAAAAAATAATTACGTATAATTGTATGAATAAAAATAAGCCAAAATAACGTACAGATATTTGTATTTTTCTGAGTTAAAAAAAAATAAAAATAAAAGCAAATGGTTTGAATAAAAACAAAACGTTAAAAAAGATACATATAATATTCTAACGATTATTTTTTTTTTTTTGCTTTTTTAATATAGTAATAAAATTATCATTTAAAGAGAGAAATAAATCAATATCTTTATTTATTACATGTTTTAAAACAAATAACTTAAATGCAAAACATTTCTTTTTTCCGTTTTTTTCTTCTTAATATATATTTAGATAATATACGAATTTACGTATATGAAAAATATTCTAATGAAATAAATATAAATTATTTTTAAAAAATATATATATTTTTATTATTTGTACACATTTATCAAGATAAAAATAAATAATGAATACTAATATTGTTACATCATAATTAATAAAATAACAAAAAAGAAAGGAAAAGGAAACCAAAAAAGTAATAAACAAAAATAAAATAAATACAGGTAATCCCCGTATAAAACAGTATTTCCACAATACAATTTAATCATTGCAACTATCTTTTTATAACACGATTGCAATATGAAGTTGACGTAGTTTGATATTTTAACTACTATTGTATGTTATAATTATAATGTCGACATAATCCAGCATCTTCATTAAGTATTATTACAAATTTTAGTGAGTGAACTAAACATCTTTCCATGTTCAATAAAATTGTATCTGTTTTTTTATTTTTTTTATTTTAATAACAGGCCTGATTGTCAATGTTGATTTTATATGAAGTACATATTATATGCATTGCATATACAAACATATCCTTTTAAATTTATTTATCATTTCAACAATTTATTATCTGAATTCTTGAATATTTTGAAATGAATATATTTTGAACATAATCGTAAATTATGTATAAAACCTAAATTTCCGCGCTATACGAGGTTTGCCTGTATTCATGTGTTTCAAAATAAAATGAATTTTATTATTTAATTAAAGTGATATATGATTTTATTATTTTTATTAGTACGTATTTTATTTTATTTTGTTTCTTATTTTTTTTTTTTAATTGTATTTCATGTGCTTGGTTTATATAGTTTAATTAAATATAATTTTTGTGAATTTAAACTTGTTTTTTTATTTTGCTTTGTAATTTTATGTTCAATTATTTTTGCAATTCTTGTGATTAGTTAATATAATTATATTATATAATTTTAAAAAATAAATTATTATTTAATTTTTCACAGATATATATATCAAAATATATACATACATTAATGTACATACTTCAATTAATAAGTATAAAAATTGAAAAATTATATACGTTTATATTACAATGAATACAGATACATATATATGTATGTATGTAAAAAAAAAAAATAATATAAAAATGGTTTTTATTTATTGTATTGTTTTCTTCCCGTTTTTGAATTTTCAATTTTTTCAATGTTTCTTCTTTTTTTTTTTATATTTAAAAAATATATTTAAATTTTAAATATAAAATCAATTTAAAACCTAATTTGAATTTTCTTATGACTTAAAATACAACATTTTGATAATTATATACTGCTTTTAATAGACATTTACTTTTGAATACTGCTTTAATTTATCAATTATCATATATTGAAATTTAATTAAAATTCATGTGTAAATTATTATATTAATTATTTTATTTATATTAAATTGACCGTTTATTTTAATTTTAAATATAAACCCATTTTTTTGTAATATTAAACATTAAAAGGAAAGAACAACAAAATTGTGCTTTTTTTTTTTTGTAAAGTGAACACTATTAAAATAACTTATAGATGAAATTAAAATAAAAAAAAAATATTTAATATACGTATTATAAAAATTGCACAATCTTCTTAGCGGATAAAACAAATTTCTAGGAAGCAAAAAAAAAAACAAAAAATTATTGCTGTTTTTATGATTTCCTTAATTTTTTTTTTTTTTTATAAAACATTTACCGTAATTACATGTAATTTTTCAAAGAGGCTTAAAACAAAAAAAAAATATGGGTCTTGTGTATTTTATTTAACAAACATAAACAAAAAGAAAAACAAAACACAATTATTTTATACGCATGAATAAAAAAAATATTTTAAATGAAACAACCATAATGATAAATGAGTTTCAAAAAAAAAAAAAAAAAAAAAAAAATGATATAAATTTTAATATATGGCTCAGATAAAAAAAGGGAAAATCATAATTAACAAAAATAAAAAATAAAATACTTTAAAAGAAAAATATTTTGTTTCCATTTACAAAAAAAAAAAAACAAAAAAACCTAAAATTTGAAAGAGGAAAATGTTAAAAAAGAAAAAAAAAATAATAAAATGAACAACAAAAATAAATCATCAAAAGGATAAAAGAAATAAAATATGCTTATACATAAAAAAATAAGGTCATTTTATTTTTAAATGACCTTTAATGGCCTTGAATAATACATATAATATGTATCATTATTAAAAATGCATCTGTTCTTTTTATTTATTTGAATTTTCATTGGAATAATTTCATTGATTTGAAAATTTATTATACACAAATGTTTATACAATATATAAAGAAAAAATAAGCAAAAACAAAAGGAAAATATTTTTGAATAGAATTTTTTGTTTTTTTTTTTACTTTTGAAAGCAAACCAATAAAATATAATATAAGAGATTTTATGTTATCATTCATAAAACATAAAATTTATAATAAAAAAAATATATATATTTTACTCAAATTTGTATATGAGAGTAATAAGTATCGCGCTTTATTTGCTTTTGCTTTTTATTATGTGGTTTTATCAATATAAAAAAAAACTCTATTGATAATAATATATACAGTACGTATTATTATATATTTTGTATTATTACATTTGTACATAATATGTGAATTGATTAGAAATAATTAAGCCCGATACCCAATGATGGCGTCAGCATAAGCAATATATTATAATTATTAGAGACAATAAATTCAATGTGTTGAAAATGCTGATATTTATTATACGAGTAGTACGTTATTATTTTGTTTTCGAATTTAATTAAAAAAATTCAAATAAAATGTTTGAATTTTTATTCTTCTTTTTATTATAATTACTGAAATTTAACAAAAAAAAAAAAAAATTACAAAGACATATGAATGTTTTTGAAAAAAAAAAAAAAAAAAAAAACATTAATTAAATATTTTTTTTTATTTTGACGAGAATTAATAAATTTACCAATATGATTGAGTCTCTTCATTTTTCGAATACGTGAAATTTATGATAACACTGTCGTTGTCATTAAAGCTGATGCTATTATTGGGCCCAGGATAATTTTTAAAAAATAATTTTATCTTATTAATTTGTTGTATTTATTTTAATTAAAACAAATTTTGTTATTGATTTTTTTTCATATACATTTAATATCAATACATAAAATATTTTCATATGTATGTTTTTTATTACATACATATACATACATATTCTTTGATGTTTTTAATTTATGCTAATTAAATTATTAATTAATAAATTTTCTTTTTTTACTTTATATACAATATATGCGTATTTTCACTTTTTTTTTTTTTTTTTTTAATTAATTTTTAATTACATACTTGCAAGTACATGTATATAAATATAAAATATAATTAATATATTATTACCATATAAATACACACATATATTCATACGTACATAAAATACATATTAATATTAGATATTTGAAACAAAAAAAAAAAAAAAAAAATCAAGAAAAATGAAAAAAAAAAAAATTGTAAAACTGAACATGATATTAAAAAACAAATTACAAAAATAAAAATTTATAAAATAGAATATTATTAATTAATTAATTAATTAATATTACAAAATTAATTTATAAATTCAAAATAACAATTAAAACAAAAAAAAATAAAAAATAAAAATTTAAAAAAATAAAATAACAAATAAAATTTTAAAATAAAATAAAACAAAAATGATGATATAAATTGATAATGAATGAAAAATATGGGGCAATTAAAATATACATGTTATAAAAATATTGGATATAAAAAAATTAAAAAAAAAAAAAACAAATAAAAAAAAATTAATACATTGCGTTTCATTTTATTTTATTTTTTAATTTTTTAAAAAGACATTGCTATATTTGTACATATCATCTACATGGATATACACCTACATAATATCAACCTACACTTTTGTATACAATTAAAACATCAATCATTTGGCCTTTTAAATTATTAACAAAAAAAATGAAAAAATATATGAAAAAAAAATATACACTGTGTGTTATTTTTGTTTTTCCTTTACAGAGAATGGGTATACAATAAGTATGTATATATGAATATGAAATATTAAATTTCAAATGAATAAAAAGGCTATTACAAAAACATCACAAAAATAAAATAAACTGGCATATAATTTATAATAATAATTAATAAATTGATATAGTGTATCTGACAATGAATATATTGTGAAAAATTACCATTTTTAAAAATTTTTTATTTTCTCATTCCTTTTTTACTGATGGGCGTTAATAGTACTCATTCTTGTATTTGATATTTATATAAAATTGTAGGCTGAAATTTTTTTTAGAACCCACCACCGATTTTTATGAAAATTGACACACATCCATTATATTCGATGAATCTAGTTGAATGGTGTTGGTCTCTTGCTGTGAATCTGATTTATTTCGCTCCTAGAGGGTATTAAAAATAAAAAGATTATGGGTTTGTTTCATAAAATACGATTGGTCCTAAAAGGAACTCTTACCAAATTGTATATCAATACCCTTACTATTAATTTGTAAAGTTATACATATATGTATATATTTTTTTTTTTCAATTTATCTTTAATAGTAAAAAATAACGTATTTTCAATAAAACAAAATTGATTTACAAAAACAAAAAAAAAAGGAAGAAATTTAGCTTAGATGTAGTTATTTTGATTTTTGTACAATTCGTATTGAATAATAAAAGTATTTATCACTCACACATGTACAAGTGAGTACATGTATTTTGTGTTAAAAGAAAAAAAAAAATCATCAAATTTAGAATTGATAGTAAAAAGTAGAAATCTCATTTTAACATTGTTCATGCATTTATTTATTACCTTGTTTTTTTTTTTTGTTTTATATTTAAATTCTTTAAGAACAAGAAGAAAATTACAAAATGCATACATACATACATATATGTATGTTATACGTATGTGTATGGCAATTTGTTGCAATAGTTGCATGTTTTTGTTTTACAAGAATATGCAACTATTTTATTGATTATTTGATTGCATGACATGATTGATCTGAAAATCAATGTACAAAAAACAAAAATACGTATACGTTAAATCTAACAATTCTAACAAAATTTAAAAAAAATAAAAATAAAATGAAATAAAAAGTAAATTGTTTTTTCCTTTCTTTTTTTTTTTTTTTTAATTCTAGTGCATAAACACTACTTAATCGTAGACAAAACTTAAAGCGATGAAATAAAAATAAAATACAATGAGAATGAAATTTATTTTATTTTCGTGTTTATTTTGTATATTTCTTGATTTCCTTTTTGTATAAGTATTTTACTTTTTCATATGTATGTACATATGTACACATACTCGTATAAACAATTTTTTTCATTCAAATAAAAAGGATTGTTTGTAAGAATTTTGTAACATGTACAAGGATTTTTTATTGCATTCTAGTTTTTTTTTTATAATTTTTTCTTATTATATTCTACACGATAATGTACACATATAGTACATATCCTAAAATAAGCATACATATAACGTAATATAATATGATACATGCATTTACTTATACTCCATATACTAATTCGATACAGTTAAGATCTTATGGAAACTACAAAAAATAGTGCCACTTTACATCATTGTATATTGATGTTTTTAAAAAAAAAGCTCATCTCATACTGTATGAGAACTTTGAGAATTGTGAAATACTTTTATGAGAAATTACGAGAAAAGAAAAAGGACACATATACTCCCATAAGACCTTAATTGCATAGAATTAGTTTATGGATTATAATATAATGTACACGTAATATGAACTTTATATACATATTTTAAATGATTTCAGTGTACATATTATATTTATTCTGAAGATGGATTAAATTATTTTGTTGGTCTTAAATTATGTCATTTATAAGGTAAATTTACATGTAAAAATATTTTATACACCATTTTATAAGTCCTAAGCATACAAAAATAATGTGAACATTTGCACATATTTATTTACAAATTTATTGATATAAATTAAGTGTAGCTTAGTTACTGACTACTGGTTAAAATTTTCTCAACGTATATACATACATGTACTGTATATGAAACTGAAAACCATATGCAACCAAATATATCACACAAAAAAATTAAAATCTATTTCTAATTTTGTAGCTGATGGCTGTCGGATGTTACTTTGTTTTTTTTTTGTTGTAGTCGGTAGCAAGTAGTTGCATTATATTTATACTATAAATTTTAAAATGAATACAAACGAATGTACATATTTACATATACATATATGTATGTATGTACATATAGTTGATATTTGAATTTGTAATTTAAAATTTTATATCCTTCCGTATTAAATAAAGTTAACACGTATCCAATATGTGTACATAGTGTAAGATAAATACTAAATAATAGGATATCAACAATTTTTTTTTAGTTTATAATCTAGTTGATTTGATTCCGTTTTGTACAAGTATGTTATTTAAAAATACAAAAAAAAAATAAAATAAAATAAACATGATATCCTGGTTTTTATAAAGTATACATTCAAATATATGTACTCGTATACACATTTAAAGTATATATGTACATACATATGTACATTTGTTTACGAATATACAACGTAATATATTATTAGGGTATTGGTTTGTTGTCCTTCTCAAATATATCACATGCATATCTTTTTTTATACTAAAAAGAATTTTCCGATTAAATTTTTTTTTTGTATCTTGTTACATACACACATGAATACTTATGTTGATATATTTTTTATTTTGTTATTTGTTTATTTTTCTATTGTAATGTAATCCCTTTGAAAAATTACGGTGTATACATTTTCAATTTTTGTATACTTTAATTGTATGTATACAGTACATATGAGTATAAATTTTATTTACAATAGTATATATATATACATACATATGTATAAATACATACATATACAATATACATGTATACATATGTTCATATTTGTACATATGTACAAATTATTCTTCACAATTAAAATAAAGTATACACATATACATACATATGTATTTCTATATTATATAAACAACAAAATAAAATTTATATATGTATATATGTATATATGTATGTATATATACATATTTAAAATTCACGTACTATATGACTTTCACAATTTAAATTGATTTTGATAAATTGATTTCGTTTGAAGATTATAGTGTCAACTCTATTTTAAAATGTAATTAAGATATATGTACATAAGTATGTACATAGAACACTTATTTATAAGTATAAACACTTGTTTACGTACATATATGTATATGTATGTATACAAGCATGTATACACATAACGTATCTAACTAAAACAATTTAAATTTTATTTTCAAAATTTCTAATATACAACATACACACATATTTAATACATTTTATTACATAAATATGTATGTATGTATGTATACATACATATTTACTGTAACAAGTACAAATTAAAATATTAAAAGCATAACACTGAATTATTTAATTTAACTGTGAAAAATACATATATAATTAAAATTTTAAATATTTATTATAAAGTGATAAAGTAATTTTTAAAATTTTCATATAAAAATATGTGTGTATGTATATGTATGTATATTTATGTATAATAAATAATAAAGACATAAAATAATACATATCTCCATATATGTCATCATCAATGGCGCAACAGTTCGATGTGAACCAGGATCTAATCATCATTACTGATGACTCTTCACGACAAATCTATCATACGTGCATCTACAAGTTTAATGTGGTTTGCGAACCATTGAGTTTGTTGAAATAAAGACTTAAAGCATCTTAAAGTCGATTTTGTTTGTATGATAGAATAGGGCTTCCTTAAACCAATCATTTGTTTTGAGTTACTTGTTGTCAGCAAGTAGACTCGATCGGTAGTGTTTGAACCCATAAGCAGAAAGCTTATGGTACTCATTCAAAGCTGAACTTTTGGGGTAAGGTAGTGATGACTATTGCAGCCAAATGATGAAAAACATTTTTTATATTTTTCTTCATTTATCCGCGGCAGAAATTGAACCTGGGACCTTGTGCTTCAGAAGCCAAGACTTGTACCTATGTCCATATCTGTGTATAATAATTAAATTATACAAACAGTATGTATGTATGTATATTTAAGAAAAAAGGATTCAAAGTCAGTAATAGAAATTGAAAATGTTAATTTTATTGTAACAGCAACAAAAAAACAAAAAAAAAAACAAAAAAAATAAAAAATATGTAATTGAAATAAAAATCCTTTTTTTACGTTTAATAAAATAATAATAAAAAACAAACAAATTCATACATCATGGTGTTAAAATTATAATTTTTTGGACTAATATTTCATTCTCGATACATAATCATGTGTATGTACATACATATGTAGATAATAAGTTACATAAATATATGTATGTATGTATGTATGTTTTCCAGGAAAAAAGAATTATTGAATCATATGTATGTACCTATATATTAAATTTTAAAGTAAATATTAATTGAACCGAAATTGTACATCTATATGCATACATACACATTTTAAAAATAAATTTATATAAATAATAAATATTAAACCTATTTTCTCTCTTTCATTATATGTAGTATCATTAACTGATTGATTAATTATGTCAATATAATTAGGGGCTATTACTAATACTGTTGCATTGAGCTATATAAATATAATTTATTTTTTATTTTTATTTTGATCTAGTTTATTTCAATGATTTTCTTTCGTTACATTTTTTTTTTTTAAATATTATAATGTAACCATAAATGAACATGCATTGATTACAGTCAATGATAATTAATGATGATATTAAATTTCATAGTATGAATAATATACAAATATTAAAAGGCAAAAAAAAAAAAATGAATAACTGTAATAAAAAATTATCTATTAATAAAGATAATGAGAATAATATGAAATTATGATATTGAATTGAAACCTTTCATTATTTGCAAAAATTTTGTTCACTTTTTTTTTTCCATAATTTATCCTCTTCCTTTTTGTTTACATTTTTTTTTATTTTTATTTTGCTTCATCATTGTTAATATATTAGAAATGTACATACATATGTATGTTATATAAGCTAAATGTAATGTATCTATGCATATAATTGAAAATCATTTGATGACGTTGACATAAATAATAATTGAATAATTACTCTTTTTTATTCTATTTTATTTTATTTTTTTTTTTGTATTTAAAATTTTTATAATAAAAAAGGTTACAAAAAAAAGGGTTCAATTGAATAATAGATTATGATGTAACGAAAATATTTAATAGCAAAAAATGTTTCGGTAATTAAGCATATGTGTGGTATTTTTCTTTTCAAATTTGTTTTATTTTAGTTAAATATTATCAAATTTTTTATATTTGAAAAATTGTTTTAAAAAAATTTTTTTGTTTTAAGTACTATACTCTGTCCACAAATATTATGCACTTAAGCTCTTATGGGATTACATATGTATGTATGTCTTTTTTCTTCTCTTATAATTTCTAATTAGAGTATTTAACAAACAGTATTACCCACAATCCTCAAAGCTTTCATTATACCTTTATATCAGATGAATTTTGTAAATATCAATACATGGTGATGTAAAATGGTACCACTTTAGGTAATCGCCATAAGACCTTAAGTGAATAATGTTAATGAACAGAGTGTAAGACATAAAAATTTCATAAAGAATGTACATTTTTGTTATTAAATTTTTTTTTTTTTTTTTTTTTTAATTAAAAAGAATTGGTGCATAATAATACATTTCTAATTTAAGATACATATATTAAATTACAAATATTAAGATATAACTTCTATATATAATGTTTACATACATAACGTATATAACGTGTGTATATTTTAAAATATTTATAATTAGTTATTCATCCCTATTACCGTAATTTTATTACAAAGATTCAATCATTAGCATTTATATGATGATATACTACATATGTACATAAATATGTAGATATATATTAATATGCATATATTTGTATAAAAACATGATTATGTCGATTTGTGTAAATATGTAATGCGTAAAATAGAATCCTTAAATTAACCTTTAAAATACTTACAATATAAATAAGGAAAATTCTACAAAATATTATTATGTTTAAGTATATATTTTATTTATAGATATATGTACATACATCATGTATAATATAAATGCACATACATATAAAATGAGATTATGTATGTGTAAATTACGTATGATATGATTATTTAAGTGTATGCATCATACATAAATATAACATATAATCTCAATTTATTTTAATTACAGCATATATAAAACGTATATTATTATATTGCACACACTTATATGTACATACTTATATACATATGTAATAGTACTTATCAAAGTTACTTTCAGCATTAATTATTAATCAAGATTGTTACAAAATTACAGAATTTATCATTTATGTACACACGCAAATACATACATAATGTAATTACAAGTACTATGAAAATACTACATATTCATTCATTTATATTTTTACTTTTATTTTTATTATTATGATTATTTTTATAATCGTTTTTATGTAATAAATAATAAGTAGTAATTATTATTAATAAACACGATTAACATATACTTATGTATGTATGTACATATGTACATTAATTTTTCTTGTTCATTATATGCATATGTATTAATGGATATATACGTATACATTATACTACATAAGTATGTACATATGTATTTGAGTGTACGTACATATTTCTATACTCCATAAACTAATTAGATGCAGTTAAGACCTTTTGGGACTATACATATGTATGTGTCTTTTTTCTTTTCTCGTAATATCTAACAAGATCACGAGCAGTGTTACCACAATCTATAAAGTTATGATTGTAATACGAGATGAATTTTTTAAATATCAATATACAGCGACGTGAAGTGGTCTTCATTTATGTCATTTAATTTTTCCGTATAAAAACTCATACAATTCGAAAAAATTATTTTTTCTTGTTTTTTTTTCCCTAATATCTGAAACTGAAATATCAAAAAGCCATTTGAAAAAAAATTTTTTTTTCAAATTAAATGTAACAATCTTCTCTTTATAAAAATTAAATTAAAAATTAATTATACGTATAGGTATATCAAATTCAATAGTTTGATTTTAATGTGTAATAAAATTAAATGTCTATGAATCAAGAAAATGAAATTGTTACATAGGCATCAAGAAATATAGATACATACATATTCTGAATCAATCACTTATTTTCACTTTGTACTTTAGCACATTAAATAAATGCATCCGTTTTAATTTTATTCATTAATTGTGTACGTACATACATAACGTATAATACAATCTACAATATATGTACAATCTTCTTCTTCCAATGACGCTACAGCCCAAATCGAGCCTTGGCCTCCTCTAATGCTTGCCTCCACTTCTGTCAGTCCCCGGCCGACGTATTTTATCTAATTGATTGAAATCCTTAAAAATTTTATAATTATAATTATAGTATATAATTCTGAGATTCAGTGGTTCGCAACCCACGTTAAATTGTAGGTGCATGTATGATAGAATTGTCTCGAAAAAAATCATCGTTATGATGATTAGGCTACTGGCCTACATCGAGCTGTTGCACTTTTGATGATGACATAATTCTAAGATACAAACACTTATTAATTGAATTTGTACTTAATTTAATTTACCTATATATATATTAATTATTTAAAAACTCGTATGTATGCATGTACATATGTACGTACTTATGAAACATAAAAACAATATAAAATTGATAATTACAATTTATCAAGTAAAAAATTAGTAGATTGTGAAAAATTAGATATAATTTTTATATATTTTTTACAATAACTCACTCATAGTTATATGAATGTAATTTTGAAATGAATATATTATGGATATTGAATGGTATTGTAAGTATCATATATTTTTGGCATTTTTAAATAATATGTTTTTCTCTTATTATTACTTTTTTTTCTTTATGTTTTTTTCAAAGTATGAAAATCATTTAGAGAGTTGACAAATTGAACGGGGACCTAGGGAATATGTGTGTGTATCAACATGTTCATTCCTATACATATATAGTACCCATAGTACGTACATGTATTTACGTGTGTACGTATACAGATAACATATATGTATGTAATATTTATAAATGTTTTACTGTTCATTTTTATGTACACAAAATTAATTTTATACATATGCATATGTATGTATATATAACATACAATATATATAAGTCATACATTATAGGTAGTAAAGACATAATAACATAATCATTCGTATACATATATATACTTAATTATTGTAATGTGTAAATAACAACAACAATTTTATTTATAAAATAGCATAGTTAGTAAAATAATTTTATTTGATTAAATGCATGTTTATAATATGTATCATCTAGACATTCTTGTACAATTCACAATACATATGTATGTATATGTACGTATTATATAAAATATACGCATTCTATTGTATATTCATAAACTTTCATTTAATAATACATATGTATGTATTATTATAACATTGGGTTATAATTCAATGAAAATGAATTGTATGTTATCTTTAAATTTTCCTATAGTTAGCTTCTGTGTTAGCTCTATTCATTTCTGTATCATCATCATCATCATCATCATCATCATCAGTCATAGGGTGGACCTTAATTTACCAAAAAGATATCTGTATATGTCAGTTACATCGTTGTTTATAATTACATACATACATGTATTTAAATATACATAGATACGGATATTGTAGATAAATTGTGTATAGCGTTCTCAACAACACTTGTATATATGTATGTACATATACATAATACATAACATTCCCTTAAACAAAACATATTTACAATTATTATTAAACATATTTATAGTTCTCTAGATAATAAATTTATAATTAAAGATATAATCATATTCCTTCTTATGTAGGGAATTATGAAATTAAAAAAATTTTTGCAGTATATATGCAGTAAAATTTATTTGCATATGATATGTACGTATGTAACATGAAAGAAAATTAAATTAAAAAAATATAAAATATTACACGAATTTGCTCTGTTTTATCCTGTTTTATTTATTCATATATATATTTTTTTTTTAAATTTATAGTTTTATAGTACATGTAAAAAAATATATTGAACAAAACAATAAATAAATGTAAATATTTACATTATTTCCATATTTCAAATTTCAATGTAATTGAAAACAATGAAAATTTTCTTAATTATTTTTATGTTTCTACAAAAATTTATTAAAATATTTGAAATAACCGTATTTGAGATATTACTAATTACATATGTATGTACATATTATATATGTATGTATGTAGGTATGAGATCCTATAGTTATGATTTAATTAAAATTAAATGAAATTCTTTTTCTGAAAATATTGAATATGTCCAATAAAATAAATATTTTTGTTCTTCAGACTTTGCATGATTTATTACTTACTTCATTTTCATAAAAAAAAAAAATCGTTTTTTTTTATATATTTTATTTATTTATTTTTTATTTTTTAAATTGATTATGTATTTTTTCAAAAAATTGATAAAATCAAAAAAAAGGAATTTAAAATGAAAAATACTTTCATTTAATTATATATTGATAGATACTATCAAAATTTATTTAATTATATCATATGTATATGTTATTTTTTATTATTATTATTATTATTATTATTTCGAAAGGGATTTAATAAGGGATTCTTTTTTTTTTTTTAAATAAATTTTTATTGAAGCATAACATTTACATTTAATTTACATATGTGAGATACATAAGGTTGTATGTACATACGTTATACGTATGAAATTTTTAAAATTTTTCATGTGTAACCGATTTTACTTGTTGTTTTTGTTTTTTTTTTTTTTTTTTTTTCGTTCACATTAAAGTTTAAACATAATGACGAATTATATTATGAGTGGATATATGGCAGAGATATGTAACACATGAAATTTAACTTTAAATTTTTGCAAAATAAAAATACAAAATATTTCGTTTTTATTTAAAATTTTAACTTATTTTTTGATAAAAACGAAAAAATAAAAGCTCACAATATTAGTTAATTTATTTTTCTTTTATATACATGTATATGTATGTGTATATTTACATTTTATATGTTTATAAGAGAAAAAGTATAATTCGAATTAAATGTGAAATTTGGAATAAAAACGGAATAACATATAAATAGATATAAAATTTGAAATTCAGAGTAAAATAATGCATTTACGAGTATAGTGTGTTTTTTTTAAAGATAGACACAGGTTAAATTATACAAGATCATTACTCTTGTGTGGCAGTTGTTGTTTTCGTTTATAAAACGCAGTAATTATAGCAATCTGATAAAACTGGTGTAAATAGAGAAAAAGGTGAATTTATACAAATTGAATGCAAAAGAATACGAAGAAGCACCATTAACAACAACACATGCCTATCTTAAAAAAACGAACCATAGAAGTTTAATTCATATACAGTGTACAGTGTATGTGGTGAACCATATACATATATATTTGGAATACGTAACAAATTTATACACAAAAATTTGAAATAATCTCAATAACGAGTTTATAGAATAAGAATTTGGGAATAAACCAAAATTCGAATTAAAAATGAATCAGATATAAACCATTTATAAACTCTCTAATTGAGTAAAAATTTGAGTACAGAATTTATATAGAATATATTGTATAGATCGGTAATCGGTATATTTATATAAGATACATATATGTACATGTATAATAAAATAAAGTTAAAATGCTTAAATCGTAAACTTTCGAGAAAATAAGCATGCGTACAATATATTTCGTATTATTTTATCTCTCTACAATTTTATATAACATAATATATTATATAAGAAAACATATAAAATGGTATGTAACATACTTGCAAATAATACTACATATATAGAAATAGTATATATTTTCGTGCCTGTTTTATATCTAAAAATTTTGTACACATTTTGTGTATATGATACATACAGTGCTGTTCAAAATTATTTGTGCTATGCTATTTTCATGCTAAAGCCAAAATAAAAATAACTAGAATTTTTAAAATAACAGAATTTTTACAAAAATTCTTTTTTTATTTTATAATTAGTACCTTAAATATTTTATTTAAAAAAAAAATTAACAAATAACTGTTATTTTTTGACTGTAAAAAAAGTGCTTATAAATGCACATGATTATTTGTGCTCTCACTTTTTGATTCATGATTATTTAAATAATCACATACATATAAATTACAGAACCATTAGCTTTTTCAGCAATTTATATAAGAGCACTTTAAAAATTACAGTTAATTTTATTTTGGCTTTAGCATGAAAATAGCAGAGCACAAATAATTTTGAACAGCACTGTATATATATAATATTATCCTTTTAAAATATAATATATTTATATTGTACATTGCGTATACGTATATTGTATATTAATCCACTAGAAGAAGAAGTTAACGCGGTTATAAAACTTTTATTATCCAAGTTTTATACATCAGTTAAGTTTAACATCTCGATTGATAAATACGTAAATAAATATTTCAAGAGAAAAAAAAAAAATTGTAATAATAATAATAATAATAAAAATTTAATTTTAAATTAAATTAAAATTTATTTAATAAAAATAAACAATAAAAAAAAATTTTTTTGTGATTACAGTATAGTGTTTTTTTTTGTTTTATTTTATTATATTATTTACAAATAAAATATTTGTATGTATAATTTTTTATTATCATTTTTATTTATAATTTTTTTTTTCTTTCTTTCTATATCGTATCTTATTTTATAATATATAATTTCATTCAAACTTTCATTCATTCATACATTTTATTTTGAAAGAATAAATTGAATACACTGATTTCAACATATAAATCGTATGTTTTACACATATATGTATGTAATATATAATGTTTGGGTTTGTACACTATATAATGTTATACATATATACTTATATATTAAACAAGACATGTGTGAAATAATAAACAATACAATAAATAATATATATTAAATAAAATGTGTTACTATACATATTGTTGTGAAGTGTAATAAAATGCATGAAAATATAACTTACTATTTAAAAAAAAAAAAAAAAACAAAAAAAAAAAGATTATCTGATATTATGTATCTATTAAAAATTAGTTGTACATTTTTGTTTTTTGCTCCTTTTGTTTTAGTTATTTCATGTATTTTAAACAAATGCACACAACAATATAAAAATTTTAAATTTATTTTAATATTCTTGTTCTTTTTTTTTTTAGAAGGACCATAAGGATAAAATTATTATCCATGCTATTTAACATTATAAATTTTTTTAAAAATATAGGTACTTATTTAATATATTTTATTTTGTAATTTTTTCTTACGAAATAAAAGATATCTTAACATAATTGTTTATTTTGTTTAATTTCATACATTCAATTCATATCTAATAAAATATAAAATCAATATTTAAAATTTATCTAATTTACATAGATGCATCTATAATTTATAATGTGAATTATAAATATGATATCAATTGTGATGCACATAATTTTTGAATATGTATACAATATCAAATATACATATTTGAAATTTAATTAAGAATAAGAAAATTTTATTCAAAAAAATAGATAAATAAATAAATAAATGAGTAAATAGATTTTATAAATTTTGAATGTAAAAATTTTTTCATTTATCTCATATTATAAATATACGTTATTATACTCGTATACGTATTTATATTATAAACATATTGTGTATTGTATACATACATATTATATTCATAATAAATATGAATATATTTTATATTTTATTTTGTTTTTTATATGAATATAGCCGGCCGGAATTTGTATGTACATACATACATATATGTGTATACATGAACTTTTAATATGCACATACTGGTACGTATAATATACATTTCATAAATCTATAAAATAATATATATAAAACACGTACATACATATTTAAGAATATAAACAAAATTTCAAGGAAAAACTTATTCACTTTTTTTTTTAAATGTTCTTAAGACGGAAGTTTTACATATGTATGTATATATACAAAATAAAATACATTGTATATACATTTGATATTAAACTGATTGTATGCATATACGTACATACATTCATATTTAGTTGTTATTCATATACACTGTCTGTACGTATATATACTTTTATGTAGATGCGATTATATACGTATATGTGTATACATATATAAATATCATACCAATGAAAAATATTTGAAAAAAAAATAATAATAAAGTTTTCAAGTTGAATTGTAAAGAAATTTATTTAAGAGGAAAAATATAACAAAGAAAAAAAAATAAGTTACAGATTAAAGAAAAAAAAAGAATTAAAAATTTATGTTCTTAAAAAAACGAAAATAAAGTAATTTTTTTTTTGTTTTTTGCATTTTTGTTGTTGAAAAACTTGAGACTTGAAAACAATTTAAAAACATATTTTTTATTTATTTATTTCATTTGTTTGTTTTTCTTAACTGGTTTTTTTTTTTTTCTTTTAAATATGTTTTAAATAAAACTTTATTTCTTCATTTTTACTTTAAAAAAAAAAAATTTTCTTTTTTTCTTTTATTTCAATGTAGATATTTTATTGTGATTTGTAATTGATGTGAAAGTGTTAATCAATTAAATTGAATAACTTATTATTGAAAAAGAAAAGAAAAAAAAAAAAACAAAAGACAAAACAAACTAACAATATAAACAAAAACAATATGATAATAATGATGGGAAGTGTAAAAATAATTTCATTTTTAATTATTTACATTACCATATGTTTAACATTTAATAAAATTAATGGTGTTAATGCAGCTGATCCAACTGATGACTTATCAACAATTGAACCAGGTAAGCTTGAATTTTCATTAAAAAATCAAAAAAAAAAAAAAAACATTTCTGTTTTAAAAATAAATGAACAAAAAATAAATAAATTTTCTTATTGATTTAATCATAATTTTATTATTTAAATCAAAAAATTTTATAGCAAAGATAATAGTGTATAAAACTATACATTGTTAATTGTATATAATTTGGAAAAAAATTCTTCTTCTTTCTTCGGCCCAACAGCTCAATGCGAGCCTGGGCTTAATCATCAATTACGATGATTTTTCGGGACGATTCTATCATACGTGCACCTACAGTTTAACGTGGGTTGCGAACCACTGAGTTTATTGAAGTAGAGGCCCAATTTTTGTATGATAGGGCTTATACCAATCATTTGTTTTTGAATTACTTGTTGTCAACAAGTAGACTCGATCGGTATTAGTAAGCACTAATATCGGTATTATTCAAAGCTTAGTGAACTTTTTGGGATAAGGTAGTTTCGATGCTAATTAATGTAAGCAAATGATGAAAAACTTTTTTTATATTTTTCTTCATTTGTCTGCGTTTGGGAAGGAACCTTGTGCCTTAGAAGCCAATACTTTACCTATTAGCAAGCCATACACACACATGTTTGGCTTAAAGCAATCATCAAATGATTGCGCATATGCAATCACAAGGGATTGATCGTGGCGTGCGAATATGCTGTTTGCCCACACACTACAAACTCTTTTGCGCACTATTGCGTGCAGCTTTAAAACTAAGAATCGTAAAATCTGGCAGAAAAAATGGCTTGAAGAAAGGAATAGATATAGTCATATTAATCTTATTCGTGAAATAAGGGAAAATTATCCAGGGTGTAATCGGAATCGCGCACGCGAAACTTTGTTGAAAAAAAAATTTGTATCACAAGATCACAAGCTTCCTCGTAAGATTGAGGATTGAGCTTGTTCAATGGTGTCCAACTTTTAGTGCCCATACACTAGTATGATTGCGCGCACGATTCAAAAAAGAACGTGATTGCATTAAGTCAAACACGTGTGTGTATGGCTTGCTATTGAGCAACTGAAGCCCTTTAGGAATTTAAATTTTTACATGTGTGCTGTCTGTGAAAACGTGATTTTTTTGTAAGAAGCATCACGTTCACACACGAAGATTGAGGTTTCAAAATTCTCTTTTTCCTCTCAATGATACAACTATATTTAAATTTTATCTTATTATTTTTCTTTGCTAAAAACGAAAATAAAAAAAAAAAATCTCAATTTTAAATTGAACCTCATGTATTATGAAAAAGGCAAATTTTCATGATTTTACATTATACGTATGGAAATTGAATATTAAAAGGAATTTTATGATGTTAATTTTAATTTTGAAAAAAATTCAATTAATAATAAAATGCAAATGTATACATAAGTATATAGATATTCTGTTTCTTGTATTTATTAATATTTAATAAATTGGGGAATGAAAAATAAATTAATAAATAAATAAAAAACGAAACACAGCACAAGCAAATGTAAAACTTGTAATTTTATAAAATTATTTAAAATTTAATTTGATTTTTTTTTAATCATCGACAACAACAAAAAAACATTGACTAAGAGATACATACATTTGCGTATACATCGTATTTTGTTTACAATAAAATTAATTGAATTACTGTTTGCTTATCTTTTTGAATTTTTGAAAAAAAAGAAATTTTGTTCACTATGTAATTAATGTAATGAGTATGTATGCCTACATATGTACATACCTATTAAATTTACGGGTGTATAATTATGTGAAAATTCATAAAATTCTGATATTCATTTTACAAATTTTAATTTTGATTATTTTTCAATGGAATTTTCAAAAACGAAAAAATATAAAAATGTTAAATGGTAAATTTTAACATCGTTTTTAATCAATTTATTGAATGTGTGAAGCATAAAAGGTGTTTCACGAGTAAAGATGTATCAATCAATTTTTTTTACATTACATTAATTCGATGCAGTTAGGGCCTTATGGGGGACTATATGCATGTGTCCTTTTTCTTCTCTCATAATTTCTAATAAGATCATTTCACGAGAAGTGAAATCTTTAAAGTTTTCATACAGTATGAGATGAATTTTTTTTTAATATCAATATATGTATGTATGTACATACATACATCGAAATAAAGTGGTACTACTTAATGTCATTTCCATATGGAGTAAAATAGCTTTTCTTATTATTTGCTCATGTATTTCTTTTTTATGTTTTGTGGTACAATCTATTAGTCAATACTATCAGTTATTGCAGAGTTAGGCAGCATTTTGTCCAGTTTTGTTAGAGCTAAAGCTGTATTACAACTATGTTAGATAATTCATACATAGTCATATATGTACATGCATATATGTTCATATAATCCTTTGATTAAAATAATCAATTTTTATCATTACTAATTTTGTTTTTAAAGTTTCAAAAATTCATTCTTTCATGCGTATATGTAAGTATTAAATTCTTTTAATTATATTGTATATCATGAAGTAATAATTCATATTGAAAAATTTTACACATCATTTTCAATTATATTAAATATTATTATATTTTATTATTGTTGTTGATATAAATTCTATTTTATTTTACATACATTATGTATGTACTTGTATGTACGTATACATACATACAAGTTAACATAAATATAATCAAAATTTTATGATATAATTTTATGTTATTAATACAGTGATATTGTATTTAATTCTACCATATTAGAAAATACCTAATACATGCTAATACATATGTATGTACATATACACATATGTATGTATATTTATATACTTGTGTACAAAAAGCAAATTAATTAATATTTAAACAATGAAATTATTTTATTTTATTCTTTTATTCAAAACCCCTTATTAATGTTCGTTATTATATGTACTTACATACGTAATTATAATTTTTTTTTTTTTTACATATATTTTCATTTATTCAACGTTATTCTAAACTATTCTGCTGATTAGTTTTTATTTATGTATAATTTTTATTCAAGTATATAAAATAACACATTAGAATACAATAATTTAATAAATTTATTCAAAAAAAAAAAAAAGATAAAATTTAATAAAATTTTTATAAATAATTTGAAATTTCATTATACATAAATATGTATGTATGTACATCAAATTGAATTTTAATGCAAAATTATAATTATTTGAAATTTTGCTATAACGAAGTAAAAATTTTTTTTTTTTTGTGCACACGATGTAACATCATTTTAGAATTATTTAAAAAATTTAATTTTCAAATCAGCTTAAAGTGTCATTTCATTTAAAAAATGTTCAAAAATGTAATTATATTCATTTTATATAATAAAATCATATAATTTACATATACGCATATGTTATATACTAAACGCATTTTACTAATAAATTTCACACAACAAAAAAAAGAAAATAAATGTGAGAAAAAAAAATGTCTAAATGAATTTAATATAAAATAATTTAATTTTAATTGAATTTATATTGAAATTATGTATGTACAAAATGTACACTCAAAATGCTTTTGATATTTAATACAATACATAGACGATATTTATACATACATGATATTTGAAATTTTTCATATTAGTAAAAATTTCATAATAATAAAACATACAAATATTGATAATGTAATGTGCATGCAAAATTTTACCTTTTATCATTATTATTACATAACTCATATTAGCTCAAGTACATATATGTATGTATGTACATGTTACTATTGTACTATTGTAATTTAAGTATGTACATACATACTCGTATTCATGTATATGGATAAAATTGAATTATATCCTAAACAAATATAATTGATCATGTATGCATATTACATGCACTATTTATTATTAATTTATTGATCACAAAGAGAATAGGTATTTTGTTTAAAATTGTAAAATTCATTTTGAAAATGTCTAATATTTTATTATTATTTGTTATGTGCATAATCTTTTATATTATTTTGTTTTGTCTGTAGATGATTTACATAAATATAAATTATTACATAATCACAGAAATCCTATTAAAATGTATTCTGTATAAACTGTATTACTTATATTGAAATTTTAATATCAATTTTAAGTATTGTACAATTGGATTAATTATTACTCATGTACCTATGTATACATATATACAAAATTAATAAATCATAATTAAATGTAGGGCTTTTTTATTCGTTTTATATTTTAATGTGAATGTAATAAACAGATATTAAAGACCCTTTTATCAATTGAAGTATGTACTTACTGATAAACGAATATATGTACATTATCTATGTATATATGTATTGTACTAAGGATTGATCATTTATTTTGCATGGATATTAGACGAATACATATGTACACTTAATTGTATTTGTACAATATATTTCTAGAGAATTTGAAAACTCACCAATTTTATTTATTATAAACGTACATATACATATGTATGTACATATATCATACATTATTGATGAAATGTTGATAAAATTTTATAAAATAATTTGAAAAAAAGAAAAAATTTCCAATTTCATGAAAACTGAATAATTTGAAAAAGTTAGCTTTAATTTTATTATAATAAAAAGGAACAAAACAAAAACAGAACAATATAATTCGCATTAAATTATGTTATCAATAATTGTATTATTGCTTTTACAAAATGCAGAAAAAAAATTATAATAAAATAAAACGAATAATGCAAAAAACAACAAGGCAAAGCATACAAAAATAAAAAAGATATAGGTACTTAAATAAAGCAAATTAAAAAAATATATAAAAAAGGACAAGGAATGATAAAATATAAGAATTATATATTCTCTTTTTTTTTTTTTCAATGAATGCAAAGTAATAAAAAGTAAAAATTTTTATGTTTAAAGAAATAAAATAAAAATAACAACAATAATAAAATATGAATGAAAATGCTTATGTCCTTGTTCTTTTTTCTTTTTCCTTATGTTGTATCTTTTTATTTTATTTTTGCTATTTAATATTTTTCTGTTATTTTATGAACAGATTGACATAAAAGACAAGCAAGAAAAAAAAAAAATTCTATGAACAAAAATATTTCTTTTTATTGTTGTTCCTATTCAAAGTTATTAAGGAACAATTTCCAATCTAACCATCTAGCATATACATAATAGCCATATTTGGATATTATATCTATTTATCTATAGGCATTCACTGTATTCATGAATATATTTAGTACTATGTGCATTTTCCTACATATATAAATCATATCTGAATTTTAAGTATACATACATACTAGGAAAAAAGGACTTTTTAAAGTAGACAAATGTTTTTTTTTTTTTCTTGTAATCATTTTCTTCCTTTGTTTGAATTTTTATTTTACCTTTTTCTTCGTAGTGTAACATTTTTTTTTCTTTTATTCAATTGCTTGAGGGAGGATAAGTTTAATCAAAATGACTATGATGATTATGATGATGATGATAATGACGATGACGGAGGTAATAATACAGTTTTTTTTTTTTTTTTGTAAGAAAATGTATAGTATAAAAGATTCAAAATAACATTGAACATATGTACTAGCAAGTATTACATATTTAACTTGATGAACCACTCTTGTTTTTGTTTATTTTATTTCTTCCTTGAATAAATGATACAGTCAAATTTAAAATATACATACATACATATATAACATAAAGTTAAGTAGTTGAGTATAAATCGAAGTCAAGCAAAAGATCAAATGATTTGTATTTGTGTCTTCTCATTCATACAAAAATTACATACCATTTTTTTTTCAAATTAAATTTTTTATTTATTTTTATTTTTCATTTATCACAATCCATAGATCATTTATACACTCTGTTTTTTAGGGTATTTGTTTGCTTTTTACTATATAAAAAAAATATATATATATACATATATCGAATTATCAACAGAAAAATCTTGTCATCACATTTTGTACATAATAAAAACTAAAGAAAAATAAATGCATAAATAAAATTTTAAAAGAAATGATTTTCCAAAGTACATACAATATAAAAGTAAAACAAAATAAATGATAAAAAATCCAGACGATAAGAACTAAATAAGAGCAATTTAAAAATGTATATATACATACATATTATCATAATGACAAGGACTTTTAAAATTTTATTTTTTATTCTAAAAAAAAAAAAAACAAAAAACAAATTCAAGTATATTTGTATGTATATTTAGGCTCTTTTTTGTTTTTTATTTTAAATATTTTGTAAATGAAAAAAAATTCTGTTAATAATCAAGAATAAATGATATAAACATACTAAAACTTTTATTTTTGTTATATTTGAGCGCTTTTAATTTTTTTTTTAAATTTTCATTCTATTGTTTTGATTATATTTACATAAATGTTTTGGTTTTTTTTTTTTTTTATTAAGAAAAAGAAAAAGAAAAGACGAAAAACCCTTGTAGTATTAACTTGTAAATAACTGTTGCTTATAAAATTACATTTAAAATAAGATTTTATTTTATATTATACACAAAAAAAAAAAAAATTTGTTTTTTTTTCCTTTTTTATATCTTATATACAAATTTATTATTGTATTTGTAAACATAATTTTTTTTATAAATATTAACTTAAATGAACAACAAATCAAATATATACAAATTGTATTCTTAAAAATATGTATAGAAATAAAGAAGACAAAAAAGGAAGAAAACCATGAAATATAAAAACATAACAAAAGGATAATAATGAGAGAAACCCAAAAATCTTATAAATATTATCCAGTATATATTTTAAGGATATAATATTGTAAATATGATAACACACAGAATATAATATAACACATAAGTGTATTATGTACATACGTATGTATGTATATGTATATTATAAAATATTATATAATTTGTATAATATATGATTATACAATGCATACTATTGTAATATAATCTATGTATAAAAATGACTGAACAATGATGATAGGTGGTTAGTTTCTGATGATGACAGCTTTTACCTTCTTTTCTCTATTTACTTCATTTATTTATTCTTATTTTTTATTTATTTATTTATTTATTTATTTTTTTTTTTTACCTTTCACTTTATACGTGTACATGTATATATTGTGTATTGTTTTTATTTTAATGAAAATAAAATAATGTAAAGGACTTTCAAGTACCTACTATTTACGTCATATATTTAATTTACATACATATACATATGTATGTATGTATTAAAAATATGGAAAATGAAATAAACAAGAAAAAATATAAAAATAAATAAAAAAAGAAATATACATAAAATATTAAGGAAGGCATGAATTCATTCTTAACGTGCAAAAATTATATTTGAAAAAAAAAAAAAATAAATAAGAAAACATGTTGGTACAAGAGGCTGTAAATAAGCCTCGTAACAACACAAAGTACTTACGAATTTTATATATGTACATATGTATATGTACATGTAAGTATAATAAAAATTCTGCATAATATGCTTTTATTCAGTTTCAGTCCTTTTTACTTTTTTTTTTCCTTTCATTATTATTTTTTTATTTTTGTAGTGTTTTTATTTTAGTTTATATGTACATAGGATATAGTTTTTCTTTATTTTTCTTTACTATATATACTCGTACATACAACACTGGCACTGGTACATGTAACATATAAGCAAAGTTACGTATTTTTATAGACAATAATAATAAGAGTAGCAAATGATCCGTATTCCTTTTTTCCTTATTTTTTTTTATTTTGTTTTTTGTTTAATTTTTTTAACTTTTCTTTTCTTATTGTTTTAATTCTTGTTTTTTTTTCTTCTGTTTATTTTTATTTTCCATCGTACAAAAGAAAACGAACAAAAAACAAAAAAAAATTTTTAAAAATTTGAATTTTACATTTTTAAATTTTTTTTTTTGTTTTTAAGTAAAATATAAATATATATATATATATTTTTTTTGCTCAGAAATGTTATTTTTTTTTATATTTTGTCAACAAGCAAAAATAAAGTTAAAAAGAAAATACATATTTTTCGGTTTTCATCAGACAAACATATAATTTACATACATACGGTATATGACCATCTATGATAGAGATTAAATACAAAATAAAAAAATTTCTTATTATACCTATACATACATATTCCACAAGTATCTACATATGTACATATATACAACTTATTATAAGGATAAAAGAATGAACATATTTTCTTTTTTCTGTCAACCAAAAATCATGTATTTGATTTGGCAAGAGAGAAAAAAAACCAAAACAAAAAAATAAGACACTTAAGCATAAGTAAGTTTTTCATTCCATTACACCTTAAGTTTTTTTTCGTTAATTTTTTTTTTTTTCGTTTTGTTTTTCAACATTTGATTTTTAACTTTATATGTATATATATACCTACTTAAATAGTTTTATATTGAATATAAAAAATGTTTATTTTTGAATTTTTTTTTTCATTTTTAATTTTTTTTCTCATCAATTTAATTTTTTATTATGATTGCTCATTTTTTTTTCTGTTGATTGACGAATTTTGATTGAAATGATACTTGAAAAAGTTTTTAAAAAATTGAAATTTAAAAAAAAAAACAAAATTGTTCTCTGATGTTTTTTTTTTGTTTTTTTGGTTTTTTGTCGAAATTATTTGGCACTTAATATTCAATTTTTATTTGTAATAAACAAAAAAAAAAAAAAAGGAAAACAATTTTGTATTTCTCATTTTTGTTTTGTTATCAATCCATTTAATCAAAGTAATTTTTATAAAATCAAATAAACACCTACATATAATTAAAAATAGATAGGCATATGTGGCATGTCCATATAGGTATGCACCTAATGTAATTGTCGCGAATAATATAATTAATAAATTTAATTTGAAAAAAAAAAATTTACTGTGGTTTTTGTCATTTACTAATTACATACATATGTACATAATCTTTTTTATAATTTAATTAAATTAATTATAATTCATACATTTTATATACATGAACAGTATATCGAAATTATTTATTGAATTGACACGCAGGTATGCGTGTGTAAACTATGAAGGCATGATTTTTTTTACAAATATACAAAAATTTTAAAATATTTACTTTTATTCCATTATTTTGATTGTATTTTTATTTTTTGTTTTACTTCTTTTTCTACATATTCACAATAGATTGATTAGTAATAGATTACATATATGTATATACATTTTTTTATTAAAAAAAAAAAATATATATACATATATTCTTTCAGTCTAGCGAATTTTAAAAATATCATCTTAGACTTTCTAACAATCTATATATGCATGTAGTTTTTTTTTTGGCACAGGGTGAATAATAAATATAATTTGTAAGGTTTATTAAATTATTTTAATTTTCAACAAAATGTAGAATAATAGCCTGATTCTTGCTTGTGACTAGTCACAAGTGATAAGCATCATTATTGTGACTATTATTGTGATTAACTTTGTGACCGATCAGCTCCTTCGTATTCTTATTCATTTGTGTCATAGGCAGTCACAAATTCATTTTTCACATATTTACAAATTCATATTTGACACTTGTGCTTATGACTCACGTCAACAAGCTGTGAAAACTTTACTTGGTAGTGTGACTGCTACTGCAAAATTCAAAGTGAAAGTAGTCACAACTTATGACTCTACACGCTCTTATGACCGTATTTTTCATTATGACTAGTCACTGACAGACGCTAGAATCGGGCTATATGTATAAAAAAATATAGGATTAAATATTTTTTGTATATTATATATTTTTATAGCCTATATAATATGTTCATTTGAAAAAAGAGAATTGACTTTATAACATATATATATGTATGTATGTTATTAAAAAAAGGATAAATTCTATAAATCACACACGTATATATGTATGTATGTGTGCCTATGCATATCTCTATAATATATATCTATATGTACATATTATTTAACATTTATCCATTTTCATTTTTGACATAGAATAATCAGGTATAACCTATAAAAGTTTATTTAATTTCAAGTCTAATGAACTTTTGTTCTAAATTAAATACTATTATTAAATTTATATTCTATTGTTTCTATTATTTTCATATATATTCAACAAAACACAATAGATTTAAAAACAAAACAAAACCTCTGTACATACATATATACACATTTTACTGTATGCATTTTTGATTTTTCTGTAATATGAATTGCACATTTATAGAATTTAGGGAGAGAGAAAACAAAAACGGAAAAAGAAAATTTGCCACACAAAAATTTTATGCACGATTTCAAGGAAAAAAAAAATGAAAACAATAAAAAAGGTTGAAAAAAAGTATTCAAATAAATAAAACGATTTTTTTTTCCAAATTTATTTAGAATATGAAATATATACATATGTGTACATACACACACAATACACATGAAAATTACAAAAAAAAATCATATATATAAATTTTTTTAAATAACGATAGCATAAAAATCTAACCAAAAAAATAAATATTAAAAAAAAATTTTATTGTGCTTATCATATAAAAGAAAGATAAAATAATAATAACACTTATTTATAGTTTTTCATAACTTTACAAAATGTTTCGGAATTTTCGAATTTTTTAACGAAATTTTAAATAAATATATAAAAAAAAAAAATTTTTTTTAAAGAAAATTCAAATTAGAAAAGTCATTATTTTATTATTATTATATTGTTTTTTCTTTTTAAAATCGTTTTGTAGAATAAAGGTTAAATAAAATAATTAACATTTTTACAGTTTTATTCTACTATAATAATTTTAAAAGAAGAAAAAGAAAATACATTAGCCATAAAATTTTTCAAAATAAAAATATTATATTTATGTACAAGTATTATAAGATGCAATTGAAATTTTCAAAAAAAAAAAAAAAAACATTTTTTTCCTTTATTTTTTTGTATAATAAAAATCATATACATACATATATACATTATGTACACATATTATATAACAATAACCCTAAATTCTAAATAATAATAATAATAAAAAATAAAATAAAGTAATTTAGAAAAAGGAAAAGCCTTTTTACTTAAATAAAAATTCTATATTGGGTCAAGTATATAGGCTGGGTAAATACATACATATGTATTATATACAATATACAAATCTTACATGTCTAAATATTTTTATACATATGTATGTATGTATGTATATATAATTGTTTAAAGTATAAAAGCATAAAAGTTAAATATATGTAAAAAATTCTATACATACATATATTAATACATATATTAGCTACTTTTGATTACATAATATACATCTGGTATAAAGATGAACACATATGGTTCACAAGTGAACTAAAAAAAATAAATAAATAAATAAATAAAAAACTATAAAATTTTATATGAAAGGCAATAGAATTTTCGTTTTTCTTTTCTTAGAACCCCTTATTCATTCTTTTCTTTATATACATATATACATATACATATGTATATGTATGTATATAAGTATATGAACTGATTCAAATTTTTAATTAAATAGGTATTTTGTCATTTACATTTATATATACACGTATGTATATTTACATAGGTAATTCTAAATAATTTGAAATTGAATTTTCACATGCTTTTACATATTTACATACATATACATATATACTAGGATTAAGTAAATATATACTTATGTATATTTGAAAAATCTAACAATCTTATATAATTTTATTATAACATTTCAACAAATATTTAAATGAAAATTTAATTTCCTTTGAAGTATATTATTAATGTTGAAGCATTGATTATATTTCCTTTCATTGTATACATACATACATATGTACGTATAAACTTTTCTATATTCATATTTGAGATTAAAGTGTTGAGAATGGTATATAAATTTAAAAAAATGATGGATTCTTATTTTGTTATTTTTTCATGATTTTCGTATTTTACTTTGAAGATTCTTATTTTTTACTTTACTTTATTAAATCTAATAAAAAAATTAAATAAACAAAAATATCAAGAACAAAAAAAAAAGAAAGAAAAATAAAGAAAATAAATAATAATACGCATAATATTGATAATTATTATTGAATTTAAAAAAATTAAAAGAAGTATTCTTTGTTAAAAGGAAAATATAACATTGTTAGATTTTTCTTCAATTTTATTTTATTAAATTTTATCTAATTATTTTTATTTTCATTTTTTTTTTTTTTAAATTTTTTTATTTACGTATTATTCACAATACGTATGGTGTATAACGTATATACGAACACATTCACATATAACATTATAAATATAAATCATTCTAAGAGTCTCTATTATAGAGACTAGTATACAATATATGAAATATTAAATTCGTATTATTGTATGTATGTTATGTATGTGTCAACGTAATAACATGTACCTACATATAAGTATAAATATATATATTTTGTGTATAATTTGATTTTATTTTCATTTTTCTTCTTTTTATTATTATTGTTATTTTCAATAATATCAATAATATATATTTTCTATATATTTGTATATGTGTATGTGTACACTATTACTATTAAATATTTGTAACATAAATATACTATATGTACATATATTGGAAAACAGAAAAATAAAAATAAAAAATTGAAGATTATTTTAAAAGAAATTAAAAATAAATATACTCGTATTATACCATATAATATAATATCCTTATTTTCCTTCTTAGAAAAAAAAAAAAAGAAAAATACAAAAATATAAAAATAAAATATTGAATAAAAAGAAAAAAAAAAATATTACTTTTCTTTCAATTTTTAAAAATAATAAAAGTACATGTACACGTGTATATATGGGCAATATAGGGAACAATACCATCAAAAATCTCGCACATAACCGAGTCAGATGGGGGTTGACAGTGGAAACCGTACGCTTCAAAGGGGGATAATAATAATAATAATAATAATATCAGGAACATTTTCTTAAATACAAAAAATATATACATATGTTTAGATATATGTATGTATGTGTATGGACGTACATGCATATGTTTGAAAAAAATAAAAACTAAATAAATTAGATGCTTATTATAATTGGTAAATATGATGGTGGAATATCATGGCAACAATCAACGAAGTAAATAAGCTACAATTAATAATGAAGCCAAAAAATTTCGATTATTACGCCATAAATACGTAATAACAAATACGTATAATCACAAATATAATAAGTATGTCTATTTGAATATAAGTACCTATATTCGACTTTCATATGTAAAATAAATAATTATCTACAAATATGTTTAGTTTCTATGCAACAGATTTTAATTGGCACATTTAAATGTACACATGTATACGTATCTATTGTACGTAGATATAGAAACCTTTATTTTTCTTTACAATTATTTTTCCTTTATTCCCTGTTCTTTTTTTATATATTCACATTTCATTATTTTGCAATGAATTAATTTTTATTATAACGAAAAAAAAAAATTTTTTCAGCTTCTTCTAAAATTGAAAAACAAAATTTTGTTAAATTGATTTTTTTTATTAATACATAAATTTATGTGGAATTATGCGTATTAACCAAAAATTTTGCACTTACATATATGTACATATGTGTTTGTTTATGTATACGTTTTATGTGTTATTTGTACATATCATATACTATATACATAGGAAAATGTATTTATTTGAATTGTACTCATACATATGTACCATTATAAACATTATTTTTCCATATGAATGAAAAATAAATCTTTTAATAAATTCTTTTTGAAGTATGAATTTTACTTTCTTTATTCTACATTTTTTCCTCCTGTTTTTTTTTTTTTTTTTTGTATGTAGATAAAGTAGAAAAACTTCCAGCATATTTTGTGGAAGAAAAAAAAAAAAAAATTTCCTATTTAAACATTCGTACATATGTTTAAAAGTTATTTGAAGCTTTGTTTAATTTTTTTTTTTTTTTTATATTTTAAAGAAAAAGAAAAAAAATTATGCACTTTTATCAAAGGTACTCGACTATTTTTCATTTTCACAAAAAAAAAGCAAAAAAACAAACAAAACTCGACAGTAAAAAAAAAAATTAGCAATTCCACATGAATTGATAAAAAATTCTTTCTACATATATGAACAATATAATTAACATTATAGTATTTAAAACATATTTTTTTTATATATTTATACGAAATATCTACATGTGTGGTTTTATTAAAAAAAAAAAAAAAAACGAAAAAAAAATCACATATCATTTTCGAAAATATACAATCAACCAAAATAATGAAAAACAACAAAAAAAAAAAAAAAAACGAAAAACTGTCCACATGATTATAAGTATAAAAAATGAAAATTTTCGTAATCATTTAACTTTTAAGTGCATTAAATAAATTAAATACATATATAAATAAAATCACAATTAATCTTTAATGAGGCAAATGAATATATTTATGTACATGCTTATAAAATCAGTTATAAATTAATTACTTTCATTATTTTAAATAAATAAAAATAAAATATAATTATAAAAATTTTATCAAATATAAACTATAATTAATCTAATTTTTTTTTTCTATTTTTTTATTTTCTTAATTTTTTATCTTTTGCTTACTACGTTTCTATACATCCATTCTTCCATTGAATATTCAATACAATTAACATAAATATATAATCATCAAATGTTAAATTATTTGGAAAAAAATTCAAAAATAATTTCAAATAATTTCATATCAGAAGCATCAACTGGATGTCCTGCACCAGATTTACGTTTTACACGACCAAGAGTAACTGATACAACAACAGAACCACCATATGCTGAATTTGGTACAACACAAATATATTTACCAGAAGATTTTACAACATCTGATATTGAGATTGTTGAAAAAATTGATACAGATTTAAGTGAAATTGATGGTGATGGTGGTGGCATTAATAATAATCATGATGATGTTATTATAAATCCATATCGTATTGAATCAGATGTTACAGAAAATGCACATTATCATGAACATGAACATGATACTAATGAAAATGAACAAAATAATCAAAAGGAGAATCGAAGTCGACGTAATAAAAAACGTCGTTTTACTGGTGGTAGAAGACGTCGTATAGAGAATGAGAATGGTTCAAGTGGTGGTAGATCAGGACGTAATCGATATAAAAGATATATAACAAATAAAAATGATAAAAATATAACGAATAATATTAATAATAATAATAATAATAATTTAAAATTACCGATACCACCACCAATGAATACTGTTTATTATGTTGAAATTGTTGATCTTATTAATTCTGGTTTCTTTGATAAAACAAAAAATGATAGAAAACATAAAAAGAAAATAAAACATAATCATCATGAACATCATAAAATTGATGAAAAAAATAAATATAATTTAAAACAATATCAAATTCATGAAAATTTAACTGATATAAAAAATTATAATAATATGAATATGAATAATAATGGAATTAATTTAATGACATTTTCAAATCAAATGAATGATGAAAATAAAAATCATCAATCGAAAAATGATAATAACAAAAATATGAATGAATATAATGAAAATATTAATTATGATGATAATAAAATTCAAATGAATATGACATCCAATAATGATTATTTAAATAATAAAAACAATATAAAAACAAAAGATGATATAATAACAGATGAATTTTTAACTGAAATGAATAATAATAATAATAATAATAGTAGCGATCATTTACAAAGAGTTAAAAGAAAATCTGGTAAAACAACTGGAGCATTAAGTCGACCAAAAGGTGGTGGAGGTGATTCAGGTTCAAAAAGTACAAGTCGCAAGGATAAAGGTAAGTTAATTTACATATTTCGTAAAATGTTAAATATGAAAATATGTATATAAAAAAAAAAATAAAAATAAAAATAAAAAAATTAAACAAAAAGAAACAATTATAATATATCGTACAGGAAACAATCAAAATAAAAATAAAAACCGAAGAAATTTACAATAAAAAATAATAATAATAAGAAACAAAAACAATTAAAATTCTTAGTACTATTTTTTTTTTTTTGGTCATTGTTTTATTTCAGTATTTAATTGCAGTTTTTTTTATATATATGTCATTTACAAACAAAAATAAAAAAAATAAAAAGATTTATTATTATATATATATATAATATGCATATATATATATGTAGACAAAATTTTAAAATAATAGCCTACAATTAAAATATCATATTCATATATTTACATATATTTATATGTTTTCCTTTTTATTTAATTTTTTATTTTTTATTATTATTATTATTATTATTATTATTATTATTATTTTTTTCAAAATTCCTTTTATAATTCATCTTTTTTCATATATAAATTCATTATTATTCTTTTTCCAGAAAGGGGTCAAGGTGGGTTTTTTAACCATATAATGATAATGAATAATAAATATGTATACCCCAAAATACATATAAAATATATTGTACAATGTATATAGTATACACGCATATTTATGGAATTATGATATATATGTATGATTATATATATCTATACTATATAAATACATATATTAGTATACTTTAAAAATGAAATGAATTTATAATTACAACAAAGAAAACAAAAATGAAAACAAAAAGATAAATAAAAATAAAAAACGTTTCATAAAACGTACAACAACATATACAATGGATATAACACACAACCAACTATATATATATACAATATCGATGATATATGTGTGTAAATGTATATGCATTAAATTATATATACAATTAATATAATTTAATAATATGAAAAAAAAGAAGAAAATAAATATAGATCGTATACATTAATTAAAATCAAAAAATAAAATATCATTTACAATCGAAAATTGGAAAAAAAAAAACAAAAATACAAAAATACATGGATAAAAAGTTAATAAAACAAATAAAAATTACAACAAATTTGATTTGAATGCAAATTAACAAGAAATTTCTCACCATTTATTTTACCATAATGAATTGAATGCATTTTTTTTTTTTTTTATTTATTTAAAAAACAAAAATGAAAATTAATTTTATTATCATAAATGAAAATAAATTTAAGTATCAAAACAAAAAACAAGAAAAAAAAAAAAGAAGAAAAATATAATAATTAAAAATCATTACATTTATGCCAATAAACAAGTAAAACTTTAATTTTAATTGGAATTTTCTCCTTTTTTTTTATTCGTGTTTTTTGTTTTTTTTTTGTGTTATGTTTACTTCGTTTTAAGAAAAAGCATACAAATGAATTATTAAATTAAAAATGAAATGAAAGTTTATAAAAAAAAAAAAAAAAAAAAAAAAAAAGGGAAATCTATAATGAAAATCAAATACTACGTTATATTGTAAACACAATGTGACGGCAGGATACTGCTATCAAATCATCGAATACTATTTTTAATGCATGTTTGTAAATATAATAATTTTGTTGAATAGAAAATAGTTAGTTAGTTTGTAGTTACTATGTTACTAACAATAAAGTATAAATTAGCTTGAAATTTTCATATTCATTCACTTAGTCAGCAAATAGCATATAGTAGCAGTCAAATAGCAAGCAGTAGACAAATTTCAAGTAAGAGCTAATAATTCATAGCTGTATTCCGGAACCACATTGTGTTTATAATATACAATTAGTAAAACAAATAATGATGATTTTTAAGAAAAATAAGTTTTTTTTTTTTTTTCATTTCATTTTATTTTTAGAGTATGAATAAGATTAGATTTATCAAACTATTTTTAAATTATATATTTTATATATATATATATTTTTTTTCTCATCTATTTTCATCCTTTTTAATAATGATTAAAATAATATTCATAATACATAAACATACATAGGTTAAAATAGCATGAAATTTCAATCATTTAAAAATAAAACAATTGAATGTGTTACACAGCTAAATGTAAATTAATTATTAAGAAATTGGTCATTTAAAAAAAAATGATAATAAAAAAAAAAGAAAAAACAAAAAAGAAAAATTGATGAAAAATTAAATTAAATTTAAATTATACAGGATATACAATGAATGTGATTCATGGACTTGTGTAAACGTTTAATATTATTTAATTTTAAATAAATTAACATCAATGTAATATTTATGATAATTCATTCATTCCATTTTTATTACAATTATAATATAAGTACAAATTATGTACAATTGTTTATACACATGTACAATTTTTTTTTTTTTTTTTTTTGTTTTTTTTTGTTAATTAATTACATACTATTGAAAAGATTGATGAATAAAAACAAAGCCAAAAAAAAAAAAAAACACAACAACAATTTAAACAAATTTACCTTTCATTTGTTGCTGTATACAAGATTAATTTAAATATTCGCACATATGTAACACATAACATTTTAGCGAAATATATTTTTACATATTTCGTTTTTATTTTTTTGCAAAAACAAAAAAAAAAAAAAAAAATTTTTTTTCGTTTTTAAATTTTTCATCCTATAAAATTTTATGCCTGTAAATTTTGTTTACGGTTTTTTTTTTTATGATCAAAATTTTTCATCATGTTTTGTTTTTTTCTTTTACATTTCATCTTCTGATTTTTAAATTAATATGTAAATATTTGCATGTATAGGTTTAGAATATATATATATAGTATATAGTATATAGTATATGTACATATAAATTTGTATATAAAAGCACAATATTTACGAATATTGTAAAAATATATATACATATGTTACATATATACTTTTATTAAATAATTATACATACATATATATAATGCCTGCGTATGTATGTATGTCAACTTTATATATTTACATATTTAGTTAATGGTGTAAATATATATTTATATATATAAATTTTATATATTTTATTATTATAACACACATGATATTTAAATACATACATATATAATGGTAATATATGGTGAGAAAATTTAATATACATACTTATATAATGCTGTAAAAGAAGAAAGAAAAATATACATATATGATGAATAAATATAAAATAAAAAGGGAGACAAATCAAGAAAAAAAAAAGCCGACAGCATAACAATGTTTTATAAGAATACAAGTACAGAAGCAATCATGAATATGTATACCATAAATGCTTTCGCTTTGATTTATAAAAGATTAAAAAGCATTTTTGAAAAATAAAAAAATAAAAAATCGAAATCGAAGGAAACATAAATATTGAATAAATAAATCAAAGCAAAAATAAGCAACCTGTTCAAATGAATTTCTTCGTTTATAATTTATAATCTTAGGAAAAAGTTTAAATATGTTTTTTTTTTTTTTTTGTTTTTGCTATTCATAATAAAATATTATGAATATTTACATGCATTTTATGTGTATTGTATGCTAAGGATATATTTACTATAATATATATATATATATATATATATAAATTGCATTTTGGATATGTATGTGTGTATTCGCTATATTTTCTTATAAATAATATACATGCATAATATACTTCAAGTATATGTATGTGTATTAAAAAAGGAGAACGAAAAAAAAAAAAAAAAAAAAACAAATAAGCATATTTTATTACATAATATTACTATATTACATTCACATTAATACTCATACTATGTACATATGTATATATTATACAAAACCATATTTTAAAAGCACAGTCACGTGTATTTTAAATGGATATAATTTTGTATTCCTTTGCATTAAATTTAAATAAATTCGTTATTTACTCTCATAATTTTAATTATGAATTTTATGTATTTGAAAATGGAAAAAATAACATAAACGATGACATTATAACTATTTAAAAATTTCTATACCCTATATATAAGACTACACACATGACTGGGTTTTAAAAAAAAAAAAAAAAAAAAAACAAAAATGAACTTTATTATTCACATTCTTTTATTCTTCTACTTCACTTCTTATTCATTTCATTTTTTCTTCTCTCATTCTTAATTTTCTCACTTAATCAAATATTTTCTACGATTTATAATATGAAATAATAAAAAAATAAAAAAAGCATTAATGTATAGAAAATTTTATGTAATAGTTTTTTTTTTTTTTTATTCTATAATTCAAATTAATATTACATACATAAAAATTAAAACAGTAAACAATGAAAATCATGAAAAATTATACAAAATCAAAATTTGTCCCTTTTTTATACGAATATACGAGTATATCTGTGTATTAAAATATGCAAATATAATAACTTCAATTTATGTGTATACTTTGAAATGTTATATAATATTTTCCTTCATTTTCTTGGTCTTGTTATAAATTGCAAGTAATTTATCAAGCGAACAGAAAACATAAACACACACAAATGCTAATAATAAAATTTTCATGCAATTAAGTTTATAAAATTTGAAAAATTTTCTATTTCCATATATGTATGTAGAATATCAAAATTTCAAAAGAAATTTATTTTCAATTTTCGATTTTATGAATCGAATACAAAATTAAATATAATAAATTAGAAAAAAGAAAAAAAAAACAAGAAGTAAATAAATAAAATATTAAAAATACAATTATAACATTCAGAAGAATTTTACTACAGATTTTCAGATATTACAAAAGAATCGTATATAAATAAATAAAGAAAAAAAATAAATAAATATTTATTGAATAATTATATATAAATTCAAATTTAACGTTTATTTGTATGTACTTACAAGTACAAGATTTTCCAATAAAATATCAGTTTTATAATGTAAAAATGATGTGAAATATTGGATGCATATTCGTATAAAGTGATCATTAAATTTTCAATAATAAATTTTTTTAAAAAAATCTTTTTTCACAATTTTCATTTTACATTATTTATTTTAATACAAATTGTATAAAAGAATTGTTGCTATATAAAATTTTTGAAGTGAAAACTATGTAAAATTTTTTTCAATTTTTTTTTATTGAATCAAAATACACAAAAAAGCATCATTTATATTTTATGCTTGAAATGCATACTAATTCTAAATGCGAATGTATTGTATTTCATTTTTCTTATTTCCGATTTTTTTTAAATTTTCTTACACATCATATGTGTAATATACATATAAATAAAAACGAAATTTTTTTTTTTTTCTTTTTTTCATTTGTTGTGTGTTAGTTCTAGCATATACATGAAATTATTTGTGCCTTCATTATACATATTAATTTAATTCATATGTAAAAATATATAATATATATAGCCAATATGGTGTAATCTACTATATTTTTTTTTTTTAAATAATAATCTTTATTATCATATTTTACTTTTGATAATGCTTTTAATAGTCATTAAATAAATTTCTCTAGTTTTATCATATTTTCTTATTTTCATTTTTCATTTTCATCTAGTGTTACACTTCTTTCAATTTTTCAATTTCTATTTCTTTCAATTTTCTTGCAATTTTTCAATTTCTATTTCTTTCAATTTTCTTGCAATTTTACAATTTCTATTTCTTTCAATTTTTCAATTTCTACATAATTGTACATAATATGAGTATATACATAATTAGTATATTATCATTTTTCTGTATTTCAATGAACACCTCATAATTATTTAATTCACGTAAATTGTTTTTTTTTTTTTTTTTTTTTTTTTTTCTAAAGTAATATAATTTTGTAAATCATATAAATGCATATATTAATTTTTACACATATAAGTGTATATTATCTATACAATATATGGTATTTAAATGTGTAAATGTCTATGCTTATAATATATATGTAGTTACAAATAACGTATTTTGCAAATAAAATAAAAAAAAAAATTTCTTAAAATTTTTAAAAAATAAAAGAAATTATTCTAATTCTACTTTTTTTTTTCTCTCTCTTTCTCTCTCTCTCTTATTTTTTATCGTCCTTAAAATTTGATAAAAAATTAAAATCGAAAAAAAAAATCATTCAAATAAATGCACATACAAAAAAAACAACAAAAAAAAAAAATGAATAAATAAAATGAAATAGGTAATATTGATGAAGATGGAGGTTATTCACCTTCACATACGGATGAAGAATCATCTGAAGAGGATGATAAAAGTTCAGAAAGTACTGAACATTCACAATTTACTGAAGTATCAGAGATACGATTCCCAGGTGAAGTTGGCCCACTTGGTGATCGTCGTCTATGTAAAATTAGATGTGTTAAAGGGAAATGGGTTGGGCCATTATGTGCTACAAATGAAGAAGGTAAATAAAATATGATTATCTAAAATTATCTAAAAAAATTATGATTTTCAATTGAATATTATTAATTATGTAGGTTTATTTTAAAGGCTATATATTTTATCGTTATTTTGAAATTTTGCAAATAATAAATCTTTTTATTTTTGAATTTTTTATAAATATTTTACATACAAAAATGATACTGAAATTATATTATATGTATTTATAGTATAAAATTTTATTCATATATAAGTAATGTTTAAAACATTTGCAATTTAAATTAAAAATTTTTAAAACATATTTTCTCTGCTAACAAAAAAAAAAAAAAAACTAGATTTACGTAATATTTTTTTTTTTTTATTTTATTTATTAATGTGTTGTCATTTTAAAAATACACTATTGGTTCCCTAATACTACATTAAAAAAAAATATATATATCAATTTAATTATGCTTCGTTTTTTTAACTTAGGCACGTGTTAAATCATAGGACATAAGAAAAAAATACCATTAGTGTTTATGATCTATGTTTGCTCCCGTGTAGTTGTTGTTGTTCTCATTTATAAAACACAGTAAACTAGCAATCTGGTAAAACTAGTGTAGAAAGAAAAAAAGACAAATTTTATATAAATTGAACGGAAAAGAATAAAGAAAAACCCAACTAACAACAACACGTGCCTATCTTATAAAAACGAAATATAGGTCAATTTTTTAAGGTTCAAAGCATTTGCAACCAGTACAAAATTATACGGGTATATGGAAAAGTGAATAAAAATTTAAGGATTTCTTTGAAATTTTCTTGGAAAAACTTAATTTTTAATTATTGTATTGATTCGGTTTAACATTGAATCTATTAAACTCATGATTAATGATACTGGAATAATTATTCCATTCTCTAGTAATGGCTGAAAAAAAGTACAACATCATTGCTGAAAAATTTTTTACCAATTTTTGTTGTAATCATTTGCCACAATTTTTCTATTGGTCTCAGATCAGGTGACCAATTAATGGAATAATTATTCCAGTAGCATCAATCGTGAGTTTATAGGTCCAATGTTAGAACAATGCAGCACAGTAATTAAAAATAAAGATTTTCCAAGATAATTTCAAAAAAAATCCTTAAATTCTTATCACTTTTCCATATACTCGTATAATTTTGTTCTGGTTGCAAATGTTTTGAACCGTAAAAGATCGACCTAATAATTGATATTTTTTGTTTTTTTTTTTTTTTTTTTTTGTTTTTTAAAATGATCTTGTATTAAGGAACCAATATTGTATTTTTAAAATGACAATATCCTAATGAATTAAATAAAAAAAAAAAAAACAAAATATTACGTAAATCTAGTTTTTGTTACCAGAGAAAATAGATGGTTTTTAAAAATCTTCTTAATTTAGTTGCAAATGTTTTGAACGCGTGTTTTTAAAAAGGGGAAAAGAAATTTTTTCTATAATTTAATGTTAATTTAAAAAAAAAAATACAATAATATATTTAAACTGAAATTTTTAGATGATCATGGAAATGTAAAATTTCAGCCACTTTATAAAAGTTGTAATGTTAATAGAATACCACCACATTTATTATTGAGTTACAGAAATATATCAGTGGTAAGTAATTAATACATAAAATTTATTATACTAACATTTTTCAATTATTTTACATTTAATATTATATACAATAAACTGGTAATAGTTTTATACAGTTTATTTGATTTTTGGGGAAAAAAAAAAACACAATTCTGTTTTTTAATTTTTTATTTTTAATAATAAATAAGATATGTCTTAATGAACTGCGTAAAATACAATTTTTTTTTTTTTTGGTAATTTCACTAAAATTACGTATTTACTATAAAAATAAATTGAAAATAACCAATTGTAACATACATATACACACAAATTTCTTCCTTTTATACAAATTAAAACCCTTTCTGTCTTCACAATATGTGTTTTAAGGACACATCTTGAATTTATAAATCTCACGTATGTATATTGTTTATGGTCAAAATTTATAAAACAAAACAAAAAAAAAAAAAAAGGAAAACATATGAAATAGGAAAAGCCATCATGTACCAGTTGTTGCTTTTAATATTTAAGAAAAACAAAAAATTGAAAAAAAAAAAACAATTTCTAATATTTGATTTTTTTTTTTTCTTGAGAAAACTTATGTTTAAGTTACTAAGCAAGAGGGAAATGATGTACACATTTATACATATACACTATAAATACAGAAGAATGAAAAACTGATGGTCTTCCTATGTATGTTCATGTAGTAGTGTATATTATTAACATATAAAACATGTCATATTGGCATGAAAATCTTTTTTCTCAATTTTATTTCGTTTTGTTTTTTTCTTAAAACAAAATCAAATAAATAATACTGAACAATATTAATAAGAATCACAATAATAAATTTAAAAAAAAAAAAAAAAAAAAAAAAAAACAAATCTATGTGTATATGTGTGTAAATGTATAGAATGTAGGCTGGGATTTACCACATGGACATTCATTGCAAGCTAGATGTAAAGATTTAGGATTGTATAAATTATTGGGTGAATCAAGAGTATTATGTTCAAATGGATTATGGGCACCTAGAATGCCATCATGCGTGCCAACAACATTGTTAACAAACTTTTCCGATGACAGTCCACCATCTATAAGAATAAAAATTGGTAGTGGATCTGGTGCATTTGAACCATCTGGCGTATTGGCTGTATTACCAGGGAGTACAATACATTTAGATTGCATGTATCCAAGAAGACGTGGGACACCAGAATGGACATGGACAGGCTGGTTTAAGCAGTACTATACTGGTAACATTTAAATAGTTCTTTGATCTAATTAAAGGATTCAATATAACTCTAGGTTTGATAACTCTGTAGGATGGTCAACAATTCCAGAGGAGAAAGCAACCAAGTATCGCCTTACAATCAAAGATATACAAAATCAAGATTCTGGGACGTATACTTGTGCATCTCCTCGTGGATTGACAAATAGTATAACAATCATTGTAGCAACATCACAATGCCCACAACTTCCTGAGCCATCACCACCATTGTCATTACGTTTAGAAGGGAATAAGCTTGGTCAAAGAGCATTGTACCGTTGTCCTTTAGGTTATAGGATTGAAGGTACTGCAAATTCAACATGCTTGGCATCCGGAAATTGGTCATCACCGCCACCCACTTGTCATCCAGTACAATGCCCTCCACTATTCTTAGAAGATCCACATTTAAGTTTAACTGAATTGAATACATCAGCATGGGGTAGAGCCGTATTCAAGTGCTCGTGGGGTTTCCGTTTGAGTGGACCTCCAGGACTTGAATGCGAGCCAACTGGTGTTTGGAGTGGTTCTGTACCAAGGTGTCGAGGTATATCCATATGCAAATGTATTATATAATAAATATTCAATATTTTTTGTTTCCTTTCACCAAACTGTGGAAAATGATATGTACACACATAATTCCACAAATGAAAACGAATGCAAAAGAGTTTTCTATTTTATTTTATTTTTTTCCTTTCCTTTTTATTTTTTATTACAAAAGTTAACAAACCGATTTGCTTAATTTCATAATATAAACCAAATCGTTGTTTCTTTTACATATACGTATGTATGTATATGTAATGTATATTTACTATGTGTATGTATAGTATATTATGTACATATATAGTTTATACTATATATTGTACACATGTATAGCATGTATATAAATAAATGCTCATGCACATATCCAATAACAAGAAAAATTTGTTTTTCTGTTTGTCTCGTTATTTTTTTCATTTTCCTTTACAAAAGCAATTCAATGTCCACAACCATTGGTACCTATTAATGGTCGAATTGATGGCACAAGTGGTTCTAACAGCCATCGCAGATATGCTGTCGGTGCTTTGGTTACATTTAGTTGTACAGAAGGACATTCTTTGGTCGGTGAAGCTAGTATAGTATGTACAGAAACTGGATTTTGGTCTCATCCTCCACCATTTTGTAAGTTTGAAAATTTCTTTTATTATATACTATATTTATATACGTTTAAAGTGTTATATGCACATTATATTATGTGCAGATTGTATTATACATTAATCGGCAAATACAAATATACGTACATATATTTGTTTACATTTGAATAAATCTACATACATATATGTATGTAATAGTAAATATTATACAGAAGGAGACGAACAAATCGATATTTTATTTTATGTGTAGATACATAATCATTAAACTATTTGAATTTGAAAAGCGTTTTAAAATGCACAAAAACAACAATTAAAAAAAAATATTAAAAAAAAAAATGAAAAGCAAATGCAACACGAAATAAATTGCATTTTTGAAAGTATTTCAAACATTTTCAAATGAATGTTTTATATCTCAATTTTTGTTTTTTTTTTTTTTTTTTTTTTTTTTATCTTTTACGTATTTGAAAATTAATTTTTAATTCGTTTTTCTTTGCGTTTATCTTTTGAAATGATTAAGAAAAAAAAAAGATTTTTTGTATTGAATATAATTTGTATAAAAAAAAAAAAAAACAAAAATTAATTTAATTGTTGAATACATTAATAATGTTTACATTTTTGTATGTATAAATTTGTACTTGTGTGCATATATTATATGTAATAGGTAAATCACAGTGTCCATATCCTGGAGATCCACCAAATGGTCTAATAGCACCTCTTAAATTTCATTATGATCCTGGTGATTTATTAAGTGTACAATGTCGTCCTGGTTTTGTTGAATATAGTGTTAATGGACCACCAGAACGTCCACGTTGCCTTCCAGATGGTAATTGGTCTGGACCAGTACCACAGTGTCGTAGTTATGAAGAAGTGTAGCTTCAAAGATTTCGCCATAATGCGAATAAAATGAATGAACAAAATTCAGATAATGATAATATTAATGTCAAAAATAATAGCAATATAAATTTTAATAATAAAAATTAAATGTTACATATTATATACATTAAATATAAATACATATTAGTATTTAACAACAATAATACAATAATGATATTTTATTTCCGTTTATAAAAAATCAACAAAAAATAAAAAAATGTGATTTTTTAAATTTAATATGTATTTACATCGTCTCGAAAAATCATTGTAATGATGATTAGGCTCTAGCTCACATCGAGCTGTTGCGCTGATGATGATGATGATGATATTACATATTATCTATAAAATTATCATAAATAAGTAAACAAATATATACTTTTAAATTCAAATTTTTCCAATTTTTTCCAAGAATAAAAATTTTATTCAATATATACCATATAATTTTTTTCAAATTTAAAAAAAACAAAAATTGAAAATCCTTTTAAATGTATTTTAAAATCATAACTAATGAAAATTAATTGAAAATTTTTTTTAATTTCTATTTACTCTCTCTAAATGCAAATTAAAAAAAAATAAATAAATATAAAATATCGTTGTTATTTCTTATATTCATTGCATATCAATTATTATCAATGTAATAGTAAAATAAAAAATTTTTTTCTCTTTAATAAAAATAATCTGCTGTAAAAAAAAAAAAATTAAAAAAAAAATAAAACAAAAAAAAAAAATTTAAAATCCTTGTAGGTAATTAAATTGAAAATTATATACAAGCTGCAGTCAAATTGTTACATAGTTATTATACAAAGTTAAAAAGAAAATTAAAATAACTAATTATTTAAACAATATAATTATTTTAATTAATTTAATTTCAAATAAAATTTTTGAGTCAAAATAATAATATTATTTAAAAAAACAAAAAAATAAAATAAAATAAATAAATAAAAGGATTCACACAAAAATTTTCCTCGAATATGTATAAAAAAATATTTACACATACAAATGTATGTTGTATAACTATATAAAATTTAAAACAAACAAACAAAACAAAAAAACCAAAAAATTACACTATTTACAATAATATAAAAATAAAATGTCCATATATAATTAACCCAAGGATGCATGTATGTATACATAAGTATACAATTTTCATGTAAAAAAATAATTTTTCTTTTTTATTTAATCATCCTAGGGTAAGTATAACATATACATATATGCTTACGTATATTTATGTAGACGTTACTTTTGAAATTAAATGAAAAATATATTTACAATATGTATGTATATATATGGAAGAATTTTTAATAAGACGACAACAAATCAGATACATATAAACGAGGTGGTATAATTAAAATCAATTATTTTACTCAATTTAATCAAATTTCAAATAATTTGATTAATAGAAAAAAAAAACTTTTTTTTTTTTGTTTTAGTCCATATAATAGGTACAATATTGCTAATGAACAAAAAAAATTTAATTAATTTAATTAATTTGTACAAAATAAATATATACACATATATTTTATTTAAAACATCAAATAAAATTTTTTTTCGAATAATAATTATTACTTTGTTCTTTCTTTTTTCTTTGTTAAATTCAATTAAATTGAAAAGTAATCGTGAAAAAAAAAATCAATTCATTACTACATAATATACTATATAAATTTCAAATAAATGAATTTTAAATAAAAATTTTATATTCATTTTTAACTGTTCGTATATGTGTATATATATATATATACATAGTATGCATGTAAATTTAATATAATTAAATATATATACTTATAATGATTAATACTTGAATGGATAAATTAATGATAATTAGCATTTATGCTAATGTATTTATATATATATTTTATTATCTCTTTCTCATATCGTTCTATATATATTTAATTCAAATTCTATAATATTCTATTCTATATGTATGTACATAAATAAAAATAAAAATTTAAGAAAAAAAAAACACATACATACATAAATATATAATATAATATAAAAAATATATGCATATATATTTATCAAAATTAAATACATTTTTAAATTATAATTAAATTACATAATAATGATGAATAAATAAGAGATGAAAATGAAATGAAAAAGTGAAATTTCAACAAAATTAAATAAGAAAGTTCTATAAAATTATATATGAATAATTATATGATATACTATACATACATATGTACATATATAATTATGGATTATATGCATGAATGTAGATATGTATGTATATGTATGTACATGTAATGAATATCATAAGGTACAATTATTTTTGTAAAAAAGGTAAAAACAAAAACAAAATATTTATCTCTTCATATACGTATGTACATATACATAAATATGTACAAATAATGTATAATTATTAAAAAATCTAATTTATTCATATACTGAATGTTTCATAAATTGATGCTAATCCCATGTAAGGTGGATAGGTCATGTCGATAAATAAAAAAATGAAAAGTGTATAGAAAAAGTGCAAGGACAAGTAGTATCTATTAACCAAAAAAAAAAAAAAAAAAAAAAAATTAAATTTTTAAATATGTTTATCTCTAAAAGTTACAATATAATTGAAAACTACAAACAAGAAACGATAAATATATAAAAGAATGTGAATAAAATTTTTCTTCTATACATTTTTATCTTTTATGTTTCTTCACGTAATTTACCATCTGACATGAATCTAGAAATAATTTATGTAACACCCTGTATATACATATATAAAAATATATATGTATGCATAATTAATATAATAATATTTTAAATCATTCTCTATATACAATAGAATAAATAATATGTATGTACATATTATATGCAGGTATACCTAATATATAAAAAAAAAAGTTTAAAAATTTAAAAAAAAAAATAAAATAAAACAAACACATCAAACATTTACATAATTGTCATGTACAATATATTTATATCATATGTATATACATACATTATGATTACGTTTAATTCAATTAATAAACGCTCAAATATTACATCCATATACACATTCAATCCTTAGATGCAAATATGTATATACAAACCTATATACTATCAATGGCATATACATAAGTCTTTGATAAGAAATCTATACATATATGTACATATGTATAACTTTGCTGTTATACATACACATATATACATACATAATGATTAGGTAAAATATTAAACAAAAAACAATAAATACAAGAATATGTATGTCGTATAAAAACAAAACAAAACAATATACATATATGTACATACATACATACAATAAACATATTAAAAGTAAACATATATTGTTATGTATATGTATTAAAATTATACATAACATTTGAAAATTTTAATTTAAAAGAAAAATGAAAAGTAATTAAGGAATGAAAAAAAAACAAGAAAATTGTGATGTGTAAGATATAAAAAAAAAAAAAAACAAAGAAGTATATAGACATATACATACATATATAAAAAAGTAAATATATATAAATGAGAAATATTATTATGTAAAATGATAAAGTAAAATAAAATATATATAGTATGTACATGAATAAATTAAAATATTATACATGTGTAAACAAAAATTATATAATTAAAATTAGAAATTATAAATTCAATAAATAAATATATATTTACGCAAAATTAATTTTATTGTTTTATTTGCATTTTTATGTATTTACAACATTTTCAAATTTTTATATGTATTATAATACATATATAGATCATTACAATATACTCTGTGATACTGATATCTATATAATGTACTAGATAATAAGGGTATGCGGCGTCAATTACATATGCAACACATGTGTATATGTATCGTTTAATTAAAAGAAAATTATTATTTGGTATGAAATTGAAAAAGAAATAAAAACAAAATGAAAATTTCACATTTTCCTTAAAATAAGTGAATAAACAATTTAAAAAAAAAAAAATTTTTTTATATACTATATACTTAAAATGGTGGTTCAAATCAGTGAGAAATTCCTGGTATGGTATCATAATGCTCCTTTTTGGTCTAAGTGTACTCGCTTGGGAATAAGCGGGCGGCCACCACCTCCTCCTACCTATTTACTTAAATAAAAAGGAAATTTTATAAATCCTTGAAAATACAATTAAAAACAAATTACATAATATTTTAAATGTAAACATAACGATCATTTTAAAGTTTCTAAAAACAAAAATATTTTTAATAAAATATTTAAAAGAAAAAAGATAACAAAAAGGCAAGAAATAATAAATAAAGTTAAATTAAAATTAAAAACAAGAAAGTTTTCTTAATCAATTTAACATCAAACAAAATTAATACAAAAGGAAATTCGAAACAAGAAAAAGAAGAAAAAAACAAAATGAAAGTAAAAATAAAAATGAGAACATAATAAAATTAAAATAAAAAAAAAAACAAAAAAGGATTTCGAAACTTCCATGCTTAAAAATTAAAAATTAATTATATACATGCTACAATGCAAGATGATACCATACGATGTTAAGTTTTTTAAATTATTCCCAATATATTTTTTTTTTTTTTACTTTTTTTCATAATTTTATTATATTCATTATTATATTAAATATAGAAAAATAATTTTACTTAAAAAAAAAAAAATTTTTTTTTTTCCTTATGATATACATGGATGTATGGATGTGCATAGTTGTATGTGATACTTTCTTTTTTTATATGTTATGAGAATACACGTATTTATACTGAATTTTTATTTTATTGTTAAATATATATTATGTCTACACATCTATATAATGTATGAATACATATAAATATTTATGCACTATATATGTCTTCATATACAAACATAGATAATAAAAGGTGCACACTTTCAAAACACATATTTTTACATTTTACCCAGAGGAAAACGAAAATTTTGAAATGAAAACCATATAAAAAATACATGCATATATACTCTATGTTTATATTGTAAATTTAACAAAGTATATACCTATATGTATGTACATATCTATATCTAAAAATTTATACATGTATAGGTATGTATAGAAAAAATTTTCATTATTAAAGTACATATATACAAAAATGTATAACGTAAATATACACAAACTGCAATGTATATATGTATTATATGATTACAAATGTATACATATGTATATGTACATTTTATATTGTATATAAATACAATGTAAGCACGTAAGTATTATAGATTTTATAAAGTGTCTTAAAGGTATAACATCATTAATTTGAAACTTTCTCTCTTAATATACTTCTCATCGTTGTTTTCATCTTTTATAATATGGTTGTCATTGTTTTATATACTTCTTTTATGTAATATATATAAATAATTTTTAAATATATATACATACATATAATGTTATACATACATATATGTATACATATATAGAGGTATAAACATACTTTTATAGAGAAAATTTTTGTCGCAAAAGTACTCCCTAAAGTAATTTAGTAAATTTGCAGAAAACTTATAGTACTGATGCTAGAAAAGATTCATTGAATTTATGACAAAAGAAATTGTATGCATATAAAATTTATTATATGCATATTTATATGTATGTATGTATATATGTATATATATATATAATGTAAACTTTTTAAAATTATGTAATATACGCATACATATGTATTGTTACTACACACAATGAATTTTACATACAAGTTAAAATGCACATATGAAAATATTTATGCATACATATTAACTGCACTATGTACATATAAATTAATATGTACATATATGTATATACATTGTACATAAATTTCTTTTAATTATGTGTAAAAAAAAAAAATGGATATTTTATTTGTATAATTCATGTGCAAAAGGTATTAACTACATCATACTCGTATACTCAGTCGTATGTTTATGTTCCATAAAATTTTGTCACTTTTAAAAATTGGTTACTATGAATTTTTCAAATCAATTTGTTCATTTTCATTTTAATATAAATATTTTTTTTTTTTTTAATTTATTCTTTTATTATTAACAAAATATGTACTTTATACAATTATAATTGTATGGCTTTACATCTATATTGCTTTAGCTTATCAATTGTTTACAATAATGTAATGTGTAAAGTGTATACATGTGTATAGTGTACATTGGTATATTATAAAGTGTAACATAATATACATAGTAAATATATTGTTTATGAAATAACATTGTTCTATTTAAATAAATATGTACAAAATATCAACATACATGCATATATATATGTACATCATTTATACTACATGAAGCCATTTATACTTTACATTATCAAAATATTTTAAATTATTTAATGTAAAGTATGTATACATGTTTGTAAACATTTTCTAGAACGTAAAAGCATTTTTAAGGTAAACAACAACATTATCATAAAATTACATTAAACATTGTATGTACATATTTGATAAAATAAATTGATTTAAACAAAAATAAAAAATCCCTGAGGACTAACAACAATAAAAATAATTACAATCTACTTGCTATAGCAACATGTGTATAAATACATATAAAAATTATTATTATTGAAAATAAATTCAAAGAAAACATAGTAAGTACCTATAATACATTTTTGAAAATTACATTAAAAAAAAAATAATAATAATAATAAATTCAGTTATATGACTTTCTTTTCAAATATTTATTTTTAAAAAATGTGAATAGACTCTCATAATTGAAGCCTATATTACTGTAATAACAAATTAATTTCAATATGAAAATAGATTTATTTATTTTCTTTTTACTTTCAAATTTTCTTCTTGTTATTATATATTGTAAAACGTAATAAAGAAACCTTTATTAAATCAATCAATTAAATTGAATTTATTTTAAGGGATAGAAATTTATTTTTTAGAAATTTATATAGCTTCTGGGTATCGTATAAATCATTTGCATTTGTTTATATACTTTGTATTATTCAAAATAGGAATTTAAAATTGAAATTTAATAAAAAGAAAAAAACAAATAAAATTTTTTTTTTTTTTTTTTATTAAAAGGAGGGAAGAACAATAAATTGCCAACCCTCCTCGCCCACCACGACCCGCCAGGGCCTTTTGGCGAAGGCAAATAAAATAAAAATAAAGATATTTTTTAAGATACAAAATGTTACTCCTATACATACATACATGTGGATATTTAAAAAATGCACAAGATTCTCTTAGGTATTAAGTTAATATAACATTCAGATGGACATAAATATGTACATTTTTTTCTTTCTTTTATATTTATCATTAATAAAATAATTTGTGAAAATTTGTATAACACCGTCCATACACCGTATTACCGTCTTAATAGATATAGCATTTATCTCAAATAAGAAATATATAGACAAGAATTTTCATTTTATTTTCTATAAGAATAGTGTGAGGTTGTAGATACAAACATGTATACATACTATATATACAAATAAGTAGGTAGTATAAACGATAACAGACTGAGGCTTTTACCGTTCACTATATAAAATAAGCTATTAATTGTGTTGACATTGACAGATTACATTATCACTGTTAACATCATCTATAAAAACATAGTATACATAGTATCATGTTTACATATTTAAAATGGATATTCCATTTTATATATTTTAATACAAGAAAAATTCATGAATAAAATCGCGGTTTATCAAATGATGTGATGACGATAAATAATAATGATGAAGATAGGAATGATGATGATGATGATGATGATGATAATGATATTGATGATATTTTTGCAGACATGCATATAATACAAATACATTTTTGAATATACAAAATGAAATTATATTGTATTATATATGTATAAAGGATCAAATACATTATTTTACAGGAAATGATTGTGAAAATTCCTTCAAAAACCACAATATCATATGTGTTTACATGGAGAATTTATAAAGTATGAAAATCTTTTTCAATTCACGAAAACATTTATATAAATGCAGTAAATATTTGCCTGTATGTACGTGAAAGGTCATATAAAGTGTACCTAAAACGATGAAAAAGGTTATATAATAGTGTATATTAACATATGTATTAAGTTTGAATTTATATTATAATATCACAAATATATTATATCAAAAAGATCATATACAATACGATTAGAAAAATGAATAAATAAAATGATTAACATATGTATGTAAAAAGATAAGAAGATGAAAATTATACTATATGTGTATATGGATCTAAAAGGATACAAAAAATATACGATATTCGTACTCTGCTTATCCACAATAACCAATACATATAATATGTAAGTGTGTGTGTGTGTGTATGTAAATGCATGATAACATTTTTAAAATGATGAGAATAAGTGAGTTTTGTTTTTTTTTTTTTTTTAATGGTAATGATGGTCTTTGAAAAATTCTCATTGGTTTTATTTACTTTTCAATCTTTCTTATTTATCCATTACTATTACTATACTTACCCATTACCATCATCATAGTTATCATCATCACATCATTCGACATTTTACTAAATAAGAAGTAAAAATAAATGAATGCCTTGTACACAAAAAAAAAAAAAAAACAAATCCAAACCACTATATTCAAATAAATGGCGTTAAAGAAAATGTATAGTATACATACATAAATATAAATTTATACTATAAAGGATACACTACGACCTATACGTATCATACATAAAAACACTTTACCATCGTGAAAAATTAAAACTCATTTGAAAGACTTGAAAATAAATATATACGTATGTATGTACATACACATACAATTTTGTATACATATACAGATTTTTGTGCCTGTATAACTTAATATACTATATAAAACGATTTTCATTCGTTTAAAATTTAAGGATTTGAGTTGAGGATTTTAAAATTTTTTGATTGAAATATTTGAAAAAGAAAAAGGAAAGATAATAAAAATAAAAATACAAGAAGCTAAGTTAATGGTTTTTTTTTGTTTTTTTTTTTACTTTGGTATTTTCTTCATCACATCAATTTTAAAGGATAATAATAAAAATAAATAAAATAAATTAAAATTAAAATGAAATAAATAAGGCACAAACAGATAAAGCATTCAATTATGATGATTGGTAATATCAAATTTGTGTGATAATTTTAGTAAAATTATAGTAATATGTTTTAAATCATTAAGCAAAATAAATATTTAAAAAAAAAATGATAATAATAAAATGAAACGATGATGATTGACGACTTTCTAATGATCATTATTATTTTGATTATGAAAAAATAAATTAACATTAATAAATTTTCAAATCAAATGTTAAAAAAGTTTTTGTTAAGGATAAAATGTATGTATGTAATGTCAAAATTTTGTAAGAAAACTCCTTCTCAAAGTAATTTCAAAACAAATAATTATATGTATTCAGACATCAATTATGAGAGTCTATTGCTAATCGACTTTAACGTCAACTATGAGAGTCTATTGCTAATCAATTAACTTTATGTTGCAATAGACTTTTAGTATTATGAAAGTCTATAGACTTGAAAAATCGCCGATATTTTTGTGAAAGACTTTTAAAAAAAAAAATCATAACAAAAATTTTGAAAAAATAAACATTTTGACAATACAAATAAAAAATTTTCATATAAATTAAACAATCAAATTACCTAATTTTAGTACTATAATTTTTTTATAGTACTATGCATGTAAGTCGATTGATTTACATAAATACTTTTAAAAGTCGATTCTATTTTATTTTCGAATAGACTCTCATAATAGACGCCTCATAAAAAACCAAATCCTATACTCATCAACAGTTCAAGTATTATACGAGTATGAATAATAAAATATTACACGAATGATGGATGATACATTTATAAACGGATGTTATGTATGATACATGTATACATATGTATGTGTGAAGGAAATTTTTAATAATGATGATTTTAAATTCTTATTGCCTTATATACATTTTTATTAAAGTAATGATAATGATTTTCAAAAAACAAAAAAAAAAATAAATAAATTTAACATTTTTGAATCTTCTTCATAATATCTATACTTTATCTGCTTTATTTTCTCTTGTTTTTGTTTTTTTTTTAAATTTTCATTTTTTTCAAGCATTTATGTTAATTTTTAAAATTAATCTACATTTTTACAAAAAGAAAAAAATGAAAATAAAAATACATACATATAAAAATGGAATAAATACATAATAAAAGTGTTTTTCTTTATCGATTACAATGTGTTTACATGACTAATAATAATCATTTCAATTTAACGTTACAAAATCATGGTAAAATCGTTTACTAATACTGATAATAATAATAATGATTATGTACTTGCAATTTATATATCTACTATAATGTATATATATTTATGTATTTATGTTTTTATGTTTCGTAGAGAATATCGTGACTTAATAAATTTAACATTTTTTTAAGCGTGAAATTATCAATTTATATTCAAGGACTATTTGAAAATAAAAAAAAATAAAAAATATGTATATAAATGAATGAATAAAAGTTAAAAAATAAAAATAAAACTTTCTGTTATTTTATTTTTGTTTTTTTTTTTGTTTTTTTTTTTTTTAATTTATTTACCCTTTCAAATTCTTTTAATATTTAAGTTTACAAATTTGTATTTAATTTTAAATTACACTTGGAAATTTTTTTTTAATAAAACGAAAGGTAAATAAACTGTAAATACCCATTATTTTATTTTAAATGTAAAAAAAAATTTGTTATATGTGAATTTATCCCCGTATAAATGATTTTATTTAAAAAATCAAAAAAAAAAAAAAATTTTTTTTTGTCTAACATTTTTGTTTTCTATTCGTATCTATAAATTTAAATTACAAATTTTTATGTATAAAGTTTTGTTAAGACATACAAATGTTATGTACATGAACGTAAACATGTTGTTTTGTAGAACACAGAAAAAAAAACACACACACACACAAACATTAATGAAAAGCTTAAACAGAAACAGTTCAATTAAAAACTTTAAATTAAAAATAAAATTTTTCAAAAATTAAAAAAAAAATAAAATAAAATAACAATTACATAGAAAAATAAAAAATATATCATAATAAACGATAAATTATTTCCTTTAAATTTTTCTCTTTTATCTGTTAAATGAAAAATTGAATAGATATTAAATCTTTTGTCTTATAAATCCTTTTTTTTTTTTCTCAAAAAAATTCAATACATTTATGTACATGTACATTTGTACAAATTCAAAAAAAAAAAAAAAAAAAAAAAAAAAATTAAATAAATAAATGGAATAGAAACACACACACATACATAAATGTAAATGTTTCAAACAACACAACAGAGTTAAATAATATTTTTTTGTAAAATTTTTGCACATTCACATACTCAATTACCCTGATACATATACATAAATAATTGCATGAATGAAAACTAAAAACAAAATACACATAAAATACAATACAAAACAATTCAATATAATACGTAACATAGGTCATCAGGTAATGAAAAAAAAACTGTATAAGAAGTAACGGGTAAATGTTAATCGTTTAGCCAATAGAAATTTTTTTAAAGTTTTAATGTTCATTTTACATTTAATTTCAAAATTAATTTACTAGCTCATACTTATTGCGCTCCCTCTTTATATCTTGTATCTTAAAAAATAGGATACACCTTACAAGATATTCATTACAGTCGTCTGATATACTAGAGTGTAATGCTATTTTATCAAAATCACACCCTATCAAATCACACATGTACGTAAATTTTGTATATGTATGTAGGTGATTTTTATTTAATACAATTCTTTTATTTCTTTTTTTTTTTCTCTTATTATGATAAACTGTACGATTGAATGACTGTAGTATATGTGCCATAATAAGCTGTATATATAACAGAAAGCTAAATGAAAGTATATAGTAATGAATTTAGGTCATTGATGAAGGCCATATTAAGAAAGTTTAAGTAGTTTTTAAAGTTTAAAGTAAATTTTATTGAATTTTATATTAATACACATCACATGTATATGAATATATTTGGTTGTGACATATACATACATGTATAAAACAAAATTTTCTGTACGTTACTTATACGCCAAATTTTTAAATGTTATAAAAACAACACGACAATTCAAAATATTATACAATGAATTATACAATGTAGGATGGATACACATAAATGTATATGTATGTATGTATTTAAGTGTGCACAAATACATACCAACTAAATACATTATGTAAGAAATTAATTTAAAACTTTTAAGTTTTGAATAGGGAATTATTTTTCATTTTCCCTTATTTAACACTTGTACATACATACATATGTACATATGTATAATTTTAAAATTAAAATTTAATAAAACATTTAATTAAAAATCTTGTTATTTTCACTTTTTTTTTGTTTTCAATATGTTTAAATAAAATGTTATTTACGAAATAAATTTTGATTCATTAATTACTTCATAAGTAGAATAGTTGAAAGTATATGAAATTGGAAAAAGTAATAAGTTTTCAATAAACGAATATTTCACGGTACATAATACATATGTACATATATACATAAGTACTTACATAGTAAAAAATAAAATGGAAAATACGAGAAATAATCAATATCCAACAGTTCTTATTTAATATTACATTTTAGTGGTTTAATGACAAAGGACTCTTTTTGTACCATTTGTGTCTGTTTCTATTTTGCTTTAGTTTTTTATCTTTTTTTTTTTTTTTTTGTTTTTGAATTATTTTTTAATTTATATTTTTAACGATTTCTATGAATACGTTGCTACAAATATAACTGTTACACTTAAGGGAAAGTAATAAAAAGAAATATTCAAAAACTCGTAGCAACAATCAGTATAAACAATTGAACTTGTTGTTTTCATTGAGTTACTTTAAAAATATTTATACATATATTTTAAATTAAATCATATACATTATAAAAAAAAAAAATATTGTAAAAATTTTTCAAGTTTATACATTAATAGCGTCATCGAGATACCGATATTTTCTGCTCTCAGAACAGTCTACGAGCAGATTTCAATCATCGAGAAATAAATATCTATCGCAAATTTATATCATTGAGATGTCACTTGATCTCGCTCAGTGTTAAATTTACATCATCGTGTAAATTTGAAATTGCTCTGTGCTAGGTCAAAAAAAGCAAATTTTTTAGATCTGTGTTTATTCGACAAATTTGAGTTGTGAAATTTTTCATTACAAAAGAAAACAAAAAAAAATTGTTTTGAACTTTATTGAAAGTTGACTGGGAAGGACTACGATCAATGTTAGATCAAATTTCACATTTAACTTATGCCATAGCGATTATCGTTGTTCTAGAGCAGTTCTAGATCAAAATAAAATTTGATTGCAGATCAAATTTATGAGATCTTGCTCTAGAGCAATAGCAATAGCTGACTCCGAGTTACAGCTGACATTTCAATAACGCTATAAGACATGCATCTACATAAAATAAATATGAGATAACTAAGAAAATGAAAAACAAAAATTTTACGTCAAGTAATATTGCATCAATTCATTTATCATATTATGTAATTGTTACATAATCACGTGCATAATGGTACATATACATGCATAACATGTTCATATTATATATTCCATATAGAAACCATATCATGATGATGATATATTATATGAAAGGAAGAAGATGTAAACGATCATCATCATTAGTAATAAATATGTATGTATGTATGTATCATAAAAGAGAAGTTGCTTAGTGAAAAATAACGTTTTTATTTAAAAAGTAACATTGTTGAGATACACAATTGTTTATTACTTAGTTGTCATTGATCATATTTTGTTACTATACAATAAAAATATGTATTGCAAAATACAACTTTTTGTTATCTACACAACAATATACGTATATGTATGTATGTATGTGTAGATAACTGCATACATATATTTTTGCATTGAATGAAATTTATAACATTTTCAAAATTAGAAAAGTTTTCCCTTTATTTCTGTAATAATTTAAAATTGTATTTTAATTGACAATTCATTTCAATAAAGGACATAATTTATTATCAGCTATAATGTAGGGTATATTGATATACCGAGAAACAAATTAAAAAAAAAACGACTTTTGTATTTTGCATGAGAAATGGCTATTTAAAAAATTTATGAAATTTTTGAATGCATTGATAAAATTGGTATCGCATTTACAATATTTTCGTTTCAAGTTTATTATTTATTTTCATTCGTCATGTTTTTGTCTTTTTGATAAATTTTCATCATTTTAAATAAATAACTTTAAAAAAAAAAATTCTCCGAAGAAAATAAAATGTATCATATTATGTATTATATTCCGTAAACTAATTCGATACAGTCAAGGTCTTTTGGAAATGACATACAGCAGTACCACTTTACTTCGATGTATATTAATAATAAAAAAAATTCATCTTATACTGTATGAAAACTTTAAAGATTGTGTCTCATAAGGTCTTAACTGCATCGAATTAGTGTATGGAGTATATGTACATCAAAAAATCATAATTACAGTAAATAAAAAAAAAAATTTTTTCAATTCTGAATAAAAGAGTTTATTTAACATTTAATCAACTTTCTCGTACAAAAATATATTCCAATCCAACTGTTGAATATGTACATACATATGTACATATAATCATTTATCATACTGATGGGTATAAAACACGAACACCTAGGATACAAGTGAATTTATTGTAGGTAACGTATAATATTCAAATTCAAAATTTGATGTACATATATATGTACGTGTATAACTAAAATTACATCATATTTCCCACTTTATATTTATAATTCTATCAATCTATTGAATTTTATCACGCGTTTATTTTATCAAATTTATATCCACAAAAATAAATATGCACAAATTTGTTTCTATATGTATACATACATATGTATGTATCTGTGTATATGTAATTATTTCAGACCTACCTTTAAAATTGCATATAGGTATAAATATAAGGATGTACATACATATATGCATGAACATGTAGTGTATTATGCCACTTGTATAAAATTGTTAAAAACACGCAATCTTTAATTTGATTGAATATAGAACAAACAAATAAAAACGAAAGCATACATACATATGTACATTCAAATATTGTAAGGATCGATTTTTTTTTCAGTACATAAAATTTACATATTACTATTATAATATGCATGACATTAAAACAGTCCTAAAACTTGTACACATGTCTATGTATTGTACATATATATATGTATATGTATTCTCATAAATATATGTTTATACTAATATGTATGTATGAATGTACACAAAATTTAATTTGCATACATACATTTACTTAATACTTTTGCATGCGTACACTTAAATATAATTAAATACATATATGTTTCATCAAAACTTAATTAAAATACACATATGTACATTTCTAAACAATATTTTAAAGTGCTAAATAAAACGTTATGTATCAACCGTCAGAATTTATAAAAGTTCTGGTTTTTTTTTTATATGAATGCATTTACATATATGTACATGTTGCTATATACATATGTATGTACAAAAAGCTACAAATATTTTCCCTTTAAATTTATTATGGATACATAAGTGGATATGTATGTACATACGTTCGTGTTACGTATAAAACAATGTAAGACAAACAACAAAAAATAAATCAAAAACAAACAAAAAAAATCTGTTAAAGTGCATACATATTAAATAGAAATGTTTGCATTTGAAAAACAGGAAACAAATTCAATTTTTTAATTCAGGATAATGTCAATTGAAAAAAATTATTTCCCATCACATACATACATACACAAAATATACGTGTTATATACAAAGTACAAATAATCTCTTTTCTTATAATAATTTCTTATATTTTTGAAAAATAAACTAAAATCATAGGAATGCTAATTCATATACATATATATGTACATATATACTTACACAGAGATATTAAAAAAAGATTATTGACCTCTACATGTGTATTATACGTACGTAAATGGGAAAAAAGAACTAAATTTTCCTATAAATAAAAAGTTTTACTTTTTCCTTTTTGAAAAACATGTCCGAAGGAAACAGAAAATAATTCAAAATTTTGAAAATTTAATAAATACGCTGTATATGTATGTATGAAGAACATATTCAATTTGATATGCATAATATTTACTTTACAACGTATTTGTTTGTGCAATATATGTACGTTCACATACATACATATTATGTGGAAGTTTAAATGCATGAAAATGTACCAACTATCTACACATCTATGTGTACACATATCTATATAATATTCTGTTTAAATGTAAGTTTTTATTTGATAGTAGAGCCTTTTTAACAAAATTTTATCATTTGTGTATGCTTTACTTTTTGATTTTCAATTTTTTCAGTTTTTTTTTTTTTGGTACTTGAAAAGTAAAAAAAATTTCAAATTCATATACAAATTAAACACTTTTTATTCAATTTTAAAATTTCATTTTTTTTTTCTTTATTTTGTACTATATAAAATCAAATTTGAATATAGTACAGCTAGAGTACATAAATAATATCTTTCTATTATATAGTATGTATTCGTATGTGTCCATTTTCCTATGTAATATATGCATGTGCTTCGTTTTTAATAATTCCAGATGATTTAAAACATTTTAACTCTTCAGTATGTCGGCTATTTCACTGTAAAGCTGACATATTGAAAACTTAAGGTTTTTTGAATTATTTGGAATTATTAAAAACGAGGTACCTATGTACATGATATCGTTCATAGACGACTCTTTTGTTACCTTTTGTCACCCAATGAAAATAGTATGAAAATTTCATTTGGGCAATAAGTAGAAATATTTTCACAATGAATGAGTTATTACAATTTCATCGGATACGTAATCAATTATTTTTCACATATTTTTTGAAATATATTTTTAGAAAAATGCACTAGTTACCTCCAATGACATGGCAATATAAAAGTAAACAGGTTTGGTAAATAAATTGGTAAAGCGCTACCCCATTACCAAGTAAGGACCACGTAAACAATATAAAGTCATCTAAAAAAGTCCGACTGGGATTTATTCAAGTATACGTATACACACACAGAATTTCATACTGAAATGTGTGTACACATATATATGCTACAAAAATATCTTATTTTCAAATTAAAAAGCAAATAATATAATTTAAAAAAAAAAAAAAATAATTCATCTAATATATGTATGTAGTTCAAAAAAATTATTTAAATTATTACTTATTTCTAAAAAAAAAAATAAAAATTTATTAAAATTTTAATTTAAATGATTTTTCTCTTTAAAAAATCAAAATATGTATAAAAAAAAAGCATAAGTATAATTTATTGCTTACCAATTTATAATTGAAATGGTATTCAGAAATACCATTACTGATGTACTTATAATTGAATTTAATTAATATACGTACACATACGCAGGATGTTTCATAGTTTGTGTCATAAAATGTATTTTTGTTTTTCTTTTTTTTTTTTTTTAGTTCAAACTGCTTTTATCAAAAAATCATTTTAGACCCCTTTTCCTAAAATTCATCCCTTTTGAGACATAGAGGATTGAAAATTTTTGAACTCGTAAGATACAAATGATGTCATATATTGGACAATTCACTCTTAACCATCTTACGTATTCATAATTCATATTTATTAAAAATACAATTTTCAAGTACTTGTAATTTTTTTTTGTTTTTATTTTTTAACCTTCACATATAATCAATGTAGTGCAATATTTTTGTTTTTTTTTTTTTTTTATTATTATGAACTTTCACTTTTGATAGTTCAAAAGCTACATGTGATTTTCATTTCATATACATATGTGTCTCTTATTATAAGTATTTCAACATGTATGTACATATAAAAGAAAAAATAAAAGAAAAATTTGTTTTATGTTCTTAGTAAAAATGAATTTTAAATAACTAAATTTTTTTTTTTTTTCTAGGAAAATAAAAAAAAAAACTAAACTGTTAAACAAGACGTTTATATAAATTCAAAGATATGCAAATAATAATAAATGATAATGACAATAACAATAAAATTTATGTGAATAAAAGTAAACATATTAAAACGAAAGTATCATGTTGTTCTTGAACTCATATCAAAATTTACGTAAATACAAATTATTACAAATGAATGCATATACATAATATAAATATTATATAATAATACATACTCCGTATGCAGAGTGATGTTGAAAAAATTCTCTTGTATAATACATAACGTCGTTTAACTAAACAATATATGTATTAAATTACTATAAAAAATTGTAATTCATGTATTTATTGGAAATTTATTGTTCATTGAGGCTTAGGATTTTCCAGTTAAATTAAACATTATCAAAATCAGACGAGAACAATTCAAATTATTGACGTAAAAATTATTGTTTATTAAAAAAAAAAAAATTACAGGTCTTCATACTATCATTTAAAACATTTATATAAAAGAATCAGTATCCATATTAAAAATTTACGTAATTTGTATTTACGTCATATACTTCAATTGCAGAAAAATTTTCAAGTCATGATATCTCAAAAGGGATTAGATTTTAAAAAGAAGACGGGTGGTCTAAAATGATTTTTCACTAGAAAGAAACAGTTTGAACATTCAAGAAAATGAATTTTATGACATGTGTCCCGTGGAATAACTTGTTGACGTATGTATGTAAGATATCATCATTTGATAATGGTAAATTTTTCTAAATATGTACATACATATATACGTTATGTACATAATATGCAAATTAATCTTTAATTTTCTTTTCGATGCGTTCATATATTATTATTATTATTATTATGAAATTTTGTACACATAAAAGTTAGGAAATATCATATTAATATTGAATTTATTTATTTCATATTATCCTTATCACATTATTTACATGCATATATATGCACATAAAAATTATGTATTTATATCGTATTACATATACATATGTATGTACATTATCATATGCTACTTATCTGTAGATAATATGTATGAAAAAAAAAAAAAACAAAGAAAAAAAAGGAATAAAAAAAAGAATTTTTTTTTTTTGTATTCTTTATAAATGTATTTATTTTTTTTTTTATCACAAATCTTTATAAAAGTTTCACATACATTTTTGCATACAAATACATATACAGATATCTATATACATACATACATATGTATTTACCAAAACGTACATATGCTTCTTGCTGTTACTTCGTCGAGAAAATTTCAAAATTTACATAAGTTATTTATCATAGATCTTCTTTGTCATATTTTATTCATGAGCAAAAAAAAAAAAAAAATATGTATATTTATATATACTTACGTCCATGTGTATATATACACAAATATACACCTTATTTTAGTGTATACACAATTTATGTATAAAATTATTTACATACTTAATATCATAATAGCCATAAAAAAATCGAAGTAAAAAACATTTTTTGTTTTTTGTTTTTGTTATTTCTTTACTTTGAAAAACCAAAAAAAAAAATATATATATGTATATATAAAAAGAAAATGATTTTCTTAAACTTTCTATATTTATAAACTTAAATTGTTAGAAAAATTTTACAAAAATATACATATATGGGTACATATGCACTCCTTTTTGAATATAATTATATTTATACGTGTGTACACCAAGTATACCTATACATACATATAAATTATTATCAACTTTTATTTTTAGTATCTAAGTCTACTTATATAACTGTATGTATGTATGTACGTGTGTAAATACACACGTTCTTATATATTAAAAAGTTCATTGTAAATATATGCATCTGCTTTTTAATATCTGCTTATATAAATATGTATATCTGTGTTTTAAATTATATTCACGATTCTGTTTTCTTTATGAACACATCCAAACATATGGGATATACATATAACATATTTATGTATTTTTTATTTATTTATTATAATTTTAACTTTTTAATTTTATTTTTGATAATCTTCATAAAATCTTCAACCACAAATAATTTTTATATTGTTTGTGCTATGCAACCTTATATAAAAACAATTATTACAATATTTAAATATGAATTGTGTTATAAGGCAAAAAAAACAAAAATAAAATAAAATTTGTGTAGGTAAAATTTTTTCATAATTTTCATTATATAGGTAATTTTGAATTTAATAAATTTTTTTTTTTTGCTTTTAATTTAATCAAATTGTGGTAAGAACATTTTTTTTTTATTTTAAATTTAATTTTTTTTTTTGATTTTTTTCGAATTCTGAAAAAGAAAATTTTTAATAGCAATCAAAAAGATCAGATAAAAATTTCTTATTTAATGAGCAAACATTTAAAAAAAAAACAAAAGAAAAAGCATTTCATTAGTATGTAACCTACAGTAACAACACACAATAATCGAATTTGATTATCGTGTAGTAACAGCATATAAACCTACACATGTTTGATAATACATGCTATCATATTCAAAAAGTTTTTGAAATATTTTCATAAAATAAAGGATACGTTATTATTCATCATCATAAATCTCATTTTCACCTTTAAATTCTCATTGAAGCTGAAGTGCACATAATATACCAACATTTGGTTATAAGCTTTAAAAATGATTTTAGAAACTCTACGGAATTTTTGTTTTATAATTTCGATACCATCAAAATTTATGATAGCTAATGATTTTTTAAGTTGATCTTATGATAGCGTATAAAGTACAGGGTAAATTTGGCGTTTATTCTTCATCTAATCAAGATACTGTATTATAATGATAATTAAGTTGAAAATTCGAAAGGATGTAAACAACAATGTGTATCAGATTAAAATAACATTTTCAATTATATCATATACAATTGACATTTAAATAACAAATTACCTACTAAAACTGTTTGAATATGATACTACATACATATATATACATACGTATATGTACACTATAATAAAAGACCTATAATTGCTTAAAATCAATTTATTAAAAATTGTTTTCCAACAAATAATAAAATAAAAAAATAAAAATTCAAAAAAATAAAAATGGTAATAATAAGATAGAACGTTTTTCATTATAATTTCTTTTACTCGTGGGTTTTCTTTTCAATTTTCATTTTTTTTTAAAAAAATTTTATTTATTTATTTTGAGGTATTTTTCACAATATACCTGTAAACAACAAAAATAATACAACATGTAGAAAATTGTGTTTATATTTATTATTTGTACGTATGTACACATGTATGTATATACAAACAAACTTTTACATTTGTACAATATTATTTTCCATTATACAAGTATGTACAATACACTACATAATGTTTTGATATAAAAATTCAAATAGATTGGCAGCTACATGAAATAAATAAGTGTGTTGTCAAGACATTTTCATGTACGTACATAATTTTGTAAACACCATTTAAATGTAAAGAATCATTATAAAATATATATTCTATTCACATAATACATATTATACACATATTTACATACATACATGTATCCATATGTATATATATGTATATATGCCATGTGTATAGAATTTATGTACACAATTATGTAGGTACATGTAATTTAAGCTACAAAAATCAACTGTACTTATACATATGTATACATAAAAAATTCTATATATACGCGTGTATGTATGTATTCTCATATATGACTTTTTTTTTTTATTTTTTTTTTTTTGCAAAAATTATACAATGAAAAATTTTGAAGAAAACAAATTACATACATGCATACGTATGAAAATATGATAAAATCTATATATGTATTATTATGTACGTATGTAATAAATAAAAAAAAAAAAATTGTACGAATATTCGTAGAAATATGATACATAGGTATTTTGTATAATACATTTTTCATTTTCTTATATTTCATGCTCAGATAAACAAATAATGCTAGAAAATTTATTGAGAAATTTTCATTTTTGTTTTTCTTATTTCTTGTTTTTTTGTTTTTTTTTTTACAATACATATACTATGTAGTAGAATAATGTGTTTACAATTTATATACGAATATACGTAAATTGTATGGCTTATTCAACCCCAATTTCTTTATAAATTACATATTATATTAATATACATAATATTAATAGTTTTTTTTTTTTTTTTTTTTTGATACATACTTATACACATAATTATATAAATTGAATTTTAAAAATTTCATTTACAAAAAATCCTTTAAACATGAACACAAACATATATTTAAATTTAATATGTATTAAAATTTTATATGACATTGTATAAAATAAAAAATTGCTCATTTAATACACAATTTTAATAAATGCAAATCTAATTCTATACATCGTTTAATATAAGCTATTAAATAAATTTTATATCATGATAAGCATTGATTACTTTTGTATCTAGACAATAGTATATATACATATTTACATATATATTCATCATCATCAGCTCGGGGTGGGCTTTGGCTTGTTCCAAGATCTGCTGCCATTGTCCTCTCTGTTTAGCAATAGCACTCCAATTTTTTATCCCAACAACTTTTAGATCACCTTCCACGTCATCCAGCCAACGGAGCCTAGGTCTTCCTCGCTTTCTTTTTCCATCCGGAGCATGTAATAGCATCCTCTTCATTATGTCATTATTTGGTCTCCTTAATATGTATGTGCCCAATCCACTGCATTCTGCTCAATCGAATACGATTATGTTACATACATATGTTACTTATCACAATTTTTTGTACAAATCTAAGATAATGTATAATATAATATATCATGTGTTTTGTATAAATGCAATTCACATTACATTATTTTATGAATATAAATGTATATAATTAGAAAATAACAAGAATATAAATTAAAAATTATTTTGATATTAAATTTGAAATAATTTTTAAAATTTTACTAATTTTTTATTCATTCTGTGACGCATTTTAGCAGCATCAGCTATTTAAGGTCATCTCACGAATAGCCTTAAAAATATAAATCACATTTTCATTGTGATTCATTTTTTGCCTGTTTCATTTTGTCATATAGGTTTTTGCATACTTTTTAAGATGCCATTGATTGCAACACATATTGTCATATTTCTTTTAAAGTTCATTGCTAATCTGAACGTTTTCATTTTGTTCTTAAAAGTTAATTTTTTTTTTTTTCATTTAAAATGTAATACAAATTTTAAAATAATTATTTTTTTAGGAAAATAAATTGATTAACATCGTACAATAAGAAAATTGTGTAATTTACTTTTTTATTTATTTATTTTTTTTATTTCGGTTAAATATCCAGTTTCAATTTTAATTAAAATGAATTTTGTGTGCAAATGCCGTACATAATATTTATATATCATGTAAATTACACAAAATGTTCATATTTAATACATACATACACATTTATGTAATTTGTGTATACTTTATATGTTCGTTATTTGTTGTATGATTTTAAAAAAACAAAAAACCGTTACATTTTGTTTGGCTTTTTATTTGTATATTTACAAAATTCATTTATTTTATTTCATTTCGTTTTTATCATTTATAATTTTGATACAAAAATATACAAAAGAATTAATTTTCATAAACAAAAAGCAGAGACAAAAAAAAATTTTTTCATATTTGTACGAAAAACAAAAAGTAAAATGAAATGTACATAAATTTTTTTTGTTCGCATTATTCAGAATTGATATACAATATTTTTGATAAAGGTATTTTATTACATAAAGCACATTTTTGTAAAAACATGAACATGCATACATACATAAAAACGAATATTTAATATAATAATAAATAAAATACATCAGAAGTTTTTTTTTTTTTCGTATATTTTAATAATGAATATATGTATCATAATTAATTTGTTTTGTTTTTTTTTTTTTTTTCAAATTGTGTACAGTGAAATAATAAAATTTCACTTAATTTTAATTAATTAAAAATGCGAATAATATTAAATTAATTTTTTTTTTTATAAATTCTAAGTAAAATAATAGCAATCCTTTGAATCAAATAAATCTGTACAATTTAGGGACGAAATTGAATCTTTTGTGTTTCTATTTTTAAAGGTACATTATATATGTACATATTTTTCTTTTTTCATTTAATCATTGTATCAAATCACTTAGAATTAAATTATTCATATGCATATTAAATAAGTATAAAAACATATGATGTGTAATACACCAATACCAACTAATTCACATATCCTGATCATTTTAATAAATTTTTTATAATATTGCTTGTAAAAAATTCAATTAATAAAATTAGCTAAAATTCATGTATTTGTTCATAACGTGATAGGTTGCATATATGGACATATACGTATACATATGTATGTATGTATGTAATAAATTCAATTAATACTCATATACACACATGTATAAACATACACCGGTGTTTCGTATATACATATATTGATATGCATGTGATAATAAAATTAAATCGACAAAAGCGTATACTTACATGTTTTACTACTTAGTTAATTACATATACTATATGATATCTATATTATTACTAAATAGATGTTACATGTGAATATAAAATAAGCAACAATATTTAAAGGATAATCATAAACATGAATTAATAGTTGCATACATATGTATATGCTTATGAAAATACATAATATGTATTGTATACTTTGTATTTTAAATATTTTCACTACAGTCCTTATGGGATGATCTGTGTCTTTTTTCTTCTCTTACAACTTATCATAATAGCATTTTACGAGCAATGTTATCACAACTCTCAAAGTTCTCACACAGTATGGGATGAGCTTTTTAACTACCAATAAACAAAGATGTAAAGTGGTACTACTTTTCGTAGTTTCCATAAGGCCGGTAGTGAAAATATTTAAAGTACAAAGTATACGTAGTACATACATATATGCATTTACAACAATACAAAAATAAAAGTTTTATGTTAATCGTGTAATATAAATAAATTATTATATGTATATAATATCATGTGTGCTTATTATATGCAAACACACATTATTTTCACGTATATCAAATATATACATAGATACAGTATATATTTATGTACACATACCTTAAGTATCATCACATACATACATATACGTTATGTATGTATTTGACCTTACCTATGTATATATTTAAAACAATACAGAATAAAGTAAATGAATAAAAAGAATGCTAAGAAGAAAACTGACATCAGAATATATTAAATAGTTATTTTACATGAAACACTATATAATTTATTACTTTACGTTTATATGCATTAAAAGTAAAAAACAAAAAAAAAAAAAAAAAAGATATAAACTTTCATATATAAACGAATACATTATAAAATAGATAACTTATATGATATCGATTTGATAACAATTTGCTATATTGTTAAATAGGGTGATTCACCGAGTTATAAAAATAAAACAACAAAAAATCTTATAGAAATATGAAATTATTACTTGTCTGATACATGAATCAAAAATGATCTCCCATCTATGTACTTTTTTTAAGACAAAAATTTAATTTATTTGATTTGATTTTAATTTTTTTTTGTTTTTTTTTTTAATTTTACTCATAATTATCCATCTGTTCGTTTTCTGTTATAACTTATGAATATTTTAGCATTAAAGTGTTGAAAAATAGGAAACACAAAGATAAATCAATAAAATGAAAAAAATAAAATAAAAGAAAATAAAAAAAAAAAAAACATATTTCACATACTTAGTTATTTCATTTTGTTTTGGATACTACTCCAAGAGACATCCTGTATGTACAGAATTATTCTTACAAGAAAAATTCAAAAAGTAAAATATATATACTTATATTATTTTTTATTTAATATTTTTCAACTGTACATAGATACGTATTAAGGACTAATTTTTTCTTGTAACAAAAATCAATCTTTTATTACTGATCATACTACGTGATTAAATTTTGTACATCAATCGGTGATATTGATAACATAGAATGATACATACATACATATATGTATAAGTACACGTATATAGTGTATAAACATAAACACAAAATTATTGATATGTATAACAAAACATATTTTATTCACACACTTTAATAAGTATGTGAATATAAAACAGACCATTTAACATATAATTGATGTACGAGTATGTACATATGTACAGATGTATATATATATATAGGTACATACATACGTAAAATATATATGAAGTATTTTCCTTTTATATTTATTTTATAATTTCATTTTTTATGGCTATTTAACTTTCTGAATACGAATCAAAAAATATATTATAAAAATATACATACATATGTATATGTACAATATGCACATCTGTGTGTATCTGTGTGAAGAAAATTCTAATAATAATAATAATTTTTTTTTTTCTCAAAATTCGATATAATATCCATGAAATCATATCCACTTAACACATAATGGCTAAACAATTTTTCAAAAAACAAAAAAAAAAAAAAAACCCGATATAAAACCATATTGAACGAATAACAATAAAGCAATAAAAAGGCATAACAAAAAACAAAATAAAAATGATATAAGGAAAAATGCATAAAAACATTATAATCCAACTGGGAAAAAGAAGAAATTCAAGAAAAAAAGAGGTATAAATCGAATATATATTTTTTTTTATATTTTTCTTCTACTGTAAGTATATATGTACATATGTGCATATACCATACATACATAAAAGCTAAAACAGTGGAAAGAGGAAAAGTCTACATACATACATATGTACATATGTTCATGTATTGAATTAAAAGAAACAAAAGATTCGCATTTACATTTATTTTTATTTTATTAAAATTTATCATAAGAAATACGTTACATAAAATAAATAACAAAAACAAAAAAAAATTATAATTTGTAAGTCCATATATAGAAAAATGAATACATACAATACACACATACATACATTTCTTATTTTATTAAGAAGTTATTCTTATTTTAAATTCAATTTTTTTTTTTCATTTACATATAATGTACATATTGAAACATACATATGTATGTAGCGTAAATAAAAAAAAAAAATGTATACCTATTAATAAATACAATTTTATGTTAATTTTATTTACTGTTTTATAATACTCATACATAATATAAAAAATATATATTTTTTAAAGAAGAAAATAACAATTACATATATAGAAAATATAAAGTTCAATTAAATGAAATATTATTTTGATAATGGAAAAATGTTAAAATTTATTCGAAAATATTAAATAAAAAAACATATATATATATTTTGTATATGTACGCATATACATATGTATATATATACTGTAGGTATAGATTTTTTTTTTAAATTGAAAAATTGCAAATATTTTTAATATACATATTTTACTATGATAATGATGTATCCAGTTACACCAAATATTGGCTAATACATATATGATCCTGTTCCTGTATTACACATGCACATATACATATGTACATGCATTCATGTATTGTATACTCGATATAAATATGTAATTTATGTTTTGTTTGTATATTAAGAAATTCAATATAATACACTCATACATACATAAATGAATGACTTAGGCGTCAGTTATGAGAGTCTATTGCTAATCGACTTTATATTACAATAGATTTTTGGTATTATGAAAATCTATTCGAATGAAAAATTTTTTTATTATAGACTTGAAAATTCGCTGATATTTTTGTGATAGACTTTTTTTAAAAAAAAAAAAAAAAAATCATAACAAAAATTTTGAAAAAATAAACATTTTGACAATACAAATAAAAAATTTTCATATAAATTTAATAAGTAAAGAATCAAATTTCCTAATTTTAGTACTATAATTTTTTTATAGTACTATGCATGTAAGTCGATTGATTTACATAAATACCGTGATATGTTTTGATCGACTTTTAAAAGTCGATTCTATTTTATTTTCGAATAGACTTTCATAATTGACGCCTTAAATTATATACATACATATTTTTAAAGTTTTATATTCAACCATTAAACATAATAAATAAAAATGTTACTTATTTTATTTTGTTAAATAAATGTTGTATTTTTGCCTTTTTAATTATTAAATATCCATACGTACATTTATAAACAAATAAATTTATATTCTTTTAAATGAATTTTATAAAATCGTAAAAATTCATTATACACGCGTATATGTACATTTTTATGTACCTATACATGTGTAATGTAATGTATTAAATACTGTATATTTACATATGTATACGAATTAAATTAATTTTTTATTTAGTGCAAATCATAAACTTTATCAATTTTTTTTTTTTTTTTTTTTTTTTTCAAATCAGAAAAATAAATTATAAAATCAAATTATAATGTAATGTGGTATGGATAAGTAAGAAAATTTAATATTTTTACAACGCACATGAGTTTTTTTTTTTCTATATGTATTACATATACATTTTTGTGTATCTTTAATGTTACATTACGTTATTTTCAAGGTTTTTCAAAAACTTTTAATTTAAAACAAAATAAAAAAATAAAAAAATGAAGAAGGAAAATAATGTAATAAAATAAGATAAAATAAATAAATAAAAAATAAAGCAAACATAAAATCTAAAATGTATAGGTAAAATTTTTCAACATACATATATGAATATACCTACTTAAAAATAAAAAATTCACACATACACACATTCACAAACACGAAAGTATTTGCATCCGCAACAGTATCATATTCTTTACAAAATTATTATAAATAATGTTAATATACTTGTACGAGTATGTATGTGTAGATATGAACATTATTAATACTTTTTAACGTGAAAAGAAAATAAAAGAACCGATTAAACTCATCATATACAAATTCTATAAAGTGTATTACTATTAAATATACGTATGTAAATTTCTACGTATTACATACATACATACATATATGTACATACGAGTACAATACATATATTTGCAAACATTTTACACATCATTTAATAAAAATAACATTTTCAAAGTATAAGCTTATACATACATATATAGGTACTTGCTTGCTAAATGTTTGCATGTGTTTGAATTGTATGTGTGTATGTATATATAATAAAGCGTTAACATTTTTATCACAAATATGTACAGATAATATAACCGTAAAAATGTATATTATATTATATACATGACCATAATTATATATATGTATATTTACTTATACTCATATACATAAATATATCCTTTTATTTTGATTTTGTTATTAAACTTTTTTAATATATGCAATGAATCATGTATACATAGTATTACATACAAAAACGTACATACTATATATCTAATATAAAACGCGTTCACTTTATTACATAGGAGTCATGTGTATACTATATGTGGTACATATCCTGTGTTGTAAAAACGATCACGTTTAAATATACTGTGTGCATATACACACCATATATTTGAATCACAGATTATTACAGAGTAAGATAAGACAGTGGATTGTGTAAGAAGAAAAGCTTAAATAATTTTTTTTTTGTTTTTAGATCCAAAAAAGTTGATAAGTATAAATTAGTGTGATAATAAAAGATAAAATTTGAAAAATTAGACAAAAAAAATTCTTGTTTTTCGATATGTGATGCTGAGTCCTCTGAATAAAAATAATATTTTTCATGACATGTGTGCTCCTGCTCAGTCTAAAATGAACTTATATTAAAATTTATTTTAATTAATTTTGTTGAATGTAAAATGATGTTCTGTCTGCAAATAAATGTTTTTTTTTTTTTTTTATCTACATAATTTTATTTTTGTTACATGAAAAATTTTGAATTTTTTTCTATTGGAAAAAATTTAGTGTAAACATTTGAAATTTTAAGATATTCATTGGTTACATATATGAAAACCAATGTATTCATTTAGAGTATCCTACTATTTATACTGATTTTAGTTGAAAAATAATTTTAATTGTTACATTTTTTTTTAGCTCTTTTATTATCTACTTTTCTTTTCAATTGAAAAATAAAATTTATTTACATAAGTATTTTATCTCCCAAACCACCCCCTAACATATCTGGTTACTACACATAAATGATAAACACAAATATACACACAACACACATAGCCAAATATATGAAATTGAACGTGATTGAGTAAAATACGTGTAGCACATATGTATGTACATACATATGTACAAAATATATATTAAATGTTATATACACGTGTGTGTATGAAAGATATTATATAAAGTTTTAAATTGTTGTCGAAACTTATAAAAGAAAAATTTTTTACAAATCTTGTTTAAGTTTTATACGGTTATGAATACATACTTATATTACAATGCATTATATACATATATAAAAATATTATATATGTATGTATTTATGTTCACACATAATCGTGTATTTATATGGCTACGCATATATTTTTTAAGAAATATAAAACGTATTAAGGTACGTTGTAGTTACTTGAAAATTACTTGTAAACTAATTTTCTCACCGTTTTACATGAACATAAGTTTATTTTGTTTAAAAGTATCTACATACATATGTAATACACACATATTTAGTTGGGATTTGCAATATATAATACAATTTTTTGAAAAATTTAACAATGAAAAATGTACACATGATGTTTAATGTTTAAAAAAAAAATAAATAAAATTCTCATATTAATAATCCAAAATCTTATAATCAATCTAATCAGTAATCACCACCATCGGCGGTCTTCCAACCTAGGGCGGATCCGGGTCTCCTGAAGTATCCTCTGCCATCGATTCCTATCCGTAGCTGTCGTCTTCCAATTCATTTTTTTTAGGTGCTGCGTGTCCTGTTGTACACAATCAATCCATCGTAATTTTGGTCTACCGGGCTTTCTAATGCCTGCGGGTTTTACATTAATTATCATTTTTATAGGATCGTCATCATACTTTCTAATTCATATTCCTTTTAAAGGTGAATATCTTACTACATCTACGTTGTTGAACTGCTCATATATTTCCGCAATTAGATCTCCACTGATCATTTTCTTTTACAGGACTCAGTATTTTCTTAAGGACTTTACGTTCAAAAGCTCCTAACATGTTTTCCATAAAAATGCTCCTATGCACTGTTTACATGAAAAAAAAATAATAAATCGTATATGTATTTGTATTTTTAAAAAAAATTTACATTCATACATATACGCATACATATGTACAGTTTAGATTTAATTACATCAATTTGAAATGAAAATTTTGAATGAAATTAGACATTTTTAAATACGTACATTATACAACACTTGCATATCGTCATCGTTCTGTGAAAAATCACTAAGTATAAAATAGTAGTTTTGAAATAATAACGTCCAAAATTTAAAAAACTGTATTATATGCAGTGTGGCATATTGATTTTTAATTTTTTATAATTTTGTATTTTATGCTCGATTGACTTAGTGAGTTTTGTTAAAATACTTTTATGAAAATTGCAAAAAAAAAAAAAAATGGTGTAAACAACTCAATTTAACCAAAATGTGACTTAGTGACTTTTAACAGAACGACAACGATATGTATCGTAATACATGGATACATTTAAATTAAAATTTGTTTTTTTTTTAATTTTACATACATACATACACACGTTTATTTATCATTTAGTGCTATAAATATATTACATTTTATAATGTAAAATATACGTATATACATTCAAATCGCTGCTTTAATTGTATTTTATTTTTCTAAACATATTACTTTTATTATCTTCCATTTATCTGTGTTATACCAAAGAACATGTATGTTATACGTTACCATACATATGTATGTATGTATATAATAAATTATTAACACGTTCAGTATCTTTTACCACAAATTTAAAATCAACAAACATAAAAATAAAATAAAATATTAAAAATTCATCCGTAAAAGTTAACAAATAAAAAAACAAAAAATGTCTTTAAGATACGACATTTTCAATTATTATTAAATATACGCATATCTTGATACATGTATACACTTTTATGTTTATGAACAATGCATAAACATTCAAATAAAATGAGAGCATAAGACTTGTGTAAATTTTCATAATAAATTTAAAATAAATAATTTAAAATAAAAACATAAAATTAAAAATTTGTTTGTTTTTTTTATGTTGTTGTAAAATTACGGTAATATATTTATATATGTACATAATAAAAGTATGTGAAAATGTAATTCCACAACATGTATACTTATGTACATTATATATTTATGTATAAATGAATCTGTATCTGCTAAGTGTACATATTGTGTAATATATATGTACATACATATATACATATTTTCAAATAAAAAAAGCAAACACGCATACATACTTATACATATACATATTGTATCTGCAGTCTCAAAGGATTACAAATGAAAACATAAAATGAAAACAAAAAGTCAACAAAATAAAAAAAAAAAAAACTTAAATGAAAATAGAAAATATACAAAAAAAAAAATGAAATAAAAATAAAAAATAAAATAAAGAAACAAGAATAAATGTTAACTTAAACTTTATACTCTTGTGTTATATTTAAACACAGCTAGTTGGTACTGAATCTCAATGGATTACAATTAACTTATGAACATATAAAATAAAATATTTTGTATTGTATGTATGTACATTTCATCATACGTATACTATACTTTGTACGTTAAATATTTTCACTACAGGCCGGCCTTATGGGATGATCTGTGTCTTTTTTCTTCTCCCACAATTTCTCATAAGAGCTTTTCATGAGCGGTGTTATCACAATTCTTAAAGTTCTTGTACAGTATGGAATGAGCTTGTTTAATATCCATATAAAAAGATGTAAAATGGTACTATTTTTCGTAATTTCCATATGGCCTATAGTGAAAATATTTAAAGTACAAAGTATAGCTATTTATATAAAATACACGTATTAAATACTTGTGCAATACGTTTATACGTGAGTATGTAAATGTAAATAATACTAAGCCATACGTATTTAACGTAGACAGATAATATTGTGATACAAATTATGTTTCTTATGTATTGTTTTTTTTGTTTTTTTTTCGTTACTAGTATTACATACAGAGCCCTCAATAGTTGAAATTATTTTAAAAAAAAGAAAAAAAATTTTCTTTCTAAATACATAATTATGTAAGTAAATGAATTTTAATACTAAAATTTTATGTAATACATTAAAAATATGTATATGTGTCATAAATGTTATATAAAAGGAAAATATATAATTGTATGTGTATGTTAATAAAATATTTTAATAATTAAAAATTAATTACATGAATATACGTACATATACATATGTATATTAATTAAATTGTTGATTATATTTTGTGTCGTTTAAAAACAAAAATTTTAACTATGTAACTATAAACAAGAAGACATTACATACATATGTAAAATACTAATAAATATCATGTATGTACATATTATATATATGTACACAAAAGAGTATTAAAATAAATATTTTCGTAAAAAATTTATAAATAATATTTATTTGAATAAATTTGAAAAAAAAAAGCAAAACAATAAAAATAAATATAATAAAAAGGATAAATTATTACGTTAATATTCAACGTCTTATATTTATATATGTAGTATTGTATAAAAAATGATGTGATATATTCATTTGCGTTATGTATGTATTTGTAAACACTTTTTTTGTGTATATATACATATACATACAAAATATAGATTAAAGCACAAAATATCAAAAAATTTCCCAGGAGATAAAAAGGATATTTTAATTAATTAGCCCCATGTTTATCATTTTTATTTTATTTTTCAAAGTCTTCATTTTATATTTTCTTTCATTTATTTTATTTAGTTTTATTTTTTGTTTACTTTTTATTTGTTTATTTTTATTTTTTATTTTTTATTATTTTTTTTCTTTGCTTCTACGTATCGTAATAAATACATTTAATTATTACGCAATTTGATATTATATACATTTAAAATGTATCAAAACAAAACGTAAACAAAAGTATATGAATACGTATGCCTGCCTACATAATAAATTTATTACATACACGTACATAAATATTTGAATTTGAATAAATTTTTGTTTTTTTTTTTTTTGTTTTGTTAAATTACTTTTAGAAAAATAAAAAAGTTAAGAAAAACAAAAACATACTTTACAGATAATTAACAATATCATTAACGAATTTATTAAAATAAAATTTAATAGAAAAACCTTTTTAACTTGAAAAGTGTCTTTAAATAGATACCTATCAGTTATATATCAATTAATTAGTAACATTATACTTATTTATTATTATTATTATTATAATGACAAATAGGATAAACATACTTAACTACTCGAAAGATCCAAGCACTTTGTATAATATTTCATTTTATATAAATCCTTTTTTAGAAAATAAATACAAATAAAAATAATTATCTTGTTTATATGTACATATTTATGTATTTATGTACATATATTATTTATTCAAAATTTTCAATAAACCTAATTTTCAACTGGAATGATTTAAGATATTTGCCTCATTTAAAAATGTTATAAAAAAAAAATTTCTTATAAACGTTAATACGTAAATAAATGGTGAGTTTTATATAATTTAATATATATGTATGTAGATATATGTACTTATGCAAATATTGTTTGTGTATTTGAACAGCCTCAAGATTAAAGAAATATCACGTTACATAAAATCATTATGAGTATAGAAAATGCTAGAAGGTACAGAAAATAATATAACTACGTAAAAACGTATACATACATATATAAAATAAAAAATACATTAATCTGAAATTAAAGGCAAAAAAAAAAAAAAAAAAAAAAAATTTATTAAATTTTATACTCTGTCCACTAATATTATCCATTTAAGGTCTTATGGGAGTACATATGTCTTTTTTCTTCACTTATAATTTCTAACTAGACTGTTTCACGAGCAGTATTACCACAATCCACAAAGCTTTTATCTTATATCAGATGAATTTTTTGAATATCAATATATAGTGATGTAAAATGGTACTACTTTAAGTAGTCGCCATAAGACCTTAAGTGCATAATATTAGTTGACAGAGTACAAATAAATAACATTAAATAAAACGTATGTATACATACATATCAATGATTTTCATTTTATATAAAATTTTATTTTTATTTAGATGTGTATGTTAATGTATTAATTAATTCGTTTAAGCGTACATAGTAAATATCTTAAACTTAATATCTTAATATTTGAATACAAAAAACATATTTATACATACACATACATACAATCAGGGTCGAATTCAATCATTTTAATACCTAGTTCATTTAAAGATTTTATTACAAAACATCTTTTATGTATTAATTTCTGTTTTGGAAATTTTTAGTGTTTCTGATTGTATGATTTCAAAATGTTTATATTTATAAACATACTTTAAAGCATAATTTTTTGAATTAAAAAATTTTCCCAGTTTGGAGAATATGATTAACTTAAATCCAACACCCGCCGAATGGATTACTAATAATCTAAAAATTTTAGACGATCTTGCTTATAATTTTTGATTTTTATTTTGTCCTTTTTCTCATAAAACATACGAGAAAAAATTTGTTTATAGAGATATGTATTTGTGTATACACTATACAGGCACATGTATACATACATATATGTAGTTGTACTACATAATATTACTATACAAAACATGAAAAAATGGAATAAATGATTATAAAGACAAATTTTAAGAAAAAATGTTACATCAAAGCAAATCAAAGTTTAATACTAAAATTGATAATGATTAACTTGACGATAAATGAAGAAAAAAGAAATGGAAAAAAAAAACAAAAAAATGCAAAAATAAATAAATAAAATAATAAAATAAAAATTCTATTCTTTAATTCATGATAACAAAAGTGTACACAATGGATTTTCGCTTTTTTTTAATAAAATTTTCCTTATTGTAATTTTTTTTGTTTTTTTTTTGTTCCTTTTCTTTTTTTTAATTAGAAGATATTAATTAAAATTTAACAAGAAGAATTTTTATTTACTATTTTATTATTTTTAAATTTAAAATTTCCTAACGTCTCTTAAATTTTACATTATATTAACAAAAAAAAAAAAAAAAAAAAAAATTTCATACTTGTTAATACAACGTGTTTTATTTTGTAATACAATATGTATATCCTGTATGACACCTTTACATGTTTGCACATGCAAATGTAATACGTTACACGTTTATATATAAACGTACATGTGCATCCATGTATCTATATCATAATATCGACATTTGCCAATCAAAAAAAAAACCATCACACGCTTATAGATAAAAACAAAAATACATGTGTAAGTAGATATCACCTTTAATTTAATATACTTATCACGTTTTATCAATTTTTCTAGCAAAAATATTGAACTTTTAATACAACAATAAAGCCAAAAACAAAAAACAAGTAAACATTACAAAAACGTAATAACAATAAAAAAAAAAAATGAAAAAAAAAATAAGTATCAAAAAACGAAAAAAAAAATAATAATAATAATTGAAAAATAAATTGATATATAAAAGAAAATAATTTTGTTTTTTAAATTCGAAGAAAAAAACATGAAAACGAAAAAAAAAATTATAATGGAAATTTGTAATATATGTATGAAAAAATAAATTTTTTTTCTTTTATATTATCATCATATTACAAATTCAATCAGAAAAATGCTTTGAACAATTCAAAATGTAAAAAAAAAAGGAAATAAATAAATTATAAAAATGTTAGGTGGTAGATATAAAAAATGTACGCACGTATGTAGTATGTATGAGCTCGCATGTATGTACCAATATAATTGTTAAATAACAAATCTGTATATGACATATTATGTACTAGGGTATAACAAGGAAATACATACAATACGAATAAGAAAAAATAATATTTATATTTTCTTTTAATTTTTTTTTTATTTTCTCAGTATTTCTTTTTTTTTTTTTTTGTTTTCATGTTATATAGTAATATTTTCCATTTAAACATTTATAATCATCATAGGGTGCTTTCAAAACCGTATATTACGTCACATTATTCAAGGATATTTCGCCCTTTTTATTAAAATAATCAACGTGATTTACAATTTTTAATACGTCAAAGAAATCATACGCAATTTCTATTGACATCCTTTCTAAAACACAAATTTAATTACGATTTTAATTACGTTTGCATAAATGGTCAATATTTTGAATGATATGCTGGTTATTAAATACATACAAAATAAAATTAAAAATAAATGCCATGTTTTAAGGTTTTGAAAGCACCCTACGTAGCAATTGGTAACATGATGAACATTTTATATTACCATAAAAATTTATTTATAAAAATAATTATACATGTATTCACATCATGTTTTGCTTCATATACGCATATATAATATACATATATCAATCGCATACATACAGTACACATTTTCTAAACATACGTACATATATTCACTTTCATTTTCATGCTCGTGCAGTTTATTTATTTTTTCTTGAATTTTTTTGTTAATTTTTAATTTTCATTTTAGGGTAAATATTTTTATTTAAATTAGAAAATTGATAAATGAAAAAAAAAATGAAGAAAAAATAATTGAAGAAAAATCCCTCATGCATACATATAAAAAAAGAAAAACAAACATAATTTTTTTCTTTCGTTAAATTTTAACACTTTCAGAAATAAGTGGTTTTTCTTTTTAAAAAACGAATATTCTACTGTGATAATAATTATTATGATTAAAAATATCATAACAGATACTGAGAAAAAATAAAAAAAAAATTTAAAAAAACCTAAACTGAAATAATTACTTAAATTAATCTTTTTACTATTTCTTTTTATTTTCATTTTTTTTTTTATACTTACATATTTACGTCGTCGTTTACTTTGTAATTGAAAATATTCTTTTTTTTTTTCTTTTTTCCATCATTAAAGAAAATTTTGAAAAATTTCAAGGAATAAATTTCAAAGATATGTATTTTCTTTATCTGCATATAAATTAATTTAATATAAAGTGAAAAAATAAATTGCAATCATTTTGCTCAATATCTGATTTATATTTTTAAATTAATAAAATTTTATCTATACTCTGTACATTAATTTATATACATTAATGGTCTTATAAAAAATACGTAAAATAATAATTTAAATTTCTGATTCTGATAACACAGCTCTCGTGAAACATTTTATTTAGAAAATTATGATGGAGAAAAAAATACATATATACATATACTCCCATAAGACCCTTAATTGCATGTAATAATCAATGTACAAAGTATAGAAACAATTTTGTTTGATTAACAAAATCAACTGAGAAAGGGTAGAAAATTAAAATTAAAATCCAAAATTATAAAAATGACTTCAAAAAAATTTTTTTTTGCTTTATTTCATAAATATTTACAATATTTTATGACAAATTAAAGTTTTATTTAAGAGTTTTTAATTTTTATTTTTGTCTCGATTTTTTTCTTTTTAATTTTAGTTTTGACTGTTTTTTTTTTAAATCAATTTTTCTTTATTATTTTTTTGTTCTTCTTAAATGTTACATGAATAATTAAAGAAAGAAAGAAACCTAACTTATAAATTTGATATTTCTAAATTTTTTTTCTCCTAATATGTAAAATCTCAAAAAAAAAAAAAAAGACTAAAAAAATCCACTAAATCAGTACTAAAAATATTACCAAAAATATGATTATTTAATCAAAGTATTACAATAATCAGTTTTTTTCTTATTTATTTCTATAATTTATTTTCAATTCATAATTTTAATACCGAATCAAAACAGAAAAAATTAAACATGTGTTTCGTTTTTTTTTTCAATTTTTGAAAAATTCAATTAAAATAAACCAAAAAAAAAAGTAAATAAATAAAACCAGTAAAATTCCGTTTCAAAATTAATTTATATATATTTGATATTAAATAAAAAGAAAAAATATAAATTATTTTGAAAAAACAAACCAAAAATACATTAAATCAATCGATTAAAAATATAATAGGTATGATCATTTATAAAACTCAGTTTGTTTGTTTTTATTCATAAAAAAAAAAAAAAAAAAAACTAAACTACTTCGTCTAATTTTATTTTATTGCAACTTTAAAATATATGTATGTATGAACTATGCGTTAATCCATTCTAGATTTTTGAAATATTTTAACAAATGAGAATAAATTACAAAATATATCTAATTATTTATTTTTTATGATTATATCGTCTTACACATCAAATATTTAAATCCTAATACAGGTAATCCTCGTAAATTTGTTGATCATTATGATAATCTTGATATATACTGATATTATATATAACGCGGTTTTATAATTTTGGCTGCTATTTTATGATATGATTGTGATGTCGATATAATGTTATATACAGACTCCACATCTTCTCATATGTACTTTCAATTAATAATTTATTTTTATTTCCATGTTTTTTTTTTTTTTTTTAACTTTTCAACAAATACTTTTATTTTTTGAATTTTTGAATGAATAAAATATATTTTTATTCAATACTCATGTTGTTTACACAATTTTTAAAAAAAAAATATACACCACGGAAAATAAATTTACATTTCTTGAATCTAAACCACGCTTTGTGCGAGTGTTACCTGTATACATTTTTCATTCAAATTTGATTTCTCTTTTTCACGTAAAATTTAAAATTAAAAAACAAAAAAAAAATAAAAGAAATAAAAATTTGATTTTTTTTTTTAATTTCTATAATACATAAATCATAAAATTACTACATCTTACAATAATTATATTTATCAATTTATGTTTAATTTTTTATTTATTTTTGTTTTTTTTTTTTTTTTTAAATTAATCAAATTTTAATTTTATTGACTATTTTATTTCGGTTTTCAGATTTTTTTTTTAAATATAAATAAATTTATGTATACAATACAATTACATAATATTATCGATAATATATTCATAATAATACATACGTATGTATAATAATTATATTAATTTATATGTGTTTGACTGTATAAAAATTTATGGAATTTTTCTTTTCTCTTTTTTTTTTATTTTTAATTTGAAAAAAGGCTATTTTTATTTCATATATAAATTAATTAGTTGTTTTATACATATCTTATTGTATAGTTTATTGTGGTTTTATTTTTATTTTGTTCACTAAAATTAAAAAAAAAAAAAAAAAAATATTTTCATTTGTTTGTTTTTTAACGATACTGTGATGATGATGAACTATGAAATGCTCTTAATACAAAAAATCCAATTACAGTCGCAGCTGCTATTCCAATACCTGCTTTCCACCATAATGTTGGATCTTCAGTTATTAATCCAAATTGTTTTAAATGACTAATCATACAATATTTACATAAATAAATAAAAAAAATAAAATAAAATAAAATAAATTAGAATAAATTGAATACAAAAATAAAATTATAAAAATAATAAAAAAGTAAATTGTACATATTTTAAAAAAAAAAAAAATGCTTTAAAATAACATATTTATATTGCATATTTGTGAACGTACAAAAAAAATATAATATTTATATATGTATGTATATTGTGTTTAATAAATTTCAAATATACACATGAAATAAGTGCAAAAAATAAATAAATAAATACCAAATAAAATCAAAATTATTAACACATTTGTGATTTGCAAACAATTTACTTGAAATGAAAGTAAATACTAAAAATTGAATGCTAATTAAAAATGACCGCTATAATTACTAAAAAAAAAAAAAAACAGAATTATTACAAATAACTATTTCTTTTTTATGATTTTAAAAAGCATGCATAAAAATATATAATAATGTGGTACAGTTTGATTCTAAAAATTCAATAAATTATTCAAAATTCAAACAATAAGTAAAAAATAAAAATAGTTTAAAACTATATATAGAATATTTTAAATATTTTATATTGTAAAAAATTTAATAATTATTTCGATGATAAACACTGAATGATATGTAGTACATAATTGAGTAGTTAAGAACTCAATAAGATTAAACCTTTTGCTTGAAGTTGCCTAATTCTTTTTATTCACTATTTATAGTTTATTCAATGTTAGAAAATGTTAACTTCTGAACCACTCAATTACATTTGAGTTTAAAGAATAATTATAAAAATTTAAAAACAGTATGTGCATGTATATTATAAATAAAAATGAATGAAATTATTGCAAAATACACACGTATTTATTATTCATGAATTAAATTAATTTGTAAAAATTAAAAAAAAAAAAAAATCTACACATAATAACACACACCCTTATATGAAAAATAAATATAAAATTTTAATTCTACACATCATTTTATTAACACACAAATAATTAAATAGTGCAATTAAAAATGAAATATAAGAAAGAGATGTACAAAGCAAGTTATGAATTTTATTTTTACAAAAAAAGAAACAACAAAAAACACCGTTTTTTTGATATTTTTTACACAATGAATTATGTTTTCTTTGCTTTTATTATTCAAATACATATTTTATTTTCTCTCGATCATAAAACATATTTTGTTTGTTTTATATTGAAATATAAGAAAAAAAAAACAAGAATACAAAATAGATTAGAATTATTTATTTAGTAATAAATTGTATAAACTTACGCTGCTTCCCATAGTTGTACCAACCTGTGCTTATAAAATAGTATCCAAGCAGCTTGAAAGCGTCTATACATATACATATATTTATGCATATTAAAAGTATTCGATATAATTTTTTTTTTTTAGATTTGCATTTTTATTTATTTATTTTTTTAATTTTTATTTTTGTAATAGATTGACATTAGCAATTTAGCAATGTATTACAATGTATTATACCCCATGTAACATGTAGAACAGAACAGCACATGATATAATAAAACATATAATAAGAGAAAAATTTCAGTAAAATATTTTTTAAGAATATACTATAGATATAAGATATGTCTACATATAGGAATTTAAAAAAATATATCAGTTATAGAAAATATATTCTTTTTTTCAAAAAAGGGGACATTTTTCCGAAACAAAAATTAAAATTTGATTCAGAGAAATTAAATGTGCATGTAATTCTATTTCCTTAAATTAAATTACATATTTCAATTGCCTTACATAACATTACAAAATAAAAATATGATTTTTCATTTTAAATAAAAAATTTAAAATATTAATATAATTTATTCAATTTGTTTTATGGAGTTTCAAAATTCCTTGAATTAACACTAAAATGAATTCATGAGTTATTCAAAGAAATTTTTCTTGGACTAAATACTAGCATTTGAAGTGACTTTATTTCATAATAATTTTATCAAAATAATAGCAATTATATTTCAAGTAGCTTACATGAAATAATGGAATATGCACAATTTAAATTAAATCATGAATGGTACAATTTATACATACACCAAATTTTAATAGTATGTATAATGTAGAATATCATGAAATTTCCCATATGCTTAAGTAACTTTAATATATCATAATTTTTCATGTGTTTGTAAGGCAAGTTCTAGCAATAATTTGCTTTTTATGCATTATTCATTATTATTTATTTCAATCAAAATTTTCTCATTATAAAAATAAATTTATAAACTATAATCAAAACATAAAATATAAGAAATAAAAATGAAAAATATATATTAATGTATTTTAATATAATACTTACGGGAATGCGGCCATTGTTGCTAATTTTGTATATAATTCTTTTTTGTTTGCTTTTAAACTAAACTGATGTGGTGGTAATAATTTATATTTTTGACAAAATTCAGTTGGTTGTAATAAATAATCTTGCCTAACTTCTTCTAAATCATCTTTGGTACCAACAATCATAACTGGTATTTTACTTTCAGCATAATATTTAATATAAATTCTAGCAATATATTCAAATGATCTAGGATTTGAATTATCATAAACTAAGCATGCAACATCACAATTAACTTCTTGCGGTTGTAATGGATCTAATGGATTCTTAACATCAATATCACGTAATATTAAATGTTTTTCTTGTCCGTATACTTGTACTGTATTTACACAATAAACAACATTTGTACGAAATTCTTTATTTATTAATGATTTCATATCATCAACTAAAAATGCTCTACATAATGCTGTTTTTCCTGATCCTTTTTGGCCAATTACGTGACACATATAAACAGAACGACTACTTTGCCGTTTAGCTAAATCGATACGGCGCTCTCTAGTTATATGTATTGCAGCTAATTGTGTTTCATTTTCATGTACATTAAAACCCAAATAACCTAAATATTCTAATGTTTTTGGAAGGTCGATTAATGTCATTAATGTCCAACGACATAACCATCCATGTAATGTTACCCATCCTTTATCATTTGTTGGGCATGATTTTCTAACATCCGTTGAATATGACCATGGATTTGACGGGCATGTACTAAACAACATTTTATATTCCTCTGGCGACAATGCACCATCACGATCACGATCATATCTTTCAAATAATGCCGTTAAAAATTGTTGTCCTCTATGTGATAATTCTGTACTACTACCTGGCGGTATTTTAATAGTTGGATATAAATATTCTTTGCAAATCTTCAAATTTTCATCATAGCCGAATCGTCGTAATACAGCCCATGTAGTTTCGCTACGACCTCTTTGTATAAATAAACAATGTAAAAATAGGAATCCTTTAAGTGTAACAGCATCATTATATATTCCATCAGATATATTTTTCATAATTACGGCTTTAACTTCATCTAATATTTGTGGTTGCAATGGTGTATTAAAACAACGTCTTTGAAATAAATTTAATTCATAATCATTTAATAAATTATCACCATCAATATCGCAAATTTTAAATATTCTAACCAATGCTTTTTTACATGCAGGTGTGAGCTATACAAAAATTAAATAAAAAATACACAAATATATTTTATTTCATAAAAATAGTACATTAGAAAATCAATTAACTTACATCTTGCTCTTCCATTACATATAAAGGTGATGTTGGATGTAATACAGCTTTTTGAGCATAATAAAACATTTCTGAAATATTATGTAATGTTTTTGCAGAGCATTCGACCACACTTTCAACTTCTGGAAATTCTTCCATAATTGGTAAAACATTCTATCGAAAAGGAATCAAAAATTTATGAAACGCAATATAAATATACATCTTATAAAACTCTTTTTTCTTTCAAAAAAAAAAAAAAAAAAAAAAAAAAAAAAAAACTTACATCTATAGTCGAGTATTCAATTAAATCTGATTTATTTCCAACTAAAACAATTGGTTTACGTGTATCACTATCACATGCGTTACGAATAAATGGAAGCCAATATGATGTGATCCTTTCAAATGTTTCATCATTATCAACTGCATATACAACGCAAACAACATGTGCTTTTTGTATTTCTTCATTAAGAGTTTCATCTGTTTGTTCTAATGCTATATAATAAAAATAAGAAAAAATTAAAAATAAAATTAATAAAACAAATGTTTTTAAATTAAAATAAAAATCAGAGAAAAAAAATTTTAAATAGTCAAGTACATTACATGAATAGTCAACGATATTTGTTGGAACTTGTTCTGGTGTTACATTAGCTGGTATCGTTATTTCTTCAGCTTTTGTTGGTACATCTTCTGGGAATTCTTCACTAACTAATGATAATATTAGTGATGTTTTGCCAACACCTTGATCACCAACAAGAAGTATACGAACATTTTTACGTGTTGTATTCCAAGCTACCATTTCTTATTATTCAAAATTTAAAAATTTAGAATCTATAAACAAAATAATTAATAAAAATATGAAAATAAGATTAATAACACAACAGCAACAAAAAAATTAAAATACGTATATATGATAAAAACGATATAATTGTACGTGATGTATGTAAGAATGTTACATTGCATGGAATTAAAATTATCATACTTTTGCTTTTCTACATTTTCTTTTTTTGATATGTTATAGTTAGATGCTATGCTAATAGAATTATGAACATGAGAAAATATTTAAAAAAAATTTACAAGTAATAATCTAAGGAAAACAATATGTATGTATGTTACAATTGATTGCACACTGCATATAGCATATTAATGTGATTTATTTATTTTTATATATTTGTCCATATATAACGACAATATGTATCTATTATCAGAATTAAGATATATTTAAAAAAAAAAAAAAAAAACAAATGAATTAAATTTATTCTCAATTTTTACAATTATTATGGTTACTAAGAATAGAACACATTTGTGCATATGACATATTGATACGTTTGTATATGGCATGTAATTTAAAAATTTTAAATAATGTTATCTTTATGGGGGATGCTCTTTAATATTTGAAATTTACTTCTTTTTTTTTTTCTAATATGTACAAATCAATAGATCAGAATAAATAGACAATGTAGTGATAACATCCTTTAAAACCATAGAAATAATTGTTTCTTTTAAAGAAAACTTTTTTCTTCTATATGTACATATAGGTATGTATATATATTTTTTTAAATTTCATTTTTGACTCACTCGGTATTTTTTTAATACATATTTATGTAACAATAAGAATATAAAATATTTACCTATATGTAATATAAAATAAAATTCACTAAATTATTATTAAATAATTTGTAATTATATTAAATAAAATTTTATTCTATAAAATGTTACATATAATATATATTACATAAATTTTGAATAACAAATTTAAAACACTTGAATACCTTTATATTGTAATATTTATATTTTCTTAATATAAGTGCTTCTGGCTGGTATTTTTAAATTCTATTACATGAAAATAATAAATTTTCAATTCGGCATATGAGAATAACACTTGACACTGACAGTTCTTTTATTTATAATTGACATTGACAGTGGCAATCATTTTCCAAAAAAACAAAAAAAATTTTTTTTTTAATTTGATAATCAAATCGATAAGTATGTAGAATTTATTTTGAAAATTTATAATGGCAATGACGGCAATATAGACAAATTTGTAGACTAAAGTTCGAGAGCTAACTGAAAACAACTAAAAATATAAAAAATTATTAAATATAAAATCAAATTAATTTTATTAACTCGTAAAGTATTTCAGTTATTACAAAAAACAAAGAAAACAAAATCGCGTTACATAAGAACCTCGTTACAAAAAAATTCACAATTTTGGTACAAATTAAATTCAGTCAAAATTGAAAAATGGCGAAGGGCTCTCAGTTAAAAAAAAAATTTATAATTATATTTCTACTGTAAAAATTTGATATATGAAAAAATTTATACATCTTTTAAGTATCACATGTTACTTGGTTTGTTACAATTTTCATTTCACTATTTTTACATTAATTTACAAAAATACGTTATTTCTAAAAATGTCTCAAATGCGTTGCACATTCACACGCAAATACCGTGTTATTTATACATATTTATTATTGCAAATATTGTAATTTATCCTTTTATTTCTTAAAATCGTTTATAGCATGGTCTAACAATTTAGGATAAAAAAAAAATTTAACAAAAAATAATCTATGCCCTTGAAACAGCTTTCAGCGACTCCCTTTTTAAGTTTAAAAATTTTGAAAATTTAAAATCAATACCAAAAAAAAAATCTATGTTTATTAAATATGTTTATTTTTTATTTTATGATAAAAAAGAAAAAATTTAAAATTAATTAGAAAGGTATTTTACATTTTATTCGTGATAATAACAATATAAAAATTAATCGATAAAAACTATGATATAATTTTTCTTTAATTAAAATTTGAAAAATAACATATGCAATAAAATTCATAAAAATTCTAATATTATTATTATTTTTTTTTTTTTTATGATTTATCAGATCAGTCTTAAAATTAAACTGTACAAATTAATAATTAAATTTTGGATTTTTCACTTAATGCAACATTTGATGTATTTTGTATTGCTTCTCGTAATATGTATAGTGTTAAATCGACTTTTTGTATGGTTGCATTCTCCCCTAGTAAACCAATTCGAAATACAAGTTCAGCAGTTGGTCCCAATCCCCCACTAATTTCTAAAAAGTATCTGTAATAATAATAATTAATTAAAAATAAAAATTAATAATTATATAATAAACAATTTTAATAATATCGCATGTATATATATAAACTAACTTATTAGTTGCATATTGTGATACTTTTCTCCAATCAACACCTCTTGGAATTTTAATTGAATTAACTGTTGGTAAACGATATAATGGTTCTGTAATAAACATTTCTAAGCCCATATCTTCAATACCCTTTTGTAAACGTAATGAACATTCCATATGTTTTCGTATAAATGATTTTAATCCTTGTGCACATACATATGCTAATGATTCCCTTAAACCATATAATAATGTTGAGGATATTGTATGATGATAAATTCTATTTGTACCACCAAAACAATTCCAATATTGACCTATTAAATTAATATCCCAATAATAGCTTTTTATTTTTGTTGTACGTGTATTAATTTTATGCATTGCTTTTGAACTAAATGATATTGGACATAGGCCGGGTGGTGCACCTAAAACTTTTTGTGATGCCGAATATGCAATATCAATTTTCCATTCATCCATATAAAATTCAACACCACCCAATGTTGCAACACAATCAACAACAAATATACAATTATATTTTTTACATAAATCACCAATTTCTTTCATATTTGTTTGTATGATACCAGTTGATGAATCGCCATGAGCCAAAAAAAATATTTTCGGTTTATAAATATCAAATGCATTTTCGATATCATCTAATTTTAAGGCAAATCCTAATTTAGCTTCACATAACCGTATTTTAGCACCTAAACGTGATGCAATATCAGCTGCTCTTTGACCCCATATACCAGTTATACCAATTAATATTGTATCATCATCATCAATTATATTAAATAATGCTGCCTCTAAAGCACCATGTCCAGATGCACTTATACAAAATGTAACCGGATTTCTTGTTTGAAATAAATACTTTAAGCCTTCTTTTATTTCGTCCATAATCTGTAGTAAATTACAAAAAACAAAACCAAACAAGGATGATATATCATACATATAAAAAATAAAATTCATCAATAATTTTTATATAATATGATTAGATTTATTTTGTAATTATAAGTATGTAAAATATACATATTAAAATTTATTAGATACATCAATACAATGTATTCATAATTTCTCACAAATCAAAATAAAAATTTCAAGATTTTCATAATTGATATGTGAAAAAACTAATTAAATGTTACATATGTACATACATATGTACCTATTTATTATATTCCAGATGTTATATACACAAATCAGGCATACATAATACATGTAAAGTATTTATTATACAATGTTTTCTTTTTCAATTTATAAATTAATTAATTTTAATTAATTCAAGGAAAAAATTCAAATAAAATAAAAAAATACGAGAAATTTTTTTTAATGTTATGTATATACATACATGTACTCTTTTAATGGTTAATGCACTCACATAACATACATTTGTGCATGTTCTGTACATTTTGTGCGTATTTTTGTTATCATGAAAATTTTATACTTTTTGTTTTTATTTTATTAATTTTTGTTGTTTTTTTTTTCTTTTTTGATAAGAAAATAAATATTTTGTTTATTTTTCTATTCTTTTTAAATTGAAAAAATTTGCACTATAACGAACAAAGATTACAGTATTGATAATGTATGTAAATTTGAAAAAAAAAAGAAAAAGAAAAAAAATAATTGCATTCATATCAGATAAAAATTTTTTAAATACACATTTTCTAATCTTAAATAAAAATTACAGCAAAATAAAAATGATCATGATCATGATGTTGTACACATGATATTTAGTGTTCAAAAGGAAATTTATGAATTAAAATTAATAGCACAAAATATGTATATAGTGATAATATGTAAAATGATGATATGTCTGTTTTATAGATTATATTGAATTGTGATATACATACATATACTCTGTCCATTAATATTATGCACTTAGGGTCTTATGGCGATTACTTAAAGTGGTACCATTTTACATCACTATGTATTGATATTCAAAAAATTTATCTGATATATAACACAAGCTTTGTGGGATTATGGTAATACTGCTCTTGAAACAGTCTAATTAGAAATTATAAGAGAAGAAATATACCTTAAGTGCATAATATTAGTGGACAGAGTATAGTATATGTTATTTATCTTGATGCTTATACAAAACTCATACAATCACAAAAATTTGTAAACATTCTAGAAATGTTAAATTTTCTATTTAATAATGATTAAAAAAAATATATATAGGTAGGTACTTATATAATGTGATTAAACAGGACATTTATTTAATTAATAAAATTTTTGACTCAACATTTTTTTAATTCAATTATACTCTGTCTACTAATGCAGTTAAGATCTTATGGAATACATATTATGTTATAAGTACCTTTTTTATATCTCATAATTAAAGTATTCTAATTAAAGTATTTCACAAACAATATTATCGCAATCTTTAAAGTTTTCATGCAATATCAGCTGCACATTGATATAAAATGTGTACAATGATATAAAATGGTACTATACTTTACGGAATGTCCATAAGACAATTAGTGTATGTATATATATATTGAAAATATTTACATATACGTATGTATATATCATATTGAAAATGATCATATCATATATATTATAAAATTCGTGAATTTTTTCTGTATATCAGGATTATAATTTGAATTTGTGATTATTTTTATTAATATATTTGTAAGACATAAAGGATATACAAAAATGTAATGTAATGTATGTACATAGTGTACTCGTAATTTATGTAATTACAACAATAAATTCTTATCTGTTTTAGTTTTAACGTAATTTCAACTATATAATGTACTTACGTATAAACAAAAATGTACCTATATTTTATATATAAATAATTTAAAGAAAAAATTTATTTTTCTAAAAAAAAATTTTTTTCAATAAAAATGATTGCAAAAAAAAAAAAGAAAAAATCTATTTAAAATACGTATAGGTATAAATTTAAAAATTTTGATAAGACTTTTAAGATTATCATCATAATTTTTTGAATTAAAAATCAGAGGTAGTAATATGAAGACTGTAACGTGTTTTTTTTTTTTTTTGTTTTAATTTTTTTTTTTTTTTTTGAAAATCTATTAAAAAATAAAAATGTACATTCTAAAAACAAAAACAAAAATCTATAAAACTAAATATCTAATGCCGTTTTTCTTATACATATTATTCGTTTACTAATATTAATAGAATTTTAATATGAAGAATTAATACAGATGAATATTGTCAATTATAATTAATACGAAATATAAAAAAAAAATCAATAAAATTACTGAATAATTGATTATTAAATTTGTATAATACATATAATATGTATATAAATACATACCTGAAAGCATTCTGAATGCATATGTCCTAAAGCTGGATTACTTAAAGCATCAAGTACACGTTGAGAATAATTCGATGGGCCAGGACCCATTAATGTTTTATTCGGTACCATTAATGGTTTTCGCAATATTTCTGGTGGTGGTATTTCCATTTTTAAAAACATTTAGATTTTTTTTTAATCTTCTATTCATACAAAAAAAAAAAGGAAAAAATTCGTATTGTAAACGTAATTAAACTTTAAAACAAAAAAAAAATTTTTTTTTTTAAATTAAATTCATTTATGTATATAAAAATTTAAATTTTACTTTTTATAATTTAAAATCACAATTTCTACTATTTTCTAATAAATTTACTTATAACCGATTTAATGTGAATCTGTATTATATTATGAAAAACGTAAAATAAAAACAAACCGAAATCTTACTTCTTTGATATGTTTCTAATCTATGAAATGATTTGCATGTAATTTAATATTTTATTAGTATATAAAAATTCTGCTTTATTTTGTCTTTCGTTTTTTTTTTGTTGTTTTTTTTTTTTTTTTTTTTTATTATTTTGTTTGATTCTTTATCTTTGTGACTTTAATTTTTAATTATTATTATTATTTGTTTTAGATTTTGTTTTTCTTTTGCAAATACGTTTACTATATTATGTAGATTTTATATACAATATATGTATAATATATAGAACAAAACAAAAATAAAAAAAATAAAAAAAAAATTATTCCTTGTCGTATTTTATCTGTTAATTTTCATTTAAGGTTTTCAGTTCAGTTCACTTATTTTATTGATAACAAAAATATACAAAAGTTAATTAAATTTATATTCATATAAATTGTATGTATGTATATGTTTGTATTTAAATGTCTATAATATGTAAGCACAATGTCCTGAATGGAAAATATGTTCCTGAATATTCATTTAATCATATTAAAAAGAAAAAAATAATAATCAGAGATATTCTTTTATTACACGATGAACAATATAAAATTTTGAATGTTTTAAATTTTTGTATTAATATTATCATTTAAAAAAATAAACACAAAAAATATCCCTCTTTATTATAATGTGTATATAGTAAAATTTTACAAATCAAAATAAAATTTCAAATAATTTACAACGTATATTTTAATTAAACGATTTGGACAAACTCATTACATAAAATTAAAGAGATTCTCTTTTATACTAAATTATTATAAATTGTTATCAGTTAAATAAAGTATAAAAATTTATAACGTTCATATATATATGTACATATATGTACATACATACATACATAATGTATATATGTATATAATTTTTATTAATTATAATATATAATGTGAAATTTTTCATGTATACATATGAATAAATTGTATACACGTATGCTATAATATGTACATTATAATTATATGTGATGAGGGCTCAGTAGCTCAAAAGGTAGAGTATTGGCTTCTGAAGCACAAGGTCCTAGGTTCGATTCCTGGCACAGACAAATGAAGAAAAATAAAAAATGTTTTTCATCATTTGTGTCTCACTACCGTACTCCAATAGTTCACTCAACTTTGAATGAAGTACCATAAGTTTTCTGCTTTTAGGTTCAAATGCTTACTAATTCCGATCGAGTCTACTTGCTTGACCACAAGTAACTCAAAAACAAATGATTGGTGTAAGCCCTATCATATCAAAATTGAGTTTAAACTTTAAAGTCTCTACTTCAACAAACTTAGTGGTTCGCAGCGCAACCCACGTTAAGCTTGTAGATGCACGTACATATGATAGATTCGTCGTGAAGAGTTATCAATAATGATGATTAGGCCCTGGCTCACATCGAGCTGTTGCGCCATTAATGATGAATTATATGTGATATAATGTGATGTGTGAACACGTACATATGTACACATATGCCGTTAATCATCTTTGTATTAATTTTACAAATATATAGAATAATAATTAAAATAAAAATAATAATAAAAAATATAACGTGTATTATAGATAATGTTATTTTTATTTTTTGTATTACATGTATTTAGAATAATACATATACATACGTATACTTCGGAAATTATGACTACTACATAGAGTGATAAGAAAATTTGAACTTATAAGCCATAAGTCCATATAGGTACATAATGTATATATGCATACATATTATAGAAATAAAAATAAAAACGAATGTTAATGAGAAGGCCTTCAATAAATCTCAACAATATTAAAAGAAAAATGTGTTTTATAAATTTTATATCAAATACATACATATACATGTGTATGTATGTATATATAGAACTTTTTTTCGCGTTCAGTTTTTTTATTTTAAATTTCCATCTATGTGTGTGTATTGTCTGTATTAATTATTAATTATATTTATGTACCTTTGTGTACTATACAAGAATTATTATATAGGTACATGTAGGCTCAAATATGTACATATGTGTATACATAGGTATATATAATATACATTATATATGATTATATTTATCTGCATGTTTCATATGCATAATACATTTTAAAAATAATTCTACTATAGATTACAAACTTACGTTTACGTGCTCTTTCTTCTTTAAGTATGTACATATATGGTTTTTTTTTTAAATTAATTAAATTGTAATACATAGAAGAAAGAATAACAAATATTGTACACCATATTAAGTAAATGCGTAGACTATAATTTCATATAATGTTGAACATCTTTGGAACGTGGCTTTAACTTTGCCTCACGACTTTTTTCTTTAAATAAAACGACGGTCAACGGTCAAAATTTTAATTCAAGATCTTTGGAATACATACATACATATATATTTTTGTTTATCAATTTTTTTTTTAATTTTATTTACTTTGTTTTCATTTCATTATTGTTATTTAATTTATGTACATATATGCCTGATGCCCTTATAAGCATGTGTTAAAGAGTGTCCATATGTATAGGATGTGATTAATATCGAATAAATAAGTTCATAACGTACAATTATAATTTTATTTCGATTTCGTTATTATCATTATTTGGTCTCTTGAGACTTATTTTCCATATTTTGATTATTTTTATTATTATTATTATTATTACAAGCTTACCAAGTTATTTCTGCCTTGAATGGCCAGCCGGCGTGCCAGATTTTTTTTTTATTATTATTACTTTTTTTTTTTTAATTTTTGAAAAAAAAAAACAATCATATTTAAATAACGTATAAATAATACATAATCCGGATGGACTTTCGAACATTTTTCTTTACTATAAATAATGATTATTCTTATAATTAAATTAACATATTCGATTATTTATTTTATTTTATTATTTTTTTTTATTTTTTTGATTTTTGTGAATCATTTTAAATAACACATATTTCTTATAAATGTAATGGCATTACATTTATATTGTTAATATACATTTATCCAAATCAAATACATTCATATATATACATATATGCATATTGGTATATGTAAGTATATTATATATGCGTAACATATATTTATACATTTCAAAATGCATTACAAATGAAATTGCATTTTATTGCGCATTTAAAAATACACCGTAATAATTGTGAAATTTATAAATGATTTTAATGACAAATCAATGTTAATATGGGTTATCTAATTAATTTATAAAATTTTTGAATCACAACGACTTATAACTTCTTATATATAGCATTTGGTCTATAGTAATCGTATTTCACTTTATAATTTTTTTTTTTTTTTTTTTTTTTTTTTTAAATATGATAACAAATGAAAAGAAAAAAATTAGAATTTATTTTGGGTTATTATTGTCTGGAAGAATCTGCATACTTATACCATCGCCAAAGTATTTTATATCTGCTTATGTGCTTATACCACATTATAACGATCCGTCAATATAGAATACTTTGTCGATGCTTATACACATAACAGAAAAAAAATTATAAATATAACAATTCGAATTCACGCAAAAATAATTCTCAAGAAATATTTAAAAATCTTTAATGGACATTTGCAACAATATTACCTAATTAATATTTAATTTAAAAATAAATAAAAAAAATAAAAAATACATTATAAATTTATTTTACAAATTTACGTTACATTATATGTACTATAAGTATGTATGCTCTTTACAAAATTTTAAATAGAACAAATACAAAATTTTACATAATGTAGGTATATAAATTCTGATTTTTCTAATTATTTATCCAAACATTAATGGTAACCACATCCACCAGAAAAATATTCTACCACTTTGTGTTACATTCATTTTATTTTCATTATCAATATCATTTCCTATGATTTCTTCATTATTATCATCATTTTGATTGTAATCTTCATGTATTTCTTTAGTTTTGATAAAATACTGATCATCATTTTTATTTTGATCATTATTATTGTAATTATCAGGACTATTATTATTGCTGGTATCATTACTGACTTGATTAAAATTCATTTTTTTATCTTGTTGTGAGCCATTCAAATTTTTATTTTCATGTTGTACACAAATTACAGTAGAATACAATATTGTATATAACAATAAAAAAAATAATAATAAAATTGATTTCATTTTCTTTAAATTTATTTTTAATTTTTACTTTTAATTGTACACTATGTATAATTAATTTTTGTAATTTTGCCTTTCGAAATTTTTATAACCGTTTAATTAATTAAACTTGTATTTATATTTTATCTACTCCTTTTATAACTTTATATCTCATAAAACTGGGAAAGGAAAAAGTATATACCATTTATTTATACAAGCAATTTTTCTAATAATTTCTGTTATCTTTTCTGTTTTATAAAAATATACAGGGTATCTTAGAGTAAATAGGTAGGTAAATGATTTCTTGCTATACTCCATACACTAATTAGATACAGATAAGAGTACATATGTTAACACAGATATACCTAAAATATGAAAATCTAAGTATGTTATCTTTTAACGACAACATATTGTTTTAAATAATTTTTTTTTTTTTAATACTCTAATCATAACATTAAATACATACATATGTTCACTAGCAGTGTAATTACAATAAAATTAAATGACTAACATTTAATTTTTGATTTTTATGATAAATTTTTAAACGATTATTGTTATTGATAATATAATAAGGTTAAACATACATACATATATACAAAAAGAAATTTCCCATGTACATCTTATGTTCAAAAATAAAATGTTCATAAATTTGTCCTTGAAAAAAAAAAAATAAATAAATAAATAAATGAAATGAATAATTAGCATTTTAAATGAAAATAATGATTTAACTCATTAGGCAAATTATTTTGTAATTTAAAATAAATGTAAATTTAAAAAATAATTAATTATATGCAACTTTAATATACGTAATTATTTATGTTATTAAGATCATGGATAATCGTCGTTATTTTAAAAAAATCTTTCATATATATATAAATAAATTCAAAATAAAATTTATTTATATTTGTTAAAAAATTTTTATTTAATTTATATAAACTCCTTTTATTCATATATATATATATATACAATTTTTAATTAAAAATTAAAAAAATAAGAAACTATTTTTTTGTTTTACATAATTTATATTTTTGATTAAAATGAAATTTTTATATGTATTTTATTTTACATTAATATTTGGTTTGATTCAATGTGCACCAAATAGTTTTAATAGTACTCAAAACAGTAATAATGGATCTCATAATGATTTCATTGGAAATAGTAAGTCGTCTATTTAAAAAAAAAATAAAAAAAAATTAAAATAAATAAATAAATAAAGTAATCTAAAATTCTTTCTGTTCGTATATAATTTATCAAAATACATAATATATTTTTTAAATGAATTTTAAGTTGTATTCAGCCAACATGATGGTAGTCCAGCAAGTAATTCTGTACAACCATATAGCAGAATATTTTTTGCAAGTAAGATTATATTATTTACACTAAAAACCAAAATGATCGAGCAATATTAATAATATACTGATGCATAAATATTTTTATTTTTAGATCCTTGTAGTGAAAATTTAATTTCAACTGGATACTCTGATGCATTATGTTCATTGTCTTGTTTAGTTTTTGGTATGCAAAAAGGTGGTTATTGTGATCAAAATCAATGTTTGTGTAATGAATAAAATTTATTTAATTCATTAAATTACCTATAATTTAAGGAATAAAAAGAATAAATTATCTACAAAAAAAAACAAAAAAAAAACTATATTTATCTTTATATCGTACATTTTGAAAATAAAAAAAAAATACTTTTAAAAAATCAATTCATTGTTTTATATTGAACATATTTGAGCCGTGTATTTATTTTGAAAATGGTTTTAATAGGTTTTAATAGTTCTCATTACAAGGATTTCATTATACATATGTACATATATGTATGTATGTATATTCGAAAAGAAATTTTTATTATATAAGGATTTGTTAGTAAATGCAGTTTTTTTTTTTTTTTTTTTTTTAATAGAATCCAAAAGGACTTATTCTATGTTCAATTATTTTGTTGATATAAAAATTATGAATTTCTTATGGATAGTCATGTATTAAAAAATTTAAAAATCTATTACAAGTTATATTAAAAGAAAATTAGTAGTATTACAGATTTTTCGTCAATTAATTATAAATAAACCTATAGAGTAAGTATAAATATATATATTATGATTTAGAATCACAAAATGAAATATGTATTAAATGAAATCATTTTAGAGATAACTTAATGTCAAGGACAATATCTATATAATATGTTCATCATAATAATACGTTTTATATGCTTATTCATTCATTTTGTAATAGAAAAATTAAAATAAAACTTTTAAACGTATAAAAGTGTATTTACAAATTTAAAAAACAAAAAATTTATAATAGAATATGCATTTAAAATCATGTACATATAAATTGTGTATATACAAAATAAAGCAAAACTACAAGAATTTATGTACTTATTATACATTTCAAAATATTTATTAAAAAGAAAAAACGAAAATATAAATATGTATACATATTAAGTATATTGCTGTATGTGATTGTTTTTTTTTTTAAGAGCATTCACAAATATTCCCATCATATGATCCAAATTTTTGACCAATTTCATATCCGAATGTTGTTGCTCACCTCATTACTGCAAGAGTGTAAGGATTTAAAAATTTAAATTAAAAATATAACGTATATAAATATATAGTAGGCATGTGTATGTGATGGAACATACTTAATGTATTTGAAAAATCTTGGATTTGTACTTCCTTGTACGTAAACATGGTGGGCTGTTCCTGATTGTTTCTCACAGCAATCTCAACATCTTTAAAATCCTTTGTCCCATTACAATAGAAGTTATTAAGACAAATAGTTTTTAAAAAATTTTCATGATTTTATTTATTTTTTTAAATAGGTACATACTATATGTGTGTACATGCAACAAATTTAGGCAAAAACAAAACTTATCTTGCTTTTTATTATATTTTTTTTTATACCTAGTTTTTTCTTTGGATACATATGTATGTATGTATATAAGTACCTACGAATTTTATTCATATCCATTAAAATGTCGTTAAAATAATTTTGAGTAATAAAATAATTAATGAATTGTTAATGAAATATTTAATTAATTAAACATAAACACATGTTAAAAAAAAAAAAGGAAAGTATAAACAATATCATGAAAATCATTATTATAGAATAAAATTAATTGAAAAATAATAGACAATAATTATAAATTTTCTGGTTATCTTATCAAAAAATAAAAATTTGTTAAATTAAGAAATGTTAAAATTAAAAATAAAATAACAGTCTTTTTTAAACTGGTGTACGTTGCATTTGCATATATTTCATCATTACCATGTAAATATGTATTGATAAACCTTTTGCATTGTATTTTTGAAAAGCAAAGTGATATAGCATGATTTGATTTACCATATAAAAATGATACACATATGCAATGAACTGCGTTTAATATATGTATATATGTTAGAGTTGTCAAATAATCTAGTAAAATTTGAAATTTGAAAATATCTCTATTGCGTTACAAAAACAACAACCTACAATTGTATTGAACCAATATTGAACCATTATATGAATTGTGTGTATGTGTGTATATATATGTATGTGTGTTAATATGTATATACACAAAACATTAACAAAACAAACTGGTATACATGTGTATTCATATACTTGGTGTAAACAAAAACAAAATTGTAATCGGCTCATTTAGGACTTGAGATATTGTTATGAATTTATGATAATTTGAAATAATTATTACCATAAAAGCGAAACCATTATTTAGAAAGTACAGTGAAGGTCACAAACTGGGTCTTTTTTGTGGTTTACTGTTTCTAGCAAAAAGACTGGAGTAAAAGAAAGACCCAATTTGTGATCTTTACTCTTGGACACCCTGTATAATATATATTAAAGAAGCCAAATATATCTGATCTTTTCTTATTGGATTGTTAAAATTTTGGAAGGTGTAGAAAAGAGAATTCATAATTGTTGCCTTGCGTATAATTACAAACCGAAAAAATATGTATGTGAAGTATCCAATCATATAAATAGATATGTATGTATAATATAATATATATCATACATTAATTCCGATAAATTCTATGTATGTGTCATATATCATTCATACATATGAGATTAATAATTGCTACACATCATATACATATGCATGTTATGTACATAAATATTTAGGAATATTGGTTAAGAAAAAATTTTGCAGGAGAGTAAATTTTAGGATGGTTTTAGGCTGATTGGGAAATTCATAATTCATCCTACATACATACATAAAAAAAAATTTAAAAAAATAAATAAAATTTATATAACGTATTCGTATCTATCGTACGTACGTACGCATTTAAAGAAAAGAGATAAATAACGATTAACGATACAAACAAGTATGTAGAAAAGAAAAGGCAATTATCGCATCACCGAAGTAATTTACAAATTATAAACAAGCGTACAAGAATTTACAGAAATTAAAATGTTAAAATAAGCATGTAATGTAATGAGACAGAACATGTTGCGTTGCTTGGGCTTCCTAGCTAGCGAAAGCTTTAAATAAGTGAAAGTTAAATAAGTGAGGGAATTAAAGGTAAATACATACATTGGTTAATTACAAGAGAGAATATATATTTAAGCAGCGAACACACGTGCAGGTTGTACGATACGGACTTATATATACGATATCGAAATCAAAGCGTTGCAAAACACCCTGTGTAAATATAAAGTTAAAGGAAAGGTTTGCGTTTTACTGGATGAGTATATGTAGTGGGCAGCGGTAGCCCTATATATGCATCTATATATTATATAACAATTTTATATGTGTATTAATTATATTGTATATGTTATTTCTTTGTTTGTTTGCTAATATTTTTTATCGTATGCGTAGTGTACATTTTATTCTTGTTCTTTTATTTATTAAAAAGAAATTATTGTAATTTTTCTGTGTTACAGTACACTACTAAAAGAAAAAAACAGTAAAGGACAAAGGTTCAATAAAAATTATTTGTTTGTTTATTTGGCGGAAAAATTATTGTTTTATGTAAAAGTTTAAATTGTTAACAAATAACAATGGTGTTAATAGAATAAACGAATTTAGAAAAAAATGTGATACAAATATGTTTTAAAATTAAAAAAAAAAATAAATAAATAAATGAAATAGTTTGAGTTAAAAAAAATGCTTAAGTAGAAAAATAATAAATATTACCATATATTTTACATACATAGGTACATTAATCAGAATTCAGAATCCAGAATTGAAGAATTTTATTTTTAATTTATGTTTACAATTTATGACATTTAAGAAAGAGATGGACTAACGAATATAAGATAGATATGAATAAAAAATATCTTTTCTTTTCTCTTGATTCTCGTCGGTTATTATATTATTTTTCCTTCATACGAATTATTTCTCATTTTATTGGTATATATTCGTTTCGTTCATCTACATTTGTATAATATATTATATATACATGTCATATATAGATATGCATAAGGTATAATGTATATCACGCACGCTACATGACGTACATTTCTCGTACCGACCGACGGGGACCGGACCGTAAATTCTCTTTAAATTTTCAATTTCAATTTTTATTTCTATGCGAATTCATGTGTATATCTACATACATACGCGCATATGTATAGTATGTATGTATCTTCTTTTTTTTGTAATATAATAAGAATAAATTGAAAGTGATACGAAGTCAAACAAATATATAAAAATATTTCTTGTTAATTAATAGATTTGAAAGTTTCAATTTTAAGAACTAAATATGTATGTATGTTTAAATTTAATAGAAATTGATAAGCTGTGAAATTTTTGCATATTTTATTAAATTTAAATTTTAAAATTAACTTCATTCAACATAATAATGTGATTTTCTTATAATTGTGTGATTGTCATTTGTCATCCATGTAATTATAAATTTTTTAAATTATGATTTGATTTTTACTACTATAAAGATAGAATCCAAAATGGTAAATGTCATTTCATTAAAATCGATATAATAGATAGATAGATACATATTTTTAAAAATAATAAAAAAAAAATCTACCCCATACAAAGAAAATTTTCTGATGGCTGAGTGAGTTGAGTATGAGAGAATTACAAAAACTCATATTTATATTGTATTTGTATATATCAGATAGCGATGGCAGTATGGCATGTTTTTCTCTTTCCTTTTATTTATTAATTTTTTTTTTTTCTATTATTTTATTATTGAAATGAAATTGAATTGAATCTTTCAAAATATTGTACAATATGCGCATGAATAATAAAAACAAACCATTTCTATTGTTTAAAATTAGTTTATAAATTTTTTTATTTACTTAGTTTTTTTTTTTATACATACATACATATAAAAAACAATGGTGATTAGTGAAGGAATTATTTTTTCAATTTAAATAAAAATAATAAATTATAATAATTTGATTTTAAATTTAAAAACATGCAGAGAAAGAGAAACATTCAAAATTTTAAAGAGTTATAAATGATTGTATATTATAAAGAAAATAAATTAAAATAAAATAAAACAATACTAAAGAAAAAAAAAAGATAGTGCATTTTTATATTTATTTATTGAGCTTGTGATTTGACAATTGACAATTATATATTTTATTTGTAAAAAAACAAATGTGTGCATTTGTATATATATTTAAACAAAAATTTTAAATAAAAACAAATTTTGAATTTGATAATTTTTATTGCTACCTAATATTCTTATAATTTGAAAATTTAAGGACATTAAAAAAAAAACAATAAATATAAAAGAATAATTGTGATTTGTGGTGGTGATTATTTTATAATATTTAAAAACATTTATAAATAAAAATAAAAACAAAAATAAAAATAAATAAAAAAGAAAAATAAGAAAAAGTAGAAATCAACTAATTTCATCTGTAGCTGTACATATATTTTATCTCTTGACCCGAAGGAGAATATAAATTAAAAAGAAACAATACTACATTGTTATGTATTCCTGTTCTTCTTTATTTTTTTATGACATCCTATTATTAAAAAATTTCGATAATGTGAACTGGAACAGGTAATACATATTAAATATTATATTTGATTAGAATTTATATGTTAATATATTTTTTAAGTAAATTTTTTCACATTTTTACATTAATCCAGTATTATTTTTATATAATTAAAATTAATAAAATAAATTACAAAATATAATACACTTAAATTATTGTTTAAGCAATTTGTGTGTATGTACATATATGATTGTGATATATGTTCGTGCCTAGTATACGTGTAGTGTTTTTATATGGTTGAATTGTGAGTATTGTGACTGTGAAATTGAATTAGAAAAAGCTAAATAAAAACTACACACTAAAAAGAGATGAAAAAAAATATATATACCTAAATAAGAATTCGTTTGTGAAAATAATAAAATATATATAATTTTAAATGCATTTCACTCTACATAAATTGTGTGTATTCACCAAATCAGCACAATTTTATTCACATTTTTCATGGTAAACAAGAATAAGCAGCATTTTGTCTTTGTTTTTTTTTTTTTCGGCTTATTGAAGACCATTTATATGTACATATAACTCCATACACTAATTCGATGCAGTTAAGGTCTTATGAGAGTATATGTGTGTATGTGTCCTTTTCCTTTTCTCGTAATTTGTAATAAGATCATATAGATAAGATCGCTCGGAGTTAGATTTACATCATCAAGGAATTTGAAATTGCTCTGTGCTAAATCAAAAAGAGCAAGTTTTTAGATCTGTGTTTATTCGACAGATTTGAGTTGCTCTTTAATGTTATATTATTTTTCATAAGAAAAGAAAGAAAAAAATTGTTTTAAAGTTTATTGACAGTTGACACTGCGATCGATAATTGATCAAATTTCACATTTAACTCATGGTGGAGTGATTAGCTTTTTTGTAGAGCAATTCTAGAGCAAGTTAAATTTGCTCACAGATCAGATTTACGATATCTCGCTCTAGAGTAATAGCAATCTGCCTCCGAGTCAGATCTGACATCTCGATGAGGCCATAACTTTAGATGCTTTTAAAATTATTGAAAATTGATACCAAATTTATATTGACATTGCAACAATTGGTGTTCAAACTTATCAACATTTAACATATGGAACATCTATTCTTGTAAATATGAACGTATTTACTTATATCAAACTAATCTAATAAAATTATTGTTGAATATTCATTATTTTATGCATTCATTTATCTATATACATTTTTTATTTTAATTAATTTAATTATGTTCTGATTTTAAAATATGTACATAATCATATTTGAATTGAACAATGAAAAAGGTAAAACTTTTGCGATAAGTTTGTATCAACAAATGTACCCGCATACAAATATGTATGTATCTGATATTATTCAATTGGATTTTTAATTTTTTATTGAAAAACAGAAGAGTAAAGAAATATGCTCTCTTGTTGCATGTAAAATACATATTTGTGTTTTGTGTTGTGTTTGGATTAATATAAGAATAAGATATATAAAATTTTGTATATATATATTATATGTACATATAGATATATCGCATATATGCATACATACACATTCTTAATTTTTTTTAGATCTTAATTTTTATTATTTTTCTATATACATATGTATATAATAATTTTAGGCTCTATAACTGCGTAATCTGTATGTATATATTACATATACAAGTATACATATATATATGTGTATATTTATTTATAGTATATATATCTCGAGCTCAGATAATTTTTTTAAAGTTTTATATTTTTGTTTCATATTTCATATATATACAATATATACACATACATATATATATTCATATACTTGCATGTACACAACACACGTATAAAATGTGGAAATTTTGTGAAGAAAACTTGACCGATCTTGTATTACTAGATTTTTTTTTTTTTAAATATTAATCGTTTCTTTTCTACATTTTTTATTGAAAAAACAATAAAAATAAAAAATAAAATAAATAAATTGTATATGATAAAAAATAAATTGTATTTTTTAAAAGAATCGAAAATTTCTTAATCTCTTGTTATTCGAATAAATAGTGAATTAGATACAATAAATAAAAAGTAATCGAAAAACAAGAATATTTTTTATTGGTGAATTTTTATTTAAAAATATAAACAAATATAAGATTTAAGTGTTACTATTTTTTTTTTTTTTCTTTTGTGTTAAGGCGCTTTGCACCTTACATACAACACAACAATAACAAAAGTGTATTAAAAAAAGAAAAAGAAAAAAAAAAAGCTATCATACATTTGATTAAATAAAAAAGTGCATTCCTATATTTGATAATTAAAATATTGTGATCATATCTGTTAAATAGGAAAAAAAAAAACGATTGAAAAGAATTCTTTTCCTTTCAAAAAAAAAAATTTTTTTTATTTTTATTTTAATTAACTTTCTCCTACACGTTTTGTATACTGACTACTATGTGTTTTTTTCATGTTCGATGGCTTTTTTGTTTTTTATTAAATTGATGAATTCCTGCTATAGTCCATCCATGAATTAATTCAATCAAAGAAATTTTATATTGTTTAAATTTAAAGTGATTAAATTGTAAATACACTAATAATTATCAAATCAAAAGTGTTACAGGTATTCATTTAATTTTTTTTTTGTATCTTTTTTTAAACATGTTATCTGCTAACGTTCTTTTTTATTTTATTACATATTTTATCTATATATATACATTAAAAACAAATAATTTCAGCTTTTATTCTAAAAGTTTTACAACAAGAAAATATCATTTTTAAAAAATAAGTAAACTACGTACCTACATATTTTTATTTACGAACAAACAAAACAAAGGATTTCATTCATCAACTTACCTACCTATCTATCTATATATATTTTTTTTAATTTTAAATTACATATCGTACCTAAATTGAAAAAAAAAAAATGCATATTTAAAATTAATATTTATTTGAAAAACATAAACATTTACTATATTTTGTGGAAAAATTAAAAATTCTCTCGTGGCCCACAAAATTTTGTTACAATAAATATCAAAAGTAAAATCAAGATTTAAATTTAAAAAAAAAAAAAAAAAAGAACTAAAATTACAGATACCTAATTTTATTTTTTATTTTCTTTCTTTTCTTTTTAAATAGATAATCATGTAACACAAAAAAAAATAAAATAAAATAAAATAAATAAATAAATAAATATGTTATTTCATAATTTAATTTATATCATCAAATTATTGTTATTCAAAAAACTTTTATTGTGAATAAAATTATAAAAAGAAAACAAATTATAAATATATCTACAACAAAAGGACATTTGTATAAAGATAAAAAAAAAGAAAATGGATCCAGATGATAATACTGCAGAAGCAAATACTACAACATCAGATACATCTGATAACCAATATCCGGATAATAGTTATGTTATGTCGAGTACAAAAAAAATACGCAAACATAATGATGATGAAGATGATGATGATGATAATTTTAATATTGTACAAAGTAGTAATTACGAAAGTAATACAACTGAAGAATCATCATCACAAGATGAAGAAAAGCGTGATGATAGGATTAATCAAAGTAACCAAGCCTATGATCCAACGGAAACGAATTCTCCATCATCGATGACAGATAGAAGATTAATTAAAGATGATCAGTTTATTGGCAGTGGTGAAGCTGAAAGTGGAAATATTTCCCAACAATCATCAACAATAACAGAAGATGAAGGGCCATCATCCGTAAAATCTGAACAGCCAACAAGTCAAGGTATAATAACATTTTCACCATCATATGATGAGTCTCAATTATCACCAGCTCAAAATTCATCATTACATCATCATCATCGTCATCATCATCATCATCACCATCACCATCATCACCAACAACAACAGACAGCGAGTCCAATATTAAATCCTTCCGTTATTCTTCAACCGTTAGACACAGTTGCCAATGGTACAATACCAAAGTCTGGAAAACCTCTTATGGCTGCTATCAATAAAAAATTGAATAAGCCAAGAGGTCGACCTAAACGTAGTAAGGCACTTGCAGCGATGTACCAAAGTGAAGTAAGTTATTTTTTTTTATAAAACATATTTTGCTGAAATTAATGAAAATTTTCATTTAGATTAGTGACAATAAGGTTGGCATCAAGTTATGTATAAAAAAATCTGATGCGACACATACAAAAGCAAAAAGCCGAAAACGATCGCGCAAATCTAAACATAGAGATGACAGCGATGAAGAAGGTGAATATAAAAAGCGTAGACGAAAGGAGAAAGCAAATAATAATACTGATAAACATAAGAAAAATGAGAATGATTTTAAAGAACCGGTTGAACAAAGTGTTTGGGGAAGTACTTTACCAGAACCTATTTTATATAATGTAAGTAAAGTTTGACAATATTTCAATTTTTTTTATTCTAAAAACTTAATTTCTACAAACAGATATTTAGTAAAGTTACTCAACAAGAAGGTTGTCTTCCCACATTATTTCGTCTTGGACGTGTATGTGCACTGTGGAGAAAGGTTTCATTATCACCAACATTATGGAGAAACTTAGATCTTAGTGCATGGATTAAAGAAAAACATCGTACAGAATTAAAGTTAAAATGGTTGATAGATAATCGTCTTAGTGGTTGTACTGAATTAAATGTTTGTAAGTAATAGTATTATAATTATAATTCAGTTTATATTTTTATTTATTAATTTACAATAATGATTATAACTATTATTCTCTTTTTAGCGAATTGGAAAGTTTCCGATATACAATGCGTCCTTGATAAATTAGCCTATGCATGTCCAGGATTAGTTGGTATTACATTAGCTGGATGGAAAGGGTTTACATCAGATCACTTGAATTTTTTGGTTGAAGAATTTACAAAACTTGAAAGGATAGATTTAAGTTCGATAAATGTATATAAATTTTATTTATTTCAATTTTTTAATAGAAATTTCATTTAAAATGAAAAATGAATATATTGTATTATCATTTCCAGATTGAAACGAATCCCAGTAAAAGTGCGATAGGTTTGCAATCTTTATGTAATGCTATTCAAGCTCTTAATGGGCGTTTAACACATTTACATTTAGCTCATAATCGTTTGGCTGGAATACCACAAATCATATCTACATTGGCGGTAACTTTATTTTTTCTCATTTTTTTTTCTAATTCATTCAATTTTTAGTTTTAAAATTTCTACTTTAAAAATAAAATGTATAACACGTGTGTATTTGTTTATAGATGTATTGCCCCAATCTAATACTTTTGGATTTATCTAATGTACGTACAGTTGCAATATCACATGGTATTTTACATATTGAAAAGTTGCAATATGGTTGTCAAAAATTAAAAATTTTACGCATAACAAATTCTCATATAACATTAAGTACAATTACTTTACAAGAACAGGTAAAAAAATATATTAGGCATATACATTTGTTTTTTTAAATGTATAAATATGTACATGCACGTACGTATATATAAATGTATACATATTTTAGCTTGACTCACCTGGATTTCCTGAACTTGAAGAACTTTCGATTGCATCATTAGTAGATGAGTCGCGTTTAATAAATGATGAATTTTTGCAACGTATCTTGAAGAAAAGTACAAAATTAAAATTGTTAGATGTTAGAGGTTGTGCTAGACTAACACATGATAGTCTAATACGTTTACCTGCATGGGATTTAAAGCATTTGTTTTTATCTGGATGTTCAGTTACAAGAGATCTTGGGTAATTAAATAATTAATTTCTTTTTCAAGATTCATGAAAGTAAACATTTTTAAATCTTTGTTTCGCTTATAATTTTTTTTTTAATTTCTTTTCCTACTTTATAGATCAGGTTTAGAATTAATTGCATCAAAATGGGCGCATAGTTTAATTGAATTTGATTTAGCATGGGCAAATGTGCAAGAATCACTCGATAATGCATTACGTGCATTAGCTGAAAAAGGAGCTGAATCACCATTAGTGTAAGTAAATTAATTATTTAGTTATTCTTTTTAAAAAGAACTTATAAAAAGCATGAATTTTGTTTTTTTTTTTTTTTTTTTAGTCATTTAAATTTATGTGGTTCGTCGGTATCTGAAGAGGCAGTCAAAGAAATCCTTGCTAATTGTTCACATTTAAATTCAATTAATTTATCATCATGTCGTGGTTTACCACGCGGTGTCAAACGCTTAATGCATGGACCAGCAAAAATACAAGAACTACGTGAAATATTAAAAGTTCAATTAAAATTTACACCAACGACCACCGATGGTACTAATAATGATAATGTGAAATATGAAAATTAAAAAACAAAATAAAGTTTTAAAAACAGCAAGAATTTGGAAAACTGTATTAGATTAACCCATAAATAAGGTGATTTTTGAACACAGGATGATGTGTCATGAATTTTATTTGCAGTAAATTAAGAAATATATCTTGACGTAAAAATAATACAAGCGTCATGCCATTCATATTGCAATTTCATTTCAATTTAAAGTCTTGAAGGCTTATAATATACATAATACGTAAGAAGAAAAAAAGAAACAGGGAATGAGGAAAACCCCTTATCAAATATATGGTATTATATTATGACTTCAACTATTTCACACTTTTTATGGAATAATCCAATACAATACCAATATACATACACACAATAAATATGATGTATAAAAAGAAGATATGTAGTAATAATTTAATACATAACGAAATAATAAATAAATATATTAAATAAAATTTGTATAATTACAAAAAAAAAAAAAAAACATTTATTTTACAAATAAGATTTAAGTAAGTGACTAAATAACATAAGATATTTACAATTTATACAACAATAAGAAAAAAAAATTAAAATTTTTTATTATTTAAATTCTATCAAACTAAAAAAAAACAAAAAAAAAAAAAGAAAGTAATTAAGTATTTTAAATCCTTATCAAAAATTTATTTTTATTATTTGAAAATTATTTTACATTTACAATAATTTTTTTTTTAATGTTGATTTATTGAACTATTATTTAATTTAATTTTTTTACGTGTTGTATACATATTATGCACACAGAGAACAAGTTCATTAAAAACAAAAAAAAATAAGTCCGAAAAAAAGAAAATAAAACGTAACAAAAGTAAAACTAGTCACTGAGAGATTTATATTATGTAGATGATAATATAAATAATGCACGATTTTGAAGAACATATTCATTTTTTTATTTATTACTATTTTTTTTTTTTTTTTTTTTTTTTTTTGTATCTGTGTGTTTATATTTATACGTTCTTTTTTGATAAAAGAAAAAAGAAAATATATATGTATATGTACATATACATAGAAAAATAATTTTTAAAAACAAAATAAGCTAGAACTATTAAGTATAAAAAAAAATCTACCTACACAATAAAACTAAAATAATTTTTTTTTTGTAATATATATATATATGTATGGATGTATAAATATGCATATGTGTATGCACATATGTAAGCATGTATATATGTATATATGAATTACATGAATGAAGGTAAGTATATTATTTTAGAATTATATATAATAAATTATAAAAAGAATTGCACATACATATATACACACTTAAATATATAATATCTGAAGAAATTTTTTTCTTTGATTATATATTTAATTAAATACCATGAATATATTGTATATAAATATTTATATATACACAAATATATATATGTGTATATATGCTATATATAATCAGGCGTAAAAAGAATGTAATACAGAGTAAGATAAATTTAAGTGAAATAAAAATTAATTTTTTCTTGATTTAACAACTCAAGTATATTATTAAAACTTATATACACATACTAATATATATATTAATAAATTTACTAATTAATTTAATTAATTAGGCATTTGTAAATACTATGTAATACTGTTCTTCCTTGTTATTTTTTTGTGTATGTTTTTGTTTTTTTTTTTTTTTACTTTCCTATACAATGTATAATTTGATTATTTTCTTATATATCCCTATATAACATATTTATAAGAAAATTCTTATAAAAAGAAAAATTTACAATTCATTTAAAATAATTGAAAAATAGAATACACTTATTTGTCGTGTGCAAATGATAATTATATATAAAATATTATTTATGTTAATTATAAAAATATTTTTATTTTCAATGATATAGTTTTTGTTTTGTTCTTTCAATTAAATTAAAATATTCTAATAGATAATGTAGCAATAAAAGCATTTATATTCGATAAATTTCATTTGAATTCGTTTAATTATCAATGAACATTTTGATAGTTTTAATCACATTTAGTACCATTTTTTTTTTAATTATAAAAAAATAATAAAAAAAAGAAAAAAATAATTTTTTTCTAATTACATTTTATTAGAAATGGTGTCTGGTTTTTTTTTTATCTCTTTGATTTGCTTGTTTCTGATCAACACGATGGGACCACTGCACATATTTACACATTTTAATGCAATTAAAAAAATTAATATGCCAATTATATTATTATTTTCATTATTATGTATTTTTTACATGGTAAACTTATTTGATAATTAAAAGAATTCAAATAAATATTTATAATCCAATAGAATTTTGAATTTTATTTAGTATATCACGCAAATTCACTTGTTAATTTTCATAACAATTTAGGGTTGATATTTAGTTATTGAATTTAAATTAAAAACAAAATAAAATATTTTGAAAAATATACGATTGGGTGGTTACAAAACGTGAATTATTGCCAATGGATTTAAAATAGTTTCTTGAAAATAAAAATTTTAAAAACAATGCAAAATCAAATACAAGTCTTCTTTTTCTTGATAAATAATCACAACTTTTATTTTAGAGTGAAATTGACTAAATAATAAATAAATGAAAATAATTGAAAAATTGAGGAATGTTTGTAAAAGATTTTTTTTTTTACTTTTTATTTAATTTCTAATAATTGTCAATTAAACTCAACAAACAAAAAATGTTCTTTTTTATATTAATTTTTCACTTTAATAAAGCTCAAGTTTTTTTTTCTTTTTTTCCTTTCACACTAAATAACAAATAATATGTGTATATACATAAATATATGGAGAAATTAAAATACATACGTATATTTAAAAAAAGGATACAAATACAATAAATGAAAAAAAAAACTATTGGAAGATAATAATAATAATAATTATTGAAAAATAAAACGAATTAAATTCGTAATTTGTATTTATATTATATATTGTTGTAAAAATAATAAGACAACAAAATAACAACATGATCAAACAAAATTGGCTAATTATTAACGAACAAAAAAGAAAATTTGGATTATATTTTGGAAATAGTGTAATTTTCATTTTTTTTTTAAGTGATTTTTTCTAAATTAAAAGGAAACAATATATAAAAAGTATATAAGAAATGGTACATACATGAACAAATAATAAACAAAATAAAAAAATAAAGAAATCAGAAATGATTTGAATTAAATCGTACATTTTATTTTAATATATACATACTATATATATATATAAAATGCAAAATTTTTACATTTAAAAATTAAAATTAAAATAAATAAAAATTAGAAAACAAGAATTTATAAAAAATTTACAAGCAAAAATCAGAAAAAAAGTAAATAAATCAAAAACGAACAAACAAAACATAAAAGAAATTTTTTATATCTATCTAAATGTATATCATATATTGAATATACATATATTTTTTATAAAAAGAAAAATTCTAGTGGAATAAATTCAATATCTATTTTATTTCTTATTTTAATCCTTTTAATGTTTGTATTCCATATCAATTAATTTCGTAAACTTTTTCAACTCAAAAATTTATAATTGATTAACACAAATTATCAAAAGTATAAAATTTCATATAGAAAAATTAAAATAAAAAAACCAATAAATTTCTCAAATATTTTATTAAATTATTGTACGATATCATATTTTAAACACAAAAAAAAAGCAAACTATTCATATATGTACACAAATTTCTTTTTTTTTTTTTTTTAAATTGAAGAAAAATTCCGTTTCATTTTTTTTTTTATTAAGCTTTTTTTCTGTAACGATAAAAATCAAACAAATTAATTTTAACTATGTAAAAACACACAATATAAAATGAAAATAAAAGTGAGAATGATATATTAATTAAAGAAGTGTTGAATAAATTTAAATTAATTTTTAAAATATTTTAAGATTTCAAAAAAAAAAAAAAAAAAACATAAAACAAAAGAAAAGGTTAAAGATAGTTATCGAATGAGTAAAAAGTAAATTAAAATAAGAATTGTTTGTGCTTTGTAAATAATTGAAATGCAATATTTGTTAGATGTTAAGTTAAAAAATAAAAACCAGAAGAAATTTATATGATGTAAAGATAATAAGAAAAGAAAACAATTAATTTAAATTGAAAAACAAATAAAAAAAAAATAAATAAATATAAGATAATAAATAAAAACAGTTAATTTTTAAGAAAATTAATGTTTAGATAATAAGAATTATATTGAAAGAAAGAAAATAAGAAAATAAATAATAAATAAATAAATAAATAAATAATGTAATATTAGGGATTGCAATTTTAAGTCAAATTTTAAAAATTCAATAAAATATGAAAAAAAAATATTTAAAAAACTATTGTATTGTATTGTATTTGTATTTATTGTTTTCATTCTTTTAATTTAAAATGAAAATAAAGTCCTACTGAGTCAAGGAAAAAAAAAAACGTCGATATTTGAACGTAATCATATAATGTAATTCATACCAGTAAAAATAGAATATTTTTAATTTGAATAATATATGTACTCTTTTTCTGAAAATTCAACATGATGTTTCTTTTTAAATGTGGCATCTAGAAAAAATATTCAATTTACTGGTAGAATTTGCGTATAATGTATGGAGATTCTGAACATGTATTTTCCATGTTCTTGCGAAACATTATGCTTAATGTGGTGTATATCAATTGTTGTAAATACATAAACAATTCATTATGACAATGTATTATACAGAAAATATTTTTATTTTAACTTAAAGAAACAACTATCATTAATATTTTTAATTATAATTAATCGATTTTATATTTTCCAATTTCCTTACTCTAGTAATTTATTTGCGTTATTGTAATGCAAATTTATTTAAATAAACCCTAATTACATTATAATTATGTTAACATTTATTTATAATTTTTGTTTAAGTTAAAAAAAAAATTTAAAAAATAATTTCATAGATAAATGAAATAAAACTATAAATTTATTAGATATAAAACAAAATGTTTCAGAATATTTCATTTCAAATAAAATTTTTGAAAGAGAAACATCGTTGTTCTGTAAAAAAAAAAGAAAGTATATACTTATAACTTCAATTTTGTTTAATAAGATAAATAAAAATTAATAAAATAATGATGAAAATATTTACATCATTTTTCATTGTATTATTTTTATTAAATAATTTTTATACAATAAATGGCAAAGAAAATAATGATAAAGAAATGAATCCAGAAATTTTAAAATTTATTCAAAATTTAACTGGTAAGATATAAGAAAACTAAAAAATGATACTAAATTTAAAATACGTATATTTCTGGTGAATTTTATTTTTTTTAGAATCAATTAGTAAAGAAAATTTAATGGAATCATCACAACCAGCACCAAGGACATTCGGATTACTTTGTAAATATTTATATATTTTTAATTAAAAAATTATATACTTATATTTACTTTATAATCATTTAAAAAAAATTTCTGATTTGTTGGAATTTTTCAGCTCCATGCAATAATATTGCAATTGCTTTAGGACTAGCTGATGGCAAATGTAATTTTTTCTGTAGAATTACAGGACGTACAAGCGGAGCCTGTGAGAATAATTCATGTGTTTGCACATAAGCTATTCGTTTTTTTCCTCTGTTTATATTTTTTGTCTTATATAAGATTTATGCTGTCTTATCTTAAATAAATAAATGCATTAACAGAATATTGTTTTTTCTTTACAAATTTATTTGAAACATTTTTTTCTTATTTTTAAAGACAAACGAATAAAAGAATCACTATTTTTATGTTCAAAAAAAGCAATTTATTTTCTTAATACAAATTACATATATACATTTTTGGTATTGTTTAATTTTTATTACAAATCTAATTCATTTTAAATAAATATTTCATTACTTATGACACGATAATTTTAAAATACATTCTCGCAATAATTTTTATAGTGCCCTACTTTAAAATAAAATTGCATACATTCATGCCCAATTTTACAAAAAACAATTTTTTTTTTTTTTCTTAAATATTTGAATTTTAAAAATAACTAAATAATTAAGTTTCACTTAATTTGTTGAATTTAAAATTATAAAGTAATTAAAAAAAAAGTTTACTGTGCATTATATCTTTTTTTCTTTTTTCAAAATGTATCTAATTGTTTCCAAAATTTTAGTGGCTTGCGATATATAAATGATTTAATCATCATTTTACAAGTTTTACTTATTTGAAAATTTGGTTTCCAATTAATAATTTTATAATAGCAATTAACATAACTAAATCTTGATAAACGTATAATAGCACATACTGATGATTCTTGTATTAATTTATGATTCAATAATGATGATGATGATGATATTGATAGAAAATTTGAAAACAATTCTAAATATTTATCAATATCATAATTAATTGGAAATGCTTTTAATATAATTGATAAACAATTAATTATATATGAAATTTTTTCATCATTATCAATTTCATTTTTATAATCATTTAAATTATTTATACAATTATACATAATTAATAAATTTGGTAATAAATATTTATTAATTACATAATTTTCAGACCATATATAACCATTCATTTTACATATAACTGATAAACATAATATAATATTATTGAATTTTTTCATATGTATACGTTTTATAAAATTATCAATTAATTCTTCTTTAGTTGGCTTACAACGTTCATAACAATAATATAATTTTAATATATGATATAATTGACGATGTTTTAATTTAATATTTGTTAAATCATATTTTTGACACATTAATATAGATTGAATTGTATTTAAAATTGGATCTACACGATTACAATCAATTATATTTGGTAATAAATATGGATATGACATTATCATATTATATATCATTGGTATACATAAAATTTTATAATGATATAAACATTTCATAATAAATATTCTACCTGGATGTAAATGATTATTACAATTATATGAATTTAAATCAATTAAACCAATATAAAATTGTGTTAAATTCATTACAGTTGTATATGTTGTATCATTCGTTTCTGATAATTTAATATTAATTTTAAATAATTGATTATCAGTTAAATGTATACATAATTGATGAAAATTTTTTATAAATTTAGATAATTTCATAATTAATAAAATACATTTTTGATGGGCTTTTGTCATTTTCGGTGCTGGAGGTGTAAAATTTTCATTATCATTATTTATATCATTATCATCATCATCAATATCACTACTAGTATCTTCAATTATTTCAATTATTGATTTACATATTAATCTTTTATTTTTTGTTAATTTAATTAAATTTAATATACATGTTCTTAAATCATTTTCATTACCTAAACTTATTACATATAATTCAATAATTTTACGTAATTTTCGTAATATATTTGATTCATTTAATGTTTCACTATTTTTCTTCATTTTCATAATATTATCATAGATTCTATTATTATAGTCTTTTAAATAATATTTAATTAATGATAATGATCTATTATGCATTGTAATACAATTTTTAAATGGTTTTAATGGTATCTGAATTGGTATTGTATTATTAAAATTATCATTATCAATTGGAATTGGTGAAGATGGAGATGATAAAATTTCTAAATTATTTTCATTGATATTATTATGATCAAAACTTTTTTGTATATCATTTTGAATAATTTCATTATTATCAATTTTATCACTATTATTATTATTATTACATTTATTTTTAATCATTTCATTTTCATTATTCTTTTTCCAATGCTCTACACCCAATGAAGTACTCGGACCATTTACATTTTCATTATTAACATCATTTTTATCTGTTGCAAATTGATAATCATTTTGTGGTTTATTATCATTTAAATTATCTGAAAATAATTTATAATTTGTATTTAAAATATCATTATGATCATTATCATTTAAATTTTGAAATTTATTCGTTATTGGTGTAATATCTAAAATACATTCTTTTAAAATATTACATATAATATTTTCTTGCTCTTCTTCCGTAATACTACTATTACTATTTAAACAATTATAGTTAATATTTGTTTCAATATCATCTAATGAATATAAATCAACTTCAGTTGTAAAATTCAATGAAGACTCAAATGATGCTGATTTTGATGATGGTATTACTATTGATGATTGTTCATGACATGATGTAATCTCACTATTATTTTTATCTACTGTTAGATCTAAATCATTTCTATTCATAGAAGAAGACGATAACAACGAATACTCATTATCGTTAATACTATCCGAATTATTCCCATTTTCAATATTTAAGTTGCTTGTTCTGATATCTACATCTATAGATGTTTCCAAATTTTCATCAGAATCACTTTCATCTGTTGATAAGAATAAATCATTTAAAATTTGTATTTTTGTGGATCTTTGAAATTTATTGGAATTATTTTCAGAATTTAAATTAATTTTCATATTATTAGTGGTTATTTGTTGTTCATTTAAATTTTTAAAATTATATTTATTGTTTTGTTGTTCTTCTGTTGATGATGAAAGAGAATTTTCATTTTCATTTAACTTTTTTGTTCTTAATGGTGGCTCAATAATTAAATTGCTGTCATTACTATTTTTTCTCTGTTTATTATCATTAAATGAAAGCTCTTTCTCATTTTCTTGAGATGCTAATGAAGACAATGATGAGATTCCAGACGATATTTGATTATCGTCATGATTAATTTTTCTATTCAAAATATTATTTTCTGTTGTAATATGTTTATCAGCTGGAAATATATTTGTAGGTATTTTTAAAATTGATTTTTTTAATGATTTTTTCTCGTTAGAAAATTCAATTTTTTTATTATCATTCAAATTAGTTAATAATGATATCATACGATCTTCAGATTTTGACTGCTTAAATTTCATTTTATTGCTATCGTTATTATTAACATTATCAAATAATTTTTCCAATTTCCTTTTTCTTAATAATGTATAAGACATAAGAGAGAATTTTTTTTGATTATCATCATTTTCATTTTGTTTATTTATTATGAAATTATTATCAAATTTTATCGAATTTTTATTAATTTCTGTATCATTTTTAACAAATTTCTTATTTATTTTATTTTCCTCTTCTTCTTTTGGTCTAAATTTACCATCAATTTCAATTTGATTTTGTTTTTGTATATGTTGTAATCCTTCAATTAATTTTGATGAATGCGTTTTACTTACACTTTTATTCGTTTGTCCTAAATCCATTTGATTACTCTCATATTTATCGTGATCTTTATAGTCTATTTCATTATTTAAATTTGATTTTATCGAATTATTATCACTTTCTTTTCCTAAAATCTTTTCTTTATTATAATTATTCATATTTGATTTTTTTAAATTTTTTATTAATGTTAATTTATGTTTTTCCGAAATGTTTTCAATTTTTATCCTTTTTTTAATTAATATTCGTTTTTGTGGACTTTTAATTCGAACATTACTTAATATATGAATTTTCCTTCCATTTCCCTGTTTCATTTTATGATTTGTATTAAATTTATCGCCATCATTTAATTTTAAATCACATAATATATTTGAATTTAATGCATTATCTACGATTTGATTATTGTTTTCTTTTTGAATTTCGGTATTAATCAATATTTTATTATCATGAACCCTATTCATTTCTTGATTGTATATTTTAACAATTTCAATTGAGTTTTCTAAATTTCTATTTTTATTTTTAAATTTTTTAAATTTATTTTTTAGTATATAAATTTTATTACATTTTTTAAAATGTTTATTTTTATATTGTTTTTGTTTTCTTCTAATATAAAATTTTCTAATTTTATTTTTATTATTAATAATCACATTTCTTTTAATAATTTTAATTGATTTTGAATTTAACTTTTTACTTAAATTATATTTACTATTCTTTTTATTTTTAATTGATACTTTATCATTTTCTATTACTTCTAATGGCCTATTTTCTAAATTAATTATTTCAATATCATTTATTGAAACATTATTTTCATGAATTTCACTATTAATAGTTTCTAGTTCATTATTTTTAAATTCTTTTTGTTTCTCTTCATCAATATGATTTTTAGAATTTTCACATAATTTTAATTTTGAATTCTTTAATTTCTCTTTATTTTCATTATTACAATCAATTATTAATTCATTATCTATTTGTTCCTGATTTATTTCATTATTATCTGTATTTAATTGTTCATCTGTTATAGTACCTGTTTCTAATGTTTGTATAAAATTTACCATTGATTCATTTATTAATGTCTCATTATTATTATTAATATTATTTAATAATATTGAATTCAATGAATTATCATTAATAATTTTTTCAAATTCATTTTGTTCTTCCAATAACATCACATTTATATCATTACTATGTAAATTTTCATTTAAATTTTTATTATTATCTAACGTTACACTACAATTAATATCTAATAGTTCATTTTTACCATCATTTTCATTTATTAATGGCTTTTGTAAAGGAATTTTGTAAAAATCATTATCAATATGATTTTGATCTTTTTTATCAAAATAATGATCACATAATATAGTTTTATGTTTTTCAATTAGAATTTTATCCTCATCATTTTTATTATTATGTAAATCTTGATCATGATATTCTTCATTTAAATTTTTATTATTTTCAAATGTTATGTGTTTTCTTGTAATAAATGAATCATCAATAGCAGCATTATAATTATTTAATGTTGTTAAATTATTACTGTCTATATTTAATAAATTATCTTTATCTTTATTATCATCATTATTTTTATCAGTATTTTCAGTATTCTTACATCCATAATTTAGACCATAATTAACTTCTGAATTATTTGAAAATTCCTTCTGTTTTGAATATGCTGTAGCTATTTCATGTAAGTTATGGTTAACATGAGAAGATCCTAAATTTAAAAGAAAAAAAAAAGTTAAAACTAGGTATAGTAGAATTTTGTTTATGTGATTAAACGGGATCTTATCCAAATTTAATTGATAATATGTTTACATTGCATTGAATTTTAATGTCGATATTACCCTTATCCGAGGGGCAATTCTGATTTAGAGAAATGTAATCGTGCGAATTTTTTGATTTTTCCCGATTCACATTCTTTGTAAATATACGCTGCTCGAAAATAGCAAACAGTAAAATCAAAACTACACAATTAGATATACATACTTTTTTAAACTAGAATTGCTCTTTTGGCAATCAAAGATTATTAACAAGATTTTTAAGATAATTTAATAAAACAAAATTTCGAGATTTAGATTCAATGCAAATACCATACAAGTCACAAAATTGAAATAATTAAAATTCAAATTAAATTGCAATAATATAACAAAAATTTTAAATTTCTATTTATTTGTTCACTATAATACTGATTGTTTATGTATAACTCAATACGAATATTCAAAAAAGAATTGAATGTGAACTGAATATGATTAGGATTAGAAAATGTTAATTCTGAATAAACGAAATTTGAGAAAATCAATTTGTTTTTTCAACAAACTGATAAAATTTTATTAATTTTCTGAGTATTTATACGATTTTAATGATATATAGATGCCTTTAATGAAATAAATACAATAAAAAAAAAGTAAATAAATAAATAAATAAAAACATTTACTATAGCGTGGTTTTAATTCGTTATTGATCAATGTTTGTCTAGAACACGTGAACTGAAAAATTTGAACAATGCAATTATGCGGTGGTTGCAATTTTATATGTTACTTACTTGATCATTTTAACCATTTCAATAATCAAAAGTAATTTTAATAATTAATTTGAATTTTACAATTACGAGTATATATACATCGAATGTATGTATGTATAGGAAACTTATAAATTTTCGTTTTTATTATCAATTAATACAGCAATAATAATGAAATTGTTAAATTGACCATATATTTTTTAACATTAATTAAAATCAACTCTAATTTACCTGAAGAAATCCAATTTGAAAGATACAAAGGGAATAGTCTATCTAATTGATTGCCTTGCTCTCGGTGTTGATTCTCTTTAATAACATTATTATTTTCATTAAATTTTTTACTGTCAAAGGTTTTCATACTTTGATCATCACCAATCAATATATTTAATGTACGACCTAATTCACTCCAAAGTTCATTACAATATAATACTAAATCAGCATATGATTGTGAAAATTTTACATCATTTATTGTATTGCTACATGATCCTTGTTGTGAATACAATGATCCCTCTTTATTATTAGTTATAAAGCTTGAATTCGATAAAGATTCCTCTTTAAAATTTTCTTGTTCAATTGTTGTTGGTGAAGGGGATTTTATTGCTGTTGTTGCTGTCATCATCGTTGCTGGCAATTGATAATTTCGTTGTCGATCTTCAATAAAACCAATTTTTCTTTTTAAATTCCGTAATTTTGTGCAAATTTCAACGTTAGCATTTTGTATTGCATCAGTTTGCGTTGAATTATCAGTTAAAAATGGTACATTAATATCGGTAATTGGTGTTATCGCTTTCGGTATATTAAACAATGTTTCATTAAGAATTTCATCGATTGTTTTACATATTACATTAATTTCTGGAAAATTTGTACCAATTGAACGTGTTTTTATAAATGCTGATGTACTACATGAACGTGTTGTGGTCGATATTGTGTATTGTACCCCTTTATCAACAGTCTCTTTTTTATTTTCATTAATATTTAATTCTGGTAATATTTTTATTTTTAATTCATTTTTATGTACTTCTTCATCACTAGAATATTCATTGTTAATAAAATTATCACTTTTATTTTCATATAAATCATTTATATCATCCATTTCATTTTTAATTACAGAGAAATCAGTTAATTTTAATTTTTTCACATCATGACGATTCCTTTTTGATGATGAATTGTACAATTCAGTATTTTCATTGTTTAAATTATTTGTAAATTTCACCTTTTTACGTATACGAATTTTAGGAAAATTCTTTTTTTCTGGTGTTGATAATATATTGTATATCAATAAATCATTTTTAATTTCATTAACAAAACGTTTTGCTGATGTACTTAATAAATGATTTTGTTCTAATATATTTGATTGTTCTATAAAATGATTTAGTAATAAATTTAATTGTGTACGATGTTCTAAACGTTCATTTTCAATTCGATGTTTATAATCTTCTTGTGATTGTTCATGTACAAGTTTTAAATTTATTATCTCCTCATTTGCTTTATTTAATCGTGCATTTAATTCATTAATATTTTCTTGTAATTGAGTGTTATCTAACTGTAATTGTTTAGTTGTCTTACAAAATTTTGCCATTTTATTGACAACATTTTTCATACGTTTATTTTTTTTCCATACTAATTCATTTTCTTTTTTTAATTTATTTACTTGGATAATTAAATTCTCATGTTGATTTGTTGCCGTTGCAGGAATTTTTTCTTCATAATATTGGAGAATTGATGATGATGATGACTGTGGTAATATAGATGAAGATGACGATGATATTTGAGGTGATGTAAAGCCTAGAAATTCTATTATATCAGTTTCATTACCAACGTTTTCATTCAATGTTAAATTTACATTATTTTGAGAACATAACTCATCTAAGTTTATTGCCATTAATTCATCCATTTTACTTTTTCTTATTTATTAATATTTTCTTTATTTTGGTGTACATATATAATAATTTCTCAATGTTATCGCACAAAATGAAATTGTAAAATATTATTTTATTAATCACTTTTTCATCTTAAAATTATTTTAAACGTTTACTTTACACTTAATCTAAACTCGAAAAACACTTTACAAATACAATATATGTAAATATCTGTATTAAAGTCTTTCTTTATAACTTCAGGTTAATATGCCTTAACCTAAACTTTAATAACAACAAACGATTAATAAACATGCTAATGGAATGTCAAAATTTTAATATATAAAACATCATGATAAACATTTTGGATAACAGACATGGTAAGTGTATTCCTTTATTCGTTCGGAACGTTCGGTTATTCCATAAGCATTCCTTTATTCAAAAAGTATATTCCGATATTCCGAATGTTATTTTCCATGTTTCTTTATTCGTTTGGAATATCCAAAACGTATTCTTTTTAATCCTAGACTGATGATGGAATAAATGGAATAAACCATACGTTTAATTTGTAATCTGTCAAATATATGATAGTGAAAGACTGAATAGGGTTATGACATAATAAAATAATATAATAAAATATATAAATTACATTATTTTATTTTATTTTTCATTTTTATTATTTTTTAAATACAAAAATGTGCAACCTAATAACAAAAAAAAAATTAAATTATTTTTTCTCTAGCCATTTTAATAAACCATTTTTTTCTATTTTGTTTCTTTATTAATACTATTCCAAATTTTCCGAACAGTATTCTGTACGTTCTATTCCGAGTATGGAAAAAATAAAAAAAAAACAGCCCGTATAAATCATGCATGATAACAAAAAGTAGAATTGATTTTTTTTTGTAAATTCGATTCATTCGAAAAAATCATATGCGTATCATCATATGTATACTATCGAAATTTTCGATTCAATTATGATTATGATTTACATTTACTGTGCTACCCAGTCTAATGTCTATTAATAGCCCGTGTAATAAAATGGATATATGCATAATGCATACACACACAATCTGGTTGGCAATCAAGTTAAATAAAAACCAACTTTCTTGGTTGACATGGGTTGACTACATAAACCTCCTCCCACCAAATTTAAAAAATTCTTGATTTATTCCAATCGTTGTCGTTGAGCCAAGCCAACATGAAGTTTTGGTTGCAAAATATTGCATGTTATTTTCATTAAATGGTTCCAATACAACTAATTAAGTTAGTCGGTATGTGTAGCGAGTGGATAATAGCTTGTACTTGTTAATTTTGTTCAACTCACAACACAACTGAGGCCTATTCCTATTACTCAAGTCTCAAGAGTCAACCAACACATTTTCAATGATTTTTTTTTTTTAAATAGCTAAATAATCGTGATTCGTGATAATACAAATTGTAGTAGAGCAGCAAAAATAAAATAGTTGCATGTCATTTTAAGGGTCATTCCTAGAGTTTTCATTTTTTGTTTATTTCGTGTACATATTTCATTTTATAATAGATTTAGATACAAAAAAAATTACAATTTATAAGTTAAATAAAATTTTATTGATACATCATTACATATTTACAAATATATTATGTAAATTAATGTTTTTCGTATATAACGTGTTCGTGTATGATATGTGTATATACAAATTTTTATCACAAAAATTTATCATACATTCATTTCATTCACATCACATATCACATGCCATTTGATTTGGTCGCTTCGCAAGTTCGCTGTACATGTATTTGATATTGTTTTTGTATTTATTTTAAAAAATTATTTGAAGTGACATAGTGTTTTTTTTCATCTTGTTTCATTTTATTTTTTATTTTACTTTATTAATTTTACTCTTTTCTTAATTAATCGTGATTCGTGAAATGTGAATAATAGTATATACATACATACAATACATATTGCAAAGTAATAAATATAAATTATTGTTGGGTTGGTGTTCACACATTTTCACAATATAACATAAAATCAAAATCAGACAAAAAAGTAACCAAAAAGAGATCAAAAGTTAATAGTAAATTATTATCATTGTACATTTCTCTATTGCGATAGAAATTAGAAGTTGAATTATTGAAAGAAATATAACAAAAAAGTATTCATATATTTTAATTTTTTTTTTTTTTTTTATTTATCTTTAAAAACAAAGTAAAGAAAATTTTATTTTAATTTTTGTAATATTCGAAGATATATTGTAGTATTTTGATTTTTTTTTTAATTTTTAAATTTGGGATAACATCGTGAAACAATTTTGTGTTAATATTTTTAATATCGTTTAATTGATTATTTAGAAAAAAAAAAAAATTTAATTTTAAAATATAATAAAAAATAAATAAATTAAAATAATGTCTGAAAAATTGTATTCATTATCTGAAATATCAAAACATAATACAAATAAAAGTTCGTGGATTGTAATACATAATAATGTTTTTGATGTGACAGCATTTTTAAATGAAGTAAGTAAATTACCTTATTATACATGATGTAAATGAAATAAAAATCAAATTATTATTATTATTTTTTTAAATTATTTGTAGTACATTTACGATAAAATAGATAAATAAAATGTATGTACATACATTAAAAAAGAAAAAAAAAAAAGGGAAAAGAATATACACACGGTATTTACATAGTATTCAATATGGTCTAGAGTCGAGATCTAAATTACAATTATATTTTATGAAAACATTAATATATTAGGTCTTGGGGCAGTATATTTCACTTGCACTTCTCATATATATAAATATATGTATGTAAAATAAATGATGGAACATAAATAATATAATAATTTTAGCATTATATTTAAATATATATAGTATACGTACAAATAAATATATAATGTATTACTTAACAATTAAAATTCTCGAAAATGAAATAAATAAATTTACATTTTAAATTTAAGGTCAAAAAATTTAAAATACATACGTAAATTATAGAAATTTTATAATCATCGCATAATTTGTACGTAATGCATACATACATATATATACTTTAATGAGTTTAATGTACATGAAAAATAAACATAAATAAGTATGGACATGTTATGTAGTTCGTTTGAAAAAAAAATTCAGTCTAGCCTCAAATTATACCTATTTATCATTTAATTATTAATTATACTTAATTCATAATGAAGTTGCAATTTTTTGTTCTTTTTTTCTTACATGATACATACATACATAGCATGAATTCACACAAAAAACATATTAGTTAGGCATATTGTAGTTTAAATATGATAAAGATACATTTATAATCGTACAAAATATATCTATATATGTATTCATACTAATGTGATAATACAATCATATAATATGTACCTACATATGTATTTTTATTTACATATATGTACCTATTTTAAAATCTTTTATAACATATATACCTACATACGGTTATACATATATAGACGTATGATAAGATAATTATAGATTATAGAGTATTGTGTATATAGTTATATACAAATCATACTTAATTTTTTTTTTCCAAATTTATATATTTACTGTGTCATAGTCTCAATATACTCAAATAAATTACATACATATATAAATTGATATCTACAATATATATATACATATATAGATACATACATATTATTGTGTGTTTGCTTACACAAACATATACGTATGTACATATGTATACTGTATTTGTTGTATAATTCAAATGATAAAGCAATATTTTTTTTATTTTTTTTATATATTTATTTTAATTTCTTTAAAAACACTTAAAACATCAGCTACGTAGGTTACTTGTATGTTGCATCAATTTCAAGTTATAGTAACTTATTTTTAAATTTCATAATTTTTTTTTTTTAAATTTGAAGAAAAAAAGAAAGAAAAAAAAATTAATATTCATATAAAAAAGTAAGACCTTCTATACGGCCAATGATTCAAAAATAATATTGCATACATATGTACAAATCATAGTACAAAATATTGATTATCATACTCGCACATGTGTATGTATATTTTTACATTAATTTCAAAATTCAAGAACTCCCCAACGAAAAATAAACAACAAATAATTTTTTTTTTTTTTTATTCAATTAATTCGGTTTTAACTTGAATACTTTGTAATATGTATATTGCTAGAGCTATTTGTATTTTTTTTTTTTTTTTTTTTTGTAAATTATATATTTTAGTTTTTTATAAACCTATTTGTACCTGCATTTACATACACATGCTTATACGTGCGTATAAACTCTTATTATTGTTGCATATAGGTACTTATGTATATGCATACAAACGAATTAAAAAAAAACAAAAATGATTTGAAATAGTTTTTTTACACACCTATGTATGTATATGTTTTTTAATAAAATTATTCATTCATATTTTTAAAAATATTTTTAATTTTCTGAAAGCAGATAACTTTTTTTTAAAAGTTTCTCTATTTTTTCTCTTCTTACTGTATTATTTCATCTTTTTTTTTAAAGTACATAAAAAAAGATAAATGTATGTTTATAAATGTATATTTGGTATTGTGTATTTGTATTAATAAACATTTTGCACAAAACAATATCGCTTTCCAATATATGTATATATGTACATATGTAGGTAGGGCAAAAAAAATCTTTAACTGATTTACGTTACAATATTTTAATAAAAAAATTAAAAAATAAAGTGTTATTCACATAAATGTATATAAAAATATTAATTAATTATTTTTTTTTTTTTAAATTTTTTTCTAGCACCCTGGTGGTGAAGAAGTACTATTAGAACAAGCTGGTAAAGATGCAACTGAAGCATTTGAAGATGTTGGTCATAGTTCAGATGCACGTGAAATGATGTTAAAATTAAAAATTGGTGAATTAATTGAATCGGAAAGAAAAATAATACCAGAAAAATCTGAACCAGATTGGAATAATGATACAAAACAACAAGAAACATCATTTAAATCATGGCTATTACCATTATTAATTGGTTTGGCAGCAACATTATTATATAAATATTTATTCTCTCAGCAATGAGTTTATTATCATAATTATTTTTATTTTTTTATATTAAATAATAAAAAAGATCATTTTATGATTTTGTTAATTATTTAAAAAAAAAAAAAGAAAACACTGAAATTCATTTCATTCCAAACAAAATATACAATGTTTTAAAAAATAAAAATATTAAAGAAACCTACACAAAAATATACACACAAATTGTAATAATTTAAATATTTTTTTATTATTTGTAATTAACAACATACAAAATAATAGAACTCTTAGATAAACATTTTAAAACAATAACTAAACAAAAAAAAAGTCGAATCACTATAAATGAATACCAAGGTTTTTATATAATATACTTATACATACATAATATGTATATGAAGTAAATAAAAATTAATTATTTAAATTTAAATGATAATGAATGGTGTAATAAATTGCATTTCTGAAATAATTTAATAGATTTAAAGAAAATAAAAGAAAAATTTGTATTTTAAAAATCAACCTATAAACAACACAAAAAAAGTATCTATTTACAATACACGTTAGCTACATTTTTAATTATTATTATTATAATTTGAAAATAAAGAAAGCAATTATTAGATATATATATATATATATATCTTTATTGTACATGTTATATGATTCATATAATTATTTTTAACATTATTATAAATGGTCGGGTCTTGTAAAGAACAAAAAAAATAAATCATTATAAAAATTAAAACAAAGTCAAAAAAATAGTAAAACTAATGATTATTTCCTTCTAATTCATCTAATTTTATAATTATAACTTTTTTTTTAATTACATAAAATTAGTTTATTAAAATTGATATTATTTGTTACTGTATAAATAAATAAATGAAAAATATTTGCTATGTAAACTATAAATACAATTGTTATATTCATTATAAATGTAATTTAAAAAATATATTAAAAAAAAAATAATAATGAGATAAGAAAACTATAAGGAAGAAAAGGACAAATCTTTGTAAACTTTTTTCACTGTCTTTTTTAAGCCTTGAAAGTATTGAAATAATAAACTAAAAAAAAAGCTAAATTACTAATCATCGAATAAAATTTTGAATGAATTTCTAAAAAATCAAAAAAACTTTTAAACTTAGAAGATGGTTTTATTTTTATGGACCGTATTTATGTAAATATTTATTGATTACTTAAAATTGTTTTATTTTTTTTTTTTTTGTTTTTCCTTATAGACATTTTCTCTTATTTCATATTTTAAATGTATATATATACACATGTGTGTAACTATAGAATTGTTTATTATTCCTATATTTTTGTTAAAAAAAAATAAGATTATTGATATTTTTGGCACAATGTAACTTTTTTTATGGTGGGTAAATTTGAATAAAAAAAATTTCTTTTTTCAAAATAAAAATAATTTTTTTTCCCCTACTATTTCACAATAAATTTATACTTGAGTTATCAGTACAGTGTTATGATAATTTAAAAAAAAAATGAAAAGTAATTGAGATGCATTTTTTATTTTATTTTATTTTTTTAATCTGCATTTTTACAAATTAAATTTATTTTATTTTGGCTTGTCGTTTGTTTAACATTAATTGTATTTCTTTTAAAAAACAAAAAAAAACCAACATCAATAAAGAAAGAAAAAAAAATGATACACATTTTTACAAAAAAAACTAATTTTCGAATAATTAATAATGTTTGGAAAAGTTGTAGATTTTATTCGAATTCAAAAGATATCTCTGTACCAAATAGTGCTGATGTTGTAATTATTGGTGGTGGTTCAGCGGGTTGTCATATTTTTTATCATTTAGCAAAAAAGGGTATTAAAGCCGTTTTATTAGAACGTGCAAAATTAACTGCTGGTACAACCTGGCACACAGCTGGTTGTATTTGGAGATTTCGGCCAAACGATATTGATATACATTTATTAAATAGTTCACGTGATTTAATAAAAAGTTTAGAAAGTGAAACCGGATTGTATCCTGGTTGGATAGAGAATGGGGGTTTATTCTTAGCACATTCGAAAGTAAAGTAGAATTATAAATTTTCTAAATAAACTCAACAAAAAATAAAGATCATGCCGTATTTTTTTATTTAACAATTAAAAATAGGTACGAATGGATGAATATAAACGCCTTGCAACAGTTGGAAATGTATATGGAATTGAGAATTACATACTATCGGCAGAAGAAACACAGAAGTTATTCCCACTTTTAGATAAAAATTCATTTACGGGATCACTGTATTCTCCAGGGGACGGTGTTGTAGATCCAGCAATGTTATGTACGGCATTAACGAAATATGCTACTTCAAAAGGTGGTCAAGTAATTGAAGAATGTCCTGTGTTAGATATAACAGTAGAAAACGAAGGTTATTCAAGGGAAAAAGTAAAAGGTGTTGTAACACCTTTCGGTCAAATTCAAACCGATGTTATTGTTAATGCGACAGGAGTCTGGGGAAATGATTTGATTGAAAAGTACGGAATAAATCTTCCTTTGGTGCCAATGCGTCATGCTTACGTTGTTTCTGAACCCATACCAGAAATTCGAGGTGTACCAAATGTTCGTGATCACGATTATTCTATATCTCTTCGCATACAAGGAGAATCAATATATTTGGGAGGATATGAGAACAATCCCATTTTAATCGATCATGTGCCAGATAATTTCAATTTCAGTCTTTATGATCTTGATTGGACCGTTTTTGAAAGTCATATTTCTGGAGCGGTTAAAATATGTCCAGCATTTGGTAAACACGGTATTAAAAGTACAGTGTGTGGTCCAGAATCATTTACTCCAGATAACAAACCATTAGTAGGACCAGACGACAGTTTACATGGACTGTTTCATCATTGTGGATTTAATTCAGCTGGTATGATGTTCGGTGGTGGATGTGCCGAACAATTAGCTCATTGGATAATACATGGTTATCCAGAAGTACCAATGTTTCGATATGATATACGTCGATTTACAAAAGAACAAACAAAGAATAAATATTGGGTCATTTCTAGAAGTCATGAAAGTTATGCAAAAAATTACAGTATTGTATTTCCGCATGACCAACGTTTATCAAGCAGATGTTTCAAAAAAGATACGATGTATGATGATATGATTAGAATGGGTGCTTTCATGGAAGAAAAACAAGGTTGGGAGAGGCCAAGTTTCTTTATGGACGGAAAATGTTTAGATATTCCGTTATATGATTGGTATGGCAGTTACGGCAATAAAATTTTAAAAAATAACGAATTTAAAAATGTGTTAAATGGAAATTTAACATATGAATTTTCTGATTATCATAATTTGGTAATTCATTTGATATATAAATTAATTTTTAATATACGTATAAAAATTTCGTATACTCGTACATAGATCGGTAACGAGGCTAAAGCTTGTCGTAAGAATGCTGTTGTATTTAATCATAGTTATTTTTCAAAAATTTACTTATATGGAAAAGATGTAAAACAGGCAATAGAATGGATATTTACTTCAAATACAGATTACTCTAAAAACAAGTAAGTTAATAATATCGCATGCACTACTTACTCATATATACAAATTTCTTAGAATATATTTCGTATTCAATTGAATGATTTCCAATATCATTTTATCTTTTATACAAAATTTGAAAAATCATTTTTACTGGTTTGATTCTGCATTAATGCGATTACCTTGATTTGGGTCAATGAAAAATTAAATAATTCGAGGGAAAAATTTATAATTGATATGATATTGATAAAAATTAAATTTTTGTTCATTAAATGAAATAAAAAAAAAAAAACGTAAAAAAAAGAAAGCTTCAACATAAACAATAAAACACATATTAAACTCATCCTTATCCATAGTTCATATGTACATATGCTTGCTTATATATAATGTGTGGAAGAAAATTAAAAAAAGGAAATTGTTCTTATCAGCTTACGACGATTACCAATAAATAAACACGTATATAAACAAAAAGTGTATCTCTATATGGATTATAGGTCATATAAGTGTTAATAAAAACAATAATATCACATTTCTTTTGTTTGTCCATATTTTAATTATATGTACTACAAATGAGATGAAAAATATTAAAAATTACTTATTTTAGTATATTTTTTATTTTATTCAAAATAAGTTATTATTTGTAATCTTAGTAAAAAACTTTTTTTTTGTACGTACAGACACGTATAATGTTTAGATTAAAAAATTTTTTTATTCATAAAAGTCACATACATAATAATAGAAATTTATTACGATTTATAACGAATACAGTAAAATGTAATAATATTGAAAAAAATTTAAAAATTCATAAAACAAAAGTAATACCAAAAACTTCGGATGTTGTAATTATTGGTGGTGGTTCAGCTGGTTGTCATGTTTTTTATCATTTAACAAAAAAGGGTATTAAAGCCGTTTTATTAGAACGTGCAAAATTAACTGCCGGTACAACATGGCATACGGCTGGTTTAATATGGAGATTAAGACCAAATGATATTGATGTACATTTATTAAATAGCTCTAGAAATATGTTAGAAAATTTAGAAAATGAAACTGGATTAAATCCAGGATGGATACAAAACGGTGGTATATTTATCGCACATTCAAAAGTAAGTTAAAATAAACAATATAAACATATAAGCAAAATAAATATACGCATATATGGAACATATATAGTAAAAGCAAACTCGTGTTAAAAATTTCAAAAACAATTTTCTATATTATATATTTTGCATATAATAAATAGGTTCGAACAGATGAATACAAGCGTTTGGCTTCAATTGGAAAATCACTTGATATTGAAAATTATATTCTTTCACCGGAAGAAACACAAAAGCTATTTCCTTTACTTAATCCAAATACGTTTGATGCAGCTTTATATTCACCAGGTGATGGAGTCGTAGATCCAGCAATGTTATGTACGGCATTAACAAGATATGCTACTTCAAAAGGTGGTCAAGTAATTGAAGAATGTCCTGTGTTAGACATAATAGTAGAAAACGAAGGTTATTCAAGGAAAAAAGTAAAAGGTGTTGTAACACCTTTCGGTCAAATTCAAACCGATGTTATTGTTAATGCGACAGGAGTCTGGGGAAATGATTTGATTGAAAAGTACGGAATAAATCTTCCTTTAGTGCCAATGCGTCATGCTTACGTTGTTTCTGAACCCATACCAGGAATTCGAGGTGTACCAAATGTTCGTGATCACGATTATTCCATATATTTTCGTATACAAGGAGAATCAATATGTATGGGAGGATATGAGAACAATCCCATTTTAATCGATCATGTGCCAGATAATTTCAATTTCAGTCTTTATGATCTTGATTGGACTGTTTTTGAAAGTCATATTTCTGGAGCGGTTAAAATATGTCCAGCATTTGGTAAACATGGTATCAAAAGTACAGTGTGTGGTCCAGAATCATTTACTCCAGATCATAAACCATTAATGGGGCCTGACGACAGTTTACATGGACTGTTTCATCATTGTGGATTTAATTCAGCTGGTATGATGTTCGGTGGTGGATGTGCCGAACAATTAGCTCATTGGATAATACATGGTTATCCAGAAGTACCAATGTTTCAATTCGATATACGTAGATTTACAAAACGACAAATTTTAAATAAAAACTGGGTAATTGAAAGAAGTCATGAAAGTTACGCGAAAAACTATAGTACTGTATTTCCTCATGATCAATCATTGGCCGGTAGAAATTTGCAAGTGGATCCTTTACATGATGACATGTTAAAATTAAATGCTTGGATGGAAGAGAAACAAGGTTGGGAAAGGCCAGCATTCTTTTTAGAAAACAATACAATTCCTGCTATAGTTAAACCATATGATTGGTATGGAAGTTATGATCATAAAAGTAACGATAATACAGAATACAATAAAATTTTAGATGGTGATTTAACTTATGATTTCTCCAAACATCATGATATTGTAAAGAAATTTTTCACACAATACTGAGTATACTTATAGTATTAAAAAGAAAATAAATTCATTATGTATATTTGTAGATCGGAAAAGAAGCTTTAAATACACGCAATAATGTTAGCGTATTTGATATGAGCTATTTTTGTAAATTGTATTTGCATGGACCACAGGCAATTGATACTGTGAAATGGTTATTTAGTGGTAATATTAAATCTGACACAAACAAGTAAGAATTATCGTTGTACCATTTGAATTGTAAAATTTTGTCTTGAAAAAACAAAAATGAAAAAAAAATACTGATATTATTCACTTTTCTTATATTGCCGGAAAAATTGCTTTCTTTGAGATTTCAGTTTTACGACAAAAAAATCAAAAAAAATAACTATTTCTTTTACAATTTTCTTTGCTTTTAAATATATTTCAGAACTGTTTACACGTGTATGTTAAATGATGGAGGTGGTGTTGAAGCTGATTTAACTGTTAGTAAAATACAATCTGGTTGTGGTGAAGCACATAATCCAAAATTCAATGATGACGGTTATTATATAGTAAGCGGAGGAGCATCTGGTTATTATACATACAATTATATATTATCAGAAATACTAGATAAAAAATTTGATGTTCAACTAAATGATGTTACAGAAGATATTGGCATTTTGTCAATTCAAGGGCCAAAAAGTCGTAGCATATTACAAAAATTAACAGATAATGATTTGTCTGATTCATTGTTACCACCAAATCATAATCAATTGATATCATTAATTGATTATAAAACAAAGAAATCATATAATTGCCGTATATTAAGAATAAGTTTCGTTGGTGAATTAGGCTATGAATTGCATATACCTAAAGATAATTGTTCAGCTGTGTATAATAATTTAATGGAAATTGGTAAAAATGATAATTTAAAAAATGCTGGCTTTCGTGCATTATATTCATTAAGTAGCGAAAAAGGATATCATTTATGGGGTATAGATTTAAGATCAGATGATACACCAATCGAAGCAAATTTAGGTTTTACATGTAGACGAAATGGTTTATATAAAGGAAAATCTATAATTGATAAACAGCGATTAGAAGGTGTTAAAAAACGTCTAATTTATTTAGCATTAAAAGATCATATACCAATATGGGGTCTTGAAGGTGTCTATCGTAATGGTAAACCAGTTGGAATTTTACGACGCGGTGAATTTGCATATACATTAAATAAATCATTTGGACAAGCTTATATTGGAAGACATAAATATGATATTGATTATGATAAACCAATCGATAATGATTATATAACATCTGGTCATTATCAAATTGATGTATTGGGAAAATTATATGATGCTGATTGTTATTTAAAAAGTCCATTTGATCCTGATGGTAAAAGGATATTAGGAATATATAATAATTAGTTATAAAAAAACAAAAAAAAAAAAAAGATAACATTGAAAAATGAAAGTTAAAACTTTCCTTAAAATTTACTGTATATCTGCTTTGAACGTTTTGTGCTTCTGTTTAACATACATCTATATACATATGTACGTCTATCTTTCAAATTCTAAGGAAATATTTCCCATATAATATATATATATTTTTTTTTTTACTAAAAAATTCATAAAAATGTAATAAATTAAATATTGTATGTCGTATTTGTTCTAGTTAATACATATATATTTTTTTTTTGTGGCAAGAAAAACATGTTTATGAAAAATTATAACAAATTTACAAATGAATAAATATACTGTGTAATTATGTGGTTACGCCCAATTCATATATTTTTTTAAATAATATATTTAATGGCTAAAATTTGTATCTCATAAAGTGCCACACTTCATAAATGTATACATATTGTACATATGTTATAGATGACAATGAAATTTGAGTATGATATACAACACAGTAGCATATAATTAGAGTTTTAGAAATGAAAGTAAAAGTAAAGTAAAAGTACACTTGCAATATGTATGTATGTATGTACATGTAATATTTTAAATAAATCAAATATTATTTAATATGCATATTCTATAATAAATGTAAATAAAAAATAAAATGTATAAATTGATTTTGTTTTTTTTTTTTTAAATTTATTATTCTAAGAATAAAATAAAAATACCTAATATTTTTCTTAGGTCGGCTCAAACTGTATCTTAGAGATTTTTCACACTTCTCACTACAATTCTGTGGACAAATAATTCAACTTGGACATAAAAGATGTAAAATTTATATTTTCTTTAATTTTTCAATAGAAATTTTTTCTTTTTTTTTGCAAAAGGTAGAAAATAAATTTTTTTTTTCTCAAAATAAAGATAAATATGTTTTTTTTTTCTACACTTTATTTGTTTTGTTAATTAATGAAATTTGTTATTATACCTATAGCACAGTATTAACGATTTCCTTACCCTGCCCGAATTCGTTTGAAAGCTTCAAAAATTTTTGATACAAAATTTTTACTTTAGATTAAAATGTCTGATAATGAATAATTTGTCATGCCTATAGTTTATTAGTTTCTGTATTAGTACGTTAATTTATATTTTTTATATAATGCACATGAGATGGTATATCTACATATGCACGTACATAAATATTTGTCTTATATATTGTATGTAATGTAAAAAAATGTTTTTCTTTATGAATAAAACATGAAAAAATAAACCAGCCTGATTACAACTTGATTTAATAAGTAACTACATATTCGAGTTATCAGGACATCATTCTGATAATGAAAATATTGAAAAGTAATTTAGATACACTTTTTTTTTTTTTTTGTTTTTAATTTAAAAAAAAGGAAAAAAATTGCAGCATTTTTATAAATTTAATTTTCATTTTATATGTAGGTATAATTATATATTTCTATTTTATATATAATATAATAAAGAAAAACGAAGTACATATGCCATTACATTATACGAAGTACATTTATGTATCATCTCTGATTAAACATAATAACAGAAAAACGAAAAAAAATTATAAAAATTAAATTTTAATTTTATTTTCCATTTTCATTGTTCTTTTTTTTGTTTTTTTTTTTTAATAAAATTAGAACGATGTTGATAAATTTTTATACATTATATTTCTCTAATATTGTGGGTTGAACTTTTTAACAGTCGGCTACGCACATGTATTAAATACTTAATGTTGCGTACAGTGTTATGTACAATTTTAAATGTTTAAAAATTCATTTGTTAAAAATGTAAACAAAATTTTTAAATAACCAATAAAATTTGACTATGTTTAAGTAATAATGAAAATTTTCTCCTCCCATTAATATATTTATCTAAAAATAGAATATATATTTTAAAAAAATGTATTTATCTAAAAATTACATTTAATATTGTACTATTTTGTATTCGTTATATAAATATAGTAAATACAATGTCATGATGGTGTTATATATGAATACAATATAATGCAATATTTTACTCCGCGGGAAGATATAGATATTTTACTTCTTATACTATATGTGGAGTACATATTGACAAACATAATTTCTATATGTAATTATGCTGTACATTATATTTATCATTTGGCCTATACAGACGTTATTCACTAATCGTTTTCAGTATAGGTACATCCCTATCTATTCTTATATGTACATATGTTCGCACAAATTAAAACCAATACCAAAAAAAAAAAAAAAAAAAAAAAAAAATCTCTTCTTTTCACTTTCTTGTGAAAAAAAAAATAAAAATAAACAAATATAAATGAAAAACAATTTTTACTCAGAAGGATCAAATAAATTTTTTTAGCTTGATCTTTTAGTATTTATCCAGTATTCTAGAATTAATGACAATATTTAATACGACTAAGAAATTTTATACATGAAAAGGAAGAAAAAAAATTGAAAATTTCGAAAATTCAAAAAAAACAAAGAAAAATTATTTTAATTTTAATTGCAAATGTGTTTGTGAAAATAGTTAAAAAAAAAAAAGAAAATAAAAATATATACCTTTGTATTATAATAATTTTTATGAAATTTATATATATACCAAATTAATTTTTTTAAATGTTGGAAAATATAAAATTTAAATAAGAATAATCGTTATTTTTAGTGTTGTTTGTTTTAACTTTGTGTATTTTTTAAAATCAAAATTAAATTTATTTTGTTTAATAAATTTAATATTAAACGATAATATTAAGTAAATTGCTTATTTATTTATTTTTTTTTAAAATTGTATCATGCCAAGAAGAAAAAGATCACCAACACCAAATTATGAAACATTTGATGAGGATTTTGATGAGGATTCGAATTCAAATAGTAAGTATTAGAGAAATCGTATTAAACGTGTAGATACATATTATAATAATTGATAAAATTATAAAATTTATTGATTGTATTAGAAACTTTTACATTTATTATTTATTTTAAAAGTGAAGTAATTTTTTTTTTAAATATTCACATTATTTGCATTACAAGTATATGTCGTTTGATAATCAGTAAAGAATTTACGTTAAAAATCTGAAAATTACATAAATAATTTTTAACAAACAAAATTTTCATTTTTTTATGAAGATCAATAGAAAATGCAAACATATAAGTATGTATGTATGTATTTATAAAATTAATTTGAAAATTTTAAATAATGGATATATGGATCACCTTCAAAATAAATAACTTATTTATACCTAATCATTTTTGTTTCTAAAATGCAGATAAATAATTAAAGAAAATTGTTTTCTCTTGGACTTTAATAAAAAAAAGCAACAAAAAAAAAATTAATTTTAAATACAATAAAAGAGGAGAAAAGTCTTGAAATTTTTTATTCTTTTTTCATTATTTGTTTTTATTGTTTTCATCAATATAGGTACTCTATAATTTTATGTTAAAAAGTTTATCAGTTTATTTTATTTATAAATTAAATAAAATGAATTATTATTTAGAATTTTTTTTTCTTTTTTCAATAATATAAAGTTCATATATCATATTATAAAAAAAAAAAGAAGTAAATATTCTATGTAATATTTATTAAACAGGTTTACGATTAAATCAAGATCCTCCAATTCAACGTAATGCAGCTAATGCACGTGAAAGGGCTAGAATGAGAGTATTATCAAGTGCATTTTGTAAATTAAAAACAAAATTACCAAATATTCCGCCAGATACAAAATTATCAAAATTAGATACATTACGTTTAGCAACAATTTATATACAACAATTAAAATCATTATTAGATGGTGAAACAATTGATTCTGATACAACATCATCACCATCATCAATATCATTACATTCAGTAAATTCACAAAATTTGGTAAGTTTGATTATACAAATGATATTAATTCATCATTATACCATACATACATACTATGTTGTAATTATTTATTATTATTTTTAATATTTATGGCCTATATATACATATGCAGTTGTTTAATTTTTTTTTTTTTTTAACTTTTATTGATTTGATCATACATATGTATATCTATTGTTATTATTTAGAAAAAATTTTTTTGTATGATTATGTACCAAAATATGAATTCTTCTATAATATGTACATATACGTATGTATTTTTTCAGTTATTTTCTTTTATTTACTTATATTTTTTTTTTTTTTTTTTTTTTTTTTTGTGATACATTTAAATAAAGCAATTTTAAAATTTAAAAAAATACGAAATATAATACTAGCAAAAAATTTACAATTAAAATACAATATACATACAATTATGAATGTACACACATATGTATGTATATACGAGTATGTATGTACAAACGTATTATATCTAAATAAAATTTGTGTATTGTATATACAAAATTACATATGAAACCAAATGGTCTTTATCAAATATATAAAGTAAAGAAAAATAAAATTATAATTTTGTTATTTATACATACTCGTACATATCTAAATAAAACAAATAATTTTCACTTTATATACATACATATACATATATCTACAATTTATTAAAGCGCATATACGTTTTGTAATACAACAAATCTGTTGAAAATCTTTGTCTTTGGAAATGTATACGTACTAAAATGATTGTAGAGAAAGCTAGAATTTATTGATATATTTTATTTATAAGCGAATTAAATAAACATGTACATATTGAAATATTTAAATCCTTAAATATTAACGGTTATTTATTTATTGAACGATCATTAATATCTTTACATGTAATTACCGAATATACATATGCGTACATATGTATGTATGCTCGAAAGTTGGAGAGACAGATATTTTTGTTTTAAATTTTATATTGGATGTTTTTTTTTTTTTTTTCAAAAATTATTAATTAGATCATGTTATTAAAAATTAATTTAATCATTAAAATTAAATCAAATAAATAAACAAAATTCTTACAATATGAATTTTTATACATATAACATATCAAAGATACTGATGCGATCTGCAATTAATGTTAGACTGTTTCACGAGCAGTATTACCACAATCCACAAAGCTTTTATTATATAAAGTAATCGCCATAAGACCTTAAGTGCATAATATTAATGGACAGAGTATATATGTGTACACAATCAGGTACCTGTGTGTCAGGTACTGGTATATCAGCTACACATAGAATGAAAAATTTAATATTCTTATCATTTTTCATACAATATGAAATTCATGAATTTTCTTCTTTTAATGTTTTATATTAATTTACTTTCTTACGAATTTTACAATTAAAAGAATTAAAATTAACAAAAAAAAAAAAAAAAAATGATAACTTTCAGAATTAAAAAAAAACGAAAAATCAAAAAATTAATATGTATACTTATATTATTGTGAATATCCTGTAATTTGATACGTTTATATTTGAAGAGCACTTAACGTGTAACATACGTAAAACAAAAAAAAAAAAAAAAAAAATACAAAAGAAAAATAGAAGAAAAAATGAAATAAAATAAAAATAAATTGATTTTTTGTTTTCTTATTATTTCATAAAAGTGACTGACAACCTCAAAGATGTAAATTTAAAAGAAAATAAAATATTTTTACACTTTTTGTTTTACGAATACATCTAGATATGTACATGTACAATATATGATATGTATGTACACATATGTCGTATACATATTTATATGTACATACATACATATATGTATGATGTGTATACAGAATTACAAAAATATTTTTTTGAAATGAAGAGTGAAACACTTTGATTATGAAAATAAACAAATTTGTAATCGTTAAAAATACATACGAGTATTATTATAGATCATTCATTTTTAATGGTTTAAGTACGTTTGTATATATACGAATATGTACATACAAGAATGATCATTTGATTCTCATAATAATAATATATACAATTTATACGATTATTTTTTATATGCATTAATATCTGTAAAAATTCTTAAATATTTACTTACATATAAACATATGCAGATGATACATATTTATATATGTACATATAGGTCTGTATATATGTATACTTACGTAGTAAAACTACGGAAGAATTTCCCTCAAAAAAAAAAAAAAAAAATTTTTTTCTTCTTGTTCAATTTAATTTTTGCTTTTTTATTATTTTAAAGCTATAACGATATCTTTATAAAATTTTAAATATTAAAAAGGAAGAATATCTGATACATTTATTCATTCAAATAATCACATACTCGTATAAATACATACATACATATGTATGCGTGTATATACATATATGTATACGTAAATATGTATATGTACATGAAACGTATGTATGTATCTAACATATTAAATTAATATAGTACTTAAGTAATTTACAAGATCAATTAAAAAAATTACGTATACACATATTGTAGTATGTATATATGTATATATTTATGTATGTACGTATATACATACATATGTATGTATATTTGTAAATTTATGTCTCATCAAAAACATTTTCATTACGTCAAAATGGTTCCAGCTGTACTATTTCAAAATAAAAATTTTCTTTTCGAAAAGGACGTACCCGCAAAAAAAAAAAAACAAAATGTATTTCACTTGATTATATATACATACATGATTATGTTGCGTATGCGTATATCTGTATGTAATACCAAAGTAAATATACTATAGCTATAATAGTATAATATATATTTTGAATTTTTTTTTTTCGTTTTATTTCTATTTATTTTGGGTAAATTCAAAAATACATAATTGCCTATTTGATGCGATATTCAGCTTGAGATCATAATACGCTGGGTATCGCATCAAATGAGCAGTGACGCATTTTTGAATTTAATCTTTATGTTTTTGAAAAATTTTTCCCTTATATACTCTAAAATGGTAATTCAAATTAATTATTGGATTTTCTGATAATCAACGATTAGTTGATCATTGCATTTTAAAAAAACGACTCATTGATGAGTAAGATAATGAAATTAAAATTAAAACAAAAATTCATATTTTAAATAAAAAAGAATAAAAAATAAAAAATAAAAAACTTTTGTATTTTATTTATTTATTTGTTTTTTTTATTTTACTTACCAATTTGTTAGTACCCATTATGACTATGCAATCATTATCGTACATATATTGATCATTTCGCAAACTGTTATTACACACTATATATAATTTAATTATTTATATTTTTAATATTTAATTGTTATTTTTTAAATAATATATTTTATAGATATATATATATAATTTTTTTTTAAATATTTACATAAAAATTTTGTTAAAAAATCATTTATAATTTGCAATAATAAAATAATATAATTAAAATTTTATATATCTTTAATTTCCACATGTTCATATTTATCCATACATATAACATATAATAATATTTTATTTTATGTATTTAAACGTATTTGCCTTTATTTATTTATTTTTTATTATCATGTAAACAAGTCATTTATAACAGTGACGGGTTATGATAATGATGATGAAAATAATAACATGATCATATTGCACATCATGAATAATACGTTATTTATTTATAGGATATTTAAAAAAAAAAAAAAAAAAAACAACATTTGAAGGACTTAACACATTTTAATTGTTTTGGGATTTGTTTTTTTCTTTAAACTATTTTTCTTACATGTTTACAGAAACAAAATATAAAGAAAACAAAAAAAAAAATTTTTTTTTTTTTTTTTGATTTAATAAAAATGAAAACAAGCTATATTTAGTAAATATAAATAAATGAAAAAATTTTTCAATATGCATACATATTTATTATACATATGTGTACATACATATGCATACTATATAGGCATGCATATGTATGTTAATTAGAAAATATATATTTGAATTTACACAATATATTATACAAATTTTATTTGAAAAATTGTTTCATATTATATAAACAAATAAAAATATTTTATGGTAAACAATAATATTAAAAACAGTTGATTCTTGTACAAATTATATTATAATTTTTTATTTTTGTATTTAGACATGGCCATTTACATTTCAACAAATGAATACAAATCTACGTCACAATAATAATAACAATAATAACATAAGTAATAATAATAATAATAATAATAATAATAATTACCATCATCATCCACAACATCAACATCATCATCATCATCATCTTTATCATCATCCAGCAACAAATAATTGTTTAGATGGATGGATAACAACAACAACAACAACAACAGCAACAACATTACCATCAACAACATCAACAAAATATTCAAATAAATTTTATAATATGAATAATGATAACAACAGTAGTGGTAATAATAACAATAATACAAATAATAGTCATATTATAAATTAATATTACATAAATAATTGTAATAACATTAATTAATAAAATCAGTGCAATTAAATAAAAATTTGTTGAAAATATATTAAAATTTATTTAAAAAAAAAAATAAATAAAATAAATGTAAATAAAATAATTAAAAATTAATTATGTAATAAAAATAAAAAAATACAAAAACAAAATAAAAATATTAATGATTTAAAATTAAAGATATGTATATGGAAAAAAATAAATAAAAGAATATAAAATGCGATCATTTCAAATTAAATATTGTGATTGAAAAAAGATTTTTTAGCTGTTTTAAAAATGGTTGGTTATTTGTCTATTATTCAAATGCAATATGACTAATTCGTTACACTTATTTTCTATTTAAAACAAAAAAAAAAAAAAAAAAAAATTTCATTTCATTGAATGATTTTATTAATGATCGATATCCTACATAATATATTGTAGAATATAAAATTGGTATTACTTTTTGTATAGTGTCCATAAGGCCTACAATGAAAATATTCAACGTACAAAATATATATTGTTAATAAATATATCATTTTTGGCTAAATTATCTTTTGATCTCATATACTTTTACATTAACAAAATATCGTTTTACCTGATTTAAATATAATTTTCTAGACAATATATGTAAAAGTATAACATATATATACATACACATATGTATATATATGTATTTTTAAACAGGTCTAAATAAACTATTATGTCTTTCTAAGAATAACCGTTAATAATTTAAATTTTAAAAATTAACTGAAACATATAATAGAAATAATTATATAAAAAAGATAAAGATATTAAAAGTACAATGGTCACATGTATCATTGTAATTTGGCTATTTTCTATTACATTCACGTTCTGTATTATTTATAATTAAAAAATCAATAAGGACGAATTAAAAATGAAATAATCATAGATAACATGTAAATATGTACATATGTAAGAATATATAATAAAAATAAGCTAAACGAATTAGATATGTATGTCATCATGTAACAGTTAACATTAAACGAATACAATAACTTTATTCAATTATATGTAATTATGTTATTAGAGTAATCTAACATCATAAATCAAAAAATAAATATCATAAATTTTTATCAAAAAAAAAAAAAAAAAAAAAAAATCTTTTAAAAAAAAAGGTAAAAGTATAAACTCTACATTGTATGTATTTTTTTCCCTTTTATTTGATTTCAACATATTTAGTTCTAATATTACATGGTTAAAATTAAAATATTAGTGCACATATGTATAACATCATGAATGTTCGTGATATTTTTAAATTATTAATCCAAAGTTGGGAAATTTTTGTAGAAAATCTTGCAAAAAGAACTGGTATACATGGTTTAAAACATATAGCAAATCGTAATTATCTTTGGATTGAAAGGTTTTTATTAATTAAATTCATCATATATACATATATTAAATTTAAGAAAAAATATTTTTAATTTTTCTTCTATTTTTTATTTTTTATTTTTTAAATCATTTAAATTGAATATTATCAATGTGTACAGGATAACATGGTTATTAATAGTCATTTCAGCTATATATGGTGCATTATCAATAGCATTAATACAATATCAACGTTTTATAGCTAGTCCAACAGTTATATCATTAGATCGTAATTATAGATCATGGAATGGTACATTACCAGCAATAACATTATGTTATAATGATCATCTTGATTCATATAAAGCTGATGAATTTATACAAAATAATTGGAATGTAACAATTGTTGAAGAGAAATATTTTTATTTTTTAGAATTTTTATATGCTGTTTTAAATGCAACAGCTGATAATTATGTTGAATTGGCACGTTTTGCTGAAGATGAACATTTTGAAAATTTAGATTTATTTGAAGTATCAAAATTAATTGATCGTTCATTTCAACATAATATAATATCATTTGATAAAAATTTAAAAATTCATGTTGAACATATTATGACTGAAAGGGGATGGTGTTATTCATTTAATTCACCAATATCAGAATTTTTAAAAGATAAGTAAGAAATTGAATCAAAAAAAAAAAAAAATTAATTGAAAATAATTTTTTTTCTTTTGATTTTTTTTTATTTTCATAATTTTATATATTTTGGTACATTTTAAAATGCCATACAGAAAAGTTATTATTAATGAATTAAAATCTCCAATATTTTGTCGATATTATGAACAACAATGTTTTATTAAATTGGATATATATGAGAGTACAGCAACTGTAAGTTGAAAAAAAACAAACAATTAAATTAATTATTAATTAAATTTTAATTTTTAATCAGATTGAAGTACATTCTCCATATGAAGTTTCTGTTAGTGATACTGAAGTTATACATTTAAGAAAATCAGATGAAATTTTAGCTTCATATAAAGTTACTGAAACAATGTATGTACATACGTAAAAATGTATAATTAACCCTATCTTCAAAAATGCATCACCTGCCTATTTAATGCGATATTCAGCTTAAGATCATAGTACAATGAGTATCGCATCAAATAGGCAGTGATGCGTTTTTGAAGATAGCCTAGCTTATACGTTAGTGGCAAATATAAAATTATTCATATTTAAAATTTTTCTTTTTTTTTTTTAATTGTAGAGCAACAAATAGATTACGTGAATTAAAACCTTCTCAAAGGAAATGCGTATTCGAAGATGAGAATACCTCACAACTTCCGGTAAAATATTACATATTTAAAATATTTATACTCTGTCCACTAATATTATGCACTTAAGGTCTTATGGGAGTACACATGTCTTTTTTCTTCTCTCATAATTTCTAATTAGACTGTTTCACGAGAGAAGTATTATATTATCACAATCCTCAAAGCTTTTATTATATATCAGATAAATTTTTTGAATATCAATACATAATGATGTAAAATGGTACCATTTTAAGTAATCTCCATAAGACCTTAAGTGCATAATATTAGTGTACAAAGTATATATGTATGTTGTTTTACAAAATACATTTTTATTTGTTATATATATATTTTTTAAATGTATTAATAAAATATACAACTATAATTTGTCTTTTACAATTTTAGATTTATGCTAAATCATTATGTTTATCTAGATGTCGTGCAATAATGGCATTAGAAATGTGTAATTGTGTACCATTTTTTTATCCTTTTGTTGGTAATTTAAATACAAAAAATACAAATTTATAATTCCTTTATTAAAACATTAAAAAAAAAAAAGAAAAACAAATCTTTCTTACTTTTAATAATTCATTATTTAGAAGGTCCTAGTTGTACTCCAGCTGGATTTGAATGTTTATTAGATTTTAAATGGCCAATATGGGCATTACATATATGTAAATGCCCAAGCACGTGTACAGAACATCAATTTTCTTTACATACAACAAAAAAGAGTGTTTGGTAATTGAACATTATACATATGTTACAATATTATTCCTCTGTTGTTTATTATTATTATTATCATCATTTCAATTATTTATATTAAAAATATATATATATATAGGGGACAAAATAGTGATGCAGTTACATTTCAATCAATTTCAAGTTTTCGATGGGATGTAATACCACCAAAAGTACGAATTAAACGTGATGTATTATTCAGTTTAGAGGATCTTTTAGGTATCATATAAATACATGTGCATGTAATTATGTGTATATAAGGTATTCCGTTTCAATATGCATACATATACCATACATAGTTTTAATGCCTTAGTAATAATGCCTTGATAAATTTGCTTAACGTCATGAATTATGAATGTACGTACGTAGGTTCACAAACCCAAAAATTTTCTTAATTACCTAATGGATGTTAGTCACATATTTAATTTTAAAATATTTTGATTTTTTCGAAAATCTTTGAAATAAAAATAATGTATGTATGTATATTGAAACGAGATACCTCATACATATATTCAGATAGTAATTAGATAAAATAAACTTCTTTAATTATTCTTATAGAATTTTAAAAAACTTTCCACCTATACTCTGTCCACTAATATTATGCACTTAAACGTCTTATGGGAGTACATATGCCTTTTTTTTTCTCTTATAATTTTTAATTAGACTATTTCACGAGCAGTATTACCACAATCTTCAAAATTTTTATTATATATCAGATGAATTTTTTAAACATCAATATATAGTGATGTAAAATGATACCACTTTAAGTAATCGCCATAAGATCTTAAGTGCATAATATTATTAGATAGAGTATAGGTACTGCATGTACCTACATATATAAAGTATTCAAATTTTTAGCACTTTTAATACGTAGATAATTATCCTTATTTAAAAATTTTGTGGATAATTAAAACAATTTATATAATTACTATCTACTATTTAATTTATATATAATCATTAGCTATATATTGTATTTTATCACATCTAAATATTTTTGAATTTTCAGTTTCTTTTGGTGGTGCTGCTACCTTATTTTTAGGAATATCATTTTTAGCTGGTTGTCAAATTCTATTAATTTTAATTATAATAATTTATAAAAATATTATTTTTCCAATTTTTCTGTCAAATTTATCTTTTTCAAAATATCTATTTAAGACAATTTATATAAAATTAAAAAAATAATCATTTAACATTTATTTAGCTTAAAAATAATTTAAAAAAAATTTTTTTGGTTTATAAAAGTTATAAACTGATATTAAATACACATGATATACATACAATGTATATGTACATTCATACATATATATGCACGTATGTTTGTATGAATTTACATATTTAATATGCATATGTATACCTATACATATTTTCATATATATACCTATATATACATTTATATTGTGTAAATAAAATAAAAAAATTTAAAAAAAAATTTATTAGGAGCATATTCTTTTATTTTAATTTACAAATATGTACATATAACCCAAGCCATACATGAGTAAATTGGTTTGTAAACAAGTGAAATATGCCAATGTGTGGCGTTGTTTTGTTTTTTTAAACAAATTTGAGCATGTATGGTAAGGGAAACAACTTAAATTTAAACATAACGTTTATAACCGTTTACAAAAATCCGTTTATAATAAACATGTAATAAATAGCACGATCTGTTTGAACTTTTAACTGTTCGCTTTTTCAACATAATTTTGAATTTGGTCTTGATATACAATCACAGTTCAATAATTTTTATTATACCTGATTCATAATATTCAATATTAATTAATTTATTTGAAAATTTCAACACAGTCATAATTTAAAATTTCGTTTTGATTGTTGAAAATTTTTAAAAATAACCGAAAAAATTCAAATTTGAATACAAGATTATGTACAAGATGTACAAGATTAGAAAAATTCGAACTATGACGATTTTAAGATTGAATTGGGACAATCTTAAAATCAAATTATATTGATGTTACGTGTATACGTATACAATGATAACAATGTTAAATGTCAATTTAAACAATTTTAAATTTTCTTTTCTTGTTTTTCCCGTTTTTCCACTTCCTAATCTAGAATCTAGATTCTAACTGGATTCTAATCTAACTACATTTTGAAATTTTGTTCTATTTGTATCGTATTGGCTTTGCTTTTATATACGACATTCATTTGTTCTTTTTTTGAAATTCAATTGAAATTTGAAATTGAAAATTAGTTTATTTATTGTTCAAAAGTCGCGTGTGTACGTTTTTTTTTTTTCATCTTCCTCTAATTGTTAAAATATTTTTTTTTGCCTGCATTTTTTTATTTTTTTAGTTATAAATAATTATAAATAAATATAATTTATTTTATTAAATAAAAATTTAAAGCCGGCTCTTATTTGTTATTATTTTTGCAATTATTTGAGAAGAAATAATTTATTTGGAATAAAATATAAGAAAAGAGGAAGAGCATTTTTTTTTGTGTTAAATTATTATTTTTTTTAAATATTGCAATTAGCAATACATATATATCTTTACACATATTTATATATACACACATCGCCTAAATTTAACTATATAATTTTATATATATATATATTTATATACATTTATATCGTGCGTATACACATCACATATACATATATTTTATAGTTGAAAATTAAAATGTCTTGTTTGTTTTGCGTCTAAGTAAGATTTTTTTCTAATTAAATTAATAAAAATAATATTTAGTTTAATTTTAAATATTCTATTTAATTTGAATATTTTTTTATTCTTATTTTTATTATAATTCATATTATATATAATAATATTTTCATATAAATTATTATATGAATAGTATAAATTGTAAGTTTATTTGTTAGTTGATTTACATATTTGATTTTTGTTTAATTTTAATTTTTAGAATTTTTTTTTTTTTGTTAAAGCAAAATTCAGTTCATTTAATAAATAATTTGAAAATAGTAAATTATATAAATAAAAGGTGCTCTGTTTACACGTATTAAAAATTTCATTTTCAACGTACATCATAAAATCATCGCAAAAAATAAAACTATATTTTATTTCTCTTTACTAATTATAATTTTAATAAATAAACAAAAGCAAATTTACAAAATACGAAATGGCTAGTCCTTATGATCAAATAGTCGATTTAATAAAACAATTAGATATAAATGATGATGGTATTGTAATGAATCAAAAAATCAAATCAATTGAACATGATTTCTGTACCACTATATTAGATGGTGATATGCTAAAGTAAGTACCTATACATTATTAAATTATAATTATAAAAATGTATACATTTTAATAAATTAATTATTTATTTATTCATATATTTATTACAAATTTTAAAACATTTATTTGCATTTATTTGCATTTATCTTTTATTTAGTGAAGTATTGGAACATATAAACGATGTTGTACTTAAAGATTCAAATGATGATATAGCAGAAAAATTTGCTATATTGGTAACATCAAGAAACTTCGATTTTTTCTCATTGGATGATATAATCGTTCGATATAAAATGATCAGCTTATTACAAAGGAATTACCTTAAATCGAGTGTATATCGTGTAATTAGTACAACAATGTTTCATAATTCAATAACATTACTTGGTGAATATTATAATCGTATACGTCAATTAGATGGTACTCCAATGACAGATTTAGGTGCAGCACTACTTGAAATGTTGATACACGAAATAAGTAATGAAAATTCTGATGGACCTGATGATATTGATTTTAAATTAGCAAAACTTATTTTATCTCAGGTATGTAACATATGCTAGTACATATAGGGTGTTCTAAATTTATTAATTTGTGAAAATATTTTAAATATATAAACGGAATACAAATTTCTTCCATGTAAAAACAAAAAAAAAAAAAAAAAATAGTAACGTTTGGTTTTTTTTTGATTTTTTATGAAATTTAGTTTAAAAAAAATTAAACTGATTTTATTTCATACAAAATATAATCCAAATTTACGAAATTCAGAAGATACTGCCAATTATATTATATTCTTCATCCGTTGGAAACTTCAGTCTACAGTTTCTTGAAAGCAATAGATTTTAGGGTATAGGAAATAACTTGCTAATATTTAGAAAAATTCGTTTTGTTGATTATTCTGAGACACTCTGTATATCATTTTTATTAAATTGATAATAAAAAGAAGTAAAATGTACTTTTATTCTTAAAATATTTCAGATTACATTAAATGGTACATTATTTCAAAATTATCATAAAAATGAATTAAATAACTTACTATATCATATACGTCGTGTTCTAATTGAATTAAAAAATTTAAAAGCTGGCGTTAAAGCATTACTACTAATGACTCTCGACTTATTTTATAATAACTTTTGCACTCTTGGTACAAAATTAGAAGAAATGTATACAAAATATCTAATTAATACGGAAAATTTTACATCTGATGTAAGTCATTCAACAATTGACACGGTCAAAAGTGAAATAGATAATGTAGAAAATAATACAGAAAGTAATGTGGAAAGCATAGAAGAAAAACGATCAAATGATGAAGAAGAGGGCAAAATTCGTGTCATTTATGAAAAAAAATGGAGTGAACAAGTATTTGAAGAAAGTTCAGAGGATTTGTTAGCAAATGGCGATGTTTGTAATTATGCGACAAATTTCAGTGATAGTAGTGACAATGAAAATCAATCTAATTCACTTTACGATAACGAAGATCATGATGATAAACAAAGTGTACATAGCGAAGGTGGCAGTTTAAGATTATATAATGTAAAGGACCGACTAAAGAATGTACACAAAAATAATGGTCAGCTATCTAAAAGAATAGTTAATAATAATGACGAACAAAGACCTTCAACAGTATCTTGGAATGGTAGATATCATGCATTAGACAGAAATCGTGGTAATGTAAGAAATTCGAGTGCCAATAATTTTAACAATTACAATGATAATAGTAATAGGAGTAATCATGATTCAAAAAATCATAATAACAAATTTATCACATATAATAATCGCCCACAATATGATCGTCCTCCGAGGTTTTCTAAGTTCTCACAACAACAGCAGCAACAGCAACAACAAAATCGAAGTTACAGTGGTTCACAACATCGAAGACATCAACAGCAACAACAAACGCAACATTACCGTCAATCACAAAACAACACATGGCATGATCAAAATAGTAGAAATTTGAATAATTTTGATCATAAACAAAATTTTAGAGACAATAGACCGGAATTAAATAGAAAAACGCCTGAATTTAATAATAGAAAAGAACAAGATATAAATAATAGACGTAGCGAATCATCACCTCGACGAAGTTTTAATAGTCCACGTTTTGTACCTTCACGTAATAATAGCCGTCAAAGACATAGAAGTTCTGAACAAGAAACACCAGATACACTTTTCTTACGTCATCCAATTTTTAATCGTAGTAGTGACGATAGTGATGTTAATAATGTTGCTAGAAATAGTAGCCAATACAATACAAGTGAGCACAGTTTTCGAAATAGTAATCGTCGACAATCAATTGGTAGTGCATCAAGTGCTGGAGGAGGAACAAATAAACCATTTCATTTTACAAGATCATTTAAATTAGGTAGCCAAAATAGTCTAGCTAGTGAAACAACTGGAACATGGGAAAGACGAAGTCGTCGTGGTTTCTCAACAAAAAAATAATGCTCAGGAAAATTTTTATCAAAATATCAATACTAACAAAAATTATAATAAAAACAAAACAAAAAAAAGTAGATAAAATAGCTTAACAAATATAAAAACAAAATAAAACTCAAATATTTGATTAATTATAGTTACGTAAAAAAAAAAAAAAAATTAAAAAGAAAAAAAAAATTAAGAAAAAAAAAAACTAAAAATTCAATATTAAACTGTATATTTCAACTGAAAACTTAAGATAAAAAAAAAAAGGTAAACAGGGCTTGAAATAATTTCTAAAATAATACAAAGAATTTATAAATAATGAATTCATAAAAAAAAAATACCTGATTTTTTAAGACAAATAATAAATTACTATGTAAACAAATTTAAAAAACAAAACAAACAACAAACTTGAGAACGATATAGTCATTTTATGCATACATATTATACTGTATGTTTATTATTAAAAAACAAAAATTAGTTGTAAAATGTTGAATAGAGTTATTTTCAATATTTAAAGTAACATAAAAATTGTTGTATGAAAATATGTCAAATTTATTGTGCATCTATATACAAAAATATAATAAAATTTTCTTTTGATCAATGTATATTTAGTATAAAAAAATAAAATGACATTTTATTTTATCCATTCCCCTCCCACAAAATTCATACATTGCATAAGGATAGGTTTCTAGTGATCGATTTTAAAGAAAAAATACTAATAAAGATAAAAATGTAGATACAATTTTCTAAATTCTAAAATTTTTTTTCTAACTCATCAATAGAAGTTTGCCTTGAATAAAAACATGTATACTATTTTGATTCTCAGAATTTTTTTCTTTTTTTTTTTTTTTACTGTTTTTTATAATTTAATTTAATAAAAAGGAAAACATAATTAGATTTCTAGCAAATGGAAATTTTATTCAATTATAATACTCAAAGTATTAAGGATTATAATTTAAATTTTTATTAATATTATATAAACAGGAAGTTTAATTTAAAAAAAAGACAATTTTCATAGTACAAATAAACATAGATATATATTTTTCAATAGTATTTCCTGTTTTTACTTTTTAATTTTATTTAGAACCAAAAATATTTGTAATTTTCTTTAAAAGTTTTTTCAGTTGTTTGTGTATATATATGTATATCCAATATGTATATACTATTGTTTTCGTAACTATTTGATTTGATCTTTAAGTTTCTATTTTAAAATTGGACATTATGTTTAATTTTTTTGTTTGTGAACACCATTATTTATTATTTATTTTATTTTATTTCTATTTTTTTTTTTAAATATATTTTTATTTTTATTTTAAAATGATTTTAGTAAAAGTTAAATTTCATTAAAATTTTAAAAGTAAATGAAATCAAAGCAAAAATAATCACTTTTTTTTTTCTTTATATACATACGTTTTATATTATATGCTATATTATATATGTATGTACGCATATGTTATGTATAATTTTTATATAATTCGATGCAGGAATATCTTATTAAATTTCATTTACATGAAATGTATTTAAATTTATTTTTGTATATAATATATTTATATAACATATATAAGTATATAAAGTAAATATATAATACATTATATTAATTTTATTATTGATAATAATATACATATGTATATGTTATATATTATTCGATTATATATATATAGTAATAATAACTAGAAGTTTAGGGCTTTTTACATGTACATATATATTTCATTTATTTAATATTATTATTTTTTTTTTTTTTTGTTTTTTAAACTTTCAATAAGGTACTAATAGGAAATATTTCCATCCATAATAATGCTACAGAAGATTATTTAATTGCCCAAACTGTAATAAGAAAACCAAATAAAAATAAATAAAAATTAGCAAATTAAAAATAAATTAACGAACCAGTGAATGCCTCTGATGCTCTTTTTCAATAGCAACTTGTGTTTGTTGTGGTGAAAATTTTAATACAGCTGCTATTACTTTAACAAGTGTTTCATTATTACCAGTTACTGTTCCTGTTAAATACTATTAAAAAAAAAAAATAAATACATATTTTTCAGTGTCAAATAAGTCAAAAAAAAAAAAAAAAATTATTTGGAATTATTAAAATTCTAAATAAATACAAACCTGAAACATAATATTTCTTAAATATTCAAATTCTGTATTAGCTGAAATTCCTTCATTATGCTGCAATGATACCTTAAAAAGTAAAACAAATCGTTTATTTATTGAAATACGAAAAAATTAAATTTTTATTTCAAAATTTGTTTAGTTAAAAAAATTAAAAAGGGTGATATAAAATAAAATAAATAAAATAATATTAACTTACCAATGTTTCGTCTAATTGCCTTGATAATTTTTCGTTAGCTAATTTTAAACGTTCATTTGATTGTTCTAATATTAAATAGTTTTCACATTTTTGTTCCAAGAATAAATTACGATTTGATACATCTTGAACTTCATGCATAATTTTTTTCAATTTCATTTCTAAATTATCTTTTTCTTGTTTTATTAATTCAACATCTTGATTCGACAATGATGAGGGTGGTAATGAGATTGTAGAATCATTTATACCATTATCATTGTTTTCATATTTATATTTATTACTATTATTATTATTATTATTGTGATTATTAGAAATATTTTTCATTTCTTCAATTTCCATAATCAATTGTTTATTTTTCTTTTTGATTTCATCAAATTCGTTTAATTTCTCAGTTAATTGTCTTGTATTGAATTTAGCATCATCTATTTCTTGATTTAAATTTGATATTTGTGCTAATGATCGTTGCTTTAATTCTTCAAGTTCATTTTGTAAACGTTCATTCATCTCCCTTAAATGATAAATTTCATGTTTTTGATTAAGCTTTTGTTGTGATAATGGTATCCCTGATTCACTTGCTACTACGGCTGATGCTGTTGTAGTTACTGCTGTAGAATCTCTATCTAGTAATTCCATTTCCAATTGCTTAATTTTTTCATGTAATTTTTCATTCTCATTTTCAACATTTTGTAATTTATCCAATAATTTTGTTGCTTGCATTAATTCCTTAGTTAAATCATTTATTATTAATTTGTTATTATCATTTTGTTCATTGATTTTATTTAATTCACTTTTCAATGAATTCATTTCAATTTCAACATCATTTTTATATTGTTCATTATCATTTGTAATTTGCTCAAAATCATTTTTAAGTTTTTCATATAATTCATGTTTTTTATTAATTTGTTCTTTATATGATTTTAATTGTTTCTCATAATTTTCATTTAACTTAATTATTTCATTTAATTTTTCCAAATCATTATTTAAATTTTTAATTTCATTTTCTTGTAATAAAATTTTTTCTTTATTTTTATCATCTTCAATTTTAATATCTTTTAATTGTTTTTCTAACTGATATTTTTCTTCAATATTATTATCAAATTTTGTTTTTAATTGATTTATTTCTGTATTCAAATATTGATTTTCAATTTTAATTTCATCAAATTTTTTATTAAATTTTTTCTTAGTATCATTTTCATTAATTTTTAATGATTTTTCATAATTATCTTTATCATTTTCTATTTGTTCAAGTAAATGATTAATTTTTATTTTAAATGCATCATTTTGTTTTAACAGATTTTGATTTTCTAATTTTAATGAATTTTCAATTGCATTTAATTTATTTAAATTGGCAGTATAATCATGATTTTGTTGTTCAAATTTTTTTTTTAGTTCATCATAATCATTTTCATATTTTATTAATTTTTGTTTTAATAAATCATTTTCATTTTGAATATTATCAAGAATTTTTAATTCATCATTTTTTTTTAATAAATCATCTTTTAATAACTTTAATTCATTTTCTAAAATTTCTTTCTCTGATTGAACTGTATTATTTCAAAAAAGAGAAAAAAATAAAATAAAAACAAAATTATATTATGAAAGTATAATAGTAGGAACTTATGCATTAAAAAAAAAATTAAGAATCTTTAAAATAGATTTTATTTTCAATTTAAAGTTATTTGTCTATAAATCATTCCAATTAAAATGTCAAATAACTCTAAAAGTTTATTGAAACTAAGAAAACATTCAGCATTTAAAAAAATAAAATTAATTCCTTACCTTGTTTTAATTCATTCAATAATTTTTCACGTTTCTCTTTATCATTTAATATTTTATCATTTTTTATTTGTATTTCATTTTCAATACATTGTAATTTTTCAGTTAAATTTTCATTATCAATTTTTAAATTATTTAATTTTATTTTCAATTGCTCATTATCTTTTTCAAGGCACTTGTTTAATTCCATTATGCTACTTGTATTTTTTTCATCAGCATTCAACTTATCCTGTAATGAACGATATTCATGTTCCATTATTTCTTTAGCATTATGTAATCTTGAATTTTCATCTAATATTTGTAACATTTTTTCATTTATTTTTTTATAATTATCATTTAAATTATCATACTCTAAACATAATTTCTTATAATTTAATTCATTATCTTTAATTAATTTATTCAATGAATTTTTCTCTTTTTTATAATTAATTTCATTTTGCTTTATAATTTCTTCTAATTCATGAATTTTATCCTTATATTGTTGCAATGTCTGTTTTAATTTTGTATTATCATTTTCGTAATCTTTTATTAATTGCTCCCATTTTATATTATCATGATTATCTTTTGTCATATTTTCAATTTTTTCTTCTAATAAATGCTTTTCATTTTCTAATTCTTCATGTGATTGCTTAACATTATCCATTTCATTTTTCATTCGTGTGATTTCTTGTAATATATTATTTATTTGTAATTTTAATTCATGATTTTCCTTTTCCATTTTTTCATGTAAATGCCGTTCTTTATCAATACTATCTTGCATACTTTTTTCTGTATGTTTTAATTTTAAATTCAGTTCATGTATTTCAGTTTGATAAGATTTTTCACGTTTATCATTTTCCATTTTTAAAATATTCATTTCGTCTGTTAATTTATTTAATCTATCTGTAGTCTTATTTAGTTCTGCATCCTTTTTAATAATATTATCATTTAAAACTTTTATTTGTTCATTATTATCCGAATTTGTATTTTGTATAGCTTCATCTCTTTGAGCTTTTAATGTTATAATCTATTTATAACAAAAATAAACAAAAACAAGAAACAAATTAATTACAAATTGAAATATGTATTTCAAATAAAATTATACTTACATTTTCTTGTAATTCCTTTATCTCTTGCTCACATTTATTTCTACTTAATTTATTATTTTCTAATTCTTCGTTCAAACATTCAATTTGTTTTTTAAAATCACTACAACACTTTTCAATTTTTTTATCGTATTCAATTTTTAATTCGCTTTCACGCATTTCATTTTCTTTCAATTGCTTCTCATAATCATTAATTTTACATTCTAATACATGATTTTCATTTTTCAATTTTTCCATAATTTCTTTAAGTGAATCACTTTCGATTTTTGTTTTATTCAATTCATTTATTTCATTATTACATTTTTCTATAATTTTATTAAGTTCATGATTTTGTACAGTTAAAGTTTGAATTTTATTCTCATATTCATTTTTCACAGTACAAATATCATTATCAATGGATTTTTTTAAATTTTCAATTTGTTTATCTTTATCCTTTATCATTTCATTTAATAAATGCTCTGTTGCTATAAGTTTTGCATTTAATTCCTGTTTTATATCATTTAATTGTTTTATTTCAAATTGTAAATCTGGGATTTGATTTAATTGCTTTTGTAAATGCATTTTATCATTTTCATATTGTTCAATTTTCTTTTCAAATTCTGTAATATTCTCATTTAATTTTTTTACTTCACTCTCTTTATTTTCTAATTCTGAATGTATTATGAATTTATTTTTAGCTAATAAGATTGCATTCTCTTCTTCACGTGATTTCAATTCATTTATTTGTTGAAATGAATTTTCTAATTTTAATTGTAATTCATTGATTTCTTTATTTTTTTCCAATAACTCATTTTCCAATTCTTTAATTTTTATATCAAGTGTATTTTGATTATTTGTTGAATTTATTGTATTTAAATGATCATTTGTTGTTATATTATCTAGTTCAATTAATGGAGCTGAATCAATTATTTGATTTGTAGCATTCTTTTGTATTTGTTCTAATATATTTTCTGGATTTTCACCCAATAATTTTAATTTTGTTTGATATGCTTTTATTTTACACTGCATATCATCCATTTCCATTCGTAATGCTTCTTCTAAATGTGCTTTTGCTTGCTGTTCTAAATTACATTGCTCTCTTAACTCATTTATACGACGTATTGCTTTATCTTGTGTTTCGACAAGTACTTCCTAGGAATAAGATAAAATTGAAAAATTTATTTTTTACATTAAAATTTTTCTAAATATTTCATTTAACTTAATTATCTTACTCTTGCTTTAGTACTATCTCGTTCTAAATCTCGATATCGTTTAACTAACTCTGTATATCGTAATCGATATTTTTGATAACGATTTATTGCTTTTTTATATGCATCGTGTAATTGCTCCTTACTAATTACATCAAGACGCGTATTACCTGCTAAATTTGAATTATCTTCAACTTCACTAGCAGATATATCCAAATCAGATTGTAAATGAATCTAAAAATTGAAAATAAAATTAAATTAAAAAAAAAAAAAACAAATTTATTTTAACAAATAATTATATACCGATGGAGAATCATATGGTGGCAATCGAAAGGAGACATCACTAGCAACTGATGAGTTTGATAGTTTTCTAGCTCGACTTCCTGATGCTGTCGAATTAACTGTAATACCATTATTAATTGGTATTGTTGCTACAGCTGATTGTGATGAATTTGTTGTTATATTCCTTTTACTTTTATTGTCGGTTTGAATATTTTTAAGTGGTGAATTTTGTGGAGTATCTATCACATTGTATAGAAAATTAATTAAAATAGGGAAATATTTTCAGTTTTGTTTATGTAAAAAAGTAAATAATAATAATAATAAAATATGTAAATTAAAGTATAAGATTTATGCATAAAGTAGCTATGATGTTATCATTGTTAAGTATTTTTTACTTATATGAATGCGTTTATTTTCATTTAATTACCATATGTACCTTCTTCTGTAATGCTGAAAAAATTATCACTACCTGAAACTGATTCTGAAGCTGTACTTGAAGCTGACGATACTGCAGCCTAGATGAAAAATAAAATAAAACTTTAACAAAAAACTATATCAAAAAATGAAAAAAAAAAGAATTGAAATCATGCAAAACTAATATCAACTGAGTATTAATATTTTAATAATTTTATTGTATGATTGAACAACATAATTGAGAAATAAATTGGAGTAAATAACGATCGTTATAGATGTCAACAAAATAAATATTTATTTTTAAGCACTTACGTATTATTAATTATTATCATTTCAGAAAATTTGTAATAATACAGACATAACATATTTTGTCTTTTTTCTTTACCTGTGCTGCCTGGGCCAATTGTTGAAATTTTTGAGGTGAAGCTTTCACTTCATCAATTAATTTATTCTTTAAATTAGTAAACATTTTTTATTTTTTTAGTATTTAACTATTATTACGAATATTTATTATTAAATATTTAATTTTATAATATAATCTAATAGCTAACACGAAAAAACATTTACGGAAAAACAATAAAAAAATTATAGTTAAAAATTATCGAATACCCCTACGTGTACATAGTTATAGAAAATAAAATTTCCTTTCAGTTTTCTTAGAAGAAAATTGACTTTTGTTATTATACAATTGGTCGGGAATTTGTTGAAAATAAATGGTCAAATCTAATTAGAATCTAGTTACGATTTGGAACAAAATATAATTAACAGAAAATTTGAAACATCTAATTAGAAACACACAGCTGTTTTTCTTTATTTTTTCCGTAGATGGAATAGAACAAACAGAATACTATTCGGAAAATTTGGAATAGAAAGAATAAATGATTTATTAAAATGGCTGGAGAAAAAAAAATGTAATTTTTTTTGTTATGGGAGAGCTAGGTTAGTTGAAGATTTTTGTATTTAAAAAATAAAATAAAATAATGTAATTTATTATGACATAATACTGGTCGTCCTTTCACTAACATATATTTGATAGATTACAAATTAAAAGTAGGGTTTATTTCATTTATTCCATCTTCAGTCTAGGATTAAAAAGAATACGTTCTGGCTTCTGGGTATTCCGAACGAATAAAGAAACATGGAAAATAACATTCGGAATATATTTTTTGAATAAAGAAATGCATATGGAACTTTCCGAACGTTCAGAATGAATAAAATAAAAACAGTCACAAATAAATTCATTCTAATTATTCAATTTGGCTTGGCTTGAACCCAGATTCAAGTCTTGCACAACTAAAATATTCATATGTATACATATGTACATACTTATGTAAAAGTGTAAAATAGCTAATTTCAGAATTTAATATTAAAATTATTTATATTTACTTGAAATTTAAATAAAAGAAATTTATAATAAATTTTAATAAAAAAATTTAAAAAATAAAAAATTAAAATAAAAAAAATCATTTCAATAATTTCGATTCGATACAACAAAAATGATGTATAGATAATTTTTGTAAAATTGGTATAAATAATTTATAAATGGAAAATGAAACAAACTTACAAAAAAAAAAAAAAATGACTGGTATAATGAGCGTGCTCCATGCCGTGCTTGTGTGGTGAATGGTGTAATTCATTAATTATTTTTGTAGTCGGGAAAATTATATGTTAAAATTGTGTAGTACAAAACTAGTAAAGTAAAATTATAGTGTTTAATAAATTTGTGTAATTATTTTATTATTGAAAACGATTATAAACATTTAAAATAATAATTATATAAAGGTAAATATTTTATTTATAAAGTAATTATTTATTATAAAAACAAAAAAAAAGTGGTCCTATTTGTACATTTTTATGACAAAATACGTAATGGAATATGTATATACAGTGATAGCTTATACAATGAGTTATAAAAAACGCCTGGATATCTAGGTTTGGTTGCATCGATTTTTCACTTAAAATTATCCTTTATATTATACAATTAATGTAGATAGTTTTATCACTTAAAATTTTTTATTTATTCCTCCTTTTTGTTTATGATAAAAAAAAAAAAAGATTCAAATCTTTTTTTATATTTTTACTTTAAAAATAAATAAAAATACAGTGAATGTAAAATATTTTTGGTTTAAAGAAAAGAAAAATACATATGTGTACCTGACTAAAATTTTCACAAGACATCCAAGTACATAAAAAATGGTGTCATTTTTGATTTTTTTTGTATTTTGAAGTATCCACCCAAATCCAGATGTAAGTTATTCGCACTCATTTGAAAGGAATGTGATTTATTCTTAATAAACAATTACCTACATTATTAATGAATGAAAACCATTTTTGATACAAATACATACATACGTAGTATAATGCTTGTTATAAATTAGAATAATTAGGTAGCTATCCCACTACATATCAAAAAATATTTTGATTTTGATATAATTGGAATTTTCTATTTCTACTTTGATAAATTGAAATTTTTTATTATTATAGATTTTAAGTGTGAATAGTTTTATAATTCGTCCCAATCATGGCTATGCCACCTTATATGTGGGCAGCTCATGCTCATGTAATGGCACAACAACAAGCATTGATAGCTGCTCAAGCTCAAGCACATGCCCAACAAGCAATGCATGCACAAATGGCTTCACAAATGGGACAAATGCAACCAGGAATGCAGCCACCACAAATGGGTCATATACCAATACCAAAACCAGATATATTTAATGAAGAGAAATTACATGAGAAGTGTATGTACATATGGTTATTGTTATTGACAATCATGTTCTTAATTACTTGCCAATTAATTTTTAGTTTTGTTTATTTTATGTATTTTTCCTTTTAATTCATTTCATAGCATTGAAATGGCAACAATTACAAGTAAAAAGATTTGCAGAAAAAAGAAAATTTGGTTTTATTGATGCACAAAAAGAAGATATGCCTCCAGAACATATAAGAAAAATTATAAGAGATCATGGTGACATGACTAGCAGAAAATATCGTCATGATAAACGTGTTTATTTGGGTGCATTGAAGTATATGCCTCATGCTGTTTTAAAACTTTTAGAAAATATGCCAATGCCATGGGAACAAATAAGAGATGTTCAAGTTTTATATCATATAACAGGGGCTATCACTTTTGTTAATGAAATTCCATGGGTTATAGAGCCAGTTTATATAGCACAATGGGGGTAAATATATATTAACATAATATATTTATGGTATAATATACATATATGTATATATATTTTTTTTTTCATATATATACAGAACTATGTGGATAATGATGCGCCGTGAAAAGCGTGATCGTCGACATTTCAAAAGAATGCGTTTTCCACCATTTGATGATGAAGAACCACCACTAGATTATGCCGATAATGTTTTAGATGTTGAACCATTAGAAGCAATACAAATTGATCTAGATACAGAAGAAGATGCTAGTGTTTACAAATGGTTTTATGAACATAAGCCATTAATTGGAACCCCGTAAGAATTTTTTCCTTTTTTTTTAAATTACTTTGTTTGATTTTATTTTTTATTTAATTTTAATTTATAGTCATGTTAATGGTCCAACATATCGTAAATGGAATTTATCCTTGCCACAAATGGCAACACTTTATCGTTTAGCTAATCAACTATTAACCGATTTAGTTGATGATAATTTCTTTTATCTATTTGATCCAAAAAGTTTCTTCACAGCGAAAGCATTAAATATGGCAATTCCAGGTGGTCCTAAATTTGAGCCATTGATTAAAGATCATAATGTTGGGTAATATATTATATTAAATAACGTATATTTATGTCATTCAAATAAATACTTTTTTTTTTCAAACTTTTGTATTTATTATAGTGATGAAGATTGGAATGAATTTAATGACATTAATAAAGTTATAATACGACAACCGATAAGAACTGAATATAGAATAGCTTTTCCATATTTATATAATAACATGCCACATTTTGTCCACCTTTCTTGGTAAGTGCATTTAGCGTATTGTATATTTACATTTTATTTTATTTTTTTTTTCGTTTGTTAATCCACAAAAATCAACCAAAAATGCTTTCGAAATATGCTTTGTGGCTGTTATATTGTGGTAAATAAAATAATGTTTTAAGAAAAATTACTGCATTTGTGATTAAAAAAACAATAACGAGACATGTATAACTGGCGTGAAAAATAATTATAAGATCAAAATTATTTTTGCTGACAGTTATACACAAAAAGATATTTTGAAAAATATGTATATTTAAGTGTATGTAAACCCATATTTAGTCTTCTTTTTTTTTTCTAAAAATATAAAAATAAAAAAAATGATGTCTGTATTTTTAAAATGTGAAATTAAAAAATATATTTTTTAAAATTTTATTAAGCAACAGACAAAACAATATATTTTTTTATTTTCTCAGGTATCATACACCAAATGTTGTTTATATAAAAACAGAAGATCCAGATTTACCAGCTTTCTATTTTGATCCACTGATAAATCCAATATCTCATAGACATGCAGTAAAGGTAACAATAAAAATAATATAACTTTATATGTTTTGTTATAACTTTTGTATACTTAATAGATAATGGAACCATTACCAGATGATGATGAAGATTTTACATTGGCTGAAGAAGTTCAACCATTTTTACAAGATACTCCATTATATACTGATAATACAGCAAATGGAATATCATTGTTATGGGCACCAAGACCATTCAATTTAAGATCTGGTCGAACAAGAAGAGCAATTGATATACCATTAGTTAAATCATGGTATAAGGAACATTGTCCACCTGGTCATCCAGTTAAAGTTCGTGTCAGTTATCAAAAATTATTAAAATACTATGTATTGAATGCATTAAAGCACAGGAAGCCAAAACCGCAAAAGAAAAGGTTCCATAAGAAAAAAAATTATTTTTAATTAAAGATTGAATACTAATCTATATACATTTTTTCTCTTTTTATTTTTATTTCTTTTCTACAGATATCTTTTCAGATCGTTTAAGGCAACAAAGTTCTTTCAAACAACAACACTTGATTGGGTTGAAGCTGGCTTACAAGTATGTCGTCAAGGTTATAATATGCTTAATCTGTTGATACATCGAAAAAATTTAAATTATTTACATTTGGATTACAATTTTAATTTAAAACCAGTTAAAACGCTGACAACAAAAGAAAGAAAGAAATCTCGTTTCGGAAATGGTAAGATTTTCAAATCATTGTTTTTTTCTTATTTTTCATTTTATGACTTTTCAGCATTTCATTTATGTCGTGAAATTCTTCGTTTGACAAAACTCATCATTGATTCACATGTACAGTATAGATTGAATAATGTTGACGCATTTCAACTGGCTGATGGTTTACAATATATTTTTGCTCATGTTGGTCAATTAACTGGAATGTATCGTTATAAATATAAATTAATGAGGCAAATACGAATGTGTAAAGATTTAAAACATTTAATATACTATCGATTTAATACGGTAATAAAATTTCAAATAATGCTAGTTTTAAGTTGTCAATCAATAAATTGAAATTTGTTGTTTGTACATTTCAGGGTCCAGTTGGGAAAGGACCTGGATGCGGTTTTTGGGCACCTGGCTGGAGAGTATGGTTATTCTTTATGCGTGGTATTACTCCACTTTTAGAAAGATGGCTTGGTAATTTACTATCACGGCAATTTGAAGGTCGTCATTCAAAAGGTGTTGCTAAAACTGTAACAAAACAACGTGTAGAATCACATTTTGATCTTGAGCTAAGAGCATCTGTTATGCATGATATCGTTGATATGATGCCTGAAGGTATCAAACAAAATAAAGCTCGTACAATATTACAACATTTATCAGAAGCATGGCGTTGTTGGAAAGCTAATATACCATGGAAAGTTCCCGGTTTACCGATACCAATTGAGAATATGATATTACGTTATGTTAAAATGAAAGCTGATTGGTGGACAAATACAGCGCATTATAATCGTGAAAGAATTCGTCGTGGTGCAACAGTTGATAAAACTGTATGTAAAAAGAATTTAGGTCGTTTAACAAGATTATATTTAAAAGCTGAACAAGAACGTCAACACAATTATTTAAAAGATGGTCCATATATATCACCAGAAGAAGCAGTAGCTATTTATACGACAACTGTACATTGGTTAGAATCAAGAAGATTTGCACCAATACCATTCCCTCCATTGTCATATAAACATGACACGAAATTATTAATTTTGGCTCTTGAAAGACTTAAAGAAGCATACAGTGTAAAATCGCGTTTAAATCAAAGTCAAAGAGAAGAATTGGGATTAATTGAGCAAGCATATGACAATCCACATGAAGCGTTATCTCGTATAAAACGTCATCTTTTAACACAAAGGGCATTCAAAGAAGTTCGTATTCAAATATTTGTTAAAAATAGTCTTACTTTTGTAATTTAATAATCTATTTTTTTGTCTCGTATTAGGTTGGTATCGAATTTATGGATTTATATAGCCATTTGATTCCAGTGTATGATGTTGAACCATTAGAAAAGATCACAGATGCATATCTTGATCAGTATTTATGGTATGAAGCCGATAAAAGACGTCTATTTCCACCATGGATAAAACCAAGTGATACAGAGCCGCCACCATTATTAGTTTATAAATGGTGTCAAGGTATAATTTTATAAGGAAAATATATGTGTTTAAAAACGCATTCTATAATGCTTTTGGAAAAAAACCAAAATATTTTACTAAAAATATTATTGAGTGTGTGTTTTGTGGCAAAGTGATTTGAATATGAATATCCCCTTGTTACAAACCTCACGCTTATGATATTTTCGGATCGTCTATAATTTGATTACATTTACAGTATTTTTATTTTTACTTCTTTATTCTAAAAGGAAAGTAAATATGTTTCTTATTTCTTTTTTTTTTATTAAGGTATCAACAACTTACAAGAAGTCTGGGATGTATCAGAAGGCGAATGTAATGTTTTACTAGAATCACGTTTTGAAAAATTATATGAGAAAATCGATTTAACATTATTAAATCGTTTATTACGTTTAATTGTTGATCACAACATTGCTGATTATATGACAGCTAAAAATAATGTTGTTATCAATTATAAAGATATGAATCATACTAACAGTTATGGTATAATACGTGGTTTACAATTTGCATCATTTGTTGCCCAATATTATGGCTTAGTATTAGATCTATTAGTGCTTGGTTTACAGAGAGCTAGCGAAATGGCTGGACCACCACAAATGCCAAATGATTTTTTAACATTTCAAGATAGTACTACTGAAATAGCACATCCAATACGTTTATATTGTCGTTATGTTGATAGAATACATCTGTTCTTTAGATTTTCAGCAGAAGAAGCTAGAGATTTAATACAACGTTATTTAACTGAACATCCAGATCCAAATAATGAGAATATTGTTGGTTATAATAATAAAAAATGTTGGCCACGTGATGCTAGAATGCGTCTAATGAAACATGATGTTAATTTAGGAAGAGCTGTATTTTGGGATATTAAAAATCGTTTACCACGTTCAGTTACAACAATTAATTGGGAGAATACATTTGTATCAGTTTATTCAAAAGATAATCCAAATCTTTTATTCAATATGTGCGGATTTGAATGTAGAATTTTACCAAAATGTCGTACACAACATGAAGAGTTTACACATCGTGATGGTGTATGGAATTTACAAAATGAAGTTACAAAAGAACGAACAGCACAATGTTTCCTTCGTGTTGATGATGAATCATTGGGAAGATTTCATAATCGTGTTCGACAAATTTTGATGGCATCTGGTTCAACAACATTTACAAAAGTATGTCATTTTTTTTTAAAACTACAATTAGGTAATTATTTAAAAACAAAAAATTAAAAAAATTTTTTCTTTATTCTTAGATCGTTAATAAATGGAACACAGCTTTAATTGGTTTAATGACATATTTCCGTGAAGCTGTTGTTAATACACAAGAATTACTTGATCTATTGGTTAAATGCGAAAATAAAATACAGACACGTATTAAAATTGGTTTAAATTCTAAAATGCCGTCAAGATTTCCACCAGTTGTATTTTATACACCAAAAGAACTTGGTGGTTTAGGAATGTTAAGTATGGGACATGTATTAATACCACAATCTGATTTACGTTGGTCAAAACAAACTGATGTTGGAATAACACATTTCCGTTCTGGTATGTCACATGATGAGGACCAATTGATACCAAATTTATATCGTTATATTCAACCATGGGAAAGTGAATTTATTGATTCACAACGTGTTTGGGCTGAATATGCATTAAAACGACAAGAGGCGAATGCACAAAATCGTCGTCTTACTTTAGAAGATTTAGAGGACAGTTGGGATCGTGGCATTCCACGAATAAATACTTTATTTCAAAAAGATCGTCATACATTAGCATATGATAAAGGTTGGCGTATACGTACCGAATTTAAACAATATCAAGTACTTAAACAAAACCCATTCTGGTGGACACATCAAAGACATGATGGAAAACTATGGAATTTGAATAATTATAGAACAGATATGATACAAGCTTTGGGCGGTGTTGAAGGTATATTGGAACATACATTATTCAAGGGAACATATTTCCCAACATGGGAAGGTTTATTCTGGGAAAAAGCATCAGGTTTCGAAGAATCAATGAAGTATAAAAAATTAACAAATGCACAACGTTCAGGTTTAAATCAAATCCCAAATCGACGTTTCACATTATGGTGGTCACCAACTATAAATCGTGCTAATGTTTATGTTGGTTTTCAAGTACAACTTGATTTAACTGGTATTTTCATGCATGGTAAAATTCCAACATTGAAAATATCACTAATTCAAATATTTCGTGCACATTTGTGGCAAAAAATTCATGAATCAATTGTTATGGATTTATGTCAAGTATTTGATCAAGAATTGGATGCATTAGAAATTGAAACTGTTCAAAAGGAAACAATCCATCCACGTAAATCATATAAAATGAATTCATCATGTGCTGATATTCTATTATTTCCAGCATATAAATGGAATGTATCACGTCCATCATTATTAGCTGATACAAAAGATACAATGGATAATACAACAACACAAAAATATTGGTTAGATGTACAATTAAGATGGGGTGATTATGATTCACATGATGTTGAAAGATATGCCCGTGCTAAATTCTTAGATTATACAACTGATAATATGTCAATATATCCATCACCAACTGGTGTTTTAATTGCAATAGATTTAGCATATAATTTACATTCAGCATATGGTAATTGGTTCCCTGGATGTAAACCATTAATACAACAAGCAATGGCAAAAATTATGAAAGCAAATCCAGCATTATATGTGTTACGTGAACGTATTAGAAAGGCATTACAATTGTATAGTTCAGAACCAACAGAACCATATTTATCATCACAAAACTATGGTGAATTATTTTCAAATCAAATTATTTGGTTCGTCGATGATACAAATGTATATCGTGTAACAATACATAAAACATTCGAAGGTAAATTATTATTTTAGTTACAATAATTTTTTTCTGCATTTTTTTTAATATTAAATTAAATTTTTATGAACAATTTTATGAATGAAATTTACATAGTATATCTTAAAGACATTCTAAAAGTTTTTCAAAATTTTATTAAACAAAAAATTGAAATGAATCAAATTATTGTGTATAATTTTAATTTTTTTTCTTTTCTCTTTTTTTTTTTTTGTTTTTGTCTAAATATAGGCAATTTAACGACAAAACCAATAAATGGTGCGATATTCATTTTTAACCCACGTACTGGTCAATTATTTTTAAAAATTATTCATACATCAGTATGGGCTGGACAAAAACGTCTTGGACAATTAGCTAAATGGAAAACTGCTGAAGAAGTAGCAGCATTAATTCGTTCATTGCCAGTTGAAGAGCAGCCAAAACAAATTATTGTAACTAGAAAAGGAATGTTGGATCCACTTGAAGTACATTTACTAGATTTTCCAAATATTGTTATTAAAGGATCTGAACTTCAATTACCATTTCAAGCATGTTTAAAAGTTGAAAAATTCGGTGATTTAATATTAAAAGCAACTGAACCACAAATGGTACTTTTTAATTTATATGATGATTGGTTAAAAACAATATCATCATATACAGCATTTAGTAGATTGATATTAATTTTACGTGCGTTACATGTAAATACAGAAAGAACAAAAATCATTTTAAAACCAGATAAAACGACAATAACGGAAGCGCATCATATATGGCCAACGTTAACTGATGAAGAATGGATTAAAGTTGAAGTTCAATTGAAAGATTTAATATTAGCTGATTATGGTAAAAAGAATAATGTTAATGTGGCATCATTAACACAATCTGAAATTCGTGATATAATTTTGGGTATGGAAATATCAGCACCATCAGCACAACGCCAGCAAATTGCTGAAATTGAAAAACAAACAAAAGAGCAAAGTCAATTAACAGCTACAACAACCAGGACAACAAATAAGCATGGCGATGAAATTATAACATCGACAACATCAAATTATGAAACTCAAACGTTTAGTTCGAAAACAGAATGGCGTGTTAGAGCAATATCAGCTACAAATTTACATTTACGTACAAATCATATTTACGTTAGCTCAGATGATATCAAGGAAACTGGCTACACATATATTTTACCTAAAAATATTTTAAAGAAATTTGTAACGATATCAGATTTAAGAGCACAAATAGCCGGATATTTGTATGGTGTTAGTCCACCAGATAATCCTCAAGTTAAAGAGATTCGATGTGTTGTAATGCCACCACAATGGGGTACACATCAAACAATTAATTTACCAAATCAATTACCATCTCATCAGTATTTAAAAGATATGGAACCTTTAGGTTGGATTCATACGCAACCTAATGAATTACCACAATTATCACCACAAGATATTACAACACATGCAAAAATTATGTCCGATAATCCAACGTGGGATGGTGAAAAAACAATAATTATAACATGTTCTTTTACACCGGGTTCATGTTCGTTAACTGCATACAAATTAACACCGTCTGGTTTTGAATGGGGTGCCAAAAATACAGATAAAGGCAATAATCCAAAAGGATATTTACCATCGCATTATGAGCGCGTTCAAATGCTATTATCAAATAAATTTTTGGGTTTCTTTATGATACCAGCACAAGGCAGCTGGAATTATAATTTTATGGGTGTACGACATGATCCAAATATGAAATATGAATTACAATTAGCTAATCCAAAAGAATTCTATCATGAAATTCATAGACCGTCACATTTCTTGTTATTTTCAAATTTAGAAGATGTTGGAGATTCAGGTGGAGCAGATAGAGAAGATGTATTTGCATAAAAATAGTGTAGATTTTAAGGATTTTATATGAGCATATGAATGAATGGAGAGAATGAATAAATAGCAGTGGCAGTTATATTCTTGTAAATTTTTCTATAAAATGAAATGGACGTTTTGTTTTTAATTTAAAATAAAATAAAAAGCCTTTCTAATCATGTAGGATGAAAGTGAAAATTTAGAAATTATTTTTCCTCAACATATAAAATCATTTTTAATTTTATTTTAATAATTTTGAAAAATTGAATAAAATGTAATTTTCATTAGGTTCAAAATTTAATTGATTTATAAAAACAAAAAAAATAAAAGTGAATAATTTTAATAAAAGATTGTCGTTTGTTTTTTCTAAATATAAAAAAATATTTTATTTGGGAACATACATATAATTTTTATGTAATAATATATTTTGTGTGTGTGTGTATATATATAAAATCTAGAGCTAAAATTTATCCTATATATTTATTTAGTTTATTATTAATTGATTTGTGTTACTAAATCTTTCTTTTTTTTTTTTTTGAACTATTTATTTATTTTATTTCGTTTTTTTTTTTAATGATGGGACGGCTTCATATACATTTCATTTTCTTATTCTTGTAATTTTTATCCTTGAGTTTGACTATTCCAAATTAATTAAATATAAATGATTTTCTAATATATGATATTCTATGGGTGTGTATTAATATTAATTTCATAATGGTACATGTATCTCCGATTTAGGTACTTTTAATTTCAATTTTAATTACGTACAATTAAAACATTTTTTTTTCCTCTCTTAGTTATTAATTTTTTTTTTTTTTTGCTTGTGTTGATTTAAATACGTATAAAGGTTTATTACGAAAATAAAAAAATTTAAAAAAATATATATACATATGTACATATATGGGCGATGTGAAATAATTGTGTATAATTTTAAATTTTTCACGTTTCCTTATTTAGAATTTTTTTTTTTTTTTACTTGGAAGATTTACTTTCGTTTTAAGCTTTGGTAATTTTGAAATTTTTAAAAATAATTTTTTTTTATTAAACTAAGAACATTTCCAAATTACAATAGCCATATTACCACCAAAAAATAAATATAAAATATTTTTAGTTTCATATGATATTTCAAAACCGAAACCTTCACCAACAACAACATGCCAATATGTACCAAATTTTTTGTCCATTGTTTCTTTAATTGATTTAGCGGCCATCTAAATAAAAAAAATTAAAACAACATTAATATTAAAACATGCTATGCAAATAAGTTAATAAAAAATTAATGTTCTTTAATTAAAGAAGAGTCAGTATAAATAAAGTAATACGTGAGTTAAAAACTGCAAATTATGTGCTTACGTCGTTACAGCTAAACAATAATAAGGAAGGTAATAAGGTGCATGGGAATTTGCATAATGTAATGTATAAGTGCAAAATTACTTCTAAATGGTATTTTACTATACAAATTTATTAACTAATAATACCGGCTCTTAACATTTTAAATTTAATTTAAGTATGAAATGAAAAATTCATTTTTTGTTCTTTTTCAATTTATATTTAAAAAAAAATATATTCAAAATATTTTTAATATAAATTAAATACTACAAAGGATCTGTACATTATTAATATTTTACCTCATAATTTTGTGCATATTTTTCACAGGCCGTTATAGTCAATTCAATCACTTCTAAACGCATTTCTTCAACCATATCCGAATGCTTAATAAAAATATATATTTTAATTTGTTTATATTTTATGTTAATTTAATTTTAATTTGTAAAAAAATTCACCTTTACAAGTGGATAAACATGAACAATTTTTCTATCTCCTTCTTCTTGTTTACTACCTTCATCTCCCATTTCTATTCTAAGTTCTCTGTTATATTATAAAATTTAAATAAATACTAACTATATAAACTTTTTTTTAAAATAAAATTGTATTATATTTTAAATATATATATATGTATATGTATATATATATAAATATTGCTATTAACTTTGTTTTATGTTTTGTATTTGCAAATTTTTTATTTTGTTTTTTTTTTTAATTCTTTTTTTAAATTTGTTTTGATATTTATCTTCAAGAATGACAACAAAAATTTTGCGCAAGCGTTTTAATTCACCCCATTTTTTTGTGTTTTTTCCATTTGATTTTCTTTTTCACTTTTTCAAATTAAAAGCCTACTTGCACTGGGATTATTCTTGAGAAAGGGAGTGAAAAAAAATAAAGATTTTCATCATTTGTTTTACTTTCTTCTAATGTTCATAAGGTTACAAAAAGAAGTCATCATAATTTATAAGTTCATTGGCCTGCCTGTCCTTTTCAAATTGATAAATTGATCAAACATGCATACAAGCCGTTTTTAACGTATATACTATATATAATATAAATCGATTTTTAAAAAATAACATGTAATTGAAACCTTTAAAAAGTAGTTTTATCATTTAAGGTAAATACAGTAAAATCGTTTACACAATATACACTAATTATGTATTTTATATACTTTTTTTACTATAATTTTTAGTTACTTTTTCTTTTCAATAAAATAAATTCTTATTCAGAAATTTAATTAATAATTTAAAATAAATAAGAAAATTAATTTTAAATTTGAAATTCCAACAAAAACAAGAATAAAATACGGAATATAAAAATATACATAATATAATAAAATAATACACATAATATTTAATGTTAAAATTTTTATTCAGTATTGTTTAGATTTATATATATATGTATGTATGTGCATAATTTTATTTTAAATTTATAATTTGAAAAGCAACAAATTTTAATAAAATCTATTCATTTTCCTAGTATTACCACTACTACCATTAAAATCATATATAATAATACATACATATGTAATTATTTATTTATTTATTTTTTTTTTTTAATTAATTTATAATAATTATATAATTAATTAAATTTGTTCTTAATAATTGATGTAATTAAAAATAATGTGATGTTTTTTTTTTTTTTTTTATTTTTACTATTCTAATTATTCTATAATTTTTTTATACTATTTTTCTTTTCTTTACTTGTTCTACTTAAATATAATAATAAAAGCATTCATACTATATTATAGGACTTTTTTTTTTAAAGAATTAACTTTTAATTAGAAAGAAAAAAAAAAGTTAATAAAAATTTCATTTGTAGATTCAATAAAATTAATACACACGATCTTTTTTTTAATGTATCTGATATACGAATCGTTTATTTTGAAAATGGTGTAAGTTCAATTTTTTTATTTTTTCGAAATATTTAAAGGAACGCTAAATTATAAGTAAATTATTTTATTTCTCAACTTTTTAAAAAAAAAAAAAAATAGACTTACACCACTTTTAAAAATAAACGGTCCATATTTTAAAGTTACTATATGAGACGGATATTAATTTTTTTTTTTTTGATTTTTAATTTTTCATTTTCATTATTCACAAATTTCATTTGTATTTAAAAATATTTGATTTTAATTGTGTCTATTATAAACTTATTTAGTATCATAATTTATATCTATAATGAATGTTTATGAAATTATTAAATTTATTCTATTAAATTTCTGTAGGGATTTATAGCTATTATAATATGGATTCATTTGCAATGTATTTTAATTCTATTTTATTTTATTTACTTTTTTGTTGCTGTTTTTCTTGACTATGTTGTATTTGTTTTACTTTTATTTAATATAGTGTTAAAAATGTAAATGCATCTCATGTACGAGAGATATTGAATGAGAACTTGCAGAATATTTTTCTTTTTTCATTTAAAAGTAATACAATATGCAGATTTAAAAACTGAAAATTTAATATTTTATTGTAATTATTACAAGTTTAATTAATATTTGAATATCTTTCTAATACACTCAATCATCTTATAATCAATCAATCAATCACGTCATAGAAGTGTTGACTGTATACTCTGTCTACTAATTCTTTGCAACTAAGGGCTTGTGGGAATTCACATTTTTTTTTTGTCTTTTCTCATAATTTCTAATTAGAGTGTTTCACAAGTAGTGTTACAACAATCTTTAAAATTTTCATACAGCATGAGATGAATTTTTTTAAAATCAATATACAGCGACGTAAAATGGTACTTCTTTATGTCATTTCCATAAGGGTTTAAGTGTACAGAATTAGTAGATAGAGTATAGTTATATAACATAATAATAAAAGTAATGCTTATTGTATGTTTGTATTTTAAATATTGTTACATTAAATATGATGAATGTATAAAACTGCTTTATTTTAAGTGTTTACGAGATTTTTTCCTGTTTTTATTTTTTTAATTCTATATTTATGTCAGTTTTTTTTTTTTTTCAATTTCTTTTTTTAATTTGATCGCAATTTTATTTTCTACTTGTATTATTTATTTTTTAGTTACATTAAATTAAATAATAAATACATGAAATTAAAAAAAAAATAGAGAAATAGTATTAATTTTAAACTAATAAAAAAAGATATATAAAGTATTTATAGGAAATAAATTATAGATACATTTTTTTTTTTTTTTTTTGTTAGAATTTAAACCCGAATAAAATTAAGAAGAGCAAAAGAGATATTATATTTAAATTCCTTTAATGATAAAGAATGAAATAAATTTTGACTAAAACATTTTAAAGTAATATTTAAAAGAGAAACAATCCAATATCTACATTGTAATTTTGAAAATTTGAAGAAAATAAGAAAATCATTGAAATTGCATTACAAGTGTTTTTGTAGCGCTTGCTAAATGTAAGGCACTATCACGTACATCCTGCATGCAAACATCAATTGATGCAACATTATCAGATGATAAGGATTTTTGAAGATTATCGCATTCACGTTGTATTAATCCAGTATACATATTTAATTGCTTAATGGCACCTTTGATTGGTTCATTGCAATTTTGCTATAAGAACAAACAATATTAAAAATATAACAAAAAGAACAAAGAACAAAAAAGTTTCAAATTTTGTTTATTTTTTTTTCTTTTATTTTTACCGTTTGAAATATAGCTATTAATTCAGCAACTGCATCACGAATTCTTTCAGCGCATGGTACAAATGCTTCCTTATTAGATGTGTCTTGCATAGCTGTACATAATTCCTTTAAACGTTTTGTAACTAAATTTGTTCTATGTTTAACTTCTTCACCAAATGGTTGAAAATAATCGATAACAGCTGTTACAGTTTGTTGCTGTTGTTTATCTGATCCTGTTGTTTGTACTGATGCGATAGCCTGTTGATTAAGTAATTGTTGTTGCTGTTGCTGTTGTTGAGACGATGCCATTTGATACATGCTAGTTGTCGTACGATATTCTGGAGCTTTTGTATATGGACCTAAACGTGTTTCATACATACTGACTGGTCGTTTCATAGTCGATTGATTACTATTACTATTATTATTATTGTTATTAGTATTGTTTATTTGTTCAGTACAACCACTATTACCATGTACTGGTTCTGTTTCTGTTTCAATACCATTCAAATCAATTCGTCTTATTTTACAAAAAAAAAGGAATTGCGATGAAAATAAAAATTAAAAAAACAAATTAAAAGTAACACAAATGCAAATAATAAATAATTAATTAAAGTAAAAATTCGCACTTACAGTGGTACATCATACATATAATTATTTTTGTTTGTTGTTGAATTCATTGCTGTATCAATCATTTTTGATTTTAATTCAGAATTTTCAGTTGATAATTTTTGTACGACAGTCTTTAATTGACTTATTTCAAACATATACTCCATTAATTGTTTTCGTAATGTTTCAATTTCATTATTATTATTATTATTTGATGTTGGTGAAGTCTGATTAAATAATGCCTTTAAAAAAATTATAAATAAATAAAATAAAATAAAATGAATTAAATTATAAAAACTAAAATAGATTCAAAAAATAAACAAAAAACTAAAAAAGTTCAAGTAATTACAATTAATTAAAATTAATTAAATCTAAATTAATTATAAATAAATTATTTTAAAAAATTCACATAAAATTATTAATTATAAAGTATAATTTAAATTATTTGTACAAAAAATAAAAATCAAATAATATACGTACACAGCTGGTTTTTTAGTTAAAAGAAATCCATTTTAATGGTGTTAATTTTGTATTCTTTTTTTCATTTATTTGCAAAAACATTTATAAAATAATTAATTATTATTAAACCACATAATAAAAGTAATAATCAAATGAAAATTATTAAATTAATACAAATTATTAATTTGATATCACAATTCACAACTTAGATTTTTTTTACATTTTATTTTACTTCTTTCTTAACAAAAATTAAATTTAAATTAATAAATTACAATTAACAATTTTACTGTTATTGCATTTAAAAGTACAGAATAATCAATCATAGTTATAATAGAAATGAGAATTAATACGATGAATTTTATTAAAGTGGTTAATGAAATATTTTACAATATGAATGCAGCATATACATGTACATAATATATAATTTTTAAAATTTACTTATGTATTTATATATATATATATATATATATATATATATATATATATATATGTTTTTTATTATTCAAAAAATTCTTTTTTATTTGTAAATCCCTTTTTGTTTATATTTTTAATAATAGCTTTTTAAGCTTTCATAGTTAATCAAAACTATTATTTTTGAATGTTTTTTGGCGCATAATATATTTTACCTTTTGAGCAATAATTGGTGTTAATGCTGCATAATCATCATCAGATGCTACAGCATCATATAATGGTTCATCATCAGATAAATTTGATTCACGATATTGTTGTTGCTGTTGCTGGTGTTTATTTAATAACGTTGTCGAATTAATTGTTGGGCGCAAATTAGCCATATTTTGACGACGCTTCGCATCAATTAATACATCAGTTAATAATCCAGCAAATTCAATTGGACTGAATCTAGCTAATTTTTGACGTCCCTAATATTAAATAAAAAAAGAGCACGGTTTAAAAAATTTTTAATGATTCTATTTTCGCCCTTTTATATTATTAATAAAATTACTTGATTTCTTGTTGCACTTAAATAAGGATTTGCTGGTAAAAATGGTACTGCACCAATTTCTGGATTTAATGAACTTGTTACCCATACTTGTTAAAAAAAAAAAAAAAAAAAAAAAAGAATAAGCAAAAAATAAAATATTTGGATAAAAAAGCAATAATCATAATATGTTCATTTATATCTTACTTGCTTCATTTTCACGTCGATCAACTTCATCATATAAATCCATAACGAGCTCTTCAAACATTTTATTTGGTACCAACTGTAATTTACCTCTTGCTATTTTTAATTGTTCACTAATTTCTGGTGTATTTTGTTCTGGTATAATAAGATGTTTTCCACTCTAATTGTATAAATTTAAAAAAGACAAGAAATAGAACTAAAATTTTTTTAAAAGATTTTTTTGTATTCTTATTTACCGAATGATTTGGCTTTTTCCCACCTAAAAATAATGTTATTCTATCAGTTACTTCATACATAGCCTCAATTAATCTTTCAGCAATTACGTTATGTTTATTATTTTTAGCTACTTCAATTGGTGTTAAACCATTACCATCAACAACATTTATTTCAGCTCCATATACAATTAATAATTCAATTTGTGATGATTGACCAAATTTTGCAGCAACATGTAATGGTGTTGATCGTTTTTCATCATGATAGTAATTTGGATCAGCTCCTTGTATAATTAAACGTAATGATGTTTCTAAATTGCTAGTACGTACACTAGCATGTAATTGCTTACTTAATTCAATTTCAATATTATTTGAATCATTTACATTTATATTATCGTCATCATTTATTGTTTGTATATTCGGTTTTAATACATATGCTAAATTAACATGTTTTGCTTTAATAAAATCTGATTTAATTGGATGTAATGGATCTTTTGGATTTGGTTTCTTTTTTAATTGCTGTTGCTGTTTATTATTACTAGTTAAACTTGTACCAATTGATGATGATGATGATAATGATGTTGTTGTATCTAATAGGCAATGTTCCCATACACTATTTGCTCCATGTGCATTTAATGAATTAACAAAATTTAATACAGATGGATTCCATGTACCTTGCCTCAATGATTTTACTTGTGATATATGTCTACCTAAACTGCGATGTATTGAACAACATTCAGAGCATAATAAAATTCCACGATTAATTGATGCCCATGATGGATCTAAAAGAGGAAGAAAATATAAGAGGCAAAGCAAACAATTAAAAACAAAAATACTTTATAATTATCATAATTGCGTATGTATTTGTTTTTTTATGAGGTAAATTTGTGTTTTTATCTTCTATGTGTATTAGGAAAAAAAAATTTTTTTTTTTTTTTTTTTCTAAAATTAATTACAATTGTGTATTCACAAGTACGTATATATACTATATAAATATACCTGATGCTCCACAATCACCACAAACTTCTATTTGGGTTTTTGATTTCACCCGCGACATTCTTCTACTAAATAATAATTTCTCTTTGTTTGCAAAACACATTCATTGCGTTTTTTAAAAACAAATATTTAATGAAAAAATAAATAAATATTGTATATTAAAAAAAGAAACTATTTAAAAATTACAAGATGAAAATTATGGGACAATAGGCAGAGTAATAAACGACACTTTAAAAAATATAAAAAAATATAGGTATACAATATAGTACATACATATATAATAACACAGAAAATAAAATACTAAGAAAAATCTGATTTGACATTTGAATTGAGTAGTCAAAAATTACATACGTACGTACATATATCTACTTGTAGTTATACAAAATATACATACAATAATCTATATATGGATCAATTGGATGTTGGAGTAGTAAAAAAAATTAAAGAAATGTAAAAAAAAATGATTTCTTGTTTTTTTTTCTGTATATACCCGTTGCCGTTGAATTGAATTTGTTAAATACTCAGGCAAATAGCATACATCAAATTTAAATTTTTTGTAACTGACAAAATTCTATAAATTTAAAAAATTTCTCATTTTTCTTTTTATATTTAATCCAACATATTTACAAAAAAAGAAAAAATAATAATAATTAAAATAAAAAATAAAACAAATTTTTTGTATTTCTTTATAAGTGTTTTATTTAAAACAAATTAAACTTTTTATTTTCTATCAACATCATCTTTGTAATTATGTATTTGAATTATAATTTATTTTTTAAATTTAATTTCATATATTCTAACAAAATTATCTTCACCACAACTAGCTAATAATAATTCATTATCACAAGGTTTGAATTGTAATTTTCGAATAGATAAATGATGAGCAGATCTACGAGTTTAAAAAAGAAAAGTTTGATAAATTAATAAATTTTCAAATTAAATTTAAATTTTTAAATATTTTATACTTACTGCTTATCCAAAATGAGAATTTCTTTCCATATTGTATTGTAAAACTCATATAACAAAATTTTACCATTTGCTAATCCTAATGCTATCAAATATACATTTTTATTTTCATTATTACATATTAAAAATGGTGCAAATGCAATTGCTGTTATAGATTGATCTTTTAATTCTAAACAGCTTAATGATTCCCAATCTTTTAAACTTGTGCTACAATTCATTGTATTGTTATTCATTTTATGCCATAATACAGCTTTACCATCCCGTGATGTTGTACCAAATAATGTTGAATCATGAGACCAATCACATGACCATATAATTCTGCCATGTATTCCATTATTTTTATCTGTTGATGCTATCAATTGAAAAATTGTTGCATTTTCATCATTTTTATTCAATGATTTATTTTCAAATAATGACCATTTACGATCACGTGACACTGATAACAAGTATTGATTATTTGGTGAAAATTTCATTTGCTTAACAGTTAAATGATGTGATTGTAATTTTTGAATTTGTTTCCATGTTACTGTATCCCTTCAAAAAAAAAAAAAAAAAAAAAAATTAAATTATATTTAACTTACATTTATCAAATCAATATTAATATAGTATACCAAATAATTATTTGTGCATGTTCACTCGTTGTTGCAATACACGCTGATGCCAAATATTTACCATCCGATGATGAACATAATGTAATAATTGGAAAACCATGACCATATAATTTTTGTACTTCTGGCCATAGAGTATTTTGCATTAATGTTTCTTCTTGTGGTGGTGCATTAAGAGTAGTCGGTACAAAATAATTTTCTGGATATTCATCTTTTACATGCCTTTCATTCGATGGTGTTTCTTCATCAACGTTATAAACGGCTTTGTTTGATAATCCCAGTGAAGGTACAGAAGCCCCTTTTGGCAAAGCTAAAAATACACGAAAGTAAAAATAAGAAAAAAATATTGTATTTTTTTTTTTTTTTTTTTTTTTTTTTTAAATAGTAAATTTACATTGCAAAATTCCATCTCCTTCAGGATCATTTTTTATATCACAAATACGTCGAAAATTTTCAATAAAATTTGCTGTAGCTTGAAAAGTCCGAATAATTTTTTCATCAGCGCCACTTGCAAATCTATATCTAGATAATGCAGTTATACACCACATGTCATAACCATGTACCTGTGGTCTAGCAATTTCATGCCATGTTATTTCATCATTATTATATTTCTTTTCAGATGATCTAATCCATGGTGCATGAATTCGTGTTGTTTGATCAGCTGATACAGTGAATAAAAACTGTCCTAATGGTTCCCAACTTAGATCACGTACATCATTAAAATGACCACCAACAATAACTTGTGGTTGCCAGATTGTATCATCGTTTTCAGATTGACTCCATATATGGAAACTACCTTGATATCCATGACCAATTAATGATTTGCCATCACTAGAAAATTTCCCACCAAAAAATCCTAATGAATTTCCACCAACATCACCAAGTCGTATTTTTTCCATCCAAATACCATCTTCATTTGGTGACCATATAATAAGAGTTTTATCAATTGAACTTGATAATAAATGCAGGTCTAATAATATTTAAAAAAAATTAAAATTACCAACAATAATTTAAATATAATTAACTTTCATACGATTATCATTTTTGTTCCAATGTACACCATAAACCCATCCTTCATGACCTTGTAAAACTGATTCTAAATTTACTGAAAATTTATAGCCATTATCATTTTCAATTAATTTGATTTCTATTTGTGTTTGTTCCATCTGAATATTTTCATTATCATCATCATTATTACTACTACTAACATTAATATTAGTATTAACACCATTAAAGAAACTTTTCATTTCTATCGCTTCATTCTTTTTATAATTATCCTCCTCAATTTTAGTTGAAATTTTCCATAATCGTATAAATGTATCCTGTGACCCACTAGCTAAAAGTAATTCATTATTATTAATTTGTACACAATCTATACTTCGTACCCAATCATTATGACCAATTAATTCATGTATTTTAATAAATTGCCTTTCAACTTGATCACCATTTACATATCGTTTAAATTCTGTTAATAAATATATATTATCATCATCTCCCGCATATATGAATAATATTTGTTTTGTTAATGGTAATTTTATAATTTTAATTGCAAAACAAAAACCAGTTTTTAATAAAATTGTTTGAAAACATTCAAATTCTTGTGATTTTGAATTAAAATTCCATAATTTAATTGTTGAATCAGTAGATGCAGTAGCAATTAATAAACAATCATTCAAATAAAATGCATCAACAACATTAACACCACTTTCATGTCCAATAAGAGTTTGGAATTTAATTTCATTTGAATCTTTTATATTCCATATAATTGCAGTACCATCATCAGAACCAGATATTATTTCATATTCATTTTGATTTAACAATGATGATGGTTTTATCCATTTAATTGAATTTATTCTTTTTGTATGTTGAACGAAAGTTTTTATTATTTTACATGATCCGTGAAACTAAATTAAAAAATAAAACTTGTCAAATTCTATTATTTTATATGATAAATAATGTTGTTTATTACTTATTATTTTTTTCTACCTTTGGATCCATTAGAACTACAGCATTACATGCTGCAAAAGCAATTAGACCATTTTGTCCCCAATCAACACAGTCTGGTGTTCGATTACATCCAACCGATGTATAAATATTTTTTAATTGCATTTTCTTTAATTATTAATTTTTATTGAAAACTTAAATAATTATAAACATTAAAATTTTGCTGATAATAAAGTATCAACTATCAAATCAATTCACGTTAATGTATTGCACATGTATTTCAATCCAAGTCCAACCAAATCCAAGTCAATTCTGAATTCAGTTAAATAATATTAGAAATATTTACAAATAAAATGCTTGAATTAACACGGAAGCCGAACGATATTTATAAAGTTCAATATGGATTACTTAACTGAACTGAACTACTTACTGTAGAAGGGAAGAATTCAGGGAATTAAGAAGAAGGGAAGAATTGTTATCGATAGTTTCGATTATGGAAATACTATCGATTGTAGTCTGACTTTCAACTATCGTTAATTTTTGACAAGACGGTCGAATTTGAAGCCCAAAAATATTGACATGGTAACTTATTTGCACAAGACTAAATGGATAATATAGCTGGAGAACAAGGCTCAACGTAACGAGCTGTGAAGCCATTAAAGAAGAACAAGAAGAATGGATAATAGAGTGAAAAATTTTTCTTTTATAAATATAATTAATAATGTCACTCGACTTAAAGTAGATGTCGCACAAAAAGTACGAGTATATTAAAGTTTGTTATTGTTTTTTTCGTTCCTTTTTGTTTTTGATTTTTTAAATTAATTTTTTGTTTATATATTTTATTTCATTAAAAATCGTGAATTATTATTGTTATATTTATTTAATTTAAAAAATGAATACATACATTACATACATATTTGAAAAATAAAAAGTTAAATTTTTGGAATAAATTTACTGGAAGTTTGTTTTGTACCTTTTTCAAAAACAGAACTATCGATAATTATCGATAGTTTTATTTCAAACAATCGCGACTATCGTATGATCGTTATAATTCATCAGTGAGGATTCATTTATTTATACTTTATTTTGTTGTTTTTAAGAGCGTGAAAAGGTTGTTAGTGTTGGTAACAGCCAACAGCAATTAGAATTATGGTTTCTCTCTTTGTGTTGTAGTTATAATATAGATTATTTATTCTATTTCTATACGTTAAGAATCAAAATTTTAAAGTATCAAAACAAATTCAAAAAAAAAAAAAAAACGAACCCCTGTAGCCTGTAGTCGCACATGTTTTATTTATTTACTACAAATTTTTATGGTGGCAAAAATTAAAATATGACAGCTGCAACATTTTGTCCTATTTTGTTATTTACTATTGCTATTAGTTGTTATAATTCATTAGTGTTGTTTTTAAGTATAAAAAGATAATATTCATTCAATTTTGAATGAATAATTTGTAATGCACTATTGTGTGAATTTTTTTTCGGCTTATTTGCCGTAACACAAAATTAATTAAAATAAAAAATTATAATTTATACACAATATTAACGTATTAATTTAATGTTTTTAAGTTGCGTATTACAATAAAAAATTTTTTATTTGAATTTAAATTAAGTAATGCTAAGATAAGTTGTATATATTATAATAATTATTATTGATCATATTCTAAGGTAAAGAAGAAGGGTAAATAAAATATAACAAAATTCTGAATAATATGGGATTAGACTTTGATGCAGTTGAATATTGTAAGAAAATTAAAATTAAACAAACAAATCCACCTTTTTGTTGTCCAGTTGAAAAATGTGATAAATCTTATAAATCTGTATGCGGATTACAATATCATTTAATGAATTACGATCATGACAATCCACAACCGATAACACCAATTATAACGCCAAACAGGAAAAAAGGTAGATCACGTTTAATACAAACACCAAAATCGAATGGTGAAATAAAGCCACCACCAAAAGAAGCGGTAACATATTGTGAATCAGAGAATCTAGTTCAATATGATATTGATGGTAAGAGTGTTAAAGTATCAGCTGATACAGAACTTCCAATTATATCTGAGGAAGAATATTATAAAATGTTAGAAAGTGGTGAAATTGGGCCAAAATCAGAAGTATCACCAGAACCACGTTTAAAGTTACCGGAAGCATTATTTAAGGAGATTGAAAATTACAATATATGCGATGCACCACCACGTCCTAATGCATATATTCGATTTATTGAAAAATCTGCTGAAGAATTAGATGGAGAAGTGGAATATGATGTCGATGAAGAAGATACTACGTGGCTGACAACAATTAATGAAAAGCGTGAAGAACAGGGATTGAATCCAGTCAGTATTGATACACTGGAATTGTTAATGGATCGTTTAGAGAAGGAATCATATTTTCAAGCTACAGCAACTGGTCAGAACGGAGTCGATGTTGATGATGATGCAGTATGCTGTATATGCATGGACGGTGAATGTCAAAATACGAACGTTATCCTATTTTGTGATATGTGTAATTTAGCCGTACATCAGGATTGTTATGGAGTACCATATATTCCGGAAGGACAATGGTTATGTCGTCGTTGTCTTCAATCACCGAGTACACCAGTTAGATGTGTACTTTGTCCAAATACAGGTGGTGCCTTTAAACAAACGGATCGTGGTCTATGGGCGCATGTTGTTTGTGCTTTATGGATACCTGAAGTCCGTTTTGCAAATACAGTGTTTTTAGAACCAATCGGTTTGTAATAAAGAATTTATATATGAATTGTATTCATGTCATTTAAATAAAATTTAATTTTAATTTGCAGATTCGATTGAAATGATCCCGCCAGCTCGTTGGCGTTTAACATGTTACGTTTGCAAGGAGAAAGGTATCGGAGCATGTATTCAATGCCAGAGGAATAACTGTTACGCAGCTTTTCATGTCACTTGTGCTCAACAAGCAGGCTTGTGTATGAGAATGGATACAGTGAAAGGCAATGAAAATGATGTTGTTTCAGAAACAGTACAAAAATCTGCCTATTGCCATGCTCATACCCCAGCTGATGTCAAGAGCGATGGTGAAAATAACAACAATTCAGATAAGCCCAGAGAGGATAGCCGCCATAAAATGAAAGAAGCAAGAAAATTACTAGCTAAAAAACGTTCAAGCGTTCCAGTTATATTAATTCCAACTATACCATCTGATAGAGTGAACGAAATATCAAGTTTAGTGACCATACAAAAGAAATCACAGTTTATACAAAGATTGATCGCTTATTGGACACTAAAACGACAGTATAGAAATGGTGTGCCATTGTTACGACGATTGCAAAGTCAAGGACAGAACCATAATGGCTTTGGGAGGAATGGTATTGAAGGTTCACCAAATACGTCAGAGCTATACCAACAATTGAAATATTGGCAATGCCTTCGTCAAGATTTAGAACGTGCTCGTCTGTTGTGTGAGCTTGTACGTAAACGTGAAAAATTGAAAGCAGCACTAATCAAAACAACCGAACAAGTAATTATGTTACAACTAAATCCTCTTGAAGCAACAATGAAGAAACTTCTTGATGCTTTGGTGGCAAAAGATACTACAGAAATTTTTCTAGAACCTGTCAATATTGAAGAAGTACCGGATTATATGGACATTGTAAAACAACCAATGGATTTGGGAACAATTCGAATAAAACTAGAAAATGGAGAATATTCGACGCTAGATGAAATGGAAGCTGATTTTGATTTAATGATAAAAAATTGCTTAGCATATAATAATAAAGATACGATTTATTATCGTGCTGGAATCAGAATGCGTGACCAAGGTGGACCATTATTTAGAGCAGCTAGAAGAGAATTGGAAAAAGCTGGAATTATTGAGCATCCAAAATCTGATGATTGTATTGCACAAGAAGTTGATGATGAATTAAAATATTTATTAAAAGAAACACCAACAGAAGCTGTACTTCAGAAAATGTTAATTCTAGCGGATAAAGCACAAGCACTTAAAAACCCAACACAGCGAATAAAACGTGTAAAACAAATCCGTTTTGAAATTTCTAAAATGAAAAAGACCATTATGAAAACAAAGGTTGCATCAGTATGTTATGAAATCTTTTTAACGTACATATGTATGTATATTAAAATTTATAATTTCATTTATTTTTTTATAAATTTAGAAAGTAGTGTCAGACAGTTCTCAATCTGATGGTGAAACTAAAGTTGATTTACCGATACAAACTCCTCCATGTAGCCCGGTTAAAACAATTGGCTGTAGTATATCACCTTCTGGCGTTAACAGACGGTATGTTAAGGTTTTTTAAAAAGTGCTTTTTATTTTTATTTTCTTATTTTTGTTTCTTTTTAATTTAGGACTGCTGTATTGTTTACACGTAAAGCACAAGCCGCTTTAAAACGTCCTGAAATTGTTATGAAAGAGGAATCATCATGTGACACATTGTCTACTGAGAAAGTGAAAAGTCCGAAACGAATGCAAAAAATTAAAAGGTTTTCTAATCGACGTAGTATTGATGATGGTGATTTACAAGGTGAACATCATCCGAGAAGTACGACAACAAGCCCAACAAAATCACCTAATAAAGAATCATATGAGACTATACCAGATAGCTTTCGAGTTTATAGAGCTAACACAAACCGTGAAATATCAGAGAGTGAGGCAAGTGGATTAAGCGATATAATATCGGGTACATGTAGTAGTTGTTCTAAATATAGCGGAAGTGAAACTGGTTCAGATTTTTATGCTAGTACTGATGATGGAATAAGTGCTACCGATTCTGAAATGATGATATCACATAGTGATCTTGAATTTGATGATGAACATGATAATGATCATGATCATGAATCTGAAAAAATGAAACTTTCATCGTCTCCCTCATCGATATGCCGATTATCGCAAGCAGCACAACAAATTGAACAGCAGGAGCAACAACAGCAAAAACAAGATAAACCTGCATTAGAACCATTACAATTAGTTTGGGCTAAATGTCGAGGATATCCTTGGTATCCCGCTTTAATTATTGATCCTAAAACGCCAAAAGGATATGTTTATAATGGTGTGCCATTACCAGCGCCACCACAAGATGTATTAAATTTACGTAAAAATTATACAGAAGAGGTATTTCTGGTATTATTTTTTGATGCTAAACGCACATGGCAATGGTTACCATCAAATAAATTGGAATTATTAGGACTTGATAAAGAATTAGATCAAGCTAAATTAGTTGAATCACGTAAACCAACTGAACGAAAAGCTGTTAAAAAAGCCTATCAAGATGCTTTACATTATCAGAATCAAGTATCTGATTTAGATGCTCAAGGTCCAGGAGCTGTTATGTAATTTAATTGTATTAAACTTTTTATACTTCTTAATTTTTATTTACATTTGTTAAATAGTCATAACAAATCGGCAAAGAAAAAATGTAGATAAACTTTTAAAATGCATTACAAACTGATTAAAAATCATTTTATATGATTTTTTAATGTATTATAGACGTCAATCTTAATTTCCAAGGGATTTATTAATGTAGTTTATAAGTTTTTTAAAATTTTATTTTTCATTTTTAATTTTCATAATAAATCAAGTTATGCTTTATATACATATATTCGATTTGTAGAAATTTAAAATTTTTGTATATATTTGTGATTATAAAATTGGACAATGATATAATTAAGAAAAAATATTGTGTGAGTTCTGGTATATACATATAGGTATATTTCAGAACATTTTTTTTCAATTTTAATAATAATTACTAAATTTCAATCGTAACACGAACAATAATTAAAAGTAATAATTTGTTATTTTTATCTAGATATTTTAATTGTAAGGCAAAAATGAAAAGCAATTTATTCATTAAATAAAAAAATATTTGAAAAATATATTTATGTATTTTAAATCATTCATTTTCTATTAATAATTAAATGGGCAGATTATTATTTTAATAAAATTTAAGTTATAATTTATAAAGTAGAAGAATGGGAGGTATTTTATTAAATTAACACAATATAAATGATTGTATGAAAACAAAGTCAAACAGATCAATGAAAGGGAAAGGATTTTTAGAATTTAAATATACAAACATTTGCTTTCTTTAAGATTCTCTTCATATTTACATATATAACATTGGCTAGTATTGTTTTCAAGGTGATTGGTATAAGTGAGGGTAGATATTGTGTGTCACATAATTACTAATAATTATGTATATGTAATTTTATTATCACATATAACAGTGTAAAATGGCCAATGCTCTGATAATGATAATAGAACATGTGTGTGTATTGTGAATATACATACATACTAATTTGTATTGTTCGTTTATTCGTCCTCACATGTGTGTAACAAACATATAACAATATATATACATACATAACATAACTATCTTTTTACAAAAAATTTGTACATACATATATGTATGTTTGTATGTGAATTTAAAAATATATAAAAATACATGAATACTTGCAGTATTTTTTTTTATTGTTTATCCAAATGCATATACTATATATATTTTTTTAAATGCATTTACAAAATAAAAAATTATTTCTCCTCAATATTCATAAGTATTCATGTATATATGTATGTATATGTATATGAATTCAATACATATTCATATTTTGAAAATATATATCATGTATAATATGTATATTTAATTATGTACTCGTATGTAGTTTTTAAACGTGTGTACATCGTGTATGAAAAGAATTAAGAAATTTGAATAAGGGAGAGAAAATTACATCGATGACCACCACAAATGATAATCTAAATTCCATTTGAAGGAAGAGAAGTATATCTATATATGTGACGTTTTTTTTATTAAAAGATTTCCAGTAAATTGAATCTTTTTTTTTTTTTTTTGAAATATATACAGAAATAAATAATAAACAAACATGTAATTACATACACACATTCATATATATTATTCCATTTGTAGGCGATATGTACATATTTATGTATATTGTGTATTACACGCTTATGTTCAGGGCTTATGAGCATACAAATAAATAAGTATTCCATTTGATAACAACTTGATCTGTGATTATTAGAGTCAAACACTTGATAACAAATAATAAATCGAAGTTAAGTTGATTTCTGCAATCAGTTTCATATGAGCCCAATTATAAATCAATACTTTTAGTCTGTACTTACTTTTTTTGTCCGTTAAAAATTGAAATTTGCATTTTCAAAATAACAAAAAAAAAAAATTAGATATAAAAAAATTAATTTTGTTTTTAAGCAATTTACAAAAAAAAAAAAAAACAAAATTATTTTAATTTAATATTAAATATATTCAAGTGAAGTGAAATAGTGATAATTCAATGCATGTTAAATAAATGTAAATTATTTTAATAATTTCAAATAATTTTGAAAAACAAAATTTTTTTTTACATCTTTATGTTATATTATGCAAATCAAAAATTCTGCAATTTAAATTTATGATTTTTTAAAAATATTTTTTTATTTAAAAAAAAAAAAAATTAAAATTAAGTGTTAACTGAAATCTAACATAAAATTTACAAATAAAAATAAATGGCAGAAAATAAATTAACAACAAATTTAAATACTCAACATCAGCAGCATCAACAAGTGGCTGAAACTACAATAGCTACACCATCATTAAAATTGATAAAGGCAACAACGAAAATAATAACAGAAAATCCAATAACAGATAATAATAATATGGATAAACATGATAAATCAATAGTATCATCAGCAATAACAACAACAATACCAGTAGATAAAAATAGACAAGATATTCTAGTAAAATCTAATCAAAATAAAATTGAAAATCATAATAATTATAATAATGATCATCATCAACAGCAACAGAAAAAGCATCATCGTAGACAATTATCAGATAAAATTGAAGTATCTGTTGTTGTATCATCACAATATGAGAATCGACCACAATATGCTCAACCAATTATTATAAAGCAAACTAATTTTTTTGCACCTATTTATGATGTATTAGGATTTACAACAAAAAATAAAGATAATAAACCAGAATTTACTCCAAAGGAGATTGGAACATTAATAAGTATGTACCTGTATGATTGGCATTCTTTTTTTGAAAAAATAATTTTTTTTTTTTTATATTTATAAGAATCTGTTAAAAGTTTATTACCACTCTTACAAATTGTATTTATATAGATTTTAATGCTTCATGCTTGGATTTTCGCTACAAAAAGGATTAATAGTTATCATTAATTCATATAAGTATGTATAGATAACTATGTAACATAATTGCAAAATCACTGTTTACGTTGATGTACAAATTTATTTCTTTTGATTGATAAATAATATATGCGTACACAATTACTACAATATATTGTATAGAACGCTTGTATTCATGTATCAATTACGTAAATTTCGTTTACAAGCATAAATAATTCTTGTTTGTTACTTTATTATTAAAAAACACACTAAATTTTGATAATCATATACAAAATTCGAAAAGAAAAAATAAATCATATAAATTGGTAAATTAAACAAAAATACATTTTCTAAAAATTCTAATAATATTTTTTAAAATTTTTTTACAGCATATTTTTTATTTTGTTTTTTCTATATACATATGTATGTATGTACGATTTACAAAAGAGCCAAAAATAATTTTCTTTTTTTTTTCTTTTCCGACTAAACAGTCCTAAAATGGTCTTTTGCCTCTAAAAGAATTTGCCTCCACCTCACTCGATCTTTCGATACCTCAATCCAGTTTTGTTATCCTGCGCTTTCTGATGATCCTCTAGCACCTTTCGCATTGGTCTTCCTCTATGGGTCTTATTCCATCAATATTGTTGAACAGTGGGCATCTACATGGATTCGAAACATCCATCCTGTTCATGTGTTTAATCCACATCAGTCTATTGGTTTTGATGAGTGAGAGTATATCCACGTTGTCATATATATCATATATTTCGTCATTTGTTCTTCTACGGTATACGTTTGGGTTAATAAAAATGATCATCATAAGATATTTTTTTAATTATAAAAAAAAGAAAAAAATCCTTTTAACGTTAGGTACATTGGTACATAGAAATTCTGAAAGTATATTTTTATGTATAAATTATACATACGTATGTATATTGAATAATTTTCAAAAAACTAAAGACTTTTTAAGAAAATTTCCTTTTATAATGTACATTTTATTTTACGTTATTAATATAAAAAACAAAAAAAAAAAAAAAAAGAAAAGAAAAACAGCTAACAAACAAAAAAGACTGCAAAAAAATTTCTCTTTCATCGCTAAGTACAAATATGGAATTAAAAAAAAAAAACCCCTAATTTATATTGATCTATTCATGTTGTTATTGTCATTACATAATTTTTATTGTAATTTTAAAAAATTATAAAAAATGTACGTTGATAAAATTTTGAATTTTACCCGAAAATACGGGAATACATAGTATATAAATAATATAGGAAAAAATAATTGATTTATGTAAAATATAATAAATATACAAAAAATCTCAGCTGTTTTCAATGCATGCATAAATAAATAACAAAAAAATATTTTAAAAACAGATAAAGAAAACAACAAAAGAATTTTGTATGTAAATAAAATAGATATGCACGTACCTACATATTTCATTGATGTACATATATACAACAGATCTACATATGTATGTATGTATATAAACATATATCTGTATATCATATTCTTTGCTCTGTTCAAAATTATCACTTTCAATTTGACCCTTCTGTTATGACCTAAAACGTTAATAATGATAAATGAAAGTAGTGCGATTATAAGTACACATTTTATGTATGTATGTATATACATACATACATATGTACATACATATCTGCATATGGATTAATGGAGATAGTATAATTATGTATATACGTACGTAGACACATTATTATTTCAGACATATTATACTATACAGTCAATTAAATATTTATGCTATTATTATGTCTTATCGTGGTCTTATCATATAAATATTAATAATATACGCAATGAATGGATTTCTTAATACATATGTATATTTATTATTTGTTATTAAAGCAAAAATAAAATTGTCTCATTTTTATAAATTTTACACCTAATTTTTATATTATACCTAATCATAGATTTTTTTTTTTTTTTTGAAATTTAAAGAAAAAGGTCTTCTTTTTTTAAAAAAAAAAGAAAAACAAAGAAAGAATTTAATAATTTTTGTTTTTTTAAATTTATAAATTTAAAAATTTGGTAATTCCTATCAATATTCTAAGATGATAATTTCGATTTTACACGATTATTTCCTTTTTTTATTCAAAATATCTTTAAAACAGTTTAAATGACGTTAGAAACGAGAAAAAAAAGATTCTTTTTTTTCTACATTCTCGTAGATATGCTACATGTGCATACACATACATATGTATTTATATTATTGTCCAATTAAATTTTCTACAGAATTTTATGAATCTATGTTATATTCAAATTTTACTGATAACATTTTTTTTTTTTAAATTTCTATCTACATTTAATGATTAAATTTAGTTAATGTGGGTTTTCGTTTTTTTATTTTTATTTTATTTATTTAAATTTTAAATTCATGCTGCTGTATAAATAAACAATTTCTATCAACATGTTGTAGAAATACATATTATTACGTACATGCTTGTTTATATACGTATGTGTGTACATACATGCATGCAAGTTGTAAAAAAAATTATTTAAAGCACATGTTTTATGAAAAAAACATAGAAAACCATGTGAAATAAAATAGATCATTGTCGACATCAGACGTAAAGATAATTTTATATGATTTTGATTGATTTGAAATGAAATAAAAGGCACTGATCTTTTCATTCAAATCAATTTTTTTTTTTAAATTAATCGTTACATTTTAATGAATTAACGTGTAACTAAATGCAATGTCATTTGCTCAATCAAAATATGATTTTAATGAATTAAAAATCATGATCGTAGATTATTCAAATGTATTATACGATTATACGTACAATTATGCACCTACAGTGTATCTCCATAGTCAATGTTGCCCTAGAAAGCAATATTTATTTGATAGTTCATATTGCCAGGAAATATTCCCAATGGAGACCCTGGCTTAAGGTCTTATGAAGATTTTTTAAAGTGGTACCATTTTAACTATTGTACATCACTATGCATTGATATTCAAAAAATTCATCTGATATAAAATAAAAGCTTTGTGGATTGTGGTAAGACTGCTCCTGAAACAGTCTAATTAGAAGTTATGAGAGGAGAAAAAAGACATACTTATGTACTCCCATAAAACCTTAAGTGCATAATATTTGTGGACAGAGTATATATTATATATATTTCTAAAAATTTTATGTATCCTAGAAACGTCCATAAAAAATGGCTATTAATGATCGATTTAATTTTATAAATGAAATTTCAAATTATTTAATTGAATATTTGAAAATTAATTTTTTTTTAAAAAACATAGTTTCCTTTTTGTTTTGAATTGAATATCAATTTCTTTTCTTAAAAATTTAAGAATGTGATGAATGAGAATGTTTTCCCTGTGTAGAAAAAAACTAATTGGTAATATTAAATTTAAAATTGTATTTATTTTAAAAATTGAATTGATTTTAAAAAATAATTTTTTGATTATTAATTATTATTATTTTTATTTTTTTTTTACTTTTTTAAAATTAATTGCTAGTGTTCATTTTACTACTTACAATCTTTATGACTAGCGGAATTGGTGTTTTCATAATGTGGTTTACAGATGTTTACAATAGTCAATATACTTCGGTAAATTAATTATATACTAAAATATTTTAATTTCAAAATTATATTTTATAATTAAAAAAAAGAACGATTACATTTCAAAAATTCATGTTTTTTTTTTTTTTGTTTTTGTTTTTTCGCTTCTTTAAATTTATCACATAGAAATTAGTCCTATCAAATAATTCAGTTGCAGCTAAATGGTGGACTCATCCACCAATAAGTCCACATTTAAAAGTTCATATATTTAATTATACAAATGTAGATAAATTTGTTAAAGGAATTGATAAAAAATTAAAATTAGTTGATCTTGGACCTTATGTATACGCAGAAAATTCAACAAAAGTAAATGTTGTATTTAACAATAATCATACCATAACATACAAGGTAAAATGATTTTGCAAAAATTTGTTCAAAAATAAGAAAAAAAAATAAATAAATAAATAATAAAAAACAAAAATTATGCTTTTATGGAATCCTTTTTTTAGGAACATAGATCGTATAGATTTATTCCAGAATTATCATCTGGCAAACAATATGATCAAGTTGTTGTACCGAATGTTCCATTATTGTCAGCGATTGCATCAATCAAAAATGAGAAGGCATTCTTTAAACCATTTTTAGGTTTAGCATTATCATCAACAAAAATGGAACCATTTAAAATTTTGGCAGCTGATTCCTTATTATGGGGTTATGATGATGATTTAATCAATTTATCAAAAACATTCAGTTCGAAACCTGTACGATTTGATAAATTTGGAATGTTAATAAATGTAAGTTAAATTGATTTTATATTTAATTTGAAAAATGAAATTTATAAAAAATTTTCGAAATAACAGCGTAATGGTACTGGTACAGATACTTTTCAAATATATAATGGTGAAGATGATTTACGTAAATTAGCTATTATTAGTCAATTTAATGGTAAAAATTCAATGAATTTTTGGTCAACGGATGAATGTAATCGTGTCGATGGTACTGATGGTTCACAATTTCCACCATATTTATTAGATAAAAAGAAACGTTTAGAAGTATATATTCAGGCATTATGTCGTAAATTACCATTAGTATTTGATTCTGAAGTGAATGTATTCGATGGTGTACCAGCATGGCGTTATAAAACTCCATTAAATGTATTCGCTCATCCAAATGATAATCCAGATAATCAATGCTATTGTCATATTGAATCTGGTGTATGTCCACCAAGTGGTTTATTTAATGGTACAAGATGCTATGAAGCACCAATATTTGTATCATTCCCACATTTCTTTTCTGGTGATCCAGCATTATATGAAGAAGATTTTGATGGTATACAACCGAATGCAAGTATACATCAAACATTTGCTGATATTCATCCAAGATTAGCATTTCCAATTGATGGAGCATCAAGAATTCAAATTAATATTCAATTACATAAAGAAAAACTTATAGCACAAAGTAAGTATATTATATACTTTATATAGCTGATTTAATATATTATTTTCAGATATGTAGTAGGTATAATAAACAAAACTTTAGTATAATCAAAGCATTACGAATAAAATAATGTTTTTAATACATACATACAAATTGTGCTGATGTATGTGCATATGAGTACGTATGGACATGTGTTTATACCAATTATTCTACGAATTATTTTATTTCACAGTTTTTCCTATACTTTTAATTTTAATCTATTTTTGCACATTTCCTATCTGATAATAATTATTATTATTATTATTTTTCCATTTTTTTTTTGTTTTTTTTTTTTTTTTTGCTAGAACTTAATCGATTCAAAGAAAACATGATTTTACCAGTAATATGGATTGAAGTTACTTCTGGTGAATTAACAGCTGAATTACGTGCATTAATATATCATAGTTCATTTAGTGCTAATGCAATACAATTAGCATTAAAATATGGAACATTATTAACATTTGCTACATCATTTGCTCTATTAATGATCGCATGCTATTATAGAATAAAACCATCAATATCGCCATCATCATCGCCAACACCATCACCATCAACACCACCACCATCATTGCCAACATCACCAGCATCTGTAACACCATCATTATCAATAAAATCTATTAAACCTGAATCAATAATATGCGAAAATTTAGAAATTACAGAATCAACATACGAAGAATTAAACGATGAAACAATTATTGATAATAATACAACATCCAATTTATAAATTCGATTAAAAGAAATTCCTTAATTCCCTGATTATATATAGGTACATATTTAAGTGCTTGCCATAAAGAATTTATTTAAAAAACAAAATGAAAATGTAAGCCAAAAAATGTAAACAAAAATCAACATTTTCTAGTTTGAAAAAAAAAAAAAAAAAAAAAAAAAATATTGTAAAACAATTATTTTATTAATTTCTTTCTAATTAATGATTTAAAGTTTGAATATTGTCTTTGTGCATAGACATTAAGTTAAATATTTTGTTGATTTTTTTTTTGTCATTTTCAAAATAAGATTTGTAATAAATTCTACTTATATTTATGTAGATAATATTAAAAATTTTTCTTTTGTTAAATTAAATATATAAATGTATTAATTAATTTCATTTTAAAATTACATAGGTACATATTTTTAATTATAATGTATGTACATGTAATATTTAAAAAAAAAAAATCAAAATACTTAATAAATAAATAAAAATAAATTGACTGACTAATATATTATTTTGTTAGTACAAAAAGGGAGAGAATGTTAAAAAAAATATATACATATATGTATATAAATAAAATCGGAGAATAAAAATTTAATTTAAATTTAAAAATGTGTAATAAATAATTAGAAAAAGGAAATGATTTATTTGTCAATAGAAATTAAATTTAAATAAACAAAAATATAAATGAATATTTAAAAAAAAAATTGAATTACCTATACTCTGTCCACTAATATTATGCACTTAAGGTCATATGGGAGTCCTTTTTCATTTCTTATAATTTCTAATTAGACTGTTTCAAGAGCAGTATTACCACAATCCACAAAGTTTTTATTATATATCAGATGAATTTTTTAAATATCAATACATAGTGATGTCAAATGGTACCATTTAAAGTAATCACCATAAGACCTTAAGTGCATAATATTAGTGGACAGAGTATACCTATATTTTAATTTAATTGTGTATTAATTTTAATAACTTTTAAAATTCACATAAAAATGAATATTAGCGGATATATTTAAAAGATAACCTTTGAAAAAGCAAACCAAAAACAAAAAAAAAAGGGGGAGGGGAGGAGAGAGGGGAAGAAACTCTTCCATAACCTATTCTTCTTAATATTTACCTATGTAATTTAATAAATGGTTTTCATGTGCTACAACACAACAGATATATACATACATACTATATGTATGTAGAATGTAGGTATGTTACAAAAGTTAATTTTCTTTAATTCTTTTAACCTTGGAAATTTGTTGTCATACATGTGTGTGTGTGTAATTAAACACACGGTATTATAATGTACACTTAATATAGGTGTGAAAAGTTCTGTAAATTTATTACATGTTGTACACGGGATAATACACTAATGGTAAAAATAGTTATAATTGATATATACACTAATGGGAAAAAAGGTATTAATTAAAAACAACATTTTTTTTATTTTGATTGTCAAATTATTACTGTTTAATAAACATTTATAATAAATAAAGGATATTCATTAAAATTAAGGATATGTATTTACATATTTTTATTTTTTCAAATTCGATTAAAAATTTTTGCGAATTCATATATTTTCCATTTGGATACAGTATCAAATTCATTCGACCACCAAAAATACTTTTGTATAGTAAACTGTTCGAATACTTTTTCTTATCAATGTAAAATATACAACAAATATTTTTAATAGGTAGATATAGGTGCAAACATTATTTTTACAATTTTATTTTAAAATTAAAAATCTCAACTATATTTATCACTATTTTAACAGTTATTATTTTGGAAACATTATTATACATAATGTACAACAATTACCTTGAAAAATATAAAATTTTTAATTGTTATCATTGACTTTATTACTGTCACAAGTTCATTATGTACCTACATTAGGTATTATAATGTATTATAAACACACACATGTGTACATTGTATTTATGAGTTATGTATAAAAATTAAGAATATTATTTCATTTTAATTTAATTTATGTATTTACCTTTTCATTTTTTTTATTTTAACTTTTTAATGAAATTAATTGTATCAAAATTGTATCTAGTTGATATATAAAAATATGAATTTATTATTATTTTAAAACATTAAAAATTTAAAATTTTCAGTTACGAAATGTAATATGTATGTATACTCTGTCCACTAATATTATTCACTTTAAGGTTTCATGGGAGTACATATGCCTTTTTTATTCTCTTTATTATATATCAGATGAATTTTTTAAGTATCAATACATAGCGATGTAAAATGGTACCACTTTAAGTAATCGCCATAAGATCTTAGCTAGGTAGGTAGGTAAAGGTGGTCGCTCACCAAATCCCAAGCAAGCACATTTAGGCCAGAAAGGCCCATTGCGATCCATAAGATCTTAAGTGCATAATATTAGTGGACAGAGTATAGGTACTTATTTATTTATGTCTTCCGGGATTTATTTTTTGTATACATAAATGAAATGATATACCTATACATTCGTAGATTTATACTTTCAAAAATATTGAGTTTCCTTTAAAATTTATTCCAAATGTTTATTCAATGATAATATTTATACAATTAATTATAGAACAGAATTTTGATTTTATTGGCCAAATTAGATAATAAAATCTGATTATTATACTATTTATTCTGATTAAACGTTTTGTAATGATTTTAAAGAAAATTTCAATCATGATAAATGATAATAGCATTTCTATTCGAGATGCAGGGCATATTGCATAAATAAAGTTATTTAAATTTCATACTTTTGTAATAATATGAAAAACCGATTAGATATTGAAGAATAGGTAGATTCATTTGACGGTAATTTATTTTTTATTGCAGTTGCGTATGTTGTAATTTTTTTTTTCGTGACATGTATTGTGAAACATATCAAACCGTTTTATTTGAAAGTGGTGTAAGTCAAAAATTGTTGTTTTTGTATAAATCACATTACAAAAATATTAAACTTTAGTATCCCAGTATCTTATTTAGAAGTCAAAGGTTTATACTTTTCTATTGAATTAAGTAAGGAATATATATAAATGTAAAATATTAAATATCACAGAATTAAAAAAATTAACTTATTCCACTTACAAATAAAACGACTCATATAACACAGTAATTTTTGATTTTTTATGCATCTTCAATTATTGATGTTTTAGTTCAGTGATTTCTTTTTTGTTTTATATAACATGTCTTATTATATCATTTTCAGTAATCCGAGTATTCATCTACATACATATATAAAAACTGAATGAATTCAATGCTCAGTTAAATGACAATATATTTACCGCATCGATTACAATCAATTACAATTTAATCATTATGATATTATTATTTTCATTGTAATTTTACTCATATAGTATGTATATTAAATTGCATATTTTTTTCTATATATTTATTTATTACCAATAATTTAATCCAATATAATCATTCGAAGAAATCAAACATACCCATTTGCAACATATCAATTTAAAATTTTTCAATATTAATAAATACGTGAAATATGTGAATTATCTGTTATTTAAATTTTTCCCATAATTATCAATACATAATTGAAGATAGATTATGCAAATACAAGTGTAGAACATACATTTGATCTAATATGACGTACAATATTGAGTCTAAAATTTTATATGACACCTAAACTTCGTAATAAATTTTTGTTTCACTTGTAAATTCACATAAATATGTATGTTTTTTTTTTTTTTTTTTAAATTATCTTATATTTTATTTTATTTTCACAGTATTTAATTATATTAATGCAAAAGTAAGCCATTATAATTTTTACTGAACTCTTTTTTTTTTCTACCTAAATGTACATATTTATTTATTTATTTTTTTTTTTGTTTCATTTTTCCGATAAATACACTTTTGCCTCTTTTTTTTAAATTTTTTTTATTGAAATTTTAAAACAATTATTTTTTAAAAGTAAAACTAGTAACGGTAAAGTAAAGTAAATACAAGATAAATTAATTTTAATATAATAATATATGTATCTATATAAAAAATATTATAACACTAATTTTAAAACAAATATATGTAATTCTTTATTCTATACTCTGTCCATTAATATTATGCACTTAAGGTCTTACGGAGATTACTTAAAGTGGTACCATTTAAAATCACTATGTATTGATATTTAAAAAATTCATCTGATATATAATAAAAGCTTTGTGGATTGTGAAACAGTCTAATTAGAAATTATAAAAGAAGAAAAAATACATATGTACTCTCATAAAACCTTTAAGTGCATAATATTAGTGAACAGAGTATAAAATTAGTAAAAAACAATATATTTGCTCAAAAAAAAAAAAAAAAAAAAAAAAACAAACAGTAAAAATTATGCAAAATTTAAATAAAAATTTTTATTACCTAAAATATATATCATTTCAAAATTTTATATACATACATATCATATTTATTACCTAAAGATGGCTATAAATTAATTGAAATCATTTACCACATTGCATTTATGAATAAATAATTCGAATAATTTATATTACAATCGGTGCATTCTATTTGTTCATTTAATCATATATGCTATAAATATAATATATATGTATATATGTGTGTTAATGTACATTAACCCAGTAATATTAAAAACCGTTAAATTATTTAAAAAATAAATGTGCATAACATATACATACAAATGAAATAAATGAAAAAAGTAAAATTATTTTATTTTTGTGGTCTCATAGATATTAGATAGGTATATTAATTCAAATCGAAATATAAATCAAATTTTTTTATATGATTTTTTTTAAACGTTTTATTTTTTTAACGTTCATTTCATAACTCTCGTATATTACACTTTAAATAATTTGTAATTTATAAGATGATAAATTTAACAATCATTAAATGATCATATAAGTATGTAATTTTTTCTGGGCTTTTAACATATGAATTTAGAAACATGGATTAATAAAGATACAAAGTACAAAGGTATCCATATTTGTAAGTACACATATCTTACATATACTGTATATCTCGTTATTTGTATAATTCACAATTTGAATTTAATTACAAAAACAAAAAAAAAACAAAAAAAAAATTAAATTTGATTATTTTGTATAATTGCAGCAATAAAAAAAACATTTATTTAGAAATTCGAATTTGTATGTGAATTCTACAATATACTTGCATTTATAAATGATATGAAGTATAAATTTTCACATGACTAGAATGCATACATTTATATAGTTAAAGAAAAAAAAAATCAAATTTAACATGAAAATAAAAAAAATTGCACTTTACACATTCACTTTTTTTTTTATACGAATAAAAAGTGAGAGAAAAAGCTTGATTTAATTACTTGCTTCCTTTTTAATCATATTAATATGTAGAACAGGTATAACATTTGTTCTTATATGTACATATATAGTGAGATATATCAGATTTAATTATAGTATAATATACAGTATTTATAGTGTTTTAAATTACAGGTGTATATATCACAATTAAAAGCTATAATCATTCAACATACACGTAGATACGTCATACATACGTAGATGATCATTGATATATTGTATATTGTACGTACATACGTGGGTTTATTAAAAAGTTATTTTAAAATGCATTTTTAGATTTTGTAAACAAATTGTAATACATATTTACAGTAAAGTTCTTATTGTGAAAGGAAGAGAAAGGAATAAAAAGGTTTAATGTACTCTGAAATCAAAAAAAAAAAAAAAAACACTATAAAAAGCAAGTGAATATACAAATGGTAGAAGATATGAAAATTTTAGTTTTTCCATTGTTTACCAAGGTCGAGTAGCAGTTTTTACTGTTTTTGACATTTTAATGATTTTATTTTTTAAGTTTAAATACATTTGACCTTCAATTTGTGTATTACATATGTGACATTAAAAATTTTTTTTATTTTGTTTTTTTTTTTAAATCCTTGTAGCATTAGTGGATCAGTTATAATATTTTTGGTTTAATAATTACAAAAATGTCAGTATAGTGTGTACAAATTACGTTAACAGTATAAATTTTTGATGTGCAATCAATGCAATCATATGTATATAAAAGATTTTATATACACAAATACATTATATTTAAAATATATTTAATGATTTAATTAGATGTATACTAAATTAATATAGAAAGATTTATTGAACGTATAAAGGATAAATTGCGTGCAAATATGTGATTTTGTACATAATTTATTTTTATTATTTTAAATTTTAAATGCATTTCAATTACATATGTATACCTTACCTTCGAATTCAATGTACATATATGTATATTAAATTCTAATTATAGTATTGAATTTACGTATGAATTGCATATACTATACCTATGTATGTACATACATACTATATATTTAATTAATCATAAATGTTGAGTCCGCATATATACTCACATACACGAGTGTATGAATACAAGTATAATGTATGTATGTACATACATATGTACATGAATTAAATCGATAACATATTTATTGTATACTTGTACAAAGGTAGTATACAATGTATAATAGAGGATTCAATTATTAAAGAAATAAATATAAAGTGTACATACATACATATATGTATTGTACACATTTCGATTTAATTTTTTTTTTTTTTCAAATATTAGAAATAAATATAATTGCAATGAAGTATAAACGAAAATATAAAAGAATGCAATTTCATTCTCAAATAAATGCAATTGTGGTAACTACTTTTTATTATTATTATTTTTTTTTTTAATTTTTTTTTTTTTTTTTTTTTTTTGTAACAAGAAGCATTCATACTACTTATGCACATAATGCAGTAATACATATATGTATGTATGTGTATGCATGTATGAATTTACATTTATCAGTGTAGTTGAATTTATTTAATATTCAGTCATTTAAATTAAATCAGCAAGTTATAATAACAAAAAAAAAAAAAGTGATTATCAAGCACAAATGACAAACTGTTTATAGTACAAACAAGTATTGTATAATCAGCAACACAAATGGTTTAAGTAAAATTTCATATATATATGGTAAGTAAATGAATATGTTGAGATTTAATTATATTATTAAATATTTTTTAAAATTAAATAAATACGAAAAATATAATCAATCGTACATTTACGTCCTATGTAAAACTTAACTTTGTGTCTATAAACTATTAAAAATAAATAAAAAGTTATTAATTTTTATATTTTATGTATATATAAGAAAAATATATGTATGTATATTCAAAATGTACGCATATTGTATTATTTTATTATATTATTTCATGAGCTTTTTTCCAATTTTCTAATAGTTACCTTTGTTTATTGTAAATATACATATTAAAGTAAGAGTACACAACGTAAGTAATACAAGCAAAGTCAAAAGTCAACTCAATAAATGCCTTAACTATTTTTTATTAACTTGGTAATGGGGATATTGGGGAATTGCAGGTGAATAATATGGAAAGTAACAACAATAAAATAAAAGCAAAATACATGAAAAATAAAATTTGTTTTTTTTTTTTTTTTTTTTTTTTTTTTGTATATAGGAATTAAGATGCTTTGCTTACTTGTGCTTATTTGATTGTTGGTAATTTTTTTTTATTTTTATTTTTATTTTCAATAGTGATTAACAAAAAATTACAATATCTGTACACAAAATCATCGTATACTTACGTACAACTTACGAGTACGTTTTATAGTGAGTTTATAAAAATTTTACAGGTATGTAAATGCCGATTAAGTATTTTACGTTAGTCGCTATACGTGTATATAAGTATATACATGTCCACCAGGTAATATATGCAAATAAATGTAGATTTTTTTTTTTTTTTTTTTTGAATGTATATGATATTATATGATATATGGTAACTGTATATTTATGTATATATACATATACATACGTACATATGTAATGATTATATGTATATTAAATATAGGTAAATGCAATAATGTAATAGGTATTATATTCACGTTCTTTGTACAGTACTAATAGCAGATAGGTCAGCTGTTTTATTATTGTATTTATTTTACTATTATTATTATTATTAAAGTTTTTTGTTTTTTTTTTTTTTTTTTTTATTCTTTATAAAATATGTAGGTACTGTTTGATGGTAAGACTGTAAATTTAAATGTATAAATTTTATTATTTTTACATTACATTTTATATGAATATACACATACATACAAATGTATATATAAATATATGCAGATATATCTGTATATATTTGTACGAACGACTGAATATAGGTATTGTATATATGTATGTATATGTACATATATTATATTTTAAATTTAACTGCATATAGTATAAAGGTACTCGTATTACATACAAATAAACATGATAATATTCAGTAATACATCGTATAATTTGGTTGTTTTGTAACGTTTTGTGATTCAATGGGTTTTCTTGAAATGTACAAAAACAATATAGGTATGTATACAAATATTTTTATACTTAGAGAGTTTTTTAGCTTTAACCTGTTACAACTATAAGATAGTAAGTCCAGTCTGTTTTTGATAGTCGCCAATTATAGTACATGTCGATTATTATTTATAATAAAATATAAATAGATACACAAGCATAACAATTGTTTGTCGTTTTTGTTTTGTTTTTTTTTTGTTTTTCTCTTTTTACAAAACATTGGTTTTTGGTGTTTGGTTCTTTTTTTTTTTTTTTTTTGATTTGCATTACATTTCATCATATGAAATTCATAATTAAAATTGATTGATTAGTATGAAAATATTTTGAATATAATTAAATGTATGAATACCTGCTGATATCTTATTATTATTATTATTATTATTATTGTTATCAATATCATTATTATTATTATTTTATTTTTATTTTTTTTTTTTTTAATTAATTTAAATTTTTTGTGATGTTCATTTGCACCTAAACATTTTGATGTTTTAAGTTGTTGTTTTTATAACATATTAGGTCTATAGTGTAAATTTAAATATTACAATATTTAAACAAGACATTTTAATATTATAAAAAAAAAAAAATAAATAAACGTTACAAAAACAAACTTTTTAAATCCGTTTTAATTATATGGAAATGAAAAAAATAAAAAAAATAATAAAAAATTAATAAAATAAAAGTAAAAATTAGGTCATACAGTGTGTTTATAAATACATATTAATATTTTTTTGATCGTCAATTAAAAAAGAAAAGGAGCAAAAAAAAAAAAATAAATAAATAAATGAAACGTTGAAAATCTACATAAAATATATACAGTTATATGTAAATTTATTTTTATTTTTTATTTAATTACTTGTCCTCTTGCACGAATCATGTGTAAGGTATACCTACATATTTTAAATAAAATTTTACATTAAATGAACAATTTCATATGGAATCTAAATAAATTTATAATTTAAAAAAAAATGAATCAATTAATAATTTTCAAATATACATAAATTATTACAAGTATATATATCAAAATGTATCTAAAAAAAAAAAAAAAAAAATTATCTAAATAAAAAAAAAAAATTGAAATAAAAATTTTTAATTAATAGGACATTGCAAAGCCTTTTTAAATAACGAAAAATTGAATAAAATATTATTACAATTATTACAAACACATATATATATATATATGTACATATAAACTGTATGTAATATTTGTTTAAATATATATTATTTACAAAATCGTACATACATACATCATTAATATAATATATTATAAATTAATTGTGCAAGTGCATTACAAAGTGTGAATATACGTACATACACTTACAATTATCTGATGCAACAACAATATTACCTACAATTTTAAATAACATATAAATGCGTATACTTACGAACTTACGTCTATACATTTAGTAAAATTTAATGTAGAGGTAACTATATTTGTTACTAAAAAGCGCATAAATATTATATAAAATACTGTAAATATAATACTGTTAATTCATATACATATATAATACATATATCCACTATGTATATCTGATTAGTGATCTGATTTTGCCATTAAAAAAAAAATCGAAATTACTTAAAAATCAAAAAAATTACAATTCACATTGAGTAAAATAAAAAAAAAAAATCATTAAAAACAGGCAAACAAAATTGGTACTCGATCAAATCAATAAACTTGATTTCCTTGAGATTTTGTTGATTGTGAATGTTTTATACGCGGTGCAAAATATATTTATCGTTGTAAATTTCAAAAAAAAAAAAAAAAAAAAAAAAAAGATGGTGTACTGTACTTAATATTACTAAACTAAAACTTACGTACTTTAACACAATCAAAATCCTGCTACTGCAATAGCTATAGTACATATTGTATTGTACACTATATACATATTACACGCATGCATAATATATTGTTTATATATATACATACATACATATGTACACGTATTTATTTTTGTTGTTGTTATTGTTATTATACTTTAAATGCAATCGAATACAAAAGCAATCAATTAACGCTCTCTTTTAACGCTTTTAATTTAATTCATTACAATATTATTTTATTTTTTTCCTTTCATTATTATTACCATTATTTATGTTTATAAGACAAAATTATAATACAAATTATTGAAAATTTTCAATTTAAAATATACCTAAATATATTATAACTAAAAACAATTTTGTAATATCGTACATGTATGTATGTACACAAATGTATACGTTATTCATATTATATAATTATTTTGAATTTTGATAATTATTGTGATTATTTATAAAATAATAAAATTACGTGCAACACATACAATATGTACATATAGGTACTACTACATACAAATATCGTATATGCTCATATATAAAATTTTCAAATAAATACTAGCAATATATACATAATTACAAAGTTATAAAAATTGATTATTACTTTAAAATTTACATTATGAAAATTGAACGCATATATTAAAAAGAAAATATTATCAATAATATAAAACAAAAGATTACAGTAAACTTATATATAAATGTACATATACATTTTTCTTATCTTTTTCTAAAATTTTATTTTCTTTTGGATACTTTATTTAAAAAAAAAAAAAAAAAAATTTTAATTGCAAATTATTTCCACAATGTAATATTTTACATATTCATTGAATACATACTTATGTATGTACTTTGAAAGAAAATATTGTTGAAATTATTACAAACAACATTTTAAGTGATTTAGTTAAAAAAAAAAAAAAAAAAAAAAACAAAAAAAAAAAATTTGTAGTAAAAAAAAGTAATAATTATTTTATTGATTTTCATTTTCTCTTCTAATAATATATTAATAGCAAAACGATAATAATGATATATTCCATTCGTTTATAGCCTACAATTTATTTGTATATACCTTATACAAATAAATGAAAACAAAAAACAAAATGCTGCTACATATCATTAATCATTAAACGGATATTATACCTATTATAGTAAATTTTATTATTATTCGTCTTTTACTTTTACATTTTATTTCTATAGAAGAAAAAACAGAGGAAGAAATAAAATTTTCTAAAAAAGTAAAAAAAAAAAAAAAACATAATGAACTTTACAACGACCTCATCATATATATGTATGTACATGTACATATAACGATGATGTCTTTTGATGATATGATTATGAACCAAAATTTTTAATTTTTCCAAAATCTATCTTTTTTTTTTTTTTTTTTGTATAGGTAGTTAACTAGTACATTAATAAAGCTTTCTCCAAATGTATATTTACATACATGGGACTCATTCGTATATTCATATTATGTTGTATACACATGTTTATATACTATATGTACATACATTTGTTTATTTACGAATTTTAATCTGATATTTATTAAATATTTGAATATCGTTAACGTATAAATATGAGAACGTGTACATGTATGATATACACACGTATGTATGATATACGTATACAGAATACAGATATTAATTTGACTAAAAAATTCAAAATTTTCTAAATTTCAGATGAAAATATAGGAATAAATTCGCAAAAAAAAAAGAAAAAACAAAATCATTACACCAAATCATAAATTAAGCAAAAAAAAAAAACAATCAAATAAAATTGTCTAATTTGGAAATTGAAAAAAACAAAAAAAAACTGTGTCATTTCTTCAACTATTTTTTATCTGAAATTTTGTGTCAATAAGGAAATACGATTTTATCTTCCATAAAATTTTACATACCTAAATTTTTTTCATTCATAATTGTAAATTGTTACAAATTACCATTTTGTTGTTGTTGTTTTTTTTTCACAAAATTTAAATTAAAAAAAAAAATTAATACATCCATCTAAAATATCATCTGATAATGTTAATGCATAGATTATAAAAATTTTATTTAAAATATTAAATTGCATAAAATATTTCATATATTCTGTGTAACTATTTATTAAAATAAAATTATAATTATGCAACTTTGAATAATTTCAAATATATAGTAATGTTTTATTTTGGTAATCCTAATTATAAACATTAGAAACAAAAATGAGAGAAAAAAAAAACAATTTCATTTTATAATCTTCAAGATGAAATCATAATTTCTCTTAATTGTATACAATATATACCAATTTCTGTTTTAGATTAATGTTACTGCATCATATAATAGATATACATATAGCAACTTTTAAAAGTATACAATTTAACAATTTGTATATATAATTTATGCATAACAGTAAGAAATTTTTTATAACGTTTATTTCTAGATTTTTTTTTATTATTGTTATAACATTTTCTTAAATTTTTAAATATTCAAAAAAAAAATTATATATATATATATACAAATATACTCGTATATACTTATGCATATTAGATACAAGAAATTTGAATATTTTATATCTTAATATGTTGAAACCTGATCACAGAACATTAAACAATAAAACAAGAAATTTTATAAATAAAAAAAAGAAATTTGTACTTTAATTTTTTAGAAGTATATATACATGGTGATTCATTTAAGTATTAAATTAATTTACATTTTCTAACTGTATTTTACTGAGTTTTTATAACCTATTTTCTCTCATTAGTGTATTTTGAAATTATTATTACCAAATTAAAAAACAAAAAAAAAAAAAAAAAAAAATCAAAACCAACAATTTTTTGAAAATGATTCTATTGCATTTAAATTAAACTTTTTCAAAAATTTATTTCCCATTTAAATTGAGTAGATAAAAGTAGAAAATCTAAAAATTTTTGATAAAAATCAATTTTAAATTTTTCAATTAATACATACAATTTATCATTTTATTCTAAAAGTTCTAAAAAAAAAAAACAAAATAATAACAATAAAATTAAAAAATATATACTCTGTCCATTAATATGCACTTAAGGTCTTACGGAGATTACTTAAAGTGGTACTATTATATATCACTATATTTATTGATATTCAAAAAAATCATCTGATATAAGATAAAAGCTTTGTGGATTGTGGTGATACTGGTCGTGAAATAATCATGTACTCCCATAAGACCTTAAGTGCATAATATTAGTGGACAAAGTATAGATAAGTATCTGAATTTCTAATTAGACTTCTTCAAAAAAATATTTAATTCAATAAAATAAATAAATTTTTTTTTTCTCTTTTTTAAAAAAAAAAAAAAAATTGAATATCTTGTTTATTTAAAAATTCCATTAAAAAGAACGTTATACATTTTTTTGTTTTTAATAAAATTTATTAAATTTCTTCAAAAAAAAAAAAAAAATTTTTTTTTTATGAACAATATATGTACATACAGTCTATATATACGTACATATATGTATGTGTGATATTTTGTGTATAGCTTGAATTTAAATTATCATTTTTGTTTTTCCAGAACTTGTTTAATACAAAATATTTAAATTAAATAAAAATAAAAAAATAAAAATATGTATTAAATTTCTTAAGAGAATTCTTAAATACAGTGAATTTAAATAATCATAAAATTAGGTATCTATAATATAACTTATAAAAATACGTAATATAAACGTAAGTGGAATTTAAATGAAAACGAAAATTTATTAATTTTGTGATTAGTGAGAAAACAGAAGGTTAAATAAAAACTTGAAAATAAACAGATAATACTGAAAAAATAAAAAAAATAAAATAAAAGAACAATTTGCATTAAAAAGAAAGAAAAAAACTAGGAAAAAAAGGACCCACAAAAAGGATTTATCATGAAGCTGTACCTAAAAGAGAAAAAATTGCGTGCCTGTAAGTTCTTTAAATAAAATTAAATAATTTATATTTATATTATTATTATTTTTTTTTATTTAATTTTAAAATTATTATCGTAATTATTTAATAATTATTTTTTAATTTAATTTGTATATTTTATCAATTCATTTTTATTTATAAAAAAACAAAAAAAAAATACTATATTAAATTTTAAAAAATATATACCAAAATTTTTCATTAAAATTCGTAAACCATATTAAAAATTTGTTTTGTCTATTTATGAGCTGACTGATATTTCGATTAACTTTTTTTTTATTTATTTATTTTTTTTTTTTAAATAAAAATGTGTGAAAAATGTTATCATACTCGTTACATAGCGTGTGAATGAATTTTGAAAAAAATTTTTTAAAACTTTAAATATATTTAACTTATTTTTTAACTTTAAGTTGGTTGAATAATTTGAATTTGAAATAACGATTTTTTCTTATTTTATTTCTGATTTAAATCCTTAGTAGAGATGGCCGCTTTCTCACTCTCAAGCAAGCACACTTAGGCCAAAAAGGCCCTTTGTGATTAAATCCTTAGTATACATACATAGTTACAATTTAAACAGTTTATGTAAAATAATATAAAAAATTTATCAAAAAAATTAATTTGAAATTAACGTGACAAGATCATTTTGAAGTATCTATTAAAAAATAAAAAAAAAAAACCCACTTGAATTTTCATTAAACATTTTTTTTTTTTTTCTAATCTTAACTAAGACATCAATGTTATTGTTATATTATTTTTATTACTTATTATGTGGACAATTATGAACAAATCAAAGGTAAATAAAAAAAAAATAAAATATAAAATAAAACAAAAATTGTACAATTATATACATGATTAATTCGTTTGAAATTGAACAAACGAAATCATCATCAACATTATATATACATACATCCATAAGTATGTATGGTAAGTACGTACTTACGTAAATATATAATATGTACTTACCAGTCTACAAAACAGAAAACCATTTTTTATTATTATTTTTTTTTTTATATGGTATGTATTTAAATTATTATGTAACATCATTATCGGCCGTCATTCCAAAAAATGTTTCATGAATTACAATTATTATTATATTCATATACTTATGTATAATTACGTAATTAATATTGGCTTTGTTTTTTCTTTTTTTTTGCTTCATTTTGTTTTTCTGCAATTTGTTTTACATACATACATACATGCATGAATAAAAATTGTTATTACTTTTTCATCTACATTCAAATTCAGTAAAAAATTATATACATATACGTGCATATTAACATAATAATTTTATTATACATATACATATGTATGTGTTTGTATATTCTTATTTATTTTTTTAAAATTAATATCGTCTTCAACTGCTTACTACTTATTGTATATTAGCTCTCATTACAATGTATTAATAATCGAAGTAAAAAACTTATGAAAATTTTAAAGTAATTTATTTCAATCTATATATTATGTAGACATACAAGCATGTTGCATTTACATGTGTGTAATTAATAGTAAACTAAAATTCATTTGGTTATAATAATATAAAAGGAATGATGATAAATTTTATCCTGAGATATAAATTCAATATTCTATTTATAAAATACATTTATTTTACAGAAATAATTACAAAACTACACATAGGATCCATGAAAAAATTAAATAAACCGTGCACAAAGGATTTTTACTTTAATCCTTCAAAAGAAAAATTCACATTTTTTTTTAAATTTCTTATTTTTCTCATTTTTTTTATTTTTATTATTTTTACTAAACAAATTGAGTGCTATTTATTGATTGTCTTAAATTTAAATATTTTATTAATTTTAAAATGAAAAAACAGACAACAAAGTCGTTACATTAATCACATACATAAATACATCTACATTATACTGTATACGGTTTTTATGTATATTTTACATTATACTGTATACATTCATGATATACCGTAGACTCATTTAGACGACAGTTTCATGTAAAACAGAATTGCAACAGTTACATACCTATACTCCATACACTAATTCGATGCAGTTAAGACCTTATGGGAGTATATGTGTCTTTTTTCTTTTCTCGTAATTTCTAATAAGATCATCTCAAGAGTAGTGTTACTACAATCTGTAAATATGTATAATACTAAATGAATTTTTCAAATATCAATATACATTGACGTAAAGTGATAAATAGAGTATAAAATTAATTAAAAATATATACATGTACATACAAAATATAAATATAATTTAGTACTTTGTGTAAAAACCTTTGCACATTGCAAAAAATAATTTTATAGTACGATATGATATGTAATCAAATATGTAGAAATAAATAATTTAACGAACCATTTTCCTTTTTTTTTTAAATGAAATATGCATATTATAAATATTTTTTACATATTTTATTTTATACCTTTAAACATAACGTATATATATAATGAATACGTACATAAAAGTACGCATATAAAATCTATATATACGTTTGGTATTACTTAAAAAAAAAAAAAAAAAGTCATTTTGAAGGTGATAAAAATTTACTTATCACGTTAATTGGGAATATCTAATTTAACCTGTTTTTATGATCATTTATAAACTAATTGCTAATAGAATATATGAACGTAGACAATTTGTTAATGTTCAATTTTTTTTTACTTGTCCACCTTCATCTTAAAGTACAAAGTTTTTTGTACTTACATAGGTATGCTCATATGTACACATAAATATTAATATATACAATTATACAATATGATGTAAGACGATGTACGTAAATTAAATTATCTAAATGAAAATGAATTAAAAATGTCTTTTCTTTCAATTGTCAAAATTTTATTCTTTTAACATTTTATTGTATAATTTCATTTATACATTTTTAAATTAATTAACTGTACATATAGTCATAGAGTAATAAATCATGCAATAGCACACACACACATACAGTAAATATATATTTTATTTATAGAAAAAATAAAAAAATTTAATACATTTAAATGAATTGCTATTTGTGATGTGCTAGAAACAACATTTTAAATCATATAGATTTCGATTTCAAATATACATATATATGTATATATAGATACACAAGTGTTTCGACGCATGCAAATCGACCAATTAAAATAATGTAATAATATTTTGGCCTTTTTTCATTGTTGTTTTTCTAATCAAGATTCAAAAGTGTATATCTCACCACATACGAGTACATTCATATGTCCTTCAACAATTATCATTTTTTTTTTAAATAAATTTAAATAAAAAGAAATAAGAAAAATACATATTGAAAATTGGTATGAAGATGGTAATTTATTCATTTTATAAACCGGTCACAGATGTACGTACATATGTACATATATGTATTAGCACAAAAATCACATATGTACATACATATGAACATCTATAATATATTGTATATATGCACCTGTATATATCTGCATATAGATGTTAGGTACACAAAATATATCTATGTATATTTTATTTGTATACATGCCATCATCAACACTATATGTACACTTGAGTTGAATGAAACGGTGTTATATTCTTCAAGAATAAATTCAACCAATCCACCTTTAAAGTATAGAACTGGAATGCCGAAAAGATCAATGTTCTTTTAAGATATAATAATAATAATGTATGTAGATAGATTTTTATGCATACATATATAATTACATTGCATATATGCATAATTACGAATGTATCTATACAAATATACACATCATTAAAATCTGTGGGTGTATAATCATGCTCAAGAAAATGACGATAGATACTTTATATTAGTACTAAAATCTGTATTATATTATTGAATTTTGAAGATGGTATATATATATCCTAAATACATATATTTTGTACTTTAAATATTTTCCCTACAGACTACAGAAGTGCAGACCTTATGGGAGTATATGTATCTTTTTTCTTCTCTCACAATTTCTCATAAGACCGTTTCACCAGCAGAGTTACCACAATTCTCAGTTTTCTCATACAGTATGGGATGAGCTTTTTAAATATCAATATACAAAGATGCAAAGTGGTACTACTTTTCGTAGTTTCCATAGGGCCCGGTAGTGAAAATATTTAAAGTATAAAGTATAAATTAAGTTTTTTGTTATATTGTCAACCTTCTGTAAATTTATTTTCGTTTTTTATTTTATTTTATTTTGAATTTATTTTATTAAAGAAAAAATAAAAAATGATAAAAGTTAAAGATGACCTTGATTTGAGATTTTTGATGACCTTTTTTTTTTATATACTGTATAACAGTAGAATGCATTTATTTGCATACAATTAAATAGGAAGTTGTATTATAGAAATATTGAAAGGACATTTAATTTCAAGGACATTCTCAATTTACAAAAAAAGAAGAAAAAGAAAAATGCTAATTAAATGAAATTTCATGCAAACACAATGAATTAATTGAATTTTATTTGTTGTAATATTAAAAATTACAGTGATTCATTAAATATTGAACAATCATATAAAAATGTGTATTTGCATTGTTTACACGCCAATTTAAGTGAGAAATACCATAACCATACAGAAAATTGCGTGATTTTATTTATTTTTAGTTTTATTATCATTTACTTGCTGTTTTTTCTATATCAATTTTTTTTTTTTTAACAATGAAAAGAAGTGTTTTTTAAACATAATTTTTTTTTTTATTTTTTATTTATTTATTTATTTATTTTTTAACACTAAAAATAATTAAAACATTAGATACATGCGTGTACATATATAAACAAAAATGAATTATGATTATTTGTTTATATGTATTATGTCACAAGAAATTCCAAAAAGAATTTTATAAATTAACTAAAACAAAAAAAAAACAAAAAAAAATTAGAATGATGTAATTTTATTAATATTGTTTACGACTTTTGTCCTCATTATATATGTACACATGGATATTATTTTAAGCGCAAAGTACCTACTTAAAACCATATAAATCATATTAAAATGTTTGTATGTATGAGTAATATCTGTATAATTTAATTTAATACTTTTGTTTTTTTATTTTTTCTCTTCATTTTATTAACTTCATAGTGTAATTATGAAGTTATTGTGATTCAAAGGATTTCAGAAAAACAAAAACAAATTTATAATAATAAATAAAATTCATAAAAATATTTTATATCAAATAAATTACAAAATGCGTGTTTATTAGAAGTTTGCGTGCTATTTTCCTCTAAGAATTTAAAAAAAAAAAAAAAACAGATTAATAAAAATCATGAAAAATATGTAATGTAACAATTCATTAATTTTTTTAGAGTAGATAAATAGTTATATTCCATTACAATAATTAATTATGTGGATTTATTATAAAAGTTAATTATATGATTTTGAAAATTTAACAAAAAAAAACGCATTCTTAATTTTTTTGTTTACATTTTTATACTGTTTTAGTAATTGAACGTCGTTCTAAGTAATTTTTATTATAATTTTGCGACTAAAGGAAGAGATCAAATTTTAGTGAAATCATTTTTTTCCTTATTCAGTTGCCATTAGCTAAGAGTATACAGCGTGTCTCGGAATAAACCTTATCCAGTTAAGATATCAGCCTATACTCTGTCCACTAATATAATGCACTTAAGATCTTATAGGAGTACATATGTCTTTTTTCTTCTCTTGTAATTTCTAATTAGACTGTTTCATAAGCAGTATTACCACATTTCTCAAAACTTTTATTACATATCATAAATACTAATAACGCCCAAAAATTCATTCTATTTCAGAAAGAGTACATTTTAGAGAGGGTTGGCGAGATAGAAAGATTTTTTTGCTAGTTTAAACTTTTAGAAAAATAAGCTGAGTAACATTTATTCTGAAACACCCTATATGTATCCATATGTCTATTTTTTTAAATTAAAATTTCATAGAATTATTTTTGTTTATTTGATTTGATTTTATTTAAATATATTATTCCATTTTTTTATTTTTTTTTTACAAATAAAAGGCTCATTCCAAATAAATTATGTATGTATATTTTATCTAAATTTTCTAATTATTCAAATGAAAAAATTTATAAAAATTAACAGAAAAAAAAAACAAGAAAACAAATATTTGTATTAAAAACCAGATTTTATAAAATTGATTTATGTATAATTTGTTAACTTACTTGAGAACAGAAAACGAATAGTTATCTATAATAAACAATTTGGATGAAATAAAAACAAAAAAAAATTCACAGAAAATAATAATAATAATAAAACGCAAATATAAAAATAAAAAATAACTTAATAACTTTATAATAAGAACGAAAATTCTATGGAAAATTCAAATGAATATACATGAAAAGAATTTGATAAACAACATTTTAATTAGAATATTAAATTAAATTATATTTCAGTTTGTTTATATTAAGATAATCTTAGTGATTATTGTTAAATCTCATCTTTAATACGCAACATAAATAGTATCATGTAATTCTTGCTTAGTTTGTCAATCATTTTTATCTAAGATTTTGTTTATTAACTGAAAATTTCATGTACAAGGAAAATTTCATGTAGATTTTGATCTTTAGGATAAGATAAATATGCGTATACTTCCTCCAACAGTTTAAAGTAAAAATCTTAATGAAAATTAATGTTAAAATGTTAAAAACAAAAATTGCGTATGTATGTACTTTATGTCATTCCCATAAAACCTTAACTGCATCGAATAGAGTATAGTTTGCATTTTATACGCATATGTATGTATGTATGTATTCAAATCTCTAGGATTAGGAAAACAAAAATGGTACGTATTATAGACGCAGTCGTACAGTATATTTTGAAAAATATATTTCAGGCTTATAGAGTCAATAATAAGATTATTTTTTTAAAATTCGTTTAAAACTTTGAACGAAATCATAAAAATAAATAAAAATAAATTCAGAAAAAGAACATTTTATTAGAATATTAGTAAATTAAAAAAAAAAAAAAAAAAGTAAAAATATTCTTTGTATGATTGAAAAAACAATTATTGTAATATTCAATGTAAATGATTACAATCACTGAATTACTCGTAATTGGACAAAAAGGAAATTGTTGATATTTTAAAAACCAGAACCTTATATTATACATATAGTATATGATTGAGAAAAACTCAATTTTATTTTATTTTCAAGCTGTAAAAAATTAACGGAAAAACATCAGTTTCATAAGAAACATTTTTTTCACCAATAGTTTTAAAAAAAATATATATATTCCAATATACTGTTGTTTGCTTTTATTTTCATTTAATTTTAATGGTGTTTTTTCTTCAACAATACATATCTTACGGCATTATTACTACATAACATTTTTAAAGACTGGTTTTTTCTTTAATTTAATGCAACATTTTATATACATATATACATGCCATATGTATACGCATTGTATGTACATTTACAATGAATAAATAACTTACACTCTTCTAAAGTTGAAGTACTTTGTATTGTAAATATACAATCATTCAGTTGCATTTTCATATATCAGTTGCCTTTATCACTTTTTCACTATCATTAAAACTTTACAGCAATTTTTAGTTAGTAGTACTACAAACAAACTACATATAGATATAAATATCATATAAATTGAAAAAAAATTTAGAAGCATGTATTTGTGGTGTAGTAATTTAATTATAAAATTTACTCTCTTAACTCTTATACTCTTGTATTACATTTAACTTCAAACTTATTTTTATATAAATAAATTTTACCATGAAAGTTGTTATAATTTTATACAGTATAATTTCGATAATTTAGACTTTAAAAATATTGAAAGAACAAAAAAAAAAAAAACAAAACAAATTGTAGTATTTGAAATTGTGACTTGAATTCAAATGAGATAAACAATTAAATTTTGAATAATTTCATCATTTTAAAAAATTTCATTGTAAATGATTAATCACAAACATTTTTTAATTCATTCATGTTTTAACCAAAAATTCAAATTTTCTTTTAAATATTCAAATCATGTAGTTATGTCATAGCTCATTGATTGTTAAATTACTTTGCCTATACTCTGTTCACTAATTCTATACACTTAAGGTCTTATGGAAATAGACATGTCTTTTTCCTTCTTTCACAATTTCTAATAAAATAATTTCATGAGCAGTGTTACCACAATCTGTAAAGTTATCATTGTAATACGAGATGAATTTTTTAAATATCAACATATAGCGACGTACAGTGATACTACTTTATATCATTTCCATAGAGCATTTGAAGTACATCAAATTAGTGAACAGAGTATAAAATTGTACTTGTGATTGTATATATGTCTCTATATGCTTCAATACATTGATATATTTTCATTTCATACCCCTAGATTTATGCAATTTAAATTGAACTGTTATTTTAAAAAGGAAAACAAATGAAATTTAAAAATAATAATAACAAATCATCGAGCTTCTACTATAAGACGTACTTCAATAAAAATGCCAATAACAATATCAGCTAACGCAAGTAACATTGATACGTACAATAAGTACATATATGTAATAATCTTACTATTGAAATTTAACTTACCTTCCATTTATAAAATATATACATATATGATTTGTTTTATTTATTTATTTATTTATTTTTTTTTTTTATGATTTTAAATCCCCATTTATTATCACACAAATATGTATGGACACGTATATGTGTATGTATGTTAATATGTACTACTGATACATAAACATTATTATGTATAAACATAAGTATATGTATGTATGTATAATTATTTGAGTAAATCAAATACGGCTATGATAATGGTACGGGTAATGTACATACATACATACATATTCATAAAATTTGTACTATACATACAAAAATTACGTATAAACTTATATTATTATTATTATTATTATTATTATAATATTCTGTTACTATCATGATAATGATGGTGAATGGTGATGGATAAAGTTTAAACTTTTCATATAACTATATACTTATATGAATTCGCGAGAAAGATAGTTGTTACCTGTTGAACGTACAGTTTATTGTATACCATCATACCAGTTTACACGTTAGATTTGTTATATTGTCGATAAAAAAAATTTTTTTCAATTCATTTTTGTGTAATATTTTCATTTTGATTTTATTTTGTATGATATCTAAAATACATGTTTTTTTTTTTTTTTTTTTCTTAAATTTTTGTTGATAATTTTTTTTTTTTTTAATTTTTGATAATACAATAATTATACTAAGACAATTTGTTTAAATTTTAATTCCTTGTTAACGATGTGCTTAAAATCTTATTTTTCTTTTTCTTAAGATAAAATTTTACCAATTTTAGTTCTTGTTTTCTGTTTTTTATTTTATTTTATCAATTTTCTTCAAAGTGGTATTCGTTGATTTGTAGAAATGCATACGTAACATATACTTACGTTGTAATAATAATGAAAATAAAAATAAATAAAAAAATAATTTTTTTTTTTTTTTTTTATAAATTTACTTAATGCATGTTACGCGAGTGTGTGTGTATATAAATTATAAAAAAATTACAGTTAGTTTATAGTACATATATAAATGTTAATACATAATCTTTAAGTGGTTTTATATTATTTTTTCTCAATATAAAAAAAAAAAAAACGTATTTTGTTTTTTCTTACCTTTGTTAAAAACGTATAATTACATGTACATATGTATCTCTTATGTGATGCTGTCGTTTTTATTCGTTTATGTTAAATTTATAAAAGTGAAATAATATTGATTTAATTCAATTAAATAAAAAAAAATAAAAAATAAATAAAACAAAAATAAATAAAACAAAATAAAAACAGAAAAATATTGATTTAATAAATAATATCAAAAAAAAAAAAAAAAATACAACAAAAATATTTAAATTTGTAACTGAAAAAAAAAAATTAGTGAAAAACAAAACGTACATATACATACATTGCAATTTTATATCAATGAAAAATTTTATTTTATTTCTCTGTATAAAAATATTCAATTATAAAAAGATAATATTAAAATAAAATGTATTTTTATGTTGTGTGTGTGTGTGTGTGTATGTGTAAAAATTTTTAAGTAAAAAATTTATAAATTCATATGTGTATCTTAATTGAAAAAAACAACAATCATATTTTGTTTGAAACTGTACAAACAATTTTGAACCATATTATTGTAATGGATATTATTTATTTTTATTTTTTATTTAAAAATTTATGAATTACAAAGCATACATACATACATATATTTATTTTTTATTAGTATATTTATAACACTTAACCATATATGTGCATGAGAGTGCATGTATACATTGTAGATGTAGATAGTATTTACAATACACAATAATCAACAATAGAAAAAATAAAATTTAAATAAAAAAATAAAAAAAATGCATTGCAATTATGCATATAAGATAGGTCTTCTATTTTAAGAAATAAACAAATTTTATTCAAATTCGTTAAATTCAATAAAAATTCAAATTTCAATTCAATATTTTTTTCCCAACTTTTTCTTTTATTAATTTTTATTATTTTTTTTATTTGTTTTTATTATTTTTTTTTTTTTTTATTTATATTTATTTATTTTTTTTTATACTGGCCTAACAACAAAATACTTTTCATTTCAGGCCTTTTCAACAATTTGTATTATGCTATAAATATAATTACTTATTTAAATATCTAAATCACTAATATGTCTTATACATATGTATATACAGAAAAAAAAAAAAAATTGGCACACGTGTATATTGAAATTAATATGCTACTACTTACTTGATAATTAAAAACAAAACAAAAAAATTCATATACATAATAATATGTATTTTATTATACGTACCTATATACATGTAAATAAATTTTTATACAAATAATCTCCAGATTTTTGAAAATATTATATTCTATAATAAATGATGAATGACCTTCAGAAATTCTATAAAATGACTAATAATTAAAGTATTATAATATTTAACTTCCTTTAATTAATCATATATGACAAATAAAAAAATGTCAATACTTACCTGTAATGTTAGCTTTTCTTTAGATTTATCTAATGAAGACAAACAAAGTCGTTTTTTTTTTTATTTTAAATCAAATCTCTTCAATTAAAAGTGGAAAATATGGGACCTTCTCAGAAATCAAATTAATACCGAATTATTTTAACACATGTGTGTGTAATGTAAAAATCCAAATTTTAATTTTTTTTTTTTAAAGAATTCAAAATACATAATGTGATGTGTTTAAACATTACACATCATTGAATTTCAATGTATATGCTGTATACATTTCATTTTAATAGATATTCACGGTTTTTAAATAAATAAAAAAAAAAAAAACAAATTTGCATATAAGGTAGAGATATTTTTCTAGTGAAAATTATGTTTAGATACTGTATGTGATTTGAAATATCAATTAGACATGAAACTATTATTAAAGTAATTGTCTTGTATGTATACATTTTTATGATGTTTTCCTTTTTTTTTTTTTTTTTCTATTAATATACATGCATATGTACGGTATATCTTTTACTGATATTAACCACATTATTTCATTTATATGTTATATTTAATTGTCTACTTGTCTATATTCAATTTTAACTATAAAATATGAAACATCTTCAATTTAAAATAAATTATTAATAATATTCATGAGATATAAAATTTTGCGGTTTATTGTTTTCATTTTTTAAAAACTACTTATTTTGTACATATTATTATTATTATTATTATTTTTATTTATTTATTTTTTTTTTGCTTTGTATAAAGTAGTCCGGAGTTCAAGAAGAAACTTTTACCTTTTAGAAAAAAAAAAATACATAAATTATGATTTATTTTGATTGAATAATGTTTTTTGTTTCCCTTTTAATTTCTTTATTAAATTTTTTTACAATTCTGATTTATACAAAATTATTGAAGAAATGAAAAAAAAAAATTAACGAAAAAAAAAAATATTAATAATAAAAGTTTTCATGTTTTCTAATAATTCATTTATAAAATATTTATAAATAAAAATATTATTATGTGATTATAATTATTATAATGCTTATTATTTTCTTTTAGTTATAAAACATAAATTCATCAATCATTGTATATATTTTTATTTTTTTTTTTTTTTGATTTTTAAATTTAGCCTAAAGCTAATTTAATTCACATTTTTAATTAGACATTTTTGTGTATATGCACAATTTGTAATGTATCAAATGAGAATACAAATAATTTTAAATTTTAATAGCTTTCAGGTGTTTTACGAAATATCAGAATTTTCATGATAATATATAAAAGAAGTCAAAAAAAAAAACTGAAAACCCTTTAAGCATTGACCAAATATTCATTATAAGGAAATCGTTAGTACTGTGCTTCAAGAAAAAAATATTGTACTTAGTTTCAAAATTTTTTAAATAATTATTAGAATTAAACACACATAGTGTATAATATAAATTGTACGTTATATTAAAAAAATGTTATCTGTTCAAATTGTTTTTGTACAAAATTAAAATTTATATTTTATACAATATACATTTTATCTATAAAATAATGAATATATTAGCTATATACATATTTATATATAATTTTTTTTTTATTTTTTTTATATCATTTGTCCCTGACTGTATTTTATCTAACATCATGTAATATTAGTTTGTAAATTGATGTTTATATGGGGTATTCAGTTAATATTGTATGTATATGATTATATCATACACATATATATATACATATATATACATACTTACATATACAGTATTGCATATTTTTGTTAATTATTACAAAACATAATTTTATAGGTGAATGCAAATATATGCATATAATATTTATTTATACATATATTCACATATCATTTTATAAGTTGATGTACATAACATGTTAATATCTATGAATACTATAAAAATATATACAATCAACAACAAAAAAAATCATATTAATGAAACATAAATACAAAAACAAAAAGAAAAGCATAACTATACATACATATAGTTTAACAAAAAAAAAAAAAAAAATAATAATACATAATAATAACAATAATAATACATATGACTTTTTATAACTACTACAATATTTATCTCTTGACGTTGATATATCATTGAAATTAACTAGTTTTTTAGTTTTTTGTTTTTTTTTTTTTTTTTTATTCATTTTTTCAATAATTTATGTGTGCATATATATACATATGTACAATAAATATGCATCATTTATATAAATGTACAAATTTATGTGATTATTATTATTATTTTTTTTTTTAATCAAAATTCAAATTTGAATAAAATTTTAAAATTCAATTTTTTAAAATTTGAAAAAAAAAACAAAAAAACAAAAAACAAAAATAAATAAAATAAATTTTAAATTTTCCATTAATTTACAAACACATTTAATTTGTACGATATACCGTGCATATATTCACAAAAATTAATTTGTTTATTCAATGTACAAATATATAAAGTCATATTAATGCGATAACAAATAAAGTATGCGCATATAATGTACAATCTGAACATAAATATATTTAAATAATTCGAGGTTATATCAATTATACAAAATTCATTTTAAAGTATCTTTTTTTTTTTCTAGATCGTATCTTTAATTTTATTTAATTTTTTTTTGTTTTTCAAAAAAAATTTTTTAAGTTATTTTTTTTTTTTTACAATTTTATTTGAAATTTTAAAATGTGCATACATATTGTATATTTTGTATTTGATTTTATTATAAAATCTTATATAGCTGTAATAAAATACAGACTAAAATAAAATTCCAAAAAAATTTTGCAATTTTTTTGATTTACATGTATATATGTATGTATGATTTTGCCATATTATGTACATTTATTCAATATAATATATACTCGTATATCGAATATAATTTTAAAACTTTCTAATGTATATCGTTCATTTTTTTTAATAGAAAAATTAAGAAAAAAATTAATAAAAAATCAAATCAAAATAAAAAAGTATAAATGATATTATATAAAAATAAAATTCCTTTTTGCAATAAAAAATTGCTATAAATATCGTTAATATCATAAATACATAAAATATATTTAAAAAAAAAACAAAAAATCAGTCATGAAAAATATAAACAGTAAATTTACATACATACATACATATGTATGTAGTATAACAGAAAATACTTAAAAGTTAAAAGGTATTTCAATGAACATTTAGATATTTTTCGAATGTAAAATAATTATTCAAATAAGGGAAGTGAAAGAATTAAATATTAATTACACCACATGTACAATATTTCATATGTACCCAAAATATGCAGTACCTATATGAAGTAATAAGGAAAAGATTTTAATACACGAATAATCAATCATAATATATTCTATACTTCATACACTAATTCGATGCAGTTAAGATCTTATGGGAGTAAATATGATCATTTCTCGAGCAGAGTTATAACAATTCTCAAAGTTCTCATCAAAAATGAGCTTTTTAAACATCAATATACAGCGACATAAAGTGGTACATACCACTAAGGTTATTTTCATAAGTCCTTAACTGTATTGAATTAGTGTATGGAGTATAAATGTTTGTCATCATTGATTGCATATTCATTTTATATACAAAATAATCATAATTAATAGAATATTTAATGCATTTTATATACACATTCAGGTATTAACATTTACGATTCTATTTAATACATTCATATGTATGTGAATTATATCTATTTGAATTTTTCTTATTTTTGTTTTCTTTATTAAATTTACTATCTCCTAATTTCATTTTTTTTTTTTTTTTTGTTTTTTTGTTTTGCTTTGCTCTATTGCAAATGATTTCAAGTGGAAAAAAAGTTTAAAAACTTTCACGAAAAAATGTACGTTTTTTTGTTTTTGTTTTAATTTTTCTATATATAATAATCTATCATCTATTTTTGTTATTAAATATTTTTTTTTTTCGCTTTTTTTTTCAAATCTTATAAAATGCATATATCTTCTGTTTTTTTATTACATTTCAAATTAAAATCGCGTGTATTACTCAAAAGAAAAAAAAAAATTTAAAGAAGAAAAATTTAAAAAAAAAAAAAGAACCACATTATTATTTATATGAAAATTTATTAAATTAATATGTACTTGAAGTTTACATAGTATATGTACATGCATATGTAGATATATGGAAATGTATAAGCCCATGTACTAGTATGAATTATTATTATTTATTTATTTATTTATAAAATTTGTTTTTAAATATAAATTTTCTTCGTGTATAATTTATAAAAATGTTTATACACACATACATATGTACATACATTACATTGTTTATTAAATGCACAATATACTACATGATTATTGGATGCGATAATTTTCTTTTTCTATTTTCGAATGATTGCATTTTTCTTTCATTCCCTTTCTCTTTAATTTCAAAAAAAAAACAATTTTTTTTTGTTTTTTCCTTTGTTTTTGTTTCTCTGTTCGTTGAGTTATGTTTAAAAAAAAAAAAAAACACATTTTCAATTCTTACCTTTTATTATTTACACTCTATTATTATTTCAAATTTGAAATATTAAAATTAAAATAAAAATTCATTCATTATTTAAAAATAATGTATAATGTTTATGTAAAATATGTTATTATTTACATAATCGGAAAATCATCAAAATATGCGATAGAATGAAAAACAATGAAAAATAAAATTGATATTTTCTATCTTCTACATAATTTCCTTTTTTGTAATAAATTTGCAATAAGTATTTTAATAAAAATTCAAAATAAATACAATAATAAATGCATATTGTTTAGATTTTAGATACGTAGATGTACATATATAAAATCGCATTCATATCATAATTAGGCGTATATGGAAGACGAGACATGATTTCCCTGAACATATTTGTTTTTTTTTTCGGTTAATAGGTTCAATAACTTTTAATATAGTCTATACTATTTTTAGAAAAACAAAAAAATTTTTTTTGTTTTTTTTTTTAAATTGTCTACTAAAATCGTGGGTTACATCTAACACCTTTATGTACAATTTATAAAAATTATACACAAAATTTAAACCCACATTGTCTGGTCAAAAATAAAAACAAAAAAATTTCCTTTGGTCTAACTTATATAAAAACTTGTTTTTATACAAAAGATTTAATCTATATATGTACATGCAAATTTGTACATTTTTGTCATTTTATTATGCATATTTCGAAACATTACAAAAAAAAAAAAAGTTTGTCATCAACAAATTTTCTACTTTAGGCCATTCTTTTTTTTTTTTTTTATTCTCTGTCTATATGAAATAAAATTTTGCAATGTCATATAAATTTAAATATTGTCAATTGCAGTTAAAACAAAATCTTATTAATTTGCTAAAGTTATACTTTATGATTTATCGAATGAAAAGTCATGGGCACTTTGCAATCAGAAGCCGATCAAGAATGAAATTCAGTAAAGAAAATGGAAATGAATCGGTCATACCCTTAGAAAATCACTCAACAATATAACAAGAAGAGCGCTAGAATGGAACCCGCACGGACATAGGAAAAGAGGTAGGCCCAAAACCACATGGTGGAGAATGGTAGAAGACGAGCTGGCAGAAGTGAATAAATCCTGCCAGGACATAAAAAAACTGGCATCTAACAGAATGAGATGGCGAGTGTTTGTGAAGGCGCCACACTCCCTCGAGAAGTAATAGAAAACAAAAGAAAAAAAATACTTTATGATTATGTTTTGTTCTTTTTGTATACAATATGATGATGGTTTTGAGAAGATCGCTTTGATAGTTTGCCTTTAATTTTTATATAACATCCTTATCATATAGTTCTTTATTTTATAAATTCTCTGATATTTTAATCTTCGTCTCTTGGTATATATTTTCTTGTTCAAATTGTCCATTAAAAATTTTCAACATAAATCATTTTCTTCTAAATTGTTGACATTGCAATAAAATATTTAAATTAATTGATTCTGATGAATAAAGAAATTCAATGAAAATTGTTAACTTTTATTATGTATTAAATGCATTTTATTCATGTTATCATATTATTTTATTAATTCCCACATAAGTTTCCCATGATTTTTGTTTTTCTCAAATAAAATCAAAATGTCGTTATAATTGAATTTACAATAACCGAATTAATGCACATTATTTAATTTACTATGGTATATAATTAATGTAAGTTACTAATTTTTTATTAAAAATTATTATTTTTTTTTTTGGTTTTCTTTATTGAAATTTTTACAAACAGAAAAAATATTTAACTTTCTTTTGTATTTTTTTTTTTTATTGAATTTTAGTAGTTTTCACTACGTATGTACATAGTTGCACATTACAATGAAATTTTCATTTTATCACATGTAGTTAATAAATACAGTTTAGGTCAAATGTATACAGTGTCATGGTCAATATTTAACAAACAGATTTAAAAAAAAAGAAAAGTATATATGTATATAAAATATATAAAGGTAATAAATAATTTGCTAAACAATAATTTTTTATATGTATTCATACATTTATACTTATATATGCATGCATATTCATATTTGGAATGCATGTAGTAAATACATATGTACTAAATAATATACTTAAAAATGAATACCTATATTTTATGAAAACTTGAATTACAAGTAAGAAAAATTCGTTTTAAAATTCACGAATATAACGCTATATATTATATACAATACCTGCGTATAAGAATTCACCTGTTATACAAGTCTTGTAAGTTTTCGAATTCAGATTTCCTTTTTATTATTATTTATATTTTTTTTTTTTGTTTTTTAAATTCTGATTGTCAATATTACTTGTTTACTTTTTTTATTTCCTAGAATGATATGATTTTAATATAAAATTCAATGTAATTTCTCAAGATGAATAAAAATTTTAATATCTACATGCAATTTATCATAAAAATTTTTTAAAAGTTAATAACACATGTTTTTCATTTTTTTTTTTTTTTTTTTTGTTTTTTTATTTATGATATACTTAATGTGTATATATATGTATGTAAATAGGATTGTAAACTATATAAAATATTTTTAAAATCTCATATGCATAATATGTGAATACTGGACCTTGACTGGATGCTAGAGGTTATTTCACTTTTATACAATATTTACATATAAAACATACATATGTATGTATCTCATATGAAAAGTCATTCCAGAAGGTATACACATGTATACAATAATTTTTTTTTTTACTTGAGTATTCCAAAAATCATACAAATAAAAAATAACTAAAAAAAAAATTTAAAAAAAAAAATATACTTTTATTATCCTTATTGGCAGATATTCTAGTTTTTTAAATATGAGACTGCCATAAGAGATACGAATGTAAAATACGTACATTCGTCGTATAATGTATATGTATGAACAATGTTTTGTATTTTATTTATAAAAAAAAAAAAAACAAAACAAAAAATCTTAAAATGAAATATTTGTTTAAACATATAAAATTAATTTGATTAATCAAGTTTTTATTTTAATTACATATTATTTAAAAATCCTAAAGAACCAGTTAACATAAATTTATAATTGTCATTGAATGGAAATTTTAATATAAATTTAATAAATAAAAATAATAATAATATCATTGATTTCTTGTTATTTTTTTTATATACGTGTGTTTGTTTTTTTTTTGTCTGTTAAATGGGAAATTTGAATTTTTTATTTATTATGTACACAATTACTTATCTAATGAAAAAAGAATTTTTTATATATAAAAGACATATAATTATTGATGATGTTAATGAATTTTTATTTTTCAATTTTTACACGTGTTTTTTATTAAATTATTCTTGAAAAACAAAAAAAAAAAAAAACAATATTATAATAGGACAAAATTTTCAAATTTCTGTTGTTTTTATGAATACTATCGAAAATAAATGATGGCATCTTTTCATTTCAAGAAATTATATGAATTAAAGTAAACATACAAATATCACTATAAAAAATCAAAAATATAAAAATACAATGTTATACTTCATATTATACTAATTCGATGCAGTTAAGGTCTTATGGAAATGACATAAATTAGTACCACTTTATGTCGCTGTGATAACTTTACAGATTGTGGTAACATTACTCATGAGATGATCTTGTACGAGAAAAGAAAAAGGACACATATACTCCCATAAGACCTTAACTGCATTGAATTAGTGTATGGAGTATAGTACTTTTCACGAAAATGAATGATAAAATCTTATTTAATTTTCACCTTTTTAAAAAAAAAAAAAAACAAAAAAAAAAACAAATACAATCTCTTCCTCATTAATAAATTTACAAAATAATAATAAAAAATATCAACGATTTTCCGTGTGCATATTGAAGGACTTTATTAAATTAAATATGCGTATATTTTAAAATGTACATACGTACATTTCACACATACGTAAGCGTATCTTGTACATTGAAAACTTATTAACCAAAAAAAAAAAACAAAACTGCCTTTTGTTTTTCTTTAATTTTTTGAATTTTGTATTGAAGAAACAAGTATTTATACAAAAGATATGAAAGTAAATAAACTGAATTAATTTTTGTCCTTCATTTGAGTTTGTTCACATTTCAATTTTCAACAAAAAAAAAAAAATTTAAGAAGAGATTTATTCTTCCATAGGCGCGGGGCATACATAAACGTAATGTGCGTTAATTTGGAGAAAAAATAAAATTGTAAATTTAAAGTATAAATTATCGTTTTGTTTCTATCTTTCCTCATATTTTTCAATAAAAAATTTTTTAATAATTAAACAACCTAAAATTTACGCACAAACTGTTTAATATGTAAATAAAAAAAAAAAAAAAACAAAATACGAAAATAAATAAATTGATGAATTTCCGTCATCAATTGTAAATATAAAAAAAATTTTTTTTACTAATCTCCTCCTTATTTTTTTTTTTTTTAAATTCATTTATTTAGATTACGATTCATATGTATGATCATGTACATTAACGCCAAGTTCAAAGTTTTTCCTCTTTCAAAAATACAATCTACAAACATACCTTTTTATTGGTTTTTAAAAATTCAACCGTAAACCGTAAAACACCAACGCAAAAGACAAAAAAAAAATGATTTTATAAACATTCAAATATAAATCGAATACAAAAATGGTATTGAATTTTAAATAAAACGGTATTTTTTGCATATGAGAAATCGTTATTTCAAGAGAAAATTTTCAAAATTTCACTATGTATAAAAAATAAATAAATAAATAATGAGTAAGTAAATTGGGAACTTCTCTTTTTATACCTATACGAGTATATAAAAAAGATTACATTTTTGTCAACAAATTTTCGAAATAAATAAAAGATTTTTTTTTTTTTTTAAATTTTTACTTTTATTTTTCGGGTTTTTAAATTGAAAAAAAAAAAAAAAAATTAAAAATAAAAATAAAATAAATAAATAATTTATATTTGAAAAACAACAAGTTGAATAATTAATGAAATTTGCAAAAAAAAAAAAAAAATTTTTTTTTTTTTAGTTATTTGCATTTGTAACCATTTGTATAGGTTACGCATTTAAAAAAGCACAAACTCGTATACATACATACATTCGAATATTGCATGAATTTATATTTTTGTTGCACTTCAATAAATACTAAAATTTTATTTTATCTCACTGAAATATTTCTTTTTTTTTTCACCCCGATTGAATAAGAAAAATGAAAATTGTTTTTGTTTTTTTTGTTTTTGTTTTTTTATTAAATTTTTTGTAACTTTTTATTTTTGAATGTAAGAAAAATTTCACTCTCGAAATTATTATGATATCAGTTCAAGGAAAAAAAAATAAATAAATAAATAAATAAATTTGTATTATTTATATAAAATGAAAATACCAATCAAAAATGAATGAAAAAAAAAATATATATGAGTTATTCGAAAATTGTACCAAATTCGTAAATAAATCAGTTAGCGCTTACCAGTCTTACAAAATTCAAACAGAAATAAATGATAAATTTGAAATATGTTATTACAATATGTATGTATGTATGTGCGTTTGATTCAGAGGAAAAAGGGAAAAATGTGTATAAAATTCGTCTATCTACACGTATAGATTGTGCTTAATGTATTTCAAATAAAACAGATTTTGATAAAATTCAATATAAAATACAAAAAAAAAACGAAAAAACGAAAAAACAAATTAAAAACTAAATTAATTATAAATGAAGGTGAATTTTAATTTTCTAAGGCTAATTCTTTTTTTTTTTTTTTCAATAAAATCTTGCAATAAGCAATTGGAAAATTCAGTACATGAAGAGATTTGACTGTCTTTTTTTTTTTTTTTTAAATAAATATATTCATATTATGAACATACACGTGCACTATTGCATTTGCAATAGTACACTATAATAATAATATAAAACAAATAAAAATAAAATTACAAAATTCTTCAATTTTGTTGATCATTTCTCACTTGTACTTTTTTTTACTATTGTTCTGTAATTTTTTATTACAATTGTAATACTTTAACAATATACCAATGATGTTGTTAATATATGCTCATTTATTTCTGTATAATAAAATAAGTATGTTATGCATACACAAATGTACATACATGCATGCATAAATCACAAGTTAGAAATTGTTGATTTAAACTTTTAAAAAAGCATGACATCGTGATTTATACAAAGATTTCATTTCATTTTAAAAAGAAAAAAAAAAAAAAAGAAAAATTATAAATAAAAGTCGCAAATGATCGTTATATGTTCTATTAACATACTTTTTCGTACATATTATGAATTGTGATATATTTTTGTTTTTGCCTTTCCCTTCTTTACTTTTTAATCACATATATTTTTCTACTTAACTTCTTTTTTTTTCTTCTGGTTTTGCTTTTATTTCTATACTCTGTTCACTAATATTATTCACTTTAAGGTCTTATGGGAATACATATGTATGTCGTTTTTTCTTCTCTTATAATTTCTAATTAGACTGTTTTACGAGTAGTATTACCACAATCCACAAAGCTTTCATTATACATCAGATGAATTTCTTGAATATCAATACAAAATTATGTAAAATGGTACCACTTTAAGTAATCTCCATAAGATCTTAAGTGCATGATATTAGTGGACAGAATATATATTTTTTCATATTAAATTGCCATATAATAATATTCACTATAATTCACTGTATGGATACGTATACACGTAATGTATGTATATGTCTATAATTTATGATTTTTAATATATGATATATTACAATAATTTGATCAATGATTATTATTAAAAAATATTAACAGTATGATGTTAAATTATTTACAATGACAATTATTAATATCTATATCTAATCTAGTATTACTTTAATTTGTAAATTATTACAAATCATAATCATATGTACATATACATAGTCATCATCTGATGTGATACAATAAATAACATATTTTTTAAATGGTCACGAATAGATCACACAATAATTTTAATTGATTATCATCGTCATCATCATCATCGTATATTTATACACACGTATTCGATTTCATTTGTATTTATTCATCAAATATACGATATATTCTATATCTGATACTCGTTAACTACATATACACATAAAATCATAATTTTAAGTTGAAATTAAAAAAAAAAAAAAGAACGGTTAAAATATTTTAAATATTCATTGATATTTAAGTTTCTTTAAAAGAAATAAATATTAAAAACATTCAAATTTATTATTAACATTTACAAAGAATTTCTCTTTTTATTTTCATTATTAATAATTGTTATTTGTTTTTAATTTCTATATAACTACTCTTTTACGTATTTAAAAGATGTTTTTGTTTTTATATTTTTAAAAAAAAAATTTTTTTTTTTTTTTAATTTTAATTTTGAAAATCTGATTATTATGATGATGATCATAATGACCTCGTTAAACTTGACAATTTTCCATTTAATAATCACTATGTTAAATAATGCATATAAATGTACAAGCGCATTGTACTTGATACAAAATGTGCATTTTTGTTTGTTTGTTTTTTTTGTTTTTTTTTATAAATAAAAAAATATACTATAAATACACCTTATATACCTACATACGTTTGTATACAAACGGTTACTTTATGTATGTCTATCTAATTTAATTACATATTTATTTAAGTGAGATATTTATTAAAATTTTTTATAACAATCGTCATATTATTGTAAAAATCATATTTACATTTATCTTTATGAAGCATTTTATTTGAAAGTGGAATAAGTTAGTTTTTTTGAGTTTTACATTAGCATTATTTATTAAATTTAACGGAAAAATAAAAATCGTAATTTGTGTTTTTTTTGTTTTTTTTTTGTTTTAATTTTTCAGGATACTAAAGTATCCTGATTTTGCAAGGCAATTCGTTTAAAGAAAAAAACGTTTTTAACAATTTTGGACTTACACCACTTTCATATAAAATGACTCATGTATTTATTATGTTTAGATATATACATATGTATGGAATTGTATTACTGTATGTATAAGTTTGTGTAGATCGTATATGTAGAAGCATTAATGAACGTGCTAGAGTAGACTATATAGCTTTAACATCCATATACATACATACATGAATATGTACATGAAATTAATTAAATAGTACAAATATGAAAATCTGTAAGAAATTTATAAGTAATTGATTTAAAATATGATTACAATCAATAGTTTTATTACAAGTTTATGCCGTACAGTGGGTTAAGTACACATATACATATATATAATTCTGTTTGATATGTAGATTATACTATATATAGGTACACATGTAGCCAGAAATTAACATTTCATTGAATATTGTGGGCTACAATTTACTTCTTAGCATTTATTGTTTAAAATTGATTTATTTTTGTTTCTTGTTTTAATTTTTTTTTCTTTTTTCTTTTTTCAATCACTTCTTCTTTTTTTTTTTTTTTGCATTACTACTTATTATATACTTAGATTCTTTTAGTATAATAAACAATTTTACTGCGTTAACACTAATAACCGCATACAAATAAACTGATATTAAAATGTGTACAAAATATTTCATTTATTTTAAATAATCAAAAAAAAAAAAAAAAAAACAATTATCTAACAAAAAATAAATTTCAAAAGGTCGAAGATAATAATGACCATATAATAGAGTTAATATATTAAAAATAAGAAAGAAGAAAAAAAAAATTATAACAATAGTAAGCAAATTAAAAAAATTGTGGCAAAGCAAAATACAAAAAAAAAAAAACAAAATTAAATTAAATAAAAAACAAATACAGGAACACAAAAAAATATTACAGTAAAAGAAATAAATTAATAAAATACAAAAAAAAAAAAAAAAAAAAAGATTTTTTTTTTTTTTCGAAAACCTCAATAAACCTATAATCAATGTATTTGAATATTAACGGCATAATTTGCAAAATTACCCATACATTTAACGTACATATGTAGTTACCAATACAAGGGCGGTGTTTATTAAAAAAAAAAAAATACAAACATACATACATATAAAAATATGTAAATATGTATATATACTACGACTATACACAGTCAGTCATTTTAAAATAAATGAAAATAACAGTAGCCACAATTATAAATTAATTATAAATGAATAAATTGTGCAATATGATATAAAATTACAAATAGTTCTTATGTTAGCAATAATTACGCTTTTTTTTTTGTCTAGTTGTTGTTTTTTCCTTTTCTTTTTTTTAGTTTTATTTGTTTCGATAATGAAATGAAAATAAAAAATTTGAATACTTAGGAATTTCATATTTTTATTAGACACGATATAATACAATACATATACGTGACTTTATACTAAAACGATAATCATTAATTTAAAATGTGATCAAAAGTAATTAAAATATTTCGTTTTTGTTTTTGTTTTGTTTTTTTTTTTGGGGTGTTATAATACAATTAAAAAAAAAAAAAATTTTTTTTTTTTTTTTTAATCATTAATTTGATCTTAATTTTAGTTTTTATTCATTTAAATTTTTATTTTTGTTTCATTTATTATAGTTACATGTTATATGAAAATTAAGCTTTTTATTCTCATTGAATTTGAAGTGAACAAATTTATAATATTTTGATTATATCAATAATAAAATACTAAATTCAAGTTATCATTAATTTAAACTATGATAAAATAAAATATCCTTATATTAAAAATATTTCTTAGGATATTATTAGATACATACATATGTAATTTAAAATTTTAGAGTGAATGAATTGTGTTTGTTTCTAATATATTTCAATATAATTTGTTTTTAACGTTTTAATATAGTGCAGTTTTTTTTTTTTTTAAATCACTGATAAAATTATTTTATTTTATTTTATTTTTTATAAACTTTAAGAAGAATAAATAACAAAGAAATTTTTTTTTTTTTTTTTTGATTAAGGTAATAAATATACACATTGAAAATAAAAAAAAATAAAAAAAAAATTAACGTGAAATAAAACAAAATAAAATATAACTTATACAAAGTTTTAGTTCAATTTTAATAAATACGAAAATAAACTTATAAAAAACATAAAAAAAATTTCTTAAAAAAAATACAAAATACAAAATAATTGTAACAATAACAAAAGAATAAATAAATAAATAAATAAAATGCATAGCCAAAGGAATAAATTATGTGCTAAATTATCTAGCGCATTTCTAAGAAAATGGTGTAAGTATATATTGGATTGATTTGCATTTCATTTTTTTTTTTTTAATCATCATATGAGTATATTAATAATCTAATATTGATTATATTATTTATTTTCTACTTTTGAATAAGATTTTTTTTTTCACATAATTAATTTTCTTTTGTCTTGATTTATTGTTATGTTGGATACAACATTTTTCCCTTGTTGTATTGATAAGAATTATGTATTTTTGCTTTTTTTTTTGTGGATGATTTCATCTTAATAATTTTTACGTACATAAATGTATATATGTAGGTATTCTATTACAATCAAAATAATACAAACTGTAGTAAACACCAATATACATAAAAATTTTTTTAAGTTAATCAAATATGTGATCGCAACCCTATCTTCAAAAATGCATCACCTGCCTATTTGATGCGATATTTAGCTTAAAATCATAGTACGCTGAGTATCGTATCACGTACGCAGTGATGCTTTTTTAAAGATAGCCTAAGTTAAATCAATAATTTGTGAATTTTAAAAAAATGTATATAAACATTTCATTTTTCTTGACTAAATACATACTTACCTGCTTGTAAATCCTTTTATAAACAGAAAAACAAATTTTATCAAATTAAATACCTATTTTTTTTTACTTTTTACTTTTCGTAAAATTTAATTCATTTTAATTCTTTTAGATAAATAAAATTATCTTATAAAAATAAGTTGTCTATTATATGTATAAGATCATTAATATAAATAAATAATAAAAACAATTTATTGTTTTTTAATTCAAATAAATTCAAGGAAAATCATTTTAAATTCAAATATACTTAAATTGATAAATTTTTTTTTTTGTTTTTTAAGAACATAATCTTATAATACAAGAAAATCAAGTAAAATAAAAATAAAAAGTTAAAATAATTTTTTCTATTGAATTATATAAAATATTTTAATATATGTACATAATAAAATTTTTTAAGACCTGGTTTTCCTTTTAGTAAAAGTTTATAAAAAAAACAATTTTTTTTTTTTTTAAGTTATTATGTATTAGAACTATCTAATAATAAGTTATATAATTTTCAATAATTTGTATTAGATTATTTAGATACAAAGTAAAAATTTCTTGTACATATATATACGTACATATATTTATGAATAGATGAATATATGTACGGATATTGTTAGTAATGTAATTCAAATATATTATCTGATTTTTCTTTTTTATTAAAATTTACTGAAGCATCAGGAAAATATTTAATAATAACCATATGTAATATATGTATGTACGTATATAAACCTCATGTATAATTTAAATAAACCAGGTTTCTAAGAAAATGCATAAACCTATACATGTAATACATATTGCTATTATAGATTGGTATATGTAATCGTTATAAATAATTGAAATATTGTACTGATGTGTAATTACATGTATATATACCTAACACCACATATTAACTTTGTACGGTCATGATAATAAAATCATTCACTTAAAAATATAAATATTATTATTTAAAAAAAGAAAAATATGTTTTCAAAGAGAAAAAAACAATTGCAATTTTCTTCAGGATAAGTTGTACATACACAAATGTATGTATGTATGTATTTACCTATATATGTATGTTATTTTATAAATATTTTAGAATATTTTCTCGAGTAACGAATTTCATAGAAAAATATTGTTAGCACAAAAACAAAAAGATTTAATTTTTTTTTTTATCTCGTTAATTTCTTATTTATCTTGATTTACCAATAAATAAATATTACATATGTACATATTACTATAGGAAAAAACCATTAAACATTAAATATCAATCGAATAAAAAGTTCAAATCTAACATAAAATGACAAAATTTATACAAAAGTTTAAATATCTTAAAAATTTTAAATTATTATAATTATGTTATCAAAAATTCTGTTATACATAAATGTACATGAAAAAAATCTTTTATTTTTAATAATATAATATTTTAAATAATTTACGGTACAATAAAAAAACAAAAAAAAAAAAAAAGAAGAATTTCAAATTCGATTTTTCATGTGATTTTTATTATTATAAATATATGTATATCTCTGCTATCAAAATATAATAAAATAAATTAATGAATAAAAAAATAAATAATATATGTATGTATATAAAATAAAATCAATTAAGAAATATACATAATGTATATGTAATAACATTTTAAATATTACATATTAGCATTAATAACAGTAATTTTAAAAAAAGAAAAAAAAAACATAAATAAATAAAAATAAATAACGAACAAAATTTAAATACCATGAATTAATTTTAACTTTTTTTTTTTTTCAAAGTATTGGCTTTTAAAATGTATATCGACATTATATACATATGTACAAGACCAAAACAAAACAACAAAAAAAAAAAATAGTATTTAGATCAAAAAAAAAAAAAAATGAAAAATCAAATCAAATCAGATTAGTGAAAATTTAAAAATGAAAATTTTTAACATTGAATTTAAGTTTAACATATCATATTTCTAAATTTGAAAATTATATATTAAAAAAAAAAAAAAATTAACTAATTTAGAAATTTTATTAATTTAAAAACAATTTACAAAAACAAAAAATCTAAGATTATTTTCTAACCATTACATCATACTAAAATAAAATGTAGTACAAAATTTAAATACTTATTTTGAATTATTACTCAGATATTAAGAAATAATAATAATAATAAAAAATCAAATCAAATCAAATAAAATAAAATGAATTAAATTTTATTGCATCTGGTATTTACATTTATTACACACATTCTTTATTTACTAACACAAATATTGTGAAAGCATATTTTATAAAAGAATTAAACAAAAATTTTAAAGGTCAATAAATGAATGTGTTTATTTAAATAATATTAACTTAAAAGCAAATAATAAATGAAGATAATAAATTAGTTTTTATTTTATCCAAATGAGAATCATTATAAGAAAAAATAAAAAAAAAATAAAATCCATAAAAAATATTTAACATGAAACTTATGCCAAAAGAAATTAACGTTACATTATACGTATGTACGTATGAATTTTGATTTGTTTTTACATATTTCTTAGCCCTTTTTTTTTTTTTTTTTTTTTGTTTAAAAATGCAATATAGGTAATGTCATTGAAACAGTTTTATTTTTCTTCTTTTTTTTTTTCTAATATTTCTACGAATAGCTTTTAATTAATACAAAAATATTAGGTAATCATCATCAGCCATCAGCCATCATCATCATCATCAAAATAGTCATAGTCATCATAATCGTCATCATCATCAACATACCAAAACAACATTGTAAACCTGTAACTGTTAAATATAATTTTTAATTTTTATTTGTATTTTTTTTTTTTTTTTTTTTAAATTAATGTATCATACATAATACAGATATATGGTCTGAACATAATATAATTATGTATTTCTTACACGATAATGCATCATTGGTTACTTTTTACCATCTACATAGCATTAATATAACAAATTTTTATACACAATAGTGTATATTATAATGACCTTTTTTTTTGGTATTTATTATATGCATTACAAATATGTATGTATGTATGTATGTACATATACGTGATTTCATGAATTTATAAATACATATATATGTACATGTACACATACAAAAGTCTATTTATTTACAAAAAGGTTATTTTCGGCCTTGAACCAAAAAATTGTACATCTATTTATTTTTTTATTTTTATTTTTTTCTTTAATTTTAGATTTAATTTATTTGATTTTAAGCTTCTTTTTATTATATATACTATATTACTTATACCAATTTATATACTTTTATATGCACAATATCTAGTTGTAATTATATTACACACACATACATATGCAGTAGTTTTATGTAATTTTGTAACAAAATCAATAATATATTATGCTTCTCGCACTATTCATTATAATTTTCTTACACATGAATAGTACATACATACATATGTACATACATAGATACATAATGTACGATTGATATTAAATATTTTTTTTCTTTTTAGTAATAATGAAACAAAATAGAAACGATTATTTATAACATTGATTTGTGGTGGTTTTGTTGTTATTGTTGCTGCTGTTGAAAGCTTTGTTGTTGTTGTTTTTTTTTTTATTTTTCTTAACAAAAAGTAAAAGTGTCATTTTGATTGAAATTCTATTATATTACCATATAACATGTTTTTTTTTTTTTTTTTTTTTGTAACATAACATGAAAAAAGTTAATACATTTTGAATATTGGTATTGCCCTTAAGATAAATTATTTCTTTAATTTTTTTTTTTTTTTTTGTTTTGGTTTTACCATGATCAACTTACGTATACCTATTACAATGTTATGTGAACATATAAGTACACATTTATATACATAAATATTACGTATTCATATGCATAAAATACAAATTAATAATAATAATAGTTATATAATGGGATAATACTTGAACTTTTTTCAAAAAAAAAAAAAAAAAATTTGTTTTTTAATCACTCCAGAGCTGATTGAGACACATTTTATTTGTAATTACATGTACAATAAAAAAAATAAATAAAAAAATGTATTCACATTATATGTAATGTGAACAGAGATGAATGATTAACAAATAATGGGTAAATGGACATTGGAATTTAAATTGTATAATATTTTACGTACGTATAAAATGATAGATGGATAAATTGATATATTCATAAGCTCATGCTTAAAAAATAAAAGAGATTTTTGACACATTATGTTATACCTCTAGTTACAATAGAAAAATAAAAGTAAAACAAAAGATTTTATTTTATTTTATTTTATTTTTTTTTTTTTTGTTTTTTTTTTGTTTCTCTCGCCCTAAATAAAGATTTTAAGAAAATTTTGTAAACACTTTATAGGTACTACATACATATACAATATAGATACATTATGAAATAATGTATGTATATAAGCTTATATTGTGTACGTTTACATGCGCTTAAATAAAATGTTATGGTACATATGGTAAAAAATTCATTAAAAAAATATATATATATTAACAAATTAGTAAATCAAAATTATAATGAATTGTTGGCTATTACTAAAATTGTTGACTGTTATTTTTACTTATATATACTTATAAACAATTGTTTTATTTGTGGATAGTGTACACTGTACAGTCTTTATTCGTCTATTTTTCTTATGTTTTTTTTTTTTTTTTTTGCCATAGTAATGTAACTTAGATATACCTAGCTAGTAACTACATAGAAATGAAATTGAAAAAAAAAATAAAAAAAAAAAAAATAAAAATAAAAATGTAAAAAACTTCTTCATCATAGACATGATCATTATCACATCATTTTTATTATTATGATATTTTCTGTTTCTGTTTATTATGTAATTGACATGGGATTTTCTTCATTTTTTTTTTTTTTTTTTTTTTTTAAATTCAAAATTACATATAGATATCTATCTATGTATGTATGTGCTTTCTGAACATTAAATATGAAGAAAATTTATTTTTAGTTTTAATTTTGATTTTCTAAAAGTAACAAAGGAAAACACACACATACCATAAATGTGAAATAAAAACGTTATATGTACACATATGTATATGACACATATGTCCATTTGATGAACATACTCATATTTTAATGTAATTATTTTTCTACTACGAAAAAAAAAAAAAAACAAAATTATTACTGATGAAATTATTAAGTTATATAAAATGGTATTTACATTGAATTCAAGCAAACATATAACATTGATGAAAATATTCAAATAAAATTACAGAACATAAAAATTAATTTAATTATTGTAACTGAATTAATACTAAAAGCTTATATATTTTGTCCACTAATATTATGCATATATGGCGATTACTTAAAGTGGTACCATTTTAGATCATTTTGTATTGATATTTAAAAAATTCATCTGATGTATAAAAAAAGGTTTGTGGATTGTGGTAATACTGCTCGTGAAACAATTTAATTTGTTTCATTAGAAAAAAAATTTTTTTGTTTTACAATTTCTACATTTCGTAGAATTTCATTTACTTAAGATATATCCATAAAGTGCCTGTAAATACTAAAGTATTTCTAAGAAAATAAAATGCTTCCATTACAATTTATTTTTTCACAGAAATTATTAAACTTGAAAATACAATTAGGCATGTATACCTTAAAGAATTTTCAAACAAGTATTTTTTAATTTATTTTAGAATGATTTTAGATACAACAAAAAAAAAAATACAAAAAAAAAATATATACACATTAATTTTTAAATTAAATGAAATAAATAATTTTGCTTGTAAATTTCAATTTTTTTTTTTTTTTTATTAGATACCTACTCAATTTTCTATGATAAATACTGTGTATTTGGGTATTCAGTAAAAATAAAAATAAATTATCAAACCTTCAATTTGACTTTCATTTATCACATAAATTAAATAAAAATATTGTATGACAAATTGTTATTATTTTACATTTCGTATATAACATATGTACATATGTGTGTATCTTTATTATTTGGTTTTTTTTTTTTTTTTTAATTTTATTTTGATGCCAAAAATAAATACATATGTAAGTATGTTATATGCAAGTACACTAAAATTAAGAAAGAAGAAATGTTGCTTAGTAAAAACCAAGAAACTGCTTAGTAATGGGTAATTATAAAATATTCATTAAGATTTTTTTTTATTTTTTTTTTTTTATAAAAATAAATAACATAAGTATCTACACATGTACTTATATGACATTCGCGAAATTCAACATGATGTGCAAAAATTAATACTTTTCTCTTCTTAATAGTTAAATTTACTTAAGAAAAAAAAACGGAAAAAAAAAATAATAATAATAAATTAGATATGTATACAGCAATAAATCAACATCATACTGTACCACCACGTACTTGTAATAAATGTGTTTATTCACATTTAAAAAGAACTTTAATGTGTAAAAATTCAAGAATTTTTAGAATTTAATTTTATCTTTTTTTCATAATCTTTTTTTTTTTTTTTGTTTTTTAACAATATACAAAAACATTTTTCGTATCCATTAAATCATATAATAAAATTTTCTTTGCTTGATTAAAATCAAAATTTAATTTTTCTTTTTTTTTTTTTTTGATGATATTTTTTGTTTATATCCATTGTATAATAATGTATACCTACATAAATTATATTTCAGATATTACCTGTTTTTTTGTTTTTTTTTACAGTCGTGTTTCATTTGTTTGTTGTTAAGTGCGTGACAAAACAAAACAATCAGTATTTAAAATATGTATTTTTTTTTTATATTTAATATTGTTAACTTGACCTTATCATATTTTGATAATTTTTAATCTTTATTTTTTCACTTGCACATTTCTAAAGAAATTCTAAAGTATAATGGAGAAAGTTCTTGAATGTGTTTTTGCATAGATACGTTTGTATGTGTACGTACGTACATATATGTACTTATCTATCTATATATTAATCAATATATTTGATTGCTAAATTTCTTGCCCTTATCATCATCATCAATGGCGCAACAGTTTAACATTAATTGTGAACCACTGAGTTTATCAGAGAGTTCTCACCCTTATACCTATAATATACCACAAAACAATCAATATTGATTATACCATACCATACTAAGTGCTAATACCAGTGTACCAGCACTACCAGTGCTAATACCATACCTATAATTGAATTTTTAACTTTATTTTCTGACTTAAAAAAAGAACAATAATTTTTTTTTTTTTGTTATTACATACGTTGAATACGTACATATTTTAAATAAAAAATGTAATAAAATATGAATTATGAATAAATTGTCCTTGTAATGAATGATATTAAAATGATGAGTTCAAGAACTTCAAGAAAATGAAAATAAAAAGAAATGTAAAAACAAAATAATAAAAATAAAATTGAGGTAATCAAGTTGCTTATTTTCTTAGAAAAAAATGTTATAAATAATAAAAAGCAATTTAATCACTTTGCTAGACATTCTGTTAATTTGTTGCTTTTTTTTTAATTTTATTAGTATTGTAATTAAAAGAAATTATTATTATTAATATACCTATACTTTGTCCACTAATATTATAAACTTAAGGTATATTTTTTTCTTCTCTCATAATTTCTAATTAGACTGTTTCACGAGCAGTATTACCACAATCCACAAAGCTTTCATTATACATCAGATGAATTTCTTGAATATTAATACATAGTGATGTAAAATGGTATCACTTTAAGTAATCGCCATAAAACCTTAAGTACATAATATTAATGGACAGAGTATAGGTGGTATTTTTTTAAATATCATTTTTCTAATTATCTAGTTTATTTTTCAATGAATTGATTTAAAATACCTACCTTTAACACCTTCTAAAATTTCACGTTTATATTACTTAAGTATGTGAACACATATCACGTAAATACGTTACTATTCTTACGTATGTATAATTACTACATTTACTCTTTTTTAATATTCGTTTCAAAATGATAAAAGAATATTATTATTGTTTTATGTTTAAATTACAAATAATTATAAATGTTTATAAAAAAAAACGTTTGTTTTTATATAATAAATGAGAACATTATATGCATATGCGTATATTAAGTTACGTGCTTATACTTGCTTGTACTTTAATTCATGGTGATTCAATATATATGTATGTACATCTCATATTGATTAATTTCAATATAATTTAGTAATGAATTCATTTTAATAAGATGCAAAACAAAAATAATAACAATAATTATTGTAAGTAATTTAAAAAAAAAAATAAATAAATAAAAAACATGAACAAAAAAAAATGAAACGACAAAATAAAACAAAAAAAAATATATATAAAGATATGAAAATTGAAAACCTGTAATACTGGAAGTCATCACATTTAATCGTTTAATACATCACACTATAATCATTTATATCAATTTAAAATCAAAGTTCAATAGAATTTAGTTGAATAATCAAGGTTGCATTAATACACATATTACTCTATTACTTTTACTATAAAAATACAATTTAATTTAATTATTATATTACTTACATTATTATTAATAAATATATTTTATCCATATAAAATCGTATATTTTTGATCTGATTATACATATTTTTACATTATATAGGACATTACATTATATGTATGATAGAATGTACATACATATGTAACATATGTACATAACATACGAGTATATATCGAATAGATACTTACGTAAATAAAATAAATACCAAAAACTTGAAAAGTAAAAAAAAATTTAAGATATGATTAAGATATAAAATACGTAGGTACAAGAATTTAAAAAAAAAAAAAAATTACCTATAAATAAATTCCAATTCAATTTAATTTAATTTAATGACAATTTATCTAAGAATTCTATTATTTATCAATTTATCTAAGATTTTATTCTAAGAAAATTATTTTTTTTTTTTTTTCTTATAAACGACTACCTTATACACCACCTTAATAATAATTAAAAAAAAAAAAAAAGATATTTAAAATTAAAATTAGATTTAAAATTGATTCAGTAAGAAAAAAAAATTTTTTTTTTTTCTGATAACATTAAATTGAATGTTTTATGAAAAATTAAAAACAAATTACATTTATGTTTTTTTTTTTTTTTTTTGTTTTTGCATTATTATGTACACATTACAGATTATAGGTACTTTTTAATTTTCATTTTATAGTTTTTCCTTTCAAGTCTTTTGTTCAAAGTTTATTCGATAATTGATTAATAATAAAGTTATTTAATTACAATTGAAATTAATGATGTAAAATGATATTAAATTTTTTTTGACGTCAATAATAATATTATTATTTTAATTTAATTTAATTTAATTATTATTATTATTGTTAATTTTTTTTTTGAATTTTTTTAACTTGTTTCGATTATAAAAATTAACATAATTTGGATTTATGTAATTATAATAATGTACATACATATACGTATATATAGGACATATTCGTATGTAAAAAAATTTAAATTAAAAAAATAATGTTAAAATGAATTAATTAAATTTAAAAAGTTAAAAAAATAAATAAATAAAGTAAAAATTACAAGTATTACGAATATTACAATATTATAGTGTGAATTTATTTTGATTTTCTGTTATTTTATTATATACATACATACATACATATATTTGAATTTAAAATTTTACTTAATTTCTTTTTATTCAAATTAACAATTTTCGCATAATTTTGTATTGTAGCTACATAAATAAAAAATTGAATATTTCTCATGAATACATAATTACATAAATCATATTTGCATATATATTATTTAAAAAATTTCATTATTATTTTTTAGGTGAAAAACAAAAACAAAAAAAAAATTAATACAATAGATTATAATTACAATGAAAAAATATTTACAATTCATATTTAAAAAAAAAAAAAAAAGTGATTTTGAAATATTTCAAGTATGGTTTGAAAAAAAAAAAAAAATTCATTCATTGATTTTGTAATACACATTACTTTTATTTTTGTATCACAAGAAATTTCTCAAAGGAAAAATATGATTAAACGATAAACAATAGAATTTCGATTTTATAAATTCTATCATCATGTGTTTATTAACGATTTTATTTTTTGAAAATAAGAAACCCATTTAACATATGTTCATAGATTAATATTACAATATATCAAAATATTAATTGATGTCCTAAAATTATGTACACATTATTATACAGTCAAACATAAAGTAGCTACCATGTATCAATGTTATACATACAAAAAACATATTTATGGACATCAAAGATTTGGTATGTCTACGAATTTACGTACATACGGTTTTTTTTATTTTTCTTTAATTAATTGAAAATATCAATTAATTACATGCTCATATGCGAAAACATATCGAAATAAGTAAATTTATCGTGTTTATGTCGAAATAGCGTGTTAAACTAATTTTTTTTTATCTTTTTGTTTTTTTTTTTTTTTCTTTTTATTAATTAAAGGCACATAATTTACTACATAATGTACTTATAATGTGGTTTATCTATGTATACGAACATTCATGATTAAATATGTTATACAAAATTGCAATTATTTTTGTTTATCAAATATTTCTATGATACATCATATTTAAATGTACAATAATATCATTTAAATATTATTTTATTACTGTTTTTCTTATCAATACATTACATACATACAAATAAGTATTTTTCATTTTTTTTTGTTTTTTGTATTTATTTTCATTTCAGGGTTTGCAATAGCTTTTGCATTATGCTTGCTAATATTTGGTATTCTAGTCACATGTGGATTCACAGCAATAGTCAATTTAGTTATAGATCATCAAGTCGCTTTAAGGCCAGGTGGAATGTCATTTGGATGGTGGTCAAAACCACCAGTTGAGCCATTTATTAATATTTATGTTTATAATGTCACAAATGCTGATGAGTTCCTTAATAATGGATCAAAACCAATTTTAGATGAACTTGGACCATACGTTTATACGTAAGTACATTGAATATCATCTACATAATAATGTATTGTATATTGTTTTTTTTAATATTACCTTATTTATTTATTTTTTTTTTTATTAAAATTTCTCCAATGAACTTATTATGATTATTTTTTTTTTATTAAGGAAATGAATATGGCATTAATAATATAACATAAAACATTCAATTTCTTTATTGTCCAATAATTTCCTGCAAACATTTTATTATTGAAATTTATATATTATGAAATTTTGATTTTATTATTTATTTTATTTTTATTTTTATTTTTTATTTTTTTTTTTTGTTAATTTTCTTAAATTCAAGGATATACACACAAGTGCATATGTCTACAGTTGAATAAACTTATGTAAAATTTCTGCAATTTAATTCCTTCCTATACATAAAACAATTTTTAAAAAAATGCTTGTAAATACAGTTTGTACATTTCTTTTACATATATAGTATGTAACATATAAAACTCTATATACTAACATATGTATGTACTTAATTATGTACATAAACGTGCATTTTTTATTCCAGAAATTTAATAAATCCAATTCAGCTATAAAACAATTTTTATTTTTTCATGTATAATGGATTATAACATTTTGTACTCTAAAATAAAATAAAAAATTCATGTTTATGCTTATAAAAATGATTTAATGTTTATTATTGCATTTATTTCTCATGGAAATTTTTTCATGTAAAAAATTTCAAAAAAAAAAAAAATAATTTTTTTTTTTTCTCAACTAAAAAAGAAAAAATATGATAACGTAGATATTTTGCAAATATAAATTAAAAGGAAAAATTTTTGTCCACATAACACAATTTATGAAAATGTTGCAAAATACAAAAAAAAAAAAATAAATAAAAAATAAAAATTAAGTAAATAAACAAAAAAAAAAAAATACATGGATGTGTATACTAGTATATATGTACATATATAGATTTAAAATGAAAAAAAAAAAAAATCTGACCTTATTTATAAAAGTCTAAGACAAGTTGAGAATTGATATTGTACACACACACACAAACATGTACATGTATGTAGGCATCTTTTCTCTGACATTATTGCATTTACCTACTTTAAAGAAAAAGTATAATGTTAAGATTGAGAAAAAATAAATAAATTAAAATAAATACACACCTGCATATATATATTTGACTCAGATAAAAAAACAGAAAAAAAAAACAAAAATTATAATTTAACGCACATATAATGAATTGCATATGTATACACAGATAGGTATATGGTATTGGTAACTGGTAAGACGTATTCGTATGTTACGTCTTCATAATACTAATAATGGATTAAATGCAATATAAATTCAGAAAAAAAAAAAATAATAAAAATAAAAACTAAATAATAAAAATAAAAGCAAAATAAATAAATTATACAATGTTTAATTGGAAAAACTCTCATGCTAACGTGAATTTTTATCATATACGATATATGTACGAGTAGATATAACACAATTATACAGATATTTTGTACATATGTAACATACGTAAAACATGTATAATATGTGATTTATTTGTAAACTTGTACAAAATAGAGATTTGTATGTTACATTAAAGAAAATGAAATTTAAATAATTGTATTTACAATGTGACAATTTTCATTTTTCATTTACCTACTTTTATTAAAAATTTTAATTTTCATTTAAAATTTAAATTGAATTCAAAATATAGGTAGGTAACATAAATCTAAAATTGATAAAATTAAAAAATTTTCTTTTTTTGATGATTTATTTATTAAGACGGTATGGATAAATTCAAAAATGCACCACTATTTGATGCAATATTCAGCTTAAAATCATAATACGCTGGATATCGCATCAAGTAAGGAGTGATGCATATTTTGTGAATTAAATCTATAATATATGTATGTATAGATGGTATACGTATTACCTCAATTATACTCTCTTTTTTTTTTCAATTTAAGTAATTTTCTCAGTATATTTTAATTTGATATCTTTAAAGACTGATGTAATCGTGCACTAATACTCGTATATGTATCGTGTTTATATATTTACGTTATTTTTATAACAACATCATAAATGTATGCAATTTTTTCCATGTCAATGACAATATCATAATCAATTTAGGTACATTACATGTGAATTAGATTTATTCACAAAACTCCTTCATCACATAATTTTCTATCACTTTTATTTTTTTGTTTTTTTTTTGTGTTTTTTGTTTTTTACTATACTCCATACACTAATGCAATGCAGTTAAGGTTTTATGGAAATGACATAAAGAAGTACCACTTTACGTCGTATTACAATGATAACTTTACAGATTGTGGTAGCACTACCCGTGAGATTATCTTATTAGAAATTACGAGAAAAGAAAAAGGACACATATTATACTCCCATAAAAGACCTTAACCGCATCAAATTATTGTATGGAGTATAGTGTGTATTTTCTTATGTTAATTTTTTTTTATGACTTTATGTAATTTTGAAATTAAAACAACCTTCTTCGTATTTCATTATGTATAAACAAGTACTTATAATTACATAAGCACTTGTATATATACATATGTAAAATACATATGTATTTATAATTTATCTTAGTGTCGGAATTTAGTTTTAATTTTATTTTAACGAATTAAGAAAATATCACCGTGGTAAAATCTTTGCAAAATTCTATACATATACAATTATATTTCTACATATATGAATGAATATCTTTGTAAAGTTATATACTTACATACTAAATAATACTATAATACTTAGATATTACTTAGATATAATACTTAGATATTCAAAAATATAGGAAATATAACCAAAAGATTAAAAATGCTAAAATTATTTTGTTTTTTAAATATGAAACTATCAAACATAATTTAATTAAATACATGCAGATAAATATACCTATATGTACAATTTGTATGGTATTTATAAATACTAGGTACATTATTATATAATTTTATTATCTATGTACTAAATCTTTTTTTTTTGTTTTATTATTTTTTATGTTTTATCGTACATTTGTGTACTATATAGTACATAAGTGTTATGTAGGTACTGACATAAATACTTTGTAAATGTATGATAAAAGCTCGTCAAAGCTACAAAAAATTCTATTATTTTTTATTTATCTTATTTATATACCTTTAAAACATACATTTTAGTTTTAAAAAAAAAAATTAAAATATTTTTCACCTTCACTTCATACGCACGATTTTTATTTTGAATTTTTTTTTTTTTTTTTTTATTACAAAAATTATTTTTCCTAGGAAATTGTTTAATTTCATTAAATAGTAAGTCTACATGCACGATTTTTCTGTATGTAATTTGTCTGTTGTTTTTGTTTTTTCTTTTTTTTTTTTTTATTTATTGCATTTAACTACTTTTATTGTTATTTGTATAAAAATATTTTTCTATAAAATTAACAAATTTTATATAAAACATTGAAAAAAAAAAAAAAAATCAGATAATATGTAATATTTAATTATATAATATAAATTTAAAAATTACACGTGTATTTTATACCTACCCGCATGCTTTAAAGTGAATGTTAAAAAAAAAAAAAATGTAATAATATGATAATTCTAAAGAGTTTTTATTATGTATGTAGGTAATTAAAGTCTGTTAAAAATAAAATAAAATTTTGTTTAATTTATTTTTTATTTATTTAGCTTTATCGTGGTTTAAAAAAAACAAAAAAAAAATTATAAGAAAGAAAATTTGCATAAAATCTTTGATTCTATTTCTTTTTTTTTTAATGAAAATTATTTTATTATTTTTATTTTTATGAATATCCGGTGAAAAAACACATAATTCATGTGTTCAGAACTTAATTAACTACAATTACACGATATAATAAAGCAGGAAAAAAAAACTGAAATTATTTTAAAGGCTTAACCAAAATCAACATAAAAATACGTAACCTGGTAATAATTAAAACACATGTAAGCTTACGTTCGTTAATTTTCGATCAATTTGAAATGTAAATTTTTCGTAATTGAAGGTGCTGTAAGCATCGTACATTTTACGTAAATTTAATTTTAAATGACAGAACTGTCATTTTTAAAAAAGTTGTTTACATACGTTTTTATTTTGGTTCACTTACGTGAAAATGATATTCATAAGCACCACACGTTCTTTCGATTTTTTACGTATTCTTACGTTATTTTGGTTGAGCCTTTATACCAGTATTACATATGTATAGGTATTATGAGTTTAAAATTACAAAAGTCAAAGTCTATATTCAAAAATTTTTTTTTCTTTTTTTTTTTTGAAGGAAAGAAATGATTTAAATGCTTAATTATAAAAATTGAATTAATGAACATATCCTGTGTTAAAATAGTTAAATCACAGTTGACTCTTTTTTTTTGTATTTTCAAACATAAATTCTAAATTAAATTACATGGCATTAATTTGTCAAACGTAAAAAAAAAAATAAATAAATTAAAAATATAAGTGAGAAGGAAAATATTTTAATGATAAATGATTCATAACATAATACTTAAAAATATTTATATTAATAAATAAATTTTTAATTTAGAATAAAAACAAAATAAATATAATCAATTGACTGACAAATTGTTAGGTTTCTTTTTATTTACATTTGTATGTACATGATGGGTGGTAAAAGTATTAAAATTTATTTTGATTGTTTTTTTTTTTCTTGAACGTGTATGAAAATGTTAATACAACATAGAAAATTTGAATAAAAATAAAACAACGTTTGCTGTTTTTTTTTTTTGTCAGTTTTCTATTTTTAATAGCATAGTGTTTGCAATGCAATTAAATTAGGATTTTCATATACATCCATGTATGTACATATGTATACGCCAAATACCACCATATTCTATTAAATATACCTAGTCATATAAATTTTTATTTTTTGTTGGTATTTAGTTTGCTTAGCACATTGATTGCATTTTGCGTACACGCAGTCTTTTTTCTTCTTCATTTTTGTATAATTATGCTTACCTACACTTTAATTTCAATGCTAACATATTTAAACAAATTTTTTTTTTTTATTTATGATATACCTACCTATACATGTGTTAAATAATGTACAATACGTAAAATCATAAACGTGATATGCATAATATGCTAATTTTATTTTATATAACACATATACATAAATGTACGATATTTTAATTGTAAACTTTTAAGTATAGATATACATATGCCATTACTTGCAATAAAATTTAAAAAAAAAAAAAAAAAAAAAAAAAAAACATGTTTAAAAAAAAATTTGTAAAATTAAAAATTAATCTTACTATACTCTATCCATCAATATTATGCACTTAAGGTCTTATGGTGATTACTTTAAATGGTACCATTTTACAGCACTATGTATTGATAATTAAAAAATTCATCTGATATATAATGAAAGATTGGTGGATTGTGGTAATACTGCTCGTGAAACAGTCTAATTAAAAATTACAAAAAAAAAAGAAAAAAAACATACTATGTACTCCCATAAGACAAGTGCATAATATTAATGGACAGAGTATATATTAAATTTTGTTAAAATTTTCACTTAAAAATTTAAATTCATAATTTATGGAATATACAATAATTTATGTTCAAACGTCTTTTTTGTTTTTCAAAAATATAACGACAAATAAATAACAAATGCTTGCATATGTATACAATTTACCTGTTTATATTTTTTTTTTCTACAAATTGTAAACAAAAAGGATAAAAATTAAAAATGAATTACATACGTATTTAAATACGATTTTATTATTACAAAAAAGATAAATTATTTCAAAAAAAAAAAAAAAAAAAAAAAAAATTGAAATGCGATATGTATTTATTAATGATACACATATGTACAGCACAGCATGCATATATGCTAATGTTTTACATTATACATATAAAATAATAAATTACATAAATGAAAACCAGTTAAACTGGATGATTGAAAGAATGCATATTATGTACTTATTAATTTTACATTCAAATTCATTTACGAGTATATATATATACTAAATATAAATACATGTACATATATGACAAATGTGTATTTATTTTGTACATTATTATTGATCGTTTGTTTTATGTACATACATGTATGTATGTAATTAAAGCATATTGTAGATTGCATTGATTTTTCATTAAAAATTTTTTTTTTTAATTACATGTGTATTGATGTGTATATATCCTCAATTCAAAATTCAAAATTGTCATTAACGTACATTATTTACATAATGTACATAAATACATTATACCATATTGGTAAATATGTATATAGTTGAAATTTTAATTGATATTACAATACTATATACTCTAAATATGTAGACTTTCTATTTCTATTTCGATAAATGAAAACTGACAAAATGAAAATGGAAAAAAACCAAAATTAAAACTAAAAACTAAAAAAATTAATTTTTTTTTTTTTTTATTAGACCGTAAGTACTATATGCATCAAAACATTTATAAATTTAAACACGTCGTACTTATATTAACATATAAGAAATGAATTTCAAAATAAAGTACAGTTTTTCCATACATACATATTTATGTATATCAATAAAATTAAAATTATAAATCATATGGCAAACATTTGTTTATCATTAATTAATTATTATTATTTATAAATAAATTATTTTGAAAAAAAAAAAAAAAAAAAAAAAAAAAAATTTTGACTGAATAATTAGTAAACATAGAATCGTCTCGAAAAATCATCGTAATGATGATTAGGCCCTGGCTCTCATTGAGCTGTTGCACCAAAGGAGAAAAAAAAAATTAGTAAACATTCTGCATTTTGTTAATACAACTATATAGCTATATATTTTATTCATTTGTATTTTCATAGTTTAAAAAACTTTTCATTGTATTTCAGATAAAGAAGAAAATTTTTATAAATCTTTTTTCCAGTAAGCATACGTACATACATATTTCTATATGTAGTATGTGCTATATAAAAACATATATAAATATGTATTTATGTACTTAGCAAGGATTTTTATTTTTTATTTATACAAAAGCTATCGTACACTGTATGTATTTATGTTTGTTTTTGTGTAAATATTCTTAAGGCCTTGTGTCGTAATGCATTATTTTTTTTAATAATTTTTACTAATAAATTTTATTATATCATTCAATACAATATACATATATGTTTATATAAAGACTATTGTACTCGTATAGATGCTATTCAGTTAAACTGTTCATCTATAGCTTTTAGCCATAGTCTTTTATTATTAAACAACATTTATGCTTATAATGGTGAATAACTTTCTGTATAATTTTCATCATTTTAAATTGTATCTTTTCAATAAATGTATATAACATACATTCATATAGTCTATACATATACATATGTATGTTAATAGAAAATATTACTCTATCTATGTCTATATAAAACCATATACTGCTCGTACATATTTAGCTAGTATAAAATGAATGAACAAATTATTATGATTATGAAAATGAAAAAAAAAGAAGAAAAAAAAAGAAGAAAAATTTTTAAAAACAAGGTTCCAACATTTTCACAATATATAAAATGTGTGTATAAAATCAACGTTTACTCGGTTGTCTATAAAAAAAAAAACAACATGTAGAAACTAGGAAGTTAAGTTAAACTAACTAAGTAATAACATAACTTTTTGCAGTTCAACTCTTTGGCTATACATACACGTATATATGTATATTCCATTTATAGGCTTTTGGCCATCAGATACATACATAAATAGTACTTACGTTTGTATGTATAATGTAATATATATACATACGTATATGTATTGAATATACAGTAGTAATACCTGTGTAAAATAGTCTTTGATAAGGTAAAAATGTTAAAGTGAAAAGACATGATTTAAAATTAATGTTTAAGTTCAATTATGAAATCATTCAGGTATAACATACACATAAACAACATGTATATATTGATCATAATTATGTTAAATGTATTTTATATATGGTACATACATATAAATATGTTGGTTTTATTATAAATCACGTTTCTATCATATTTTGCTGCTGTTGTCGATGATAATAATTGTTGGTTAAAAATTTCATTTATTTATGTATGTTGTAATATATATTATACATGTATGCATGTACATAAACATGAACGTATGTGTGTCTTTAAAAAAAAAAAAAAAAAAAACAATTATGTATATAAATGAAGCACATACTAATATTATCGTATTGTACATTATACATGCAGCGTATCTAACAAAAAGTAACGTACATTAATGTTTTATAACATTATTATTATTTTTTATTTTTAAATAAAAAACAAATCGTTGCTGGTGGTTAAATCTACCATTAATACGTATTGTCTCTTAGCGAAACAAAAATATTTTTATACACAATACATTACATATGTATTGTACATTTATGAAATTGTTTTACATTTAACATCTTTATTTTTATGCTAAAGTTTTTTACTTTATTTTTTTTTTTTTTATTTTTACAATAATGGTGTCATGCATTTTCTATACCCATAGTAACATATACGTATATCATATACACATGCTCACACATATAAACACATATTTATATACACATCATTAGCCACAACTTGATTTTTTTTTAAATGTACACTTTTATTTAAAAAAAAAAAAAAAATTTCATTATTTGAGTTAATAAAATCTCTGACGGAAAGAAAAGAGAATTTTGTGAAAGCCTTTAAACCATGTATGTACATACATGAAATAATCATTGCATATATTATATTGATAGTATATCTATTTATTTATAATTAAAATATGCATAAATAGATATGTATGAGTATCTACACAATATATATTAAATATTTACGTACGTATTTTATGTGAAAAATAGTAAGAAAATAATTTGCATTAAATTTGTATAATTATTTTGTGATACTTATGAGGAAATGCATACGTGTATTTAATTCTTATAATAGATATTTTCATTTACAAATATGTATTTAACACGAAAATTTAATAAAAATTTATATTCTAAAACAAATTAAATTTATTCTCATGCAAATATAAACAATATATTTTAAATATTTTCTTTATTATAATCACATGCATGTACAATTCACACACATACGAGTATTCGTTCATATATGTACCTATACTAAAATGATCAATTTAAAAGAATAAAAATTCTCAAATAATTACTTTAATTGATAACTTTCAATATAATTTCATTTTTATAAATTAAACATATTGAAAATTATTTGTTGATTGATGCCTATCTTTTTTTTTTTTTTTTTTTAATTTACAGAGAAACATGGGAAAAAGTAAACATTGTTGAAAATCCAAATGGTACACTTACATTTAATCAAAAGAAAGTTTATGTATTCCGCGAAGATTTATCAAATGGTTCTGAAGATGATGTTGTCATTGTACCAAATATTCCAATGTTAAGTGCAACATCACAAAGTAAACATGCGGCAAGGTAAGTATTACATGATATTAACGTTTTTGTACAATATATACACAAACACACACATTTGCTCTACTTTATTATTACACAATTTTTTGTTTTTATATTTTTTTCTTTTATTATTAGATTTCTACGATTAGCTATGGCTAGTATCATGGATATCTTAAAAATAAAACCATTTGTAGAAGTTTCTGTTGGACAATTACTATGGGGTTATGAAGATCCGCTATTAAAATTAGCTAAAGATGTTGTACCAAAAGAACAAAAATTACCATATGAAGAATTTGGTTTAATGTATGGAAAAAATAGTACATCACCAGTAAGTTAAAATAAAAAAAAATAAAAAAATAACAAAAATTAATTTACTATATTTTACTTGTATTTTTTCCAGGATTTAGTTACTGTATTTTCAGGTGTTACAGATATTACGAAATTTGGTACAATTGATAAATATAATGGTAGATCACATTTACCACATTGGTTAACTGAGGAATGTAATCGTTTAAATGGAACAGATGGTTCAATATTTCCACCACATATAACACATAATACAACATTATTTATTTATGATAAAGATTTATGCAGAGCATTACCATTAATATTTGAAAAAGAAGTTGAAACAAGGAATAATGTTAAAGGATATCGTTTTACGCCACCAATTAATGTATTTGCTGATGTTGATAGTAATCCAGATAATATGTGCTATTGTCCAGCTGGTCCACCATGTGCCCCAAGTGGTTTCTTTAATGTTTCATTATGTCAATTTGGTAAATTATTTTGATATTATCATCATTATGGATTACATAAAAAATATTAATAAAATTTTTATTTTCAATTATTTTCATTTTAAATATAGATTCACCAATTCTTCTTAGTTTCCCCCATTTCTATTTAGCCGATCAAACATATAGAACAGCAGTTGAAGGTATATCAAGACCTGAAAAGAGTAAACATCAATTCTACCTTGATGTACAGCCAGTAAGTTAATTTTTTTTTTATTTTTTTTTTTTATTTTATTATTATTTTAAACAAGGTGATGACTTGATTATTATCAATTCGTCCACCATCACCTACATACCTTACAAAAAAAAAAAATAAATAAGTTATACATGCGTTATATGCATATGTACAATTGAGTATAAAATAATTTGCTGATGTGATGTCAGTTTTAAGTTACACTTATCAAGAATATTAAATGCAATCAAATTATAATAATATTTAAATATTTAATTCAAATAAAACCGAATTGTATTTTTATTTTTTTTATTTTTATTTTTTTTTTGTAACACTACCATGTATGTAAATCACATGGACAATAATGCATTTTGTGTAATATTTTGATCACGTGTAGTTTATTTGGCTTTAAATTATGAACTTTCAAGAATAAATAATTATTTTCAGAATTTGAGGTCATTGAACAAATTACACCTATATGTGTAGATACAACATTGTATATACAGGCATGCATTATAATTGCATGAAATTTAAAAAATAAAATATATTTATATGTACAAACATATAAATAAGTAAATCATTATAAATAATAATTAACGATTTTTTTTTTTTTTCTTTTTTTTTTTTTTCTTTCCATTAAGCTAATGGGAACAACATTACGTGTAAGAGCCAGAATACAAATTAATTTAGCTGTTAGTCAAGTTGTTGATATTAAACAAGTTGCAAATTTCCCAGACATTGTATTCCCAATATTATGGTTTGAAGAAGGTATTGATGGTCTACCAGATGAAATAACAAATTTAATGAATTTAGCAACAACAATACCACCAAAAGCACGTACAATATTAATGATTATATTATTTGTATGCGGTGGTCTATTATTAATATTAGCTGTATTTTGTTTAATAAGAAGTTCACATCGACAAAGTACATTACATTTAGAAGGATCAAATTATTTAGCTACAGCATCTGTTGATTTGGCAAAAAAGAAAGCCAAAGAAAATAAAAATAATATGATGAGTAATAAATAGACAAGTGCAAATCTAAATTTTTATAGATAGAGATAAAACAAAAATAAAAAATAAAAAAAAATTAAAAATATATTACATAAAAATAAATAAATAATAAAATAGTAAAATCAAATAAAATTTAAAATAATTTAATTTAATACAATATAAAATGAAATGAAAAATAAAAAAAAAGAAAAGACAAAACATAATTAAAAGAGACAAAATTTATATACCTAATAATAATTAAAAAAAAATTAAAATTAAAATAAAAATGATCAAAAAAAAAAATTTTTTTTTTATACAATTGATATATCCTTTTTCTTTTATACATATAATATATGCGCATAAATATATATACGAGTAAAAATATACATATACATATATTTTTTAAAATTTTTTTAGTAATTATGTATAGTATATATGAATATGTATGTATCTATTGTAATATGAATTATTTTTGTACCATATTATACTTATTTTTATAATACTGTATTTTGTATATGTACTTTATAAAAATTGAACAAAACAAAAAAAGACAAAAAAAAAACAAAACAACTGAAAAAAAAAAGAAATTATGAAAAATACAAAAACATAACAATAATGACTTAAACGTTAAGAAATAATGAAAAATAACGAAAAAACAAAGCAAAAAGACAAAAAGTAATAAATTGAAAAAATTTTGCATCAAATATTCTATAAAATCTTTATTTAAAAAAAAAGAAAAAAAGATAAGAAAGACCAGTGTTGTATACGCACGTACGCACAACTTAATATCTCATGGATTTTTCAAAAAATTAATTTAGATCATTGTAGATACTGATAATAACGAAATTCAAATTTTCTTTTTTACTTTTTTTTAATTTACACGTATTTATTTTTATTGTTTTATGTTTTTTTTTTTTTTAATTTTGTATATTGTTTATGTATTCAACTGTTTTTGGGAAATTAGATTATTAAATAGACATATAAATATTTTTTTAAATGGTCTATGCTACCTCTAAGTATTGAATAATTTTTTTTTTATATGCCTAATATCTTTTTCATTAACGTACTAGAAAATTTTAAATAAAATTTCAAAAGGAACAAAAAGATAAAATTCAATAAAAAATAAATAAACAAAAATAAATTTTTTTTTTTTAAATAAATTAAATAATAAAACATTTAGATTTTTTTTTTATAATTCAAACTAAAATTGTTTTCAATTATTTGAACATATACGGTATTAATTGAATATTTTCGAAGTTGATTCATAAACTGTTCAAAATAATAACTTAAAAGTGAAATTCCCATGAGCCTGAAAAAAGACTAAAAAAACAGACGCTGAAAAAAAAAACGAAAAGAAATTTTATTTTCCGTCCAGTTAGTAAATAACAAAGCCTTAATTTAATAAATTTTATCTTATTGAAAATTTTATATTTTTTTATTCTGTAAAATTTTCATATTATTATTATATCATGAATTTATTGAGAATGTAAAAATAATAACGTACATACTATGACGATTTCATGAAATTTGCATGTTTACACAATAACATTTTTTTTTTAGATTTTGAATTAATTTTGTTTTTCTTTTATAGTATCATATACATTTATATATTCCAAATGATAGTTTTAATAAGCTGTGTGTTCCAAGCTTATATACATATGCAGTAAATTTTTAAATAAAAAATATTTTTTTTTTTTTAAATTTTTATATAATGATACAAATGTACGTATGATGTTAATCCATTATTATCATACATATGCCTATACATTTAAAATACATTTTTCAATAGATACTTTAGTTTATAGGATCAAATTAGTCGATAAATAGACAAAAATAAAAAATAAATAAATAAATGAAACAGATTATAGAATTAAATAGAAATATAACAATAAAATATGATGTCAATAAGGAAAATCAAAAAAAAAAAAAAAAAAGAGAAATAAATCTCAAATATTTTGCCTTATAACTAATAAACTCCGCACAAATATTTAAATACAACGAACAATAAAAGCAATACAACTAGAATTCTACATAATAATAGTAGTCAAATTAATATTAATTCAAATATCTAATATTTTGCATCTAATATTTTAGATTTAAAATAAAAATAACTATTCTAAAAGAAAAAAGTAAATCTCCTCAAAAATCAGAATTACATGATTTTGAATTAAACTCGTATTTTATTTGAAATATTTCAATTCTAACTTCTTACAAAATTCTTTTATTTAATTTTAATTTAAAATTCAAATTTTGTTTTTTTTTTTTTTTTAAAGAAATCTATTTTTCTATTTAAAATATTTTATTTTTAAAATTATCTTATTATTTTAATATGTAATGTACATACTTACTTATATATATTGGAATTTTGGGTAGTTTAAATTAAAATTTGATTTTTATTTTCTCAATTTTGTACTCTATTAAAACTTAATAAAAAAAAAAAGGAAATGAAATAAATTCAATCAGTAAAATAAAATTTTAATTTTGTTAAACTTTTTTATATTTTTATTTTTAGTTAATAATTAATAATTAATCATTGTAAAAAAAAAAGGAAATTGAATTATAAATAATGAGGTGGAGTTTTTTAGAAAATTAAAAATAAAAAAAGTAAACAAAAACAAAAACACTCAATAAATAAAAGAAAAATATTATCTTAGTAAAAATAAATAAATAAATAAAATAGAAAAATTAAGCAAAAATTTAAAAAAAATATATATATATATTTTTTTTTCAGTTATAGAAAATCTAATAAAATACTTTTACATGTGTAGTATAAATTTATAATATTATATAAATGTTATATGTAAAAAACAAAAATTTTTAACATATATGTATTGTAAAAAAGGGAAAAATTGACGGAATTAAAAATAATAATAAAATATGTAATTAAAAATTGAAAAAAAAATAAAATAAATAAGAGAATATTTCTATATGTATATGTTTATTTTTTTTATTAATGTTTTAATTTCGTTTATATAGTTTTTTTTTATTTTTATTTTTTTATATAAATATACGAATATTTTGAGTATTTTTTGTGATAGAAAAAAAAAAACAAAACAAAACAAAATAAAATGTAATTAAATACTATATACGTATAAAGTTATGGTGAATTTTTGTTATTAAAATTAAAAAAAAAAAAAAAAGAAAAATAAAATAAAAAAAAATGTATATCTTCTAATTTTTTTGTTTAGAGAAAATTTTGATATTGTAAATTTTTTTTTTTTTTTTTAATTTGAGGTTTCTTTTGAATAAAATTTAAATTGAAATTATATAGGAAAAACAAAAAAAAAAACTGTTGTTTGATTTTATTTATAAAGCAAAATATCAAATGATATTCGAAAAAAAAAATAAAGATAAAATAGGCAATCTTATACTTATACTCTGTTCACTAATATTATGCATTTAAGATCTTATGGGTGTACATATGTATGTATGTTTTTTTCCTTCTCTCATAATTTCTAGTTAGACTATTTCACAACTAGTATTACCACAATCCACAAAGCTTTCCTTATACATAATTATATCAGATGAATTTTTTAAATATCAATACATAGTGATGTAAATCTCCATAAGATCTTAAGTGCATAATATTAATGAACAGAATATAAACATATAAATGTAAATAATGAGCCATTTATTTTGAATATTGGACAAATACAAAATTTTCTCATAATTCTCAATGGAAGGATAGATGCAAGGATGCAAGGATGATAAAAGTTCAAAAATCATAGAATTATAGCAATCAAAGTATATTTTTCCTATGAAATTAAAATACCTTAAAATACCCTTTTTCAAAATTTTATTACTTTCAGAAATGAGACAATATCATATTCTTACCAAATATCCAGTTGATATTAGAATTGAATTTTTCTTAAAATATTAACAAAAAATAAAAATTATTTCACGACAAAAAAATAATTCAAGGTTTAAATAATATTTTTATTAACTATAAATAAAAGGAAATTATAGCAAGAAAATAATGTTAAAATCAATAAAAAAAAAAAGAAATTTGAATTTTTTTAATACGAACAAGTACATACCCCAAATTCACTTTATATGTACGTGCAAATATTTAAAAATTTTAAAGATACTTACAAAAATTCTGTATAAAATTGAAAAAAGGATCAAAAATTCTGACTGTTCATTACATTTGTAGTTCATGCCACGCCTTTAAAAAAGGGCGTGAATTGACTTTTTATGATATATACACAAACAATTATTACAATATATTCCGTAATACATCCGTATTTTATATATTAAATTATTTTGATATGAAAAATTTTTAAATGACATATAAAATATTGTTTTTCCTGCTTGTTATAAAAATTTTTCATTACAGTTCATTGATTTTTAAATCCATTTTCACACGTCCTTCTTACATTGGAGTGTGTCATATAACAACAAAATTATCACTTAACAACGTTTGCTTATATATTCATATAAAAATTCTACAATAAAATATTTGTACAAAATACCCATAAGGATATGTAAGTATTTAGAGATACTCGTATAGAACGAAGCAATCTTTATATAGCACTATACTCGTATATGTAACATAATCTTATTAATTTAATCATATCATCCTTATTACATATTTATACAAGTAAAGTACGAAAATATTATAAAATCATAACTTTTCGCCTATCATAACTTTTATGAATTCACCAAAAAAAAAAAAGAAAAAATCAAATTTGTTCACTCATCCGTAATCCTTCAAATTAATTTCAAATATGAATTGCACGTGTCAAAACTAAATATAAATGATATGAAAAACATTTTATCGTCAGTTGCTCTTTTTATTATCCGTCGTTGACTTAAACGTTAAAGAGTAGAAGAAAACAAACATTTTATTTTTTGCCAGTCTGGTTGACCAAAAATTATTTTTTGTTTATTAATCATGAATAAATGATTAAAAAAAAAAAAAAAAAACGGATTTTCTTTTTCTTTTGCAATAATCAAAGAGGGGATAAAAATTGTGTTCATTGTGTTTTTGATATCATTTATAAATCCGTTTTTAAGGACATTATATAGAGAATGGTAAATTATAAAAGTTTTTAATTATAAATAATAATGAGCAAAAAAAAAAGGATTCATTGATATAATCCTTTGGAAATTTTTAAGAATCGGTGATTAGTTAAAAATCAAAAGAAAAAATTAAACAATATAAAGTTGGACATTGAAATTTAATTATATGAAAATTTTACAGTATCTAAAGTTTTTGATACGCTATTATATGAAATTTTCTATTTTCTTTTTATCAGATTTTATCAAGGATTAATTAGTGATAAAAATCATGATTAATTTTTAGCTTAAAAGATTAATTAGAATTTTATCATATTAAATAACTTTTATTAAAATTCAACAAATATTTATGAATAAAAAAATTAAAAGTCTCGTAAACGTTTTTGAGATAATTTTATTTTGTTCTTCTTATATGATGTAAAATTGTGAATATATACATAAAAAATTTTTTTTATATATATTAATGAAAAAATAAAGAACGTATGAAAATATTTTATTTTATTATTTTAGCGAAATTGAAAAATGTCAAAATAATTGTTACTCACGTTTAAAAACAAGAAATTTTGTGAACTTGAAAGGGGGCATCCAAAAGTATACACGATAATGTTGAATATATATTGTATATCTAAATACATATGTACATACATATGTACGTATTGTATATGTACACAAAAGATAAAAAAATAAAAAATAAAAATTATAACAATGGTGCGCAATGCCTGCAAAAGTACGATAAGAAATAACATATTATTTGTATACACCTACATTATTTGTTTTACTACATCGAGTAAAAAAGCTGATCATCATTCAAAAAATACAGTAAATCAATTTATCACTTGATTGAAATGAAAATTTAATTTAAAGATCATAAAAGATAATTTTTGTCTTCATTTACACTGAAATACATATTCATCATTATTAATGGCGCAACAGTTCAATGTAAGCCAGGACCTAATCATCATTGAGATGATTTTTTCTCGAATTTTAGTAATTTTCATTATTTGATATTTCAAATTATAATTATAACTTGATTTATTTATAACTTGAAATATTAAATAATGAAAATTACTAAATTTTTATAAAACTTCTGAAATGTATAAATTCATTCTTGTGGAATTATATGTATGTACAGGTAATTAGATGATGTTTAAAACCCAAATGTGTGTGCATCACATCCTTTCTAATATGCACAGATCAATAAAAAAAAAAAAAAAAACAAAAAACGAAGTTATATGTACTTTACACAGATAACAAAAAATTAAAAAACGTTACACATATACATACGTACAATACACTTATATTATTATGATATGTGTATGATGAATTTAAATATATTCATATTTTTACTTATTAAATCAGCATTATGTGATTATATATCAAATCCTCTTAAACAAATAACACCAGTCACGTGTCAATATACCAAAATATAATGTAATAAATATGCATACATTATTCATGATTTTACTAATATGTATTAGAGTTTTTTTTTTTTTTGTTTTTTATTTATAATTTCTAATTATATGTAAACATATATACTTATATTCGCACGCAAGTACATACATCTGTGTATGTATGTTTATTTTAAAGATGTTTATTTTTTGATGACATCAAACACTATAGCAAATTTATTCATCAGGATATTTTTTAAAACAAAAAAAAATTTCTATATGTACATATGTATATAAAAAAAAAAAATTGATATACATATGTATATCTCTCATATGAACTATATGTGTGAAAAATATAGAAAAAAAAAAACACCATCCTCATATATATACAAACAAACAATATATACGCGTATAAAACTTGCATATATGTAGATACTAAAAAATCCTTCCACACATGTAACGTATAGTTCACACGCAAAAAAATAAAATAAATATAATCGAAATAATCCGAAATTAAGTGAACCACAAAAATTAACTTTCAACACTAAATATAGAAACATTTTAGTGTTCAAATATCTATTTATATATTATTATACGTTTTTTTTTTTTTGTTATTTATTTATTTTTTTTTTTTTTTTTTTTTTGTAACTCACATGGAAAAAAATCCCATTAAAAATTATTGGGTATATACCTTTATCCTTTGTTATGTAATATTTTATAATATGAACCAGAATAAATGATATACGCATGCGATACATATGAAATATGATTACAGTACGTATATGTGTATATATTGCACAATTATAATGTTTGATAAACTCCACCTATATAAATTGTAGGCGTTCTAAACATTTTCCTTGTATTCTTATTCATTTTTTTGAGATCATCAATAGAGAAAGGATATTCTTGCGTGATTTAAAAAAAAAAAAAAAAAAATTTTAAATTAAAATAAAAAATTATCTTGTGAAATAGTTAAAAAAAAAAAAAAATTATTTACTCATTTGAAAAATAAAATTTTTAAACTCATTTTATTTTTCAAGGTATCATCACGAAATATCAGTAAAATTTTATTTATTGAATTTAATCTAATTAACACATTTAATTTGTAGTGATTTTATTTCTTAACAGGTAAAAAATTAAAAATTATAAAATTTACAATACAATTCAAAAAAAAAAAAAGAATTTGAAAAAATTCCGGCAACATTTAAAAAAAATTTTAAAACAGAATAAAAAAAACGAACAATTCATTTTTAACGTTTAAATATTTCTACTTATTTAATTGCAAGACATTTAGACCTTATACATATGTACATAAAACAATTAAAAATAAATTCACTATTTCAAAGTGTAATAATTTTATTTTGAAATAAAAATAAAATAATTTTGAAAAAAAAAAAAAAATGTGTTGTAAAATATCACTTTAGTTTATATAGAAACCAAAAAGAACCTGCACAACAACTGTATGAATTTAAAAAGAAAAAAAAAATATAAGATAATAAATAAAAAACATTTAAAATGTATTTAAAGTATTTTAGAAAAGTTCGTAAAAAAGGATATAATAAAAAATTATAAAGTTGATTGAAATTCGAAATAAATGTAATGCCAAATTATGAATTTAAAAAATTTCTTGAAGTAAAAATATAAAAAAATTAACAAATATTAAAATTTCATAAAACGATAAAGGGAAAATATTTGTAAAATAAAAATAAAGTATTTTATAAAAATTCAAAAATTCTATGAAAAATTGTTAAAACGCATACAATACAGGATTTTTTACCATCGTAATGAGAAATGAGAAAAAAAAAGGAAGTGAATTCAAAGGACATCTGTCTTTTCCTCCTATCATGTGCTAAGGCCGTTTGAAAATTTTTTACACGTCGCGAGTTATTTTTTAACGATTTTCATGTAAAATTAGCAACATTAATATGTAAAACCATTTTCGCATCTTAAGCGGCTCGTAATTTATTTGTCTATAAATTTTAAATTTTGAAGAAAATAAGAAAAAAAAATAATGTATTCAGAAATTTTTTCAATTTATTCTTATTCTTATCGATTTAAATGATTGCAAATTTTATTCGCATTTTTCAAAATTAGGACTAAATAAATTTAAAAATTAATATTCTTCTTCGTTTAATACTAGATAACGTTCATAAATATAATTCGACGCAAAAAAATTTATGTAAACAACCGTATTGGGATGTGGTTTGAATATACATTTTTTTAATCATTTATTAACAAGATCTATCACTAGGATTAGTGTTAATTTGTGGAGAACACTTATTTAAAAATGTACACAGTTTTCTTTTTTATTAAGGTACTAAAAAACGAAAATACATTTTTAGTCGTCGTGTACCTTAAAACCAATTTGTTTAAAATTTGTTGTTTTAGTAATCATTTTAATATTAAATAATTTTATTATTAAACTACATATAGACAAATTTAAATGAAATTTTATAGATGGATTGGCATGAAACTGATGGTAGAAGTTCAACATCATCGAATGCTAGCAATTCAGATATGAATTTTTCAGCTGGCTATAAACGTTTAATATCATTAACACCTATACCATTTGGAAATGATCAATCAATTTTTAATAATAACAGTAACAGCAGTAATAATAAAAGAATTGTAAGCAACAATGGGCATTTCTTAAATGGCCATCATAATATGGATTCATTTTCAGAAGAGGAACCATCAGATTTTTCTTTAAATGATAGTGAAGATGAAGAATTATCCAACTGTAATTCAAATTCAAACGAAAGTAAATTTCTATTATTTCATTAAATTATTATTTTATTATTTTTTATTTTTAAATTGAACTAAAAAAAAAAAAAAATAAAATAAATAAATTTAAATTTTATACTTGTAAATATACATACATAAATAAATACAGTTTTAAAATCATCTCGAATTATAGCAATTACACCATCACAATTACAAACTGTTGATATGCCTAAAAATGGTCAATTTACACGTAAAATTTTTACAAATACCAGAGAAAGATGGAGACAACAGAATGTATCTGGAGCATTTGCAGAACTTCGTAAATTGGTACCAACACATCCACCTGATAAGAAATTATCAAAAAATGAAATATTACGAATGGCCATTAAATATATTCGATTATTAACAAATGTATTAGAATGGCAAAAACAACAAGAATCAAAATATAATAATAATAATAATAATAATAATAATACCAATAATAATCTAAATTGTGAATTAAATAACAATATCAATGGAAATAATGATACATCTGGTAAAATAACAACTAATGAAATAACCACTGTTGTAAATAGTAATTCTGTTGATTTTAAAATAAAATCTGAAAAAATAACTGGAAAAATTGGAAAATTTGAAAATTCAAATAATAAATTATCAATACGTAATAATAACAATAACAATAACAATAATAATAATAATAATAATAATTTATTAATGATTGTTACATCAAATTCAAATGGCCAAAAGATAAAACAAGAAAATTTAAATGAAATTAATAATGATATTATTGATACAACACAAACATTAAAAATTAAATCAAATATGCAATTATATAGATTTCCAATTAGTCCTACTAATAATAATAATGTTACTCAACATCAAATACAACAACAGCAACAATATTCTAATAAAAATTCAATAAAATCTCAAATACAAAATACACAACATAATCCAAAAATTCAAATTACATCATCTATAATACCATCAATATCTGTAACAACAAATAAATCAAATTCATTTAAAAATCAATTTCCTTCAAACATAAAAACAAAACGAAAATCATCAAATTTAAAAAATTCTGAAGAAATTAAAAAACGGAAAGATGATAAAGAGCAGCAATAAAAAATGTTATGTACGAGTATATGTATTTAATAATTTTTTTTATTTTTCAAATTAAACTTTCACATAAATGAAATAAATAAAAAAAAAAGATTCTTATTGAAGAAACCTTGAAAAATAAAATGTTTTTATAATGAATAAAAATATAAAATCCTCTATTCCATATTATGATCCTTGAAATTTCCGAATAATTTATTGTTTTTTTTTTTTTTTTTTTTTTTGGAGCTATCATTGAATATTAAAATGATTATACTCTGTCTACTAATATTATGCACTTATAGTCTTATGGGAGTACCTAGTATGTCTTTTTTCATTTCTTGTAATTTCTAATTAGACTGTTTCAGGAGCAGTATTACCACAATCCACCAAGCTTTCATTATATATCAGATGAATTTTTTAAATATCAATACATAGTGCTGTAAAATGGTACCATTTAAAGTAATCACCGTAAGATCTTAAGTGCATAATATTAATAGACAGAGTATAAATCTTTTAAAATTTCATACGTACAATTTGGTACAATGTACATATACCTATACATATGTATGTATGAACTAGTAAAATAGAAATAAAATAGAAATATGTGTATCTTTTTTTTAAATTCTAAACCTTCCGTGCAAATATTTACATGAACATACGTACATATGTACATATATCCTGTTACTGTACACACATTTGCGTGATCTACCTAATTGTAAAATATGACGCTTAAATGGCACAAAATTTAAATTAGAAAAGTCGTTACAATAGAAGTATAATGCACAATATGCACTTATAATTTATAAACATGCATTTGTATATGAATATGGTTTGTATTGTATATGTATTTTGTTTGATTGAAGGTGAAGCCAGCAGAATGGGAATGCATATACATATCTGCCCATTCATACACATATGCGTATCGTATGCATACAATGATACAATGACATCATTTAATAATGGCGTCAAATGAAAATATATTAAAATGATATTAAATACAATGTATATATAGTATAATTTTTTTTTTTAAATATAATTAAATTTATTTTAAAACTAGAATTACAAATGTCATTTAACTTCACATTTGAAAATAAAATAAGGAAAAATATTTTATAAAAAATATTTGAAAAATAAAAAAACGGTTAAATTTAATACCAATGTTAGTCGTTTGTTGGTAATCGACCATAATCGATATGTGTGTACACATATATCGATAAAAAATATTTATTCTTTGAAAGTATCTATGCCATGATTTATCGATAATTTATCTAAACGTTTATTTTTACTACTTTTTTTTTTTTTTTGTATGACATTTATCTTTTATCTAAATAAAGAATTTCTTCTCATTTTTCATTTCGTTTATTTTGGAAAGTCAAAAATCAACAAAATTGAAAATATATAGTTAAAGAACTGTCATTTAAAGAAAAAGGATGTGTAAATTATATTATTATTTTTTCTTTAAATACAAATAATTTTTATTACAAAAAAAAAAAAATAAATAAATAAATAAATAAATAATAACAATAAAATTATTAGTGAAAACAATTTTACAAATTATGGATATAATTTATAGCTTTTTAACTTATAGTATTTTTCTATTATATTCGTGTTATTCGTGTCTTGATCATCACGAATGTAAGTATTTAAAGTTGTAAATAGTATACATTTTAACATATGTGACCTTAAGTACATTTTAAGAAATTCATAAATACAGTGTAATGTATAGAGATTAAATTATTATTACTCATAGATGAAATACTCATCATAATATTATTTAAATGCGTATATGTACATATTTTTATTAAAATAATGAAATCATTTTATTATAATTCATTTTGTTATTATATAATTTTATTATTAATGCAATTTTTGAAGCCAATTTTTTGTTGTTTTTTTTTTGTTTAATCATTTTTAATTTTTAATATGTAACATCAAAGAATAATACTTTCCAATTACGTACGTACATACATACTACATACATGACTTGGGTAGCTATATGCTAGCATATTTTACATGTATTTTTGTTGCTTTTTCTCATAGAATTTTATTAAGTGCTTTATTTATTTGTATAATTTTATTTTCCCTCAATAAATTTTGTACAATTGTTTTATTAATACTTTCTGAAAAGACCCATGAAATTTGTGTTCATAAAATGAAAACAAAAATTAATTCATTTCTAGATACCAAACCATTTACACTTACCTTATTATTGTATTTAAATCACATGATAACATTTTAATTAATAGATTTTTATTATTTCTTTCTTTTTCACATACAGATGAACATAAAATTGAAGGATATAAGTTATGTGCATCAAAAACATCAAAACCACTTAAAACTATACATGATTTTTTCCGAGAACCGGAAATTGAATTAAAGACTGGAAAAAATTCGGCTGCTGTTATAACACAAATTTGGAATTCAACATATTATCCAAAAATGAAATCTGAATGTAAATTTCGTATTAAAAGTAAAGGTGGTATTTATATTGTGATTACAAAATTACAATTTCGTAAAGATCCAATTACAAATGAATGTATTGATTATATTGAATTTTCACAAGATTCATCACGTAAAGTAAGAGATCGTACTTGTGAAAAATTTGGTGTAGATGATACAAAAACTCAATTATTATTTAATGATCGTGATAAAGAAGTTTATATAACTGTATTTGTTAATCAAAAAATTGAAATAACTGAACAGTTAGAAATAAATTTTGTTGCAACAGCACATTATGAATGTAGTAATAATGGTAGAGAATTTCAATGTGATCCAACTAATCGTTCGTCATGTATATTTGATGAATTTGTTAATGATGGAATAAAAAATTGTATGCCACCATGCAGAGATGAGATTGATTGTAGTTTAGAGCCAGTAAGTGTTAAGATTGTTGATGCTTCAAATGTTGCATTAAGTGCAATCACATCGTTAATATTTACAATGGTTGGTGTAGGAACATGTTTATGGATATGTTGGAAATATAAAGACTGTGTAGCTATAAATCAAGAAGACAATAATAATAGCAATGAGCAGCAACAGCAAAATAATGAGGTAAGATGTATATTTTGTATATTTATTTATTTATTTTTTTTTTGTAATCTAACACACGTTTTCTCTATAGAATCGTTCTCAACGTAATGAACAAACAGCCCATATTGAAATACAACGACCACCATCGCCAAAAGAAGATCTTCCTCCAAGTTATGAATCTCTATTTCCAGATAGATGAAATAATTTTGTACAAATACCTAAGCTTTATGTTAATAAAAAAATTTTTTTTAAAGGAAAGAAAAAAAAAACTAGAACTCGGAAAAAAATCGAATTTGTTTTCTATTTTCTAAATTTATAGTTGATTAATACTTGTACGTAAATATTAGTTATGTTTTTAAAAAATTAACAACTAAAACAATATTTTATATTTTCGTATGTGAAAAAATGATATATATATATACAGGTATAGCCAAAAACAAATATTATTGAGAAGACGTATAAATAAAAATGAGATTCCGTAATTTTGATTGGGAATTTATATATTGTGTTAACATTAATAAACACTAAACATTTTTACTTTTTGTAATATTATTCTTTTTCTTTTCTTTTTTTTTTTAAATTATTAACAAGCATACACATAAATAGAAAATGAAATTTATTTTTTAAAATAAAATTAAAATAATATATATGTACCTCGAGGAAAGACATTTTTGTTCATCTTTATTGAAAACTATAAACATGTTTGTAATTTCAATTTTATAAAGAAGCTTTTACATTTTTTTTTTAAATATATATATCCTTTTTTTTTTATTTATACAATGTAATATACATAGCAAATTAAATATTTATCGAATTTGTTTTTAAAGTACAACACAAAATAGATATATTTTATTCAAAATAAGAATTACCTAATTTTATATACAAACAGATAAATAATCGTTGAATCGCTGTGTATGAAAAATAAATATAAGATCGATAACAACTATGTATTTAAAAATATATAATAAATTTATTCCTATTTTTTAATTTGATAACGTTTAAATTTTTAAATGTTTTTTTTTTTTTTTTGTTCTATTTAAATTAAATTAATTAGGTAAATTATCTAAGAAAATTTATATAAAATTTTATTTTTTTAACATTTTTGAGTTAAAAATCTTTGTTTTATTACAAAAAGTACTTTAATTGGAATGTATACAGAAGTTTGGCATGATATTAAAATTAAAACAAAAAAAAATCGGTTTTTTAATACAAACTTTTATATAATTTCATTGAAACTATTACATTTATAAGATATTTAAGTAAGCATGTAAAATAATTGTATGGATCATCATTAAAATGACATAAGTAAAATTTTTCTTTTTTCAAGATATTCAAAGTTCTATTCTTTATGAAATGCCATATAATACTATTTTAAACGATAAAATTTCGTTCAATGAAAATGAATTAATACTCTTAAATTTTATTTGCATATTTTGTATAAATAAAATATTTACTATATGTTATAGATAAAATATGTGATGTTTCAATTTTTTTTTTTTTTTTTTTTTCAAATAAAGATTTATATCACTTTAAAAAAAAACCCGATCCATACACTTCAATTTAATAAATTTCAAACCTTTTTTTCAAGATTATTTTCAATATTTCGTTCTTGCATATATTTTGCTTTCATTCTTATTTTTGTACACAACCCCCTCTTTCTTTCCCTTTTTAATTATAATTTTTAAGTTAATTTTAACTTTATTTTTAAGAAAAACTGTACATATAAATTGATATAATGAATTAAATAAAAACTATTACATTTACAATAATTTTGTTAAATTTTAATTTGTATTTTAAATGAAAAATAAAAAAAAAAAAATTCCATATTTTGAAATATTTATTTCTTTAATAATTTATTTCATATTTAAATACATAATTGAAATGTATCCCATAAGTTTGTATATATATTTTCAATGTAATAAAAAGTAAAAAAAAATTCTAAATAAAAATTATAAATTATATACATATACATATGTCCATATACATGATTTTTATATACAAGGATGTCTTATATAAAATAAAATATGTACTTAATAAATTTATTCAAAAAAGTTAAAATAAACATTGTAATGTACACATTTAATTTTAACCCAACTGTTGCCAATACATACATATATGTATGTATGTCCATGTACATAATTCACCAAGAAAAAATAATAATAAAAAAAAAGTTATATTTTTCTACATTTTTACATTTCGATATAAAAGTGTATGTATATCATATCTACAAGCCTATAAATTTTAAACAACAATGGGAGAAAGAATTTATTTCCCTTTTTATCAAAACACCAATAGTATTGAAGGTGATAACTGATAAGTACACATTTATTGCTTTTTTCAATTCAAATATTTTATCTCTTTTCTATTTAAAAAAAAAAAAACAAAAAAAAATTATTTGTACCTACATATTTATATTTTAATAGTACGGTACGTTACGAAATTTTCTCAGTTTTATATATTTATTTCATCTCTTTAGTACGAGAAAAGCACAATTTCATATAAAAGCTTATCCTTTACTATAAATAAAGTTTTATTCAATGAAATGCTAAGCTAAGATAAAAGTGTGAAAACACTTATTTTTTCAAATTATCAACCATAGAAACAATTCACAATGTATTAATATATGTATGTATGTGTGAATTTAGCAAATTGTGATAAAAGGAATTTAACTAAAATTTTAATATACAAAGAAAATTGTAACTAATTGTAACAATTATTGTTAGTAATTTGTAACTTTGTTGATTTTAAATTAAAACACTTAATAATATGTATCATACCAATTTTCGCTTACTTTGGTTCATCTAACAGATTTATATATTTTATTTTTTCTAAATAAAATGTATAACAAGTTATTGGGTTTGTACTTTCTAAAATATGTAAATTTTTTAGCAGAATACATAATATGTATTTGCTACTAAAATTAGGCCTTTTCTTAAAATTTTTTCAAAAAAAGATAGTTTGTACATAAATGTACAAATGAATAGATATTATTAATTAAAAGTGTACCATATGTATACAAATAAATAACATTAAAATAATTTCATACACATATGAATGTACGTACATTTATGATTTTTTTTTTTCTTTGTTTTTCTTCTCAATTTTCGAAGAAGAAAATTGAAAAGCGCAACTCACAACTGTTGAACTAAAAAAAAAAAAAAAAAAAAAAAATTCCACAAATACATGTATGCTTGAAATACTCATATATTAAATACAAGGATATGAATATACTATATATGTATATGTACACACATGTGTATGTATACATATATAGTTCACATACACATATACAAATTTCATTTAGAGAATTTTCCTTTTTAAATAAATTCATCTAGTATATTATTTTTTATTAACAGTTCAAAATATACTATACACAATGTACATTTAAATAAAATAATATTTATAATTTTTAAATTAATTGTAAGTATATATTACAAAAAAAAAACAAAAATTTAAAAACTTAAAAAAATATAAGAAGAAAAATAATTAAAAAAAATATAGAATACCTAAAAAAATAAAAATTTTTGACCTTTTGGGCAAATATCATCACTTCATGAATTTATAAAAATTATATGTGTATATCATCATATTAAAGTGAAAAAAGATTTTGTTTTTGTGTTTTGTGAAAGATGAAAAATTTCTTAAATATTGTTTTAATAAATAAAAACAATATAAAATTTAAAAAAATAAAATTAGAAATTATAAAAAAAAAAAAAAAATTACATAAATCTGTAATATTTTCTTTTCCAAGATTTATTTCAAATAAATATATTAGCTTTTTCTCTACAATATTGTAACAGGGTAATTCAAATGATTATGAAAAGGACAATTTGATGACCTTTGACATTATAAACTTTCAATTCATTTAGTTTAGGTTATTTTTCAGTTCATTGGCTCTCATATACCAATACAAAACAAAAATAAAAAATAAAAAAAATTAATTTTAATTTTTAACCGTTTCAATCATTTTTAAATTTTGAATAAATTTTTCAAAATTTAAAAAAATTAATTAAATTTTTTTTTTTTTCAATTTTAAGTGAAATTTTAAATAATGTTAATTTTTAAAAACAAAATTATCTTAAAAATTAAATTCAACATGTGTATATATACTGTTGAATAGGTTCAATAAATTCAATTATCAAATTTTATGATAATATATATTATTTTTATTAATATTCGTTGAATATATATTTTTATTATATAAAAAAAAAAAATTTATATATACGTATATATATATATATTTTACAATTTTTATTAATTTGTTGCATAAACATGCATTCATATATTCACGAACATACATATGTACATATGATATATGGCATATATATGTTTATTGCATAATTACCCTGTAAAATTTTCCCATACATTATGGATACATAAATTGTATATGTATGTATGCATATTTTTAAAATGAAAATCCCCCCTTTTAAAGCTTTTCACGATATTATTTGTATGCTATTTGTTAGGAAACATAAGAAGAGCTAAAGAGATACATATGTACATATATCTAAAAAAAAAAAAAAATAATAAAAAATAAAAAAAATTCATTATCGCTGATGTTGTTGTTATTGCTTATATAAGGATAAATAATACAATATATAACAGAATATAATTATATGATATGTAAATAATTGTGATATACCATTTATTTGTAGAATAAAAAAAATATGTATGTATGTACATACATATGTATACATATACTCGCATTTATGTTATATTATATTAGCATTTAAGTAACATAAAATAAATATATATGCCAATAATAACAAAAAAATATATTTTAGTAGCAATAATAATATGATGATAATGATGATGTTGAACAGCAACAACAACAACAAAAAAGGAAAAATAAAAAGGATATACATAAAATCACATGCAAACATTTATATGAATCTAAATATGTTTTTATGTTGATTTAATTTTATTTTTCTCTTTGCATGATATTACTTTAGCTTACCATTAAAGAATACATATTATCGTTCCATTTACTATGATAACAATTTATTTCATTTATTTATTAATTTTTTTTTTTTTTTGTTTTCTTTAAAGCTTAATTAATTTTTTACTTTACTACTATACGCACTATAATACATATGTATATGTTCACAACGTATATGTACAAGTATTTCCATACATGTGTTCATATTAGCATATAACTTTGTATCTACATACAATATTTTTTGTTTTTTTTTTTTTTTTTTTTACTATAAAAATTCTACACAATAATAATTGTATTTAAATTTTATTTTATTTTATTTGCATATCATGTAATTTATTACAAGAGAAAAAAAGTATAGTGTAAAAATGATATAATACTCGTATATAAAGTTGTGTATTTAAAATAAAATAAAATTTTAAAAAAAAAAAAAAAAAAAAAACAAATGTTTAAAAAAAATGAAAAAGATAAAATAACATGAATAATAAATAAAATGTATTAAACAAAAAATGAGGACATTATGTGAATAAAATATGATTAATTTAAATTTAAAGTTAAAATAATAATTTTATAATTTTTTTATTTTTTTTTTAATATGTGCACATTTATATGTGTATAATAATTGTTTTCAAAATAAAATATTAATTTTATACATAAAAAAAATTTTTTTGTTTGTTTTATTTGTATAAGTTATTTTAAATTGGAAAAAAAAAAGAATTTAAATAAAAATTTACTAAACACTTAAATGAGTTAAATGTTTGTGTCTGAATATGTGCAAAATTCATTTGAATGTACACCTTTTAGGCATGAATTTTCATATAAAGAGGTAATGAGTAAAATTCAAATTAAATGCAAAATAAAATAGAAGTTTAAAAAAAAAACGTATAAAATTTTTTGAAAATAATTTTTTTTTTTTTTTTTTTTTTTTTGACTATTTAATTTATGTATTTTTTTTTTTACATTATATAAGTTTATAATTTTTGAATTTATTATTAAAATTATTCAAGGACATGAAAAATTCAATGAAATTTCATATAACATCTAATTAAGTTATTTCTTTATTACATACGTGAAATTTTTTATGCTTTTTTAGTATATAGTATATGCAATTTGTTTACATTTACGGATGTTTAATATCATTTATAATCACAAAATAAACAGAATTGTCATGAAAAATCATCGTAATAATGATTAAGCCAAGGCTCATAAAGGGGGGCTGTAGTGATGGAGGATAATAATAATCAAATAAACAAATAAAAAAAGATTTTTTTTTTTTTTTTTTTTTTTTCAAATAAAAACTAATTAATAATATTTATTTCAACCACTATAATGAATAAACAATAATACAAACAAAAATGAATAAAATTTTATGGTATAAGAGGAATATCAACATTTAATTATATTTAGTATATATCTTCATATGCTAATAAAAATTGTTAATTTTACTAAAATAAACAAATGAATATACAAAATATATTGTATTATGTGTGTATATGTATGTATGTATGTATATTGTATGTAACATCCATTATCAATAACATTTTTATAGAAGTGTACAATTATTTATCCTTGAAATTAAAATTCCTTTATTTTTTCATTCCTTTGCGTGTATTTTTATTGTTATTTTTTATAGCATGTATAAATTATTATTATAATATTATGTATGTATACATTATATGTATAAAAACATGTGCACATAAATACATACATGCATAATAAATATTGTTTTATAAATTATATGCAAATTTACACATATACATATACATAAGTACATCTACATACATACATACGTGTACCAGTCCTCTTGTATATATAATTTAACCAAAAGCTTTTCAATATACATATACATATATTAAAAGAAGAACATATACATACATACATATTTACATACATATATGCATATAAAGACACAATTTCGTTTTTCCTTTTTGTTTTCCAGTTTTTTTTTTTTTTGTGTATTTTTACGAATTTTTTTTATTTATTTCATCCATTTGTGTTTTTTTTTTTTTTTGTTTTTGGTTTTCTCTGTATACATACATACATATAACTTGTTAACACAAGGAAGGTGAAAAATCGCGCGTGAGCATTATCATTGCGGTGCTTGATAATATAAATGATTTTTTTTTTCCTTTTGTAAATACATATGTATAAACGTATTTATACATACACTATATGACTATACATATATATATATATATATGTATGTACATATTCCATATACATGCTATATAGGTAAATATATGTATACAGAATATTTTTTGGTTATATAAAAAATAAATGTTTATAAGTATATATGTATGTAATGATTACCTATACGTACTTATATATAGAAAAAAATTTGTACATCATACATATATTTCTCACCTTTCGCCTTTTCTTTTTTTCACAAATGAACATTATAGATATATGTACATGTGCATATACATATGTATATAAGAATACAAATAACATGTTAAATATTTTTATGTACATACATACATATATTCATGTATATAGTATACGTAATATATACATAGTGTATTGTATACATAAGACACTTGTATCAAAAATGTACAACACCATCGTCATCATCATCATCATCGTCATTTAGATACATATAGGTATATACAGGTGAACAGTACTCGTACTTGTATAATACTATAAAATATATTTCTCAACGGTTTTTTTTTTTTTTTTTCAAAAATTCTTTCACATATCCTTACTTGTGTGGTGAGTAACTGTCAAAAATTAATAATTTATAATATTAATATAAAAATAAATAAAAATAAATAAAAGTGTATGTTATACATAAAACTATAAAAAGCAAAATGATTATATCTATAAGACTATAACTGATATCAATAGTATATGTATGTATGTATGTATATTTTATTTTTTTATATTTATTTTCAAATAATTTTTGGTTGTTTTTTAAATGTTAACCTTTTAAACTTTAAATTTAAAAGTGTAATTAAATTTTAAAAAAAAAAAATTTTTTTTTTTTTCATTTTTAAACATTTAAAATGCTGTTATTTTTGTTTATATTTAAAAAAAAGGTAAAAATTTGTAATGTGTATAACGAATAGTAAGAAATTAATGAAAAATAATAAAATTTTATTTAATAATAATTTTTATTAAAGGACAAATATAATAATTTTGTTAAAGTATACTTATAAAAATAATAAAATCCTTGTACATAATATACATGTACACTATTTTGAAAAAATAAAAATAAAATATCGTTTGCATGTTTTCAATTTGATTATTTTAATTCATATCAGTTATTAAAATTGTATATTTAGAAAAAAATAAAATAAATAAATAAAACAACAGAAAAACAATAAATTCATTTAATTTGAAAAACCAAACGAATACAAAGGAAATAAAAAAAATATAAATGATTTTCAATTTACGATTATGTATGTATTTCATATTATTATTTTTTTTATAAAAATTTCGTGATGAATTTCAATCATTTATGCAACAGTAGACGATGATAAATTATAAAACAAGGTCCTGTAATTATATATATGTATAAACATATGTATGTGCATATTTCTGTATGTACATCTATATATTCGTCTATATACATTTATAGTTGATTTTTGTTTTTTTTTAGTTCATACACATACAAATTCAAGTATTTTCATATCTAATATTGTATATTGTTTTTAAAAAAACAATAAAAAAAAAAAAATCCGGCATTAATATAGTATAATACATACTATAGATATACAAGTACGAAATTAAAAGGTAGAGAAAGTGGTCGCATGATAATCGTAAAAAAAAATGTATAGTAAGTGGGTAGTGGGTGGTGATATAGTATAGTAAATTATTTTATATTCTATATATACTTGTAATTGTATATATGAATGGATACAAATGAAAACAATAAATGAGGGATATTATATTTTGTAAAACGTGTATTTTTTTTTTTTTTTTTTTTTTTCTTTTTTTTTGAAAATCATTACATTTTTCCTGTTGAATCATGTTAGATGAATCAAAAAATAATAATAATTATCGTATTGTCTTTAATATAAATTTTTATTTACGAAAAGAAGGAGAAAAAGATAATAAAATACTTTAATAATTAAATTTAGGAAAACAAAAAAAAAATTGTATTTCTTTTTTTTTTTTTTGTGGTGCTCTTTTGTTTCATAGTAATTAATTATTTAATTATATAAAAAAAAACAAAAAAATTCTAAAAATATATAAATTATGATGATTATATAAAGTAAGTAAATTTCTAACGTATAATCAAAAATTCAAAAATTTGTATACGTACATATACATATATACTGAATTGTATATACAATTATAGGTACTTTTTCATTAAAATTAAAAAATCATTTTATGCCTTAACAGAATAAAAATCCAATTTAGAATTTTAAAATTCACAAAGGTAAATGCTAATTTAAAAGCATAAAAACGAATGTTACTTATTTGGACAAAATAATTTAATTTACAAAAATTGCATTTTTTATATGAATTTTTAATGGAAATTAGTATAGATATATGGATACATATGTATATGTAGACATACATGTCATATATATTATTTTATTTGAATTTAATAGAAGTATTTTGCAAGCTAAAAATACATACTATACAATATATTATATTCTGCTATGACTGTATGTACATATGCATATGTGTTTTAGATAGATGCATAAACTTTTAAAGATATTTCAATTTAATCATTTTAAAATAAACAATTTTATTTTTTATTTTGCTCATTATTATCAATTTCACATGATATATTTCATTCTAAAAAATAATTAAAAAAAAAAAAAAAAATCTTTTAAATGCTTTAAAATCAAAACTAACGAAATTTCCGTTCAATTATTTAAAAATTTCTAATTTCCTATTTTTAATATTAATTTTTTATGTGTAATATATGAGTGAGTACAATTTCATTAAAACTGCAATATTTTATTTTTTTTTATTTTTTATTTCCCATTTTATAGAACATACAAATACACATCTATGTACGTATATACACCAAAGTCAATAATGGCATACATGAGTCAAATTTACATTTATTTATTTTTTTTTCATTTTTTTGTAATTAATATGTTGATATACATTTAATAATGTACTATGAATGAAATAATATTTATGAACGTTCGTTTTAATAACAGTCATACATACATACACATGCATAATGCATATACATTACATTATGCATAAGAAATATAAATAAGATATATGATACTCGTATATCATAAGTATCATGAAAATTAGAAAATTATTGCTATTTTTGTCATTTATTAAAACATTTTCATATAATGAGAAAAGGCAAATTGTATGTTATGTCTAACGAAAATAGTACAATATACATATGTATTTTAAAAATATATATTTTATCAACAATCTATACTCAGACTTGCATATATAGACGTATAATATATAAATACCAGGATAAGGCGTCAATTATGAGAGTCTATTGCTAGTCGACTTATGTTGCAATACACTTTTGGTATTATGAAAATTTACTTTTTCTACTTTTAAAAAAATGATAATAATAAAATGAAACGATGATGATTGACGACTTTCTAATGATCATTATTATTTTGATTATGAAAAAATAAATTACATACATTTATAAATTTTCAAATCAAATGTTAAAAAAGTTTTTGTTAAGGATAAAATGTATGTAATGTCAAAATTTTGTAAGAAAACTCCTTCTCAAAGTAATTTCAAAACAAATAATTATATGTATTCAGACATCAATTATGAGAGTCTATTGCTAATCGACTTTAACGTCAATTATGAGAGTCTATTGCTAATCAATTAATTTTATGTTAGACTTTTGGTATTATGAAAGTTTATAGACTTGAAAAGTCGCTAATATTTTTGTAATCGACTTTTTAAAAAAAAAAAAAAAAATGACAACAAAAATTTGAAAAAATAAAAATTTTCATATAAATTTAACAAGTAAACAATCAAATTACCTAATTTTAATACTATAATTTTTTAGTCGATTGATTTACATATAAATATGTACCATGACTTGTTTTGATTGACTTTTAAAAGTCGATTCTATTTTATTTTCAAATAGACTCTCATAATTGACGCCTAAATATAGTTTAAAAGCATAATTTGTTATTAATTGAACACATAAGTACATAAGTAAAAGGCATCATTTTGAAAAAAAAAAAAAAAAATTTTTTTTCATTACATATACTCTTTAATAATTTTGATCATAAAATTAAATTAAATTGTTATAATGTTAATATGTTATATAACAGATCATATAATCATATAAAATATATATTAAATTGATTTTTAATTTTTTCTTCTTCTTTTTTTTTTTTAATTTCAGTTAAATTATAATTCAATCTCATAAGGTATCCTAAAAAAAATTAATTTAATTTAATTATTAATATAAACATTAATTCCTCAATAAATGCAGCCGTACACAATATTAAATGATGTCGATATTCAACGATTCAACAATATACATAAAAAATAAATAAATAAATAAAAATTAAATAAGAAATTATGTATACAAAGTGTGTACTTATTTAGTAAATGCGTTTTAAACAAAATTTATTACAAAACATAAAATAATTACTAAAAAAAAAAAAAAAAAAAAAAAACAAACAAACATGCACATATGAAAGCAGAAATTTAAAATAAGTTAAATTTTTTTTTATACATTTAAAAAATATAACGAAAAAAAAAAAACACATTAAATTATATATATACACAAGTAAATTTAAAAAATTCAGAAAAAAAAATTTTTTTTTTTTTGTTTTAGTCATATAAATAATTTATATTCTAAAATAATTAATGTATATAAAATCCTAATGCTATTTAATAAACAAATGGAAACATCTATAATTCAAAAAGTTCTTTATCAATACTTCATACACTGATGACCGCTAAAAGGCGTAACGATCAATTAAAGGATTGTTCAGTAAAATTACCTTTAAATATTCTGTAAGTATGGAAAATTTGAAATTTTATTTACATATGTACTAAATAGAATAAAATATATAACAGCTTATTTTTTTTTTTTAAATAATTTTTTTAAGAAAATTCGTATCATTTTTTGTTTTTCATGGCATTATAGTTTGTGGTCAAATTTTCATGTACATGATATACATATATATATACAGCTTTTCTTATAAATAAAAAAAAAAAAATTATACATAAGTACATATAAACATAAATAAGCGCATATATATAAGAAAAATAAGAGAAAAATTTTACGTAATCTTGAGCAATAAACAATAATACTTGTTCCTATTTATTTACATTTTATTTTATTTGTCGTAATTCTTATTACATATTTATTATTATTGTTATTATTTTGTTTTTTTTTTTATATATATACTATATGAATTCAGGAGCATTACAAAAATATAAAATAAATAAATAAATGGAAATAAATAAAGAAAATTTTTATAATGCATAATAATAAAAATAATAATAATAGTAACCATCATGTGCAACGTCTACCGTGCACTTTATATGCAATTGTTGTATGTACATACTGTATACAAGTATACACATTGTGCATATACATATGTATATGTATGTACATTTGTTTATACACTTACGCAAGCCAAAGGAAAATATGTTTTTACAGAAGAATTTTTCAAGAATAATAATAAAAAAAAAATTATTTATATGTATACATGTGTGCATATATTTAACATTATACATTTATGTACATACATATATAATTTATGTACATACATATGTATGACCATATATACTGTATACGCTTTTTCGTATAAACATGACAGCTATATCTTAGGATTAACTGCATACATATGTATGTACATATATGCATGTATACATATATTATACACATTATGTATATAGGTACATACATTATCCTTTAATGCTTAATGTATAGGCACATGTATACATATATTTACATATGCATTTAGTTGCCTATACGTTATAAGCATTGAATAATAGTTGAATTCTTTTATAACAATTGCATAAAAGTCATGTTTATTTTAGTGTCACTGACTGATTGTTAACTTCCTGTTTTATATCTAAAGAAAACAATAATAATAACATATGTATGCATTTTTAGCATATATGTGGAAATGTGTATGTACATATATAGCAGATACTTTTAAATTTTTTTTTTTTTATCAACGTATGCACTTATATCATGTTTCTTAGTTGATTTTATTTTTTTTTTTTTTCTTTTGCTTCGTTTTATTCATTTGGTTTTTTTTTCTTATTTATATTTTTAATTTTACGTTCTTTTTGTTATTTATCTTTTTTTTTTACAATTTCTTAACTTCTTAGGATTCCTGTAGAGTGAATTTCAAGTTTTAATTGTTTTAACGTTTGATCAACCATACATATTCATATATACCTACGTACATAGGTACATAAAATCTGTTCTAGCAATTGTACTTTTTATATGACACAATATAATGTGTATAATAAACATATAAAAAATTTAAATTAAAAATTTTCTTATTTAAAATATGGTTGAAAATGACTTTTCTTATTTTCAGTTATTTTTCTTATTTATACGTATGAGAAAAACACATGTGTATATATATGTATATATATACAGTACATATTTGTGCCATATCAGGTATATAAAACTTATGATCCTAAATTACGTTTATATTTCTCTAATATCCTTCATATACTTTACATATGAAGAATATTTACATATCTACAATCCTACAAATAACTTATAAAATGCAACCCTATATATATTCAAATGTTTCTGTATATTATATATGTATATATATACATACATAAATATGTACATATATACAAAAAAATTTTATTTTCACATTTTAAAAATTAGGTTAAGTGAATTTCATACATCGATGAAAAATTTCAAATAAAATTTTAACGTTTTTTTTTTGTATACATATACATATATATTTCTTTTTAAACAATGATATTGTACTTTTTTATTTCATAAATTTTCCTTTATTACTATTGTATTTATTTTTATTTTTATTTTTTAACTTTTTCGTTTTTATTTTTATTTTTTAAATTTTTCTCTTTATAAAACTAATTTTATTCAACTTGTTAGTTAATAATATTTTAAGATATTCTAGTGTTGATGTTCATTTTTATCATATGTTAATATACAGTATGTACAAAAATATTATATAGATATATACATACATGCATTGCACATATGTGTGTAATACACGTATATTTATAAAGCGGTTTAATCAAAATCTATATATTATAAGCAATGAATTTAGGTACATAATCAAAATACATATAATAATTTAACTGACTGTATATCTCATATACGTAAATATATATTATGTGAAACATATACATACATACATATGTACATACATACGAATGCGTATAAATTTTTGACATAATTTCTTTTTCCCATATAAGATGAAATGAGAACTTTTTATTTTTATTTTTTGTTTAAAACAAGAAAACTCAAAAACTGAAAAATATTAAATGAATCACCAGGTATCACGTACATACTGTATTATATGTATGATACTTCTGCATTAATATGTATGTACACATATATTAAATATCCACAAAATATGAAAACCACAGGAAAATATGGAAAAAGTTTTTTTTAAAAAAAAAAGAAGCAAAAAGAAAAAAAAATCTTTGGAAACATGTACAACCATATACATACAGATATACCTGTACATACATACGAGTATGTATGTATTTTCCATATTAAAATTTAAAATGAGAAAAGAATTAAAAAAACAAAACGAATTTCTTTTGTTTGTTTTTTTTTTTCGTATTTTTTCTTTTTTTCATTTTCATTTTTTGTTCAGTTTTCTCTCTATATATCCCTTAAAAATACAATGAACTTATTTTATACATATATAATTATCCGCAAATATGTACATATTTTTTAAAGTACAATTTTATGTATGTATGTATATACGTTACGTATTCACATATGTATAAGATGTTTTTAAGAATAATTTTATTTTGTATTTATTTCCTTTTTTTTTCTCAATTTATATGTAAAATAGAAAAAAAAAACAAATACCGAAAAAAATATTTAACACAAGTAAAAATGATGAAATTCTATATACACAACAATATATTGTATGTACGTACATACATATACATTCGCTTTATATATGCAAGTGTAAATAACGTAAAAAAGGATTCTATATGAAATTTTTCTGTTTCTTCTTTTGTAATATTTTCTTTTTTTTTAATTAAAGATTTTTTTTTTTTTTTTTTAAATAAGAATCATTACAATTTATGCGTTCATTTTCACTATATACAAATATATGTATGTGTGTAAAAAAAAAATTTTTTTTTTTTTTTTGTTACTTTACTGATGATTTATTTATATGTATTTCTTACTTATCAAAAGAACAAAAAAACATTAAGAAAAAATGAAAATTTGTAACGATTTTACAAACTTTTTAAAATTACAATAAAAATATTAGGTACATACTAATTTGTTGAAACAATATTATAAGAATTTTTTAAAAATACATATACATGCATACAGTGTTTATGTATTTAAAATTAATCATTCAACATACACACGTTATTTTTGTTAACATTTTCTATAAGTATACAAATGATCATATATGGATCTGTTAATTAATTAATTTTTCTTTCTATATAATACGAACGTATTTTTTTTTTTTTTTTTTTTTTTTTTGAATTTAAATTAAATTTATTATTGTATTAATTATATTTAGAGTATAATTAATAATAATTGTATGAACTATACTAAAAAAAAAAAAATAAAAACTATACAGTTTTTAATTCAGTAGATCATTTAATCATGATCATATCTGATCATAATTTTACAAAGTCGGTAGTCTTTTAAAAAATAATAATAATAATAATAATAAAAATTGTGTTCATATAAAATTATTTTTGTTTAAAACAAAAAAAAAAAAAATACATAATAAAATAGAAAAACATATTACACATCATATATTACAATACTATGATATGTACTGAGCTGTTACATGCTATATTTGAAAGTGGAATAAGTCAATTTTCTAAATTCCGATATATTTTATGTTTTACATTTTATATTTTCTACTAAACTCAACAGAAAAGTTAAATTTTGATCTCTACAAAGTGCGTAATTTGTAATTTTTTCTTGCAAAATCTTCTAAGATACTGATGAAGTTTGTATTCTTCCAAGGTGGATTTATGTATATTTAAAATCGGACTTCGATATAGTTTTAGACTTATTCCACTTTCAAATATAACAGCTCAAATATTTATTGTATACTTTCATATATATGTACAATGTTACAAATCATGCTGTGTAATAATACAATTTTTAATTCAAAGCACATACAATTATACAGCATGTTTGCACGTACATGTGTACAATTAAAAGCATTAAAAAAAGAAAAAAGACAAATTTATTTTTGTTTTGAGCATAAAATAAAATTTATGACAAAAAGATAATATACGTAACATATGTATGTAACGTTTAAATAAATAAAAAAAAGATCGTTTTTTATATGTGTGTATATTACATACGAATATATGTATATCATATACATATGTGTATTCGTTAAATAAATATTTCGTAATTATGATCATTTAAACATATGTATGTTACACATGTGTATGTACAAAATATGACAGAATATGATACAATTAATTTTTTTTTTTTTTTAAATGATTTGTAATATACTACATATACATATTATCATTATAAACATTTAAAAAAAAGCAAACGTTTCAATAATAATAATAATAATAATAATAGTAATCAAATTATGAATGAAATACATTTAAAAATGAAATAAAGATAGAAAGTTGGATTATATACAGACAGTGTATACATATATACATAAGTACATTTAAATAAATTTTCAATAGAATTATTTGATTGAATTCTAAAATATAAACATATACAAACATAGTTTATACATTATACAAAAAATTTATCTCAGTTTATATAATATGAATAAGTATTAGATTTAAAATTGATGAAATTAATTGTATATATACGATATTTGTACATTAGACACACATGTACATATGTATAGTATACATATAATACGTTATATAACATTAAATATATACAAATATACATACAAATATATTTATGTGATAATAAATTAATAATAAAATCATGAAAATATTTTTTTTTTTTTGTAAACAGTTCTATATTATCGTTTGTGTTATACAAACTTTAAATATAACGAATTTAAAATAAAATTACAATTATACAAAAATAATTATAAATTTTTTAAATTACTTTAAAAAAAAAAAAAAAACAACAACAATTTTTTTTTTTTTTTTTTGTGAACTAGAAAACTAATAATATGAAAAAAAATTTATTAAAATCAAAAATTTATAGATGGTTACCTAAATCGGCAATGAGGCCAGTAGGCCCAGACACTTCACATACCGACTGTATATTAGTCGTTGGAGTATCCCGTCCTAAATTAGCAGCTGTCTTCTTAACCATCATGCTATTATCATTATTCCTAACATTTCATGTGCTATATGATAGCGCCGTTTATAATATAAAAGCAGCACAAGCTATACCCGAACATCGATTAGAAATTCTAACAAACCGTGTGCCTGAAATGAATTCTGGTATAATGTCAACAATTAATCATCCTATGATATTAACGAATCGTTTACATTTTCCAAAAACAAATAGAAGGCTACCTCAGGTATGTATGTACATATAAATAACATAGAAAAACTATCATCAAATTAATTACCATTCATACTTATTATAATATTTAAAAGAAAAAAAAAAAAGAAAAAAAAATTTAATTTAATTAAAAAATTAATTAAATATATTAATTAATCTTTTCAAGGCTCTTATAATTGGCGTTAGAAAATGTGGAACCCGTGCACTTCTAGAAATGTTATATCTTCATCCACGTATTCAAAAAGCCGGTGGTGAAGTACATTTTTTTGATCGTGATGAAAATTACATGAAAGGACTTGAATGGTATCGTAAAAAAATGCCACATTCATTTCGTGGCCAAATAACTATTGAAAAGAGTCCTAGTTATTTTGTATCACCTGAGGTAAATTTTAATTGTTTTAACTTGTTTTTCATTCAAAAATATTGTATTTTTATGTGTTTTCCCTTGTTTTTTTGTTTTTTTTTTTTTGTTTTTTCTTGAAATTTCAAATTTTAAAGGTGCCTGAAAGAGTCCGAGCAATGAACGCTAGCATAAAACTTTTACTTATAGTCCGTGAACCAGTGACCAGAGCAATTTCTGATTATACACAATTACGAAGTCATGCTGCCGCAACCGCTTCATTACCCTTAATAAGTCAACAACAACAACATACAATACAACAAAATCAGGGACAACAACAACAGCAATTATCCTTTTCAACATTATCCTTATCATCTTCTCATATGGCATTCTCTGAATTTGGTGATTCAAATGGTGCATACCATCAACACAAAAACAGCAATAATAACAATAAAAATTTAGAAAATTCTGATAACAATAATAATAATAATGATAATAATATTAATAATAATAATAATAATAACAATAATAATATCGATGAAAATGAAATTGGAAAAATTAATTCAGGAATTGGAACTGATGGTGCCTTGTCAACGCTATCATCAAAATCATTATCGACAACATCTACAGTTTCTAAGTATGAAATTTAATTTAATTTAATTTCATTTTTTTTTTTTCAAGCATTGAAAGATTTTCTTTTTTATGTTTTAATTTAAAAAAAAAACATAGGTCGTTTGAAGAATTAGCAATATTTCCAAATGGTACTGTTAATGAATCGTATCGCCCTCTAACAATATCAATGTATCATTTACATTTACATCGATGGCTTGAAGTCTTCCCAAGAGATCAATTATTAGTTGTTAATGGCGATCAATTAATTGAAGATCCCGTTTCACAATTAAAACGTATTGAAGAATTTTTAGGTAATGATTTTTTCACTTCTTCAAATTTAAAACTAAAAATTTCATTATATGACATACATACGTACTTATATATATTTCATACATACATATGTACCGTATATGTATTTTATTATTGTTTTGTTTTTTTTTTTTTTTTAATTTAAACAGGTATTGAACATCGGATTAATAGCAATCATTTTTATTTCAACGAAACAAAAGGTTTTTATTGTTTAAAATATGATAATGGTGATAGATGTTTAAGGGAAACAAAAGGTCGCAAACATCCGCACGTTGATCCAATTATTATATCAAAATTAAGGCGATTTTTCGCTGAACATAATCAAAAATTTTATGAATTAATAGGTGAAGATTTAGGTTGGCCAGAAGAATAGTAAAAGCAAACGAAAAGACACAAAAAAAAATAATAATAATACATAATAATAATAAAAAACGAAAACGAGAAATTAACAAAAACATTCAAAAAACATTAAAAATAACAAAAAATATTAAAAAGATTTAAATAAAAAAAATAAAATAAAATAATAAATTTGAAAAATAAAACAAATCAGAATTAATGAAATTCAAAACCGAAGAGTGAAGATAAATTTAAAATAAAAATGATAAAAACAAAAATACATATAATGTTATAAAATATAGACAAATTAATTATATTGAAAAAATTCAAAATAAACATTAATAAAAAAAAAAAATATATATATATATATTAAACTAAATATATTATAATATATGTATGTATTATATGGTATCACATATACATACATACATATATGTACAGATACATATCAACTAGAACATATCATTTTCCATAAGACTTGTTCTTATATAAGTTTTACCATAATTTGTGATACAAGAGTGTAACGTGACAAATATTTCTTATATTATATAAAATATATATACATATATATATACATACATATATATATATATATATATATATATACAGATACATATTAAAATAAATATATATATATTTAAAAAAAAAAAAACAATTACATACATATCATTACATTATATAAGAAATAAGGAATAAAATTAAAAACAAAAAAAGAAACACAATTACAAAAATAGCAAAAAATAAATTAATAAATACATATCATATTTATTAATATTATTTTACAAAAAAAAAAAAAAAAAAAAATTGCATTAATAAATCTTTTAAATAAATGTTGTTTTTTTTTTTTAACTTTCTAAACCTAAACAGTTATTATTATTAAAAAATATATAGAATATAAATTTAAAAAAAAAAAACGGTTATTAAAAAATATACATATACAAACAAAATATGTAATAAAAAAAAAAATAAAGCATCTCAAAATGCATAACACAATTTATTTAGAGAATAAAATTAAAACATAACAAAAAAAAAATCAAGAAAATGAAAATAATTTCAACGTTTAGAAAATTTAGATGAATGTCATTAAAATATAGCAATAAACATATATTATATAAAAAAAAAAAACAAAAAGGTAATTAACATTCACATGGATATCAGTAATAATTATATTATAACAATATAAACAGTTCTAAATATGTGTTGTTATACCTTGATTTATTTTCATAATTTATTAATATTAAATGCATTAAATCAACAAATCATGATATATTTAAAATATATAATATCTATACATGTACATATATGTAGGTATTCAACATACATACTCACATATGTATTATTGTACATACACGCATATATTATACCGATCCAAATTTAATATTTCTTATATATCTAAAACATTTTACATCACTATACATATATACGAGTATATTGTAATTATCATATATTATAGTAAAATTTACACATACATATTACAAACATTAATTATTATTAGAAATTCTAAAATATGTACATATATTCTTTCTCTACTTGAGAAAAAAAAAATGAAAAAAGGAAAAAAATCCTATACTTAAATATGTACATCCAAAATATGAATCTAACTAATTTCATATTATTACAGTTTATTTTATATTTTGTTTTATTGTTTTATATTAAGTATTATTTTAAGTTTTCCGTTATAGACGATATATATTAAATTTAAGGTATATGTTACAATGTTTTAATATAGTATATATTTTCAGTTATGTTTTAATTTTTTGTTTTTTTTTTTTTTTTTTTTTTTTTTTTGAATTTAAAAAATATATAATATCATATGTTAAATAAAAAAATTTTCAAATATATATTATTAAAGAATTATTTAGGTAAGAATATTTATTTGAAAAAAAAAAACAACAACAACAAAATTCTTTATCGATTTGTTTTTATTTATTCTACAGGGTTTTTTTTTAAAAATTTACGCTAACCCAAGAAGAAAATATTAAAAGAGAAAGTGTACGGGAGGATTTATTTTAAATTATTATTTCACATTTTAAATAATATTTCCACGTCGAATGTTATATTCATTTACTACTAATATTTAAACTCAATATCCTTTTTAATAAATTTTCAATTCATCGGTTATGAGCTTTTCAATTTGAATTTTTCATTAAAATGTCTCAAAAATTTTTCCTATCATGTATATTGATGTGTTTTCTATTGGTCTTTTGCCATTTTAAAAAAAAAAAATTTTCTCTATAGTTTTTATCAAACCAAATATTCTTGAGGATTTAAAAGAACTTATATAGAAAAATTGATTCAATTTTTCTCAATTGTTAACATAATTTTATCAGTTCTATCATAAGATTAATGTCTATATATTATACTGTCTACTCGATAAATACATACATTTATTTATCTGAACAAGGAGTTGCACCTATAAAATACATTCACAGCAATGCAAATATAATTGATGATATTTTCATTTTCATTTTAAAAATTTTTTCTTTTTGTTATTCATATAAATTATATAAAAAAAAAAAAATAATAACCCACCTAATGTGGTAAATTTCTTGAATTTAAGAATTTATTGACAATGAATTATCAAACAAAACAAATTTAAAAAAAAAAAAAATCTGAAGAAAAACGAAATTAAAATTCATCAAATTATACGAAGACATTTAAAACAAAAATGCAAGAAAAATCAATTTCAATCAATTTAATGCTTTCGTTTTATTTAAAAAAAAAAAGAAAAAAAAAAGTAAATTGAATACATCCATAAAAATTAACTATATTATATATTACGTCGTATACATCAATTTCTAATATTATATAAATATTTTGGAAAAAAAAATATATATACATATATTCTAAAATAAGTGTATAAATATACAATATTAAATCAATTGTTATTTATTTTCTATTTATAACAGATTAATATTTAAAATTTACCAATAATCAAAAAATATAAAAAAATTCAGAAAAAAAAATAAAAAAATTAAAATTAAAAAAAAAACATCACTTCTGTACATACATATATCATTTCTTTTTCGAAATCATGTTAATGTATGAAATATCTTTAATCTATATAAAATATAAACAATATCATTATATATTCTAAGTGTTTTTTTTTTCTTTCTATAAAAATCGAGTTTCATATTTCAAATCTTTCGAAAAATATTATCCTAAAAAAAAATGTTGTACATACCGATATTTACCGATATACTTTTCTGTGTAATATATATCACACATATCTAATGTTTATCCATCATACATGATGTATCTAAGATCCTAAAAAAAAATTATTAATACAAAAATAAATAAATATATAAAAAAAAAACATTATTTAAAAAAAAAAAACGTAAATTTCAAAGACAAAAAATTTAAAAAAAAAAAATATACATATATATATATAATCAGCATAAAAAAATTTAAACAAATAAAAGTCAAAAACGCCAAGAAACAAAAGCAATATTATTAATTATTATTATTATAATTATTATTAGTTAAAATTTATTAAAATAATATTAAAAAAAAAAATAAAAAATAAAATAAAATGAAAATAAATAAAATATTATGTATACAATAATATAATCAAAAAAGCAGTTACAGAGAAGAATACATGCAAATACATAATGATGTACGTATATACACACATACACATGTTCCAGAATTTAAAAAAAAAAAAAAAAAAAAAACGAATAATAATAATATATGTGCATAAAATGGAAAATATGTGTATATGAAAACTATTAAATAGTAAGCGTATCATTAAATAATTAAATGTGAAAATATGAAACGAATATTTAATTTATATCATAATATACACAGTAACATTTATAAATCATATGTAATACTAAATAATAATTACACATTCATATAAATATGTGTATAGTATACATATACACACAAATACATATCAAACTATATGCATCAAAAATAGATATATAATTACAATTTATATATACATATGCAAAATATAATGATATAAATTATTAAAATACGATATCATATACAAATACAATACACGCATACATACCATGATATACATATTAATAAAAGTGATATATGTAAGAAATAAAAAATTTTAAAAAAATTATTCAGAAAATACATAAGTACATGTACATAACATAACTATATATATATATATATATATATATACTAAATATACACATACACCCATACAAATAACATAAAACAATGTGTTACATAAATTTTATAAAACGAAATATTTGAAAAAAAAAAAGAAAACAAGGATATACAAATGTACATATGGTACATATATGTTTTTCATTAAAATGTACGATGTATGAACAAGAATAAAAATATTTAAAAAAAAAAAAATCGTAATTAAATATCAACAAAACGAAAATAAATCAAATACAAATAAACAAAATAATAGATACGAGTACATATAATGAAAATTTAGTTAAATTAATTTTTTAAATAATTATTTATTTAAATCACATGTTAATGTGTGTAATTAAATTATATTAAATTATATTATTATATATGTACATATATATATAAGAATTTTTTATATATTTTATGTATTTATATATGTATGTATCAAATGTGTAACACATTATGATATTTATTATTATTATGTATTTTAATTTATAGAAAATATTTAAAAATAAAAAAAAAAAAAGGTAAAATATACAAAGATAACATATATACATACATATATATACAGCTGAAACACATTATAGAAACCTGTAACTGCGTGTAAAGTAAAATTACGAAAATTTAGAAAATTTTAAATTCAAGTGTACACAATATTAGAAAATTTAGAAAAAACAAAAAATGTAAAAATACAAAATTAAATTTTGAAAAAGAATAAAAAAGTAACGAACTAAATGAAATAAAAATGAATTTAAAAAAAAAAAATTTTTTTTCGATTAACCAAAATGTGAAAATATATTGTGATTTTTTCGTATAAATTAAAAAATTTACAAAAACACAAAAAGGGTATAATATATGTAGTTAAAAATTTAAAAAAAAAAAAAACCAAATAAAAGATATAGATTAATCTATATTTAAATATAAATAAAACGAATCAATACCTATATAATATGTATAATAAAAAAACACCGAAACAACAAATTGAAAACAACTTAGAAAACAAAAAAAAAAACGAAAGTAAAATTCAGACTTTTGTATGTACAACATAAATTAAATAGATTTCAATTATATATAGGTATACATATTATATGTACATATCTTAGATAATTTTAAAAATTCATTTTAGAGAAAATTTAAATTTCATAGTTAAAACTAAGTTGAATACTTTTAAAATATGAATGTGTACTTTTCATATTTTTTACAAAAATACATCATACATGAAATAATTGTTAGTAAAAAAAAAATATATATATATACATATATTTAGTTAAATAAAAAAGAAAGGGAAAAAAAACCAGAAACAATTAAAGATGAGAATACCTGTATAAAATGAAAATTCAAACTATCACCATACTATTAAATTAATTATTATTATATATAGATATATTTATTTATATTATTGAAAATTTTTAAATTGAATTTAAATTTGAATTTTTATTAATATTCAATATATTTAGGAAAATTATATATCTATATACATTACAAAAATGATCAAAAACAAGAACATACATATATAAAATTAAATGTCTAAATATGTTTTGAATTATAATAATTATATTAAATATACACGTGTAGATAAAAAAAAAAAAAAAAAAAAATTTTAATTTAGAAAAAAAACAAGATTTAAAAAAATATAATTAATGTATTTATGTACATTATGTATACATATTTTATTTTATTTTATTTACAAAAATTAATAAAGAAAAATAAAAAAAATAAATAAATAAAAAAATGTTTAAATGAAAATTTTATTTAAATATAAATTACATTCTATATACATACCTGTAACATATGTGTTATTTTTTTTTTTTTTTCTTTAATTATATGTTAAAGTAAATTTGTTTATTAAATAATGTAACAAAGAAAAACAAAATGAATTAAATAAAATATGATACACTTTGCACACAATAAAAAAAAAAAAACGTAAATATACATATTCAAAATTAATTAAAAATAAATTAAATGTGTGTTGGTTGTACATCATCATGTATGAATCGATAATAAATACATAATAATATAAACAGGATACACGGACATAATACTATATATACATCACATACCAATTATATGGTAAACATTAAGCATAACACACATCCATACATTATATGTACACAAAAGATATACATAATCATTATGTAAATTTCTTACACAATGTAATAAAAATAACAATAATAATAATAATGAAATAAAAATAATTAAAATAAGCCAAGCAAAAATACATATCAAATATATGTACATTTAAAAAAAAAAAAAAACATTAAATATATAACATTATATAATATATATATACATACATATATATACACTTTATATACATACTTACATGAGTATATACCTACATACACACAAATACATACATGCATTAATGTATAAAATACACGTAAGAACAATTTTATACATACATATATATATTAAAGAAAAAAATGAATTTATTATATACAAAAAAAAATAAAATAAATAAATAAATAAATAAATAAATAAAAGGAAACATATCATATATTAATTAATAAAAATGAATTTAAAAGAAAATTTAGTATTTAAAAAGAAGTCTGGAATTAACACAGCAATCACAGCTTCAGTTTTTTTTTTTTTTTTAATTCAAATAAAATAAAAAACAAAACTTTCAAAGCAAATTTAGCAAATCGTGAAATTCAAATTAAAAAATAAAAAAAAAAATAACCAAACAAAAATTAAAAAGTTAAGTTTAATAGTATTAATTATAATAAATTAAAAAAATAAAATATAAATATAAATTGTATTAAAAGAAAAAATAAAAAAATTTAAAAAAATTATCAAAAATATTTTTCCATTTTATTTAATTTTTTTTTATGGCGGTTTTTATTTTCATTTTTGAATTTTTAGCATTGTGTATTTTTTTATGTAACGTATTTATTCGAATATATTTTAATTTGATTAATTTTTATTTTAATTTATTATCATTTTTTTTTTTGTTTTTATTCAAATTCCTACCCATTTTTAGTGAACACCTAATTTGTTTTAATTAAAATTTAAAAAAAAACGAAAAATTTTTTTCTGAATTAGAAAACCGTTTTTTTTTTTTTTTTAATTTGAATTTTAAAAAAATTTGAATGCGTACAAGGTCTGGATATTCAAAAATCATTTCATATGATTTGAACTCAAAGTCATTTAATTTTCTTATAAACTGGAAGATTTCTATAAAAAAAAAAAAAAAAAAAAAACATTTATAATTTTTACTTCGCAATAATTCACATGTTGATTTTAATGACGATAAATGTAAAGGAAAAAAACATTTAAATCATCTTAACTGATTTAATTGAAAAAATAACGTAAAAACAACCATGTTTCATGTGTAGTTCGAAATTCTAATTTAAAAAAAAAAAAAAAGTAACTGAAATTACAACGAATTATAATAGTATCGAAAATTACAAAATATGCATATATCTTACCTGTAATCGATTTTTATTGATTATTCGATATTTTAAAACATCGTTTTTAAATATTATATAAACGTTTAGAATGCGTTATACATGTGTTATTTTACATCGTTTAATTGCGCTTTAATTTTCTTCTTCTTCTTGTTTGTCATGTATTTATAAAAATGAAGAAGAGATGATAATTATATTTATAAATGAACGAACGTTTCAAAACTTTCTCATTCCCAATCCCAATCCAATCTCGAAATTGAGAAAATTTGTTGAACACTTTTATTATTATAAACAACGGCTGGTTTTCTTTATTTTTTCCATCTAAAAAATAAAATAATGTAATTTATATATTTTATTATGTCATAACCCTATTCAGTCTTTCATTATCATAAATTTGATAGACTACAAATTAAAACGGGGGTTTATTCCATCATCAGACTAGGAATGAAAAGAATACATTCTGGATATTCCGAACGAATAAAGAAACACGGAAAAGAACATTCGGAATATACTTTTTGAACGTTCAGAACGAATAAAGAAATACACTCACATAACATGTATTAAATTGAAAATTGAAGTTGAATTGAAAATGTACGTACATATATATGTAGATTGAACAAAAATTATATGATCTGCCTGCGTACATCGTACAATATATTATACATATGCCTACTTAAACTTATACAAATACAATACAACAATAAAAAATTGAATGAATCGGGATGGCGGACAGAGAAGATTGCGTTACGATACAGTAATGAATTGTTTTCACGTTACAATATTTTAACAAAAATTACAAATTAGATTAGTTCATTATTTTTATTAATTTATTTGTATTTAATTAAAAGGACAAAATCTTAAATAATTGTAAAAATTGAAAATATTAAATCATTTTAATTTGTATTTTAATCAAAGTTTTTAATAAAATAGTTTGTTCACAGTGTGTTAAAAAAAAAAAGCGTTCTGTTGTGATTCGCGTGGGTTATTGGGTTTTTTTTTCATAATATATATTATTTTTGACGACGGTGTGACGGCTCATAGTGATAGTGAAACATCGTCTCTATACAAATAATTTAAAAAAATATATTTGTGAAATTTGTATTAAAATTTACTATAAATAAATTAATTGAACTTGTTTAATTTATTTTTTTGTTATAAACTTAAAATTTATTTCATTTTCTTAAGAATAATAAAAATTGGATTAATCAGAAGTAATGGGGGCTTATTTATCAAAGCCCATTACAGAGAAATTTTCTAATGATGAAACAAGCGAATATATTGATGTCGGCGCCAGTTCTATGCAAGGCTGGCGTATAAGTCAAGAGGTAAATAAAAACCAAAATATATTTTTAAAAATTATAATAAATATGTGAATGATATTGAATCCATATTAAAAGTAATAAATATTATGTTTTACATATTGTACATATACATATGTATGTACATAAGTGTACAAATACATACATAAATAATTGTATTTTTATCAGTAATTTTTAGTTTTAAAACAAAAGTTTCTTTTATTATTATTATTATTATCATAATTTTTTAGGATGCACATAATTGTATATTAGATTTTGATGAGAAAACATCATTTTTTGCTGTTTATGATGGGCATGGTGGCGCAGAAGTTGCGACTTATTGTGCAGAAAACCTTCCTGAATATTTAAAAAAATTGGAAACATATAAAAACGGTGATTATGAAGAGGCACTCAAAAATGCTTTTCTCGGTTTTGATCAAACACTATTAAAAGAAGATGTAATAGAAATTCTTAAAAAATTAGCTGATGAAAAAAATCCGGATAGAGATAGTGAATTAGCTGAAGAGGAAGAAGAAGAAGATTTGGCAGAATTGTGCCAAGAAAGTTCTCTTCCATTGGATCAAGTATTAGAAAAATATAAAACAGCAAAATTACATGGAGCTGGATGTTCAAAAAATGATGATCAAAAAGTAGTTGCATCTGGTTCAGGAACACCAAAATCATTATCGAGATTTTTACGGGGTAGATGTAATTTAGTTGAATTAGATTCACCAACTGAAGGAGTTCAAGACACATCAGATGAAAAAAATGATAATGAAGCCGTAGAATCAGATGATATTTGTGTAAGCAGTTCAAATGTTGAAAATCTAAAACCGACTACTACGAATACAACAGCCTCAGCTGCTATAGGTGAAATATGTAAAATTTCAAATTCAAATGAGAATGGAGGTCTTAAATGTACTAGTCCAGATAGTTCTTCATTAAATTTAAAAAATACATCAACTAATAATGGTCAAGAAAAATTAAAAAATGGTGATATAAAATTGCGTGATGACTGTGGTGTTATTGAAAGTGAAGAAGTTTCGTCAACATCTTCATCACCTCCCACTACCGGTAGCTCAAGTTCTTCAAAACAAGAAAACGGAATTCCAAATACATTTTCCGCAGTATGTCCAAATCAAAACGTATGTGGGAATAGTTCTTCATCTGGATCATCGTATAAAAAGGCTGGTCATAGTATAAAAGATTATTCTGAAAATAGTATTGTTGGAGACCAAATGGAAGATGACGAGAGCAGTTCAGAGGAAGATGATGCAGATTTCCATGGTAAATGTTTTATTTTTTTAAAAAAATTGTAAAACTTAACATATAACGTATAATATATAAATATATTTTAATATTTATCGTTTTAAAAATTCTTATAGCCGAAGAGAATTCGAGTACAGAAGATGGTGAAGAAGATTGTGAACCTTGTGATGAGGAAACAGAAGAAGAAAATGAGGAAGAAGAAACTGAAGACGAAGAGCTATACGTAGACGATGGATTCTGTGCAAATATGATAGAAGAACCTGGTAAAGATAGTGGATGTACTGCCGTCATTGCTTTGCTACAGGGTAAAGATTTATATGTAGCTAATGCTGGAGATTCTCGTTGCGTTCTTTGTCGTGGAGGAGAAGTTATTGAAATGAGCTTAGATCACAAACCTGAAGATGAAAGAGAGAAAAAACGAATCTATAAAGCTGGAGGCAAGGTTACAATGGATGGCCGCGTAAATGGTGGACTGAATTTATCACGTGCTATCGGAGATCATGCCTATAAAATGGTAAATTCAAAACAATGACTCACTATTCAATATATAAAACACTTATCTATTACGTTGATCTTGAATTTTAGAATAAAGATTTACCAGCAGATGAACAAATGATATCAGCTTTACCAGATATTAAAAAGATAGTAATTACGCCAGATGATGAATTCATGATTTTAGCATGTGACGGAATTTGGAATTATATGTCTAGTGAAGAAGTAGTTGAATTTATAAAAACAAGATTGAATGAAGGACGAGAATCAATTTCAAAAATCATTGAAGAAGTTTGTTTATATATTCCGTACATTATAAGTACTAAATGTTAACACGTATTTTCTTTTCAAATTTCTACCTATAGCTTTTTGATAATTGTCTTGCACCACATACAATTGGCGATGGAACTGGCTGCGATAATATGACAGCAGTAATAGTCAGATTTAAACAACCAAAAATTCTTGAATTACCAACAAAGCTAGTAGAGAAGAATGAAGTCGAAACCACAGTTGTATCATCGAAGAAACGATTAGCTTCAATATCTGTTGAAAATGAAGATGATGATACAACTACAAGTTCATGTAAACGTATCAAGACTGAAGAAGATACAAGTAAAACACCATCGTCATCATTACCACAGTCATCTAAAGCAGAATCTGAAAATGTAAATCCAAATAATATAACATCAACAACGGCTACAGCAGCGACGGTAAGTACTTCAACTACTTCGACACCAATAACTACACAAAAAGAACAAGATTCATTGGTTGCAAGTACAACATAATTAAATTTAAAATAATACTAAAAATGAAACAATCCAAGTATAAATGAATATATATATATATATATAATATACGCATAAGTTTATGTAATATATAATATATATATATATGTATTTAGAAATACATAATGATTCAATATAATTTCTTTCCATGTGAAGTATATATGTATTTCATTTATTTAATACTGTTTGGATTTATATTTTAAGAATTATTTTACTTTATTACTATTTATAGTTATTAATAACAATAATTATATATATGTACTTTGTTTTTGGGACGTAAATTAAATCAATATATTTTCCTTTTAAAAGTAAAATTACAAATAAACAGCATGTGTAAATTTAATTATAAAATATTTACAATATTTTGAATTTTCCTTTTTTATATTAAAAAAGTAAACAAAAAAACGATAAAAAAAAATACTTATGAATTTTTGATTTGGATATATTGGTTTAAATTTAAAAAATCCTCTATGCATGTAATTATTTTTCCCAGAAAGGTTTTAAAATCTAAAATTTTAATATTTACAGAAATGAAATTGGAGAAAAAATAAAAAAATCTGTATAAAAATAATTCGTCGAAAAAATAATTTAAATTTTTGATCATTATTTGAAGTAAAAAATAAATAAAAATTGAAATTATTCTTAATATATAATTTATTAATATTTATTTACTTCTGTTTTTTTTTTCTAGTTTGTGCTTTTTTTTTTCAAATTAAACTATAAATCTTAAATCATAAAAAATAAATACAAGAAAATTTTAAATATTGTAAAATATTTTATAAATTTAGAAAAATTACATATAATTCAAAATTTATTGTTTTCTTTTTCTCTTTTCTTATATTATTTTATTAATTATAATAATTATATCAATATAATATGTATGTATATACAGTAGCGATCATTACTATTCACTATGGAATAAATTGTTTTTCATTCACAAATTTAAAAATACAAAATGCATTTATTTCACTTAATTTACAAAGAATTTATTGTATTAATCTGTTTTATATTTATGTGAAGAACAAATAAAGGTTTAATGACTTTAATGTGTATAAGTTTTATAAACATGTATTTTTTATTTTTAAATTTGTACATGAAAAACTATTTATTCCACAGACATACATATGTATGAATATTTCTGATAGCGACTGTGAAGATTTAGGATATGAGGTGTAATTAAACTTTAAAAATCTTTTTAGATATTTTGTTTTGAATATTATTTCATATTTATAATTATCATTTGTAATAATAAAAATAGAAAAAAAAATAAAACAAAACAACAAATGAAAATGTAGTTGATAATATTACTTAGAATTAAAAAAACAGAAATAAAATTATTTTAGATCATAATTATTCTTGTTTCTCTTTTTTTTAAATATGTCGCAAAATTTAAATTTCTTTCAAAAATAGGGTTAATGTTCAACTTCTCTAAAAATAAAATCGAGAAAATAATTTTTAAACATAAAATTTCTGGTCATTTCCTAAATTTTACGAAATATTCAGTTGAATTATTTTTAACTGCTAGGAAATCGAATTTTGCTGCTTCAATTCTACTTTAAACATCAATTTAAAAAAAATATGAAAAATACAAAGTAAAAATGGACCACGCATAATAAACATTGTGCAAAAAAATACTAATACTAAAAGGCCCCATACACGACACAAGCATGCATGCACAATCATATGAAGCTGCTCCACACACTACATACACTACATGACATGTTTCTACCCTGAAAATCTCGACGAAAATGATGATTGTGTTGTGCAATCTGGAGCAGCTTCATACACTAATTCGATGCAGTGAAGGTCTTATGGGACTATGACAGTACATATGTATATGTGTATTTTTTTCTTCTCGTAATTTCTCATAAGAGCATTTCACGAGCAGAGTGCAGAGTTACCACAATTCTCAAAGTTCTCATACAGTATGAGGTGAGCTTTTTAAACATCAATATACATTATACAGCGACCTAAAGTGGTACTACTTTCATAGAGTAGATATAGAGAAAAATGTTCCATATAAAACTTGATTTACAGTTATAAAAATTTCCTATACACGTTATAAGGTGCGAATGAAAAATAAAATTTTGTGGCTTGGAAAAGTCGATAGCAATATTAATGGCCATAAGGATCCTTAAGAAAGATAAAGAAATCAAAAAAAAGCGGGGCATGACATTTTATGATTTTTGTTTTATTTTTTACAAATAATTTCTCTAAATTCCCATTGCTTACAAAATTTAGCAGTTTATTTCTCTAATTTTCTCAATGCTGAATGACGTAGTTACAAATCGGTGTGAATACCAACACACTGACAGCCATTTAAAAACATTAAAAAAAAAACGCACGTGGAAAACATATGATTGTACAACTACATTCGCAGGTAATATACTCTATCGGTGTAAACCACTAATATTGTTGCACCTAATATCCCCATTTAAAAAACGCGTTCATAAAAAATATGTAAACAAACAAATATTACACATACTTAACCGAAATTCTCTGCTGAGTTTAAGAAAGTGTTATGTGTTTCTTTTTCATATAAAGGTTCTTTTTTATAACTTTATGCTTCTATTTATGGTGGGACTTTCACGTACAGGAAAATTTTTGTTTTTTTTGGTTGCATGGGGAATAAAACAATGAAAACAAAAATAAGTCCTTGTTACTTCTGTGACGTCAGAGACATTTTTCTCTTATCTCTATACTCTTTGCTACTTTATGGTTTATGTCATTTCCATAAGACCTTAAGTGCATCGAATTAGTGTATGAAGTATAGATCCAATTGAAATGAAACGTCAAACAAATGATGTCAAATCAAATTAAAACTGGTGATTAATCAAGGGCAAGTTTATTTAAATTTTCATTAATTATTTAGAAAGTTTTGTTTCGTGTTTTTTGTATACAAAATAACATTAATTTAATCAAATTGGAAGTTGAAATTTTTTAGTGTGTAGTCCAGTAAATTTAGGGAACAAATTAAATGGCTTATCAAGTATGTATTTAAAATACCTTAAATATGTATTTAAGATATTCCCTAATATTATTTTTATGGCAATTTCAGGGCGGTTACCCTGGTGGTTATCCTGGTGGTGCACCACCAGGTGCATATCAAGCTGGTGGCTATCCACAACCTGGTGGCCACGGACAACAAATGGGTGGCAGCGGTTTCAATCAACCAGGAGGCGGTTATGCAGCACCTCCAGGCGCATTTCCACCACAAAATGCTTCTGTATCTCCAGAGGCGCAAAGATGGTTTACAATGGTAGATAGAGATCGTTCTGGTAAAATTAACGCAGATGAATTAAAATCGGCTTTAATTAATGGCAAAGGAGAACATTTCTCTGATAATGCATGTAAATTAATGATAAGTAAGTATAAATCATATATAAATGGAAGCTTTCATTTTTCATTGTTTTAAATTACCTATTTCATATTTCATCAATTTTATCTATTTTGTTTTTCTTTTATTGAAGGCATGTTTGATAAAGATGCGAGTGGAACAATTGATATTTATGAATTTGAAAAATTATACAATTACATAAATCAATGGCTTCAAGTTTTTAAGACATATGATCGAGATCAATCTGGTCATATTGAGGAAAATGAATTACAGCAAGGTTTATTACACATTACATACTTGTTTATCATTTTTTATTATATTTTTATGTGTATTTATTTAAAAAATTTATTCATTTTTAGCTTTTACACAAATGGGCTTCAGATTTTCACCAGAATTTGTTCAATTCTTATTAAAAAAATGCGATCCAAAAAATCAAAAAGAAATTTCTGTTGATCAATTTATTGTTTTATGCGTACAAATACAACGATTTACAGAAGCATTTCGTTCTAGAGACACTGAACAAAAGGGTATAATATCCATTGGTTTTGAAGATTTTCTGAGTGTAGCTATTGGATCTTCATATTAATAATAAAAAAATAAAATATAAAAATTATTATTTTCAATTTTTGATGTAAATTCAGTATAGTAGAATATGTATTTTTGTATCAGGAAGTATATTATATTGTAGTAATTATAATGAGCCTTTTCAAAATATATATGCATGTTTTATTAAAGTATCGAAATAAGTTGAAACTACTTACGTGCATTCAAAAATTCTATATTTTTACATTTTTTCACATAGAAATTTCATAATTAATATGAGAGTGTAATAAAGAACCATTCCGTATGTTACAAATTTGCTTAAAAAAACAATAAACGCAAGTATTTAAAAAATAAACAAAAATATAATTTTTAAGAAATTCTATAGTTTAATAATGAAACAAGTTTCTAGCATTTAAAGGCAAACAAATTTTTTTTCTGTTGGTGTATATGCAAAATAAATTAAATACGAAAAAGAAAAGTTCTCTAGTTTTTTTTTTGTCTCCTTATCCTAACAGTTATGAATTCCATTTATAACCAACTCAATAACATAGGAAAAAATCTACTTTGTGACAGTGTAGAGCAACCGAAGATTGGTTCTCACATTTCTAACCCATAGTAGTTACGTCTCCGATCAGACAGTTCCATCTTCGCCATTTATATAATTTACACTTCAATTTTCGAAGATACGGTCCATTTTCACGCTTCAAAAATAAACAAAAAGCTTCAAATCTGTTCAAAAATATCGTTGATTATAGTATGGAAAATCTCAGTCATCTCGATTTTCAAATTTGAAGAAGTATATTTAGAAATAAAAATACAGTTTTTTTGTATAAACTTTTATTAAAATTAAAAGATGTGATTTTTTGTCCTTCCTTTTTATTTACTTATGTATATTATAACCAACTGTTTTAAATATTAAATATGTATCTACAAATACTAATACAATATAATAATAAATTATCTAAATAACAAAAATTAAATCAAGACATCAATAATATAATAATAAAAATAGGATAGTAAACAGCATTTGCTTTTTTTATTTGAATTTTCCGTTAAAATATCATTCTTCTGCACTCATCAAAGGCTGCCTTATATTTCTAGTAAAGATTGCTAATAAATTTCAGTCCTATAAATATATGCTTATTATTATTTTCTTTTTACCATTCGTTTATTTTTAATTATATATTGAATGGAAAGTTTTGAAACTCAAGTTATATGATTAGAGGAAAAAAACTTTTTTTTTTTAGTTTACATGATATTTGATAATGAAAGCATTTATTAATTATGGCCTGTAGTAATTTGAAAATATGAAAAATGATTTTTAATTACATAAATATAAATATTTAATTAATTTTGTTATTATATAATCCGAAATTATTTAAAATCTTAGTTGGAAATATCCCATGCAATTTAAGATGCTCGTAAGATTGAATATGTACACGAGATTAACGAGATTATGTTTTCCATGTTTTCGGATTTCATAATATATTTTAGAATATTTTAACTCGTACAAGCACATTATTTCGACTTTTTTCCAATTTTATTTTAGAATATAATATTTTTAATTTTTATAAATGATTATACAAATATTTAAGTGTGTTTATTATGTATTATAAATATTACTTAAATTTATAAATTTTCTTTTTAATGAATAATGTTTCACGTTTATTATATTTCTAAATTATTTCCCTTTTTTGATTCCAATAAGTCACACTAATTCTCAACATACGCTCTCATACCTAAAAGAAACTACCACTTTTTGGTCTTTTATTTGGAATATATTTAGAAAAACAAAATGTGAAAAAATATATAAACAGAAATTTACAAAATGTTATATATATTGTGTAACTTTCTTTGGAAATTTTTAATTTTTTTTTTTCTTTTTTTTTTTTTTTTTAATTTTGCTTAGAATGATTTTTTACATGTAATATGTAATAATAATGAGAATAAATATTGCAATTCCCAAATATAATAAATTTTAATTCTGAATTTAAAACAATAACAATCCAGAAATTATAATTGAATTAAAATTTTCAAACAAATAAAAAAATTTTAAACATAAAAATTTAAAATCAACATTGTTTTCAAGTCATTATTATTTTAAATTCAGAATTATTGTTTATTTAATGGTATAAACAAATATAATTCAATATTATACTGTACTGTAAAATTTAGTTTATAATAAATTTTGACTTGAAATTTTCAAGTTTTTGTTTTTAATTATCTCTTGCTGCTCCAATAATTGATAATATATAAATGAATATATTAATAATATCAAGATATAATGTAAGTGCTGCAAATATATATTCTTCTGGACTTATTGAATATTTATGATTTCCACCCATCATCATTTGTGTATCATAAATTAAATAAAATGAAAATATTATTGCTCCAAGCGATGAATAGACGAGTGTCATTGTTCTACCAGGGAAGAACATTGAAATAAGTCCAAATAATACGAATACGACCAATATAACAAGTAACACTCCACCACATACAGTAAAATCATATTTTGTTTGGAGTGCAAATAATGTTAATGCTAAACAAACAACAGCAGTTATACCAACAGCCATTATGACCTAATAAAAAAAAATTAAAAAAAAATAAAAATAAATAAATATCATTTTCAAAATATTTTTTTTTTAAACTTGTTAAAATTAATAATTAATTTGTGATCATATAAAAATAAAATTTAAAACAAAATATAAATATAGAATTAAAAGAAAAATTAATCAAAAATTTCAATTTCAAATGCATTTAATAAACAATAAAAATATAAACTACATAAATGCATTGTTTTAATATTGCTGTACTAGAATTTTGAAAATTTAATCAATTTTTCTCTGTGTTAAAAAACCTCATCAGACCTACCTTAAATTAAGTACATACATACATACATATGTATGTACTTAAATATGAACATTTTCATATTTTGAAAGTTATTTATAAAAAAAAATAAAAATAAATCTATTTTTAATTGAATCCCGATAAAATTTAAATTTGAATTAGAAAACAAGAATGGGTCTTAAAAATAAAAATAATATTAACCAATTATTTAATAAAAATTAGAAAAATATTACAATAATTTGAACAAAAAACAAAAAAAACATTAAATCTAAAATAAAAATACGAATTTTACAGGTCTAATTAATTTTATTTATGTATAACTAAAATTAAAACTAAACAAAAAAAAAACATATATATTTATAATTTGTGAACAAATTTTGGTATAAATTGACAAAGTACGATTTTTTTTTTTTTAATTTACATGATTTTTACTTCGAACAAAAAAGAAAAATATTCACTAGTATTTGTTTGCCATGTAGCTTTATAATAAACATTTCAAGCATTATAATGAAGATTTAGTTGATTTTCAAATAAGACATAAAATATTGTTATTATAAAATAAAATATAATTTCTCTTTTTGAAACACGTATGTTTCGAATATACAGGATGTACGTATAAAAATTCAAATTTACTCTTTTTATGGCATTTTAAATGCATTCATAATAAGGCAATACTAAGGAAATTTTATGAAATATACTTCAAGAATTTATATAGTACACATATATAAGAATATTTTTTCGTAATATTTTTTATTTTTAAAACAAAGTTTAAAACAGTTTCTTCTGTTATTGTTGAACTAAATTGAAATTTTTTTTCCCTGAGATTATAGATTTTAGTACAAAGAAAATTAATTTTTTAATTGTCCGAATAATTTTGAACCAATTTTTCAAAATGCTAAGAAAATTTTCTTGGCATTAATTAATTATAAAAAATTTTAAATTTATTAAAAAATTATCGTAAATTTATGAATACTTATCATTTTTGATGTTAAAATTCAATAATATAAGGCAAATTAAAATACATATAAATAAAATAAAATAAAAAAAAAAAAAAACAAATAAAAAATTATATAATGTTAGATTTTTCACATTACTATAACGACATACAGATACACATTAAATTTATATTGAATAAAGGATTATAATGTAGGACAGAAAAATTTTAAAATATAAATCAAAACGTAAGAAAAATATAAATTTATAATGTATGTGTACACGAATGTAATTAATATATGACTTACATTTATTTATGTGTGTTTTAATAATACGTAACGTAGGAAATACGTAATAGGTAGTTTGAAACTGTTAGGATGTATTATTATAATAACACAATATTTACATACTGTTGTAAATATTCTATTATTATAAAACAAATTTTAACATACTATTACTGAACAAATTTTTCATACTGTTGTTTGTTTGTTTTTTTTTTTTTTTTTCATTAAATTATTAATTTGTTAATTCTAAATAATACAATTTTCAAATAAATTTTGTACATATTATAATAAATTCAACAATTTAAAAGAAGGAAAAGACCAAAAATATGTATACATATATATTTTAATTTATAGTTATGTTCTTGTTTGTAGTTGCCAAAAATATGTAAGAAGAATTTTTTGTTTTTTTTTTAATTAAAACTAAATTTTATTCATTTTACACAATATCACGTACATTTAATTTAATTTTTTCTTTTTCTTGTTATAATATAATGTGAACTTAAGATTTTATTTTATTTTTTTAATCATGAATTTGTTACAGTCATTATGTAGATTTTATATGTATATAAATATATATGTATATACATATAATGTATGAACAGTAATATTTAATCTCTTGATGCACCAATTATTGCTAAAATATAAAGGAAGATATTAATGATGTCCAAATAGAGTGCAAGTGCTGCAAATATATATTCTTCTGGACTTATTGAATATTTATGATTTCCACCCATCATCATTTGTGTATCATAAATTAAATAAAATGAAAATAAAATAGCACCAGCTGATGAATAGAGGAGTGTCATTGTTTTACCAGGCAAGAATATTACAATAATTCCAAATAATACAAAAACTACCAATATAACAAGTAACACTCCACCACATACAGTAAAATCATATTTTGTTTGGAGTGCAAATAATGTTAATGCTAAACAAACAACAGCAGTTATTCCGACAGCCATAACAACCTGTAATACAATAAATTTGGGTTTTTTTGCTTGATTACATTAACTAATTTATTTCTTTTTTTATTTATTTTTTATTTTTCAAAACTGAACAAAAAAAGAATATTTTAACGCAAAATTGTAAACGATTAATTGATAATTTTATCAAATTGTCATTAAAACTATGTTAATTTTAATTAATTCCAAATAATTTGCAATTGAAAACAAATTAATTTCTATTACAAAAAAAAAAAAAAAAATCAAATTTAATAAATGAGACTTAACATTCATGATTTGAATGTTTCATGAATTATTTTTTCAAAATAATATTAATCTAATCAGAAAATAAAAGAACATTTGATAAAATGAAATTGTCTCCCTTTCTTTTTTGTTAACATCTAAATGATTTTGAGAAAACAATAAAAATATTTTAAATTTTCTTTCTAAGAAAAAAACGTATATACATATGGCTGTCATTTATACTAAAATTTTTTATCTTAATATTTTTAATTTTATAGAGAACGACAAGAGTTTACAATTTCATGAAAAATGTCTTAAAATTCTGTAAAGTCTTACAACACAAAATACAGTACAATGGTGTTTAGTAGTAGTATATTTAATATTTTCCTTTTATAAAATTTTAAATTTAAATTTTATATTCAAACAGCAATAATTGAATTTATAAATATACATATAATATTAATTTTTTTCTGTATATGAAAAATGAAACACAAACAAAAAGGTATTAAATAACAAATGTATGTGTTTTAAAAATGTTTGAATTTTATGATAATAACTTGAAATTTATGCGATAAAGTGCTCAGAGTAATAATTCAAGTAAATATTGAAATAATATTAATAAATTAAAAACCAAAATAACACAAGCAATTGAATTTTTGTAATAACGAATAAACATTAATAACCGGCATATTAAAAATAAAAAAATAAAATAGAAAAATTTTTCCTTACCGCTTCAGTTTTATATCTTCCAGCAGTTACACCCAATAGAAAACCTTCAGCTAATGTAAATAATCCCAAAAATATAACATTCATTGGCGACTGACGTCGGACACTTTCGCAACAAACCATTGAAATCATTGTAACCAACATGACACCTAAAGCGATCCAAACCACAAATTGATTTCTGAAAGCCCATTGCTTTGTGCCCTCATGAAAAGTGAATAAAGCCACAAAGCCGAATGTAATTATCAACTGGATCTACATAAAATTAAATTAAGTAGTTTAAAAGTTAGAAAATTGTTAATCAATAAGTTAAATTTCTTTTTAAATTAATATAAATACCATTAAAATTGAATAAACTTTTCGAATGAATGCTTGACGAATTGTTTTATCAGAAAATTCAAATCCTTTAACTCCATCATCACCGTCGGGATCACGATAACCAGAACCATATCCATCCGATCCTGCTGGTACGAAACCTGGTTGTGGTACATAACCACCTGGTGGTGGACCAGCAGTATAGCCTCCTTGAGGATAGCCTGGAGCTGGATATCCACCTTGTGGATAACCTCCTTGAGGGTATCCACTCTGAGGATAACCGCCTTGTGGTGGAGGATAGCCGCCTTGTGGTGGAGGATAACCACCTGGTTGACCATAATAAGCTTGATTCGGATCTATTAATGAATTTTATTTTTCTTAAATTTTGAACAATATAACCACTAACATAAAATAACCACAAAAAAATTAAATTTCATTCAAATTTTTTAGCATTTACAAAAGTGTAATTGCAATGATTTAAAGTTATTTAAGGGATTTTTTTCATCTAGTGTACTGAATAGATAAATATATACATGAAGAGAATAGAAAAAATGGAATACAAATAAATTTTGGAACATGGAATGTAAAAAAGAAAAAAATTTGTAAAAATCAAAATAATAAATTCAAGCATCAAAGTACAGTCAACACAATGCATTTACATTTAAAAAATGATTGTTATTTTATAGCTTTAAATTAATATAATAAAAAATAATTTAAATTTAATTCTTTTTTTTTTTTTTTTAACTTTTAACCAATTATTATGTAACAATAAGTAAAAACAATAGTAACATATAACTTTATCTGCCAACAGAACAAAATACCTACAAGTTGCTACAAGTAATTTTTTAAAAAACGATTCATAATTTGGAATACTCAATGAAATTCTAATAAATTTTTCTTGTAAATTAAAATTTTTATATAATAACATTGATTATTTACTCTAAAAGTAAAATAAAACATGCATGACGACTCACTTTTAATTTTATGAATACAAAATTCAGATAACATTTTTAAAACTATGAAATTTAATGAATTGATTTAAAACTCTATGTATATTTATACAACTGTGAAATCGAAAAAAAAAATGAGAAAAGGTAAGTAAGAAGAATGCAAGAGATATCATTTAATTACATAACTAAAATTTAATTGGATTTTGAATTTAAATTTGAACAATGTAATGCCAATCGCTGTATTTTTCCAATTTTTGCATTATATACACTTACTTTCCCTTTGAATGTACATATGCATATATAATATATAAATATGTATGTATGTATTAAAAAAAATCTATGAATTTTACAAAATTAAAATAATAACTTCCAAATACAACATATGCAAATATATTGAAAGCATTTTTAACTAAACCTTGATAATAAGGAGGAGCACCTTGCCAAGCCATGTTTTTTTTTATTATTTAACTTGTCTTTTTTTTTGCTTTTAAGTATAAATTCTTTTCACTTTTCTCAAATTAAATAATATAGGTATGCAGTTTCTTTTTATTTACAATAGACGCAAATAAGGAAGAACACAAAATTTGATCGGAGCAACTAAACGTACAACACAGCGACAAAAACGGTTTTTATCTTATATTATTTAAATATCTGAAATATTAAAAACAGAAAAAATTTTTAATTACTAAAAATGCTCTGTCTTACCTGCCATTTTTTAAATTAAATTTTTCAATTTGACTTTTTTATTTTACCTGAAAATAATTAAAAAGAAAAAAAGAATTAACAAAAGTTAGAACGTGCAAAAATTTATGGCAATCTTTCATACAAACATACATACATAAATAGTCTATATAATAATAATATTGTACAAGTGCCTACTACAAATTATCAAATTATTTAAATTTAAAAACAAGTTATTTGATAATATTTATGTATGAAATTTTCAATTATTATTAAAATTTGGTTTTTTGTTTTTTACCGAAAAATTAATTTATAATCGAAAAATATTTAAAAGTATTTCTATAAATTTCATGAATTGTGAAATACTGTATATGTAAGATCTTTTTTATTTACACTTTCTTAATTGGATAAACGAGGATTAAAGATTAAAATATTACGAGAAATGTCCAGATTTTTGAAATTTAATTAATATATCTACATAATCTAGTTTTACTGATAATTTAAAAAATGTAGGTAAAATAAAATACATATATACATACATAAATAATTTATAAAGATATATTGTTCTTTTTCCACATTAATTATTATTATCAATCAAAGAAAAAATTAAGCATGTATAACTCAACTGATACAATTAAATTTAATATGAAATTTTATACAATAGTATAACACAAATGTTTTAAAAAATATGAATATATTATACATATATGTATGTATATAATACTACATATATATAACAGATGTATACACATTACACAGTACACTTTATTCTTATTGTGTATATACACATATATATGTATACAATGAAATTAAAAACTAATGTAAATTCCTTCAGAAAAAAAGTATGAATCATCGAAATGTACCCACTTATTAATGAATACCAATTTACTTATCGGCAAATGAAATTTTCACTTTTTTTTAACATACGACATAATTTATATTTTATAGTATTTTTTTCATAGATATTATGCCAATGTATTGAAATATGTATACATACATAATATTAATTAAATCTAAAAATTGATAAAATTCGTAATTAGCCACGTAAATTTTTAAATGATAGATCTTTTGAAATAACACAACTTTTTTTAAATAAATTTCACTTAATTTTTAAACAAAAAAAAAAAAAAAAAAATCAATAGCGATATCTCTAGAAATTTTATATGTACAATTATATTAATTATAATATTATGATGATATGAAATGCATGCATCATATGTATGTATAAAGAAAAGGAGATTTACAAATTTTCGTTTTTAATACTTACCTAAATTTGAAGAATTAAATCAAAACACAATTTTTTAAATATTATACGGATTATTTGAATTATTTAAATATTTGTTCAAAATATTATATTATCCAGATCAAAAATATGATTTATATTCAATATTGAAAATGGCCTCTTCAAAAATCGTTCTTAGATAGAACTTCTTCTTGAATTTATAAAAATACGGATGAATTCACAGTATCACAATTCACAATTCACCTTTAACAAAATATTCGACTTTTTTTTACGATTTCTAATTTATTTCTGCTATCTTCTGTCTAATGTCTATTCTGTAGCTGGACTGGTTTATATTTTTCTCTTTTAGACTTTCATATTTTGTCTCTGTTTATTTTCTAGGAAATTCATTAAAATATGAAATCGATTTTTATTCGATTCAAAATTAAAAATCAAATTTCAAATTAAATTGTTTAACTTAACGTTTTATTCCATAACAAATAGCCAAATAGCTTGTTAATAGCTCTGTGTTCTCGCACTTAAAAATTTGTACAGTGAATCACCGTTAATTGCGGATTTTGTGTTCCTGCATAAATATATATACATATATATTTTTTAAATTCTTTTTCAACCTGTAGAAAATAATTGTTAAAAAACAAATCAATCGAAAATTCAAATCTTCTTGATTTTCAAAAAACCGCAGATAAATATTTTCTGTACTTTTAAAAACGTATCCCTACTTTACAAATAGAATAATTCAATGTCAAATTTGTAGTTTCAACCATAGGCTAAATTAATTGTTTTATCTAATTAAAATAATTAAAAAAATTAAAAATGTAAATATGAAAATTTTGTAAATATCAAACGAAATACATGTAATTTTTATTAATATGATTTAATATCGATTTTACTAAAAATATTAATTTTTATCGATTTTATTTTAAAAATATCATTTGAATTAGAAAAATCTGGAAATAGTCTTATCTGGAAAATAAATAAATAAATTTAATTACATAAAAATTGGATACTGGATATGGGAAATTGATATTTATGAAATTATATGTGGAATGTAGAATTTTATTGTATTTTAAATTTCTGATGCGATAAAAATATTAAAAAATATATAAAATCAAATCAAATGGGATAGATAGAGTGTGAGTGCACTTTTTAAATTTAATAAAAATATAAAATAAAATTATAAATTATAATCGTATGTATATTATTATAATAACAAATTTACATCTCATAAGAATATTATAAAATAGAACCGATTTCATTTGTGTTTGTTTATATATTTTATAAAATGATTTTTTAATAATTAAAAATTCATTAAATCGCATTGATTTATGTATAATTTTTCTGTATGAAAAACAAAGAGAAAAAGTTTAAAAATACACATAAATAACCAAAAAGGTTGAAAGAGAAATAAAATGTCAGCGACATTTGACGGAAAAATGGTAGACGGTGATTGGATCTGCAGTGATCCTGAGTAAGGAAAATATCGAAGATTTTCTAATGATAATTACAAAAAAAAAAAAAAAATGAATAAAATAAAATAACAGTAAAACATAATAATAATGCAAATAAATAAATTGATCATGTAGTCAGTTAATATTAAAATTATAACGAGTTTAATTTGTTTGTGTTTTGTTTTTCTTTTTTTTTTTTTTTTTTGTTTTTTTTATTTCTCGTAAATTCTTTTCATATTTTCCTAATAAACAGTTGCAAGAATTTAAATTTTGCCCGGCGAACACAATGTAATCGATGTAATAAAGAAAGATCTATCGATGGCGTCATCAAGAAAAAAATGGGAACTGAAATTGGGAAAGCAGCAGCTGAAAAATCAAGAGGTCTATTCAGTGCTGAAGATTGGCAATGTAGCAAATGTGCTAATGTAAATTGGGCTAGACGACAAACTTGTAATATGTGTAATGCACCAAAATTTTGTGATGTTGAGGAACGTACAGGTAAACTATTAAAAATTTAAAAATGTAAAGTAAAAAAAGTTGTAAAAGTAAATTAACTTTTGTATTTCAGGTTACGGAGGAGGCTATAATGATCGTGGAATAGTTGAATATAAAGAACGTCATGAATCAGATGATGAATATGATGAATTTGGTCGACGTAAAAAACGAAAAGATGATAGAATAAAACAATCATCAGAAAAAACAAATGATAATGGAGATGATTTTGATGATGAGGATGATGATGATGAAGAAGGTGATCTATCCAAATATGATTTATGGGGTTCAGATGAAGAGAAAAATAATACTGTAATACCAAAAATTAATAATAAAACATCGGATATTGGATCAGCATCATCAAGATCACATTCAAAATCAATTTCATCATCTAGATCGTCAAGGAGTAGCTCATCATCACGAACCTCATCATCGAGTGATACAATTAGTTCACATAGTTCAAGATCATATTCAAGATCGAAATCTGGTTCAACAAGATCATCAAAACGTCGAAATAATTCAAGCAATTCAAAGTACAAATCAGAAAGACGAACACGTTCAAGATCAAGAACACGATCAAGATCGTCAAATTTATCATCACGAAGAAAGTCTTCCAGATCGCCATCAACACATCATTATCGAAAACGTTCTAGAAGTCGATCTATCGAAAAGCGAAGACGCTGAGAAAGAATAACAAAACAAAGAAAAAGAATTTTTTTTAATCTTAGTAATTTTAGTATAAGTCTCGTTTTTGGTCGTGACAGTATTTATAAAAAAAAAAAAATAAATAATAAAAATAATAAATTCGAAAATAGATTAGATTCTCTTTTTGTTCTTTGCCTCTAAAAATAAATGGAAATAATACATAATAATTAAAAGCTTGCACTTTTTAGGCCTTTTTGTTGTTTTTTAAATTATAATTTAATTAAAAATTGTAGAAATTTCAACACTGTAATAGAACCAAACATAAAATATTTGTTATGCCCTTTCAATCAATTGTTATTTTGAGTTTCTCAATAAAAAGACAAAAATATTTAAAAACAACATAAATTTGTTTTTCCTTTTTTTTTTGTTGTAATCTACAAAATAGAATTTATGCACTCTTAAAAAAATGTCAAGTATATTTTCTTTCGATTTTATTTATTTATTTAAAAATGATATTTTAACATTCATATAATAACTAGATTTATAAAACAAATACAATAATACATATATATAGTAGTAATTAAAATATAAACTACTGAGATATATCTTTTCATTATTTCATATTTTGAGCCTTGATTCACAATAAGAAGGCGGAACAAATAATAGAAAAAGAGAACTCAAAATACTCAATTAAAATTTTCTAAAGAATATAAAAAATCTAATTGCAGTTATTCTTTATGTCCCTATAATAAACGAAAAATACATATTAATATATACAAGTAATAATAATAATTTTTATAATAATAGCCTTTTAAATAAAGCTTCCTCATTAATTTAATAAACGAAAATAAATGAGATGAAATAAATATTATTTGTTACTCCATTCGTATTTTAATGATCACATTTCTTTTCATCATCTGATTGTATTGAAATCGACATATCAGATAGTAATAACGAGCAATTAGAACACTTCGATGTGATATGCCTGTAAACAAAATTAATATTTATTAAATTTTTTTCTATACACATTAAATAATCAATTAAATTTTCATTTTTTTTTTTTTAATTTAAATACTTCAAAGCCATTTTAAGTTTATCCTTTTCCAATATTTCACTAGATAAACGTTGCTGTAATGATAATATCATATCATTTTTATTATTTATTTGAGTTTTTAAATGAGATATAGTTTCTTCTTGTGCTTCAAATATTGCCTATACAAAAAATAAAAAATTAATTTAAACAAATAGAAAAAAATGAATAAGTAGAAAATATTTATACAATAAAATACTAACTCGACATTCTTCCATACTTTCTGAATACATTGGTGGTTCATCTAAACAAAAGAAATCTCTTACAATTTTTGAATTTCTTAATTCATCTTTTGACATAATTGAATTAACGAACATTTGTAAACCTTGTACACGATTATCTAAGAAGACTGTATTAAAATTATCGCCAAATAATTTCTTTCTTGGTAATTGTAAATTAATTGATGGGAATGATTGCTTTAATTTACTATTTAAACGTACAAAATCTGTATAACGTCTTAATACTAGCCAACAATCATTTGTGAATGGATTTTCGACACGTAATTTATAAACGGTAAATCTAGCACGCTCTTCCATAACTTCATAACCAATTATTGGTATATGTAATACACATGATGTATCAATGAATCTTCTTCCTACATTTCTATCTCTTCCTGTACTACCTTCTCCTCCTTGTTCAAATCGTCTAATATAATTTTCTTCTAAATCTCTTCCTTCGTCAACGATACCACCACCATTATTTCCACTAATTCTACATCCACTTACTCTATGATTTTCATAATCATTATTTAATGAATTTGTTATGCTACGATTTGAATATATTGATAAACTTTGTCCACTCATACGTCTTAAAAATGATCTATTATCATTATTGTTATCTGCATTATTATTGTTATTATTATTATTTAATACATCATTGCTGCTACGTCCATTTAATGAACAATTTGAATTGTGATGATGTCGATGATGACGATGGTGATGATGATGTGGATGATTTGAATCACCTTGATGATATACATTCAATGATGAATTTGATGTTGCTGTTAATCTTGCACCCGTAGCAGCTGCAGTCTTATGTACTGATATCGTTTTTATACATATCTCAGATTTTGCATTCATTAAATCACCAGTACTATCATTTGTATAACTTTGTAATAATTTTGTAATATCTGTATCTGATTTCGATATAAATTTATTATTATTATCTTTGCAAAATGAATATTTGTGACCCCAATTAATATGATTATTATCACGATTACAATTATTATTATGTTTATTATTGTGAATATTACAATTATAATTATTTAATGTTAAATTTGGGAGAGATTTACATCTTTTCTTTATTGTAATTGAATCAGCTGCTTCTGCTGGTGTCTGATGATTATCATCATTGTTATTGTTGTTATTATTAGTTACATTATTATTGGGTTTTGATTCAATTAATTTTCTTGTACGTACTGGAATTGGATGCTTTTTGTATGGATTCATAAATTCACGTTTTTTCAATGCTCTCAAAGACATTTTTGTTATTGTTTTTCAAAAAATAATTTTATAATTTAATTTATTTTCTTTTTTTTACATGAAATTCATATATAAAACATAAGTAAAAAAGAGTTTTATCATATTCTTTTTTTTTATTAATTACACTTTTTATCACGTTATTTTATTTACTTAACTTTTTTTTCTAAAATTGTCACTATGTATTAATTTATTAAAAAAAAAAAAAAGAAGAAAATAAATAAAAATCACATATAAAGATGAATTTAAATTGAATCAAGAGAAAGTTTATATATTTACATTACATACCTATATAGACATTTTGATTTAGACATTTAATTTAAAATTTCATTTGATTTGATATGATGAAGATCAAGATATGTATGCACTATATGTGTGTATCATCATATATGACATTGACACATAGCTATATGTAGCTATATGCAGCGTTGCCGTTCTACTTCTTATGTAGTAAAGTAGTATATGCAAACCACGTTATGAAGCAGAGTAAAGTTCAATCACAAATTTTACTTGATCTTACTGCTAAATTTTATGATTTACACACGCGTGACACATATGAAAAAGTGTTTCATGAAACACTCAGTTTCATCAAGGAAGTAAAGCGCGTACTGCATCAGGTAGCCCGGGCCCCGGTGGTACTTGGTGGTACCGTACAACCTCATACACGCCTCAGGCCTGGCGCACAGTGAGAACAGCAATTGCTGTTGTTAGAATTTGCACAATGTGAATTGCAAGAAAAAGAATCAATAGGACATTTAACTGTCATTTTTAAAATTTGTTATGTTTTCTAACGTACATAACCTTTTTCTAAATTTATTATTATTTTTTTTTTGTAATGTAAAAAACATTTTTTCTTTAATTTTTTTCAAAATGAATTATTTTTTTAGTTCATTTTCAAAAATTTTTGTTTTAAATTTTCAAATTTTGAATTTGAAAATGAAATTAACAGATATTTTTCCACGATCCACATAATATATATTACGTGGATCGTGAATTCGAATTTTAAATTTTCGTACATTACTTCGTAAAAAAATAAGAGATGGGTAGCTTCAACAGCAAAAATTAGAAATCTATTTCAACTGCAACAGCAAAATGATGGTGACATTGTGCGAGTTTCAATGCTGTTTCATTTAATCTAATTTTGCTGTTGCAGTTGCTGTTCTCACTGTGCGCCAGGCCTCCCTTCCTTCACCCGGTGTTTCATAAGACAGTTTCTCATATGTGTTTCATAAGTGTCTCGCATGTGTGAAAACCACAATAATAACGAAAAATCATCGAGAAACGAATTTGGATGAGTGATGTAGTTGCCAAATTTTTATTGGTGTTTTCGTTTTGTTGTTGTTTTATTATTAATGTAATTTTAGTGAACCTGAAAACCACAGAAATTAAGTTATTTTGTTTTTTGTTAATCTTTCTGAATATATATAGTATATATATTTTTTAAATATTAAAAACACTCTTTTGAAAGATTGAAATCGTCTTGAAAAATGTATCGTTTCCATAAATTTATACCATTGAAAAATTTTAAAAGTTCATCACCGCATTTAATTAGTACTAAACCATTACCGGTAATAGTTGAACCATTATTATCATCTAACTATTCAATTAGCACTGCAACATCATCTCATCAACAACAAGGGCAACAAAACATAGAAATTCCAAATAGAATTCATAGAAGTCCAACAGATATTTTGTTAGCATTATCTACTACTGTTCAAAATGATCCAACAGCAGCACATTACAAATATCATGATGATCCATATTTAATACCAACAACAAATATAGCAAAGAGGATATACGCTATGGCACAGGAATCTGGACGTAAAGCAGCACATTGGATATTGCAAGAGCATAGAAATTTATTTCAGGTAAATTATAATTATAATGTTTGTTATTATGTGTCAAATAATATAACATTTTTTTTTAGCACTCAGTTGCTCAGCCACCGATTAAAGCATTTACACCACAAATTGTATTTGATGAGAAGTCGAATGTCAATGAAGATATATTAAAAAATTTAATTACAGATTGCCAAGTAAATGATGCAATATTTGTATATAAATTAATGAAAGAAAAAAATTTAGATATCAATAATGATGTACGTCAAGAATTACTAGAACTGATATGTTACTATAATCATGATAATCAAGTATCAGAAGATTATATTGAAGAGCGTTGGTTTAAACAAAGTACTGGTCAAATTGGCACTAGTGGTGGTGGTAACCGTGTTGATAGACAACGTAAAACATGGAAAGATGGTGATTTAGCTGAACAATTATTTAATGAAACTGAAATGAAAACAACTGAAATGTATTCATCATTAATACGCGGTATGTGTAAATATTATCAAACAGAAAAAGCATGGCAATTATTTCAAGAAGGTTTAGAGAAAGGAATGAAATACGATGTAAATACTTATAATGCAATTATATCGATTGTTAGCTTTTTGAAAGATACTGGAGAATTAAGATGGGATTTATGTAAAGAATTATTAAATCAAATGAAAGATCAAAAATTGAAACCAAATTTAGGTACAATGAATTCATTATTATCAACAATTAGTACAATTGGTAATTATCGTTTAGCTAAAATGGCAACATTAAAAGTATTAAATGAATTTAAACAATTAAATATTGAACCATGTTTAGCAACATGGTATTATGTTTTAATAACATTATGTAGAGAGCGTGGTCCAGTTATATCGCATGTATTACATGATATAATGAATTATATTGATGATAAAGAATTTCAAATAAATGATATAAAAGATACATATTTTTTTGTAACAGCTATGGATATATGTCGTAATCATGTAAATGATAAAATATTAGCTAAACGTGTTAATAAATTATTACATATTGGTAATAATTACAATTTTATTGGTGATTCATATAAAGAATCAATATATTACCGTCATTATTTTGCATTATTATGTCAAACTGAAACACTTGAAACATTTTTCAATGAAATTTATGATATATTTGTACCAAATATTTATATACCAGAACCAGGTATTATGGAAGAAATATTGAAATCAATTGATAATAATGATGGTATAAAATATATACCAAAAATTTGGTCAGATATGATTATATTTGATCATATACAACGTGAAAATTTAATAATACGTATATTAAATATAATGATAACAAAACGATCAAACATTTTAAATGATGATGAAAATTTAAATGAAAATTATTATAATGATAAATTTGCAATAATAGCATGGGATATATATCAAAGAATAAATGAAATTAGTGATGATAACAATACTAATATTAATAATAGATTAAATACAGTAACAAGATCAGTTACAACAAGATCAAATCAAAAATTATATTTTACTGGACAAATATTAGGTAATATATTACAATTATTAATTAGAAATAATGATTATGATAAGGCATCAATTGTGTTTACAAAAATAGATAAATGCCAACATCAAATATCTGGTATACCATCAATTGAATCATTATTAGATTATATTGATTTATGTATTAAATATAAACAGCCAACACAGTGTATTAATTGTTTAGAATATTGTTTAGAAAATGGTTTAATAACAAACATTAATGAATTAATTAAAAAAATTCAAAATGGTTTTACATTAAATGAAGTACAATTATCAAAATTGAAAAGTTTAGTTGGAGAAAAGTAAATAAAATCAAACTAAAATAAAAATGTATAATGGTAAATATTTAAAATTTATTGTAGAATGTAATTCATTTGATTTACTAATAAAAATGTAATATGTATGTAATTGTTAAAAATTTTTATTTTCGTGTATGTATACTTTTGAGAAACAAATCGATTTTAAACTTTCTCATCTGATTCTTAAGAATTGCACATTGTTATAAAAGATCCAGGTTTCAGTTTTAACATTTTAAAACTGGGTTCAGAAAATGTTGCCTGATATATATCACAAACATCTCAATGCCTTATATCTCAGAAGGAATGAATTGTAGCGGTTCTAAAACGATTTTTTGCTAGGAACTGCCTGATAATTTCGAATAATTAGATCATTTTCATTAAACCTTGTCTATTGAAAGACAGACGTTACATGATTATGAAAAATAAATATCCAATAATAAATTATTTTTAAAAAAATGTACGATTTTTATTTATATATTTATATAGTTTTTTTTATCATATATATTTTGGCTATACATAAATTTTTATTTAGTATATAAACTGTTACTAAATATAATATATTACTGTTATTTTATAATACGAAATTGCAATTTACATTATTCGATTATTATAATAAAAATAAAAATAAAAACAAAATATATTATAGCATATAAAAACAAATTTATGTAGACATATTTTAAAATAATAGTAGTACCACAGATACGATACATTTTTGAATTCAGCTGAAATTTATTTCGTCATTCGCATTTTTCTCTACATTTTGAAAGTATCACTTTTTTCTTCGAACAATAAGAGTACCCACAGCTTTCACTTTTTTCTTTAATGAGTATTGATTCTGTGTAAATCAAACATATGTATGTAACTTATTGAAAGTATATACGATTGATTATTTTTTTTAGCCTTTTTAACATTTAGCAAAAGCATAGTCTTCCATACGTTTTGAATTAAGGGAAAAAAATTTATAGATAAAATGAAAATTATCAACTAAATATCAGTAATGGTACACGTTTCCGTCTTTTTTTTTTTTTTATTAATAATTTTTAATTTATCGTTATACACAATATTTAAAAAAAAAGAAATAGAAAACAATAAAATAAGATAACATAATATTGATGATTTAGAGTACATCATACAATTCTCTATTCTTAATAAAAAAATATATATCGTTTTTCATTATCTTCTAAATATTTAATTTTTTATTTTTGCTAATCAAACTAATGAACAAAAAACAAATGACAAACAAAAACTAACTACACTCTGTTCAAAAAGCTCACAGAATAATTTTATTTTATTTTATTTTTTTATCATTTTAGAACCTCTATATCTGCCGTTTGCTAATAATATTTCTCGAAAATGCTGATTGCTAAAACATTCTAAATATTAAAAGTCCGAATTTAATAATTATTTACTTTTTGAAAATGTTTAATATATGTAATGTAATTCCTTGTATTCATTTGAATTGTGTGTGAATAAATTCTGTATTATCTATGGAAGACACTTCAGAACCGTTCTAATTATTTGAGAATGGTTTTTTAAAAAATTTTACAAAGCGACTAAAAATTTAAGATTTAATGTGCATCTAGTTTCGTCTTGACTGCAAATAGAAATTAAATAGTATCCTAACTAGATTTGAAAGACTAAAGCATAAATTAGTTGAGTACATAAATATTTACTCGATTTTAAAATTTACTGTTATTTTGTTTTTATTCATTAAAATAATTCAGCTATGCAATGCAATTTTGAATTATATTAACCAACAAAAGAAGTAGCATCGAGAATCCTATTCGTGATAAATTGAAATTCTTTTTGAACAGAGTAGCATACAAAGGATATGATGGTGATAGACTAATTATAAACGACGTATTCTTTGCGTAGCCCGAAATTAAGATTTATAGTTTGATTCTTCTTATTTCTTTAATATGGAATATTTTCTCTTCGATTATTTACGGCCCCGTATCCCGTATGTACAATATAATATAGATGAGATTTTTAAAAAAATAAAATATCATAATATACATTAGTAGTTTTTGAAAGCTGTGTATTTTTTGTTTTTGTCTTTTTTTAATCGAATACCGTCCATTCAGATTTATTTAAAGCTTTATTGCTAGTATTATTACTATTATTTACTGTTTGATTAGATGTTGTTGTTACTCCTGCTGTTAATGTAAACTGATCAAGGCCATATTTTCGCAATAATTCAAAATCATCATCTTTATTTGGCGATGATGATATTGGATTTGTTGTTATAACATTACTATTTGACATTGTAGATTTTTGCAATTTATGTGATTGCTGCTGTTGATGTTGTGGTGTAGTATGACGGTGCTGTGGTGAAAAATATGTATAAAGTGGATTATGAACGGATGAAGATGATGAAACTAAAGAATTTAAATTTTTCAATTTATTTGAATTTTGTTGATTTTCATTAATTATTGTTGATGATGAAGGTAAAGATGACATTTTTGTTTTCATATTATTACTTTGTTGTTGAATATTACTATATTGTGGTGATATTAATTGCTGCTGTTGTTGAGGTTTATGTAACGATGATGAACCGATTAAACTGGCAGGCATCGGAGGAAATGGTTTTGCATTTTGATTTAATGGATCAAAATCTTCTAATTCAAAACTACCATTATTACTGTCATCTAATGATATTAAATCTTTCATTGTATTATCATCATGTTCATGATCATTGCCACTATTCACACTGGTCTCATTATTTTTTAATTTTTGTTGATTTATCCTAGAAGGTATCTGTAAACAAAAACGAATTAGAAAATATATTTTTACAAAGAAGGAGGAAAGATGTTTTTTATTTTAAGAAGGAGGAAATTATTGGCTTTCGAATAATCTTTTTAAAATGTATTTAAACACTTACAAATATTGGAATGTATTCAATTACTCTTATACATACATACATTAGACTTCACAAATAACACTAAAATATGCTGGTACGCAAAATTGGTAAACAGTATAAAGATATGTGTGATTTATAATGCATAATATTCATATGAAGTTGATTGTACATATTTACGACAGAACATTTTTTGAAACTCAACATAATTAAGTGTCATTTTGATATGGATTACAGTGGGTTAACAATTATGAGTAGTGAATTATTTTTACCTTTACTATATTTTTTAATTTTTTTGTTTTTTTACCTCTTTGAATTTATGTCTAGATACTGGTTTTGGGACTACACGTGGCCGATCTATTGCGCTACTTTGTTGTAAACTACTAGAAAATGATCGTGATAATGATGATGATGATGTGAGCGGTAGTTGTATTTGTGGTGGCTTTTTGTTATTATCATCATTAATATTTAATACACTGATTTTTTTTAAATTGCTACCACTATTACTAGAATTCATCCGTTTCGGAGGTATTGGTGGTGAGGGCATATCCGGCGGTATATCAAATATCGAATTTGTCGTACTATATTGTTGTTGTTTCTGTGATGTTAATGGTAATGTAAATGTGGATTTTATCTCTTTTTCTAATATATTATTGCTGTTATACTGTTGTTGATTTGATTTTATTTCATCATTATCATTTATATGAAAATTTTCTAATAAAATATTATCTGCTGATATTGATGTTGATGCTATTAATTGTGATGTTGATGAAATTGGTTGTGATGATGATAATAGAAATAATGATTTTTGATTATCCTCATTTTGATTATGATGCAAATTATGATGATTGGTTACAGGCTTTGATAATAATGATTTACTACTAGGTTTAGTTACTAATTTAACTGATGTCATTGTTGTTGAAGATGATGTTGCTGATAATTTATTATTTCCACAATATTCCAAACTGTTATTTGGTTTAAGCTAATATCGTATTCATGAAACAAAAAAATACACACGTACAAAATATTAGGATGATGAAAATTTTATGAATGAAAACAAAAATGCAAACAAATAAAATAAAAAAATAAATGTGAGCTAATGTATTATACATATATGCATGTATTTGTGTGTATTTATTCAATGTACATACATATATATTAGGTAACATATCCCAGAAGATATTTAAAAAAAAATAAAGATTTTACTTGTAAATAAAGAATTTTGTTTCAAAAGTTATGAAATTAATTGTGGTGTGTGAGAATTATTTATGCACAAAAAAAATTTGTAAAAAGCAAATGAAATAAAATGATTAAATACAAGATAAAATAATATAATTGTACATACACACATATACAAACATACATAATATGAAATATTAAGAACTGAATAAATATTTTACACAGAAAAAAAAAACTACAAATATATCTAAATATAATATGAAATACTTACACTTCGATCAACAATTGGTGATTTGAATAAAGGATGATTTTGTAATTCTTGTGAAATGTTCATATCTGAAGAGCATAAAGAACTTGATGGACTAATTGTTGGACTATCTATACTATTATTATTATCTCTTGGTGTAGAATGATGATTTCTAAAACCGTTCAATAATTGTGAATTAGACATTTGTAATGGTTGTTGTTTTCTATTCGTTGTTGTTTCAGAGATTGCACCAGCTACTGCCACTGTTGCTGTCGAATTTAATAAATCTGATGATGATGGTGATATGCCATTATCAAAAAAATTTGTTGTTATTGTTTGATGTCTTGTAAAGACTGGCGAATTCGGTGCTGAATGATGATGATGATGATTATTATTACGATGGCCATTTACAATTACCCTTTCAATATTCCCATCATCATTATCATCATTATGATTATTAAAATTCCCTTTTAATTGTCCTTTAATAATTCTTAATCTTTCACCTTTAAAAGATGATGATTGTGTTGATGACGATGATGATGATGATAATGTTGATATATGAGAATGAAATTGTGATGACGATGATGATTTCGGTGGTGTTATATCACGTAATTTCGATTTTAAATCTTTATATGCTGTTTTAACTCCACGACTACCTTCTTTTACCTATGATTATAATAAAAAATGTCTAAAATATAATACTTCTATTTATAGAATGAAAAAATGATATAATTAAAAATTTTATCTAATTATATTTAACAAAATAATTAGAATCATTGGAAAAAAAATTTTTTTTTGTGTTTGATACACAAACATCAAAGAAAAATAAAATGATTTTGTTTTTTTTTTTTTTTTTAAGTAGACTACAATCTACAAAACATTTTTGCACATTTTATTGCAATTAGCATTATTATGTGACCTTTTCAAAGTTTATTTTACTTGATTTCGGAGGTATTCACGTTTTATATTGTTGCAAGGCATTATGAATTTTGATTTAAAGCGGATTTATAAAGCTGAACTATGTATATGTAAGCAATATAATTTCATTTTAAATTGGAAAGTATTTTTGATATTTGTTTTTATAAATTATTTTAAAATTTATAAAATATTAGATGCTATCGACAAAACGTGAATTCCACTTCTTTTTTTACATATAGTATATATTATATAAAAGGTAACTTCTATATACAAAATTTAAACAATAATAATGAAATAACAAATACAAATTTAAATAATAAAAATAATAAAAATAAACAATAAAAGCAAAAAAATTTTAATTACCACTCACCGATTTAACAGCAGATCTAACAGCAGGATTTGTCTGAAAATAATACAATGATTCCGAAAAAAATACAATGAAAAGAATTTTATTTGTATTTCCCTTTTTTATTTACATGATTTTTTTTTTTTTTTTTTTTTTTTTTTTTAATACAGAAAAAGCTTTATATGCACAATGTACATGAAATTTTTAAATTTTACATTTATATTTTAAAAAAAGGATAAAACACTACTCAAATAAGTGAACAGCAAATAAAGTCAAAATAATGGAATTCTGTGAGAATTTTGAGATTCAAAATTTGTACCAAAATTATTTTCTCTTAATAAATATTAAGAGTGGCAGAAAATGTGAGGTTCGAAAATCAATTACCGATTGTAATTAACAAGTTTGAATGCAATTAAACTGCATTAATAATTTTTGAAAATTTTCATCATTGGGCTTATTGAAATCGCTAAATCCATTTAACATTACAAATAATTCTACTACAATCAGTAATGAATTTTCAAAATTATCTAAAATAAATAAAAATTTAAAATAAAATAAAATTTGTAAATAGAACAAAGAAATCAAAAACTATAACAAATACGTAATCAGTATATGGATTAAGTAACGTTCAGAATATAAATACATAAGGTAATTCAAAATTTCATAGAAAAAAAAATTATATTAGTCACAAAAAAAAAGATAAAATAATTAAGCCAGCAGTTAGAAGAAAAATTATTCATCAAATAATGAAGCAAAAAGTAAATAAACCCTTTTATTTATGTATAAACAAAGATTTTTTTTTAAAAAAAGAAATCTGCCTAATTTATTTTTTTACAATTTTAAAAGAAAATTAACGTGTAAAATAACAGCTATTTTTCAAGTCGTTTTTTTTTTTTTTTTTTTTTTTTTTTTTTTGTTTTCTTAAAAACATACTTTTACTTATGTGATCTTTTCCTTCTTCCGAATATTAGCTGGAATAAAATAAAAATTTTTCAAAATAAGAGAAAATGATAATACTTAATGATAATAATAATTATAATAATAATAATAATAATAATAATAATAATAATAATAATATAAAATTATGATGATAAAAACAAAATTCAAAACTATTATCTAATATTTTTTTGTTGGTTAAAAGAGAAAATTTGTCTAAAAAATAATCTATCGTATTAAATACTTTAAAATGGCATAGACAACAACATATGGTAATGTTAAATACGTGATTCTTAATTTTATTCAGATTATTTCAGAACGTTAACTTAATCCATGGTGTACAAAAAAATAAAAAATAAAATTAATACAAAAATACAAAAATTACACGACAATAACAAAAACAATACCAAAATTATATATGATAATAATACATAAGAATTATAAAGAATATAATTAAAAGTAAGAATATATAGTAAATGTTAAGATACAGAAAATCGACACTTTAAAGTGGATAGATGTACGTATGTTAGTTCTTTTTTATTTTTAATTAAAAATAAATTCGAAATAAAAGTTCTCAATAATTTTTTCATTTCATTTTTGAATTTTTTTCTTTTTTCATGTTTTGTATTTTATGTTATATTCAAAATACAGGAATGGAAATAGGGCTTAACTCGTTTCAATTTAAAAGTTTCAAACTGGTAAGTTCAAAAAATTAATTAAAAAAAAAAAAAAAAAATAATTCATTTAAGACTACTTTTTTAAGCTTTCTAGTTCAATATATTTAAGCCGAAACGATGAACATAATTCCATTTTAGAATATAATTTTAAGAAAAATAAAAGGATTACTTTAGTTAATTAGGTAATTACATTAAAAAAAATTTAATGGATATCATTTCTAGCTAACAATATTTCCTTCTACTCAACTTTTTTTTCCCCATTTTAATTTTTTAATCTTACCAAACGTAATTTAATACAATTCCATTTTGATATAAAAATCTTTATAAAAAAATTTGAATTAAAAATGAAATTATTAATAATTATAAAAAAAAAAATAAAATATACAAACAATTAAAAAAAACTGAGAACTTTTAAATATATTAAAACATTTCAGCCAATGAAAAATAAAGAAATAAAACAAATATGAAATATTTATGTTTAGAGAAAAAGGAAATTTTTTTTTAAATTTTTTTATCTTACCTTTTCTTTAACATTTTTCAAGAACTCTTTATAATGTTTTCCACGTTTTCCTAATTTTTCTGAATAACGTAATGTTTCTAATTCAAATTCGTCAGAAAATCCTAAGCCAGTATTTAACATATTTAAACGTTCCTCAATAAATTGTTGAAATATTTGTAATTCCATCATTTTCATTAAAAATGAACGTAAATGTAATGGGCGTGTTTCAATAAATATATCACGATCCCATGTAATCTTTTTACCTTGTGTAAATTGTACAGCATCTCTATAACCACCAATTAATTGTACTAACACACCTAAAAATATTTTTGACACGCGATCACCAATGTGATCATTTGAATTATTTAATTGTTTTTTTAATGTTGATATTATATCAGATGGTATCGGTTTAATATCATCAAAAGGACTATGAAATTGTCCATTATCACAGTTTAATATTACAACATCACCTAATTCTTCGGAAGTCATCTAAAATGGGGAAAAATCATAATGAATATAATCAACAAAAATAAAAAATCAATAAAAATGTATTTACAGTTTGAAGCACTGCCTCTGGTACACCAATTAAATACGGCATTGGAGCACTTAATACATCTTTTAATTTCATTGGTAGTATCGGTATAAATATATGCTGCCATACCATTGGATATAAGAATGCATTAGCTGCCTGTATGCATGATGATAATTTATCAAAGCGACGTGATGTGAATATTATACGACGTTCAGCTAACATTGCAGCAAATACTGATATCATGTTTTTTGGTTCAACAAAATTATAATATAAATTTAAATTGTGCTGAAAAAGAAAAATAAAAAAATTAAACAAATACACTGAGACGTAATAACAATTTTGCTTTTTTTTTTTTTTTTTTTTTTTTGTAAACTAAACAATCTAAATGTGATTTATATGTGTAATAGTTGAAAGCGATATATAAGAAATCTCCAAACACAAAACCTGTGCATTAGGAACTTAGTTTTAAACGTTATTTTTAAACATTTATTCATTTCGAAGACCAACAATTTTTATATACAATAGTACAATGATTGCAAATTGATTAACAAATTTTAAGACCTGTTTTTCTTTTCGCAATTTTTTATTCAAATAATTTGTATGTGGAACATATCGTTTTTTTCTCTTCTTAATCATTCACTAATTCGTAATGTGAATTTTATTGTATTATTATAATGTGAATTTGATTACATGACACATGTGATAAATCATCACAAATGCGACGATTGATATGATAATTGAATAGATACTTGCTATGATAATAATGTGTCATCGAACTCGGACACAAAAACATAAAACATACAAATATTTTGGTAAATTTAATAAATAATCTTACATTTTCTGGAATACTGGGCAATTGAAATTGTGAAGGACGTTGAAATATGAAATGCTAGAAAAAATAAAAAAATTTATGTTACAAGAAAGTACAGCTAAATTTTACATTATTTTAATAGAATTTACATTTTGTCCAGAATTATAAAATAATTTAAGACTACCACCCAATTCTGGTACACCTTTATTATATGTTTCAGATAGAAATGTTTCAAATTCACCATTTTGCTTATTACGTTTTAGTTCGCCTAATATACTCAATAAACGTAAAAATGTATCATGCCATGGTAAATATGTTACTAACACCATAGCTGTTTGAGTTTTTGGGTCATGACGACAAAATCCGAATCTCCATTTTGAATCATCACTAGTTAATACAAATGAATATGATTGTACTGAATCACTACAAAGAAATAAATAAGAATTTAAAAAAAGAAAATATAATTACGTAAATGAATAAAATGTGAATTTTAGATGAATGTTACTACATATGATAATTAAGATTTTTGTATACTTACGTACGTATATCATAAATAAATAGATACTACCTACTTACTTTTCAAATTCACATGGATATACGAAATCTGGAATTTTTGTGATAATTTGTTCATCATGAAATGATTCTGGGAAACTTTCAATTATAATTCCACTACTACCACCTCCACCCGATCGGCTTCCACCACTTCCACCCAATGATGATTTTGATTTTATATGATTATCATTATTTTCAATTTTTGTTACTTCGCACCAAAATTCAAAAATTTTTTGTACATCTTCCCTTAATTTATTTAATTAAAAATTAAAGAAAAATAAATATGAATTTTTTATAGATTTTTAATAATTTGAATTAAAAGATATGGTAAAAAAGAAAATAATCTTTTTAAATTGTTTAAAATCTCGTAATGTAATATGGGAAATATTTAAAAAAAAATTTATTTTAGTTCGTTACAAGAAAAATCTGCACACCTACATAAGTTCATAAGTATGTAAGACGTAGGTACATAATATTGTATGAAAAATTTAAGGATGTAGGTACCTATATATCATACACATAAGCTATGTACATTTCGATTGAAAAAAGTAAAATAAAATAAATAATATAAAAGAAATTTACAATTTACTGATTTCTTTTTTGTAAAAATGAATTTAAAAAAAAAGTGGGTGGCTTTTAAAGAATTTACACACCATATGTAAATGTAAGCTGATTGTATATATAATACCTGCTATGTTTATTTCAAAAAACACACGATAGATATATTACATATACAATTTAGAAAAATTCAAAAGAACAAAGTATACAATAAAAATATGAGTCAATTAAAATTTTGAAGGATAGACCAAAAAAAAAAAGTTAATAATATATAATGTAAAATTGAAATATAATTTCGTATAATGTAGGTACTATGGATTGTACATGTATGAAAAATGTATTTTGATACTTACTTAATTCTTGAATTCATTACGCAAATATTGTATTTCATTAATTATACATTTTACTTTAAAAAAAAAAAAAAAAAAACCCAAAAATATAGTAGGTACCTATTATAATGAGTGTACGTAGGCTGTGCGCGAAATATAATTGCAATATGGTTGTAATATGTACATACATATGTATGTATATATATTTTAAAGATATATTGTATTTTTACTATTTTTATATTTTTTTGACACTGAATTTATTTATTATTTTTTTATCATTAAAAATAATTTCACAAATACACAAAAGTAATAATAATACAAAAAAAAAATCATCAACAAGAAGTCTTTATTTATACAATAAAATTTTATATATAGTATAGTATGTATGTAGGTACGGGTAAATATCTTTTTTTTATAAATGTAATTGATAAATGTATGTATCTATTTATTTATAATTTTCACTTTTTTTGTTAATTTTTTTTTTTTTTTAAATCTTTTTATTTTCATTAAAACTATTTTCAGACAAAATTTAGAAAAATAAAATAATAAAAAAATAAAAGCAAAACAAAAAAGAGCAAAATTTTTGATTGATCTTTTATTTTACTTTTTACACTGTGTTGTGTTTATTAAGAAAATTTGTATAATTACAAACTACAATTACAATTTACAATCTACAATACAGTACATATTCTTTGTGTGACTAGATTACCTATTTTAAAAAAAAATTTTTTTGAAGTTGTCATTAATAATAGATGACAGTGAATGACAATTAATAAATATCATAAAAATAATTGTTAATGATTATCGATTTATTAATCGATTAATTTTTATGCAATTATCGATTCATCAAATATTACAATTTGCAATAAATTAAACAGGGTGTCGTAAAATAAATGTCACACTAAGTGCACTAATCTAAAATCACTTTGTTAAAAAAAATTTTAAAAATATTTTCATGTCATAAATCAAATAATTTATAATTTTAAACTATAAATCAATTTATTTTTAAGTAAACGTTTAAATAATGGGACACACAGTCGCCAAATCACTGAGTTTGTTAGAGTAGGGAGCAAACTCAATTTTATATGACAGAGTTGACCATTTCTTTTGAGTTACTTGTCAGCAACTCAGTACGTAAATTCAATCAATACTATTAAAAATTTAACCAAAATCAATATAAAAATATGTAACGTATCGTAACATGAAGTGCGATAAATGGTTAACACATAGTAATAACAAAAAAAACATATGTAAGCTTACGTTCGTTTATTTTCGATTAGCTTGAAATGTCAATTTTACGTAACTTAATGTGCCGTAAGTATCGTACATTTTATGTAAATTTAAGTTTAAATGACAGAACTATCATTTTTAAAAACTTGTTCACATTTTTACATACATTTTTATTTTGGTTCACTTACGTAAAAATAACATTCGTAAGCACAAGTTCGTTCGATTTTTTACGTATTCTTACGTTATTTTGGTTGAGCCTTAAGCAATTAATTTCTGGCTCTGGCACTCAACTACTAATCAAACGTACTATCATCTACTCTACTTTTAGAGTCGACTTGATTCAATCTCATAAACGAGTCAATATTTCGTTAGTTTTTTGTTGGGACTTTGGGATTGGATTGGAACTGAGAATGAGAAATTTGTTTTCTTCTTCTTCTTTTTGTATTTCTTTTTTTCACTACGCTGCATTTCTATTTTTTGATTTGACAATTGACAATAGACAAAAAGTTTTCGTATATATGTATGTTATATAGTGATTAGTGAGCTACTGAGTTATAAATTAATTTTTATTTACATAAAATTTATTTTTAAATCAAAAATAGAAAATTATATATTTTTGTTTTGGGGTTTTTTTTTTCTTATTTGCTCGATTTAAAAATATACATATGTACTATATTATTGCACTTTGTACTTAATTATATTATAAAAAATATATGTACCTAAATTTCTTTTATTGTAGATCATTGAGAAAGGTAAATGTCATAATTTTAATTTTAATTTAAAAAAATAAAGAATTCTCTTTAGTTTTAATTTAAAGTTTCATTTGAGTTTATAATAATGAGTTGATAATCCTGTCCAAAAAGAACCCTGGTCATGTATGTGATTATAGTGTATGTTCATTGTTCGTCCTCTGGTTCAGAATTTATTAAAAAAATAATAATAATAATAAAACAAATGAAAAAGAAATTTGATAAATGAAAGATATTTTCCACAACAAAATGTGTAGTGTTCAATACAAACCGCATAAAAAATAATGTAAATAAAAAAACAGCCAAAATTCATGTGCGTACTAAAGAATACAACAGAATTTAAAAAAAAAAAAATTAAATTATAAATTGTTCTACAATTTATAAACTTAATCATTCATTTGTTTGATTTCTATTTTGATCAGTATCCCATCGCCATCGGATTTAAGTCAGAATCAGAATTAAAAACAAAAAGTATTTGAGAAAATTATTATAAAACCACAAGAAAGCAGAAACAAATTTTCTTTTTAATTTTAAAAGAATACCGGGCAAATAAAACAGCAACAGCTGCATCTCGCATATATATAAATATACACACATACATAGTTATCACTTATATGTATGTGCTATATACCAAAGGCTATAGTAATACAAATAGCAATAATAAATTACTGCTGCTGATGTACCGAACCAAATCAACAACAACCAAAACAACAAAAAGAAAATTTATTTGAATTTTTTTTTTTTTTTGTACAATTTTAAAATTTTTAATTTTTTGAAATACATAAATTAAAAAGTAAAATTTGTGCATTATTACGTATAAAAAAGAGAATTTAAAAACATGGGAGCCGTATTAGCAAAATTTCGTGTAAGTATTTTGAATATTTTCCATTTATTTATTTATTTTTTTTTAATTTTACGAAATATTTTTTCGTTTTGCTCCTTGTTTTTTTTTTTTTTTTTCTTTTCAATTTAATATAATACAAAATGAAGTAAAAAGAAAAAACTATTCACCAAAAAATAAATTCTATAATGTAAAATTGTATGCTGTATTTGCAATATAGAAACATGATAATATACATACATAAATATTAATTAGATAATAGGTAGATATTTATAATTTTTAATAAGTCGTGCCGTACAGGTCGCCGCTTAATAATTCTGTGAGCACACAGCATAATATGTAAATTATCAAAAATTATTATTTAGGCATACACAAAAGTGTATTTATTTCTTTTTTTTTATAAATAAATCTATTACGTCATCAAGAATATCGTTTATACGTATATGTAAACAGGTTATTTTGATTTTGATCTTGATTTTATTTCGAATTCCTCAAAATCTGTTGTCCACATCTAAAATTTTTGCATACCTTTTTATATTAAATTTATGCTGAACCGATATATTTAACCGCATATGCATGAGAAACAGAAATCGTTTACTTTTTTTATATATATATTTTGTAATTGTTTATAGCTGTTGTACAAAAAAATGTTAGTAAATACCTATTTTTTTTTTTTTTCTAATTTATTTCCTTTATTATTAAAACATGATCATTACTTTGCTAAATTGCAATATACAATTTACCTAGCAATTGGTAACAGTTTAAGTATTTACTTGTACGAAATGTACAACACAAATCCGTATACGTGTGCATATAATTTGATATAACATACCATATTACTATATCATATAACGCATCATCGCACAAATGCTAATATTATACCAATGTATGTTTGTACATGTGGTATGTACACGATCACATTAAATATTCAAATTAATTATCATTTATTTTTTTTTGTAGCCGGTAATCAAAAAATTAAAAGAAAAACAAAACAATTTTTTTTTCAATTATCATTCCATTGTATTTGCATTATATTTGTTTTATTTAAATTTAAAAAAAAAAAAAAAAAAAAAAACGCATTCATGATTTATAATTTTTCTTTTTCCCTGTATATATTTACGGGCCAAATTAAAAATTAAAAGCAAAAATTCTCGATCTTATATTAATATTAAGACACTTTTCTATATAATCTACAAGATACCAAATATCTGTCTAATTTCTTAAGATCAATTAAAAATTTGTATTCAAAATTGAATAATTAATTTTTCATTTAGTTAATATTTAAAATTTATAATTATAAAATAATTTCAATTTAATTTTGATTTTGATTTTTTATTCTTTTTATTTAATCTTTAATTTAATTTTAGTTTATTATCTCTTATTTAAAAATTCATTATATTCATGACTTATTTTTATTTTTAAACTTTTAATGAAAATCAAGAACGTTCCATAATTAAAATTTAAAATAAATTTGTTGTTAATTGTTACATACATAGCTGTATTTTTAATAATTTATACAATTAAGAACATTATTAATTTTTTTCACATCTTTCTTTCTTGAATTATTATGATATGTATGTTTCACTTTATTTTTACCTTTTACTTTTTTTTTTTTTTACAGAAACCGAAAACAACAATTGAAATACTTGAAAATCTCGAAAAAGATATTAAAGTAATTGAAGAATACGCATTAAATACATCAGCTAAACAAAAACGTATCGTTGGAAATTTTCTATTAATATCAATTGGATTATATGTAATCGGATTTTTAATATTTTATTTTGCATTTTTTCCACCATTATGGATGGAAAGGATTACATATTCTATACCATTATTGATATTCCCATTATTGTAAGTAACTGATAAGAAATATTGAAACTATATATATGTATTTCGTTCATAATTATTTTTTTTTAAACGCATTAAAAAAGAATTATTTTTAATATTTCAAAAAAAAAAAAAAAAAAAAAAAAAACCTATATGTATTTTCTGGCGAAATTATGAAATTTCGTAATTTATTTAAAGACATCTTTATTCAAACGTTTTTTATTTCCTTGTTTCAGAATATTTTCTGTTAAACGACTTGTTGCATGGTATTTTCAAAGAAAATTAAATAAAAATTCAGTTAAATTAAATAAATTATTGGGTGAAAAGAAGAAAATTATTGACCGTGTTATGGAAAAAGAAACTTATAAGGTAAATATATACATATGTATATATTTATATATTTATATACATTTTTTTTTATTTTCATGTAGAACGCAATTGAAATACTTAATAGATTTGCTGACAAAAATAGTGGTTATAAATCAATTGAGGGTAAGTATCCTAATTATCGTTATAAACGTTTAAATAATATTGACGAAAATGATTTTGATAATATTTGTTAATTAAAAATAGTATTATAAATTAGAATCAAATGAATGATTAAATTATAAAAATAATTATCAAATTGCAAATACTATATATTTTAATATGCTAAATAAATACATATGAATGTACTTTAATTAGATCCTAAAAAAATTAAAATAATTTCGAAATAGTAACTAAATTTTAGTTTTACTTTTTGAATAGATTAAAGGGTCACAAAGCATATAAACTTTGAAAACTATGTATTTTATTATACTTTTACTTTTTTTTTTTTTTTTGTAACCATGTACAAAAATTTGATATTTTTGATTATTCTGAATTTAAATTCGTTCAATAAAATTTGCTTTTAAAAATAATAAGCTATTTCTATTGAATATTTGCAATAGATATTTATTTGATAATAATAAAAATTTAATCAATTTTTCATAATAGTAATTTTTTACTATCTGTTTACATTGTATACACATTGTATTATGTACAAGTTCATTCAAAAATATTTAAAAAATTACATACATAATATTTATCAAATAGGTTTTTTTCTATAATAATACATTAATTAATGTTATTTTAATAAAAATAATTGTTTATTATTGTATTTGACTTTTTTTTTTCTAAGTTTTAGCTACCATGCCACAACCTTTTAATTGCCATTCACATGCTATATCATTCATTTTAATTTTAGATCAAATAAACTTCATTTTGTTTCATGTTGAGGTTTATAATATACATTATTGTTTGTTTTTTTTTTCATGCCTTTTTCCAATGTTTTTACTTCTATTTTTTTTTCTTTTTGCTTTTTTAAAGTATTTTGTATTTTACTTAAAATGAACAAAAGAATGTTTAAAATATTGATAATGGTGGGTTGGCAAAATACAAGCGCATAAATAAATAAACATTTTTAAATAATGTAGACATTTTTAAAATATCTATCTTTATTTTTCTTGCTCTCATATTTAAAAATATTATAAATAAATAAAAAAAGAGACATCAACATAGAAAAAAAAAATCCTAAAAATTATTTCAGTGATATCACCACGAACAAAAATAAATCAGCAAACATCGATCTCTACATCTTCTACAGCTTTAACACAACAGCAATCAATGCTAACGCCAAATAACAGAATTAATCTTGTCAGAAGAACTCCCCAAACAGTAACACCATTATTAAATCAACAACAACGTAAACAAATTAATGATTCTTCGCTAATAATTCGTAATGAAGGAATTAGAGCGTCAAGAAATGTTAATTTACAACAACAACAACAACAACAGCAGCAGCAATTAAGTAGAAAAACACCATTTCCAATTATAAATCTACATCAACAAAGTGTATTAGAGAAAATTGTTGATTATTTAATTGGAGATGGACCATATAACCGTTATGCAATGATATGTAAAGAATGTCATAATCATAATGGTATGGCAACACAAGAGGAATACGAATATTCATCATTTCGTTGTGTTTTTTGTAATGCAATGAATCCATCAAAAAAATTACGGCCAATTGCACCAAAATTACAAATAAATACAAGTGTTGCATTATCAGTACCACAATTACAGTCATCATCACCATCTTCGTCGTCGTCATCATCAGGAGAAGGAGCAGAATCAGTTGAAGTAGCACCAATTAATTTTAAAAGAAATGATTCGACAGATTCAGGTAACGTAAATATATTTTTCAGTTAAATTCAAGTTATCATATTAATTAAATTAAACATTAAACATTGAAATATTTGAATTTAACTCTTTTTTTTTAAATTTTCTGATTTTTATTTTATGGAAACAGAATCTGAAACAAATAAAGATCAAACTAAATCTGAAAATGTCAATACAATTATTCAATCTAATACTACAATTGATGCAAATGTTACAAATACTTCTACCACTATTTGTCCTGAAATTATGGTAACAACAACAAACAATAGTGATGTAATTAGTGAAAATACAGATAATAATAAAACATCAAATATAGAAGAAATAAATAATAAGACTGATAATGAGATTCCTCTTCCTGATAAGACAAAACAAGATAAAAAAAATGATTAAAAGTGATAGAAAAAAGAGAAAATGAAAAACATAACATCATCGAATCAACAAGAAATTAGAAGTCTAAAAATTATCGTCGTCTAAATTAGAAACTAAATTAAAAATTAACTCTATTTTTATTATTTATTTTTTAGAAAATTTTGATTTTTTCACTTATTGCTTCTTAAATACATAAAATTCGTTATAATATGAAATTCAGGATGATCTAATGTGATACTGAATTTGCTGGGATGTTTTGCATTTAAATATGTACAGGATAATGTGTTATCCAACGTATTAGGTTCTTAAGCTCAATATCGTATCAATGCATTTTTGAACTTTATTAAAATGTGTGAATTTATATTACAGGTAATTTAACAAAACCGATTCGAATTGAAATTAAAAACATCTCAGTTAGTATTATAACGATTTTTATGCATTTCTTATTTCCTTCTGATAAATCAAATCTGTTTTTTTTTTTTTTTTGTTTATATGTATTTATCTAACAAATCCCATTATCATTACTTTACATTTTTTATCACTTTCTATAAAATTCATACAAAGCATGAAGATTTGATGCATTTTAGTTGGTTAATTCTTATTATTATTTAACAATAAAATGACTAAAAAAAAAAAAATGGTTTAAAGTGTTTTAAAATTGAATGTTAAATTTGTAATTAAACCATATATTGGAATTTTCCTCAATTCAAAATAGAAAATGAGTATGGTATAAATATAGAATTTAAAAACATCAAATGACTGTCAATTGAAAATATTCAGTTATTTATCTTGTTTGTCGAATATGTGCAAATGATGATCATTTGATGTTTATGATTTCTATGTATTATAACACATTTATAAAATTCAAATAGGTTACAATTTTAACATTGTAAATTTATTTTGAAATGAAATTTAAAACTCTTCAATATAATACTGAATACATTACATAACATAATTAAATTCTCAATAGCTAGCATACGAACTCAATCTTAATAATGATTTAATATATACATTTTTTTTTTTTTTTTTTTTTTTTTTTTAGTTTTTGTAACTTTTATTAATTCAAAATATATTTATACATGTATATTTTTTTTTCTTCTTATTTTTCTTAATTTATTATATTTAAATATAAAACGCATTATTATAATTTTAATTAAATTTACTATTAAAACAACACCACTAAATTCTACACTGAATCACTCACATCATTTATATAAATTACTGACAATACCATATTATTATTAATATCGTATAATATGATTTCTCTTTAATTTATAAAAATTAATCAAGAAAAAATAAACAAAATCAAAATTATTGTATTATAATAATAAACAATTGAAAAATAAATTATTATAAATATTAATTTTGACAAAATAATAAAATGAGGTAAAAAGCAATATAAAAATAATATTAGAAAAAAAAATTGAAACAAATCAATAAAAATAACTTAAGTTATTAATTGCCTTAAAATCTAGTTTCACTTGTGAATTACTAAAAAAGTAAATAAATAAAACGAAAAAATAAAATATAGAAAAAAATCGAATTATGTATGTATATGTATACATCAATAAACGCTTGTTTTTTGTAAAAAAAAAAAAAAAAAAAAAAACGCAGTTATTTTTATTTTCTCATGTGTACAAACATTTTGATAATTTAAGAATTTTTTTTTTTTAAATTTTCAATGAAATGCGAATTTATTCAGAGTAAAAATATAAATTGCTCCTATATTTTGAAATTACAATTATTAAAAAATTGTGATATTTAAATTTGATATATTCTTAATGATACAAACATAATATATCGCTTAAGGAATGGAGAATTAATTTGAATCGTTTATTTTGTAATGCAAATTGATATTTTTAAATTCTTCTTTTTTAAAAACATTATTTGAATGGAAAATAAGTAATCGTAAAAAAAATCAGTACTGCAATTTTTCAAAAAACCTTTATCTTTATTTTGTTACCAAAATCCAATGTAGCAATGTTAACAAAATCTAAAAAAATAAACTTTGAGACAAAATAAAAAACAAAATAAATTTTTTTAATTACAACACAATTTTATTTTATTTTTTTTTTCAAGTTTGGATTTTTGTTAGTACGTATTATTTTTGGTAAATTTTATATTATCACATTTGTTTGCATATGCAACATATGTATGTACATACATGATTATACTATAAATTTTAAATATACAATTATTTTTTATATATAAAAGGAATTTTTATTAAAGAACATTTAAATTTGGAATAATGATCAAAATAATATTAAATGTGAATGACAATACCTGATAATGAGAAAAATATAAAGAAAATAGTGTAAAAAATGTTATATCATTATTTTAAAAGATCATTGTCAGTTGAATTATTTGTCTTTGTAGTAGATGACATCATCATTGGTTTAATAATTTGATCATCGATATTATCTTCAATACTATTATCACTTTGTTTATTATTTGCGTCAATTAAATTACTGTTTGAATTATTTGTTAGGACGATATCTTGTAATCCTAATTCAGCTAATAATTCATTATTATCATTTGATGTTGATTGATTTGTGGAATTTAAATCGATTTCTTCAAAATCAGGTAAAAGAAGATTATCAGAATTTTTATTATCATTATTATTAGACAATGTAGGTGCTGGCATTTCGAAAGCTTCTTCAACATCATTATCAGTTGTACAAGGCAATAAAATATTTTGTGCACCATCATAACAAATAAAAAACCGCATAAAAAATAATGTAAATAAAAAAACAGCCAAAATTCATGTGCGTACTAAAGACTACAACAGAATTTAAAAAAAAAAAATTAAATTATAACTTGTTCTACAATTTATAAACTTAATCATTCATTTGTTTGATTTCTATTTTGATCAGTATCCCATCGCCATCGGATTTAAGTCAGAATCAGAATTAAAAACAAAAGGTATTTGAGAAAATTATTATAAAAGCAGAAACAAATTTTCTTTTTAATTTTAAAAGAATACCGGGCAAATAAAACAGCAACAGCTGCATCTCGCATATATATAAATAAAATTTGTACAATTTTAAAATTTTTAATTTTTTGAAATACATAAATTAAAAAGTAAAATTTGTGCATTATTACGTATAAAAAAGAGAATTTAAAAACATGGGAGCCGTATTAGCAAAATTTCGTGTAAGTATTTTGAATATTTTCCATTTATTTATTTATTTTTTTTTAATTTTACGAAATATTTTTTCGTTTTGCTCCTTGTTTTTTTTTTTATTTAATTTAATTTTAGTTTATTATCTCTTATTTAAAAATTCATTATATTCATGACTTATTTTTATTTTTAAACTTTTAATGAAAATCAAGAACGTTCCATAATTAAAATTTAAAATAAATTTGTTGTTAATTGTTACATACATAGCTGTATTTTTAATAATTTATACAATTAAGAACATTATTAATTTTTTTCACATCTTTCTTTCTTGAATTATTATGATATGTATGTTTCACTTTATTTTTACCTTTTACTTTTTTTTTTACAGAAACCAAAAACAACAATTGGAATACTTGAAAATCTCGAAAAAGATGTTAAAGTAATTGAAGAATACGCATTAAGTACACCAGCTAAACAAAAACGTATCGTTGGAAATTTTCTATTAATATCAATTGGATTATATGTAATCGGATTTTTAATATTTTATTTTGCATTTTTTCCACCATTATGGATGGAAAGGATTACATATTCTATACCATTATTGATATTCCCATTATTGTAAGTAACTGATAAGAAATATTGAAACTATATATATGTATTTCGTTCATAATTATTTTTTTTAAACGCATTAAAAAAGAATTATTTTTAATATTTCAAAAAAAAAAAACCTATACGTATTTTCTGGCGAAATTATGAAATTTCGTAATTTATTTAAAAACATCTTTATTCAAACGTTTTTTATTTCCTTGTTTCAGAATATTTTCTGTTAAACGACTTGTTGCATGGTATTTTCAAAGAAAATTAAATAAAAATTCAGTTAAATTAAATAAATTATTGGGTGAAAAGAAGAAAATTATTGACCGTGTTATGGAAAATGAAACTTATAATGTAAATATATACATATGTATATATTTATATATTTATATACATTTTTTTTATTTTCATGTAGAACGCAATTGAAATAATTAAAAAATTTGCTGACAAAAATAGTGGTTATAAAATAATTGAGGGTAAGTATCCTAATTATCGTTATAAACGTTTAAATAATATTGACGAAAATGATTTTGATAATATTTGTTAATTAAAAATAGTATTATAAATTAGAATCAAATGAATGATTAAATTATAAAAATAATTATCAAATTGCAAATACTATATATTTTATAACACAAAGCATATAAACTTTGAAAACTATGTATTTTATTATACTTTTACTTTTTTTTTTTTTTTTTGTAACCATGTACAAAAATTTGATATTTTTGATTATTCTGAATTTAAATTCGTTCAATAAAATTTGCTTTTAAAAATAATAAGCTATTTCTATTGAATATTTGCAATAGATATTTATTTGATAATAATAAAAATTTAATCAATTTTTCATAATAGTAATTTTTTACTATCTGTTTACATTGTATACACATTGTATTATGTACAAGTTCATTCAAAAATATTTAAAAAATTACATACATAATATTTATCAAATAGGTTTTATTCTATAATAATACATTAATTAATGTTATTTTAACAAAAATAATTGTTTGTTATTGTATTTGACTTCTTTTTTTTTCTAAGTTTTAGCTACCATGCCACAACCTTTTATTTGCCATTCACATGCTATATCATTCATTTTAATTTTAGATCAAATAAACTTCATTTTGTTTCATGTTGAGGTTTATAATATACATTATTGTTTGTTTTTTTTTCATGCCTTATTCCAATGTTTTTACTTCTATTTTTTTTTCTTTTTGCTTTTTTAAAGTATTTTGTATTTTACTTAAAATGAACAAAAGAATGTTTAAAATATTGATAATGGTGGGTTGGCAAAATACAAGCGCATAAATAAATAAACATTTTTAAATAATGTAGACATTTTTAAAATATCTATCTTTATTTTTCTTGCTCTCATATTTAAAAATATTATAAATAAATAAAAAAAGAGACATCAACATAGAAAAAAAAAATCCTAAAAATTATTTCAGTGATATCACCACGAACAAAAATAAATCAGCAAACATCGATCTCTACATCTTCTACAGCTTTAACACAACAGCAATCAATGCTAACGCCAAATAACAGAATTAATCTTGTCAGAAGAACTCCCCAAACAGTAACACCATTATTAAATCAGCAACAACGTAAACAAATTAATGATTCTTCGCTAATAATTCGTAATGAAGGAATTAGAGCGTCAAGAAATGTTATTTTACAACAACAACAACAACAACAACAACAACAACAGCAGCAGCAGCAGCAGCAATTAAGTAGAAAAATACCATTTCCAATTATAAATCTACATCAACAAAGTGTATTAGAGAAAATTGTTGATTATTTAATTGGAGATGGACCATATAACCGTTATGCAATGATATGTAAAGAATGTCATAATCATAATGGTATGGCAACACAAGAGGAATACGAATATTCATCATTTCGTTGTGTTTTTTGTAATGCAATGAATCCATCAAAAAAATTACGGCCAATTAATGCAAATTGAAATTTTTAAATTCTTCTTTTTTAAAAACATTATTTGAATGGAAAATAAGTAATCGTAAAAAAAATCAGTACTGCAATTTTTCAAAAAACCTTTATCTTTATTTTGTTGCCAAAATCCAAGATAGCAATGTTAACATAAAATAAACTAAAATAAACTTTGAGACAAAATAAAAAACAAAATAAATTTTTTTAATTACAACACAATTTTATTTTATTTTTTTTTCAAGTTTGGATTTTTGTTAGTACGTATTATTTTTGGTAAATTTTATATTATCACATTTGTTTGCATATGCAACATATGTATGTACATACATGATTATACTATAAATTTTAAATATACAATTATTTTTTATATATAAAAGGAATTTTTATTAAAGAACATTTAAATTTGGAATAATGATCAAAATAATATTAAATGTGAATGACAATACCTGATAATGAGAAAAATATAAAGAAAATAGTGTAAAAAATGTTATATCATTATTTTAAAAGATCATTGTCAGTTGAATTATTTGTCTTTGTAGTAGATGACATCATCATTGGTTTAATAATTTGATCATCGATATTATCTTCAATACTATTATCACTTTGTTTATTATTTGCGTCAATTAAATTACTGTTTGAATTATTTGTTAGGACGATATCTTGTAATCCTAATTCAGCTAATAATTCATTATTATCATTTGATGTTGATTGATTTGTGGAATTTAAATCGATTTCTTCAAAATCAGGTAAAAGAAGATTATCAGAATTTTTATTATCATTATTATTAGACAATGTAGGTGCTGGCATTTCGAAAGCTTCTTCAACATCATTATCAGTTGTGCTAGGCAATAAAATATTTTGTGCACCATCATAACAAATACCAGGCCTTTCAGGCATATTAATTAATGATGTTATATCATCTGCATCAAGAGTATCAACATCATCTGAATTATAAATTTCATTTGTTTTATATTGAAAGGCACTTTCCTTTAAATCAACTTCAACTGGAAATAAATTTGGTAATTCTTTTAAATGTGTAACAGTATCTGTACATAATGTTGATAAACCTTCAATAAAACGTTTTAATTGTATTGTTAAATCTCTAGCATGTTTACATTCCAATAATTCCATTTTTTCTAATACATCATTACGTAATTTAGCAAATTTTGCACGTGCCTCTTGTCTACAACGTAATATTAAACGATATTCATAATTACCAGTTTCAACACGATATAATGGTTCCTGTAAAGCTGCGTAACTGTGCTCTTCATCATCCATTTCTTTAACTTTTAAACAATATGATAAATAGGTGAATTTTGAATCAGCATAACGTCGTATCGTCATTTTTGTATCTGGTATCGCTTTGTTTAAATATGTACCCAAATCAGATAATATTGGCTTAACTGTTTTTAACATTTTAACACCATCCTTTTCCATTTGTCGATGTAAATCACCAAATAAACGAAATGCTTCTGATGCTCTTGGTTGTGGTTCACGTACACTAATTGCAGCAAATGCATTACCAAATTCTTGAAATGTTTGTAATAAATCAAAGTATGCCTTTAACATACGTTTAGCATTTTCAACCAAGCCCTTATACATTTGTTCAGTTGATTGTAATTCCTTTAAACGTTTCACTAATGAATCATTACACAATATTGCCCTTGATAAACCTAATGTATCAGCAGTACTACTTGACATCGTCTCAACTAAACGATGTTTAATTTTCTTTAACACAATATCAAGTGATTCACCTTGACTTGGATCCGCATGCAATTTATTATAATGTATTGTTACATCTTCACTAGATGATTGTATCATTTTGGCAACTTCAATTTTTGTTTTGCCTTTAACTGAATTGCCATTAACACCAAGTAATTCATCACCGCTTTGTAATGTACCATCACGTGCAGCCGGTGTATTATCAAATACCTGAAAAAATAATAAAAAATTTTATTTATGTCAATATGTGTAGTATTGAATTGAAATAATTTTCAATAAATTACTATACGTATATTTTTTAATGTCTTATTATACCGTGACCTTAAAAGTGTTATAATGATAAAATTTTTGATAATTAAGTAAACATAATTTTTTATATGCGAAAAATTAGTACACTTGGTATAATCAAACGTGCAGTTAAGTATTTAAAAAATTAAATTCGAAAAGAACAAAAGAAAAATTACCTGTACAATATAAAGACATGGACATAATGGTGCGCCACCGCCAATACTGATACCAATTAAATTTGTATGATCCTTTTTTATAACAACTGAACCAGATGTTACGGTCATGCCCCTTTTATTTAAATAATAATAATAATGAGATACAAAATTTGTATTATTAAAAAATGTATCAAAAATTTTTTATAAAACTTTTTTTTTCAAATAATTCTCTAATTTTCTAAAATTACAAATTTATTTAATTTCAAATTTTTCAAAACAGTAAATATTATATAACGAAATTTGAAAAAAAAATAAATTAATTTACATTATGTAAATATATTGTATAGAACGATAAAACAAAACATCAAAATTGAAGCATGAATTTTTTCTAAAAGCATAAAATATCAACAGCGAAATTTATAAGCCTTTATTTTTAAACAACGTGTACATAACATTAATTTACAAATTTTAATGACAATTATTTGAATTTTTTTTTGCTTTTTTTGAAAAATGTTAGTGTTTTAAAAAATAAATAAATCCGTAAAGTATGAACTTACCTTCAAAAATTTCATCTACATTAAAAAAAATAATAGATATCGTATTAAATTCTAGAGAATCCATTTTTTCCTACTGCCGAAAAAGAATTTTTGTAGTTATATGTATGTGTATACAAAAACAAAAAAAAAAAAAAAAAAACAATAAAAAACAGAACAAAATAAAAATGTAATGAGAATAAAAAATTTAAAAATAAAATAAAATTAAATAAATAAATAAAACAAAATCAAATAATTTCTTTTTTAGTATTTTTACAATCTAGACAAACATCTAAATTTTATAATTAATTGAATTTTTCATTTTAAAAAATAAAATAGCGACGATTCAACTAATACATATGTATGTATGTATGTACTTGAGAGGAATTGCAATACAAGTTGAATTACTAAATATACTGAATACTATGCTAGCTTGCTATTCAAACTAAAAAATTTCTAATTCACCGCATCCGATTCTTTTTTATTTCTTTTTTTGAATCTATACATATATTTTTACTATAAAATGCATTCTCTTAAGCATTTCAAGTCCAGTGGCCCTTGAAAATGTTTGGTAGTTTTGAAATATTTATAAGATATTTTTCTCTATTTAAATTTCGACGTGTTTTAAAAATCAAAACTTATTAAATTTCTGCACTTAATAAAAATTCACTAGATATATACGTAATGGAGACTACTGGATTTTCTAGAACGATTTGAATTGGAAAAAGATAAGCAGAGATCATGTGTTAACTTAATAAAATTTGGAAAATATGAAAATTCAAATTAATTATGTATATCTGTGATCAAAATCACTAAAATCAGACTCACATTGAATTGAATACGATGAATTGGAAAAAAACCCGTGCACCCTAGATAAAATATTGAAAGTTAAAAAAAATAAAAAAATAAAAAACGTCTCTGTATTGCATTACATTGGCAATACATTTTTATTTGATATTTTTGCATCGATTTCTATTCTGATTTCGTTCATGACTTTCTACATTTTTACTAGCAAGACTACACACAAACACATATCTCAATTCGTTTCTTTCTTTCTTTTTTTTTTTTGAATTAATTAATTATACTAAAATTTCGTACTTTATTGTTTTTTTTTTGCACTTACAATCTTTCCAATTCAATCATTTGGCATACATAATTTAACTTATATTGTTCCTTTGCTGATGTTATGATTACATTCTCAGAATCATTATCATCATCTATATTGTTATCATGATCAGTATCATTATCGTTATTGCAATATGATATTGGATCAGCTACTTCTTCAATTATTTCAATTTCAGCATCATCAACGCCATTATCATCATCATCATCAGTTAATAGATTTTTCATTTTCGATTTTGATTTTATCTTTGTTTTTATTTGATTTTTATGATCTTTATCATCAGGATCGTTATTACCATCATCATGGTAATCGTTATCATTATCATTTAATTTAATAAGATTTTCATTATTCATACTTTCTTTTAAAAAATCCTTATAATTGCTTTTTTATGAAATAAAAATAATAAAATAAAATAAATAAACTTAAATAAAGAGAAAAACGTAATATAGTAAAAATCGATTTTATATTTTAAGTATTATAAAATAAAAATTAGAAATATGTATATATAAAATACATTTTTAAAAAAATAGAATTAAGAATAATTTCTATAGTTCATAAAGTTTTTTTATCAACATCATTTTCAAAATTCAAGCTCTCGATTTTGCAAAATATCAACAACATATTCGAATTATGCAATGTGATTGACGCTTTCTAAAAACAAGGAATCTTGAGTTCTTGAGGTAACACTTCTAAAAATCTTTTACAAAAAACTTTATGAGTTATCATATAGAAATATGAGCCATTTACAAGCATATACATTATTATATTTTCGAAATTTTTACAAACTCTATTTTTAAATTAGTATTTTATAAATTAAACTGTTACAATTTATATATCTATTTTAAAGCATATTTCTAAACATTTTCTTTGTAAAAAATTACAATATTTTTTGACCATCAGTAATCAACCAATTTGCTTTAAAAATTGTCCCTTGTATTTATTCTATTTTGTGAAGTTAATCGATTTAACTTGGAATGGCTCATATATTAAAAATAAAATCTAAAATAAAAATGTATATATTTTTTTTTACTTACGTTTCAATTTTATCCATATCGTCAATTAATGATGAAATACTATTTTTACTAAAGTAATTTTTAAATTTATTCAAAAATAGAAAAAACAAAGATTGATAAACAAAATTTCATAAAATTTCAATTAAACTTCTAACTGAAAATAAAAATAATTGTTGTGTCGGGATACTTTTTTATAAATAGTGATTACAAAAAGTAAATGCAGTCAAAATATATTTGAAATCACAATAGTACATAATGACAACAGCTTCAAATGATAAAAGCAAAATATTATTTAAAAAAACAAAAACAAAAACAAATTCTAAACACAAAAGCAATTAATACTAAATATAAATAAATTACATTGCCAATAAAATTATAACTAACAAAATACAATTAAAAAAATCCAATAAAATAAAAAATGAAAAAGTACATTTGATTTTCTGATAAATAAAAGCATTGATCCCTTGAATTATGATGTGCTGATGACAAATTAAATGTTCTTATGGAACGATAATACATTTTGATGTTTGCAATTTTATAAATGTTCTCCTATGTTCTAGTTTAATGTTTTCTAATTTTTTTATTTTTATTTTATTTCTCTTTAATCTTGTATTTTCTAATAAAATTATAAAATTCTATATAGTATCAAAGAAATTATAAACAATATTTAGAAGGAAAAAAAAAATAATGAAATATTAAAATTAATACAAAAATACAAGCATACTGAGCCAAGTTCCGCAATATATACTTAGAAGTTAGACATCCATGCATAATTATGGTTTCTATGTTACAAACAAGAATTTAATACAAAAAACAAAAGTGAATATTATAGAAACGGAAGATACGTATATATATACATATATATATATATATATACATAAAAATCAATGAAAATCTATGGAAATATATTAATTTATTTTATTTTACATTTTATCTTCTTCGAAAAAGAAGTCATCTTCATAATCGGTTAACATTTGTATATATAATATTGAAAGTTAATATGCACTATAATCACTATATTACTGCAATTGCACTATTAGGATATCTTATTAGGATATTTTATAAGAGGGTAATTATTATTATAATGTATGAAAAAAAGTATGAATGAAAATGTTTTTCTTTACTTTTTAAATTTAATTATTTTCTAATTTTAATCAGAAAAAAAAATTTTTTTTTTTTTTTGTTTTTAAAAATATTACAGAATCGCTAGCGGCTAGACACAAAAAAACAAGAAAAATTAATTTAGTTTTTGTTTTTTATATTTTATGGTTTTTTTTCTGATTATATTTATTTTATATACATAAAAAAGGATATTCACACGCAAAAAGTAATTAAAATGTATTTTATATTAATTATTTGTAATTTGTATAGAATTGAATTAAATCCTGTCTGTATACTGTATATTTAAAAAATGTCAACTGTAATTGTTAAATGTCAAAACATAAGACAAAAAGAATTTTTTTGCAAACCAATGTTTAGAAACAAATTGCCAGAGTTCAGTAAAAATTAGATATTTACGTATTCAGTTCAGTGTTGTTTAGGTTGTAATGTATTTTTAACATGAAAATGACATAAAATATGTATTCAGTATTCACTAATATTCAAATATATTTAAAATAGTTCTTCATTCTTTTTTTTTTATTCTTGTTTGGTTGTTTATCATATACCTATATTTTTGAACAGAAAATTATTTACTGGAAATCAGGTTGTTCATGTGTGTGGAAGAATATGTATGTACATATAGTATATGGCAACTGTGCTCAGTACTGTGAAGTGTGAACTATACGAAATGATACGAACCTAAAATAGGCTTGCCAAAGAAAAACAAAATCATAAAAAAACCAAATGTCAAATGTCATATCAAAAACACTATAATAATTAATAACACTACGGTACAGGCCACAGGGTACTACGGTAGTGAAATGTGCAATCATACAATATACATACAATACTCAATTTTTTAATTGTTTATAATTTAATTTATTTTTAATTAAATTTGAAATTAATTTTCTCCAAAAGTTATAACTTAGATTTTTTTTAATATAATGTCAAATATAAAATCAAATGATTTGAATGTTTATAAAATAATGGAAAATAATGATACATCATCAACATCACCAAGAGAATCTCTTGTGAGAGTAAATCTATATAATAAAATTTTTAAAATTAAGAAATATAAATGATTATATATCTAGATCTTAAATATTTTAAAATTATCATTCTATTAAATTTAAATATTGATTTTATTAATTTTATTTTTTTTTTTTTAGATATCAACAGCTGTACATTTTCTTCAAAATCCAAATATACGTCATAGTCCATTATCACAAAAACAAAAATTTCTACAGTCCAAAGGTTTAACTAAAGATGAAATTCAAATTGCATGTGAAAAAGCTGGTGTATTTACAATTGATCCAAATAGTACAGTTATAAGTATGGACATAAGTACATCATCATCGTCATCAACAACAGCAACTCAATCAAATCATCACAATATGCCGGTATCATTAAATCATCAATTAATTCAAAAACCAACATTGTTCATACGAATTAAGAATATTTTAAATTCAATGGCAATAATAGGAAGTTTTATATACGTTTGTTATTTGTTCTATAAGGTGAGTAAAAACAACTCCAAAAGCATTAATCATTTATCAGAGTGGATATATGTATATAAATTGTTCCAGTTTTCGAAATTTGCATTACATGAGAAATTTTTATGTAGTGATTACTTTTATAATGAGGTTTCTCCTTGTGCATTTTTTTATTTTTTGGCCTTTTAGAAGTTTATTGAATCATTTTTATTTGGTAAAAAACGTAAGAAAACCTTAGAAGAGAAATTAGATGACATGAATAAAAAAATTGAAACTCAATTAAATGACGTTAATCAGGAAATAATACGTGTACGTGACGAAATATTAACACATAATAATGAAAATGAGAAAATAACAAAAGAATTAAATAATTTTAAAAGCGATTTAGATGCAATTAAAGGTCTTCTTTTAAATAGGTATTGCTTTGTATATTGTTTATCAAATTTAAAAATAAAAATCCTGTCTTTTTTTTCTCCTCAGAAAACAATTTGCGAATTCAATTTCAGTTTTAACACCATCAATACCAGCATGGCAATTACAATCACAACAACGTAATGATAATGAAGCTGGTAATGAATCAAATGATAAAAATGATGATACCGGTTCTGGTTCTGGTTCATCCGAAACTGAAGTTGTTACAAAAAATAGTGATAGTAGCCTAGAACTTGTATGAAATTAAAAAAAATATATATATGTATATGGTAATCATGTAGCACTCATCTGACAACGATAATTCATCGATCATATTTTTCTTTTGAAAATTGGGATTTTTTTTTTTTTTTAAATTAAAGATAAAATGAATAAAGGGTATTTGAAAGCTTCGGAATTAAGATAAATTTTTATGTTAGACTATTATATTACTTCAGTTTATATGATAGCCGATATTCACATACGTAAAAATAATAGACAAGTAAATGAAATCAATTTTTTTTTTCAACCTTTATAGTTTAAATTGCAATTTATTTTCGAACTTTCTTTATTTTGGTTCTACCATAATACAACATTGTATGGTATATCATAACAATCAATCCAACAAGAAAGAAAACTAGTAAAAATGTGAATTTTATTTAAAAAATCTAAGACCCCTTAATTTTAAGATTTAAAATAAAAATATATAAAATTCATTACTCTTCCTTATAAACTGTAACTATTTATGGAAAAATTTATATAGGGTGTCCAGATTTAGAATAAATAAAAATGTTAAAAATATAAAATTCTTTTTTAAATGTGAGTCAAATTTTACTGTATATAGGGTATTTTATTAAGATTTTTCACTCAAAAAAAAAAAAAAATTATATTCGTTTTTTCAAAATGTTTTTTTTTTCGAAGTTGGAATTTTGTAAAAAATTTAAATTATAACAAAAAAATTGCATATATGAATATGTATGTAATTTGTACGTACGCTTAGAATTATAAAAAAAAAAAACTAAAAAATAATGAATTTAAAAATAAATACAAATAAGAAAATATTAAATAGTTGTTTGGATAGATTGTCTAAAACTGCTTTGAATAATACCTTTTTCTCTTTATCCTTCACTACTCATAATTTTTGGTCAACTAACCGGTAGATCATAATTGTATTGAAAAAAGCAATAGCAAATTTTTAACGGCAATAAAATAGACCTTTTTCCTTTTTTTTTTTTGGAATACAAACTAAGTCAAAAATATGTATAAAATTTATATAATGGTAATAAAAAATGTACAACAAAAATTTTAAAAAGCAAAAAACAAAAACATTTGTATAAAAATTTGAAGAAACAATTTTTTCTATAAAAATAGTGTTTTATACATGTTTTTTTTTAACTTATGTGTGAAATATTTCATTAAATTTTTTGTATACATTTAATATATGTATTTAAATAAGCATTTCTTGAGGATAAAAACTATCCCAGATTTTCATCTTATCCATTTCTGGTAATGGAATAAATTTTGAATTAAAATTAAAATTGTAACATAAAAATGGATTATCATTTTTATGACATGGTTTCCATGTAAGTGTTTCATTATTTGATGTTGATGTTGAATTTGGATTACCATTTTCAGCAAATCTAGTAAATGAACCTAAATATTCTTGTATTACATTATATTCTTTAGTATCAGGTTTAACTAATACTGCCCACATATGTAAAAATAAATAACCCAAATCATCAGCATGACATACACCTCTCATTTTTGGCCCACATAATAATACGCGTAACCAATTGAAAAATTCTGAATCAGCATCAAATCTGTACAAATATGTTGGAGCATTTGGGGCGTATTTTAAACGTGACAATAATGTACGATATATTGAATGCCAAAACATTTTATGTGACATCAGCTAAAATGATATAAAAAATTAAAAATAAAATTAATGTAAAGTATAGATAACTGATAGCTATTATACTTTGTTCAAAGTTTTTGTCAACAAAAGGCCGTTTTTCTTTGGTATTAGAAAAATACATATTTTCATTGCAATTGCTTATTTTACACCATAACAATTTACGATTTCCATACGATAGAGTATGTGGCATGGGTTTTAATTGGATCGTGCCGCATGAAAATCGTGTAAAAATCTTATAATATAAAATAAGGAAATTGAATTTTAAAAAATTAAGAGTCCGCTGTACCGTCGTATGCCTTGCATAGTAAAATCTTTTTGAACAAAGTTTAGATGTATATAAAATTTTTATATAATCTTACATCTAAATAATTATGGATTTTTTCAATTTTTGGCTCTTCTCCTTTAAAATAGCAATTACGTAATTTCAAACCAAAATCTAAACATTCAGGGCTCATTTCATCTAAATTCAAATCCATTGGTACCAAATCAGTACAATGTCCTAAACTATTAACCAAATCTGGATTCAATTTAGTTTCTACAAAAAAAAGCAAAAAATAATGACAAATAATTACATAAAATATTATTGCAATTTCAATAATGTACCAGGATAAAATAATAATCCTTCATATGATGTACCACCAATTATAAATGGTATTTGATTACTCCATGCCTTATGCATCATTATTCTTGGATCTTCTGGTATTACACATTCATCAGTTTTATATGGTTCAATAACTGGTCCAAAAGGTAACAAAACACGCTTTTTCTTTTCATATGGTGTAAGTAAATCTTTTTCACCTTTCAAAATTGCTTTACCACTAGAATCTTTTAAAAATTCATAAATTTTTTTATCTATATTTTCACCATTGTAACCCATGTTCTTGGCAAGACGATATGCAATTTGTTTTTCTGGATATAATGCCCATGGACTTAGTACACTACCAGACATTAATATCGCTTTATGGAATAAACCTTTTGTTTGTTCAGTAATCGCCATGTAATGAGTTGAGGCACCACCGGCACTTTCGCCGAATACAGTTATATTTTGAGGATCACCACCAAATATAGAGCAATTATTTGTAACCCACTTTAAAGCTAATACTTGATCTTTAAGACCAGTATTTCCGGGTATATTTAAATCAGGATCGTTGAATGTTATAAAGCCTAAAAAGAGAAGAAACATAATACAATAAACTTATACGAAATACATACGATTATTTATACATGTATCAATTCAGTAAAACGTTAATGACAGACATGCAACACATATTTAATTCTTTTACAAAGAATTTGAAACATTCGTTTAAATTATTTTCTTAATTATTTTTATATGAAAGCTAGTGCATACACATAAACATATGAAAACAAATATAATAAAAATTAAAAAGGAATGGGAACAAGAATCATTATTTTATTTACTTACCAAATGGTCCAACACGATACGTGATCATTATTAAAACAATGTCCTTTTGCATAAAATAATCAGGACTGTATAAATCTTTAGTAGCACCACCATTCTCAAAGCCACCACCATATATCCAAACCATAACTGGCATTAATTTATCTGGTTTTATCTAATAATTAAAGAAGTTGATTTTAATTTTCCTATCTAGAAGGAGAAGGTTTGATAATTATAAATGTTCGAATGCAGTAATTGCAATTGAATGAAAACAAACGAAAAGTTTTTAAAATCCTTATATTCAATGTAATTACTTTGATTTTGACCTATTCTTTGATTTAAGCTTTAAAAAATTTAAAATTAAAGATGAAAAAGTAAGAAAAATTGTACAATTATAAATTAAGATTTATTGATTTGATAGTCGCTATTTTGTAGTCAAATTTCACCGCATTAAAAGTAAAATTCAAAATTAAATCTTGAAAGTGGAATTACTAGCTCATTCATTATAGAATGTTTTCATATATTTTTATTACTTACATTTTTTGAATAAACATTTAAATACAAGCAATCTTCTGAACCTTCAATTCTTTTCGTTATTAAATTTGTTTGCAATGGTTGTGGTCCTTCACAGGTACAATCTTTTACTTCAGTCCATGGATCTGATGGTACAGGAGCCTATAGATAAATAAAGGTATAACATACTAAGAGGGTAATAACATTAAAAAATTGAAAATAATAATAAAAATTACTTTAAATCTTAATTCTCCAATTGGTGGCTTAGCAAATGGGACTTTTTCAAAACTATAAAATGGATCATTCCATATGGATATCCTTTTAACACCTTTTATTGGTCCATATTGTGTTGTAACAACAAATTTTTCACTTGTTTTTAAGTAGCTTTGACGAATTTTAAAACGAACATATCTAAATAAAAAATAGCAAAATCAAATAAAAATAAAAATTAAATTTCTAAATTTTGAAAAATTTAATTTAAAAATAAAAAATAAAAATTCATAATTAACAGTCTCTTTATATAAAAAGGAAAAACAAAATAAAATAAAATAAAATTATAGATATAAATATTTAAGACACTCCTTAATGGGTGGAATCTACAACACACCTTGTTTTCAATAAAACAAACAGTTTAGAAAATTGTTAATCCCAAAACGGAGATCTAAAAAAATTTAACTTTGGAATACATGATTATTACTCTACTATCTCAAATATAAAGAAAATATTACTTGGAAATATACTAAAATATTATCGAATAATTATCATAGTAATCAAACTTTGCAATAGCAATAAATTTTATAATGTTTAAAAAAATAGAAATTCAACAAAGTTTTAACTAAGAATTAAATAGATCATCTTTTTTTTTTGGGAATTTATTTATATAAATTAAAACTTGTTTTGTTTTCAAAAAACAAAACAAAAAAAAAATATGATGATATATTAAAAAATAAAATAATAAAAACAAACATGAATAGAATTGTGTACAAATTAATATAATTTTAGCTTTTTATAAAAATACCTACTTGTTATATCGAAATATAATTCAGATAATTGGAGTCAAAATGACTTGCAAATTTGTTTATGTATAAATTTGTATAATGTGTTTTATATTAAACCTAATTTAATATTAGTGAACTTTTTTTTTTTTTTTTTGCGTATTATTATTATTTATTAAATCTCATTGTTTTTATTTTTATTTACTTTTTTTTTTGTTTTTTTGTAAGAAACGTAAACTGAAATTTAAACATGAATACGTACATACATATATGTAGGTATACACAAATGTACATTTCATTTATAAATTTTGTAATCTATAGTATATCGTTAACAAAAAAAAAATAATAATAATAGTGATTTAACTTAGATAAAAACTAATAACATAAGTATGTATAAAAAATAATAGATAAAAATTAAGTATAAATATCAGATATGTATGCAATATGTATTATACAGGATGTCCCATTTCATGTGGTACATACATATATGAATGAATACAAAATCTCACATTGCATATCATCCTCTCACGAGTTTAGTTGACCTGCTAGACCACTTTAAAAATTTATTGAATTTATTTGCTGCTAATAGCTTGACAATTACAATTAGCGTATAATTAATATTTATTATTTTAGAATTAAAAAGTCACTAAATTTGAAATAGGGCTGGCTGAAGGCTTCTTGTACTGTATATAAATTTTACAAAGTAACCGTTTTATTTTTACTTGACCAAAAAAAAAATAAATAAATAAGAGATTTTGTGTAGGTATTTATTTTTTTTTCATAAAGATTTAATAAAAATTATTTACTTTCTCTGTTGTTGGAAGATTCAACTGAATAATTTTTACAAGATTAGGTTTAATACCGAATTGATGTATACGGCCAAAATGTTACATATGTATATTCAAACAATTAAATTAGATTTAAATTTTTCAATAATAATTTTCAGTAAGCAACGTCTAAAGCTAATCTTATAAGGGAAAAAGTATATTATAAGCTGATAATAGCAAATTTTTGCCGAAATATTTTAAAAAACTCAATAGGAGTTTATAGGGCGGAGGTATACCCCGTTGTTCGTTGAAGTGGAACACCTTGTAATATACGTAATGTATCTACGTATGTGTATGTTATTGAAAACTTGTAGAAATTTTATTATTAATTTTTTTTTCCTATATTCTTTATTGTGCTTGTTACTGCTATCTATTATATTTTACATAACTTTTTTTGTATTTTATAAAAAAATAAAATAAAAATAAAATGAAAAAAAAAAAAAAAATACAAAATATTAAATTTATAGAATTTATAGAATATAAAAATTTTTAATGATTTATGTTGCTTAATTTGGTTTTTAACATTACGCTGTAAAATATCATTACACGTATATTCAATTTTGTAAATTTTAATAAAATACAGCAAATAAATAAATAAATAAGTAAATAAATAGAAGTAATAAATTAAAATCATCTTATATAGTGTATTAACTTACTTGAAAGCCAATTTAATGAATTCCCAATATTTTCGTAATATACCCATAACTTGTTTATATTTTTATTTTTTGTTAATTTCCAATTTTTAATTTATTTTAAATATTTAACTTTTCAGGTAATAATAATTAAGACTATCAAGAGTTAACTCTATCTTTTTTTTTTTTTTTTTTGTTTTTAAATATTTTAATGAAGAATAATGTGTGTCATCAACTGAATACTGTATTGTATGTTGTGCGCTGTGCGTGTTGATACTGTTACTGTTTATAAACGTAAAACGTATATTAAAAGACAAAATACAATGTACAGCACTATATGTGAATTCATGAAGAAACCAAGAAACTTTGGATGACACTAAACTTACAACAAGCCCATTAAAAAAATATATACAATCCGAACAAACGAACGAACAGACTAATATTTATACTTTTAATTTAAGCTTTTCAAAAATATATGACTATGAGATAACTCCAATAACAGCACTGTTGACTGTATAAGCTATCTACAGTATATTTTGAAAAAAAAAAAATAATAATAATAATAATAATTATCGTAAAATTGCTAATTTTCTTGAGTATGAACATATACGTTACGTTACATATGTAAATATACATATGTATATTAATCATATACATAGATATAGATATTCTTAATACACATACGGAAACTCATAGGTATGTACAAAAAATAAAAATTACAAATAGCTATAATATATTATGATTTTTGCTAATATGCTAATATACTTATATGTATGTATGTATATGTACATATGTAGCTTACCAATAGTCTATAGATAGCAAATATTTAAAATTAATCTTTACAAGAATTAATGAATCTGCGGCATTCGCTTTCTTGTTTTTTTTTTTTTTTTGTAGATGTAAAAATTTAATTTTATAATTATAAGATTGTTTTGTAAATGATGTAGGTACACTCTTGTTCTCTAATACTCTGATAATTATGAATTATGAATTATGATGATGTTGAAAAAAAAATTGAGGTGAACTTCCAAGGGCCAATAACTTTTGATTATCATTTTTCATTTTATTTTTATTTAACAAAAACAACTTCTTGTCTGAAAATTTTGAAATTTTTTAGTTTTTCAGTGAATATACTTTTAGATATTGATACAATGCTAGACAGTGGACATACAAATGTATGTACAACGTACATATATATATTTCTTATACAAATACACAAACCTATATTAGGTCTTTTTAACATGAAAAGACAGTTTCCAGTAGCCCGTCGTAGGTACCGTGCAACCCCATACACGTTTCACTTCCTTCACCTGTTGTATCATTAGTCGTGGCACAATTTTTTATATGTATGTCAATGTGTCTCATAAAAGTCTCATCGTCTAAAATCCCCCATAGGTACATTTGCAGTAGTAACGTAGTAACTATCAAGTACATCCAATCCAAGTATGTACTCCCGCAACGCAACGCGAGGACACGTTTTTAAGAATTGGACCTTTTTTTAATGGAAAGAGAAGTAAAAAATAAGTGTATTCTCGAGGTAACAACAAAAATACGAATAACGATGTCCTTAAAAAAAAGTAAAAATTCCTTTTCTTACGACAAACATAAGCAATAAAATACCACTTTATATGCACTAATCGAAAGCTTCTAAGTCGTAGATTGTCCTAAGATGCGTACTTATAAAAATCATTAAGGATTAATATCTTTTTTAATCCTTTTAATTTTTGACATTTCTGAAATTCCGTCCTATTTAATAGATGGCGTAGTTAAAATCTACAAACAGTATTATCATACCAAATTGAAAAATTAAAAATATATATATTACGAACTGCGTTGTATGCACATATCTCATACATATCACGCATCATCATATATATGTATGTATTTGTATTTAATCAATCGATCGATTGTCAAATCAAGTGAAAAATAGAAGATACAGAAACAGAAGACTACTGGACTGGGTGAAGATAATTTCTAATCATTAGTAAGAATTGTATGTTTGTGCAAATTTTTGTGGTTATTGTAAAATTGTAATTTTCATTTTAAATATTTTAAGAAATTTTTGAAATTCTTGGAAAAATAAAAAAATGTTGGGACGCACAAGCCTTTTAGCAAAAACCGTACAAAATGCTGCTGTAAGATATTCACACTCACACGGTGGAATACCAGGAGAGGTTGGTTTTTTTTAATTGTTACATAACATAGGAAAATTGATTTTTTTTTTTTTTTTACTTTTATAAATTTCTTTAAATTACTGATTTTATTATTGATTTTTTCTTTTTTTAGAATCTTCCGTTTTCACTTACAAACCGATATAAATTAACTATTTTATTTGCTGTTTTCTTTGGATCTGGATTAGGTGCACCATTCTTAGTTTTGAGACATCAACTATTAAAAAAATAAATTCTTTTTTTTCAATATGATATTTTAACATAAATCTACTTTGATTTAATTGAAATAAATAAGTTATTATACAACAGCTAAATAAAATAAAGAAAATGTAGTTGCAATAAGCTAAATGTGTAAAAATACAAAAAAAAAAAAAAAAAAAAAAAAATCAATGTGAATGTGGAATCAATTAAATTTTTAAAAAATAAATATTGATTTCACGATAAAAAACGGTGTTTCATATTATTTTTATAAAATCTAGATATACAAGTATATTTTTTATATTTGATAAATTGGAATCTAAATACGCTCGAAGATATCTCTAATCTAATATTTCTAATATGTCCAGAGATAAAAGTATCAAAATTCTATTTACATATAAAATAAAAATCAATATTTTGAAAAGTATACACAAATATATATTTTCAAGTAACATTCTTTTCTTATTTTTGTTTGTTTATAAATAACTCAGACAAAAGTTTAACAAATAAACTAGGAAAAATGTTAATTATGATTTAAAATTATTTTAATAGTATAATCGTTTTTTGTTTTTTATATTTTAAATAAAAATCATAATTCGTCTGTTTCTAATTTGTATTCATCTGGTAATGGTTCATCTTTACAATATTTAGCTTTTAATGAACATATTTGTATATCAATATTATCATCTAATTTATCAGTCATAAATGATTTCATAAATGCATCTTCATGATCTTCAAGAATTTCGAGGCACTAAAAAACAAAAAAAAAATTATATATTTATGTATATTATTTCCCTGTTCAATTTTCCTTTGAAAAAAAAATCAATTTTATTTTATAATAGTATACACATACATAATGCTTTAAGCTTTTATTTAAATCACCATCCTGTACAAATTCATAATTAGCTATATCTGGATTCATTTGTCCATTTACTATAAATTTCATAACAGCCACTTTACCACTTTTTTTATGAATTGTTTTTGCATAATCATCCATTTTATCACCTATTTAAGACAAAAAAAATTAAAATTAAAATTAAATTGTGTTTTATAATGGATTCAAATTGATGGTAATGTATAGACATATTCATATAACACAACACAACATACATATATCTTCCATTAATTCTGTTAAAAATAATTCTGATTTTGAATATGGTATCGTTTTACTAATTGAATTCCCTTGTGGATCCAAACGAAAGCTACCAGTATCAATCACTTTTTTAGGATCAACTTGACCTATAGCATCTTCAATTTCTTGGACGGTTACTTTACAAACTATGTATGTATAATAAAATAAAGAATAACAAAAAATTAATTACAGAATATTGAAATAAATTTGCAAAAAAAAAAAAATACAAATTACCTTGACAACGCACTTCCCGTGGATCAACTTTTTGATTATTTACTATTACAATTAAGAAACTAAATATTATATGAAATAAATAAATAAAATTCATATTTTATGATTTTTATAATTTGTTAACTCTGACACTAAAAATTTTACTAAAAATAAATACGAAAATTATGATGTGTTTAGAAATGGAGTTTTTTAAAAGATCAAATATGTTAACATTAGAAATATATTAAATTACATAAAGTCGAGCTGTTTTTTTTTTTTTATTTTATTTCTCTAAAAATAATTTAATTATTCCAAACAAGTAAAAAAAAATTAAAGAAATGAAATATGCCAACTGCGATAATTTATATATGATTGGTGTATTAAGATCTGTAAACAAACAAAACATTAAAATTTAATGGTAAATAGACTACAAATATGAGAAGACATAACAACAAGTTAAATTAAACCACGTTTCCATATTTCAATTGGTTAAGAATAATTGACTAGAGACTTGAGTAACTATGTATTGACTTGACGGTTATCAGCTGTGTTATTCAACATGTAGCGTGTAAGCGTGTCGTGTAGTGCATTGTTAATATAATTGTATGATATGTACATATATTGTATATATATCAATATCGGTATTAATTTGGTACGTAAACGTGTCGTACCATAATATGTAAGTATATATGTATATTTATAATTTATATATATATTTTATTGTGTAATGCACTATTGCACTGCACTACACTACACTGTGCGTACTGCGTGGATCTGGATATATACTGATACACGAATGCATACATACATATAAAATTAATATATATAGATTATATAGATGATAAATGAGCCGTTTATTTTGAAAATAATTTAGTCACATCATATCATAATATTTTCCAAATTACGCTATACATACATGCATACTTATGTACCTACATATTCTTAATTTTTACTTGTAATGTGTAATTCCATGCATAATTTTTAGAAATTATTTCATATATGTAAGTAATATCAAAATACAATATCCTTGCAACGCGAAATATGATTTTTATTTTCGAATTTTCCTTTTTTCGTGGAATTTTACAAAAATATGTTACATATGTATGTACCCCAAATGTAAATTCTTTTACTGTTGAATTAGTATGTGCAACAAACAAGCAATAAAAGTTCAGAAAGAAAAATAACGTACTATATAACAATAATATTAGAAAAAAGGATATATGACGGCGGTATCTTTAAAATATTGCTTATAATAAAATTATATGACTTGTTAAAGTATTTAAATTAACTATTTTGAATTTTGTACAAATTAATATTTATTGAACCTTAAATTAGTCTATATAGTAATAAAATCAAAAAAAAAAAAAAAAAAAAAAAAAAAAAAAAAAAAAAAAATTTTTTTTTTTTGTTTTTGCATCAACATAAATGGATACAATCTAAGTTGATCCGTTTACCTTGAATTAATTCAAAATGTTCGAAATAATTAATAAAATTTCAAATATTCAATTTAACAATTATTTGAAAATATGTAGGTATATTTTACTTTATTTCATTAGCTTTGTTGCCACCGTTGCTTAAAATTAAAACACATACAAAAAATTTTTATCTCCCATCACTGTCTGTAAAAAAAATCCTTTGTAAGAAAAATATTTCTCTTTAAAGCCTTATCATTTTTGATAATTAAAATTCTCATAAATAAAGTGAGTACACTGTTTTTTTTGAATTAGCAAAATAATATAAAATTTTTATTTTTGAATTTTATTATCTGCTTTTTGTTTTAATAAAATAATAATTTTTAATTATGTTCCATCTTTGTTTTGTTTTTATTAAAATTAAAAATTTTTAAAAATATTTTCATATACACTTGGCAATACTTATTTTTATTTTTGTTTTACTTGAGAAATTACTGTACACATGAACATTTTTTAAACAGTTCTATGAATGTGTATGTTTTGTGTATGTTATTAATTAAAAATATAATATATATATATACATATGTGCACACAACCGCATTCGTACCACACCCCACTGATATTGCTGAATACTAAACTGAGACTGAGACTGAGTATTAAGTGTGAGTACAGTTTGCCGTTTGTTATTGGTACAGACAGACTACAGAGTACAGAAACAGAACAGACAGACACACAGCCAGACATTAAATAGTGACAGTACACTGTACAGTAGACACATATTTTGGTAGGCACTAGACAGTACACTATACAGTACATATGTATGTATATACTTACTTATACAACTCATGGCGGAACGATATTTACAAAGCAAGGTATGTCATTCACATAAAAACAACGAAGAAATAGAATTTACCAATCACAAACATTTTTTTAACAAAGGAAATTAGCAACTACTTACAAGTAGAAAATAGCTTTATATTGCATAGTCATTTTAATTGAATGTTTGTGAAGTGTATGAATACAAGTGTATGAAATTTTCTTTTCATTAAAATTTAAATTCATACATTTTGGAATGACAAACCTTGTTAATTCATTTCAGCTTGTCATTAGTGCTGCAGGCTGCTTGAATAATTGGCAATCACGTTTTCCATACAAAATCAACAAACTTATTCATGCAGGCAAGCACACTATACACTACACAGTTACACACATCAACACATCACATTGAGAGAAATATAATTTATGCTTCTCTTTCTCTTGATGTAAGCCATTCGCTCTGCATAACGCATAATTGCTCAGTAAACAGTAAATAAATATAAATTCGATGACACGGGCATAAGGTGTCCATTCCACTATAAATTTGACTGCATCATGTAAACAGTTATTAAGAAATTATTTTAATTTCAAAGAAAAAAGAAAAAAAACGTTACAGAGATTTTATTATAATAATTTCAAAAACAAGTTCCAGACATTAAATAAATATTTTCATTCTGCTACAGTAATGTGAATGCGTAACATCATTTTTAATAATAATTAATCAAAATAAATTTGTTTTTTCGAGTACCTTATACTATATTTATAATGAGAAAAAATTTTATCTCTGACTGATATAGGCAGACATATTTGATAGCAGAGACAGTTAAATACATTTACAATTCACAGACATGTCTTCATTGAATATAATTATATATTTTACTCTCCGAGTCTCCGGTTAGTTTTTCATGCAAAGGAATTTTTTTTAATTAAACTGATAGTATTGAAAAATTGAACATATATAATAAAATATTGTCTAACTGCAAGGTTATATGTATTTCGTATAGAATTGTAGGATAAAATTAAAATCACAAATATTTTGAATTTGAAAAATACTTTACAATTAAATATAATATTTAAATACATTTTTAAGTTCGAAAAATAAAAGAACAATTTTCAATTGATAGGACGGTTGTGTTTATAAAACTAATGTATATGAAATATAATTATATATATATATATGCAATATGCGTGTATTGTGTATGCGTGTGTATATATACACGACGCCACAATCTCACGCATACTGAAATCTCATAATGCTGAATGCACACACACATTCTAGAATCTAGATTATATTTTATCATATAAATTCACTTCCATTCCATATATACAAACTTTTAAACAGAGTGGCCGTTTTTAAAATGCACACGATACGACTAATCACGAAATATTTTGTATTAAAATAAAATATATTCGACATTTGTTTGAATAACAAATATATTTTAAAATCAAAATTAAAATTTTAAAACGAATTAAATATAAAGTTATGTACAGGTAGGCATAATTTTTACTTTTAATTCAGTAGAATTTTAAATTTCATTTAAAAATAAACGGCCTAACTCTCTTCAAAAGCATACAAATAAATTAAAAATACAACACATTTGCATTTCTAAATTTTTGAATACAAAATATACATATATGTATATGTATATGCGTATATTTTTAGTTTGAGTGATGTATTTGTGTTGGTTACTTGTGTACTGCACTGTACACTGCTCTGCTTATATGTGAATAAATTAAAATAAAAGGAAAAACAAATGTGAAATGATTTTAAAAATTTTGATGGAATAGACGAAGAACTCAAAAACAAGTTACATTTCAAGCAAGCCAAGCAAATCTCATTCTTATTTCAGTAATTCAGTTTCAGTTCAGTAAATAAGTTGACTTCGATGATAGAAGTTGTATAGTTTGTTAAGTGTTTTGATATTTCATTTTAATTCATCCGTCATGATATGTGAATTCCAATATCTATCATCAGTTTTGAATTCGTATTCGAATATTTATTTTATTATTTAAAGGAAAAGTAAAAGAAAAACTTTATTTTTAATTTTTTTTTTAATTTTTTAAATAAATATATACATATATATATATATATATTAAAAATAATTTTGTATATACAATTACGTTACATAAGTGAATTAAAAAAATAAATTAAAAATTTAAATAAAAACAAAAAATCCAAGTAAGCTAGTTATAAAAAAAAAAAGAAAAGAAAAACGAAAAAAACAAAGTAAATCCAGAAGAGCAAGCAAGCATTTTAACAAAAGTAGTCAAAGTCCAAGACTGATAGTTATCTGTTATAATATATGTATATAAATATATTCGTTTGTTGATTGTGTGGTCTGGGTCTTGTTTTGTATGTCGTGTGGTAAAAATTAAAATAAAATAAAATAAAAAATTCCAGTTTTCGTTTCTATATTTTTAAATATTTTAAAACTTAACAAGAAACAAAAAAAAAATATATATATATTTCAATAATATAATGATAAAAAAATAATCAGTGAATCAGTGTTTTCTTTAGACTTTTACTCAAAATACGTATATACTTATCAACATAAAATAGAATAAAAATTATTTATAAAACCTGTGTTAAAAAGAAAAAATTATTAAATTACATAAAAAACAAAATAACAAAAAAGTTAAAAATGTTTCAATTGACAAGTGTATAGTCAAGTTTTATGTTATATGTTTTTCAAAATTAAAAAGGAATTTTAAAAAAATATATCTCAAATATCAAATATGTATGTATGTATTATGTGGAATTGAATTCTAATGAATAGTAAAGAGTCAGTGATGTAATTCCACATAATTGATAATTAAAACCAAAAAGAAAATAATAATCACGTAAAAATAATAAAAATAGCCTTTAAATTGTTAAAAAGTTGTGTTTTATATATTATTAATTTTCTATATTATTATTATTATTATTATTATTTTTGAATAAAAGTTTTTGTTACATTTTATGTTATAAATTTAAAAAAATAAATAAGTTGATATTTCACTTACACAAAAAGGAATAACGGTAATTTGATTATGATAAAAAGAAGTTAAAACTCAGTGTTACGCGAAGAATAACAAATGAACAATACAAATTAAAAACACGTTATAATATATATATTGTATATATGAAAAGAATCAAACCATCGTGTAAACAAACATGAAAAAAACTTTAAATAAAAAATTAAAATACATATTTTTAAATTTACATGAAAACATTTTGCATAATAACAAAAGCATATTTAAAAAAAATTTAAATTATTAATTAAATAAATGACAGAAAGCGAATTATTCATTTCGAATACAGTAACAACAGTAGAAATAGCAGCAGCAGCAGCAGCAACAGCTACAACATCCACAACAACAACAAATCATCATACAACAAATAAAATGACAACAAATGCTGAAATACTATCATACCATCATCATCAGACATCAATATCATTACCGTCAGCTGCAGCAACTATGTCAAATTTTCACAGTACAACAACGAATAACAGCTGGAGTATGAAGGATCAAATAATACAACAGACTGAATTACCTGGTTCACATATAACTCATCGGCCACATCATTTATTACGTTTTGCACCATACGCCCTACATCGACCGCATTTACAATCTGTTGTACCATCATTATATTTGCATACATCACCTCGAATACCAACATCACGTCCAAAAACTCCAATATCACCACCGCCACCGGAAGGTACACATATTGGACACCTGTATCCTGAAATTTTAGAAATGATATTTGAAAAATTGTCGGTACGTGATCGAGGATCTGCTGCACAAGTGTGCACAACATGGAGGGATGCAGCATATTCGAAGAGTGTGTGGAAAGGAGTCGAAGCAAAATTACATTTAAAAAGACCGAGTCCAACATTGTTCACATCTTTAGTTAAACGAGGTATAAAAAAAATTCAAATCCTGTCATTGAAACGATCTCTAAAAGATGTTGTTGTTGGTGTTCCAAATATGATTTCATTAAATTTAAGTGGATGCTATAATGTTTCTGATGTAAATTTAGGCCATGCATTCTCTACAGATTTACCAAATTTGAGAGTTTTAGACTTATCGCTATGTAAACAGATAACTGATTCTAGTTTGGGACGTATCGCACAACATTTAAAAAATTTAGAAGTATTAGAATTAGGAGGTTGCAGTAATATTACAAATACTGGTCTATTACTGATCGCATGGGGTCTAAAGAAACTGAAAAGTTTAAATTTACGTTCGTGTTGGCATATAAGCGATCAAGGTATTGGCCATTTGGCTGGTTTAAGTAAAGAGACAGCTGAAGGTAATTTAGAATTAGAATATTTGGGATTACAAGATTGTCAAAGGCTTAGCGATGAAGCCTTAGGTCATATAGCACAGGGTTTAACGTCACTAAAAAGTATTAACCTTAGTTTTTGTGTATCGGTAACTGATTCTGGTCTAAAACATTTAGCTCGAATGCCACAATTACAGGAGTTAAATTTACGTTCATGTGATAATATATCTGATATTGGTATGGCATATTTAACTGAAGGCGGAAGTGGTATCTCATCATTGGATGTTAGCTTCTGTGACAAGATTAGTGATCAAGCACTTAGTCATATATCACAAGGTTTATTTCATTTAAAATCGCTTAGCTTAAATCAATGTCAAATCACCGATGAAGGTATAGCTAAATTGGCAAAAACATTACATGAATTAGAAGTGTTAAATATTGGACAATGTAATCGTATAACTGATAAAGGATTACAACATATTGCAGAAGATTTAATTAAATTAAAAACAATTGATCTATACGGTTGTACACAATTATCATCGAAAGGTTTAAATACAATCATGAAATTGCCAAAGCTATCTAAATTGAATCTGGGATTATGGCTTGTAAGGTGATGCGTTTTCAGAAAAGAATTATATTATATTACAAATTTTATATTATCTTCACAAATATACGAATACATAATATCTGATAAATAATGTTAATTTTTAAATAATAAAATACTATACCTAATATAAAATGAAAAGAATTGCAGTCAGTAATTTTAAATACATATATATATATATATACGTATAAATATAGTATATATACTACTGTATGAATTAATTAAATATGTACGTACATATGTACGTATGTATTACATTAATGGAAAAGTATATGAAAATTATATAAAGACACACAGCATGTGAAATGTTGTATCAAAGATTGCCATAATCATCATTATCATCATCATCATCTTCATTATTATTATTCACATTCATTGTCATAATCACCATTTTCTATGTAACATCATCCTTTTCTATTATATGTGTATATGGATGCAGAAATTTGATTGTAAAAATTTCAAAAAAAAAAAAAAAAAACAAAAAAAAGGAAAAGAATTTTTATTTTAGATTGTTTTTTAAATTATATGATATAAATCATATTTTATGTACTATCGAGAAACGAAAGATAAACTACTGTAATACATTACATGCATACGTATACATACATAATAAACACTTAAAATACATGTGTAGAGAAAAAAAAAAAATTTAAAACACCTAGGACTGATTATTGCTTTTTATAATAAAAAAATCTAAAAATTTAAAAAAAAAAAAAAAACGAAATTAAATAGTATTTATATGTATGTTTTCTTTTTTTAAATTATGTGTAAAGAACAAATGTAAATTCTATTGTTTCGTATACATAATATAATATTTGATTGTAATGATTAACGGAAAACAAAACATTTTTTAAAAAAAAAGTAAATATAACTTTTTTCTAATTGTGATAATTGATACTGACAAAATAACTAATAACAAAATGTATACATGTATATAAACATATATACGAGTATAAATATATGTATATACATATGTATGTATATACATAAAATTATGTAAACATCGTATGTATGTAAAGAGTATATATAAGTTGTATGTCCAAGGATAGAAAAATAAAAATGTAGAACTTGTAAAAAAAAAACCAAAATTCAAAATAAAAATAAATAGAATAAAAGAAAAGAAACAAAGTGAATATAATTATAATTAAAATAAAAATAAATTACAAAAATATTGTATATGTGCATATTTACTATTGTAATGAGAATAAGCGAAATTGAGTATTTATGTATTCATATACTCAAAGGAAATAAGAAAAAATTATATAAATAAAAATAAAATAAAAAAATGGAATATCAAAATGAATGATATATATATATATATATACATACATATTAATAGTAAAAATGTGTAAAATATAAAAAAGAAAAATGTATTTGTATATATATTCAAAACAAAAGTAAAAAAAATAAAATGAAATAAAATTTGTTTTGTTTTTTTTTTTTTATGTTTTCACTTTTTTTTAAAAAAGAAAAAAAAAAGGAAATTCTTAAATTAGGATATAAAAATAAATTCAAATGTTATAAATATAATAATATTAATTAAAAATACAAAAATAACAACAAAAAAAAAAATAAAATAAATAAATAAAAATTATAAATGAAACACAAAAATAAAAATATTAGTTTTGTGACCTTCTTTCCAATTATTTAACATATGCAACACGTATATATATATAATACCTATCCAGGAATCATATTTTGTAGTTATTGGATAAATTTCTTACATACAATATTGTTCATAATATTCTTTACAGGAATTTTCATATTATGTTGGTATTTACATATTGATTATATATGCATATATTTAAGATTATAATTCATATAATATTATGTAGGTATACATCTTTTTATTTACATATACATTCATTACATTAAGAATACAAATACATTTGTAAAAAACAAATTTTTTTTCGATAATTTACATGAAAGACGAAATTTAATTTAAAAAAAAAAAAAAAAACATGTCAAAGTTGTACGTAGGCTCAGTTTCCTGTTGATATTTTTTGTCAAAAAATATTATTAAATAAGGAATTTTCTATTAGCCTTGATATTTCAATAGCATCAAAACATCTTTATAATATTGTTTGTCATGAAAATTTCAACTACTTTGGTGGTCAATTATTAGCAATTAAATTATTATAGGACATTTAATGAGAGTTTAGAAATTTTTCAATAGACAAATAAGATAAAACAGAAATTTCTAAAGAGCTAAATAGATAATTCAATGGTTAATTTTTTTTTATTGTTCAAAATTACGCGTGTACATATTATGTACATAAAAAATATATTTTTTAAATATATGTAATCAAATATAATTATTTGTTATTGTTATTTTATTCAAATACTTTAATTTTAATGTAAATTTAATACTAGGAAAATGTCGAAGGTCAAAGGATAATATGATAATACGACTGAGACCTTTTTTTTTGACATAATTCGACATTTGATTAAACTACGTATAAGAAAAAAACAGATTATTATATTCGTTATTCATTTACATACATTTTAATATAATAATTCATACTTGCTGGCTGGATATTGAATTAATATTAAATTATAATACATGAATTGTCATTTTTTAGAATACTGTACATAGTACATATAAAGTTTTATAGCTTTTATAATAAAATGTAATGAAAAATAAGATACAAAATAACAAAAATGATATGCGATACGACTTGTTTAATATATGCACATATGTATGTGCTTATCTTAAAAGAAAAACAAGTTTCACAAATATACATATAAATCGATACGTTTGGTTGATAAAGTACATCCATATATATTGCTGCACATGCATACGTATGTATATACAAGAAAAATTATAGGCATGCATACATGCGTTATATCTGTATACGGATGAATTTTTCCTGAGGGTGTATAAGTGCAGTGATACGCGATGTTTCTGTTTATTTTCATATTCTACTCGTTTTTATATGTACAATCTAAATGCATATGCATATATATATATATATATATATATATATATGTACACACATGCATGTATATACATATATTTGTTATATATACACCTTATAGATATTCATATGCATATACATATGTTTGTATGTACATACAAATGCGCGCGATGAAAATGTGTAAAGTTTTTATATTATTTTATATTTATTGTAGGTAGATAGGTAGGCCTTATAATACAAAATGTGTATAAAATTTTATATATATCTATATACGTACGTATGTCGTACATACATGTATTTATAGGTATGACTTCTTTAGATTTATAGTATATATAGAGTAGATATTATGTTCTTCTTCTTCTGAAATATCACATGAATGGTAAACGCAAGGCAAAGTTTAAAACTATAGTAAATGCAAAATAACATAAAGTAAATAGATATATGTACATATGTATGTACATGATACCTATACAATAATTGGGTATCGAATCGAATAATCCAGCAGAGCTACCACTTCAATTGTTGATTTTGTAATACCTACTTAAAAATAATTTGATTTAAAATTTTTAAATTATTCAAACAGTATTTTCACAATACATTAAAATTTTACCTAATTTTAATGAAAAATGTAATTTTCTGATTTGTTGATTAATGTTGCAGGAACTTTATTTTGTGATTTTAATATGAATTTATAAAAATAAGTAGGTACCTCAGACAGTATTTTATTCTTCTATATATTATTTATGTACATACATATGTATGTTCCATTCAATTATTATAATCGTAATGTTATGACAAATGGCAGCACTGAACAACAGTAAAGCCAATGAGGTAATGTAGTCGTCAAAGTCGCAATCTAATATATAAAACACGTGCATATCAGTTTAATATAAAATATACAATTTTGTAGACATATTTATATTTATGCATACGTTAAATTATTACATATTTACGTACCATTATAATCTAAACTTACTTCAGTTATATACATACATTTGTATATGTACATAATTTAACTGTGTAGCAAAAACAGAAAAAACAGGTCTCTCCCCATCAGAGTTTTCATTTTAGTCTCTTCTATATTATTATTAGTATTATTATTATTATTATCATTATTATTCTACCCAAACTTAAAAATGAAGAGAAAAAAAAAGTGTATACATATTGTATAAAAGTCGAACGAAACGTTTCACTGTTGGTTTTTCATGTCAGATACAGTATGTACATATAAAACATATAAATGAGCTACATATTCATTGCCCTATGTTATATGCTTTTCTATCCCCAAGTATCGAACTTAAATATAATGCAACGAATAAAAGCAAAATAACATACATATGTACATTTCAAAATGTAAAGGAACAGAACTAAAAACAACAGCCTTCAAAGAACATACAACAAAATTATTAAAAAATATAGCGTACCTGAATTTATGTATACCTGTCTATCTACATAACATATGTAGGTATTATACATATGTATGTATGCATATGCCTGATAAATATATGTATGGCTATATGTATAAGATAAATGTATGTATATAAATATAAATGTACCTATAGTGTACATTGAATCTTACCATTGTATATACATTATATGTATTTATAAGTATATATGTATGTATGTACGTATACGTCTAACGAAACGACGAAACCAACATGTCAAAAAAATGATGCAGGTGTCCGATCTACCTTTTTACCGGAATTCGTCGTTTGATTTTTTTTTTTTTTTTACTTATTCTTTATGTTTTTTTTATCGTCTTTTTCTTATAAATTTCCTACACACATGAAGCAACTTTTTTACTTTTCACTTTTTTTAAATATTTTTCTTTCAAAGAATTAAATTCAGTTTTTGATTTAAAAAATGGAAAGAAAAAAAAAATTCTTTTACCGTAAAAATGGAGATCCTTCGACATATGCACATTAAAAATAAAATACACGCACTAAGCTACATAAATACTCATATACATACATATGTATACTTTATGCAACATACACTTCTTACATGTCCAGTAATCATAAATTTATTCCAAAGAAAGAAAAAGTATAGAAACATGGTACATACATACATACATACATATGTATGTATATGTCTACCTATGGTACAATGAAATAAATATTAAATTCATCCATATAATTAAAGTGGTATAAGTGTACACAACTACGATAAAAAAAAGAGTGAAGGATATAAGAAAACATTGCTTAGAGTAAATAAATATATAATCATTTCAATCCACAATTTTATGATGCACTAAATCTTTTTTAATTACTATTTGTAATTAAAAATTTTAAAATTGATCATTTTTACATATCTGTGCATGTATGTATGTATTTGCATTTATAATTTTAAATTTTGCCTTAGGAGTAAAATTTTTCAAGGCAACATTGTATTTTAATTTTATTAAATTGTTCGGCTTTAATTTGAATACATATTTCGAATTTTAATTTATAAGGGGTGTTTACCTTTAAAATTTTCGTAACCCTTATCAGTAACCAATTCGAAAATCTCATTTAATATTTATAAATTTTGGAATAATAGTAGACTACAAAATAAGTCCAACTTGATATACAAAAATTATTAAAAATTTTATTTTGTTAAATGTAAAAATTCTTGTACCTAGGTATATCTTTTGTTTTATTTTCATTAAATTTAATAACTCTGTATCAAATAAAATGCACCAAATTTTTGATACTGCATACATATTTCAATATTAACAAATGAATAATAATATTTTTATACAATTTTGCTGTTGGCTTATAACGATGACGACGATTGTATTTTAATTTTTACTTTAAAATAATAATATACACGTTCATATATGTACGTTTGTACGTACAATATCTTCCTAGTATGTGTTCGCAAAATATATATTATAAGCAAAATAAAAAAAAAAAAAACCACCAGCTAAAAGTAAGTTGTAGTTGATCTACAGCAAAAACACAAGCCAGTTATGGTAAGTTTTCTCACAATATTTAAAATACAAAAAAAAAATATTTTTGCGGAATAAAGAAAAAAAAAAAAAATAAAATAAAAAATAAAATAAAAACTTTGAAAACAGGTAAATGAGAATATGTAGATATTTATATATATGGAAACCATCATGTAATGTTACGGGTATGTAAATTTTACACACATTCTACGTACGTATATTTATATAAGTTATTATACATATGTATATATGTATATGATTATTGTATGTATGCTATATTATAATATACTTATATACATATGTACCTACCTATATATATTTTATATGAAAGCTAAAGATATACAAATGCTTAGTTAGGCTGACTTTTTTACAATGCTAAAATATATAGGTGAGTATAGTAATGTTTTTTTTTTAATTTTTTGTTTTTTATACATAAAATAAATAAATAAATTTATTTTTATACCAATATATATGTACATATACATATTTTAAATGTATGTATTCATGCAAATCTAATGGATAACTTATAGTAAAAAAAAATGATAAATGAATAAAATATCTACATATTATACATACATATGTATGTATGTATATATGGAAAAATAAAAAAAGTCAAAAAAAAAACAACACGTAAAAAAAGATTATCATGACTGTAGAATGACATTTTAATTTCTGACATTTCAAGGTGAGAAAAAAACAGAAAAAAAAATAGCAACAAAACAGACAAACAAAAATAATAAGAAATAAAGAATAAAATAATATAAAAAAAAAAAAAATTAGTATGAATAAAAATTTTTTACATACGTACGTACATACATATATTCGTATATTCGTATGTAGGAATGTTAAAGAAAAAAAAATTCTAAAATAAAATCAGACATAAATTTCAAAACTATCATACATTCGTAGATTACATATGTATATACTACATACATACCTAAATTCTTATACGGTATAAATTAAAAATTTTCATTTATCAAATAACATGTGTGTAGGATGCAAAAAAAAATTAATTGCGGGTTATTAATGCGTGATATACAAATACACGTATATACAGATGTATAAATATATAACTTACATTTGAAAAAAAAAAAAGAATATTTTGTCTATAACGGCTATCCAGTGTTCATTTTATTTGCATACATATCACGGAAAGGTAAAAAGGACGAAATAAATCCACATAATAAAGTACTTACATACATATGTACGTATTCCATAAGATTTGAAATTTTTGAAAAAAACTAATTACAAATATATTTTTTTATACTTAAAGCTTCATGTTTTTCTCTGTATATACATACATATGTATGTACATCATTTAAATGTAATTAATAAAATAAAAATTCGAAACTAATTTTTGTCATTTGTGTTTTTATTTATCAGAAAAAATCTAATACCAACCAAAATATTCCTGATGTGCTATTTAATTGGTCCTTTAAAGCACTAAAGTATAATAGTATAATATAGAGATAAGTTAATCAAGTAGCTACCCATTTTATCATGAAATTTGAAAAATCTTAAACATGTATTGCATTTTATGCATATATGTATGTAGGTATATTTAAATTTAAACTAAGATTTTACATATGTATACAGTTTTATATAATCACCGAAGACCATGTAGTAAGTATGTATATTTTTTTCAGATAAAATAAATAAATTTCAATTTTTAATTTAAATTCATAATTTTATAGATGAGACAAAATTTAATATAGGTAGGTAGGTATATTTAGTTAACATTCTCCAATATTTTTTATTGGTTTATTTAACACAGGCATATACATAGGTATGTATTTACATCCATTCATATGTATGGATGTGTGTATCAATATATGTATTTATTTCTAAATGTGGTTAAATATATATGAATGGTATATATTTTACTAAAAATGAAATACATACGTACATATACTATATGTACACATATGTATGAATATACCTAAGTATGTAGCAATTTATAAAATGAAATGTTTGAAATTTTCGTTGAATAATAATAATTATTTTCATATACAAAAAGAATTTTTTAAGTCATTTATTTATTTTTTGTGTACATACATATTTTTTATAGATATATGTTATATCTTTTTTATATATAGGTATATTTTATTTCATAAAAATTTGTATTAAGTATGGAGTAAAACGTATCAAATTTTTATACTTATTATGTACGTACATACATGCATTTAGCGTGTACAATAACATTAATACTTGAAAAAAAAAATAAAAAATATGATCTGTACAAAAGGTACATACCTATATATATTATGTACAATACATATACATACATACAACACTTCAACAATACGTTCCTATATATATGTATTTCAAGTTTTTAAGAAAAAAAGGAAACCAAACCAAACACAAAAAAAAAAAAAAAACATAAAATAAAATAACAAGATACAAAAAAATGAAATAAAATGAAATAAACCAAAAAATAAGAAAAAGAAAATCTTTTCAAGAAAAAAAGATCCACTGCATTTCAGATTGAATTCAATCGTTGCTATCTTTTTATATTGCATACAGAAGATATAGCATAAATATATATGTACCTACGTATATGCATATGTATATATACATATGTGTGAATGTGTATAGCAGTATATATTTATATATATATATATATATATGTTTGTATATACATATGTATACCTATATAGAAAACATTCAGAAACATATGCTTACAAAGCATATAGAAATATATGTGTTCATTTTATACGTATGTACATCTATATAAATTCATGAATGTACGTACATAATGTATAGCAAATAGCAGTAAGAAATACAGACGTACACTACATTCAGATAGTTAAATAGTCAATGCAATGAAGACAGAACAGAATAATTTTTTAGAAATTATTTTTGTCAGTTTGTTTTGTTTGTTATTTTTTATTTAATTGACAAAGTCAGTGTAATCCACTATTAATTAATTTTTAAAAATAAAACTTCGAATATATACTTAATACTATATATATTTTATTCATACATAGCTATTCTCAAAAGGTAAAAGGTTGAATATAATGTGTCTTTCTGTATGTTTCTAAGTTTAAAAATTTATTGTAGATACAATATATTATTATGCTAAACTACTGTAACCTTTAACTGCAACAAACATGTGAATGCAGTATACATATGTATACGTGTTTTTTTTTTTTTTTTTCGTTTCTTATGTTTATGGCTTTATATAAAGTACGTATTATATGTACACGTATGGCTACACATGTATTTTCATATATATAAAAAAGAAAATTTCTCTTTCTTTTTCGTGCATATAATGCAATCATACTTTTGTACATTCATTATTATAATAAACCAAAACTGTATGTATATATACACATATACAATATGTACATACATATATCTTCAAGAAAATCAACTAACTGGCGAACGGTTTATATATGTACATATGCATATGTATAAATACTTAAAAATCCTGTTTTCAAAAATTTTGTATTCTCAAAAATTCTCAGATTTTTTTTTTCATTTTATTGTACTTCATTTGATTTTTTTTTTCTTTTAGGTTCGATTTTTCCTTTTTATTATTTATATGCAACCGTTCTACATTGTATTCCTTGTACGTCTGCATTGTATAGTTTACTCTGGGTATATGTACATACGTGTATCAATCTGTATATAATCACGCAGGTATCTGGAAAAAAAAAAAATTTTTTTCTTTTTGAAATTTTTGAATATACGCAGGATGTGTATAATAGGGTTTTTTTCTTCTTTTTGTTTATTTCTTTTTGAAAAAAAAAACAAGACGAAGAAATCATAGGAGTTTTTCTTTCGGAACCTTTCTTTGATGAAGGATTGACAGCCAAAATGAAGAAAACGAAATAAAAAAAAAGAAGTTGTTTTTTGAAAAATTTCATCTTTCAAAAATTCCCGATATATTTTATACCATGATTATTAAATGCTTTGAATTTATACATACACAGGCATATACAAATTAATGCAACAAAGAGAAAAAGTGTACATATGTATATTATACAAAGTGCAATACAAAATGAGGAAAAAAAAAACACTATACCCTTAAAAATAAAAACGATATATTTTTTAGGTCAAAATTATACTTTTTATGATTACACCATAAATTTTATATATGCAGATACATATAGTTAACAAGACTAACAATACACGTTCATATGTACATACATATGTAGTTATATAGATTATTTCTTTCTAAATTTTTTCTGTAAAAACAATTTAAAAAAAAAAAAAAAATTGTAAATTTACATTTTTTTTCCACGTTAAATATATAGTATGCATATGATAATGGTTAAAAAATTATTAATAACTTCATATTTTTGTGGAAAAAATTATAATCTTCATTTAAAGTTCATTTTTTTAACATAGTCATGTATATTTGTATGTAGCATAAAAAAATTTGCGTCATTACCATGTTATCATTAATAAATTATTATCTCTTTTGATTGCTGCTGTTTTCGTTTTTATATACGAAAAAAAACTGGCAGTGAAACGAGTAAAAAATGAAATTAATAAAATTAAATGCAAAACAATGCGAAGAAGTTATTCAATTAAAATACAGGTGATTGCGCTGCAAAAGTACAGATTAAAATTGAGAATAAATTTTTTATTTATGAATTTTTAGTAAAATTATAAACAAAAGCATTTTGTAAGTTTAATAATTTTTACAATATAATTTTGAATTTTATTTATACTCTGTCCACTAATATTATGCACTTAAGGTCTTATGGGAATACCTACATATGCCTTTTTACGTCTCTCATAATTTCTAATTATTAGACTGTTTCACGAGAAGTATTACCACAATCCACAAAGCTTTCATTATATATCAGATGAATTTTTTGAATATCAATACATAGTGATGTAAAATGGCACCACTTTAAGTAATCTCCATAAGACCTTAAGTGCATAATATTAGTGGACAGAGTATAGTTCAAATTGAAAAACAAAATGTTATACAGAATTAACGTACCTACATACTTAAACCCATTCAGATTTGTCCATATTGCATGTAATATGTGTATGAATATGCATTAGTATGTTTTTTTTTGCAATTTATTAACACACATACATACATACACACATATCTCGAAACAAACTGATTTTACTGTTCTGAGTATTTAAAAAATTCAACTTTGAATTTCAACAGGAAATCAGTTAAAAAAATAAGGTCTTTTTTTTTTAGCATCCTTAAATCTTGGAAAAAAGGATCGATATAATAAATGTGTGTGATATTGTATCTATATGTAAAATATGTATATGCTATTGAAGTATTCTACACAAATGTATTTTTTTTTTTTTTTTTTATCAAACAATTTTGTAAAATAGTCAATATTTATTGATGATAATGTATGTTACATGTTCACGTTGTTCAAGTACTTTACAAAATATTAACAGAAATTTTAGTAAAAATAAAAGCATACCTACATACAATACAAGAGATACAAAAATGACAGTACAATATATATGTAGTAATTCATGGAAAAATCGACGAACTGACGTATGAATGTACTGACGAACTGACGCAAGTAATGTATAGTATGTAATCATTTTTCGAAATAAATAACCTCTTTATTAAAAGTTCATATTGTAATCTGTATTTGATCTGTATTACGTTACGATATATTTACAAACAATTAGTATACACAAAGGACATAGACTGCAAGGGTTTAACAAAAATTAGTCAGTACATATTGTTTTTATTTAATTTAATTTTGATCGTTACAAATGACAGGACCATACATATTGGTTATATATAGTATATGTACTTATGTATGTCATTATACACCTACAGTATTAGTATATAAACGTCTTTTGCATAAATGTACTATATGTAGTTATATAATTATTATCATGCGGATTATTCTGCAGAAAACACGTATGTATGTTATTTTCATTTTCATTTATGTACAGATATGTATGTATATACATTTGATATACTTTTATATACACATTACTTTAATATTTCGTTTTTAATTTAATATGAACTAGGTAGGTGGTGGCTCATAGCTGAGGCAGCTGAGGTTTATTTTACTGTTGATATGTACATATGAGAATAAAATATTGTATAAAAAAAAAATCTATATATATAAACGCATATAAACAATAAACATATGTATTTATTGATACCACACGTGATTTCAAACCATAACCAATAACATTTTTTTTTAAATTTCCAAGATTGTACGTTTACATTTAAACCATATGTTAACTATACAATATGTATATATATATGTATGTACATATATTGCATATACAGACTAGATATATAAATTTAAGCATATAGACTTTAGATACATACCTACTCATTAAAAGAATTATTTTAATTATTTTTAGTTTAAGGTAGGTATATTTCAAAATATTACATAACTAGGTGTACGTTTAGTATTTTAAAAATCGTCATATTCAGATGTTCAATTCTTTATGATCTGTTTATGACAATTTTCAGACAATATTTTTCAAAAATTTATGTAATTTAGGTACCTACTACTTTTAAAATAAAGTTTTGCAAATTTGTGTATACCATCACAAATCACCATAGGTGCACTGTATAAAAATATAAAAAAAATTAAAAAAATGTACTACATATCCATACATACATATATGTACATGTATGTACCTATATACAATAAAACAAACATAGGTACTTATATGTATGCTTAACTCATGTAATACATTAAATAAAGTACCTACATATATATACATATACGTCTGTTTACATATAGGTACATATGTATATATTTTTGTCAACTGAATAAAATTAAAAATAAAAGTAATATTTACATAAGTACATACATACTGTATACAACATGTTTATACATATGTACATAAATGGTTTGTAACATATACAAATGTACATACATATGTAATATAGACAAGTGCAAGGTATAGTATTTACGTATAGTAGTTTTTTTGTTTTTATTTAAAAAAAAAAAATAAAAAATTACAATTTTTATACAGGTGTACGATCTGTTTTTAAAAATACATTTATTTACGTATAATGTGCATACATATTTACAGCAATGTTACTATAGGAACATATTATTATATGTATAGCAACGTACATAGGTAATCTTTTTGATACAATGAATAAATTTAAAACAAAAATGATCTCATTTTACAAAATTTTATAAAAAAGTACTACTGGTACTACATATCTACTTCTATGTATAGTACATATACATAAAGTACCTATATAAAAAAATAATTATGTATGTATATGATGAAAACAGATAAAATAATGTAAAAATTGATCAGTTCATATACAAATTACATGTCCATATGTATTTTTATATACTTATATGTAGGTGAGTATACAAACGTATTTTATATTACACACATAATGATTAAATAGAAATAAAATGCGTAAGAAATTTTCTATAAATTCAGTATAAAATAGGCCTTTATTACATTTTATTCTTTATTAATTTAAAATGCATCCATATGTATGTATGCATACATATTACGAAATGTTGAAAAATTTATTATTTTTTTTTTCAGTATACATATATTTTTTACAGGTGTATACTGTATAGTATGTATTGTATACTTTTAATATATATTATATAATTCACTATATATGAGAAAAAAATTCACATACATACGTTATATAAAGTTAATTTAATATAAACGTTATATAATATCAACTAATCCGTATTTCAATTTTTTTTTTTTTTTTTTTTTTAGAATATTCATTTTACTTAATCGTAGGTGTTGGGCGGCGGTGATTTAAAATCAGAACAAACTTTTTTTTTATTTATTTTGATATTTATTATATATATTGTATTTCTATTAATCGATTAATAATCGTCTACAAATCATTAATCAAGTTTTATATTAAAAAGATTAAATTTGCTTATCGTATGATAAACAAAACAATTCTATATATTGAATGCATAATAATGAAAAAATTATATTCATTGGAAAATTTATAATATTTGATCTCTGAAAAAATTTAATTTTTTTATATAAACTAAAAATTTAAAAAAAAAAAAGAAATCAAATTTTCAGACGTTTATACAATCTATACTTTGTTATTTAAATATTTTCACTACAGACCTTATGAAAACTACGATAAGTATCACCACTTTACATCCTTGTATATTGATACTTAAAAGGCTCATTCCATACTGTATGAGAACTTTAAAAATTGTGGGTAACACTGCTCGTGAAATGCTCTTATGAGAAATTATGAGAGAAGAAAAAAGACACATATACTATATACTATAAGGCTTGTAGTAGTTGTCGTGAAAATATTTAAACTTAAAGTACAAAGTATAGATATGATAATGAAATTTGGAAAATCTAGAAACAAATTATGTGTTATCATAAAGTACATACATATGTAGGTATAAACAAATATTCAGTATATGATACAATTTACATACAAAATTATATTTAAAACATTTGATAAAACTTCATATTGGATATTAAAAATTTGTTTATAAAGTTAATTTGATAAATTAAAAAAAAATTCCTAAAATATACTCATAACATAACATAGCACCATATTTATGAGTGAAGTTCGATGACATTTAATTGTTTATTGAAAGTGCAAAAAAGGTTTGATTTTTTGTGTTATTCATTTATTTTTTTAAATAATGATTGTCAAATGAATTTGCAGACTACAGCTAATTAGTTCACATGCTATATACTGTGTATATGATGTACCTACATGTGTGTTTGTATATAAACATAATATGACTGGAATTATTCTTGCAATATGATAATATTTATTATCAATAGGTTATCATGTGTTTATATTGTATGAGTTATTCTATACCTATTATAAAATTAACCAGATTTTGAAAAACGAAAAAAATCCTTTTTTGTTTAAAATAGCAATCAAATAAAACGTTATTTAATCCTCAAATGTATACTTTATGCACTGTGTGTAAATACGAGTACATTCGTATGTATGGTTGTAGTTCGTTTCGTATAAGAAGTTAAATTATTGACAAGGTGATTGGTATGGGAATTAATGAAATAAGTACTATTTAAAAGAAAAAGGTTGAAGATGACAAATTTGCACAATTTTTTTGAGATATGTAAATACATTTGCAAATTTAAAAAAATATAAAGGTAGATAGGTATATATTTTTTAACAATGTCCAAAACACACCATAGAATTTTTATTGGCAGATTGTCCTATATACTCGTAGATATTGTATGTACATTTGTATGTAAAAATAAAAATTTCAAAAATTTATTAAATGATCGTGTTCTTTTTTAAGTTGATAATTTCATGTGTATTTAAGATAAGGAGCAAAATATTATCTAGCAAAAGATTAGTATCTACACATGAAACACCCTGTATAATGTAATATAAAATACAAAAGTATGTAAGTAAGTATGTATAGATACATATATGTTTACGTTATGTGGAAAAAAAAATAAATGAATAATAATGTAAACAGTGTACAAAATCTCAAATTTCGTCTGATATCTAGAATGCATTGAAGATATACGAAACTACATGAATCATATCATGTTGATAACTTGTATAAGTACAGTGTTTATACGAAAAATAAATATTATAAGTATATGTAGCATAAACATAATGATAAGATAAAAGAAAGCCTTAACCAAAAAAGAAAAATAATTAAAAAAACGAACATAGGTATCAGATTTCTGATGTACTTATGTACATACATGTATACAATCATATACATAATAAACATACATACATATGTAGGTACATGTATGAATACATCACAACATTTTGATATCATATAAATAAAAATATTTTACATAAACACATAAGATTTTTATTGTACATACATACCTATATAAAATATATAATAATACATCTACATACCTATGCATATGTATATGAATCGTTTATTTTGAAAGTGGTGTAAGTCCATTTTTTTTTTTCTTTTGAGATATTTAAAGAAAGACTAAATTATAAATAAATTACATATATACGTGATTTCTTGTTTTTTAAAAAATGGACATACACCACTTTCAAAATAAACGATCCATATGTACATAAATTGAACCAGAAATCCAAAACTAGGAGATACTGCAAGCAGTGCAAATTCGACGTTCAAAAATTTTTCTTCCTGGGTACTGACATCAGTACCCAGTGCTACCGTTTTATTCAAAAAATAAGGTGTAAAATAAGAAAATGTATTGAAATGTATAAAAAAAAGCAAGCAATTTTCAGAATAAAATACCCATGTAAAAAAACTAAAATACCCATGAATCAGCATAGAATGTGAATATGTATGCATATTTATCACATACGTGCGTATGTAATTTAAGTGTACATATTATTTCAGAAGAAATCATTCAATACCCACTAAAATACCCATGAAGCAGCATAGAATGTGAATATGTATGCATATTTATCACATACGTGCGTATGTAATTTAAGTGTACATATTATGCGCAATATTTATAAGAATATTTTGTAATGTACGTATTTATCGTATATATGCGTGTGTAAAACTTCTGTCCTAAACAAACAAATTATCGTCCTAAACAAATATAATTTTTTCATAATTGTACGATCATATGGGTCATAAATTTCATTACATCAGAAACGAGGATAGAAATACAAAATGTAAATTCAAATTGTAATGTATTGTATGGGAAATACAATATATTTTGAATACGATCGGTTTAATGTTAAATTTTGATTTTTTGGGTATTCAAAATTCATACTTTTTAGGTAATGATAAATAAAAATATGATCGTATGAATGCATTATATATCGTATACGTAAGTATGTAATTTAAGTATACACTCCACGTGGAGTCATATATGTCCCTATACAAAATTGTACCATAAACTTAATGACTTGATTTTGTTAATTATAAATACAATATATACATACATACGTGCAATATTCCGTACACATCTTTCGACCGTATACAAATTTATGGGTTTATAGATCGTACTTGTATATATTTTCTTGTCTGATATAAAAAGTAAAAGAAAAGTGTAAAATATGAACAAAAATCGACAAAAAAAAAAGTAATGTACGTATATGAAATATTGTACGATATATGTATTGTATGTATGTTAATCTGAAATTACACATTTTTTACTACTATCCTAGTCTCTGATCATTACAAATTTGTGTTCTAATGTTCTTATTAACGAAAATTATGTTTGTTTAGGATGACGGTATTTATAGTTAAGATACCAAATTCGTATGAAAATATTTACAAACACTCGTATGTAATATATTACTACATATGTATACATACATATATATATAATAAGTACATGGCTTAAAATTTCTCGAGTTTATTTTGAATATTCTTATACGAAAAAACGACATCCCTTTTTCTACCAACAAATGTACTAAATCATTCCATCATTCATGCCGTCCCCTCTTTCATCGCCCGAACCGCTCTATCGGCTAAAAAATTTTTTGAAGCCCCATAAGAATTCTTGTTAAAATATTAACTATTCTTTGATTGAACATATATTGAATATGAATTTTTTATACAATATAACATAGAACATATGTAATATAATTTTTGTTTTTCCAAAAAAACAATACATAAATAGTACCTTATATATGTACATACAATAGCAATATAAACTACATTTTTCTGAAAATTGTCATAATTATACCTATTTTATTTTTATTCTTTTTTAACATTAAAATATGTAACAATTATTTATATTTTCAAAAATATCATATTTCGTTTTACTCATTATTATAATTAAATTAAAAAACGAAATGTATGGACTGATGGACTGATAATTTTATGTTTGCTTGCAGTTTACATGAATAAAATTTTATTTTTCCAGTGAAAATTTTGAACCAAAACGTTATTTTAATAAATAAATAATATCAGAGAATGTTAGTGACATAATATGAAGGTTTTCTAATGAAGAAAATTTGAAATTTTGAATAAACACAAATCAAATTTACACGTATGTATGTACGTTACCTAAGATCATCTAAGATGTACCTATGTACATAGTTTTCAGTTCTTAAAAAAATATATATAGGTATGTATCTAGTAAGTGAAGTTTTCTTTCTTATTTAAATATCTAAAAATTTCTAACTAATACGAGTACATATGTAGGAATATGTAAATACATATAATATATTAGAAATTTTCGTATGTACCTACATTAAAGGTATGTAAGCATATGTTATATCATATATATTTCATAATAGCTTTGTATTCTTATTTAATTTATGTTATTAATTACTTTTTTTTTAATATTGAATAATAAAATACAAACATATTCACATTTCTTTCCATTTGGTACAGCATAGTGGTATTTTTGATATTATTTAATTCATCTTCCCTGCACTGTGGTATAAATTTACATTAAATTTTGATATTTTGATATAAGGTATATTTATGATATAGGCAATAAAAATTAAAATAAAAATATTGCAATGGCTATTATTTCAATTTTATTTTATTTTTTTTATTTCAATGGTACCTATCTTCTTTAATTTTGAAAATTTAAATGTCGTGATAACGTGCACTTCTTTAAAATGATATGGCACCTGTTTCAAGAGTATATAGGTACTCTGTCCATTAATAATATGCACTTAAGGTCTTATGGCGATTACTAAAAGTGGTACCGTTTTACATCATTATGTTAATGTTCATTTGTTAATTTATTGATATTCAAAAAATTCCATTTGATATATGTATAATAAAAGTTGATAAAAGCTTTGTGGATTGTGGTAAGACGCTCGTGAAACAGTCTAATAATTAGAAATTATAAGAGAAGTAAAAAGACATATGTAGGTACTCCCATAAGACCTTAAATGCATAATATTAGTGAACAGAGTATAATTATATATGGTATAAGTCTTTAAATTTGATGGAAAAGTAGTTTTTTTTTTTCAAAAATAATTAGTAAAAAGTATATTACGTATCTATTGTGAATTACATTTGAGCAAGTACACATATCCTTTTAAGCACTTCTTTTCACAATAGTTAACATTTTTTTTAATTTTCGTGTAACATTGAAAGTTTGTTTTTGTTTAAATAAGAAAAAATCTTTATACCTACCTATTTTACAATAAGCAATTTCTTCTTTTTTAATGATGGCCCAATTGCATATATACGCATCTAGACGTATTCACAAGGATTATGTGTACATATATGTATCTATACGTATAAGGACTAATGTTATCATATAAGAAATTTACCTATATCGTTGAATCTTTATAGGTACATACATAATTACAAGATAAAGTTTGCTTAGATCGACTTGTGTGATATAAAAATATTAGAGATAACATGAATATACATAGTATGTACATACATATGTACCTTATATATACGTTTTTATGCACATATTGCACATATGTATTATTTGTATAAGTACCTAACTTTACCTGTGTCTATAACTTGAACGTTATTTCTTATTTGGTAAAAAAAAAAAACAACTACGTTTGACTTGATGGTCAATGGTCATCATCATAATTCGTTCGTACTATGTCTACGTGGTGTCTACAAATCTACAATCTACAATTCATCTGAATTCGTTTAAATTCCTAAACAAATAACACAATAAAATACATACATACCTATGTATATATTACTTTACTGTATGTTCGTTTTTATAAATTAATATTGTATTGTAATAACATATGCGAATGATACATTTAGTCCTGCCTCTTCCGCTTACTAAATCAAAGTGATAATATGTTTCAAGATAACACCGATAATATTGTTTGTAGTATACATCATATTATAGTTGAAAAAATATAATAAAATAAAAATATGTACCTATATTGACTCACTGATACTACAGTAACATTTATAAATTCTCAGATGCATACGTATTTATTATTGCTTATTTGAAGTTATACATTTTGTTTCATGTATTTTATTTTACGAATTTTATACGTATGTAGATATTCCGCTATATCATATACATGCTCTATGATGTTTTACAACTTACGACGAGGGAAATTATGTACGAGTACGATTAAATAAAAGTCCTTATCCTTAATACGGAGTATCTTATTTAAAATTCAAATACCTAGTCAAAATTACCTGGTCCAGTGATGCAAACTATGAAAATTCATGGGATTTTTTTCGAATGTAAATAAAAATTATCATTCCTATAGACTATAGAGTCATTGTTTTGTTTGAAAAAAAAATTAAAATTACGACATTGCCAAATATAAATTATAGTTCACTGTTTCGTGTCATGAACAAAATAATAATTTCTACTGTATTCTTTTCAATACAATTTTAATGGTAATGCCATATCGTTCGTGTTTTAATGCTGGGTTTGTGTTGGTTTAGTGTATTTGAAAATATGATTGTATTTATACAAAATTGCGTGCACGCCAGCTATAAAAAATTCTTTATTAGTTCACGTTACATCGTCGTAACTTGAACGTACGTAAATCGTACAGTACATACGAATTACGATGTTCTCAATGTTTTCTCATACAAAAATTATAATCAGTGTTATCGTTTCAATGTAACAGCAGAATATTTGCTTTTTTGTGAATTTTAGAATTCACAATTCTAGGCAATATACATTAAATTTATGAAACGATAGCACCGACTATGATGTATGTCTAACTTAAGCATATGTACAATATATACATACATATGTATATGTACATATTATACATACATTTTCGTATCATGTTTTGTATAGCTGACTGTTTCTTCATGAGAAGATTTCAATTTTTCTACACAGTGTTGACCGTTATAAATAGTAATGAATTTACACACTGTATTTAGAAATGAAGTAAATTCTATATGAATAAAAGTATGGTATAGCAACATTCTCTTATCTATATAACTAAAAATCTAACAAAATTTTTATAATGGCATAGCAAATAATTCAGTTAATGAATTCAATTTAGATTGAATTGAAATCAAATATCAATTCAAAATCAGACTGCTTTGAAATTAATAGTGATTGTATGTATGTAATACGAAAAAAAAAATGAAATTATTTATTTATACATACTATATAAGTATTTTAGTTTGTCGAAGTTAGCATTAAAAAATTTTACTGAAGAAAACAATTTTGCGAAAGAAAAAAAATAGTAGTAGATTTATCTGCGTATGAAGTAAATACGTTTAAAGCATATAATAATATGATGGTAGCACTATTTTCACAGTATACAACTTCGTATGTCAATACGGGCAATACGGCAAACGGCACTCTCTGGCTCTGCAGAAATCGTGGGTATGAATGAAATAAATATACGAAAAACATGATATTGTGAACAAGAAAGAATGAATATCAACTGACAATATATTTTTGTATTACATCATGGAGAAGGAAAGACAGATACACCAAAAATTTTTAAATTTTTCAACTCATACACAGAATTCATGATATTTGGAATTCTTGATGGAACGATTCTGTACAATAAAGTATACAATTAAAATGTATGAAGTTGAATCTGTGAAAAATTTAAATACTTTATGGGGTAAAATCTTACCAGTAAGAATTGAATTTTATTATTATTGTGAGCATTTATTGAAAAATGTGATACTTTTTGGTGTATAACACTATGAAGTATTTAAATATGTCAGATTCACAACAATACACAAAGAATTTGAATACTTCATGGTGGATTGGAAGGAGAATACAAAACGCAACAGAAAGTATGAAATTCTTCTTCATAGGTTAGATTGGGTAAAGTTAGATACATACTTCATGGTGCTATAAGAGTACAGTCGCCCAAGTAGATGCCAGGAATGTTTATCAAGTTTTGTTTGCTGGCTACATAGATATTGATGGGGCGACTGTACACATTCTATATACTATACGCTTCGGTTATACATACATTTTATACAGTATATTCGCCATGTAGATGAATATAGTAAGATAGCACTGGCTCTGATGAAAATGGACAGGAATACACTATACTATACAATAATGTATGCTATATATACATGCATGCATATACATCTATATATGTATGCATTATGTCTACATACATATGTAGGTAATGTGTATATATATATAAGATATACTTTATTTAAATATATAATATATGTTTTATATAGATAACATGCATACGTATACTTACGTATATTCTTGATGTGGATAGGCAGCAAGCAAGCAGGCATCCAGGGTTCCAGTGCTATCGTTTTTAAAAAACGATACGACAACAAAATTTTCATTGTATTGGCCATCATAAAACATAAATCCACTCAAACTATTATAAAAGCAATAAGAAATTGTTCATGGATTTAAAAATAAAATTATTTTATTCTATTTTATCAAAAAAAAAAAAAAAAAAAAAAAAAATGTACATACTATATTACAAATTTCATACATTATTAAATTCATTATTGTTCTATGTCATCATTATACTAGTAGTAGATATATTTACAGAATTTTTTTTTGTCTTTTATAATTTTAATTTGCGAAAATATGTGCTCAACAGTCTCGCTGCTGTGACGTAAAGATAAAATATATCCGATGAAATCTGTTGCTTTGAAAATTTCATTTCTTTTAAATGTCTAAAAGAAGACGTAACAGTTTTTAAAATACATACGCGTGTATGATACGTTGAATACAATACAGATGATAAAATTTATATTTTTATTTTGATATTTCAAATGTAATTTTTAGTAGCTAGTAATTATTCATTGTACTATTTTATTTACAAAGTACCTAAATAAATTTTAAAGCAGTTAAAATGATATTACCAACATTGCAATTGCAATACTTCGATAGCACTTATTATTCTGCTATGTGTGCTGCCATTGCCGTTGCCAATGCTAGCATAGAATTTTCATTTTTGTGTATATTTTATATATCTACATATATACATATTTGTCATATATATTTATATGTACACATGAATATTATAAGTACGTGAGAACATATTTGTGTGTATTATTGTACGATTGCTTTTTGTACTTTTATAGGAATTAGTATGTATAGTGTATGTACATACACGTACATACATATGTATGTATATACTTTTTTGTTACACATATTGTGTTTTTTTTTTTATATATATACATACATATATTAAAAAATGTACATATATAATATATTGTATTATCATATATACTGGTATCATATAAAAACGTGCAATATGATATACATACATATTTACGTATCTTTTAACATTTACATGCTGTACGTATATACATATGTATATACATTTATATTTATTTTTTATTTATACATACATACATACATTTTTAAATATATGTGTACATTATCCTATCTTTTTAGTATAAAGCAGTCAGTCAGTCAGTCAGCAAGCACTACAAGGAGTATAGAATATTGTATAAAACGGTTGGGGGGATAAATAGTCAAGTCACTATTCACTATGTTTAGGCAGGCATCTTAGCTACTTGCTGCCTGCCTTGTACATATGTACATCTTTTTTTTTGTCTTTAATAATTTTTTATCGTTGCGTACTAACACATCCGTTATATCATCATATGAGAATTCATGAATTGTATGATATACATATGTATATACCTATTTATGTATGAAAAAAATGACAAAAAAATTAAAGTATAAAACTCATCATCTATTATATGTCCATACATATATACCTATGTATATACAATACATATATTTGTACATGCACATACGTGCAAATAAAAAATATAAATGCTTTATAGTAAAGTTATTTGGTCATATTATCACATAATCACCCCATCATATGAATACATACATACCTATACAAGTATTTGAATGATATACGAAATGATCATATATCTATATAGTATATTCCAGACTGCTAGACTGGATCACTTGCAATTCAAGCTTGTGCATTATTTACCTGAACCCTGTTGTGCATGATCGATATCATTCACAGTTTTTTTTAGTAATATACATTAGTGTGTATGTGAATACATGGCATCCATATGTATGTATATAATCTGTCCACTAATATTATGCACTGAAGGTCCTATGGAGATTACTTAAAGTGGTACCATTTGACATCACTATGTATTAATATTCAAAAAATTAATCTGATATATAATAAAAGCTTTGTGGATTGTGGTAATACTGCTCCTGAAACAGTTTAATTAGAAATTATGGGAGAAGAAAAAAGGCATATGTATGTAGGTACTCCTATTAAGACCTTAAGTGTATAAAATTAGTGGACAGAGTATAGATATGTAAAAACCATGTGCAAATATGCATACATATGTACATTATTTGTATGGACATACCTATTATTTCATTTATATGAGTGTCGATATTGCTAAAATATTAACACAAAAAACTGTAAACTACCTACATAACATATTCTGCTCTGTGTATGATGATTGTTTGTGCGTAAAGGTTAAAATTTGACCTAATAAAAAAAATTTCCTTTTTTGTTTTTGTTTTGGAATATATTGTAAATATTATAATTGCTGTGGAGTAATAAAGCCTTATCCTGTATAATTTATGTCAATATTATTTATGTAAATACCATATGTATATACCTATGTACATAAATATACATATGTACATATATCTAAGATTAAGAATGATTTTTCCGAATTTCCTGCAAACACTTACATATGCATACATCCATGCATACACATATCAAGAAGACAAAATTGAGAAGAAAAAAAAATTAAAAGGAAGTTGGACTAAAAGGACATGGTTTTATTTAAATACAATAAAAATGTATAAAATATTGATATACGTAAGGATATATGTATATTGTATATACATATATACCTGGTATGATACATACATATATTCCTGGTAAGATGTGCATTATGCAGTAATTTTATATATTTAAATATTAAAATAACAACTACTTTTCAAGATTATAATGCAAACAATTGTTTTGTAAAGTAAAAATATGAACGTCCTGAATCCTTGTTTTCATACTTACAAAAAAAAAAAAACAACCAAGTTATATAATTAAACCCTAATTGTAATCCATATGGTAAATTTATGTCAATATTCATGTTTTTAACAAAGGTGAATACGTAATATGTCAGTATACAAATAGTATTTATACATGTATGTAGGTATACACTATAGCGAATATTTTATGTTTGTATAGAATGGATACGTTATGGGGTTTTCTTTTATTTTACCTTTAAATTTTTCTGTATTTGAAAGTACTAAATATTAACTGTGTACATACATATGTATGGATAATTACATAACATGTATTTTATTAACATGACATATCTGTTATGCAATATTATTGTTAAATTTAAAAATTTTCATTATGTATCTATTATTTATATATACTATATACATACATATGTATGTACATTAATATGTAATATATATAGTAAGTGCAAAAAATTTGGTTGAAAAAAAACAATCAATTTCTGTCAATTACATATGCATTAGGTATGTACAAATGTATCTGTATCAAATCAACATAAATTTTTTTTTGTTATATAGATATATACATATGTACATAATATACTTATATAAATTTATGAAAAATTTTTAATTGTTACAATAATTCTGATTTTCTTTGATTTAATATAAAATATTCGTGTATTATAAATAATAACAGATAGTAATTAATATTAATAATATTATAATAATGTTACGAACATGAGTAATAATTTTTTTTAAGTACAATAAATGTAGGTAGGTATATAACGGATGCTTATATGGGTTTTTTTTTTATTTTATAGAATAATGGCTATCTACATGCATACATATGAATATGTACATTTAAATGCACATATTCATAAGTACATACATACATATGTATATAAATAGGTACAAAAGAATATGTATGTGTAAATTTGTGCATATAGGTACATACATACATATATAAAAGATGTGTAATTTAGGTATATATTTATCGCTAATTTAAAGTTTATATAATTTAAAAAATATATAGTTACGTATATTTTACGCAAATATTACAGACAAGGTATTGATATACATCTGTACATACATATGTATGTATATAGGTGTATATGCAAATATATAGATGCAAAGCTGGATAATGCAGGTGGTAGGTGTGCTACAGATATGACTGTGAGGTGATGACATAATGCACCATGCTGCATGCACCTATAAGATGTATTACATTAAAATTTTTCAATTGTAACATACTATATACTTACATCCCTATATACATATGTACTATGTACCTATATATGTATTTTCTACTTAAATGCTGTATGTATGTGTGTATGTATGTATATACTATATATAGGTACGATCATATAAATATAAGTATGATTTTGTGTATACACAAGTAAACATAACATAACACAAATATGTATGTAATGAGTTTATATACCTACCTACATATACGTATGCATATAGGTATTCAAAATCTTCATATGATGTTCAAATATGTAAATACAATGTATAGGTACATAACGTGTGTTTGACTTTGAACATCATCTGATAGCTATGTGTATGTGTATATCTAGATATAGGTAGTATGTATGCATATGTGCATTTTAAACAAAAAAATGTATTATCTATATGTATCGTTATTATTTCGGTATGTACACTCTGGATTATTTTTGTATATACTTATATGGTATCCACAAATATGAACATACATATGTGTATGTATGTATGTATACGTTTTACTGTGAATAATCACATAAATGTAAGCAGGAAACGATTTAACACCCCATAATTCAAAAAAGAGGGTGAAATTTGACCGCATTCCCATGCTATACACACACGTACCCATATACATATATGCACATAAATTTTTATATATACCTACATATATGTCATTGGTACATATGAACGTGCATATATGTATATATATGTATGTTCAAACATATATGAATATGATGTGATATGTATGTAATACACTATAATACGCATAATATTTATTTTTTTATTTTTATGTACTTTTTTATCATTTTTTATTCTGTTATCAGCATATGTACACTGTATTGTATAGGTAACTATTATTTATTTTTATTCTTTTTTCTTATTTTTTTTTTTTCATTTCATTGTTTTGTTTATCTATAACAACGCATTCTATCATGTATTGGAATGATTATATAAAATATAAATAAATCACATACATACATTTATATGTATTTACATATATGCTTTCCAATTGCAATATCTTTGTACCATATACATATATACATACATATGTTTATCAGCAAATACATATATGCTTATATATGTATGTACATATGTACATATTTACAATTTATACTAAGTATTTACACATTATATGCATTATTATAATTTCCACTGTTGCTAGACCATAATATAGTGAAAGACGCAAGTATTCCCATCAATTAATTAAATTTTATATATTAAATGCAAGTATAAATTTAAAAAAATCATAATAATAATAATAATAATAAAGCATATAGAAAAATCATGCATGTGTACGTATGTACATATGTGATGGAAATACATAATATGAAATTTATTCATGTAATTATTTACATACATATATATCCATATATGTACCTAGTATTATATAGGTACATATGTATGTCCCCAATCACATTTTATTCTTATTTTAATTTTTTATGACATATACATACCTACATATGTATATGCATAAATATTATATTTGCTCCAATTTTGCATATGTATGGTACATAACATTATTATAATTTTTTAATATGTACAATTCATTTTATTTTATTATAATTATTATTATTATTATTATTGATCATTTTTCTATTTTTTTTTTTTTTTTCATATGTACCTATATATTAAATTTTTTGAATTTTTACACGTACATACATACATAAATAAATATACACGTAGTCGCGTACAGGAGTATGTACTTTAAACGTAAAAAAATGCATTGAATGTACATATTCACATAATACATATATTTACTTATATAAAAATTTATCATTTTGATATGTATATGTATATAAATAAGAACATGTATGCATTAATACGTACATACATATATAGGTATATCGTATTATAATGTGATTATAAAAATTTATTGAAATTTATATTTTATCCTATATACATATATAAAACATTATGCGTGTGTATATAGATTATAGGTACATATTATACGTATTGACTTTTGAATATGAATATGCAGTGCATACATACATATATGTATTTACATATTTGCTTAAAACTTAAAAGTATATGATTTTGTTATGGGTGCAGGTATATCAAACTAAATAAATGGGTAAATGAAAAAAAAAAAATTTACATTATGTCATTATTTAATAACCATCAATTGCCTAAAATTATTATTTTGTAAAATTAGTATTACCAAGTATTATGTATACTTATGTATATTTAGCCTTTTGACATAAATTCTATCAATTTCATATGTTAATTATGGTAATGCATATGTATGCATACTTATTATATGGTTATTGTAAGTGCCTGTGCTTAATTGCTTAATAAATAAATAATTTTTTTTTTTTTTTTAAATGCATGTAGATACATTTTATGTGTTTTTATAGCGTACATAATCATTCTCATTTATCATCCTAAAAATGTGTTATAACATGAGAAAAACTATAATATATATTATGTATGTCAGTATATGCGTGTATCTGGATTTTAAAATTTTGTCTGAAAAATACATTTGTACCTACCTACATTATAAAAACAAATAAAAGTTAAAAAGTCATCCTGTTTTATTTTTATTTTTTATGTTATTAAAAAAAAACTTTTTGTGTTATATACATATATTTGTTAATATTTTATGCAAGTTCATTTACTTATATCAGTTAAGTATATCAGTTGTATTGCACTTATTTCAACTCTAGGTACCTATACCTTTAAAAAGAACTAATATCGCAACTGATAGGTGCGATAAGTTCAATAGTACAATATAAATTATATTCATATGTACATAAGTACATACCTATATTTTCTTTTGCATGTACCTAGATATGTATGTATATGTGAAGTTTTTTAAATACATAAAAATTAATTCCATATAAGCTTTTATCTAATTTATATATTTTGTATAGAAACATATCACAAAATGTTTTATATTATTTAAAGAATTTTTTTTTTAAATATATGTATGTACGTACCTACATAGTGACAATTTAAATTTAATAACAGCATCAAGAATATTAATTTTTTGTTTTAGCTTGGCATAGGAGATTTATTTTCAAGAGTTCTATGTATGAAAAAATCTTATTTCGTTACTATTTAGGACCTTTTTAATCATTTTTATATTTTCATTAATTTTTATACCTGTCCTACATGCATACATACATATGTAGGTATATGTAAAGTATGAATTTTGTTTTAAAAAAATAATTAACCCTTAGCAACGGATATTAAATCATAATGCATAGTTTTTAATAACAATGGGAATAAATTTAAAAAAAAAAAAAAAACGTATACAAAAGGCCAAAAAATTTTTTAAATAATATGAATACAACAATGTGAAAAATTTTTTAATTTGTTGTTGTTTCATATTAATGTATTATGTGTTTCACTATATTGCTAACAAATAAATATAGAATTACATAAATTGCATACCTTAAATTTTACCAAATTTTAGTACACACACATGTAGGTACATACAAATGTACATACATATGTACATTATGTGATTATTTATCGAAATAATTATAATGTTTATATACGTACATACATATGTATATGTACATATTATGTATACTGCACATGCATTCATATAAGCAATATTCCAGTAATGTATAAGCTTTAATACTATACATTTGTTAAATTATAAAAAAAAAATAAATGAATAAATAAATAAAAATAAAATAAAATAAACCAAACAAATAAAAGAATCTTTAAAGTTATCAAAAAGTTTACCAAAATAAAAACTTTTCATAGTTTTTAAAGGTACTATTATGAAGTAACATGTGACATATTATAAAACAAAAAGTAAAAACAGAAAAAAAGTGAAAACAAAAGAAAAAAAAAGTAAAACGAAAGGCAAAAAAAAAAAAAACGGAAAATCACAAGAAAAAGTACTATAACAAAACATTAAAGATATGGAATAAAATAAAATGATAGAAATTTTTCTTTGAAGAAAAACAAAAAGGATAAAAAGAAATATTTTCTAATACTTATCTATACATTTTTGATACATATATTTACATGTGTATGTTCTTATACGTAAGAGCTTATACATTTTACCAATTTTACAAATTTTATCCAATATATATATATATAGGTACATACATATACATATGTATAATTCAATATACAAGTATTACATGGATTTTAAAAAATTCTGGCGTGTACATATGTATGTACATATGTATATTTGTGTGTACATATAAATACGAGTATATATAAATTGTTAGATATATGCATGTAAAAACGTTATAGAAACAGAATTTTATGTGTACATATATGTATTTATAGCAAAATAAAGAAACAAAATTAAAAAAAGCAAAAAAAAAAACACATCCACGCAAAGATAAAAAACTAACTGAAAGTTAAAGAAAAAATTCTGCAAAATAAGGGAAAAAAGAATGAAAACCAAAAAAGTAAAGAAAAATAAGTAAAAGAAATGTACATATGTACATACATATAAGTAAAGGTTGAAAAAATTTTACCTGACACAAAAGGAAATTATCCTTCGTTCAAAGAATACTTTATATACGTATATATACATATGTATGTACGTATGGATATGAATATATATTATAATACATGTTACATATCATTATTTCAGATCCATATATGTTTGTTTGTATGTATACATATATGTACATATCTACATACTACTTATTTGTATGCATGTATGTAATATATTTTGTTAATACAAATATATGTATATGTAAGTATAAAATATACGTACATAAATGAACACATGAACATTTGTATCTGATGTGTAAAAAAAATAAGAATATTTTTCGTTTTTGTAAATATTTCGAATATGCTATATATACTTACCTATATATACATACATACAATATTACATGTAAGAAAATATTTAGTATACTTATGTGAATATGTAAGTATATAAATAAAAATGGATATGTATGTATGTATGTATGTACGTACTATATATGTATATACAATGTGTGTCTAATAAGTGAAGCAGCAACAATGATAATGAAAGATATACAAGTTATGTATGTACGTACTTATTTATAGCTATAGTAGTGTTATGATAGATGTATGTAGGTTTGTACGATTTTAATTATATACCTACATACATACATATATATTGTATGCATGAATTATTGTACATATATTCATATATATAGTTGGTATAACTGATGCATATACAATTTTTGATGTATTTTAAAGGTATATAATGTCTATAGGTATAAAGGTGTATAAAAAACTGAGTCACTTCAAAGTAAAAAATGTCCACAAATGTTTTAGTATCTTTAAATTCTTGTGAACATTCTTTGGGAAGGAGTAAATATTAGTAAAAAAAAAATTCTACATAAATGTACATACATATATATGAATACTTATAGACATATTATGCATGTCCATATGTACATAATGAGAATAGATTGGATATATGAAAATATATGTACTTATATATGTTGCGTATGTATATATACATACATATGTACAAATGTAAAAATGTGTATTGAGTAAAAAGAAAGTCTAAAAAGCCCTCAAAACGAATTTCCTTATCATATCATCATATAGACATTTGTTTATATTTGTAGCTGTGTATATATAAATCCTTCTACATACGAGTTTTAAAGGCAAACAAAAAAAAAGGAAAAAAAAATGTGAACTTTAATATTTCAGATATAAACGTAAAGTAGAAAGTACAGGAACAAATTTTATATACACAATATATTATGTGTACATACGTACGAATTGCGTATGTATAAATACATATCTATATTTACATAATATATAGGATTTCATACACTTTAAGTTTCTCATAAACGCGTTTACATATAAAAAGTGCTGTCCTTTAACAGCATGGATTTTTTTGCTTGCTGTTTTATAATATAGATTTAACATCGCTATTCTTCTAAAAAATATAATAATATGAATATACATATATACTCATTTATGTCGTACATACATACATACTATATTTTAATTCTACTGCTTGCTGTTGCCGATAGTGTACTGTTTAGCTTTAAAGCGAATACCTACCCTTCCGGCTGATAACTCATTCCATATCTATATATGTACATATCTACTTACATATCTTGTATACGAATACGTATACGTATACCAAAATCTACTGCTGCAAGTACATACTGTGAATACTATTGCTTTAATATCATACCATTTTCAACCCCTTTATCTTAAGTTTACCATTCCATTTAAAAGCCATTGCTATATACACAGGCGTTCGTACATAAATGTACACATTTTGTATGTACATAATTATATGTAATCGAAATATATATATATATATATGTATGTATATACTATTCGTTTGTGCATATGTATATGTACATATGTATCACGTAATGCATGCATAAAAAAGGATCGGCATATCACCTTTAAGCTAACTCAAAATGGCTTTAAGTTCTTTAAGCTATAATACACATCATATAATGTGCGCTCTATATGTACGTACATGCACGTACTTATATGTACATATACATACATTGTACATATATTATATCGTGTTCGTACAAAACATAGTATCCTAGAATTTATGTTTGTAAAAAAGTGTAAGAGAATTGTTAGTTTGTTGGGTAAGTGTGTAGCTTTCATGATGGCATTGTTGGATATACAAAAAACAGAAATAAGGAATATACTAGATGAACGAACCGAATGAACGAGGAACGAATAAATGACGCAAGGCTGGTAAGTATGAGTTTATTCGTCTGGAATCCTTGCAATGTACCTTCCTTTTAACTCTTACTACTTTCTTTTGCTTTGCCTTTTCATGTGTACTGAGGAAATTATTCTAATATACAATACGTAAACATACATATGAATGTAATCTATATACATTCGTATATACATATACGCATACAGGATGTTTCACAAGTAAAACAACCATGCACCAGACGGGTGGGTCATGCCAAGAAAAGGAAAAAATGTATGAAGGAAGAGGAAGAGACGATATGACAATATGGAAACTTCTTGTATACCGAATACATATAATACTAACGGTCATCGTCTGGTAGGTATAATATAACTTATCGCATTTAAAATTTAAGTTGAATGACATTCATGTGCTAGATATGATTACAAAAATTATTAAATGGTTGTAACTAAATTGTGAATGATGATTCCTCTTTTATACAATTTTTTTTTATTTTTCGTTATAACGAATTACCTGACCCAGGATAAGCATTTTTCCGTGAAACACCCTGTGTATATGTAGATGTAATTATGTTTATATAGATATGCGTACATGTATATAGATACATAATTTTGTTTTAGCTGTTTGCCTCGTTCTTTTCCTTGTGTCAATGTGGTAAGCTTAGTACTGAGAACTATAAAGACCAAAGATTTGGAACAAGGGTGGCTGGCAAAATGAAGATTAAGAAAGGGTGGGTGGTTTGTATGTATGATGAAGACTTCGTATTGCCTTTAGCATTTTAGTCAATATATATATTGTTGAATGTACATACATATGTACATATATATTATGATATACATATAAAAGTATGTATGTACCTACTATTTTTTATACAGCAGCAATAGAGTTACTTGTATGTACGAATATATAGGAGTATATATACGCATACATACATATATGTATGTATATAATTTTTCTTAGATGATGATTGAGAATTACTTTATGATAAGAGAAACGAGAAAAGACGAAAGAGGTGTTGTATTGGGTATACCCATTACCCATCAACATAAACTTAAAGTATATATTGTATAATATATGTACATTGCATATGCTATAACATAGTAGATCTGTAGATAGAATGCCTGCTTGCCTAAAGATCAGAAACCGAATGGGCAAACTTTAAAATTATTAAAGTATACTATACTAAATATGTACTTGGCAAATTTTTTATATATAAAAAAAAAAAAAAATGAAAATAAAAATTAAGGAAAAAATGAAAAAAAAAAAGAAATTAAGAAAAAAATACAGAAAAATAAATGTAGAGAGAAAAAATAAAAAAAGGATCTTATGTGCTTATACAATACTTATATGTATATATGTAGGTATGTATTTTTGTACATATACATAGTATATAAGTATATAACATAAATTGTATGTGGAAAATATATAGATATATATACCTACGTATATATGTACGTATAGTGTATGTACGTGAAGTGTATGTACGTTCATGTTTATACTTTAAAATAAGTACGAATAATGTACATATAATTTTACTATATATATACATATGTACATACGTATAATAACTTATGTGTACATAACTAAAAGTAGTATATTTTTGTACAATATGATATTATTTACATATACATACATACATATGTATACATATAAGTACAATGTACAATATACAACTGATTCTGATGAAAATTCAAAAGAAAATAAACTTGGCAGAGTATTTGGCGTTAAAAATAACAACAAGAATGATGGTACAACAGCAGCAATAGCAAAACAGTGAAATAAAAGAAATATGTCAGCAAAGGGAATAAAATAAACAAAATAAAAGCAAATCAAAATGAAAAAAGGAAGGAACTTACGACAAAAGAAGAATTATAAAAAAAAAATAAATAAATACTAAAACTTATGTACCTAGTATGTTATATGTACAAAAAATAAATAAATAAAATAAAATACAAAAAACTAAAAGTACATGAAATTTTTGACAGAGTGTTAGGCCGTATGGTTTTTTGTACGTATAATAACGTATACACAAAAAATTTTTTTTAAATTTTCAAATAATAAAAATACAACCTAACCGAGTATCATTTGTACCAGGATAGGTATCTAATCATAACAAAGTTAATATCTTTTTTTTTTTTTTTTTTTTGATATGTATGAAATTATTATGCATAGATAATTTTTGGAACCCATCTATCTGTACAAGGAATTGAATACTAGATGAATACATCAATTAAAAAGGATCTGACTTACATGTAAAAAAAATATAGGTAGTATATGTACATAAAAACGTAGTTCTTGCAGTTGTCTGTTGTACTTTAAAACAATTAAAAAAATTATTTATAATACATATGTATATATGTATGTGAAAATGTACAATATTGTAACTACATACACATACATACATATGTATATGTATAGTCTATTCATGAATTATTTTCAGTTAGGGGCTTACGGAAACTGCGAAAAGTAGTACCACTTTACATCATTGCATACATATATATGTCCATATATATATTTATATGTAAAAAGCTCATCAACTGTGTGAACTGTGTGACAACTTTGAGAATTGTGGTAACACTGCTCGTGAAATGCATTTATAAGAAATTATGAGAGAAGAAAAGAGACACATATGCTTCCATAAGCCCTTAACTAAAAATAATTTATAAATAATAGACTTATAATATTATCATATACTGTTGTACATCACCTAATAGATTCATATTTTTCTGTTTTGTAAACATATTTGATTGACCTTTTTACCATGTATGTACCTAAGTATGTACATATATTTTTTTCGATATTTAATCTATATATTATGTAGGTATGTATGTTTATTTCATTTTGTAAAAATTTATTAAGTATTTATGTGATGCTTTAATTTAATTCCTCGCAGGACAATTTAAGAAAAACGAACATCATATATTTTTATTATTTTTGTTATAGGTACATTTACATATGTATGTACGTGGGTACGTATATATATGTATGTAATATAATAATATGTACAATATGTGTACCTATATGTTTACATTAAAATTATATACATATATATGTACATATTTTATATACATACATATGTATATGAATATATGTATCATGTGTATAATGTATCCATGTTATTTTGAATGTTATCCTTTGTGTACAGTGTGATATATAATAATGTATATTTGTACAACGTAAGTCTTTCTGTATACGAAAGTAGTAGTATAGTATGTAGGTATTATCTACATATACTATGTTCATATGTAGATTTAAAAAAAATATTTTCATAAGAAAGAATAGAGAATATTTTATTTGTTTTTGCTAAACTTTTGTATGTATATAGGTAGGTATATTGTATACGAAGAATGTCTCAGAATAAATGTCACAGGCACAGAATAACATTTTTCTAATATATAGACTGTTGCTGGCGACAGGTTTGTTTTTGTATCTTCCCTTAAAATTTTAAGTGGATTAAAAATTTTCGAACACATGGGATACATTATTGCATATACATGTCATACACACGTAAGTATAATTATATTATAGAGTCTCAGCTATATATACATATGTACATATGTATGCACATACATACATACATACATATATATACCTATAGTTTTGCAATAAACACATATAAGGTTAAAAATTAAATTTCAAATTCAAGATAAATTTTATACTATATATGTATGTACATATGTATGTATGTACATTATATATGTTTCGTTATACTTTTTCTGGGACACCTTGTGTACACACGAATACACACAAGGACATTTAAAAGACAAAAATAATGTGTAAACTTTCCCTTTTTTCTTTTTATTCCTTTTAATTTTTTACTTTGTTCTTGTGTAATTTTTTTATTTTTATTTTTTATTTTTTTGTTAGTCTTACTAAAAATAAGAATTATTAACAAAAAATTAAACGTAAATCTTACTTTTATAATTAACACATATGTAGGTTTATATAATGATTAACTATAAAATATCATTCATGTAACAACAAAAGTTGAAAATAAGAAAGCACATGCAAGCATATTAAACGAAATAAAAAAAAAAAAAATTCAAAAATAATTTTTGAAAAGAAAAAACTGAAACCAATTAAAACGAACTAACATTGAATTTCTTATAGACATTTTCTTGGAATTTTTTCACTTGATCTTACTAAATACATAATTTATCGTTTATTTTTTAGGTATTATTAAATTGCGAAAATAATATGTCTTTTTAGCTTAAATGGGAAATCTATTTATTCAAGCAAATTTGAAAACTGTTGCCACGAAAATAAATAATAGGATTATATATACATACGCTGATAAATTCAAGATACTTATCATAATTATTTTTAATTGCTTATTGAATAAGATTTTTCTTTGTTCCATTATACTTAATACAAACCTCAAATTTAAATATTTTTATTTTTAGATGATATTGAAATTCAATTTTATTCCCTACGATTATAAAGTTTTTCATATTTTGTTTTTCATTTCTTTTTTTTTTTTTTTTTAAATTAAGATGTTAAGAAATACGCATGTAAGAAGGATATTATATTAAAATATTTAATGTGTTAATAATTTTATTTCAAAAGTATACAATTTTCCCACAGATTTTTTCATCATGAAAAATCAAATTTTTGATTGATTTTCCGTTTAAATTTTAATCATATAGTGTTTTATGTATATAATTAAAAAAATGTAATACAAAAAAAAAGGCAAATAACAAGGTATAAAAGATTAAAATTTTTACGATAAAACATTTTTAAAATTTTTCGTTAATTATTTAAAAAAAAAAAAAAAAAAAAAAAAATTGAATATTATAACGTTTTTTAATTATTTTGAATTTATAAATTTTTGAATATTCAAGTTTAAAAATTAAAATCAATATTTTATTTTATTTACATACATTATAAACCATAGATATTATAGTGAAATTAAATTAAATTAAACAAAAATTAAAGAAAAAAAACATAGTACCTATAATAAATTTTTTTTCTCTAGGTATGAGTTCAAAAAAATGCAATTTTTATTATTTATTATAAATTTTTGTTATTATTGCTTTTTTCCATTAAAAAGAAGAACAAAGCAAAAAAAATCATTTTAATTAAAATTTGATTTTTTTTTCTATGTAAAATTATACATACACAAATATGTGCATACAATTATACATACAATGATATATATATATAGGTATACATGTGTAGAATGTATTTTATATTAAATACATTCTACATGCAGATTAGTTTACTCATTTATTTATTTATTTACGTTTTTTGATTTTTTTTTTTTTAAATTTTTAATTTAATTTTCCTATTTTATTTTATTTTATTTCTATACCTATACATTATGGACATATATCTTGGTACATATGAATAACGTTAATGTATTATATAATGTTCAAAAACAAAAAAGGAATTATTTTACGTATTTTACGAATTTTTAATTATTTTACGTATTGTAGGTACATGTACATATATATATTATATGTGCATGGAATTGATGCCCAGATCGTAATAAACGTGTCATACAATACAATAGGTAGGTATATAGAAAATTATGTACTTACATATATGAAGTTGTAAATATTATACATAAATTATAATAAAAATTACAAAAAAAAATTATAATAAATTTATGTACGTCATCGCAATTATTATAAAAAAAAGGATTCACATTATTTTATGTATACGTATGTAATATTGAACTGAAACTTTTAATTGAAATAAAAAAGGACTTTTTTTCATTTTTTTTTTTTTTTTGTAATTCAATTTAACATTAATCTACATATAGGTATTTTGTACATAATAATTCGATATATGCGTATACGCGTATAAATATTTTTAATAACGATAATAATAATTCAAAAAATCTATATTCGTTGTAATGCAGTCATATTTTATTATTTTACCTATTAAATTCGATATCATATAACATACATACTTATGTAGGTATAATATTTATCTAAAAGCTTACATGCATCATAATGCATATATACGTTAATATCCCATAAATGTTTATACGTATATATACATGTGTACAAAAAAAAAAAAAAAAAAAAAATTCTTATTAGTTATATGTATTTTTGTGGAAAATTTCATTACATGACACAACAACATGAGTACATATTTAGTATTCATTAAAAGTCTATACTTATAGTTTTATATTTTTGTTCCAGAATATATTATATATCATAAATTAAATCAATATTTTCATTTAATACTTGTTCAATATTTTTAGTTAAATAATTATTTATAAGAAAATATATGCTCATATACATATGTACATATCTATGGTCCTTTTTTTAAAATAAAATTATTGGTAATTTTTATTGAATATGTTACGTATATCTAAAACTTTTCAAAATTTTTGATTTTTAAAACCATAATTTTTTTTTTTTTTGTTATTTTGAATTTGTTGTAATGTTATTTGATGAGATATTTTTGCAATTTTTACATATAATATGGAAAATGAAATGCAAATTGATTTGTATCAATGAAGGTCTATTGCTTTAGGTTTAAGGTAATGGGTACACAATAAAAACAAAAGAAAAATCCACAATTAGGAGACTGTATACATAATTTCAAGAGAAAAAAAAAATTAACTGATAGACTAAATGACTTATTAGTACAATATATGTATGTATATAACACGACATAAAAAAATCTAGAAAATAAGGAATTAGCAAGATGTAATACTAAACAGATCCAAATAAAAAAGTATCTCATATAGAACACTGACATTCATAACATACTGTAGGGCTGATATGATACTGATAAATCGTTTGCATAAAGGTTAAAAGAATTTCATTAAAATGAAATCTGTTTGAAATTAATAAATAGAAAGTTTAAATATTAGATTTTTATTATGAAAAAATTCAGTTTGATACGTACACGAAATAATTGAGAAAAATGTTAGAGCACAAACTAAAACAATAATAAAAACAGATGTAATAATAACGATTCATGGGTTAATTAAAATTAAAATGATAAATTCCATTAAGATTTTTTTTTTTACAATGATTTCCTTTATTTATTTCCATATATATATGCATAATGTATTCATTTTTTTTTTTTCTAAATTTAAATATTATTTTCATTAGTTTTTACTTATATTTTTATATTGTGTATATGTGTATAATAAACTAACTAAAATTAAACAAAAAATAAAAAATAAAAAAAAAAAAATAAAAAAATTCACTATAATATTAAATTAATTTAAAATATATTCTTAATAATTTTATAATTTAAAATAAACATTTTTTTTCTGTATACACGTATATGTGTATGGTATGCAAGTATGGTATTCATACTACATTTAATTGTGTATTATATCTGATATTAGTATAAACACTTTTTTTTCTTGTAATAAACATTGATGAAAAAAATATTATTTTACAAGAAATAAAAGAAAAAAAAAAAAGAATAAAATAAAAATAAAATATTTATTTTAATCTTTAACTTTATATGCGGTATAATATAGAATATAAAAAAAAAAGGGAAAGAAAGTATATTTATTATTGAACATCATAATTTTAATTACCTAATTTATTTATTTTTTATCACTGAAATTAAAAGAAACAATCTATTTATTTATTTAATACATAGTATTTTTTTTTGCTTATACAAATGTGTGTGATAATGAAAAAAAAAAAATTGATTCTGTTTAGCTTTAATTTTAATTTTTATTTTATTACTTTTTTTTAAGTTTGACATGCTATTTTAATAAAAAATTTTTTATTATTATATGAATTATTTGTTATTCGATACTGAATAGAAATTTTCATAGTTCTATTGGTTCTGTATATATTTAATGCTCTATAATTAAAAAATTAAAACAAAACATTAATTATTATTTCTTTTCAAATTCAATTTTTTGTTATTTTACAACATAAAATTTTTTATTTAAGAATAATCATTTTGTATAAAATAAAAAAATATCCATTATATTTTTATTAAGAATTTAGACAAAAAAATAAAAATGTTAAAATTCATTTAAACAAAAAAAAGGAACAGATATTTAGCATAATAAAAAACGAAAGAAAATTTGATTGAAATTTTTTCAATTTTACCTTATTATTTATATATTTAAATGTTTAAGTTTATTTATTTATTTTTGTTTTTTGCTTTGAAAATTAATTCATTTATTTTGCAATTACTATCAATTTTACGTGATTACATTTCAATGTTTTTTTTTGTTGATGTTTTGTTGTTTTTTGCTGTAATTTGTGTTGTATATATTTCCATTTATTGTTAAAATATAATAAAAAATATCAGTCTTATTTAAAATATTCTATTTTATTTTATGTTTTTTTTTTTTTTCTAATAAATTTTCATATACATTTTTGTTGTTGTTTGGTTTATTTGCTGTTTGATTTTTATTTCTTTACATTTTAATTGTGATGCTATTGGATACATAACGTATGTATTAATGTTTGTTGGGATACGTGTGCTGTTTTTTTTTTTTTTTTTAAATTTTTATTTTTTTAAATAAAAATCATTTATGTATGTAAAAATGCTTTTTCTGTTTTTCTTTATAATTTTTGTTTTTGCTTAGGTTTGTTGAAAATTTCACTCATATACACATTTTTTTAAAATATTTATTAATTTTTCTTTTTTTAAAATGTTTTTTGTTTATTTACGTTTATATTAATATAATTTTTTTTTTTTTTTTTTATTGGAAAATTACAATACAAATAATAATAAATATATGTAAATGAAAAAGAACAAATTCAATAGATGAAAAAGATAAAAACATTATAAATATTGTACAAAGTTTTATATTATTATTATTATTCAAATTAAAAAATATATTTGAATGGTAACAAGATTCAAACTATATTAATACTAGCTTTCATCAAATTATAACATAATTTTATTATTATTAATTACAAAACAAAATAGAAAAAAAAAAATTAATATGATGAATTTAAATTTTTAATAGAAGATACATACATATGATTTTTTTAAACGTTTATAATTTAAAATTTTCATTTAAATAATGAATTTTCCTTTATTTATTTTACAATATATTACAACACTAAATCACTGTGTGAATGTAATCTTCCTTTTTTTTTTGTTTTTCAAAGATTAATGATTCTAAATATAAATAAATAAATTTTTAAATATTTCTCGTTTAATTATGCAAATTTTCAAAGTTATCAAAACAATTGAAATTTTTGGGAGACCAACGATAATCCCAAAATAAAATTCCCAAACATGATATTCCCAAATTTTTAAAATTCCCAAAATTAAAATTACTGAAATCATAATTCCCAAACACAAATTTCCCAAAATTCTAAACGAATTCCCAAAATGCTTCCCAAAAAATTTTTGTTTTACACTTAAAATATATCAAATACATTCGAATAATGTACAATACAAAATTCCCAAAATTCCTTTTTGAGAATTCTGTGTTTGGAAATATTGTGTTTGGGAATTATGATTTTGAGAATTTTGTTTTGGGAATTGTGTGTTTGGGATTAATGTGGGTAACCCAAATTTTTTTTAATCTAATTTTGATAAATTAAAAAAAAAAAAAAGAAAAACATTAACGTTTGGACATTTTTCTGAGAATTCTCTTAGATTTTTAATTCAATTAGTTTAATTAATTAATTTTGTGGACATTAATAACTTCTTTTTAAATTTATAATCAGTTAATAGACTGATCGCACATTAACAGATTTTTGTGTGACAAGTTGCGTTATACGAGTGATTCTATTTGTATGGGATTAAATGGGATCTGACTATCAAAAGTCTTATGAAATCTTATATATATAATATGCAAATCGGGCCTCCTTTATACATAAAATACTATATTTTTGAAAAGTAGATTTTAAATATTTAAAACTTTCGTAGTAAAAATGAAATATTTAATGCAAATTTATTTCATATTTTATATGATGTATTTTTTATTAAATAAATGTCTGAATTCTTATTTAAAAGAATTAAAATTTTATATACAAAATTGTAAAAATGGATAAAATACTTTAAAGAAAAGTAAAATTTTCTACAAAAAAAAAAAAAAAAAAAAACAAAAACTTGAATTTAATTTGCTTTTATTTTGTACAAATTTTTAATAAAATTAACTATAGGGTATGTATTTTAAACTGATGTCAAAATGAAAATACACATTTATTTTTTTTTAATTATGTAAGGTAAAATTTGAAAATATTTTACGCAAAAAAATTTGTTTGATTTAAAGCTTATGACTGTGAAATGCTTTAGAATAATAGAGATACAATTAATAAAAAGAATAAATTAAGTATAAGCATGTGTTTTCAATTGAAACCATTTCTTTTCTTTGTTAAATCATAAATAATAGCTAAGGTTATGTTTTTTTCTCATTTTTTTTTTTTTCAACTTAATTACAAGTTTTCAAAATTGCAATTGCACATATTACAGAAAGAATATCCTTGGTTACATACATATACATACATATATATTCATTTCTTTTTTTTTCACTTTCCTTAAATATTCATTTAAATAAATAAAATTTAAATTATAGTCACGCATTTCTTCATAAAGCTAGTTGTATTGAATTAATTAAAAAAAAAAAAAAGACTATTTCTTATTAATAGAACTGAACACAATTTTTAAAATTATTCATACATGTACTTAATAACTTATTTATCATTTTTATTTTTTTCTTTTTAAATAAATCTAAAAATTTGAAATAATTAAGAAATACATAAATGTAGTAATTCACATCAATAGAAAATACTAATTTCGACTCTAAAAATCAGAATGATTTTTAAAATTTTAGTAAAAATAAACACAAATTTGAATCATAATTTCAAATTTATGTGAACATTTTAAGTTGCCTATACTATTTTTAGGCTTGAAATCAATTTTGAAATTAACTTTTACTATTGATGTGGCATAGAATCTATATTTAAATTACATACTATAATTTTGTTCTTTTTCTTTTTGTTTATCAAACTCATAATGTAAGTATAAAAAATAATTTTACATTAAAAATGAAATTGATTTTGTGTTACATTCAAAATTTGTTTTTACCTTCATTTTATTTTCGTTTTAATGTTTGTTAGAATATAATTTTTTTAAATTAACAACTATTTTAAATACATTAATAATAATTAAAAAAAAAAAAATTAAAAAAAAAAGGAATTATAATTAAAAGAACTAACTAATTAACATAAGTGTTATTTTACATTCATTTTTATTTTCTTTTTAATTTAAAAAAGAAAAATGTTATCTTCATGATTATTTGTATAATTATTTTGTTTTTTTTACTTTTTTTTTTTTTTTTTTTTTACAACATCACATTTATTAAATTATAATTTGTTTTACTTTAGCAATTAATTGCTGCCGTAATTAAATATACACACATATTACATACATATATTTTGCTTAATACCTATGTAAATAAAGTGCTTACAATAAACTGCATTTGTATATTTCATTTGTAAAAAAGAACAAAAAAAAAAGGCAAAGTAAAGGAAAATAGAATTTTAAATTAAAAATTAGTTGTAAGGTAAATGAATTTTTCTATTTACCTCATATTTAGATTATAATCGAAAACAAAAAAATTATACATAGATAATATATAAAAATTATAAAACTAAATTTAATAATAATTGTTTATTTTATACAATTAATTTGAATATTGATTTCGTTTATTTAATTAAATTTTTGAAAACAAAACAAATGCAAATATAAAACTAATGCATACATACATATGTATATAATAAAAACTTAAGATAATTTAGTAAATAATTTAAATTAAAATATCTACAAAAAAAAAAAAATAAAATAAAAAATATTTGTATATATAAATATATATAAAACAGACAGTATGTACTTTAAAATATTTTTATAATTCTTATTATAATACATGATTAGTTGTAAATAGTAAAATAATATTAAATAAATAATATTTAATAATATTTATCTTCTGTTATAAGTTGACACCAAATGAATTAATTTTTACTTATTTTAATTACTTTTTCAAATTTATATTTTTATATATATTTTTTCATTTATATTCTTTCATTTTAATTATACAATATTTTTATTTATTTTATATATATATATATATATTCTTTTATTTATATTTAAATATATATATATATTATATTTATTCTCATAGTATATAGTTAAAATGCTTAACTACGTGAATCATTACTTTCACTGAAACTTTGCTCGCTCGATTCTCTACGTGTACTTACTGGTTTAGGTTTATATTCCGTAATAACAACAGTTACGGAATTAACTGTAACCTCACGTGTTTGGGCAGTTGATCTATCAACATTTTTTAATCTAGCCGGATATCTTTTATGTTTATGTTTATAACGTGATGACATTTTTGATGATGAAGATTTAGTTCCATTCGGTACACCTGAGGCACCTGGTAGGGTGGCAGCTTGTTGAGCAACTAAGGCGGAATTAAGACGCGGTTTACGCGTTGAAGTACCTATTTAAAATGAAATTAAAAAATAAAAATAATTGTTTAATTAAAGTAAATTATCAAGAAAAACAATTAACAAAACATTTACGTATGTAAAAAAAACTGAAAAAATTAATTTTGATATAAAATCTTATAAATTAAAAAACAAAAAACAAAAGAAAAAAAAAACAACAGCTAATACATTTATATTCAATCTATAACATATACTACGCTAATTAAAATTATCTGAATACCTGCAAACATTGTCCTCCGGTTTAAGACTTTTAAACTGACATGATAATATGATTCTTGAAGACTCGAGACTATTGTTTAAAAATTTTCATCGAGCCTTAAACTTCATATACATATTTGCAATTTCATTAAATTAAATATTTGTAGATTTTGAAATATTTCTACATCTACATTCAAATGATTTTTACTCTTTCTTATTAGATGAGCGAAATACATAAAAATTTAATACTTTATGTGATTAACAGACAGCTCAGATTATTCTTAATTAAAATGAATCAAGTATGAAATTTCAATAATTATTATTTGAACAATATATAATGAGAAACTGAAATGAAATAAAATTGAGAACACAACAGAATACTATGTATTTTAAAACTTCAGATAATGTAAAAATTGTTATCATTGTTCTCAGTCTCATCAAAACAGAAAAATGTACATATGTACATGAGTACATGTTTAAATCTTTTATACAAAATATATCATCCGTATGTTTAGATACATACATATATGTACATGTTTTTATTTATATTTTGTAAAGTGCACTAACCTTTTCGTACATCACACATTAAACACTTGAATGCTTCAGCTGTATTACGATATGTACAAACACTACAATCCCAACAATTATCTTCTATAACTTTTGATTGACGTTTTTGACGACGATGAAGTGGAGATTTTTTATGATCCATTTTTTTCTTTCGTTTCTTTTGAAAATGTTATAGAATTTTTTTTTTTTTTTGATTAAATAAAATTAATAATAATTTTTGAAAAATTCAATCACATGATTAAGAAAAAAAAAAATTAATAATTTACAAAATTTTATTTTGTGTTTGCTATACGGCCATGTTGAACAGTAATAGAGAAGAAAATATTGTGTGTATTATTTTGAACTTGGATTATAGTATAGTCTCTATACAGTGAGTAAGCGAAATATTCAACCAGGTCAAAAATATACGGAAAACGAGAAAGTTCATAAATATTATTGATACAGCTAGTAGTTTATACACCAGATAGGTAGAATATACAAAGTTTATGCTGTCATTTTTTAATCGGCTGATTACTCTACCCTATCAATAAACTAAAAACTATAAACCTAAGTAGCTAGTGTACATACAGTGGTTTACGTAACAGCTAAGAGATTGAATTTTACACTTTGGATTAGTGTTACAAGCAAAATACGTTTTTCTGAGCTTTCAAAGGATTATTACATACTCCTGAAATTGTTTGCCACATATGTATACATTTAAAATAAAAAGGCATACACATAAATACATCTACTAATTTTTTAATAACAAAAAAAATTTATGAAATCTTTTTTTTTTTTTTTTTTTAAAAGAAAACAAAAAATAAAAAGGAAAATACATACACATATGTTTATACATACATACATACATATAAATATATACATAAATTATTATTATTATTATTATTATTTTTTTTATAACACAAAATATGGTAACATATTGTATATTTACCGTCATTCCCTGTATTATCTTGCATTTTAAAATGTATGTGCGTTCAAAATATGTACTAATTTATACGCTTTACATACATTAAGAAATGTTGTTTGTTATACCCAATTTCAAAGGTTTTTTTTTTTAAATTTTCTTTTGTTTTTGTTAATATTATTTATTTTGTTAAATTCCAATTTCGTACGTTTCCTGCAAAATTAAATAATTTAAGCCTTATTTACGTTATAAATAAATAATATTGTAAACATATTTGTATTTACAATTTAAGAAGACAAACAAATTAATGACAAAACAATAAAAACTTTTACGTGTTGAAATTAATTGTTATGACAGTTATGTTGACATAATCGATAGTTTGCTATGATTTTATATATTTATATATATTGCACATAAAATTTTTGACATATACATATGTACGTATGATTTATCCTTTTTTTTTCTTGCTTTTTTCTAAATTAATACTACTTTGAAAATTTCTATTTTCTACTTTACTTTTTTTTTATGTATGTACATACTACATTTTTTGTACATGCATTATTTTTAAATGTATTACATATTATTATTATTATTATTATTATTTATTATTATTATTATTATTTTTTTTTTTTTTGATGATTATTAAATTTGGTACAGTTAACACAAACCTTTTCGTACGTCACACATTAAACACTTAAATGCTTCAGCTGTATTACGATATGTACAAACACTACAATCCCAACAATTGTCTTCTAAAACTTTTGATTGGCGTTTTTGTCGGCGAAGAGGAGATTTCTTGTGATCCATTCTTTAATTACTTAACAAAATTGAAAAAAATTCACACTCCACAAATAATCGCGATTATTATTATTTATCGATATAAAATCAATAACACATTCGCGATAATTTCTCCATTGAATTTTTTTAATAATGTAACTTTTATGAATTTAACAAGAACCCCTGCCATTATTTGTGTCAGCCATATTAGTATTTAATATTTATTTAGTATTTTTTTTTAAATATATTTTTTTAGTGTAGTTTGAAAACAGAACAGTCGTGAAACTTGAAACAGAAACAATAAAAAATATTGACTGAATTTTATAGAAGAAAAAAATGAACATGGAAATGGAATGTGACATGAAAGACAAAGTTTATATAAATTATAGGAAGGACCAAGTATAATAAACGTAACGGAAATGTACTGGGTAGATATAATCTCCAATTCCAATTTCAAAACTAAACAATTCATTTTTATTAATCTGAATTACATGTACACGTCTTATTACAGTCTCTCCTATGTAAAACTAAACGAATAAATAATAGGTTTTTCGGCTATGTTTAATTTATGCCGTTACGGGTTGTGGTAAATTAAATACATTGATTTTGAATTATTGAACTAATTTATTTTAAATATTAAAATGTTTAAAATTCGTTGCACATTTCTACGAATAGATTAGTATAATTCTGTGGTTTACATTTATTGTTACTAGATGTCAATAATAGACAAAATAACATAAAACTGTTTTTTATTTTTAAACATTAGAAAAATGCTTCTTTTATATTTCAGTTATTCTGTATGGGGAGTTTTAGATGATGAGACTTTTATAAGACACATATAAAAAATTGTGCCATAAGACACCGGATGAAGAAAGTGAGGCGTGTATGATGTTGCACAGTATCTTCGGGGGCTACCTGATACATGTCTCACTTCCTTCATTTGTTACACTGGAAGTACTGGAGTACAAGTTTCATTTGTGTCTTTTCATGTAAAAGTCCTACATACATATATCTGAACTCATTTTTCATTATTTACTTAAAATATGAGAGCTAAAGCAATTTCCTGTGTATAACGATTTTCGTTATTTGAATTTGAATGTTTGTCTTCTAGAATAATTCTAGGCATTTGTTTATTGTTCAATGCATTAATATAAATTGTTGATTTATTATAGAATTATAATAATTCTGATAATATAGAATTACGAATAATATTTTAATTTTAAGTATAAATATGTATGTATTGCCAAGAGATTATGTAACTAAATTCATAAAATTTTCTCGTTTTAACGACCTACGTGTTTACATTTGAAAAAAAAAAAAAACAAACAAAAACAAAATTGGTTGTCTTATCTTAATCTTACACTAGAATTTTGCCCATTTCCTCATTATTTGCCCTATTGGGCATGTATTCAACAATAAATTGCATTTATGAACTTTTATTTTATTTTTCGTAGACATTTATAGAGAAAATTCCTTTAAAAAAAAAGGATTCAATCTTCTATAAATTTTATTTTTAAGGATTGCTCAAACATTTTCTATGTAATTATATTCGTATGTACATAATATGTATACATAAGGAGTTGTAAATTTTGAAAAAAAAATTGTATAAATTTAATATCAAATAATAAATAATTTGTAATATTGAACATTATCCTGGAAAAATATTGTGTTAAACTAAATGTACACTCTTTTGTATGTAGGCCGTTGATATACATAGTTGAAAAATGCAATTTAAACTTTTTTTTATGTTTCTTTTATATGTACATATTTTTTTTTTCATTTTTAGTAGGTGTAAATAGTATAAAAAGATAAGAATATAAAATTCATAAGAATTTTAAAAGAATATTAGCCAATTAATTAAATTCTAGGAAATTCTAAGGAAAATAGTATGACTATAAAAAATTTTTTTTTAATCTAAATTCACTGTATGCCCGTTTTAAATAATTAGTGTAATTTTTTTTATCATTCCAATAAAAAATAAAAAAAAGTCCTTCAATTATTTATTCATTCTATGGACATAAGCTGAAGTAGATGTGTAACCTACTTATTTTAGTTTAAAAAAATATATGCGATATAATACACATATATATCTACATCATGAGTAGCCATACCATATGTACATACATACATATTATGTATATTCATAAATTTTATATTCATGTATGTATAATATGTGTGTATGTATATAAATTTGCAGCATTACTTAATATTTTCCTTTTGATATCATGTACCTATACTTATACTCTGTCCACTAATATTATGCACTTAAAGTCTTTTGGGAGTACCTACATATGCCTTTTTACTTCTCTCATAATTTCTAATTATTAGACTGTTTCACGAGAAGTATTACCACAATCCACAAAGCTTTCATTATACATCAGATGAATTTCTTGAATATCAATACATAGTGATGTAAAATGGTACCACTTTGAGTTATCTCCGTAAGACCTTAAGTGCATAATATTAGTGGACAGAGTATAAATATGTACATAATTAATATGTTATGTTATACGCGTACACATATTTTGTGCTTACATTATTCCTTTTTATTAAATTACATAAAGTAAATCAATTTGAAACGCATCTTCGTTTATTTATTATGTTTATTTATTTATTCAATTATATATGTACACTAATAAATATTTAAAACATACGTTATCATACATATACATATGTATGTACATACATATGTATAATCTGTAAATTATACTCATATTCGCGTATTTCAATTTTCAAAATTACAAACCTATATATATGTATGTGTGTACAGTACACGTATATGTATGTGTACATGAATGCATTTACGCAAATATGTATATGTACATATATATATACATATATGTGTATGTTACATTACATATTTTGCCAATTGTAATTGTTGACTCAAATTTATTGAACTACTTAATAAATATTGACAGTATATAATATCTGTAGGTGGCCAGATTTTATGCACCTATTTAAATGATAAGTGTAAAGATTATTACATTAAATGAGTTTAACATATGCTTAACGTTTGTTCAATTTATTTATATTAAATTTTATTACTATTTTATACTTTATTTTTTTTTTTATTCGTATTTTATTTACTTTTTGTTTTTTTATATCGATTATTTATGTGAGATCTGGTTACTATTTTTTTTTTTCTTCCTTAACAAATATTCTTATTACTTTTATGAATTTTATTTTTAATTTTTTTTTTTTTTTTACATAAGTATGTACGTACACTTTTTACACATTTAGATTAGAATTAAAATAATGTTAATTATGTTATAATGAAGTAAAATATATATTTGAAAAAAAAAAAAAAAAAAAAAGTGAAAAAAACAAAATTAAATAAATAAATAAATTACAAACATTTAAGGTAAAATTCTTGAAAAAATATAAAAAATTTTCTTTATTTTCTATTTATATACATACATTCTAAACATACATATATATATGATAATTTATATGCAATAAGTCAAGTATATATGTGGGTACTTAAATACATGACTGTATTTATAAAGTATATGTTTAGGTATGCAAATTATAACTACCTATATACAAATGAGTATTATAAATTGAATTAATGTACTAAATAAAATGTTACAAAAATATTTAAATAGACAATTTTGTATTCAATAAAATCATGTATTACATGTAATGTTTAAAAAAAACAAAAAGAAAAAAAAAATTGTCTAGATAGAATTAAATGAAGTACAAGTTAAATATTTTTTTTTTTTATTTATTGAAAATGTATTGAGACGAAAATGTAAGTAAAGATGGAAAAATGAAAAAAAAAAAATAAATAAATAAATGATATTTTAGATTTTTTTTCTTGTATGTATACATACATATATGCAATTGTATGTAAAGAAGGAAAAAAGAAAAACGATTTTATTTTTTGACTTTAAAAAATTATGTCAGTCGATTATTAAGTGCTTTTGATTTATAATGACTGGACTTTAAGCCTACACAATACAAGTAATATGTCTGCATAATTTTTTTTTATTTATTTTATTTTTATTATAATTTTGTATTGATTTTATTATTTTTTTTAAATTAGTATTTTTTATTATTATTTTAATTTGTTTTTCTTTTTTGGTTTTTTTTTTTTTTTTTTTTACTTGTTTAAATTAAAATTAAGTTCATATAACGTATATTCTTGTGTATGTGCGCATATTCATTTTTTTTTTCAAGTTAATTCGTAATATTACAAATTTGTGGTATTACGAATAAAATAACAAAAAAAAAAAAAAAAAAAAAAAAACAATTTTTATAAACAAAATTACATGTAAATATATGTGTTATTATTATGCCTACTTGTTATCTTATTCAAAAAGGAAACAAAATTATAATGATAATAGAAACGTATAAAAAAAAACGAAATGAGAAAAATATCTTGTAATTATATATAAATAATATATTTGACATTAGATACATGTAAATAAGGTGATTCTTAATAGATAATTATATTCATTGTCTTCATATGAGTATATATAAAAAGTATTCATTTAATCTTAATACACTTGAATTAAAATTTAAATGGAAATTAAATATACTAAAAAAGAAAATACAGGAAAATTAATGAAATTATTGATTTGCTCAATCCGATTCCTATTAGTCTTTCAATTTTATTTTATATTTTATTTTTTCTAAATTTATAATCTTGTTTTCAAATAAATTTGAGTAAATGTAATCGGAACTAAACATAATATCATCAAGTACACACATAATTAAAAATGAAAATTATATATTAGTAAACCTACTACTTACAAGTTTTTTAAATGCAAAACAATTCATTTTGTAGTTAATTGTATAGTATCAAAATACATACATACATATATACTCTGTCTACTAATTCGGTGCAGTTAAGGCCTTATATGGAAATGACATAAAGTAGTACCACTTTACAGTATATTAATATTCAAAAAATTCATCTAATTCAATAACACTACTCGTGAGGTGAGATGATCTTATTAGAAATTACAAGAGAAGAAAAAAAAAAAAAACATGTTATACTCCCATAAGGCATTAACTGCACCGAATTAGTAGATAGACTATAGCAATTTGTCAATTTTAATGTTTTGCACACATGATTTATGTATAAAATTTAAAATTCTATAATTTCATGTTATCTTGATATAAAGATGTGAATATTTATTTTTTCTCTTTTCATATATGGATTTTTTGAATATCATTATAATATGTATTTATGTAGATACACGAATATCAAGTACATACGCTATAACCCTAAAAATTGTTTTCAGTTTTTTTTTTTTTTTTTCATCTACTTATTAATATGTATTATACACGTGTGTGTACAAACAAATGTCTGATATCAGACAGCACATATTAAATTTCTTTTGTTTGGTATACGTAATGATTTTTTTTTTTTAAAAAAAAAAGGACATCAATGTAATAAATTTATAATTGTAATCAAAATTGATAATTTACATATTTATGCGTATTATCTGGTATTCATGTGTATTAGAATGTTAATAGAATGTTTTTTTTTTTTTTTTTTTTTTTAAATTCAATGAAAAATTTTTTAAATAATTTAACAAGGAATTTTATAAAATTATAATAAAAATTTCATTAAAAAATTTATGTAAATTTAGAAAAAAAAAAAAATTAAAATTTTAATTAAAACCACCCTGCAACATGTACATACTTACATATGTATATAGGTAAATGCATAGATTTGCATATATAAATGTTGCATTGTAATCTTAATATATGAATACATGTAAATCTGTATAAAATTTGCAAATTTATTTATTTATGATTTTTGCTTTTTCTTTTCGTTTTTTGTGTTTTTAAATAAATGTGAAGGCTGATTAAAATATTTTCTAAATTTTATCAGCAGGTGGTTTATAATCTTCAATGATCTATTAATAATATTTTATAATTGTATGTACATATGTATATATACATACATGGATGATTATTTGTTGTACGTATGTAAAATTTAAATATTTATTTACATACCTATATATATAAAAACAAAATAGACAAATTGCATACAAAATTATATACATCTACTTTATGCAATTTACATGTATAAAATGAATATTGATGTATTTATAATTACTGGTGGCACAATTTTCACGGCAGATGAAGATTGTTTTTTTTTTTTGTTTTTAAATTTTTTTTTTCTTTTTACTTTTTTAAATTTAATGTTATAAGGTAAATACAGACATAAATGGTTAAGTACATATTAGGATATGATGATAATGATGTTGATAATTATTATCATGAAAATACAAACGACATTAAACAAAAAAAAAAAAAAAAAAAAAAAAAAAATAGCAATGAAATAAATAAGATACAAACTATGCAAGTAATAGTTAAATTTGCATGTACTGTTTACCGTGTAACATTTTTTTATTATTTTATTTTTGTGCATTTATTACTAATTTGATTATTGCATATATACGAATTTAGAATGCAATATTAACACATAAACGGCTAAAATGATAAATATAAAACGTATACGTGTATATAAACACGTACATATGCATGTAAATACATACATATGTACATATGTATTTTCTTATACTATATTATATACATGCATGTAAAGAACATAAAATAATAAATGGTATTTGTAAGTATGTAAATATAGAATAAATGTATTCTCGATGATATTAGAGAAAAATAATTATATACCTAGGAATTTATAATTATATTTTGTATTAATTTATACATATATAGATACTATGTAGATATGGTATGTTAAAGTTATAGACAAACATTAAAAAATATTAAATTATCATGTTACAGAAAATTTCTTGAAATCTTTATCAGTTTTAAAAATAATGATGTTTCAATGATTAAAGTACACACATACATATGTATGTTAATTTGAAAGCATAAAATCCACCCTGTAAAATATATACTTTATACCTAATAATTAGGGAGACAAGAAACAAAATAATAATTCGTTGTCCATTTATTTACCTACATTACATGTTTATTCTATGTAATATCTTTTATATTCTGTTGTTATAATTAATGAGATGATATACACAAATTACATACAATGTATACGTACATGTACATATGTGATAGATATGATAGATATGTGATAGGTATGCATGTAATAATTTATTTTTATTACTTTTTACATACATTTACGTATACAGAGCGTAACATATTATTCATGGTATACCTATTTGTAATATGTAATTGTAAAATCAATTAAGGTCTTACTATATACATACATATGTATATGTACATTTGTATCTACATATCATCAATTTCAGTGGCAAATATTTAACACTTTTATATTTATTCATTTTTAATTCAATTTTTTGATTTGTTGCTTTTTTTTTTTTGTTACTTTTCCGCTAAATGTCTTCTTTTTGTATAGTCATCAGGTAAAACAAGTCATCATTAGTTATTTTTTATATACCTACATATTTTTTTTGTGTTTTGTCAGTACATATAATTAACGCATAAATTACTAGAAAAAAAAAATAATTATTTCCACTTTACATTTACATATTTGTATGAAATAGAAAAATTATTATTATCAGAAATTAAAATTCTGAACATTTAAAAAAAAAAAAATAATAATAATAATTTATATTGGAAGGTTAATATTATAAATGAAACCTACTGTGATTTTTATATATGCATGCATGTTTGCATATGTAAATATGTACACACATATGTACATACGTATGTACGTATGTATGTGCACGAATTCATCTTACATTTATGTATGTATGCATGTACATATATAGATATATGTACTATAAATTGTTTATGATAATAAATTTAATTTTATTATTTGTAAATCTTTACTTGATGATTTTTAATTTAAATTTATGTGTACGTAATATATAAATTATACAGTACATACATATATGTATGTACAAAATACGATGTATGCATATTATTCGATTTGAAAAGATATTTCACAATATTTTATAATGTTAATGTTAATTTATTTTCGTTCAAATAAAATTTGTAATATTTAATATTTATGCTAATAATGATAATAATAATAACAATAATAATAGTAATAATAATTGTTAAAATAATGAAAATAGATATTATATATATTTTTTTTTTTCTACTGGTTGTAGAATTATTTATGTGTAAATTTAAATAAAAATTTGATTTATCTAATGTATAATTGGAATTTTATTTTGATTATGGCAATTAGATACATTGATTATGACAAATGATTCTCATTTTTAATTTATTTATTTATTTATTTACTTTTTCTTAGAACATGTTTATGAGTGTTACTTTAATTTAATTGAAAATTACATTTATAGCATTCAAATCTTGAGCAATAACAATGAAAAAATTAAAAATTTTAATTTTATCTTATGCCGAAAGGAGTTTTTTTTTTTTGTTTTTTTAAATTTTTATATTTCATTTAAAATTCACTTTAAAGATTTTGGAAAATTTTATATTTTTGTAATTTATTTAAATTTCATTCTAAAAATTATCTTGATAGAATTAATAGAAGCAATTTATATTCGATTTTTTTTTTTTTTTATATAATCAACAATCAATCATTTGAACATCCTTTCTATAAATTAATTAAATTAATTATCTTTGTCAATCTATTTAGGATGAATTATTGTCGATGTTAAATTTTGTTTTTATAATGTACTACTTATCAATAACAAAATTTTTATTTATATAATACACAATCAATTAAATTTTTTGATAAAATTTATAAGTTGATTCTTTTAGTACGTAATAAAAAAAAAAAATGTAATAAATATAATTGAAATTAAGGATGCTAACTTCTACAATTCGAAGTAATTCAATTTGAAATTCATAAGTATGTGTACATTATGTACTCTTTAATGTGATGTAAGTAATGTAATGTAAATAATGGATAAGATATTAATATTATACATAATATATATTAGTAGACAGAGTATAAGTATATCCTAATCCTGTTCAAAATGTCGATTAAAAATTATAAACATGTATAATACCAGGCAATACATACTCGTATGTATATTATTTTGATAAAAAGTTAAGAAGAAATTTTTAATAAGTAATTACATACATATGTACATATGTATGTATGCATAAGCATATAACATATACATATGAGTATAAATATACACAGTTTTGTAAATGTATACTGTAAAAATATAAAAAAAAAATAAAAATTCGAATTTTCAATTCTGTCGAGAATATACATACACAATCATACACAAGAAGTACAGAATATATAAATATGTACATATTCTTAAATAATAATAAAAAAAAAGTAAATAAAAGATTTGAAGAAAAATAATATAAAATCAATTTAATAAATTTTCTTGTGAGGTCTATTAGATCTTATTTATTGGTAAATCTATAAAATATATTTTAGCGAACTGAAGAAAAGTAGGTACATATTTATATATTGCAGTTGTCTGACAAGTAATTGACTATAAACAATAAAGGGTGTTTTATAAACAATTTTTAGTCATTAATAATGGATTATTTACAATTAAAATGAAAATAAAAATTTATTTTCTTATTTTACTTATACATAGTAATTTATTTCATTTATTCGTTTTTTTTTTGGTTTTGTTTTTGTATTATAATCAACTTTCACATAAAAATTTGTAATTATTTAAATGCACCTTACGTTTAAAATTTGATTAAGATAAACTCTATACACAATACACATACATATACATATGTACATGTATACAAATCTACTGTATACATTATCATTACGATATACTTAAAATTTTAATAGAGTGTTTATAGAACAATGTATTATTTATATGTATTTTTATTATGAATATATGTATATGTATGTATGTACCAAGAGTTTTAATATATCTAATATAAAAGAATGTAAAATTATACACCAGCATGTACCTACTTAAATTGAAATATTGAATTTTCACGAGAGAAAGACAGCAAATCATTGAATTGAATTATCTTAAAAGTTAATATCAGAAGAATTATATCAACAGGGTGATTAATTAATGTTTTAAAAGATATGTTGTATTAAAAAAAAAAAAATTTTTTTTTTTTAAACCATTCAAGATATATTGAATTTTGTTGAGATTTTTTAAATAAGTCTTATATGGTTCATTTGTAATATTGACATAAAATCCCAATAAATCTCTTGTATACATTCATGTATGGATAATTGATTTAAAAAAAAAATATAGAAATAAAAAGATTAGAAATTAAGTGATAAATTAAAAAAGCAAAAAAAAAAAAAAAATAAAAATGACATTAACCTTGACATTAACATATACATTTTATATATACCATTGGATATATCATGTAGAATTGAACCAAATGTAAACCGATTTTGTACATATGTATGTATATGTGTAATAGATATATGTACTTCTATGTAACACTGTTATTGTGTTTTTTAAGTATATAATGTTAAAGTCTTCTTGAAAATTGACATAATTTTACATTTAAAGAATTTTATTGTACATATGTACAAATATATATGTGTACAAATTCTTTAGAAAAAAAAAAAAAAAACACAAATGAAATAAAAGGGATAAAAAAAAGAAGATTTAAAAATGTTATCTTTTGTAAAATGTACTTAAGATTTTTGAGTACCCATATATAAGATAATATATAAATCCTGTTTTATGTTAAATGATAAGTTTTTCAGTTTTACTTAAAAAGGTAAAATTTAAAAGTCCTTTTAGGTATATATGCACATATAATGTATTCACACAATAGTAACATCAAACAAAACAAAAAAAATCAAAAATAAATCGAATAAGAACTTTTGTAAGAAATTTATCTCATTATTATTATGTATATATATTTTTTTAAATAGAGTATATTAGTAACATGCATTTATGGCATGCATGAAAATACAGAAAAACCAATTGTTACATCTATTTCGTACATTATCAACTAGGTGTATTGTTGATAATGAACAATAAAATATATATATATATATATTTTTTTTTAGTGGCTTTTAATGAATTGCCCTGTTTATGTACATGCATATATACATATATTTATGTATCTGTATTAAAGTGAAACATGAAGTTATACGTTAAAAAAAAAAATATTTATTTTTGTATGTAATAGTACTTGTAAAAATGAGTGGATGCTGTACTTTTTATTATGTGTATATATGATCTTTTGGTAATTATATATACTACGAATATATGGCTATACCTATTTACGTACATACATATGTAATGTATGTACATTATGTATGTGAAATATAATGTAATATTACAGTATTATATAAAAGAAATCTGGATAAAAAGAAGCAATATTATGTCTGTTGGGTGGGCTGAGTACCAGCCCCAATTGACTTTTGTTAGGTTCATGAGCTCTTTTCTTTTAAAAAGAGATCTTTATCACTTTACAAAAACAAAATAAAATAACAAATCGAACATAAAATAAAAAAAATAAAAAATAAAAAAGTAAAATTAAATTAAATTAAAAATAAAAATACAAATAAATCAGCAAATAAAATTGGCTAAAGGAAATTAAACACGTTATATAATTGACAACACTTGATGGTTTATTTATTTTTATTTTTTTCAAAATTATTGTTTTTTTTTGTTTTGTTTTTTTTGTTTTTGTAAATTTATTCTCAATTTATAATTGCATTAAAATGAATGATTCCAAACAAGAGATTAGGTAAAATGATAAAAAGGAAGAAGTTGAATTAACTGCATGTTAACTACATAAGTATATTTAACGTTGTGTACATAAATATGTAATAAATTCATGATAAGTGCATATATGCACATTCATACATACATAAGTACAATAGTTTTAATGTGTATGAATATATTCGATTTGATTGTACACGTATTCATATTGTACCTATATATATATAAATAAACATATACATACGTATATATATGTACATATGTATGAATAATAATGGAGATGATCAAAAGATATATATCTTTAATGGAAAAGAAACATTATTACGATATTAAAAAAAAAAAAGAAAAAAAAAAAACTAAAACAAAAAAAAAATTACAAATAAAAAGTTTTCTTATATATTTTTATATTTAAAAATAACAATAAAATTTCTTTCTTTCCTAATGATATTGTACATACATATTTTCATGCATTTAAATTACATACATGTGTATGATGTCTATATGTATTTGTATTTGTTTTTATTAGATAAAAATTTTTTCTTTGGAATGCATTAGAATTTACATTTCATTACAAATTTTTATATATAATATATTTAAGTAGAGATATCTAAAAAAATAAAAATAAAATAAAAATAAAATATATTATTATAATCTTAATGTGTTATCATGAAAGTATGTAAAGGTCTCTCTAAAATTAAGATAATACATACGTTATATTGTATATTGTATAATAAGAAGAAGAAAACGAAGATGAAAAATAAGTTGAAAAAAAAAAAACAAAAAAACAAAAAAAAAAAAAATTCCATAAAGAATCATAAATTTGTCTTGTTGACCTAATTTTTTTTGTTTTCTACTTTTAGTTCTGTTTTTTCTTTTGATTTTCATTTTTCATATTCTTTCACCTTTTAACATGATTAAAAGGGGAAAAGAATTAGGGTTTCACTTGTATGATCCCATAAACTTGTCAACCGTTATCGGTACACCTTTATGTTTTATAAAGGATTTATATAGTATGTAATAGTTAAATTTTTTCAATATCATATGTACATACAAAACGAAAACAGTACATTACATATGTATGCATGTACATAGTAGGTACATTTTGTATGAAAGAGGAAAATATTATGTTAAAATATTATATATTGGTACATAGATATGTATGTTATATAGAAGAAAACTATAAAAAAGAAGGTGCATGATAAATTAAAACTTTTTTGCTTTATTCCTCATTTATTTGATATACATGCATACTTACATGCATACATAATAAACTTTATTACATTACATACATAAATATTTAGTACTATATATAGTATAAAATATGTGTAATACAAAATTGTAACGATAGAGATATACATACATATATTATATAAATATGATACAGGTCAGGTATTATTATAAATATTATGTGTGTATGTATTTATTTTACTATATACATATGTATATACAATATATAAATGTTCATTGTAATTTAAACTGTGATATAAAATTCAAGAAAAATGTAAAATAAAAGAAAATAAATAAAAAAGCGTTGAATTTTATAAAGTAAAAAGATAGCCATTATTATATATAACACATGTATCTATTTACATGTACATTATTTATACATATATATACATATTATATATGTACATATCTGATAGGTGTACGTCTAGCATATATACATATGTACATACATATATGCCATGTACATACAGATATTAAAGCAGCAGAAGAAGAAACGGAAAGAAAAAAGAACTTGTCGCCTACGTTTTATTAAAGTCTTTTGTATTTTTAAAAACAAAGTGCGCTTGTTGCATTGAAATGCATTTAGATACATATTATATTTATAAGTACATTTGTACGTGAACAATCATCTCGTTTGCAATAATTGTATCATATGTAATATACGTGTATTAAATTGTATAATGTACCCGTATACACAAACATATGAAAAATTATTTTTTTTAAAAAATATATAACAGAATTATAATAATATAACAGAAAATGTCTTTATATATTGAATATATGTACATATGTACATATGTACGGACAATGTATAGAAATAGTCATATATACATACATATATATGTATAACATATTTATACTCGTGTTTAATGGATAAGACTAAAACGATATAAAAGTTCGGTAGGAGGACTCAATTTTTCTGACTTTGATTTAACAGAAAAAAAAAAAAAAAGAAAATAAAATAATATAAAATACTCACTCATTCCATTTTACTATTTTCGATATCAGTTAATAGATTTATGGTAAAATATTGTTGAACATGTTTATCGTGTTTTAATTTAGAGAAATATTGACAGTTTTATAGCCCTTCAAATTGAGTGCTAGCCGATTATTATTATTATTATTATTATTATATTTAAAATTAAGAGAGTACCTATATTATATGTAAAATACATACATAAATATTATATTGATATTTTATTAAAAATATTATGAGAGATTTTTGTACAATATGTACATAATAAAAACATATTATTATTCATGATATTCAATTATATAAATTTTATGATTTTCATTTTGCACATAATGTAATTTTTTTTTTTTTTTTTTTAAACAAATATTTATAACAATATACAGGATAAAAGTTTAGGTCTCTTGTTTTATTTTTATTAATTTTTTTTTTTGTCTTTCTTCAATATCCTGAAAATGTATAAAATAGCTGAAATATATACCTATTGAATAATTAAATATGGTAAGAATGGTAATTTGGAGTTTCAGGGTGATCAGTCGTTGGAACATAGTTGGAAGTTTGGAACTAACCATGGTTGGAATATGGTTGAATGATATATTGTCATGTGCATATAGATAGATAATTATAGGTGTATTTACTTTCTAAATTTCTTTAAAAAAAAAAAATAATAATAAAAAAAACATTTAAAAAAAAAAATCTAACAATTTTTTATGTATTTCAAAATTTTCATGTTTTAATACTGATTAAATTTTGATAAATTCAATTTTAAATTAATGATGAATATGTAATGTGCATATGCATGTATAACGTCATTTGGTAACATGAACCGATATATAAATCAATAAAATTAGACAAAAAACAAAACTTATCAATATTATATAAGGTATGTACATATATACCTTAAATGAAAATCAAATCTGGTGTTTTTTTATCTTTTTTATTTTTAAATTGAATAATTTTAATTAATTGCCAAGTATTTACATTTATAAAGTGTAAAATTTTTACTTGAAATTTAATTAAAAAAACAAAAAAAAAAAAATCAAATATGTAGACAATAATAAAGATACAAGATTTATTACATACACGGACTATCCGATGCAACGTACATGTATACATATGTAACATATTATATGTAAATCACTCGTATATTAAATCGAGTATGTAACGTTGTTACTGAATATATTAATTGTAAATTATATGTAAGTAATTATGTGTATAGTAACTATCTGATTTACAAGGTGATTAATTTTTCTGTAAGTGGCGCTAATTAGTTTGTCAACATATAACATCCAGTTAAACGCCTCTGTTCAACTTGAAGTTTTTTTTCTGTTTTTCTTTTTTCTTCTTATTTTATTATTATTATCATTTAGTTGTTGTTTTTCTATTTCTTTTTTTTTTTTTTTTTTATTTGTTTAAATTTTGATTACAATTTTATAACCAAATTATAAACATAATACAAGTCTATTAAAAGTATAACAACATAATATACATAAATTTAAACTTGTAACTGTATTTAAAAAAAAAAAAAAAAAAATTTTATGTATATGTATGTATGTAAAAATTTTATGTGAAAAAAAAAAAGGGAAAATAAAGTAACAAGGAATTTAAATAAAAAACCAATTTATTAGTAGTATAACACGTATAATCACCTATTTTACACTTGTAATAATAATAATAATAATAAACATTACATACTCGTAATTTTTGTTTGTCTACGTTGTACATATGTATGTAAAATATGTTGTTATAAAGCATCTTTTTATCATGTTTTTCATATTCATATATATTATTTTGTACGAGAATACTGAATATTTGAAATGAAAATAAAATTTTGTCTTAGTGCGAGTGCATGTAAATAACACATGTACTATGTCTGTATGTATTTACATTTATTTTCAATTTCATTTCATTAATAGTCTGTTAATTACATAATCATATTGAAAATTTTTAGATATTGCAAAAATGCCCAATATAAAATGTTGATAACATTGCTATGAGGATAAACTATTTCATTTTTTAAAGATAAAAAAAAAAAAGAAGTAAAATCGAGAAAAAAAAATCCTTTTTATAGTAAAATTAATTAATTAATTGTAATTATTATTATATAAAATTTTATCTCTTTTTTTTTTTGTCTACAAACAAAAAAATTGCTAATTATACATGTACAGGTGCAGTATTATTTTAATATAAAATATTTATGTATGTAAAAAATATGATAATAAAAATAACACTTCATGGGTTACTTCAATCGCAGTTTGAAAACGATGAATTTTTTCAATTACATATTATGTAATATGTAAGATGATCAAAGAGAATCTATGTATCTTGTCTACCATAATGCTCAGTGCTATCGTTTTCCAAAACCTGAAAGCAGTATTATAACACTTTCGAAAAAAGTACTTTTTAAATTAAATTTCCTAATTACAACATTTTTATGCTTTTGTATATTTTCCTTTAAAATTTTTGGCATGTCTCATGTGCACATAGCAATATCACATAGCATACTATTTTAGTAGCCTAGTCAGTTTCAAAAGCATAAATGATAGTTGGTAATTGTTATTCAGTTCAGTTGTCTTTCGGATGTAAGGGAAGACGGTCATGATGGGTGGTATTATAAAGTGGCTCATGAATTTTATTTTCATAGTCGACGCATGGAAGAGATATTTAAGATTTAGATTTCAAATCCATTAATAATTTTCTTTGTTTTATTATATTTGAAAATAAAATTAATACATATTAAAATAATTTCAAAAAGCCAAACGATAGCACTGATAATGCCTACTCAAATACAATATACATACATACATGCATAATTCATATATGTATGTATATAAGTATTTTATACAATTTACATATGAATTTTACATGATATTATATGTGATATACATATAATCAACATATAAATTATTTCAATGCATATATAAAAATTATGTATGGAATTGAAGAAGTTGATGTCTAAATAAGAATCTATCAATAACTTTCAATCTGGTTAATTACAATCATCAAATAATTTTTATTTTTTATTACTTGTATATTATTTGCCCACATACCTGATTTACATGTAATGTACAATTAATATATTATGTATAAATAAATTAAATAATTAAATAAAATGAAATAAAATAAATTCATATGCGTATGTTTTAACACGCATATTATACATGTATGTATTATTACATACATATGTAGAAATGTATAAATTTTTATTAAAATACATATCAATGCTTATTTAAATAAATTTTAAAATGAAATTTAATAAATATGGCATAAACATGAATTATTTTCTTGTCAAAAGATAAATTTTTGATTTAATTAAAAAATTGTATTTAATCTATTTGCAATAATTACATCGTTACTACATGTTTGTTATTTATTTGAAATTTTATTTAAAAAGAAATGAAACGATAATAATTTTTTATTATTAGTTTTTAATTAAAAAACTGTATTTGTATCCAAAAAAAAAAAAAAAAAAAAATAGATATTACATTGTTAGAAGGTAATCAACTTAAATAATTTTATTTAATATCCGTGTACTATTTTAACTGATTTTACATAGAATTACTTGAATCGATGACAATGTTATAAATGCATGGTTGAAAAATATGAAAGTTTTAATTACAAAATAAAATAAAAAACAAAAGACTCAGCCAGATATATGATGACGAGTTATGATGATTAGTTCAGTATATTAAAGGTGATACATACATAATTATGTCGATGAAGAAAAAAAAAAATGATTCATATAAAAGAGAATACACATTTTCTGCAAATGTAAAAAAAACTTCAATAAAGAATCATTATGTACATACATACATACATATGTATGTGTAAGTACAGTGATCGTTATGCATGTATGTATGTATGTATATAATAAAAATATGTTATTGAATTTCTTCATTAATTTTATTCTATACTCTGTTCACTAATATTATGTACTTAAAGCCTTATGGAGGTTACTTAAAGTGGTACCATTTTAGATCACTATGTATTGATATTCAAAAAATTCATCTGATATATAATGAAAACTTTGTGGATTGTGATAATACTGGTCGTAAGACAGTCTAATTAGATATTATGTATTATATTAGATATTATATATTATATAAGACTTTAAGTGCATAATATTATTGGACAGAGTATATATACATATGTCTACATACATATATGAAAATTTCTGTACAATTTTATATAACAGCCACACATATGTACATGTACATATAACAGCCACAGATTGATATTCACAATTATTGTATATACATACATATGTATATACATATACGTAATTGTAGTACTAAATATAATTATTGTACATATAATAAAGTTTTACTAAATGGAATTGTAATGGAATTTAATCAATAATCATATATAATGAGTATTTTGAATGATATAATAAATTACACACTATGTAACATCAGTAATGTTTATAAAGTTTAAGCTTAAAATTTATTTATTTATTTATTTTTTCTTTATTTTTATTATTTTTTATTCTTCTAAATAGGATAATAAATTTTTATCGATTTTATTGATTGAATTTAATGATTGATTACATGAATTTTAAAAAAGACCATAACGATTAAAATTTCTTACTATACACTTTTATATAGTAAGTACATATAAAATTTATTTTTGTAAATAATTTTATTGCATTTTTATTTTATTTATTTTTCTTTTGAAATAATGCAGTTTAATTTTGATTTGTATGTTGTTTTTTTTTTTTTTTAAAATGTCCGTCTATATACTTGTACATATTAGAAAAATTTCAGTACTTTAAATTGAGACTTGGTGTACATTAAATATATAAATATGTGTAAATTATATGTTTTCATTGATGCTTTTTTTCGTATTGTTATTTCTTTTGTATTTTATGTGTATATAGAAATTTAATTTGAATCTCTGTTTTTTTTTTGTTTTTTTTAAATAAAAATAATTAAAAAAATCTCACATTTATATCAACATTTGTGTGTATGGAAGATATATGCGAACATTAAAATAAAATTTTTTTATCCTCTAGACCGGAACAATATCTTTTTTCCTTTCTTTTATAAATTTTCTTTTTTTTTTTGTATTTTGTTATATTATTTGTTGTTGTACAGATACTTTATATTTTGTATATTATATACAATATTTTGTTTTTTTTTTTAAATAATTTACCTAGAGTCATGTTTATACCGGATGCTCTTAAATAACAATCGCAGAAAGGGGACAAAAATCAGCACAGTACAATCATACAATCATACATATATATATGTACATATTTACGTACTGTATATGCAAACAAACACATATACATTTATATATAGATAAATCGTAGAATTTGAGAAAATGTATTATTATAAAATTTATTTATAAATATAAATTTTAGTATGAATGTGTATACAATTATGTATTATATGTATATTTTGTATTGTATATTTGGTTGATATGAACATTCTCTGAAGCATAACATCTCATTTTTATTTTTATAATATTCACATATATAGTACATACATAAATGTATATTATATCCATAAATTTATATGTAAAACCATTCTGTTACTGCACTATAAAAGAATATATACATCAATACAAAAAAATTTACATAAAATATATATGGTTAATGTATTGTATATGTATGTATATGTGTGTTCAAATATATATTTTAATAACAAAAACATATAATTACATATTAAATACAGGGTACATCTTTATGATTAATGTATTAAAAATTTTAACCACAATTTGAATTTAAATATATATTGTGAATACACATATACATATATATACATATAGATATGTATCTGCATCTGTGTAGAACGAAATTCACAAAAATGTATTTAATTTTCATTTTTTTTTTTCTAGCTAAGGGTTATATTATTAAAGGTAATAATTAATAAATGAAGTTGTTTTTTTTTTATTTTATTTTATACTCTGTCCACTAATATTATGTACTTATGGGAGTACATATGTCTTTTTTCTTCTCTCATAATTTCTAATTAGACTGTTTCACGAGCAGTATTACCACAATCCACAAAGCTTTTATTATATATCAGATGAATTTTTTAAATATCAATACAAAATGATCTAAAATGATGCCACTTTAAGTAATCGCCATAAAACCTTAAGTGCATAAAACTAGTGGACAGAGTATAACTTTTATCATTTTTTTTTATTCAATTTTATTTATATGTAAAAGTTTTCAAATGAAATTTTTTATTTTGAGTAGTTCTTTTAACGTTATTAATAAACAGAAAAGTAAATAAAAGTTATAGATTACAATATGAAATTTAATACTTTCAATTTCATATGAATAGAACGTTATTTTTTTGTTTGTTTGTACATGTAAAAATTTAATATAATACTATTAGTTATGAAAAAAAAAAGGAATATTGCCTAAAAGAATTTCAAATTAGCTGTATTATTTAGTTTTTTTTTAAAAAAAAAAGTAATGATATGGTTGTAGAAAAGAATAATCAACATTGTTGCAATGTTATGAAAAAAAAAAAGAATACACGTATGCATTCACATAATGCATACACGTGTATATAGGTAAAATGTATGAAAAGGATTTTATTTTAGGTAATAATCTAAAACTGCTCAAATTTCATGTTTTGTAGATTTTCTTCTATTTTTTTTAAGTTGATAAAATTGCAATTTATTTCCGGTATATGATTGTATTTACTCATTAGGGAGAATAAAAGGAAAATGTAATCAAAAATAAAAAGAACTCTCTTCTTTTATGCTTCAAGAATTAATTCATTGTAAAATTTATTTTCAATTAGAAGTAACATACGTAATTTTAATGTTTCTTCAAATTTCGTTAAAATTCATATTAATTTCAAAAAAAAAAAAAATATATATATGTATATAAAATTTGTTCCGATTGCTTTAGAAAAACTAAAATTTTTAAGAGAGCACTCTATTACATAATAATTAAAATTATTTAAACAGTCGAATGTAAGTAAATCATTATAATGTTATTAGTATAATTTTAAAATTATCTAACAAATTTGAAAAGAAAAATTTACACATTTATCCCTCTTTGCTATCCTTTTTTTTTTTTGTAACTTTATATAGAGGTATATAAATTTTTTTTTTTTTTTTTCATATAGGAATAAATCTATTTTGTTAAATGAAATAATTAAAAGTTATAGAAAATTTTCAAGGTGAAACAAATTTGTATTATTCATGATTTTCACATTCATTAAATAAATTTTCATTTCATTCATTTATTTCATGTAGATGTAACATGCATATAACGTGTACATGTACATATGTATATGTTATGCACATAACGTGTATGTATGTTATGTATTATATTCAAAAAATAATAGATGTATATATTTGAATCACATATAAGTACATAATTGGAAAAAAGAAGTGAATATCTATTAATGGTATACTGAATCTATTGTAGAATATTAAAAGAATACACATTCATATACATATAGAAAAAAAAAATGTATACGATAGCATATCGTAGGTACTTACACCCATAGCTGAATTTAAAATACAAAATAACAAGAGAATACAAATTGTATAGGAATTGAACAAAAGAACAAAAAAAAAAAGAAAAAAAAAATATATTGTTGAATTATTTGAAATGGAAATTGATACATCTCTCTTGAATTATCATAAATTAGAAGTATAGCAAACTGAATTAATACACCAATGCGTATATACATATGTATGTACATTATACACAATTTTACAAATTAATGTTAAATATTTAAACTTGGAAACGTTTCTATTTTAAGAGATATGTATGTACCTATATCTGCACGTACATCAGTTAACAATTTAATTTGATGGTTTTTGTTTTTTTTTTTTTTTTTATTTCTAAATTGTACATGTAAATCTATCTTTAATACATTTAATAAATATCTATATACATTTGTTTATGCAAACGTTATACTGTTTGTGTATACGTATACCCAATTCATCATTATTTTTTTGCTTTTAAATTATACATTTTCCTATTGATTACGTATACAAAAATGAAATCATTATCTAAATTACAATTGTGTTGATTTTATGAATGGCTTATTATTTATTTATTTTGTTCATTCATACAATTTGATACAATATATAATTACAAAATGTACATATATACATGTAAAGCAAAACAAATCTGATTAAACTAAAGGAACACAAACCAAAAAAAAAAAAAAAAGAGGTTGGGATTAAATCAATTTTTTTTTTTTTTTTTTTAAATTTTCGTTGTTATGAGCATACGTACATTAGGCTGTTATTTTTCATTTCATGTTTCTGCAAAAATTTCTATTATAATCATCTTTTCATTATTTATTTTCGTTAACTTTTTATTCAATGAATGTACAAAAAAATCGATCAGTATTTGTAATAATAGAATTTTAATGATGATTATTTTGTACAAAATGAATTAATGAAGTTCATACATACATATTTGAGCAAAGTATGTACAACAATATATCAAATAAATGCATCATATCTAATTATTATTAAATGAGTATGTACTTATGTATTTACAGACTTGTAATTTTTTATGTTTCTATTATCAAAGAAAATATTAATCAAATTTTCTTTTTTATTTGTAAATTTTTATTCACTTTAATTAAAAATAATTTTAAAATATTGAAAATTTTGTTTATTGTGAATAATTTTAATTATAATAAAAGATAAATTTTATTAAAATTTAAATTAAATAATGCTCATTACAGAATATTTATACAGAAATTTTTTTTTTGATGTATACTCTGTCTACTAATATTATGCATTTAAGGTCTTATGAGAGTACATATGTCCTTTTTCTTCTCTTACAATTTCTAATTAGACTGTTTCACGAGCAGTATTACCACAATCCACAAAGCTTTAATTATATATCAGATGAAATTTTTAAATATCAATACAAAATGATCTAAAATGATGCCAATTTAAGTAATCACCATAAGATCTTAAGTGTATAATATTAATGAACAGAGTATAGTATGAAATTGTATTCAGACAAGTATTATATATATATTTTTTTAAATTTTGATTTTTTATAAAATATGTATAGGTAATTGCATTATTTCTTTGTTTGAATTGAAAGAATGTGATCGATCATAAATAAATCATTTATTAATATTCATAATTTTTCTATACGTTTTCACTTCATTATTTCTTATGGATTACTTAATAATAATGTCATTGTACATAATATAATGTGTAAGCTTTAAAGTACTTCTTGTATATGAAATTACATCTATAAAATGTAAAATGTATTAGAAAGAAAATATAAAAATGAATATGAGATATGTATGTATAATAAAAGAAAAATAGAAAATCAAAGTGAAAAATGAGCATTAATGAATAACAAGTAGCATTTAAAGTAATAAGTTATCAAATATATTTTACTGTCAAATGTTATTTATGAATATTATTTTTATTTTTTAAGTAAATGAAGAAAAGCGCAAAGGTGTAAAAATACAGGGTAATTATAATATTATATCTTATAATAAAAAACTGGTAATTTAATTTACATATGTATATGATATACATATGTACATGTGTATATGGTTCTGTAGAAAAGTATGAAAAATTATTGATTTATTATTATTAAAATTACTTGTATTTAAAAGAACGTTATTAAAGGTCCTTTGAAAATTGCATATAATGAACTAATCGAAATTTTTATAATTACACCCGTTTTTTATACATACATACATACATACATATGTAAGTACAGTTAAATCATATTACATTAAAAACATGAATTACTTACATACGTACTCACATATAATATTGTTCATACATGATTTTTCTTTGTATATTTTGTATAAAAATGATGTTCATATACATATGCTTTTAAAAATTGAAAAAAAAAAAAAAAAAAAAAAATACATATTTTTCTTCTCTTCAAATTATGAAAACTTTTTGATTGATTAGTAGTCATTTATTCTAATGTAAGGAAAAGAATATCTAATAATGTATTGAATTGAGATTTTTTGTTGTTGTTGTATACTGTACCTGACTTTATTAAACATATATACATATATGTAAGTGCATGTATGTACATATCATATAATACTGCACATATGCTATCTTTTTATTTTATTGTTTGTATGTGTGTACATTTATTTTTATATAATGCATTCTTCAATTTAAAAACACATCGATATATACACAAATATGTATAATATGTATTCTGTTTTAATATAAAATATATAAACATATACATTTAAATTTTTTGCAATCAAAATAATTTTGTAATTTACTCATTTTGTACAATTTATTTATATCGTCGTATATTATTGTAATGAATTATTATATTATTTATAAATCACATTAAATTGTAACCGTAATTCAATTTTATACATAAATATCTACATATGTATGGTATTTATTTTTTCAACAATAAAAGTAATAAATGAATTTGAAGACTATAATCAATTTTAATGCATACATGAAAAACATTTTTGTTTCTATTTTTTTTTTATAAATTTTTGATTACCTATTAGAATGAGGTCATGGCCTTTTAAAAATATTTTATTAATAATAGGTAAAAATATGTAGATATAAAAATTGAAATAAAAGATTAATATATGTATGTATGTAGCACACTGTACTTTCAAATATTCATATGTAAAATTGAATGTACATACATACATATGTATGTATATATTATAAGGTACACATTCAATTAAGGAAAACAAGGATAATAAATTAAATCACATTTATTAGGGGAATAATTTCAATTTTCGGAATTTGTTCAAAATTTAATTTACATATATACATAGTAGAGGTGTACGCCCACTTGATGTTCTCTATCAAATATAATAATTATGCATTTTGTTCAAAGTTTTTCATGTCATCTGAATAAAGTACAAAAAAAAAATTTGTTTTTCATATTGTTTTTATTTCTAATTGTTTTAAATCATTTCAAATTTTTTAAATATTTATACGAATAAACACAGTTCTCAACACATAAATATGTATAATATTGAATTTATAATGGTAAAAATCTTCTTTTGATCAAGGTAACCCAAAATATATTTAAATGTACATATGTATGAATATGTGTATTTGTAAAATATGCAAATTTGGTAATTAAAAACAAAGAGAAACGAAAATTAAAAATTATGCACAAATTCATGTATGGTAATCTTTTATACTTATAATAGCATTTTATATTCAATGCGATCGAATACTATGAATTTTTTAATTTTAGGGTGCAAAAGAATCATAAATCAATTTATGGTTTATTCATTTATTTTTTTTTTTTTGTTTGGGTTAAGATGAGATGTTTACCCTTGTCAATAAATTCAGATTTATATAAATGTATATGATTGTTCTTTTCTTGATATAACATTCGATGACTAAGTCAGTTATATTTTGACAATGTATCATACATATATTCATTCTGAAGACCTAACCCAATTCTAAAACATCCTTTCTATTTTTAATATTTATTCATTATATGTATTTTCAGTTATTTACAGTTTTATGTGATTTGATTAAAATGAGATTAATAAAATCGAGATAAAAAAAAAAGCAATATATATGCATATAGTAAATGCATTTATTGAACCTTGATTCATCGTGTAAACATTGCTAATTAAAGTTGTAGACAAAATAAGACAACGTCGTGACATTATTTGTGCCCAATGTATAAGGTTAGCCAAGATGTCACGATAATGTATGCAGTTTTCTTTTTTCCCAGTCTTTTATACCTGGCCAATTTGAATTTATGTGCATATGCGCATCAAACTATATACACATTAACGGTAGCCAGTTTTTTCAGTAATAGTAGTCAGTCAACAGAAGTAGCTAGCATCTTGTTATTTCCGATTCAGACAGAATATGATTCCGTATCTGATGAGCATCATCGTCACCAGTATCATCATTTTCATCATCATTGTCGTCGTCGTCATCATCAACATCATCATAATCACCAACAGCAACATCAGTAACAGCTTAACAATAATATACATATGTATGTATGTATGTATGTACATAGCATTAGCAGCAGCAGTAGCAGCAGTAACAACAACAACAACAACATTTTCAAAAGCATCATATAAGGCATCAATACAATTGAATATATGGGTTGGGAATCTCTCACTAACATGATACTGGCAAGTTAGATTGACCAGGCGCTGGCTGGCGCAGGTATACCTCTTCAGGTAACCAAAATCATGGTCTAGTTCTTGACGGTCGACCAACCCGTAATGTTGTTACTTTTTATTTTGTATATCTTATAGTGCATTGCGTTATAATATTTAAAAGTATTTTAGAGTGCACGCGGCATTATATTTTATAATAAATTACGGTTGTACATTTTATCTAGGTTTGAATTTAAAATGATATGTTGTGTGTAAACGAACGAAAATTAAACAATATAAATAACATATCATAATAAATCAAAAAAAAAAAAAGGATTTAAAAGTGATTTAAAAATATATCATCAAATTGTCATCCCTATATATATATAGCTAAATATATACGATATATAAAACATGATCGTATTAAATATAAATATGATATTATTATTACAAAATTACAATTATATTGATTACACGGATTATATTGTAATTTATTAAAAATGTGTTTATAATTATTGTTTAACAACAATTTAAGAAAATATATAAAAATGAATAGAATGCGCATAATCAGGATACTTTTTGAATATTACGAATGATCTGGTCATTTTTATTTCATTATGTTTGTGTAATAATCAAATATATTGTGATGATATGTAAATAAATATTAAAAATAATAATTTATATAATTACAATTTAATTAATGATTTTGAGTGAATTGTCTTGATTTTTCTTAATTCATAAAATTAAATTAAATTATAACAGAAAAAAAAAATAAAAAAAAAATAAAATTTATAACAGAATAACATTTTCGTGAATTATCATATAAGCATATTTTCTGTTTGTTTATACTACGTATATTTTAATTTTATTAATTTATTATAATAAAAATATTATTAATTTTTTTTCCCCCAAAAATAACTATGATAATTAGTTCCCAAGGTGAAACTCAAGTTTTCTTATTATTTATTTATTTATTTTTTTTTTGTTTCTTATCTGCATTATAATTTGTTCTTTTTGTTTATAAGAATTAATTTTTTTTTTTTTTTTTTAAATCAAAACTGTAGATAACAAATTTTTATTTTTTTTACTAAAATTAATACAAATTTATGTGGGGTAATATATATACAGAGAAAAGAAAAATAAATGAAAGAAAAAAAAAAATCGATACAAAAAACAACAAACAATTTTATTCTATTTTTGGTATTTAAATAATAATTGTGTGTTATATTATGATGATTTGGTTAATAATGATGATTTCAGTGATCCCAATCTTGTTAACATATAATTTTTCAAATCATCGATTTTAACATTAATCTCACCATGTATCTTTTTTTTTTTTTTTTTTAAAAAGATCAATTTGATCTACGACAGCGATCTAAAATGTTTCACATCCCATAGATGTTATTATTATTATTATTATTAACATTTATTTTTGATAACATTCTGTGTACATACATACATAGGTGTACATACAAAAAAATACATGCATATGAATAGTATATAGATACACATTCATTGTACGTTAAATTGAATTTAACAAAAAAAAAAAAAAAAAGGAGTAAATTATATACATATGTATATTACATTCTGTTCACATAATGTTCAAATTATACATAGTAAACAATTCTATATTATATACCAAATATTATTTGGCATCCATGAAATTTTTATTTTAAAAATGAATATTAAAAAAATTTTTTTTTTCATTTTTTTTTTTTTTTTTAAAGAAAATTACAGATACCAAAAATACCTAAAATGAAATATGAATATAACAAAAAATATTTTTTTTTGATGAAAAAAAAAACAAAAAATACGAAGTTCATAAATAAAACAAAAATAAATATAAAGAGAAGAATAAATTGAAACTTTTAAAAAATCGAAACCTTTTTGTTGAAAGAATAACTTTTAAATTGAACATTTATCCTATAATAATAAAAAAGCTATATAGAACGTTTATGGCATGTTATTATAAGTAATATAAGGTCTACTCGTATACATATGTATATCTGTTAAATTGTATTTTAATTTTCCCTCAAGTTCTTACATATATGTGAAAAAAAATTGCATGTTTTTACATTTTATTTTTTTGTTTTTATTTTTTCTTTTAAATATACATTTAAATTCAACATTGAATTGTAATTTGTACACATTTTTCTATAAAAATACATAAAAATAGTATTATAACATAAATATAAAAAAGAACAAACCAATTTTAGGCTATAAAATCAATCTAATTTACCCCATTATTTATTTATTAAATGCTATGATTTTATTGTCACGAATGTACTTATATTTCATACATAAAACATTACAATATGTATATATAGTATATAATGTACAAATAGATAACTTTTAATTATTTTCAATTTATCACGATTCAGTGGAAAAATAATATTTGTAATATATAATTTTGATATTAATTCACATTAAATTGTTGCTAAAAAGAAAATATAAATATAAAAAAATACAATAATTTGTATGAAAAAATAAATTATAGAAAATATTACATGTGTTATATGTATACATACACGTTATTTTCATATATGTACAATTAGTATAATTTAACGTATGTATATGAATAGTACATATGTAATATGTTTTATCTACGACTTTATAAATTTATTATTATTATTTTTGAATATTCATAATGATACATTTTACAACATATGTACATTAGCATGGAATGTACATATTATAATTTGTGATAATACTAAACAAAAAAAAAAAAAAATTACCATTAAAAACTTAAATTAAAACGTTCACAATGAAAACATTTGTTTTTTCTTCTTTTTTCAATTGTTGAAATTATATTTTAGAGTAAAAATCAAATAAAAAATTTTTATTTTGTATTTTTCTTTTCTTTTATAAAATTGGAATTTTTTTTGTTTTTTGTTTTTTTGTTTTTTTTTTTTTTTTGATTTATTTAAGTTGTTCACAAAAGAATTCTTTTGTTATAATTTTTGTTATATAAAAATGTCCAAGAAAGAAAAAAACAAAAATTAAATAAAAAAGAAATTAAATGTAAAATAGCAGAAAATGATTATCAAAACCTTTTGTTTAAAAAAAATAATTTCATAAAATTATCATATCTTTTTTATGAATCATTTTTACTTTGAAATTTTTATTTAACCCGAAACAAGAAAAAACCCCTTTTTTTTATTTAAATTTTTTCTCATAATTAAATAGAATGAAAAAAAAAATAATAATAATAAAATCATGAAAATAATTAGGAGGAAAAATATTTAAAAAAAAAAAAAAAATAAATAAATACTCTATATGAATAAAATTCAACAAGTTGATTATATTCAGTTAACAATTCATTATACTATGCAAAACTGGATGATTGATGTAAATTAAAATTGTCAACAGTCATAACATATCTAAATATGTCTAATATAATTAAAATAAATGTAGTTAAAAATTTCAAAAAAGTACTTCAAACACATATAATTAAAAATAAATATTACAATTAAATTTGGTACAGACAATAATAATAATTTATGATTCAAATATAAGAATACTTAATAGTCATCATGGGAATGAAATTTGATTTTTTAACATTTTAAATTTCATAGATTCATGATAATAGTTAAATATTTATTTTTATTTAATAAAAACAAAAATGGAAATATTTTATAGTCTGTTTACTAATTCAGTGTAGTTAAGGCCTTATGGAAATGACATATAGTATGATCTTAAAAATATTCATCTTGTATTATATGATAACTTTACGAATTGTGGTAACACTGCTCGTGAGATGATTTTATTAGAAATTTTGAGAGAAGAAATAAGATATGCATTTTCCATAAGGCCTTAACTGCACCGAATTTGTAGACAAACTATAAATTCGTATTAATTTTATATTTTCCTAATTTAAAAAGTTTTTGTTTTCCTTATTTTCTTTTTCTTTTGTAGTATATAAGTTAATTATAATTATTTCGTTTTTTTAAAAAAAGAATTCAATTAAATACATCAAAGGACTTTTATATTTTGAATTATTAATAAATTAAAAAATATAATTAAAAATTACATAATAAAGAACTTTAAAATGAAAAATTTTAATAAAATTTTTGTGTAAGATAATGATTGTGCGATTCATATATACATACATATAATGTGATTTCAAATAATAATTAAAATTAAAAAAAAAAAAAAAAGAAAATACAAATATATATTATAATGACTTGAATTAAAGTGAAAAGGGGGCGAAAAAAAAGAGAGAATTTTCTTTTTTACGGTGCTTTATTTACGAAAATGTGGAAATATTCTAAAAGTTTTCTAATTTTATTATTATGGATGACAAAAATTAGGTAAATTATATTACTAAAAATAAAATTAAAAATATTAAAAAATTTTTATATAATGAAAAATAAATGCCTGGAAAATGTAATCAGAGAACATGTATTTGTAAACATTTTTGTGGATATTTTAAAAATATTTTTGTATTAAAAATACATATTATTTATTTAAGTAATACTTATACTCTGTCCATTAATATTATGCAGTTAAGGTCTTATGGCGATTACTTTAAGTTGTACCATTTTATATTACTATGTATTGATATTCAAAAAATTCATCTGATATAATATAATAAAAGCTTTGTGGATTGTGGTAATACTGCTCGTGAAACAGTCTAATAAGAGAAGAAAAAAAACTTATGTAACTCCATAAGACCTTAAATGTTTATAATATTATTGGACAGAGTATAATTAAATTTATTTTATTTTATTCAATATCTGTTTATATAATCAAACAAAAATAAAATTTAAGTTTATATAAATGTAACATTATATAAATTGTAATACTATATCTAGAAAATTTGATAAAATCTCTATAATTTGGCACAAATTTTCTAGCTAAAAATACCTTTTAATTGAAATTCAATATTAAAAAGGTAACAAAGTACGTAATTTGGATCAAATTTTGTTTTTTTCTTATGATTTTTCATTAAAATTTAATTAGTATATTTTGAAATGAATATTGTCACATTTTTCAATTATCCTCTTATATACGTTTATGATATAAATAACATTATCTTCTACAATTAAGTATCTCTAAAAATCTGTAATTTGAGTTTACCTATTTAGTTATTATATACTCTTGTTTATTTATTTATTTCTTGTTTATTTATTTATTTTATTTTTTTATTTTTTTTGTTATGAAAAGGAAGTTAATTTCAGAAAAACATTTTTAAAGGGATCTTAATTCAATGTTACATATATATATATAAATTATATACTTATGTACATGAATAGAACATGAAAACATTGTATTTTACTTACATAATTTGATATTAAAAAAAAAAAATGGTTGTTAGGCAGTTTTTTTTTTTTGAAAAATAAAAAAAAATAACTAATTGTAAAAATTGTAAAATGATACTTTAATAGCATGCATTATAAAAAAAATAATATTATTTGAAACGCTTCATAAAAACAAATTACTTTACATGTATGATTTTAAATAAAATACATCTGTTTAGATAGATACATGACATCATCATTTAACGCACATGAACATGTATTTTGTTGAAAAAATTGTTTGAAAAAAAAAAAGATTATTTTTTTTTTTGTATTGATAATAATAATAATTGCCTCTTTACATCATTGTAATTATTTTCATTTACTCTATAATTGAGTTTGATTTGAAAATTAGCAAAGAAAACATTCTGTAAAATTGCAATTAAGTTGTGATTTATTTATTTTTAAGTATAGTGTGCACACGTATACAAGTATATGTACCACACACACATAATTGTATTTTGTTTTAATTTTAATTTTAGTTAAAAAAAAAAATTTTTTTTCTTCTTCTTCTATTTAATAAAAAATATAAGTCGTGTATATTTTTTAGATATCAAAATTCAGATACAACAAAAAAAAAAAAAAATTAAAAAAAAAAATAAATGGAAAATTCAAATTCAATTGCATCAAAACTTGTTATTACTGCATCACGTTATTGATTTTTTTTTTTTTTGTTAATTTTTTAATTCGTAATTTTAAATGTTTATTTTCTTGATTTTTTTATTTTTTTTATTTTTTGAAATCATTTTAATTCAATTTTAAAATAAAATAAAATTATATAAATAATACATAACGTATTTTGCATTTTTGATTTTACCTTTTTCTATATTTTTAACTGAAATCAATTTTATATGTATAAATAAATTATTCGGTACAAACGTACATATGTGCGTGTACGTATATACATCATGTTTTAACACGTTCAGTATAGAATTTTGTAAATTTTTTTTTTTTTTTTTTTTTTGCCATAATAATATGTGACTACTGCATACGCTTTTATTTACATTTGTATATGAATTTTATTATTTTAATAAATTGACTATTAACTAGTTAAATTTTGTACACTGAAAAAAAATTAAAAAAAAAACTAATAAGACAAAATTGAAAAAAACAAAATTTGTAAAAATTAATAATAATAAAATATTTTATTGCATACATTACCATTGAACAAGAACATTAAAAAAAATGCATTTAACGCACATAAATACATAATATATGCATTTATACATAAATAAATATACATTTAATTGTACATATTCTGTCTTATACATGATGTAAAAGAAAAACGTATATAAATTTGTAAATATAAATTCATACACAGATGTACATATATGTATATACAATTGATAATGAAATATTGTAAATCATTATTATTATTAAATCATTGTAATGGTCGTTAAAATTTGTTTTCATTTTATTTCGTGTTTAATACCTTTGCTCATTTGTATCTTATATACATTCAAATATATGTACATAAAAAATATAAATTCATATATACAATACGTATATTTTGTATAATAAATGTATCCATATACATGTATGTATTTAATAGTGGGTAGGTGGCAACTTATGTGTTAACATGTAAAAATTATTTAATTTTTTCATATTAAATGATTTTTATTTTCAATAAATTTTCAGTTAATTAAATTTGATATATGTATGCCCATTTATACCATATGCTAATGTGATTTTATATGCATATACAATATTTTAAAACATTAATTAATTTCTATTTGAAAAAAAAAAAAAAAAAAAAAAAACAAAAAAAAAAACTTGTTGAATAATCCATGAAAAAATATTGTATATTAAATCGTACAATATTTATACGTAAATATACTCGTACATACATATGCGTTCATGAATTTATTTCGGAATTAGAAAATTCAATATTGTAATTACAAATAATTTGTGTATAATTTTATTAATTAATTATTTATAATTAAATAATTAATGAAATGAAATTATTATTTTTATAATATATGATAACATGTAACTATTTGTACAATAAAATTTAAATGTATGTGTGAATGATGTTGATTTTGGTTTAAATTTAGCATTTTTGTTAAATTGTTTTTTTTTTTTGAATAACTTTGTTTTGTTTTTTTTTTTTTTTTTTTGAATAACTTTTAGTTTGTTTTATTGTTTTTTTTTTTATTTTTTTTTATCAAATGCGAAGTAATTAAAATCGAATTATTATTCTGAAGATAAGCTAATAAGCATTTTTATAAAGATACATACATATGTACATAGATATGTGATTGTTATTCATTATGTATCTTTACATTAAAAAAAATCTGATTATTTTTTACTTTAATAATAATAAAAAAAAGAAAAAAAACAATTCGATATCACGAAATAAGGATTGATATAATGGATTCATCAAATTGTTAAATTGATTGAATTTAAAAATAATGATCAATAATTTGCATATATTTACATAGTAAAATATTTTTTGTTTTTTTTTTTTTTTTTTTTTTTATATTTTTTTAAATCAAGGAGAAAAATTGTCCCAAATTGTAACTACAAAATTACATCATTTACCGTCATACAAGATAAGAAGGCAAAAAAAAAAAAAAAAAAACGAAATTAATAAATAAATAGAAATAAAATCAGTGTATATTTATTCATAGATTTATAATTAGATTAGAAAATTGAGTGGTTTTACATATAAGTAACAAAACAAACATTGTATGCAATGTTGATCATATGTATGTAAGTATACATTGCATTTGTGCAGAAATATACTGTACATTATACATATGTGTATACATTGTATATGAATGAAAATGAATTTCACATGTTTTATATGTTATATGAAAAAATAACAGCCAAATGATAAACAAAAATTTGCAAAATGTAAATATTTTCATTTTCAATTATATTAAATGTCAATACAAATATAAGCACTCTTCATCTTCAATGAATGTATTAAAAATTGTATTTGTATGTATGTATAGAGTGTATTGCGATAATTGTGAGTTAGCGCCATAATTCACATTCTAATTACAAATGTTCATTTATACAAATTTTTTTTTTTTTTTCAAACATATTTCAGGGGCCTTCTTTGCATAAATTTTTATTTATTTATTTAAAAAAAAAAAAAAAGTCTTTTTATTTTAAAAGAAAAGAAAATTAAAAAAAAAAAATTTATAAAATGATCAAATTCAGTAAATATATGGAATCTGTACATATCAAAAAATATATCTTTGGATGTATATATGTATGTATGTATGCATGTATATGAAAAAAAAAAGATTACTTATTGTTTTTATAGATAACAGATACATACTTTTATGCATCGTCATATCGCGAATAAACAAATATACGCTTTTACATACATACATATACATATATACATACATATATGGATGTGTATACATGTTCATGTGTAAATAAATTTTACTTTTATTTTTATTCAATAAAATTTTTTATTTTTTGTTTTGTTAAGAATGCATATTAAACTCAAATGCATCACATATGTATGTATGTACATATATGTATGCATAATATAAATATGTACATATATATGAAAGAAAACATGCATAAAATCCATGTATGTATGTACATATATGTTATGTTACATGAATATTTACAGATATTAATGCATATTCACAATTGAATGATATAAAACAAAATCTTAAAATCTTAAAAATGCAATTCAGATTCATGTAACAACAACACAAAATTAAGAAAAATGTATAAAAGAAGTTTTTAAGTAAAGTAAAAAAAAAAAAAAAATGAAAAATGAAAAAAAAAATTCCGTATCGAGTATAAACATTTTATTTTGTACATATATAAAAATGCGCATTGTACATGTGTACATATGTATGTATGTGCACTGTACATCCCAGCTTTTTTATATGGAGAGTATACATATGTATGTATATATTCATGTTCAAGTAGTTACCTTGAGGCAATTGAAAGGTTAGAGCAATCTTCTGCACGATATAATATGAAATAAAAATGAAAAAGTAAATAGGATTGGTTAGTTTTTTTTATATTTTTAATATATATGTATTGTATACATCAGTACATTGAATGGTAAATATTTAGATTCAACTAACCATGTATTATCAGTTAAAAATATATTTACATATGTATATGTATGCATTTTACATATATCCTATATACTATATCTACATGTATAAATGTATTCTGTACATATGTATGTACATTTGTACACACATGTATATAATATATAAGAATTTTACTTTGGCATTTCTTTATTGTTAATTTTCATTTTTATTTTTGTTGTTGTTTTTGTTATTATTATTATTATTATTATTATTATCTTATTGTTGTTAATACATATGTACGTGTGCATGGTGCAGCATATACTGCACATACGTTTTATATACATTATTTAGTTTGTTTATCTCATTTTTATCATAAAAGTTTCTTGTATTTTTTTTTTTTTTCTCTTAAATTCAATTCAAAAAGATTTTCGTGATGATATTGTACATAATATATTTGAAAATTGTATGTATTTAATTTTTTATATATATATATATATATATACGTACACATATATAAATTTATATGATTTAAGTGAATACTATGCGTATTAAATGCATTTAACAAAAAATCAAAAAAAAAAAAAAAAAAAACGGAAAATATTTTATGTACATGCATTTTAATATTTTTGTACCTGTAATAATACGAGATTATATGTATATATGTATGCATTTAATATATGTTTAATATAATACATTACTATTCTATGATAAATATACATAAACATTTTTCAACAACATGAGATGTCCTTAAAGAAATATCTTTCTTTTTCTGTATGTGTAAATTGTTGTTATTATGAAAATATAAGTAATATTGAATTCAATATTAAAATAATTAAAATATGAAATGAAAAAAAAAAAAAAATGAAAAACTTAAAACAATTCTATTAGATTGTTTTGATATAATTATATGATATTAAATGCATTTAAAGCATATCGCGATATGTCCATCTGTCTGTATATGTACACATTATGAAATGAAATGAAAAATCATTCACAAATATAAAATAGAGATATATTGTAATTTTAAACAGTGTAGGATGTTCAATTATACACACATATTATTTATATTGTATATCCGTATGTATGTATACATATTAATGTATGTATGTATGTATGTTTATATATAATTTTATTGTACAATGAATTAAGCATTATATACGAAATAAAATACACGTATATTTATTTATTTGTAACATGTAGAAATGAATTAAATATCAGTTGAATTAATAAATAAAATGTAATTTAATGTTAACCACAGGCTATTTATAAGTGATTATCTTTGTAATTGTTATTATGATGTCTTGTATGCTTACCTGTTTGATGTTGTTGATAAGTTAATTTAATATTTTACAAAAAACAAAACAACATTACAATCTGTACATAAATGAACACATATAATTTAAAAAATTATTATTATTTTTTTTTTTGATATTTATGTACATTGTCTATTATACTCTGTCCACTAATATTATGAACTTAAGGTTTTATGGGAGTACACATGTCTTTTTTCTTCTCTCATAATTAATTTCTAATTCGACTGTTTCACGAGCAGTATTACCATAATCTACAAAGCTTTCATTATATATCAGATGAAATTTTTAAAATATCAATTCATAGTGATGTAAAATGATACAACTTTAAGTAATCGCCATAAGACCTTAAGTGCATAATATTAGTAGACAGAGTATAAATTTAATTTAATTTTGAATCGAAGAAAGAATAAACAAAAAAAAAAAAAACGAAACATCTGACAATATTATTTTAAATAGTTTAAGGATAAACATTTAAATATTCAAAATAATTCAAATACACCATTAAGAATATTTTTTTAATAATTACGTATATATATTCAATATTTTATTTAAAAAATTTTTTAATATTTATATATTTTAAATTTCGAAGATAATTATATATTAAAAAAAAAAAAAAAAATGTTTTCATATATGCATAAAATATCTTTAAAATATAGTTATGTATTACACTTTTCTATTTACTTTTTGCTTTAAGGTGTAATATGGATGTATGTTATTATACGTGTGTGTCCGTTAAATTTACAAAATTCATGTAAAAATTTTTTTTTGTTTGTTATTTGTGTCTTTTTATTAATATCAAAATAATAAACTTGTCATGTATAGATTAAAATCTCATTTAAAATAAGTTTTGTTTTCACATAAAAATATACTTTGTAAACATGTACATATACTTAAGCATACATATACATATATGTACATGTACATATAATGAAAATTGCATGCATACATACATACATAGATGTATGATATATTTATATACACATTATATTTGTGTACTCTGTATATATACATACATATATCCTAATATCTAAATTTTTTATATATGTACGTGTGTATAATAATAAGTGAAAAATTTGAATTTGATCGTAAATCATGTAAAAGATTTCAAGTGACATATTTTTATGACAACTTCATGTACGTATCATGTTTCAAATGTTATATGAATAAAGTGCATATAGTGTATATAATAAATAAGATACAAATACACATATGTACATACATATGTACCTGTTCATGTACTATATAGGTATGTATGTTATAAATATATATGAAATTAAAGCTTAAGGCTTAATCATGATTACACCTTTATAGTACAGAATTTATATATTTGTATGTTTATTTGTAGTAAAATGCATTCATCAGTATAAATGTGTATACCAGTTTAATTGATAGAAAATTATTAATTGTATAATTTTTATTAATACAAAAATTAATATGAATTTTCATTGAATATCAAATAATTGAGAAAAATAAATTTTTTACAAATGATTCATAAAATGTGTGTTCTAGCTCATCATCTTACTTCTAAGATCTAAAGGAAAACATAGAAGGAATTAAAATTCATGTAGAAATACCAATATATTGTATGCATTACGCATAGTCTACGCGTATATATATATGTACATATATGTATGTATGTATGTGCGTAATTTGAAATTTTAACTCTTTGTAACATATATAAACAGTTATATTTTAAGGATTTTCATATTATATTATTTCTATAATGTTTATGTGTACGTATACGCATATTTACACCTATATAGCGTTTGTATAATAATATAGTATATGTAAAAGCCTCATTATGATACATGATTAAACCGTTCCATATAGGAACATAAATGTATAACGATAGTGGTAATGATAATGATGACGATGACGACTATGATGTTGAAAATGATGATGATGATAATGATGATGATGAGTGTAGTGTATGCTTTTATGTGGGATCTGCTGGTTAAAGAATTAAGATTTTAATTTATTTTGAATTTTGTAATGTACATAAATGTATGCAGATTGCAGGGCATTTCAATAGTATAGATATGCTAGTATTGATAGATCATATCAATAAACGAAAATAAATCGAGGAGGCAATCTATAGAGGACGTCTACCTTTACTCTCGTCATTACGGTTATTTGAAAAAAATTTTGTACTTTAAGCTGTTAAAGGTGAAATGATCCTGTTTTATTTAGTTCGTTAATTAGAAATTTTCATTCTTGAATTTTTTGCTAAAAATGATATTTCAATGTGAAATATCTTGAAAATATATTTTTTTTTCTTTATTTAAATTTTATCAGTCAAAATTTTGTCTTTATTTTAAAAGTTTTTATTTCCTTAATTGTACATGAAACACCCTTTGTATATTTGTGTAACAAATATTGCCGCATATCTTAGAATTGTCTTATTGGGACACTACATATTATGTATATATAGGTTTGTACGATAAATATTTGTTGATATAGTAAATTGCATCTTGCATTTTGTACACGTAGGTTAAGAAAAAGAAAAAAAAGTTAAAAGATTTTTGCTGCTGTGCTGTTTAACTTTTTAACTTTTACATAGTATTTGTACCTTTTATACATATGTACATATATATAACATATAAGTTTATGTACAATACATACATATAATATGTTCATTTTACGTGTTCATGATGTACATACATATGTATAATAAAATACGCATCCATGTACGATGAGTGCATATATCTTCATAATATCGTTTTAACAATTTCTTTTACAATTTTGTTCATCTTTTTTTACAGTCTCTGATCTGTCGTTATAATCGTCAACTTTTCAATCTCCTTCTCTTATTTTTATTTCCACCAAATACACATTACATACATATTTGTATGCATCCATATATATATATATACATATGTATTTGCAATTAAGAACTCAGTTTTGCTCTTTATATGATGATAAATGGCATATAAATGTTTTGCTAATTCATTATGAGATTTAAAAAAAGATGTTTAAAATGAGGACAAAAAGTATATAACCAGAAAAAAGAGCATGTATAATATACCCATGTGCTTATGTCCTATACATTCTATCTAAGAAAGATTTTTGTAATGTTTGTGTTTAACACATTTAGTTACAGGGTGCTTAATTTAATAAAAAATAAAAAAATAAAAAAATAAAAAAACTAAAATAAATAAATAAAATAATTTACATTAAAAATGCATATCTGATCCTTTTTTTTTTAATACACATTATGTATATACGTGTGTAAATTATTTGGAAATTTAAAATTCTTATTTAAATTGTATATTTTAGTATTTAAAAACGACAAATTTAAAAAACTTTACAGATTTTTTGAATAAGAATGATAAAAATTGCATTTTAATATACAATTTATTTATTTGTTTTTTTTTATAGGTTTATATCAAGTTTGGCATCATCAATACTTTGTGCTCGTATACCAGGTTTATCACCAATTCAAAGGCAATTATGTACAGAATCACCTGATGCAATGGTAGCTTTGGGTGCTGGGCATTTATTAGGTGCTCAAGAATGTCAATATCAATTTAAAGGACATCGTTGGAATTGTACACAAGTATGGCAACGTGATATTTTTGGTCATGTTATGTTCGTTGGTAAGTTTTGTTTTAAAATTTAATTTTTTTTATTTTTTGTATTTTCTTCTTCAATTTCTCATATTTTATTTATTCATGTTTTTTTTTGTTATTTTCTTTAACTCTCAATGTTCAAATTTCATTATTTATGTAATTTTTATTTTTGTTTAACATGTATTTGTATTTGACATGATAAAATAACAAAAATAAAATTTCAGAAGAATAAGAAAAGAAAGAAATATATTTTTGATAAAGTTTACAGACACAAATCATGTTTACAAAAATCAAGGTCATGTAATAATATGTCCTAACATATGTATATGCATACATATGTACATATGTACATATGTACATATACATACATACATAACATACATATGTACATATTTTGATACGTAAAATACATTTATTTTATACAAAATGTTATAATATAAACTTGATAGCCTCCATTATATTATTACATATGTTTACATTCATTTAACTGATTTGTATACACAGATAAATATTTTTGTATACATTTATCTGCATTTATTTCAAAAACATTTCTGATTTTTTAAAACATAATATTTTTTTTTTCTCGTTATTCACGATATACTACATATATTAATGACTGATATCTTTCAATTCAATTCAATCTTTTTTTTTTCTGGTTTTCTTTACTTAAGAAAATAAAAATAACGTACACATTTTCCTTCACAAAAAACAAAAAAAGAAAAAAAAAACAGAGTTATTTTTATATTTTGGTTTACTTTACATTGTGGATGGGAAGTTAAATAAAATTTCATTTTTTTATTTTGTGTTTTTTACATACATTTATATTTTATATTGATTGCTTTGCATAAGTTGATTTTTTTGTTTTTATTTTTTTTTATTTTTTAATATTTAAGTATTAATAAATGGGAGAAAAAAAAAACAAAATCATGTTTTTTTTCTTCCTTTTTGTATTATCCCTTTATCAAAAAGCTATTAATTATCGGCTTTAAATTAAGAGGTAATTGGACCGCCTACACATTATTTACCTTTTTCTTTTAATATACATATGTAATACAAAAAAAAAAAAAAAAAAAAAAAAAATTCATATTTTTTCTAAAATACATATCTGTATATCTTTTGTGGTAGAATATTACAAAAAAAAAAAAAAAAAATCTTTTCATTTTCTCATTTACTTATTAAGTAAAGGAATAAAGAAAAAACAAATATATTAAATGGGTTTATTCGTATATCGTTTATATGTTTGTACTCGTATGTATACATATGTATGTATATATGTAAATGCAACAAAAGAAAAACTCAGATTTTAAGTAATTAAGAATCCATTTCTGGAATGCAATCAACTAGCATATAATATTGATGCTATTTATGAACAAATAAAAAATTTAATAAAATAAAAGTAAAATAAGCTAATAAAAATAAAAAATTAAAAAATTTTATATGAGTATGTATATCATATGTATATGTACATAATGTACTACAAATATTTGGTATATATACCCATTATTAAAAAGAGAAGGCTTTGTATTATTATTGATTATAAATTTTTATATTATACACAGAATTTATATACATATGTATGTACATATGTGAATAAATACATTTTTAGCCTTTTGTCAAAATAATTTTTTATTTATTTTAACTTTTACATAATGGTATTAAATTTGCAATTTAATTTTTTTTTTCGTTTGTTTGTTTTTTGCTATATAAAAAAAAAAAAATTTATCTGATTTTGCCTTTTGTATATTTGGTTAATAAAATTCATCAAATAAATTTTATGTTTTTTTTTTTTTTGAAATGATGGGATTTTTTAACAATTTTCATAAAACTTTTAAAAATGAATTTTATTTTTTTATTTTTATTTTTTTTTTTTTTAATGATTCATAAAAATATAATTATGATAAATTTTGTGTGCAATAAATGCCAGTTTTATTTCAATTTTTAAATAAAAATTTATTACATGATTTAAATGAGAACAAAACTATCTTTTTTCTTTACATAAATTTGTTTTTTTAATGACCTAATTCATTTTGGTATGCATGGACATACACAAAAAATATGTACGAGATTTTCATTTTTGCTTTTTTGTTCTTTTTGTTTTTTTTTTTTTATTTATTGCATTTATGAGAATCCATTTAAAAAGGAAAAAAAAATTTTTCCATTTCGTGTAGATTAAGTGTTAATTTTGTTTTTTTTTTTTTTTAATTTTTTTTTTTTCATGTTTTTAGGATCACGAGAAGCTGCATTCACCTACGCGATAGCAAGTGCTGGTGCAGTTCATTCTATAACAGCAGCATGTGCAAGAGGCAATATATCACTTTGTGGTTGTGATACAATGCAAAGAAATTCTCAATTATTTCCACAAAATGGTTACCAATGGCAATCACAACATCATCATCATCATCAGCGTCATCAACATCAGCTACAACAGTTACAGCAGCAGCATCAGCCGCATCAGCAAATAATTGATGACCAAAGTATTAGTACTAGCAGTAGTAGTATTATTAATAGTGATAGTAGCAGTTATTCACAAATTAATCAACCATGGAAATGGGGTGGTTGTTCAGCTGATATTCATTTTGGAATGAAATTTGCAAGAAAGTTCCTAGATGCACGGGAAATCGAAGGTGATGCACGTAGCCTTATGAATTTGCATAATAATAGAGCTGGACGTAAGGTAAATTTTATTTAAAAAAAAAAAACATATTTGTGTATTTTACATACATGTCCATAGACTTTCAGTAACTCATTATATAAATTTTAAATTTAAAACAAAAAAAAGTCTTTTAAAAAAATCTTATTCTTTTACTGATCTTTTAATTTAAGCAAAAGTAAATGAGAGCCATATAATAAACATTTCGATGTTAATGTTTTAAATTTTTCAAAAATTCCATTTTTTTATTTTTTGATAATTACAAATGATAACTGCATTAAATGTTATAAACATGCATATGTTAGTATACCTGATGCAAGATTGTAAAATTTTAAATTTGACATGTTGTTTCTTAATGATCATAAAAGTTGTTTTCAGTTATTTTCAACAGATATTTAGCATAACATCACTAATTAATCATTATATTTTCGTTAAAATTTCTGAGAAAAAAGATTAACCATCAAACTGGGTTAAAAAAAAAATGTACACATTCATGTGTGCATGTATGACAAATATGAAAAGATAAGTTGAATGTATTTAAAAAAAAAAAAATTTCTTTTCTTTTATTTTAAAAATTATGTGTTAATGTTTGATCATATATAAATTTGATGTACATAAGCAGAAGTTTACATACGTACATATATTGTATGATTATGAAAAATGAAATTAACGTGTACATTGTGAACTTCCTTTTTATCTTTTATAATGTAGATATACAAAAATGTATATCTTTAACTTGACGAGATATTTATCTTATGCATTGTGCATAATATATTCATATCTTAGAGTAGAGCATACACATACATGCACTTTGAATATGTGCATAATATGCATATAATGAAGATTTCTTTTTATTTTTCAATAAAACGAAACTTTAAGGTAGTTAACAGTTTTACACCTTTTGTTTTTTTTTTTTTTTTTACCTTTAATACTTTTAAATCTTTTGTAAATACAAATTTTCATAAATGGTTAATTAGCGTTTGCATGCAAATCGTATCAATAATCTTCTCACGATTAGTTACCAAAACAAAAAAAAAAAAAAAAAAATACCTTAAGAAAATAAAAGAAATATACTGCTAAATTTAACAGCTAATAAACGACACGCATTCATATTGTATGTACATGCAATGCAATATTTGCAAACATACATATGATGATTGGACTGGTCATTTTAAAAGATATAATGAGGTAATATAAATGATGCATTAATTATTTGGAAAATTCTTCTTAAATTAACGATGGCTATGTAATATTACATTTCAATATAGTATTTAATATTTAGATTCAGTCATTTTTAATGTTAAATATTCTAGAATTGATAAGTAAATAAATAAAAAATTTTTAACTTTAATGTAAAAAAAATAAAAAGGAAAAGAACAACAACACACCTTCGATTTGTTTTTATTGAATGCAATTTATTTAACATTAACATATCTATTAACAAATTTGTTAATAGATATCACTATTTTTGTATTGTAATTAGAATTCTATGATGATTCAACTCTGTACAATAATTTGTACCATTTAAATGAATTATAAAAATTTTCTCTTGTTTTAACAGACAATTTTTTATTGTTTTTCCTTTGAAAGATATACATATTTTTTTTTCTTTTTGTATGGTTTTTCTTTCATTTTCCAGATTGTCAAAAATCTTTTACGTACTGAATGCAAATGTCATGGTGTTTCTGGTTCATGCGCTATGAAAACATGTTGGAAAAGTTTACCACCATTTCGTGTAATTGGTAATGCACTAATGAAAAAATATAATAGAGCCAAACTTGTGCAAGCTGTACAAGATAAGAATGGATTAATGTTAGTCATAAGCAAGTAAGAAAGTTTATTTTTTTATATACATATTTGTTTTATTTTAAATTTAAAAATTATCCATTTTATAAAATAATTTAAATTCTTTATAAATGATTTTCCTTTTGTTATACAAAATGATAAATTAACCGTTTTATTTGATAATACAAAATTTAATTAAATTACATGCTATTGCTCAAAAATTAAGGGTACTTTCATAAATGCATCGTCGACGTTGACGGCAACAAATAAATTAACTTCATAAATTTATTTTCAATGCAATTTTGGAAATGTATCAAATTGATTAATTCAAGTATTCTGCTAAATTTAGATAAATTATTTAATCGCTTTCAAACAACTGAAATACGAGCATGTACAGTTAAAAATTCAAATTAATTAAATTACAATTCCAATGTATTTGGGTCACGTTAATACACGTCGACGATGCATTCATGAAAGTACCCCTAAATGAAAAATGTATACATTAATAATGTATATTTAGGAAAGGTCGACCTATTAAAAATCCAAAAAAGCTGCTACGTCCAAAACGTACGGAACTTGTTTATATTCAATCATCACCAAATTATTGTGAACGTGATCTATTACTTGGTTCCTTAGGTACAGTAGGGAGAAATTGTAATCGTACAGCACATGGTATTGATGGATGTGATCTATTATGTTGTGGACGTGGTTATAATACACACCAAATAAATAAAACATGGCAATGTCGATGTAAATTTCATTGGTGTTGCCAAGTACAATGTGACATTTGTAATGAAAAATTTGAAGAATACACATGTAAATAAATGAATTATATTATATTTTATTTCATTTTTTTTTTTTGTTTTTGTTTTTTGAATTAAAAAAAAAAAATAAGATAGTATTAAGCCGAGAAGTAATTAAAGTACGAAAAGAAGAGAAAGAAATTAAAGAACATATAGAACAAATATAAAACAATATTATAACATCCTTTATTTGTACTTAAACAAAAAAAAAAAAAAAAAAAAAAAATTATGTGATAGGAATTTTCAGAATTTATTTGATTTCCTTATGAATTTTATGTATTCTCAATTCAAGAGGAAAAATTTCTTTTTTGCATTGCTGAAATTTAAAAAAAAAATAAAATAAAATAAAAAAAATTGTAAAAATAAAAAAAAATTTATCTAAAACAAAAAATATCAGTTTTTGATTAAAATATAAAAGCCATTTTAGCCATTAAAAAAAAAAAAGAAAAAAAATAAATAAATTAACGTTTATGTAAATAGGATTGCAAAACAACAAGCATATATTTTTCTTTTTAATTTGAACTTCATTAATAACATAAAAATTACATACATGAAAATTTCAAAAAATTTATCATATTGTTCACATATTACATTTTATATAAATAGTTATTATTATATTTTTATAATGCTAAATTCAGTACAACATATATATGATATAATATGTATGTGTATTAGTTACATGTACAAAATACAATTGTAATCTATATAGTCTTATAAAAAAAAAATGAAAAAAAAAAAAAAATAACAAAAATGATTTTCATAACGATCATATGTACAAAATAAAAATATAAAATAAAAATCAAGATTTTAAATTAAAAAACAAAAATATATATAAAAATATACCTATATATAATTATTTGATTTGTATATACAGTATATAATTAACAAAGTAAAATGAGAAAAAATAAATTAAATGATGTATTTTATATTTTAACGTGTAATTTTTAATTAAAAGAAAAAAAAAAAAGAATTTTTTTTTTTTTTAATGTAAAAAATATATATTATAATTTTTGAATGAACAATTTACTTCTTTTAATTGACGAAAAAATCCTTTTTACCTTTGTTATCCTTTTTGACAATATATTTTCAGAATATACACTAAAAAACACTTAACAGTATTAGATTTAGATACATATGTATATACTGTTGCATATTATAACAGATAATTTTTTAACGGTCAGTCTTAATTGAATTGAATTGAATTAATTACCTTATAATATGAGAATACAAAAAAAGAAGAAAATATTTAAAAAAAAAAAAAATCACGCTACATATATAAATTTATATGTAGGTATGTATTAGGTATTAGGCTGTGATTTCATTAAAGCGATCACCAGTAAAAAATTTACAAAACAGTGATAATAATTGAATACAAAAAAAAAGATGATATTATATCAAATATTTAACCTGTTTGATTTATATTCTATTTTAATTATATACATATGTATGTATATTTTCATACAATAACGTTATGTATGGACATGGATATACATACATCTCTACATTCTACAATTATACATTTTCCCATATTGTATCTTCAATCGTATTATGAGCATATATACTTATTTCATATATGTATAGGTATATGAATCTATATAGTATACCTTTTACCTTTTTCTCTGCACATACATACATATATACACGTATAATTAAGTACATATTTTAGTGTACAGTGTACAAACAACAAATTTCATTCAGAATGATAAAATCGTGTCAATTCAAATATTGTATATCTACATACATATTATTATAGTAATGTATAGCTACTAGCATCAAGTATTATATATGAAAATTTATATTTTTAAGGTACACACATAATATGCATGTATGTACAAATTGTATTTTTTACTATTTGTTATGTGGGTGTATGAGATGCATGCTTATATATAATTATATGTGTATGAATATTTATTAGAAAAATTCTTGAATTGTTTTATTATGCTTTCCACTATGTGTAGTATGATGAAAAAGAAAAAAAAAAAAAAAAAAAATTAAAAATTGAATCGAATTTCATTGCATGTACTTCAAAATATTTTGAACTTTTTATTAATCAAAATGTGCACACATACATATGTATCTGAAAAAAAAAAAACGAATTTATTTTTTCCTACATTCACTTTAAAATGTTATAACATATAACATTTCGTACGTTACACATGTAGATGAGATGATAGCTGATGTATGCAAATATGCACATCTACATATAATATTTTGTACAGTATAAAAGTCATTAAAGTAAAATCGCGCATATCCAAATATTGTTGCTTTCCTTTATGGTATACTACATAATGATATATAATGATACATAAAATGAAAATTTCAATGTATATTTTTTTTTTCATATTTTCAGTATGCTTCTTGCAAAAAAATAGTTTTTTTTTTTTTATAAGAGCTTTAAAGTTTCACATTTGTAATAAAATGTGCACAATTTGAAAATTAATTTTTAAAAATTTTCTTCAAGAGAAAATTCAATAATTTTCATTGAAAAAAAAAAATTTATTTTTAATTTTAATTAAAAAATTTGTTGGAACAACGCAAAGGTAACGTATTTCAGTATGATTTGTTTTCGTTAATTTTTCAAGAATATTTTTATATAAACAAAAAAAGTGTCACTTCGTTAATATCTCATTGTTGTTTTTTTTTTTTTCATGTACTTAAAAATTTTTCCAACAATTACAAATTTTCTTTTTCACATGATGATAATCTATGTATGTTGGTATGTTATCTTGTTTATCAGTTATTTTTATATATGTATATGTTTACTATATAAAATTTGTGTAGGTATATGTAGGTGTATGTGTAGGGTATAAAAACGGAATTGTACGTTGGATACGATATCGTTGTACAAATTTTCATAGGAAATGAAAATATATGTGTGGGCTATAAATCTATATACATATATGCAGTTATTTTTATCATACAATTTCATTTATAAATATATCTATTGTAAAAGATCACGTATAGTATGCGATCTTGTTTTAATCAAAATATTTAATCAAAAAAAAATTATTATTTTTACTTGCATTTATATAATTATCATTTTATGTTATATTGAATACGAATGAAAACAAATTCTTTAATTATCTGATCCATTGCATGTCACGACATTGTCACAATAAGTCATTCTCAGTGATTTTAAACACTGATTACATGTAATTTAAATGTAAACAGTTAGGCATTTCTGTCCCGTCATGTACCGATCAATTACGATTTTTTGTTGATCATTTTTATGTAATGATTAACGTAATTCAGATAGATTTTAGAGGCTGTTTATAATAATCGTTATGTGAAAACAACAAAATATTAAAAAATTAAAATGTATGAATAAACAAACATATGTATTTAAATGACGAAGATGGAACTGTAATAGAAATGCCAAATTGAAGATATGATTATATGACTAATTGAAAATGTGAAATCAATTCTCAATTACAATTAATATACAAAAAAAATCAAAAATAAAATGTAAACATGAATGGATAGTAAAATAATATAAATAAAACGATTGTGTATTATGTGTGAACTTTTACATTATATATACAAGAATTTATATATATTTTATTCCCACCTACACGTTTGAATTCCTTTTCATATATACGTATACGGAAAAAAATAAAAAAATAAATTCTACAGGCATTTTCTCACACACTAATAAATAAAAATTGATTGAAGAAAAACTTATATACATACATATGTGTACATATATGTATATATAATGAGTGTGAAAAAAGCTAAATAGGAAAAAACTTTTTTGTAGAGTATTTTTACGTACGCAAGCGCATCATTTTTATAATTTCATTGATCCCATATCATATAATTACATATATATAGAATATATTTGCGTACATATGTATACATACATATGTATATATTAATGTATGCATATTATTATGTACATAAGTATGTATAAAGTTTGATAAGAGCTTAAAATAAAAATAACAAAACAAATCTATACAAATGTATTATATCATACATATGTATGTATATATACAAATAATATGAGAAAAAGCAACCCTAATGTACATATATGCTTTTATATATTACCTACATATATAATATGTATATATAGATATGAGTATATGTATGTAATTTTTACAAAGATTAGACTTTAACTGAACAAAAAAATTTGTTCTTATTTTATATCCAAATCGTATTTGTTTGGTGAAGTGCAGAAAACAAAAACAAAAAAAAATTTTTTTTTAAATTTTTATTTATTACACACTGTCCGTGTTATTAAAAATTCGAAAATTATATATTTAATTATTATTTATTTTTCTATTTGTCGTTTTTGTTTTTTTTGTTTTTTTTTTTGTTGTTATCTCTTGAATATCCTGGAAATCAAAAGATTAAAAAAAAACGAAAAAACTATTTTTGTAATATTTTCTTGTTGTAAAAATTTTTTGTTGTTGTTGTTGTAACTTAAAAATAACATTAAAATGTAAGAATGAAAAGTATAGAATAGACATTACATGTATTAATGTAATACATGAAGAAATACAACAACAACAACAACAACAACAGCAGCAGCAGCAACAACAACAACGACAAAAGTAAGTGTGTTTTTTATGTTTTTCCTCTTTTATTTTAAATGAGTAATCAGCTTTTCACATAACCGAATAACAGAAAGTGTATAAAATAAAATATACATATAAAAAAAACATGTTAATAATAAATTACATTAAATAAAATATAAAAAATTAAAATAACGAAAAATAAAATTAACAGAAACTAGTGAAATAATATTTTAAAAAAAAATTTTTTTTTTTTTTTTTTTTTAATTTGAAGAAAATGAGTAAAGGGGGGAGGGAAGAAAAAAACTGTTAAAACACAATGTGCCTGAATTTATTAAGAACAAAAATTATTAAAGTAAGAACTCTGATAAAGTGAAAACTGAGTAATAAGAAAAGAAAAAACAAAAAACGACAAAAAAAAATTTTTATATTTTTTTTATATTTTTTCTTTTGAAGGCAAAGAAAGAAAAAGAAAAAATTAAAATCGAAATGGGAAAAGTGAGAAAAGAATACTGAAAATCATATTATCTACTGTATATGTACATACAGCCATATGTATACTAATTTCATAGCCTGAAGACATGAAAAGCTCGATAAGGATAAAAATTTAAAAGAAAAACCAAAGAGGCAAAAAAACAACAAAAAACAAAAAAAAAAAACAAATTCACATTAAAACGAAAAAATAGAGGAAATGGAAAATGAAAAGTTTTGCAGTGCGATTGTGAGTGAGTGCTTGTATTTTAGACTGTTTATTTTTTTGTTTTATACCAAATGGGCTCGATAAGTACAGAAGTGCAGTTTCAGTAAGCAAATATTTTTGTAGTATGTAGTTTAGTTATATATGTTCGTAAGATACATTCTGTATTATATATTTGTCGATTTGAGATTAAAAAAAAAAATTTTTTTTTTTTGCATATTCGTTTGTTCTTAAATAAAAGTTTATTTTAAATTTTTTTGTTGTTGTTGTTGTTTTTATTTTATTCTTAAAAAAAAAAAAAATTAAACAATTACAAGAAATTATGTAAAAAAATAAATAGATAATGGAATGGACATGATTTTTTTTGAAAATCTTAAATTAAATGAAAAATATAATCTAAGTAATATAATCCAGGTCAAATGTCCTCGTGTAAACGATAATGACCCAGTGAAGCACATAATACACTTATCGACTATATACAGGATATATTGAAAAATCTTCTCAATATACAGTGAATTTAAGAAAAACAAAAAGTATAGTTAAAACAAAAAAAAAAAAAAAAAAAAACAAAAAAACACAAAATATCCATATAAGTATGTAATAATAATACAGAGATAAATGCAAGAAAATATGGTACACGTTTTGTGCGTATGAATTTGATTGTATATATACGAACGATTATTTGAAGACAAACTATACATTTTATGATGAATTAAAAAATATTGAGAATTAAATGTTACTGTTGTTAAGAATGTTATAATTATGGAATACACATAGAATAAAAAAAAAAGTGTATAAGAAAAAGGAATATAAAAAACAAAAAAAAAAAATTTTTTTTTTTTTTCATATGAATACATGATATTTTAAATACATATACGTATATAATATATTATGGAATGTGCATTATTATCACTATGCAATGAACAGAAGAACTGAAAAAATGTTGTAATAATGTTTATATAGTAGAATATACAATACATACAAGGGCAAAAGAAAAATTAAAAAAAAAAAAAGAAGAAAATATAGAAAGAAAAAAAATTCATTACTTTTTCTCGGTGTGTAATTAAAAAGCAAGGAAAAATTAATCGAATTCAAAAATAAATTAATTTTCGTTATAATCTCACGCTATTCGTTTTTGGGTTGTTTTTTTTTTTTTTTTGGTCTTGGTTTTGTTCATTATACATAGAACATAATAAATGTAAAAAAAAAAAAAAACAAAAACCAAATAATAATAATAATAATGTATATGTATAAAATATAACGTTTGGAAAATTGTTAATCCAAGCCCAATCGTTAATTATATATTTATTCATAAAATTATTAATGCATAATAACAAGTTTTAATTGTTCAAAAATTTAGGAAATGATGAAATGTTGAAAATAAAAACTAAAAATCAACTAATAAATATATTTAAAGTAATTAAAAAAAAAAAAAAACAAAAAAATTAAAAAAAAATTATAATAATGTATTTTAAAAACAGTGGCAGAAAATGTATATTATATAGAGAATATAAAATTTAAATTAATTATATATTGGTGATATCAAGGAACCTTATTATTGCATTTTGTCAATATGTATAATTCTAGTAATAGTTAATGGCATATACAAAACGTGAGCATCAAAAATAAAATTAACGAAAAAAAAAAAAAAAAATTAAATGAAAAAAAAAATAATAATGACAATGTATATTATACATACAAATTTGTGTACACATATAATAATGATGGTGTGTATATAATTTAAAACATATATATGTATGTATAAAAATGGGGCCACTGTGATATTAAACAAAAATTCAACAATATATGTATATAATAAAATCCATGAAATCATTGTATAAAGGATAGACGTTAAAAAGGAATAAAAGGAAGGTAACAACAAAAACCGAGGGGAAAAGGAAAGTATATATATAGAAGGAGAGTAGTTGTAGTTGTAGTAGAAGGAGAAGAAGAAGTAAAAGAAAAAATAAAAAGAAAAGTTAAAGTAGCAGCAGTGTAACGGTAGCAGCGGCAGCAGCAATAGCAGCACCGATAATACTAGTAGTAGTAGTGGTGTATAGTAGAAGAAACAATTAAGCAATAGGGAACAGTAGTATAGATCAAGTTGAAAATTTCGTTTGGAGGATAACAAAAAACTAAAACCAAATACCAAAAGAACATATATATAAGAGTATATATACACATTGCATAAATATACTTACTATATACATGTATGTACATATATTATTAGATATATTATATGTATGTAATATATAAAGTATATTATTATTAAATATGCAACATACATACATATATATTTAATCGACGTACGTCATTAAAAGTGGAAGTGCATGGGTTAAATTTTTTGTACGTACATATATGTGTGTATGTCTTCTCTCTGTTATTACATAGATATGTGCATATATATATATAAATATATTAATTTAATACATTCACATATATGTATTATATACGTACATATGTGATTAAAATTCAACAATAAAGAGAAAAATATTAGAAATAATATAAAAGAAGAATAAAACCAACAAATAATGTTATAAAGAAAATTATACATAATTGTATGTGTATATAAATATACTTATATGCGCAAATATTTTAATGTAAATGTATGCAAAAATAAATAAGCTACAACTAAACTAAAATTCAAATCATCATTTACAATCCGATAAAAAAAAATAAAAAAAAATAATAAATAAATATATTATACATATGTGTGCATATGATCCATACATACGTTCATAAACATTAATATAAAACTATTAATGTATACATACAATATAAACGAAGCTTTTTTTCGCAAAATATTTATTATTATTATATTGTTATTACAAATGAAAGATGAAATAAAATCGAAAAAAAAAAAAAGTTCAACTAAAAAGAAAAATATAAAATAAAAAAAAAAATTAAAGGAAAACTAAAGGAAAAATATACATGTAAAAAAAGCACAACGAGAACAATAATAAAAAGTAAAAAAAAATAAATAAAAAACAACAAGATTACGATATAGCAGAGAACAAGGAAAATAAAAGCAGAGTGTAACGATACATCTAACAGAAAAAATTGAAAAATAAAAAAAAAACATAACGGAAAACTCCACAGTATTATATAGTCATCAACGAATATACCAACAGGGAAAATTGTAGAATTTCACCTACATTTATATTACCTACATAAACATCTATATTATATATATAATATATATATATATATATATAAATAAATAAATATATATTCAAGTTATATAAAATTTGTATATTATAATATATATGTATATATACACATACATATTACATACTTAATATACTGTGTACTCTGTTCGGTAAGAAAATGAACTACATATAGATTTGTGCATATAATCGCATACATAAATTCATTTATAAAATATATACATATATAGTAGAGATAAAATTTAAATTGCACACACATTCATTCATATATATACTATATATCTATGTTTGTATATCTATGCATTATACACAGACACATTATATATATATGTATATAGAGATATTTCACGACATGATTTCTTTACTTCATATAAAATGTAATTTAAGCGAATTATAATGGTGAACGATGATTATCTCACACAGTCTTTTTTTATTTTTTCGTTTTTATTTTTTTATTATTATTATTATTATAATTTTTTTTTTTTTGTAATAAAATGTCCATATAAATTAATGCATAATATATTGTTTACTATGAAAAAAATGTGTCTAAATTTAAATAACCAATTTATAATTAAACTGATAAAAATTTTAATGAAGTTACTCGTATAATATTTTTGGAATTATTCCATGTATTGCAAATGCATACATACATATACTGGATTGTATGCCCATTATATTTAAAAATGATATCATCTACGTACTATGTCTGTGAATATATATAGGTTATACCAGCTTAAATATACCTTAATTTTAAATTGTTAATATGTATTTGAAAAAAAAAAAGAAAAAAAATTTGTCCTGAATTTTTGTAGTTCAAAATGTAAAATAAATAAAATTCAAAGACCAAAATAGAATCAATGAAAAAATGAACTAAAAATAGAAACAAAAATTCTAAATTTAAACAAATCCTAAAAGAGTAGGACAAAAAAAAATTTAGTAAAAAAAATTGTTCATATTCGTAAATCGTTCATTCAGGATCATATTATTGCTCATACACTCATAGACATACTATATACCATAAAATATATGAGAACATTTTTATTATTCTTATTATATTGTATTTATGAATTTTTTTTATTATACTAAAGCTCTAGTTGGCTCTAGTATACAAAGCTTTTTTTCTAAATTTTATTTTCAAATAATATTCGCACATAGTACGTACATACAAATGTTATATATAATACAATAAAAATTAATATTTTGTATTTTTACCTGTTTTTATAGTTCTCATTTTTACTGGTCCTGTTTTTATTGAATGAAAATTTTCAAATACAAAATGTGTGTATACAATAAAGTGTGCGTTAATTTCGGAACATACATATATACTTGTATCGTTAATAATACGCATATATGTATATACGGATCATATACCTTGTATTTTATTTATTTTATTATTTTTTGTATTTGCATAAGTGTACGTGAGTTAGTATTGTATCTAAAGGCTTCCGTATAAATCACATCATATTGTATATAGGTTTGAACGAAAAAAAAAAAAAAAAAAACCAACAAATAAACAAACAACACAAGCAAAAAGAAAAAAAAAACAATGTATAAACTAAATATATCCTAATAACAAAAAGTGGGGTAGATAAAATTGTTGAATTCATTATTAAAACTTTGATATTAAAAACAAAAAAACAAAAAAAAAAAAAGTAAGAGAATTACATTTTTATCAAGGAAATTTTATACACCCACAAATTTTGTTATTGTAAAGAGCATTTTTCAAATTTAATAACATGTATGTTCAATTTTAATAATGTTTAAAATTGATCATTTTTTTTTTGTGTTTTGTTCTGTAAAATTTTTATGCCATATACGCATATATTTAAATAATTAAAAGAAAATTTAATTTTAAATTTTAGAAGAAAAATTTCATTCATTTTTGATAAAACATTTTTGTTTATATTTTTCAAAGAATTGCTTTTATTTATTTTTTTTTTTTTATACAAATGTAATTTAAATATATTTTTAAATATTTTTTCAATGTTTATAATAAGGGTATTCGTTATTTTAAATTTATATATCTAAAAATATTTCATATCAAATGTCCTTAAACATCAAAGATCATTTAAATATATTATTTAAAATGGAATTCTATATAAGTATTTGAAATATTTGCAAACAAAAAAAAAAAACAAACAAAAAACAAACAAAAAACAAAATCATTTATTTGAAAAGGTATTTTTCCGTTTAAAATGAAATTAAAAAAAAAAAAAAAAGAAATTTAACAAGAAATATTTTTGTATACATATTTGCAATTTCTTCCAATTTTATTTTGAATAATTTATTTATTTCCTTTTTTTTTTCTCATTCAGTTTGTAACTGAATTTTCAATTTATTAAATGAATTTCCATTGAAAATAACTTTATATAGTGAATTACAATGATATTAATTATTATTTAACTTTAAAATTTTGAACATTTTGAGAATTTACATATAGTAATGTAATATTTTGTTTTCAAGTAAATAAATAAATTTCTTAATTAAATATTTAAAACAAAAAAAAAAAAAAAAATTTATAATAATTATAGATTACATTATATATTAATATTTTAAAATTACCGTGCAAGTCAATTTCTATCAACAACAACAATATCAATTCTTTATCCTTTATCCAAAATCTGTATATGTATGTATGTATGTATTAAGGTAAATTACTATGTAGGTTGATTGCCATGTTTTTACTAATTATGAAACATTGCACGCGAGAATTAATATTATATACAATTGACATTTTTATAATATTCAAATTTTATACGATTATTATTTTAAAGCATTATTTTTATGTACATACATTTATCGTTCATTACATACAAGGGAGGGACACAGTAGATTTTATGAGATTATGCTATTAAAATTTTTTTTTTTTTGTGTTTTTATTCAATAAATCAGTACACATCATATTTTAGAATGTAATTAATTAAAATTTTTGTGTACAATATATTTACATTATTTTTTATTTGCATGTAAAATTTATTATATGATATATTTAATATAATTTATTAGCAATATAATTTCTGTTTTTTCCAAGTTTTTGTTTTGTTGAAAAACAAAAATATAACTAAATACTGGTCATAAGAGAATTTATTCAATGAATAAATGAAAGTTTACTATACTATAGTCCGTACATATTTTGTGTTTTTAATTTAATTAAAAAAAAAAAAAAAATTTGAGTGCTGTATGACCCGTTAATATGGTTAGTGGTCATGTCACTACAACAAAAACAAACAAAAAAATAAAAACAAATTTCAATAAAAATGAAATTTTATTAAATAAATCAAATTTTATCAGTATAAAATAAATCATGTAAATGTATACTTTAATCTCAGTGTAGATATAATGTATACAAGTTAAAATAATAATAAAAAAAAAAAAATATATAAAAATCCACAATTTTTTGAATTCTATGTAAATGTTCATCTTTTTTATTACAATTTTGACAAGGTAATAAAATCTTTTTGCCGTTGTAGTAAAACAGATAGTGAATGATTTTATTTTTACAGTCGTTATTTATTCATTTTTTTTAAATCTACATACATTGATCACACTACACTCTGTCTACTAATTCGGTGTAGATAAGACCTTATGGGAATGACATAGAGCAGTACGACTTTATGTCGCTGTACATAATTGATATTAAAAATATTCATTTCGTATTATATGATAACTTTAATTAAAGATTGTGATAACACAACTCGTGAGATGATCTTATTAGAAATGATGAGAGAAGAAAAAAACCATATGTACTCCCATAAGGCCTTAACTGCTCGGAATTAGTAGACAAAGTATAAGTGATTTTATTTTATTCTATATGTTTACATATGTAGATACACATTGTAATGTATCGCAATGAATAAAATGAATAATTATAACTAGCATTAATACTTTACCATAAATAATTTGACATAAAATTTTATTTTTCTATTTTTTTTTGTTTGTTTGTTTTTTTTAATGTAATTTGTTTAAAAGATTTTCTAGTCATTGTCCTATATACACGAGAATATTTTCCAATTTATGTAATGTAAAATGTACATATAACGTGTTTATATGTATTGTATACGCGACAGAAATTCATTCAAGAAAATATAATTATAGAGACATTTGAAATTGTTAAAAATTAAAAAGCATTCAAAAAAAAAAAAACCAAAAAAAAAGAAAACCAAAAAATATTATAATAATAATAGTATAATAATTGTAAAGTTCCAGGTTAAAATATTTATACTAAAATATTTAACACAAATTCGTTTACCTACAATACATGCCGTATATAAACAATTATTTATACTTTATATGTATGTAAGTGTGTATGTGAAATCCTAAATTTAAATTTGTATGAAATTTTTAAAATGAAATACTCGTATAGTCGTGTATACGTACATGCATACATTCATCTGTATTCATATATGTATGTACATATTTTGAACTGTTTATATATAAAACTAAAATAAAACACGAAAAAAAAAATTATATTATATAATTCAAAAAAAAAAAAAAAAAAATTGAAAAAAAAAACTTCTTTCTACGAAAGAAATAAGTCTAAGAATTAGGAGACATGCAGTTTTTCTTTATTTTTCTTCTGCACCTATTCAAGAATATATATAGGTCAGAAAATTGTTGTGTGTGTTTTTTTAAAGATATAATAAAAAGTAAAGAAAAGAAAAAAGAATACAAAAAAAAAATATATATATGATAATAATATAAAATTAGTACGCATACTAATATTATTATAAGTATAATCATACATTGTAGATAAAGATGTAGCGTCTAAACTTGTATTTCATGAAAGTCAAATTCAAATTGATTTTTAATATGGTAAAGAAAATGGAAAATTCTCTAATTAATTTATAATAAAAAAAGTTAATAAATAAATGTCTCTAATAAAAATCAATGTCAAAAAAAAAAAAAAAATATCAGATTAATTATCTTAAAACTTTTGTTTTTTACCGCAATTAGACAATAGATAATTTTTTTATCAATAAGTTTTGAATTCATAAATAAAAATATATGAACGTAGGTAGTTAGGTAGAGGTGGCCATTCGTCAAATTTTAAGAAAGCACTTTTAGACCAGAAAGACCCATTGCGATATCACACCAGGAATTTTTGAAAGATCAAACCACCTCAAGCGTTTCAGAAAGCCCAGAAGCCTCTTATATAATATTAATTTGTAATGTCCTTTTCAATTATATGATAGAGAGATTAAAATACTTTTCAATAAATAAAACGATTTTTTTCCTGTTAAATCTGATATTAATTTTGCAATATTACTAAGTATTCTGAATTAATAAATTTATCTGTTTTGAAAAATATATAAAATAACAAGAGTTTAACGTATAAATATAAAAATGAATAAAAATATTAAATACCTAGAAAAAATAATGTAAATAACAATTTTTTATTAATCATAGCTGTATCGTATAGTGAATTTATAGTTCATATATTTAACTATACCAGTGAATATGAAAATTGTACAGAATATGTACTCATACAATATGCACTAGCAAGCATGCAAAAAAAAAAAATAAATAAATAAAAAATAAAAAAATAATAATACAAAAAAAAATTAATATAAAGGAAATCTATTATTACGCGTACATTTGAAAATATGTATTTATATGGAAAATTTCTCAGTTTTATGTTCTATATCGGAAAATAGGAAAAAAATAATTTACCTACACATATCATTATCGTTGTTAATATTGTTGTTGATATTTTAAATTTAATTCTGTATTTGAATTATGGTTCACCTACATACATATGCGTGTTTATAAATATATATGTAGGCATTTTAAATAATGAGTATCTTATATACTATAATACATGTGTTTTTCATATACACAGTGTTATAATATGAAGAAAGAAGGTGTAGTATTTTTCAAGCAGATTAACCTAAAAATAAATGAAAAAAAAAAAAAAAATGAAAAAAGAATGAAATAAGGGTGTACAATTATCTGCATAAAAATACAATGCAGTATCTCTACGTGAAGACGGATATTATAAATGTATTTACATATGCATGTTTATATGAACATTATACATTTATTTTTGTATGTATGTATGTACGTACATGATGAACATATACGTAACATATCAAAAGCATGTAGTTATACCAAAATATTTTTTGTATACTTTGTAAAATACTACCGTATGCTATGCAAAACTTACTATATGTTTTATGTACTATACATACATACATATTATATATAGGTTTTCAATTCGAAACTTTTTACATTATTTGTATTGAAGGCAAATAAAATTTTTAAATCGAAGATAAATTAATTTAAAAATAATTCTCATGTTGGTTACGAGAATACAAAAAGTGAATAACTCTGTAATCTGTAGTTTTATATACTATTCAATTGAACTTTATAACTTTAGCTATGTACATTTATATATTCGAATATTTTTACAATTTTAATGCTTTTTATTTTTGTTTTTTGTTTGTTATTTTTTTTTTTTGTTTGTTTTTAAAATGAACGAAAATTTCGGATTTTCGTAATTTTGTTTTTTTTTTTTTTTTTGTTTTGTTTTTTATGTACAATATGATCGTACAGTTGCAAAGATATGATATATTATCGAGTCTATACACAATAAATTGAAAATTCATGAATAAAAATAGGAAATGTACTCGTATGTACCTATCATTCCCTTATTGACATATACATACATATATATATATAATGTATAATAAATACTTGTGCATACATTATATACTGCAAGTGTAGATGTACATATACATGTGCAAAAATAAATTTATGCAACCTATAAACTCATTGTTTTGTGTTTTTTTTAGTGTCCTGTAAAAATAAATAAATATATATTTTTTTTAAAAATATTCTGAAATGAATTAAATTAAAATGAAACCAATAAAAATTCAATTAAGTATGCATTTTATTTAAAATTAAATTCATGAAAATTTATCAAAAAAAAAAAAAAAAATTTAAGAAAATAAAATATAATAGAAATATAACTTAAATTTACAATTTCACAATTTATTTCATATTTTGAATATATAAAATGTTCATTATTTAAATTTTCTAATAATAAAAAATTTTTTATTTTCATTACTTTCAGGTTTGAATTTTTAATAATTAGATATTGAAGAAAAAAAAATAACAACTAATTATAAAAAAGAACAAAACAGACACGAGAAAATCAAACAATAAAAATTGGACCAAAAACCAAAAAAAAAAAAAAAACAAAAGAAAACATAAAATTTTGAAAATAAATCAAAAAAAAAAAAATAAAAATAAAAAGATATAGGAAAGAAAAGAAACCGCGGCATATCCGCGGTATATTATGTCTCGCGACGATTACAATCCAATACCCGCTGTAAGTTCTGGTACACGTAGTCCAGGTCGTGCAAGACGTTTAACCGAATTACCAACCGTGGATCGTTCACCATCACGTGATTACGGATCACGGGGCAGTCCTCTAGGTAAATATTATCATTTAACTATAATATATAATTAAGTAATGTATACAAGATTAGAGTAGGATCATTGATATCCTTTTATAATGTATATTATATAAATAGGTTTAGTTTGTTTATTATATTTTATTCCTGTATAATATAATTGTTCATAAATTTTCATTAGTTTTTTTTTATTTTTAATTTTAGTTTATTTGTATATTTGAGTTTTTATTTATTTTTTATTTTTTATTTTTTTTTTTTAAATTTACATATTATAAAATATAAGATTTTATAATCAGCAGGGTAGCAAATAAATTTTATAATTTTCCTTTTAATGAATAAAAAAAAAAAATGTGTTAAAATGCATACATTCTTGAGAATGTATTTCAAATATATTTCTTATTTGTTTTCATTTAGATTTAATAGATTCAATTTTATTTACCTTTTTATATACATTAAATTAAATTGATTTTATTGTAATTATTTTCTATTTTAAAATACCAGCATAATATTTACTATTTTTGTAGATGTTATGATGATAAATAATGTTCACAAATAAATTTATCTTCAAAATATGTTTTTTGATTTATTTTAATTTGTATTTTTATTTGTACATGTATAATCATTTGAAAATATATTTTCGATATAATTACCATGTAAAAGCATATTATTGCTGAATATTCATTATATTTAATATTTTCTGCACAATGTATGCAAAGCAAAATAATTGCTTTTCTCATTTTTCGTTAGAATTTTTATTTTTTATTTTTATTTTTTTATTTTTGTTTTAAATTAGATTAATAAACATTTGATATTCCCTATTAGATTATATAGATTTTATATTTATGTTATTATTTATTTATTTATTTTCTTTTTTGGAATTTAATTAGTTCATTATTTTTAAGTAGTTACCCTGGTTACGTAAAAAAGTTTCTTTGATTTTATCGTATTAGTATCTAAATGTATCATGTTTGTATACATTTTTATTATTATGATATTTCTCTTTTAGAAAGCAAAATAAAAAAAAAAAACATAGTAGAAATTATAAAAAAAAAATCATCAAAAAAAAAAAATCAAAATTTGAAATCAACAAAAAACAAAAGGCAAAAATAAATTTAATTAAAATAAAAATTCTTTTTTTTCTTATTTACATCACGCATGCGCATGTTATTTACATTATCGTTTTTTTATGTTATTTTTTTATTTTATTTTATTTATTTTTGTTTTTTCCTAATTTTTTTTCTTTTGTATTTTTCGTAATTTTTATGTTCTATTAAATTTATATTTTATATTTTGCTTTTTTGTTTTTTTTATTTATAATTTTTTGTTTTATGTTTATTTTTTATTTTTTTTGTTGTTTAAATTTTTGTTTTTTTTAATCTCATTTTGATTCGATTATATGTCCCATAAAATGACTTATCCTTTAATTAAATGTGTATTAAATTGCACATCCTTTATTAATCAACAAAAACAACAAAAACAATGACAACAACAAATTTCTTGTTATATGTAAACATGTATGTTTGTATAATTCGTATTTCGATTTTTTTTTCACTTGAACAAAATTTCTTTTTACTTTTAATAATATATAAATTTTTTTTTTTTAAAATTATTTTTGTTTAAAAAACAAAAAATGCTTTTCTTTTTTTGTTTTTTAATATTTAATACATTCATTTTAAATTTCTTATTCATGTTTTTCCATTATATGTATATTTTTAACTTTTTTCTTCTATTGCTACTCGTTTACAATTACAATAAAAAAATTTTTTTTTTTTTTTTTTTTTTTAAATCCTAAATATACTTTATAAATTTTTCTTTTTCTATTTGTACATCAATACTCTTTTTTTGAAAAAAAAAAAAAAAATCATTTTATGTTTTTGCTTTTATCATCCATGTATGTATACATACCATTAAAAATTATTTCAATAAAAAACTTTATTGAAACTAATTTTTTTTTCTTTCTCTCTCTCTACTTATTAATACTTTTTTTTTTTTATTTATATTACATATAAATTTTTTTTAACAATTTATTTTTTCATTTATTCATTCTTAAAATGTGTATGATATATGTATGTATATATGTATATCGATATATTTATTGTTGCTTAAAATCACTTAAACTTATGTATCTGTTCTTAATGAAAAATTGATGAAAAAAAAAAAAATATTATATCCCATTTACATAAAAATAACGCAAAAACATTTACAAAAAAAAAAAAAAAAAAAAAAAATAGAAGGGGGGAAGTAAAGTAATGAAGAAAAACATAAAATAAATTAAAATAAAATAAAAATAAATTTAAAAGAAAAGAAAAGTGAAATATAAGAATCCAACAAATACAAAATAAAAAATATAAAGGATTCAATTTGTAATAAGACAATTTCTTATATTCTTGATTTTCCTTATGTATACATATGTTGTATTGAATAAATAAATGATAAATTTAAAAACAGGAAAATTTCATATACGTAAATTCTATTGAAAGAATAGTATAGAAAGAATACAACGTAAAAATAAAATAATAAACATTTAAAAAACAAAAAAAAAAAAAACATTCATATCAATGCATATTAAAAATGAATAAATCAACAGAGTAAACAAATATTAGCCAAATACAACAGAAAACAATAATATAAAGTGAAGTAAAAATAAACAAACAAAATAACTTTTTAAACTGTAATTTAAAATCTTTAAATCAATATAATTTCATTTAATGTCTATCAGTATAAAAAATTTATTACTTACCTCGATTTATTGAGCATTTAAAGATGAATTAAACTAAAAGAAAATCATAATTTAATAACTACGAGAAAAAAAAATTAAATAATTAAAAATAAAAATATAAAAATATTAAATAAAACAAAAAAAAAAAAATTAAAAAATAAATTTGCATATCATTTAGAATTTGTATCATATTATATACTAAATACAAAAAACAAAAAAAAAAATATTAATAATAAAAAATAAAACTGAGACAAACATATCCTGGAAAAAAAAAATATAATAAACAAATAAAAAGGAAATTAAATTTATTTACTTAAATGTGACCGCATACATATATTCCATGTATATGTATACATACATGAATAATAATTATATTGTACAACATAAAACAATTATGTATATACGGTAATGATATTTGTTTATGTAATTTACATGATAGTAAAGAAACCTTGATGGTGCATTGAAGGAAATATAATTGAATAAAATTACTTTTAAATTGATACACTTGAATAAAAAAAATTGACAAATGAATATACATGAAATAAAGTGCAGAGTAACACGGAAGGATTACGCAAAAAAGTAATAAAAAAACAAAAAAAAAAATAAAAAATAAAAAGAAGAAAACAAGAAAAGGATAAATAGAATATAGCAAATATTACTAAATACCGAATAAGGACGAAGAAAAAAGGACGAGAATAAGAAAATATCAAGGAAAATAATTAAAAGAAATAGAGAGGTGTACCTGGTTTTAAAAATTATTTTATCGGTAATTAAAATATAAATTTATATTTATGCACATACATTATGATATACATATGCATATAACATAGTATTGATATATCCTTTAATGTCAAATAAACAATTTTCTGTCTCATTATGTGTTTGAATGACTTATTGAAAAATTTCGTATAAAATTAAAGCCAATTCTCAGAAAACATATTAAAAATTATAAGAAAACATGATTGATGTAAAAAAATAAATAGGAAAAAGCTTATTAATTCCATGTATTATCTAATTGTTTTTTTTCTTCTTCTTTTTTACAAGCTTTTCTTATAAATGTTCAAGACATTTGCTAAGCAAAATAAGCGAACAAAGCGAAATAAAAAAAAAAAGAAATTAATAATGCTCATGTATTAAATTGCATGATATGTTTTATGTTATTCGATTTTATGCAATAAACAATTCATGCATTTCTGCGCTTTTGAGTTTTTTTTTTTTTTTTTTTTAATCAATTACAAACGTTTTTATTTTTATATTTGAACCTTTTATTGTATTTTGTTTTTTTTGGTTTTTCAATAGCTTAGTCTCTATAATTTTCTCTGATATAAATATTTTATGATGTACTACTCGTACTTTTATAAACGAAAAATTATTATTGTTTTCACAAGTATATGATTGGTTTATGGTTAATACCTGTATTTCAGTATATGTATAATGACTCTAATGATACCTGTATTTCAGTATTGTAATTACATATGTATGTACATAATTTAAACGATAAGAGTACAATAATTACATCACTTATAAGAATTACTTATTATTAATTTTGTTTTTTCTTTTTTTTTTACTCAATGTGAACATTTTAAGAAAAATAGCCAATAAAAAAATAAAAAAAGGATAAATGGCATACTGAATGACGTATTAATTGGTTTTATTCAATAAATAATGCAATGAAAATAAAATAAAGAAAAGAAAAATATAAATTTGAAAGAAAAATCGAAAATGCATTAAAAAATTAAAAAAAAAGAACATTATGTGTATTAGAAAATTCGTTACTATGTATTTTAAACGATTTAAAAGAAAGAAAATTTCAATTGGAAGAAAATTAAAAATTTATACAATATTGCACAGAGGATCTTAAATAAAAATTGGTCATAAAGTGAAGAATTGCTTTAAAAAACAAATCAAATAAAAAATTTTGTATTTAACTTCTTTTTTTTATATTCCTATTTATTGCGCTTATTTACTGTTTACATGGTATATGATATGACACATACATACTTGTTTTATGCTAATAAAAAAACAAATTTTTTTTTTCTTTTTATTTAATTTTACATAATATTTTCATTTCTTTTCCATAAATATTTTCCATGTTATATTGCATTTAATTGTACATTTTCATATGAATATTCGTTGATTTAATGATGATGAAATTAAATTTAAAATGAACAAAAAAAAAATTAAAATACAAAATTTTTATTTTTGACTAATCGATCAAAATTTTCATTTGTTATTTATTTATTTATTCTTTTTTTTTTTTTTTGATTTTTTTTTGTGTTTTTTTTTTAATGTTTTTATTTAATTGATATAAAATTGGCCATATAATGCAATTTTTGAAATTTATAAATTATAATATTTTATTTTTATAGGTTGTTGTTAAACGATTTTGTACGTTTCATCGTTTTGTAATGTGCATAAAACAAAGATCATGTTAAATAAAAAATTGAAAAATAAATAAAAACCAAATTAAAAACCAATTAAAGACAAATTAATCAAAAAAAAAAAATAAAATAAAAAATAAAATAAAAGTAATACAAATAAAAGAGAAACAATTAATAAGGGAGAGAAGAGACAAAAAAAGAAAAAAAAAATTTTTTTTTTTATTTTTTACAACAACGAATGATACCATTCTATAGATGTCAGACTAATGATCGTACAATTGCTAAACATTTATATAATATAATGATAAGAGATGATATAAAATCAAAAAGTGGTGTTACATATAGTACAATAATACCAAAGAAATTGACAGTGTATAATACAAATAGTAGACCAACATATTCTGAGGAAAATATTTTAAGAAATAGAAATACAACATTTGAAGGTACGTCGCTGACAAAAAATATCAAAAAAAAAAATTGCTTCTTATTTTCTTTGTTTTGATTTTTTTTTTTTTTTTGTGTAATCTCAACTTTAAAAAATTTATTACATTTATGTACTTTAAATAATGGGAAATTTTTTAAATGCAAACATACACGTATGTACATAGTAAAAGACTGACATTAAAATTAACATAAAGTGTATAGTACATTTAGTCACATTTAGTGTGTACACTAATGATTGCGAAAAAATCATGTTTTCATTTATAATCACTTATCTTATTGAAAGCTTTTCTAAGCTACAGTGTCGAGGCAACTTAACCTCATCTCACCCTTGTGGAATAAACCTAAACCTATCTTATTAAAATTTATTGGGGATTTTTTTTATTTTATTTTTAAAAACTGCTCATCAGTTCTATTTTACAAAAATATAATTAAAAGAAAAATTATCATTATGGAAAATTATCAAGAAAATAAAATTTTCTTTTGTAATAATCGTTTCTTATTTCTTCATTATATATGTATCTATATATGTTTAGAAAAAAAAAACAAAAACAAAATTTTGTGTACATAAATAAATATGTACTCACCTATACGACAAAATTTAAACAATTGAAATAATTTATTATTCTTATTAAAAAGATTTTCATTAAAACGTTTATTTTTTTTGCCAAAAAAAAAAAAAAAACAAGAAAAGACAATTATAACGAGGAGATTTAGTTCATATTTATAATTGAGACTTACATAAATAAAATAAAAATGTAGGATAACGAAAAACGAGACAAATCATGTAATTTAGTTCAAGGGTACTATAGTTTATTTCTTTGAATTTCTTTACTTTAAAAACAAGAAGAAAAAAAGAAGAAACAAAGATGAAAAGTCCTTGTTAAAAAAGCAAAAATAAATATTGATATTTATTTTTTGTATTTTAAATACATTCAAATTGTCAGGCATACTCAATTTATAGCTTATGAACAAATATTGAGTTAAAATTATGTAAATTCAATTTCTATAATTTCAATTTATTTAAATTAAATTAAATTTATGGTCGTGCCAAAAATTAATTTTATTGGTTTAAGTCATTTTATTCGATTTAAGTTTGAAAGAAATTTGAAAAAAAAACAAAAAAAATAAATAAATAAATAAATAAAACATACAAATAAAGGCCGTACTGGTACTGAATGTATAATAAGGGGAGTAATTGAATTTTTAATATAAAATCTACAGGGATCTTATAAGAAAAAAAAAAAAAAATAAAATAAAAATAAAAATTTATTAAAATAATGAAGAATATTAAAAGGAAAAAAGTCAATATGTGACAAACTTTTTTTTTTCTGTCTACTCAGTATAATAGCAAAAAATATTAAAAATTTTGTAATTGGATTTTGTTTTAAATGGCAATTTGTGATTTCGAATTGAAAAAAAAAAAGACAAAATACAAGAAAGAAGGCAAATTGTTATTTTCAACAAAATTGCTTAAACATATTATCCCAAAAAAAAAAAAAATTTAGGGAAAAATTTTATTTTTCATTTTCACGTGTTAATTTTTGTCTTAAAAAATTTAATAGTCGTGGTATACATACATACGACTAGACCAAGAATTTTCAGTTTTTGTTTTGGTCTTTTGTTTTGTTTTATTTCATTTTTATATCATGTTTTTCTTTTATTGTTTCTCTGTACGGTGTAAATATTATGATACACTCATATGATTAAACGCCAACACATTGCATCAATTTCAATTAAGTTTCATTAGAAATATAATATGAAAATGATATTTTATTATTTTTTGTTTTAATTTTCAATCAAAATAAAAAAACAAAAAAAAAAAAAAAAGAAAACCTACAAAATCACTTTGAACGCGCTTTAATTCATACTTTCACATATTTTATTTTTGTAATTTTTTTTTTATATTTATTTTTGGTTTATTTTCTGAAATCAATTATACTTCATTCTTTTATTTTATTTTTTTTTTCATGTTTTCTTTCAAAATAAATCTTTTTTTTTTTCTTTTTGCATGGCATAAAACTTTGTTTTAAGAAAGAAAATTTCACAAGTATTGTTTTTTTTTCTTCTTTTGTATATAAACAACATAATTATTGTTACAATACTATGTACATATTTATTTATTTATTTTTATTTAATTTTTTTATTTTTTTTATTTTTTGACTTTTTATTTGTCCATTTATTCATGTATGTTTTCTTTTATTTTTTATTTTTGTTTCATTTTGTGTATTTCTTTGGTCGTTTACTTCTTGAACATTTTCACGAATTTCATATAAATTCACATTATTTATTTGATTTCCTTTTTTAATTTCTTTTTTTGTTATGTAAACACAAATTTTCCATCATTTTATATGAATTTTTCTTGAAATGTTCTTTATTTTTTTTTTTTTAAATTCTAAACATCATTTGTTTTATTTTAATTTATTTCTATTGATATTTATAATTTTATAATTTTCTGTTTTGTTTTGTTTTATTTTTGTTATTGTTGTTGTATTTTTGTGTTTTGTTTCCCTCCCCGTATTGTTTGTTTCTTTTCTGTTTTTTTTTTTTTTTTGGTTTCTTTTGTTTTTGGTTGTCAAACTTTTTTAGGGCGAAAATTACGTCAAACACGTTCTGGCAATTCCTCCCCTCTGCACTACGGTTCCCATTCCTCATCCTTTTATCATCATCATAATTCTATTGCAGCAATGGGTAGTCCATATTATAGAGACATGGATGAGCCAACAAGTCCAGCAGGTGGTGGTCATCATAGAAGTAGAAGTGCTAGTCGACCACCAATGTCACACACAATGGATTATCCAAGTAAGTAGTTTTTATTTATGTTGTTGTTTTTTTTTTCTATCTTAAGACCTTATAGTGTATATTGAGAGCATTGTACATTTTGTGCATATAAAACAAAAATGTAATTAAAAATACAAAATGCATAAATAATGTACAGATATATGTTACGTATTACATATTATTTTATATAGTATGTATGTGTGTGTTTATTGTTGTCGTTCTGTGAAAAGTCACTAAGTATAAAATATTAGTTTTGAAATGAAGACGTTCAAAGTTAAAAAAAACTGTATTGTATGCAGCAGTGTGACATACTCGTAGTGATTTTTAATTGTTTATAACTTCGTATTTTATGTTCGATTATTGACTTAGTGAGTTTTGTTAAAATCATTTTATGAAAATTGTGAAAAAAAAAAAAAATGGTGTAAATAACTCAATTTAGACAAAATATGAGTTAGTGACTATTCACAGAACGACGATGATATTAACAATGTATATTTTTGTTTTTATACGTATATAGTATGTATAACAAAAAAATGTGTGTAAAAACAAACAATTTTTTTTTTTCAATTTTTTGTAGATTTCCATAACGGTTACTACGCTAAGAAATTTTCATACATATACTTGCGTTAACAGTATCATATACCATTTAACATAAAAAAAAAAAAAAAACATCCATTACATTTATACATAAATTAATACTAAATAAAATTCAAAAATTCTCATTTGAATAAAAAAAAAAAAATAATAATAATAATTTTAAAATTTTGTAATTGGATTTTGTTTTAAACCTTCTTGTTAATTAAAATTCATAAATGAACTTAATAAGTATTCAAAAATGAATAAAAATATTTTTTATTTTCTATCATCGAAAAAGAAACAAATAAAAAAAGCCGTTATGGATAACAATAACATAAATATATATGATACCTAAAATTTTTATTCATAAATTAAAATGAAATTAATTATATAACTGCCTACAATAAAAATTTATATCTTTTCTTATTTTCTTTTTCTTTAAATTCTTTTATTTTTTCTATTGATTATAAAAAAATAAAAATAAAAAATTAAATTTATTGTATTACGAAAATTAAAAAAAAAATAAAAAAAACTAAAAATTTTTTAAAAACAAAAATTCAGGAACACGATATCAATCATTGGATAGAGGCGGCTTAGTTGATCCACATGATCGTGAATTTATACCAATTCGTGAACCTCGTGATCGATCTAGAGATCGTTCATTAGAACGTGGATTATATTTAGAAGATGAATTATATGGTCGTTCAGCAAGGCAAAGTCCAAATCCAATGGGTTTGTGTTCAATTAAAAAATATATATTTATAACTTTTTTTTTTCATTTTTTTACTTGTTTACTTTGTTTATTTCTGTTTTTTATTTTTGTTAAAAAAAAAAAAAAAAATTAAATTTTTATTTATAGTCTCGTGAATTATCAAATACATGCATATTTTGTGTTTACTATCATTATTTTTCTATATATTTCATGTATGAAACAGCAATGTCATCAACAGATCGAGCTTATTTAGGTGATTTACAACACCAAAATTCTGATTTACAACGTGAATTAGGTCAATTAAAGCGTGAACTTGAATTGACTAATCAAAAATTAGGAAGTTCTATGCATAGTATAAAAACATTTTGGTCACCAGAATTAAAAAAGGAAAGGGCATTACGTAAAGAAGAAAGTGCCAAATACAGTTTAATTAATGATCAATTAAAATTATTGAGTAGTGAAAATCAAGTGAGTATTAATAATGAAATTTATGAAAATTTTGTAAATAGAAAAAGTAAGAAATTTTTTATTTGTTGCTGTAATTTAATAATGAAGAAGAAAAAAACAAAATTGTAAATAAAAAATTATGTAAATAATTTAAGTAAAATAAGTACCAAAAAAAAAAGTACAATGAAAATTTTTAATAGAAAATCATACAGGGTGTCCGGTACATTTCATTGACACATATATAGTAATAAAATAAATAAAATAAATGAAATTGAAATAAATGAATAAAAATGATTAATACATGTTTAATTAGATATGTATATCACACATTGTTTTCAAAAAAAATTTTTTTTTTTTTTTTATGTAATTTTAATCTCATTATTATGTACATAGGGCAAAAAAGTAAATTCATACAAATATGTTTTATGAAACACTCTGTAATTCGAATAAGAAAAAGTAAATATTTTTCAATTCTCTATACTCTGTTCACTAATATTATGCACTTAAAGTCTTATGGAGATTACTTAAAGTGGTACTAGTTTACCTCACTATGTATTGTTATTTAGAGTAATAAAACTTATAATTAAAGTTTTGAGGATTGTTGCATAAATGCATAATATTAGTGAACAGAGTATACATATAATGAATTTTACAATTTGTATACAAAATATCTAAGAAATAGCACAGACTTTTAATTTAACATTAATTATTGATTTTTAATTTTGGTTTTTTTTTTTTTAAATTCTCCTACGATTGTTATAATTTTTTTTCTTTGATTAATTCACACTTATATATGTGAAAATTTGTTTTTTTTTATTCCATTTTATTTTATTTTTTATTTTTTTTACACTTTTTTTCCCCTTTTTCTTAATTTATTTTGTTTATAGTCTAAAAAAATTATGGATACAGTACTTGAATTTCGAGTTACTAACAGAGTAAGGTTTTTTATTTTATAAATTTATAAATTTCTTGTTTAGTTCGATAATTTTTTATAGTATAAATACATACACTTTTCAATAGTCCACATATTGCATTTATATGTATTAGCATAAAATAATGAATTAAAAAAAAAAAAAAACTGTCATTGCACAATGGTTCGGGTATTTTAAGTTAATTACATTTGTTCTATATCTTTTTTTAATTTCAAAAAAAAAAAAGCTTTAATTTCAAAACCAAAGAAAAAAATCATTTTAAAAGTTTAATAAGAAAGATTAATACATATGCATATGTAGATTTTATGTAATTTAAGGCTATATTTCAATTTTCACGCGTATAGGCAAATAGTAAAAATAAAGTTTTCAGAAAAAAAAAAAAAATAACATATCAGCATCATAATTAATAAGCATTTAATGTTACTTAAAAAAATACTCATAATTTTTAAGAAATTTTTTTTTTATTTTTAATTATTATAAGATTTTATTATTTTGTTAATTTTGTAAATTTAAAAATTCATTATTATAATTATAATATTTCATAAGGTATTTAAAAATTCGTGTATTTTCTATATTTAAATAATTCATTATATTGTAATATAAAGTGTTTCATTTAGTTTAAATTTATTTTTGATTTAAAAAAAGAAAAAAAAAAAACAAAAAATTTAAATTTCAAATAAATTAAAAAGAAGTAATTTGGTTGGATATGTACTATAATTTATAGGAAATAAATTTAACTAGGAAAATGATTAAAAATGATGTTAAAAATAGCATTATACAATTATGATTAACTAAATGAAACACATTATGTATAATTTTTAACATTTTAGATATAACGTGTTCTATATACAGGGTATTTGATAGCTTTAATGAAAATTTTTTTCACACTTTTTTATGTGTCGATATTTTTTTTTTTTTTTTTTTTTTTTTTAAAGAAAAATTGTATAAATTATTTTTTGTTTATTTATTTTTATTTTAATATGTATTTTTTTGTTTTATTTCTTTTTTCTGTACAAATAATATAAAACATATTATTTTGTACTAAATACGTGATTTTGAATTTGCCATTAGTATTTAAAATTTTGTATTCTGGAAAATTATGCTCCTATACCATACTAAGATCATTAAATTTTCAATGAAAGTATGAAAATTAAAATTTAAAAATGAAAATTATTACACACAAATAAAAAATTAATATAAAATATTTGTAAAAAAAAAGCTACTGGATACCCTGTATATTTGTAATATTGCAATACATGAATGTAATAAACACATAAGTACATATAATTTTATTTTGTTTTTTTTTTTTTTTAAATTCACATTTTTAAATAATAATTAAATTATTAAATACAGAGGATAAACAAATGTATGTCCTATTTTTTTTTAGTGCTAAAAATTCAAATCAAATCATACTAAAAATCGTGTGTATAATTTTTTTTTTTTTTTTTTGGTTTCTAAAATTTTCGTGTATTGTATTTGAATATTAGTATCTGTTTTTTACATTATTCTTATTATTTTTATTTTAAATATTGTAAAAAAAAAATAATAATAATAATAATAATAAATTTTCTTTTTCATTTGTTTGTATAGAAACAAGCAATGCTTGTACGACAATTAGAAGAAGAATTACGAATGCGTATGAGACAACCAAATATTGAAATGCAACAGCAAATGGAAGCTTTATATGCTGAAAATGATCATCTTCAACGTGAAGTTGGTATATTACGTGAAACAATTAAAGATTTAGAATGTCGTATTGAAACACAAAAGCAAACATTAATTGCACGTGATGAAAGTATAAAAAAATTATTGGAAATGTTACAAAGTAAAGGAATGGGTAAGAGATTTTCCTTTTCAAATTTATAGTTTTTTTTTCCCAATTCTTTTTCTTAAAAAATTATTAATAAATAGAAGAAAAAAAACGTATACTCTGTCTACTAATTCGGTGCAGTTAAGGCTTCATGAAAATGGCATAGAGTAGTACCACTTTATGTCGCTGTATAAATTGATATTATATAAATCGTATTACAATGATAATTTTAAAGATTGTGATAACAATACTCGTAAGATGATCTAATTAGAAATTATGAGACTTAACAAGACCTTAACCTACACCGAATTAGTAGACAGACTATAGTAATTATTTTAATTGAATTTTAAAAAAAATATTAATAGAGTTTCATTAAAAAATGGAATATATTAAAAATCTTATAAACATTTAAAATGATTTAATTTTTAATTTTCTTTTATTTATATTTTATTTTCTTTTCATACTCTTTGATTATACCTTACAACAATACACGGAATAAAAAAATAAAAAAAATTTATGTGAAATTTTCATTACAAATAAATTGAAATGTACAAAATATATTATAAAATTATCAAAGGTAAAGAAGAGGAAAGACAAATGTTTCAACAAATGCAGGCAATGGCACAAAAACAAGTAAGTTAATTAACAAAAATTATTTTCAATAATATAATACATTATATACCTTATTTATGTTCTATAAAATACTCACTTGTTTTTTTTTTTTTTTTTTTGTGAAATATATTATTTTTCTCATAATTTATTTCGTATCTCTTCTTTAAATATGAGTAAATTAATATATGTAGTTACTATACAAATAATTATTTAAAACAAATGTATATACAATATTATTTATAATTTATATTTATTTACAAAATAAATAATTTTTCATTTAAAAAACTAACCCTGATCCGACTTACACATTTTTAAAATTTAAAAAACAAAAGTATAAGAAAAAAAAATAAAAGAAATTTAATATTAATTAATTTTTCTCAAAAAAAAAAAAAAAAAAAAAAGAATAAAGTTCAAAACCCCCCCACCTATCATTTATTTATTAATTTTTTCTTTTATTTTTTTTTTTCTTTTAAATTATAAATATTCTGCTTTCTCTATTTTTATATTTAAATCAAGAATAAAAAAAAAAAATAAAATTAATTTTAATTTTAAATATATATTTTCGTTACTCATGTTATAATTTTTTTAGTTTTATGTTTTCTTTTTCTTCTTTTTGTAATTTCCAAAATATTCCTTAATAAACGATTAATTGTTTTAATTTATTATAAGCTTTTAATTCATACATTTACATAATATCAGATAAATATAATAATCATATAATTTAGAAGAACCAATACATAATGTATAATTAAATTTCAATTTGAACATAAAATGAACGTTATAAAATATTCCCATATTTATACATATACTAGATCATATAATGTTCATATTTGTAGATATTTTTTTATTAAGGTCAATTATAAATTCACGCAACATAATATGCAATTTGCTTTCCTTTATTATAGATACAAATAAATTCATATGTTTTTCCATTTTAATATGTATGATAGATATTTGCATTTAAGATATTTTTAATTTAATTTTTATATATTGATAGTTTTTTTTTTTTTAAATTTTATCTTGTCTATTGTGATTTTGGCTCTATTTTTTCATGTCTTTTGTTTTTATTAAAAATACACAAAAGATTAAAAAAAAAAAATCTAATTTCACTAGTTTAATTATCAAATCCTTTCATATTATTGTCTAATTAACTTATGATAATAATTAAAATTGTTTCTAATACACAATGAAATGCTTGAGTACCTATTTATGAAGATAATATTCATATACATATGTACATAATTAAATTGCTAAGAATTTTATAGAATGTGATAAGAAGAAAAATATATTTGTAATTGTTTTTTTTTTTTTCAAATTTTTAATGTATATTTTTCATTTAAAAATTCTACTTTGATTGCACATGTAATTTTAATTTTTTTTTTTTTTTTTTAAATATTTTTCAAATTTTTCAACGGTTTCTATTTTGTAATTTTATTTATTGTTTTGTTCATTTTTCATACACTTAATTGTATGTTTTTGAATAATAATTTATATTTAAATAGAAATAACAAAGAAAAAAAAAAAAAAATTGTTAAATATTTTCTTTATTATTTTTTTTTTTTTTCATTATTTATGTATATTTTTATTTTATTGAAATTTATGTAGATAAATACGTTTTGCCCGTATACCCTCTCTTATGTAATTTATTAATTTTTTTTCTTTCGTATACATAAATAATTTCTTTTATTATATTTTACATTATTGTTGTTTTTTTGTTATTTATTTTTTGTTTGTATTAAATTGTAAATTTTTTTTTTTTTTTAGTATTAAACCAAGAAAAAAAATATTAAAATAAAAATAAAAGTTTATAGACATGTTTCATGTACATTGTATGTGTGTACAAAGAGAAAATTCTTGTAAAAAAAAAAATAAAGAAAAAACATTGAAAACTAAAAATAAAATTATTTACTATACAATAGTCAATTTTATTCAAAACAAAAAAAAAAAAAAAAAAAAAAAAAAAAAAAAAAATTATAAACAAAATATAGGTCAAGGATTTATACAACATATGATAAAAATTCCATTTGACACACTTTATTTTATTTTTTTAAATTTTTTTGTTTTTTTTTATTATTTTTGCTTATAGTATATTTTATGTTTTAAGATTAAAATGGATAGTTTATGTAGTTTCAAGTGTAATGCTCCAATTTAAAAATAAAATACAAAAAGTAAAAAAAAATTATATATAAAATATCAAATATATTTTACGAAATAAAATACGGATTCAACTACATATCACATATACAAAAGCTATTGTGAATTTCCAAGAAAAAAAAAAAAAACAATAATAATAATAATAATAATAATAAAAGGATTTCTTTTTTCATATATAAGAAAAAAAAAATGTAATTTAATATCTCTATACTCAGTTCAGACAATTACAATGTTATAATACAATTTCGATGAGATAATTACGTTAATTTTGAATATTATGTTTCATCGTTAAAATTTTCAATGAAATCAAAAAGACACATTTAAATAGAAAAACAAAAAAAAAATACAAAAATAAAAATTAAAATGTTATATAGTATACTCGTATAATGTGATAATAACAATGTTATCACAATAAACATTTACTTCTTTTCAATTTTTGTTTTTGTTTTTTCATTTAGTTTCGAACAAAAACAAATTATAATAATTTCAGAATTTGTTTTTGTTTTATTTGAAAATGGAAACAAAAAGACTTAGCAAAATGATATAACAAATTGCGTTTATAAATAGCTATTATAATATTGTTATACATTTTACGTAATATTTATTTTTATTCAATTTTGAATTAAAATTAACGACTATTGTTAAGATTTTCTTCCTCATTTATTTATTTTTACTTTTTATTTTTTTTTTTTAATATTATTGTAATCTTAGATATTCATTTTTTTTTTTTTTTGCCTCCCAAAATAAAATTCTTCAAAAGATACATTCATACATATACATACAATGAATACTTTTTAGATCAAATCTTGACCTTTTCCATTAGAAATTTTCTTACGCTTATAATTACAAAAAAAAAACAAAAAAAAAAAAAAACGATTAAAAAAAAAATCGGTTCTCCGATATTATATCATTTTTGTTTACTTTTTTTTTAAAAGGATTTTATTCGTTTTTATTTTGTATTATTTTTCTTTAATTTTCCTTAATATTTTTTCATTGTTTAGAATAATCCTTAGAAAATAAATTTATATTCATATATTTTATAAAAAATGAATAGTATATTACTATTATAATTATACATACGTATATGACATAAATGAATAATTCTATTTTTCTTTTTTTTTTCTTTGTTATTTTTACTTAAGTACACACATTTATAATTTAATGTTATAAAATTTGCATGTTAAATTTGCAAATAGTGTCTCAAAACCATCTTAAAATCTTAAATCTATAAAAGTACATTGAATCAGTTGAACGTAATATAAATACATAAATAATAAAAATATAGATGTATTTTCCTTTTGATTCATTTTTAATTCTGTTTCTTTTTTTTTCACATATAAATGTACTTTTTTTTGTGATAATTAAAAAAAAAAAAAAGAAAGAAAAATCTGTTAACAGCAATTAATAAAATATTAAACTGATTTAAAATATGTAATTTTTAAATTTTACATGAAAAAAAAGCTGAAGAATTTGTTTATGCTATCATGACGTTAAAATAATGATGATTAATTAAAAAAATATTTTTTTTTTTGTTTTTCGTGGTTTACTTAATATTTTTTTTTAAAATAGTTTTCAAATAAATTCTTGATTATTAATTAAATTTGTATTCAATTTTATTTAATATAAAGATTAAATAAATTTAAAACAAAAACAAAAAAAAAGCGAATAAATTTCAATTATCATAAAAATGATAAATTATTTTGCCAAAAATTCAAAACATTATTATGAATTATTTTTTTGTTTTGAAAATTGTTTTGATTTTGAAATTTTTATTCTTCTATCTTTATATTGTATGCCATCGACAATGATAAGAAAATAAATATGTACTTATATATACAAATATTTTATTATTGAGAAAAATATTTAATAAACATGAAAATTTGGTGAGATGATATAATAATAAAATAAAAATAAATTAAGTTAAAGATAGATATTTCCTATTCGGAAATGTACTCATATACTTCCTCAGATATCAAGTGTATATATATACAGGAAATTTCGAAAAAATAAAAAAAAAATTTTTTTTTTCTCTTCCCATGTTTTTTTAATAGAAAAAAAAAAAGAACAAAAAATAATCATAATAATATCTCTAAGAATATCAATTGAAGGAAAAAAAAAATGTAATTAAAAATAGAATCAAAATAAGATGGATAAAGAAAAAAATAAACGAAGGAAAAATAATTTCTATGAGATAAACTATAATTATATAGCTCCTAAGGTTAAATCGTGTGTAAGATAAGAACAAAAATTAAAATAAAATAAACGAAAAGGAAAAGAAATAAAAAAAAAAATAAAAAATAAAAGGACAATAACAAATTATATATTCAGACATTCTATCATTCAATTATTTTCATATCACGTGTATAATACTTTATTATAAATTATATATAAAAACGATAATACCATAAATTAATATGTACTCATATAATCTGTAATTTGTCTTTTTTTATTTTATTTTTTTAATTTATGTTAAGTTTTGATACACTTTTACACCTTATTTTTCTTTTTATTTTTTCGAATTTTTTTTTTTTAACCTTGTAATTTCGTAGCATTTTCTTTAACAAATAAAGAATCATAAACGCAAGCATATAAAGATGCATAACATGCAATCAAACAATAACAATAAAAATTATATAAAACTAGAAAAATCAAAAAAAAAAAAAAAAAAAAAAAAAACAAACAAACAAAAAGAGAACAGTCAAAAGTATAAATGACAATAAAAATAAAAATAGAAACAATAAAAGTTAATACACTGTTAAAATATTTACGTGCATAAAATGGTATATATAATACTCATTTGCATATCTGATATATGTATAAATGTATATAATGTACATCATTCATATATGTAAACGTATAATTGTTATAATAATAAATTTCATATTATACATACGTAAATATGCACATATGTAATTGCATAGTATCCACATGGTGTTCATATGATATACATACATTCACTATAATTATTACTCCTATTTTTATTCAGTCTTTTTATAGTTTTCATTTGATTTTGGTTTTGTTTTTTACTTCTGTTCGTTACTTTGTTACAAAGTAAAAGTATAAAAACAAAAAGAAAAAAAAAACAGTTGTATGTAATTTTTTACAAATATGCATATGTACATGTACATATATAAAAATTTTGCTTACAAGAGCATAACAATAATTTTCTCTTTGGATAATACAAAAAACCGAATAATAGCATACATATGTACACATGTATATGTATGAAAAAGTTGCACTCTGTTAATTTTCTACCCACATGTATGTACATACATACATACCAATATATTTGTATCTTGTAAATTATTGTGACAATAATCTATTACTACAAACAAAAATGATAATGATGTTCATAATGATGACAACGTAATGTGTTTGTATATTATGTACATATGTACATATTTTGATAGAAATCTACTTATTATGCCATGACATATAAAACCATTAAATTGAAATTTCTTTGTATTATTTTATTTTGAGATTTTCAAAATTTTTCCTTAATTTTTTTTTTTTTTTCATGTATATATGCATTTATGACACGAGAAAAAATAACACAAAATAAATACAAACACATGATGCATTTATAATGTATATGTATGTACATGCGTACGTACATATATGCATTTCAGAATAACATCAATGTTTCTTATTTTTTTTTTATAAGTCATTTCTTTTGAAATATATGCATATTAAAGTTGAGGTGCAAACATTACGTATTCACTTCCTTATTTGTAGTCTTGTTAAAAAAAAAAAATACATAAGAAAAACAAAAATAAATAAACAGGACAATTTCATTTACATAGGCTTTCATTCAAACACCATACATATTGTATATCTAAATTTTTCATTTTACATGCACATTTTGATGCATTAGACGTGATATAAAATATATGAGTATATGTAAAAAGTTTATATATGTTTGTATTACGAACATATAAAACTGCAATAGTTTTTTCTTTAAATTTTTCAAAAAAAAAAAAAAAAAAAAAAACAAATACTTATGTACTATATGTTGTCATCAGTTAATCGTGACGATAAGCCTTATCAAATTCTAATGTATGATTAAAAAAAAAAAAAAAATAATAATAATAATTCTAAAGTCTTTGGTTACAAAATAAACAGTAAATATGGCAGTACAAGATTATACGGAGCGATAATACACAGTATTTTGTATACTTTTCATTTTAACAATCTTATATTATTTTCAAATATGAGAAAGCTTTTCTTAGCTTATTTTATAACGTACATACATATGTAAGCATACTAAAGTTTCTTATTTGTGCTTTTAGGATATTTTAATATAATTTTCAAACAATAACAACAATAGCAACAAATTCAACGCAAACGTAAATATATATATATGTATAAATTTTGTTTTTATGTACATTAAAAGGATAATATGTTTTAAGCTTTTTATTCTTGTTATATATATGTACATATGTAAGAGAAAAAAACTGTATGAATTAAAAAAAAAAAAAAAAGAAGAATAAATACATATATTTAGAATTCTTCAATTGAGCAGCTCCTTGATCTATAAAAAGAAAAATAAAAATAGAATACGAATATATAAACTTCTGTTTGAGAGATATAGGGGAATGGTTTTAGGAAATACAAGCAAAAAAAAAAGGACAAAAAAGGACTAGAATGAGAAGTAAAAATAAAAATATGTATAAGAGTATTCCGGTACATTTTACACCTATAGTATATAATATAAAATATTGTTGGTTGGGAGAGAAATATTGTACAAATGTACATGTACATAAGTACATACAAATGTAGAAAACTTGGATATATGTATAAGTATATAAAATATAGTTTTAATTTATACATGAATAAAATGTATTTTAACAGTAGTAAAAATAATTCTAGCTACATCAGTCTGATGTAATATACTTATGTATAAAATTATAGTCTGTAGAATTTTTATATAAAACATAATATATGTACGTTTCATGTACGCTTGTACATATATGATGTATGTATAGTATACAAAATTTTAAAAATGTATAGATACTAATACTACATAATATATAGAAGATAAAATAAGGAGAAATAAACTTTTCTTCAATTGTTAATGACACCAGAAGACTTTTAGTAGACGGGAGTATATGTATGTATATACGTATAAATTTGTTATTTTTATTCAAGTTATGTTTACATACATACATACGTATATTCGTTCAAATATACATGTATATATGTATATAATAAAATTTCTAGGATATATAGGATAGAGACTATGTAGTGATTGTAATGTAGACTGTCAAATATGTACATAGATATAAGTATGCATACATAAATGCATGCATTTTTATATAATCTTTTGAATACATATTGGTATATATATGTATATACTTCACGTTCATGTATTATGAATATAAATTGCAAAATTATATATATACATATGTATAAGGGAAAATCTACGTATGATACGTTCCTCCCCTTTTACATGTATATTCATGAATTTACTATAGCTTTAAATGAAATATATACAAGTAGGTATGGGTTTTTATATATATATATACCAAAAGTTTTCAAATTAAAGCTCAAATGTACATATGTATATTCCACAATATAATAAAAAAAAAAAAAAACAAAAAGATAAAACAAGTAAAAAGCAGGAAAATAAAATACAACCAACAGAAAAAAAATAAATAAATAGAAAAACTAATATTATATCGATGTTGGAGCTCTTTGCGATTATGTGGAACACGGCATTCGAATCGTTTAGACATTTTATCGGTTAATTCGTGAATCGATTATTATTTTTATAAGATAGGCAAAAAAAAAAAAACAGGAAAAGAAAAAAAAGATATTTTAATTTTTCCTTTTGATTCGTCTTTTTTTTTTTGTAAAAAAAAAAAAAAAAAAAAAACGAAAGATAAATAAATGATAATAGTGTAAAAAATAAATGTAGAATATTAAATAATATAATTGCCTAAAAATATATATACAAACATGTATGTGTGTAGATAAATATAAAAAATAATCGGTTGTCGGTTTTAAAATAAGTACATACAAAAAACACTTTCAAAAAAAAAAAAAAAACACCCAGAAAAGAAATTTTCTTTTTTTGTAACACAAAAATATTCTATACATCTAATCTAATGAATATTTATGTGAATGATATTTAGTATAATATGAAATTTATTTGAATTAGCAATACAAGAGAATACAAATACAAATTTCAAAACAACAATCTATAAACGTGGGGCAAAAAAAAACAAAAAAAAAATTGTATATGTTATTTTGAAAGATTTATGATAGACATTTTATTAAAACAGAATAACGAGAAAAACAAAAAAAAAAAATGAGGAAAAATATAAACAAGATACATAGACAAAAAGGGTGAAAAAAAAGAAAAGCAAAAATAAAATCAAATTAAATGCATACTATAACTGCATGTGTTTAATTTCTTATTATTATTAATAACTAATATTACATTCATATAAATATAATGTTATTCATGAAACCCTATCGACGTGCCTTTTTTTTTTTTTTTTTTTTAAATAAAGTTTAATAGTAAAGACGTGCTTTGAATATTAGGATAAAATAAACTAACTAAAAATATTGAATAAAAACAATATACATAATACGTATACTTATATATGTATATATTTATAAATAATATGAAAAATTATTTAGAATGAATAAAAATTGAAGTGTGAATTAAAAACATACTAAAGTAAAGAGAGAAAAATTTAAAAGAAAATTATATGTGTAATATATAGAAATTATAAACAAAAAACGTTTGCTTTTTTTTTTTTTTTTTTTTTGGAAAGCAAAAAATAAACCAGAAATAGCAACAAAAAAGAAAAGCAAGATAAAAATAAAAAACAGAAGAAGCCAAATAAATTAAATTGCTTAAGTAGTCGCCAGCAGTCATAACAATTTTAATAAAAACACAGTTGTATAGTATTCATACTATATATAATATATAAAATATCCTATATACAAACACATATATAATATATATGCATAAAATACATTAATATATATTTACTCTACATTTCTTATATATAATTTTATATACATATATGTATATAATCCATACATGTTTATTCTCTGTATGTGTATAAATAAATACAAAATAATATAAAAACATTCTCATTATTTATTATAATTTTTTTTTTTGTTTTTGAAAATAACTATAAAACTAAAAACGTACGTATGATAGTTAACATAAAATAACACACAAAAAACACAAAAAAAAAACTAACTAACTACTTTATACTGTATACAATTACGTATAGCTATAGATATTATATAAATAAAAATGATATAAAAATTCGCATGCATATTTACATATTTAACATTATTCACAAGTTATCAGACAGAGAAAATGTACAATTAAAAATACGTTAAAATTTGTCACAGTTTGAATAATCATGATAATATTTTGAATGGGACTGTGTTACAAAAAAAACAAAAAAAAAAAACTTTAAAAATAAATGAATAACAAAAAAAAGCAAAAAAAGTTGATAATAAAACCAGAAAACAGAAGCAATTTTGTGTGTCAATTATAAAAAAAAACCAATTACCTTTCACTACATTTCACGTTTCTTTTTTTTTTTTTCTTTTGCTCATCTCACTTACATTAATGTGATAATTTTACAAAAAAAAAAAAAAAAAAAAAACTTTCAAATCAAAATTAAAAAAAAAAAAAAAAACAACAAAAAATCGTAATGAACAAAATTAATAATTAAAATCGTATTAAGTGAATTTTTTGTATATATATATTTACACTTAAACTAAATACTTTTACGTTAATTTGAAATTAAAATAAAAAATTGTTCTTTGAATTTTAAAAAAAAAAATTAATTATAGTAAAATATTTACAAACAAAAAAAAAAAAAAATTTAAAGTTGTGTTTGTCATTTATTAAAAAGTCAAATTTAAATACCTAAAGTCAATACAAACAATTAACGAGAATAAAAAAAACGTTTTTTTTTTTTTTTTTTTAAATTTAAAACTTCTAGTATATTAAAAAATAATATAAAATTTTATCTATATATGCACTTTTTAACTTAACACTTTCAAATGTCTTTTAAAACAACACAAAATTAATGTTAATAAAAATCTAATTGTTGTTATTCTACCGGTATTTAATTAATTATTTATTTTTTTTTTAAATGTTCAATGTGAAATTAATTAATTAAAAATAATAATCTAAGGAAAAAAATAAAAAATAAAAAAAAAAACCAAATAATTTTTCGTGTGGTATATTTAAATATTCATAATATTTTAATTAAAATGTAATATTCAAATAACATTTTTTTTTTGTTAATTTTATTGAAATTTTTTTTTTGTTTTTTTAAATGTTATTTTCCCATTATTATGATTTGTTTGGTTTTTTAATTTACAAAAAAAAAAAAAATTCCTATACATATCATTACATTTGTTTTATTATAATTTTGTTTATTCATATTTGTGTATATATAAAAAAATCATCTATCATAAATAAATATACTTTTATATATATTTATCGTATAAATTTAAACATAAAAAATTTACATAACAGCAATATAAAATTTGCATACATACATATATGTATATACAATGTGCAGACAAATTTTGTTTATATCATCGTTACAATACAGTGAGTTTATTTAAATATAATCAAAACAAAACAGAAAAAAAAAAACCATACATTTAATAAAAAAAAATAATAAAAAATAAAAATAAATAAAAACAAAATTACAATGATAACAGAAAATAAAATATAGGAACATCCAAAATATCTGTGTGTGATAAAGAAGCAATGTCATTCCTCATATGTGCATATACATACATAAATATATCATTATATCACTTCAATGCAATCAATCAACCAATCACCTACATTTTTCTTATCATCTCACTATATATTTAAGCTTACAAATTCAACGATAAACAATTGCTAAAAAAAAAACTACGCACCTACGTTTATATACTCATGCCTAGCACATACATAATATGTATGGTTTGTACATATATAGTTAACATTATTTGCACATGAAATAAAGAAAAAATTCGAGAGGAAAAACAAAAAACAATAAAAAGAAAATTGAGAAAATCACATGAATGAAAATCTATATACCTATATATATACATAAATATAAAATTATATAATATACGTATACATGCAAATGTAGAAATTTATATAAACAGAAATGTATATTTGTTTTGTTGCTTGGAAAAATTGCATTTTGGCCCCCGGAAAATCAAAAACGACAACGATAAAATTTCATTATTTATTTTCCATATAGTTATTCTCGTCAGCTATAGCATTACATCCGAATTATTCGACAAAACAGAAAAACAAAAAAAAAGAAAAAACAACAAACAAACAAATAAAACGAATGAAAATAATAAAAAATTCAAAAAGAATATGTAACAGAAAAAAGCCAAAAATGGAAGTTAAAATGTCATCAATTGTTTTGTTTTTGGAAAAACGAAAAAAAAAAATTTTTATGAAATAACTACATACATACATATACGTATATAGATGTGCACGAATGGGCTACATGAAATCGTAAAAATCATCTGCTATAGTTTGCAAAATTGCATCACCATCAATAGCAAATCATATATGCATACATGAACATTGTATATGTGAACATGTATTTACACGTGAGAGCAAATGAAGCCCACACAATTCATGCATGCATATGCGTATGAAATGATGACAATGTTATATGATGATGATAATGATAAGGATAATGACAAGGATAATGATTATTGTACATATACACAGCTATCTAAATTGTAATTTATAATATGATGCTTTTGCAACAAACATATATGTATGTATGTACATACTCCATTCGCACGTGTACACACATGTTTACGTAATGTATGTATATGCGTCAAATGCTGAAATTCACGTTTCTCCTTGATTCATATTAATAATAACAAAAGCATTAACAAAAAAAAAAAAAATTTTTTTTTTCAAGGATTTATCTACTATGTGCATTGAATAAAATTTTAAAAATTATTTTATTTTTTTTTTATTTTTGTCTGAAAAATTTGTAGAGATGAAAAAAATGTGGTAAAACGATAATAAGCAGAAAAAATAGGAAAAACTCAATGAAATTGAAACTTAATATAGCAATTATACATACATACAGACATATGTACGTGTATAATAAATTAATACAAGACTAAAAGAGAATAAAAAGCAAATATGTAATTTAATATTTAATTACAATTTTATCTTTACCTCATCGCCCCTTTCTACCACTCACATTATTAACAAATCGTGTACATACATGTGTATATGTAAATCGAATGTAGGCCAATAGAATTTTCGTGTTTTATATTTTATTTTTTTTTTCTCGACTCTTCGTTATATTCTTTGGAATTTCAGTTCAATTCAATATTGATTTTAAAAATTATTTAAAAAAAAAAAAAAAAAAAACAAAAATGATAATAATTTATTAGGCAAACATGTCTGTATGAAAAAAAAAATACATTTTCTTCTTAAAATTTCCTTTTTATTATATATACACTAGTTATTAAGAATGTTACAATAAATTAGAAAAAAAAAAGAAAAAAGAAAAAACGTGATTATAATCATGATAATATTAGATTAGGTAAATCATTTTGAGTTGAATAATGTGCCTTTATTTCAATGAAAACTGAAAATGAATTGAATAAAATTACAAGAAAATTTATTCATTTTAAAATTAAAGTTATCTAATATACATTCGAGGATGTTAACTTTGTTTGTTCGTTATTTTAAATTTTTAATATTAAAATCATTTCAACAATACAAAATAAATATGTAGTTTAAAAACATACATACATACATATGTTTTACTTTTAGTTTTTTTTTTAGTGTTAAGTTTTGTTTTTAAACCTTTTTTTCTTTTTGTGTTAACATTTTCTCAAAGGAAAAAACCAATTAAATAAAAAATTTGTTAAGAAAACTTAACAATAAATAAACGAGCAAGAACGGAATTTATACTTTTTTATATATGTACGTACACATGTACATATACATACATATATGAATGTCATTTACTTTTAAAAGGAATATCATTAATTCGAATATATGTATGTATTATATATATGTATATGTGTACACATATGTACAAAGAAATATTTTGTTATATTTTGCTAAATTTAAATGCATAATTAAAAGAAAATTCAAAAAAAAAAAAAAAAACAAAAGGAAATGACTTGAGCATTTTCTAATATGGCAATCGCTACACTAATTACAAATGTATGTATGTATGATATTTTATAGTGTGGTGTATCTGTATGTATATCGTCAACAGAAGTGCATAAGGCATGTGTTTTGTACATATATTTCATGTACACATGTACATACAAATATAATGTATTAGATATATAATACCCAATTTAACGCATATACACATACAATTTTGATTGTTGTCGTTGTGTTCTCATATACTTATATTTTTTCATTTTTCATTCATATGCATACATTTTATTTTTACATCATTTCAAATTCTTCCTTTTCCTTTATTTCCTTATATTTTATAATTGCTTATATAGTAAATTTTTAAGTATAACATGAAAGTGTATACGGTCCCACTCATCTATATATACTCATGTTTATAAGCATTTATTCTATTTTTATATTTATTTATTTATTATTTTTTCTACCTTTTGTTTTGTTTTCTTTTATTTTTCTAACCATAATTAGTAAAAAAAAAAAATAAAATAAAATCTTGTTTATACATTTGATGTGCATATACTTGCATAAATTATCCACACATCTATGTTTACATATGTGTACATATACAAATAATGCACACATACGATTGTTGTTCAGTGTCTGTATAAGTTATATGATCTTTAATGTTTTTCTCTTTATCTTTTATATACATATATATTACCTACATACATACATATAAAATGAATACGTACACACACGCATAATATTGAAACTATTATATATGTTGTTCAAAAAAAAAAAAAAAAAATTAAAAAAAATTTTTTTTTTTCATTTGTACATAAAATTTCTTATATTTTTTTTAATTTATATAAAATTCATTCACTGATTTTCTTTCATTCAAAAATTTTTTAAAAAATATGTACAAATACATAAGTACATATTAGAAAACAGAAATCAAATTAAATATTATTTTTGTGTAATAAAATTTTTAGTCAATTTACAAATTCTCTTTCGAAATAAAAACTTAATTACTTAATTAAACTTTACAAAAAAAAAAAAAAAAACGAAAAAAAAAACGTTAAATTCTTGTAATTAATATTTAAAAATTCGATTTGAAAATTTCGATTTTGTAGTAAATAATAATACTTGAATAATTTTTGTATTTGCATTAAAAATTAAATAAAAATTTGAGAATTAATTACACATGAATGTTTTAAAAATTTTAATGGTATTAAATAAAAATTGTACATTTTTAATTTTCTAACATTTTATTGCATGTATTTTGTTATATATACATATGTAAATAAATATTTATTAAATTTCTTATCAAATATTCTCCAATGGGAATTCATAATATTGTATAACTATCCACATTTTTCTTTTGAATTTCTTATTTTTCCTTTTTTTTTTCAATATTTTGTATATATATAAAACATTTTTATAAATTCTACATACATATATACATACATACATATATATATAATCAATATATGAAATCAATAAATATAAATATAGAATTATAGTACAAGTATTTGTTTAATGGACTAGAAAATTAATACTTTCAAATTCATTTTAACATAGACATTTTGTCTCTTGTGTACTTGTAATACTCTATGTATAAAAGAAATGATTATTTAACTAACAAATAAATACTGAATATACATAAAATTCTTTCATTTATATAGTATAAATTTATAGTCTAACATTTATGTATATCATATTGAATTATCATTGTAATGTGTATTTTGAATTTAAAAATTTCCAAAATAATCTTGATTTAAATTCCAACTTTGGAAAAACAAAAATTTTTTTTTTTTTTAAATAAGTTTTAGTTTAGTTTTAATCGTCCATAAAAATGTCATGAGAAATGCGTAAATAAATTCTTTCCTTTTTTTTTTTTTGTAATTTTTTAAATAACAGAGAAATCGAATTAAAAAAAAAAAAGAAATATATTAAATGATATCAAAATAATTTTAAATTGTATATTTTAAAAGTGTAAGATCTATTCATTTTAAAAAAAAAAAAAAAAACTAATTTTTATTTGTATGGAGGATTTTTTTATTTTTCAAAGAAAATTTATTCTATCCATTTTATCTTAAAATTTATTAATTTTTCATAGACTATAAATAAAATGTATTTATTTACATTATATAGAGATTACTTGTATTAATTTATCACTAGAGTATTATTAAAATATTATGCATTCATAAATTATTATTCTTAGTAATTAGTATATTATTCATATGATTCATTATTTATCTTGCTATATAAAATAATTCAATTCTTCGGTTTTTATCTAATATTCTTGGTTATTATTATTAGTATTATTATTTTTTTTTTAAACTATTATTTTTTATTTTTCGTATTATTTATTTATCTAATATGTTTTAAATCCTTTATTTTTTATTTTTATTTTAATTGTTATAAAGTAAATAATTATATAAAATTTTCTTTTTTTCTTTATTACACATATATTAGTTGTATGTTACATTTAACTATTTATTTATGTCTTAAATTTAAAAATATATATATATTATATATATTATACATATACCATATTTAATATCCTTTTCCCATTCATATAAAAAGTCCTAAATAATTTTTCATAAATCCCTAAAAATAAAAAAAAATAAAAAATATACAATGATTGCTTTAATTTATTTTCTATTTTTCTATATTATATTAACATATATTACATTAAATATCTCATTATAATTATATTATTTTGAAATACTTGTATATTAATAAATATTAATTAAATTATAATTAATTTGGCGAAAGAATTATTATTATTGTTATTATATAATATTATCTATATAATTAGCGCAATTAAAAATTATTCAAGTACAATATAAATTAAATAAAACATTTAAAAAACTAAAAGAAATTAAAGAAAATAAAAATAAAAGATTAAATTAAAAAAAAAAAAAGAATAAGAAAAATTAAATTAAACAAACAAACAAAGTTACATCATAATTACGGGGAATTTGAATATTTTAATAAAATATTAAATTTTGAATTTGCTTTTTATTTGAAAAAATTAATATTGAAAACAAGAAATTGGCACATATTAGTGTTTAATACCAAAGTATGTATGTAATAGGATAAATTAAAAATAAATATATAAAAAATAAAATAAAATAAAAATAAAAATCGAAATTTAAAATTTACATATTAATAATTTATTTTCACATTATGCAATTAAATATTGTATTTTTGATATTTCTTCAAATTGAAAAAAATTTCTCTACAATAATTTATCATGCATACTAATTTGTCTGTATTATATAAACTGCTTAATGTTGTTATATACTACATTATATTCAAACTAATTTAATTTTAATATGTCTTTTTTAACATATACATAATTTCTAAATACTATGAAACACAAACATTTTAGTAAATTTTATTTTATTTGATTTTTTTTAATTTTATTATTATTATATTATTTTAATTTTCATTTTTATTTTTATTTAATAACAATAAAATTCTACAATATAAATGAAATGTTTGAATTTGAATTATTTTTTATTTATTTTTTTTTTGTTTTTGTTAATTATTATTTCAGTTATTTCAATTATGAGAAAATCAAAGAGAAAAAATACGTGTATTATTTATAAAATAGTAATTTTGTTTTCATTTTAATTTCATTTTCATATACAAGCATGTATAAAAAAAAAAAATTTTTTTCTTGTAATATTATTTGATGAAAATCAAGGCAAATTACATAAGCTACATATGTTGAGAAACAAAAACAAAAAGCAAAAATTGAAAATATTCAAATTATGGAGAAAAAATATTTGTACCACAAATTTTTCATTAATCTTTTTTTTAATATATTTTTTTTTAAAATTTTATTTTTGTTTTTAATTTTCGATATTTTTTTATTTTATTTCATTTTTATGTTGTTTATTTCGAATTCAACTGATTTTTAATTTTTTTTTTTTTTTTTGATTTAGCGTTTTAATAACTGAAATGTGAATATTTCGTAATTTTTATTTTTAATTTCACATTATTTTTTTATTCTTATTTATTTTTTTGGCAATAAAATTTCTATACAAATAAACAAGTCATGAATTTGAAAATTTAAAAAAAAATTTTTTTTTGAATATTAATATTTTTTTTTCTATTTGTTATAAAATCGAGTTTTTTTTTACATGGAATTTGTGAAACAAAAAATAAATGAGAAGCAAAAAAAAAAAAAGAAAAACAAAAAAATTAATTGCTTTTTAAAATTATAATTCTTTCGTCAAAAAATATTCCCTTAGAGATTTTTGACGAAACTTATCGGTAATAATGGCTCCTTTTTCAATTGGGAAATTAGAAAAATAAAACAAATAAAATAAAAGAAATAAATAAAATAAAATAAAACAAACAAACAAAAAACGAGAATACAAGAAAATTTTTATTTCTTGTTTAATTAACGGTTAATTTTTAAATTAATATAAATGACAAAATAATTAAAAGATAAAATAAAAAAAAAATATATTTAGTTTTGCATTTTTTTTTTAAACAATTTATTTTAATTTTTTTAAATGCAAAACGAATTTTAATAAATTTTATTTGAGTAAATTCGAAAGTATAAATTATTCGCGTAATTTTAAAAATAAACTAAAAAATTTTGATCGTGTAAAAATTTTTTTCTTTTTTTTGTTCTTAATTAACAACGCCGTAAAATTCTAAATATGCTCAATGTTATCCCTCTTATACACTTTATTATATATTTTTATTCTTTCAATAATTTTTGAAATTTTTTTCTGACTTTACATAAGTCATTGATTATAAATAAAATAAAAATCAGTGTACATATAACAAACATAAAAACAATCACATATGCATAAATTTTTTTTTCTACAGTTAATAAAAAAAAAATTAAAACAAAAATAAAAAATAAACAATTGTTTGTGGTACAAATATTAGGAATGAAAATAAAATAAAAATGATACAAAATTTACTTTTTAATCATTTAAATTACTATTTTGAATTAAAAAACAAAAAGAGTATGGAAAACACATTTCAAAAAATTTAAAAAAAATAAATAAATAAAATAAATAAGGAAATTCATTTACTCCTTTATTAATTCGAAGAAACCTTTTGAAATCTATTTTGAAAAATTTTCCAATCAAAATTTTCTCGTCATATATATTAAACGGATGGAGTAAAAGATTTTGATAAATTTGATTAATTTTCCATTTTCATTTATTTATATTTTTCTTTTGTGTTTTTCTTTCGAAATCTTTTAATTACAAATTTTTAGATTTGTTTTGAGAAAAATGTGAAAAATACATAAAAAATTATTATAACATTCTTTTTTTGTTTAGAGAAAGAAGAGAATAAAGTTTTGTGTACTTTTCATAAACATTTTTGAGGGATTATCTTTTAATTTATTTTATTTTATCACTTATTTTTTTTTTTCAATGTTTAGAAAAAAATACATTTCATAATTTTCAATACCAAATCTTTTTTTTTTTGTTTTTTCTTAAACAGAAAAAATAATTACGTTTACATTGAACTTTCAATTGCATTTAATAAATTAAAAAAAAAAAAAAAAAAAAAAAAAAAAAACAAATATATATAGCAGAAATCCTATTGAAAAAAAAAATTAGATGAGACGAACATATATACATTTAAAAAATAAAAACAAAATAAATATACAAATACCAAACATAGTATAAAATATTGTCGTCATTTTCAAAAAAAATAAACACTAGAACAAAAAAAAAAAGTTAAAAATTTTAAAACAACAACAAAATATTTAAAAAAAAAAAAAACAACCGAAAGACTGATAATTTAAAGGAAAAAGATAATTTTTTTTTCCAAAAGTAAAAAACTAATAAAAAAAAGAAAACAAGAAAATTTTTTGAGAACAAAAATTAAAATTGTGATATTATTATTACTTAAATTCTTATATATTCGTATATATACTTCATATATAGACAATTTACGAAATATTACAAAAAAAAAATATATATATATAAAACAAGAAGGATTTAAAGAACAAAAAAGAAAACAAAAAAAAAAGAGTTGTTTTTTTTTCTATACAAAAGAAACAATCAATTAATTTTTTTATAGTGTTCAAAATTATTACGATATACACTTTACCACATATTATATATCTAAAGAAATATTTAACAAATAACCAAAAACAAAAAAAAAACAACAAAAAAATAATAATTAAAAGAAACAAAAAAACGAAAAAAAAAAAAAATTAGAAAAGAAAATTTAAGTAAAAATAAAAAGGAAAATGAAATAATACGATAAAATATATATACAATTGTTTATATATATTGAAAAAATGAGGGGCCAGTAGTCCGTAAGTCTTCGGACAAAATCTTTTTTAGTGAATCCAAACAAAACACACAAACAAACAAACAAACAAAAAATAAAATATATATATATATACATATATATATTATATAACATTTGAATATAATAAAAATCCCTTTATACGAATGCTAATAGTCTAAGGTAGAATTTTTTTTTTTTTTAATAATATACAAAAAAAAAAAAAAGAAAATTAAAATACTCATATAGATTTAAAAAAAAATAAAAAAAATATGAATACATTAAGAGCAGAACAGAAGAGCTACTACATAAAATAGAAGGAACTGAATGAAGATAAACGAAACATCAAAAACAAATATCTAAATCGAATATTTCAGATGTATAATTACAACATGGGAAGTCCACCGCTACCAGATATATTGGGTCAATATTATGGTCAACCGGATATATTTGGGCCAAGCGCATCTGGACAATTTTCATATGATACAACTGGTGCATCGGGTTTAACAGCATCCGGTTATACAAGAACCTCACCTATACCACCTAGACGACGTTATAGCATTGGTGGTCTTCCAACAGCAACAATGACTGATTTTTATAATTTAACAACACAAAATACATCAACATCAAATATTACAAATTTATTAAATGAAGCATCTAAATCGATATCACGATCATCACAGATATTAAATCAACGATTAGGTGGACGTGGTGTTGTAGGAATGTCCAGTTATCCGCAATTAAATTTTGGCGATTCATATTTAAATGATAATTTAATGCAAATGTCAACGAGTTTTTCATCACAGCCAAATATTTATATTCAACCATATACAAGTTCATATGATAAGCCTACAACTGGACAAACATTAACTGGTGCAACATCAACACAACATCAGCAACCACCATCATCATATTTATCGTCACGTCTTCGACCGACATTATCATCATCACATTTAAATTATTTATATTCAAGGCCCATGTATAGTAGTAGTAGTTATAATCCATATTTATTATCAAATTATTTATCACAACCATCTACACAAAATTTATTATATCATCAACGTAATTTAATGCCATCACATTATGCATCAAATCCCGCATTATCACACAATTTAAATTATCCCCAACAATCACAACAACAGCCACCACCAACATCATCATTATCACATCAACAACAACAACAACAACAACAATTCTATAATCCTATTAGCCAATACCAACATCCGTATCATCTTCAGCAGCAACTTCAACAACAATTATCACAATATCATCTTCATCAGAGTCAACCATTCAGTAGTAGTGGATACATGAATCAACAGCATTTCGATGATATTCATCAACATCCATATCAAGTCCCACTCACCAAACTAGATTTAGATTATTCTAAACCGCATGAGACTAAAAGACAAGTAAGTTTTAAGTTTGACGTAGATACGCTATCTGTTGATTCATAAAAGATCGAAAACAAGAATTAAAAAAAAAATAATATTAATAAACAAAATTAATTCATATAACTCAAAAAATTAAATTTAAAAACAAAAAAAAAAAAAAAAAAACAGTCGTTATTTATTATACTTACATGAATTTTTTATATTATTCCTTTACTTAATTATTTACATACTCATTTATCATATAGATACAAAATATATAATTAAAAACAATGATAAGAATTACTACAATATTTATTTACTGCAAATTTTTATTAAAATTTACATAACCAAAAATTTCACATAAAAAATTGCATTCATTTAATTTCATAATGAAAACTGATCGTTTTTTGTGTTTTTTCTCTTTTTCATTTTACACAGATACATGTATGTTCTTAGTTTGCATATTTACTTTTATTTATTATTTTATTTCGCTTGAAAAAATAATAATAATAAAAAAAAAAAATTAATTTGAATTTTGGATCGGTTTCAAATTTTCATATTTTGTTTTTGAGAAAAAAAAAAAAAAAATTTAACGATTTTCATTTTTCCGTATTTTCTTTTAACTTAATTTTTTTTTTTTGTCATATTTTGGTAATATAAAAAGTATAATATATTTTGGCTATGCTTAAAAAGAAAAAAACCCATTAAGAAATTTTTTAGTATAATTTTTTCAATTTATAAAATCTGGAATAAAGAAAATACCAGTAATCAAAGCAAAAAAAAAAAAAAAAAGAAGACAAACACTATCGAAATAAAAAAAAAAGTTAAAATAAAATTTAACGGATTATCCATATTATTTCATGTCATACTTCATACAATGGTTCAAATTTAACATCTTCTGATGATAACCACTACTACTACTCCATCATTGTTCTCTTATCTTTTATTTATTTATTTATTTATTTTTATTTTTTTTTTGAATTTGTAATTATTCTTAATTATATAATTTTAATAATTTCTTATTTTTCAAATATTTTCAAATTCATTTTCATTTTCACTCTCATTTTTTTACCATTTAATTATATTATAAAAAAATTTTTTTTTTCGTGTTCTCTTTGAATATGCCAAACCAAAAAACCAATTTTGTGTTCATTTATATTAAGTATATAATTATTACTTCTAAATTTATATGAGAACAAAAAAAAAAAAAAATGCAATTAGCTATATTATATCAATTTATTATGTACATGTATACGTACGTAAATATTTAAATAAATTAAAAAAAAAAAAAAATTAAAATACATAATAATAATTAAAAATTTATAAAACAAAAGCCAATACAAAAAACAAAAAAAAAAACAAAATTAACAATTCAATTAAATTAATGAAAATTAAAATAAATATTTTAATAATAATGATATAAAGATAATGAATAATGATATTGAAGTAAATTTTATTCTCAAGGATTTATTGCCAATTTCTTATTTTAAATTATACGTTATATTAATATATATGTATGTATATACAACTACATATATATTTAATATATAAATTATTTACTCAATTATTTACATATATATTTATCATTTACATTATAAATTTTTATGTATATAACATAATTTAAACGTATATACATATATAAAAACATTAAATAGAAAATTATGCAAATATTTAAAATTTTGCTTAATATAGGGAAATATAAGAAGATTATTATAATTATTTTAATTTATAGAATTTTATCACTAATTATTTTTGTTGATTTTTTCAATTTATTCTGTTGATTTTTGTATTTTGTTAAATTAAAAACAAAAAAAAGAAGGTAAATAAGCTTCAATATTGCTATGATAATACAAATATAATGTAGTATTTCGTTACTCTTTATTTACTTAATTTTTTTAAAATGAATTTTGCAATTTCAAAAAAAAAAAAAAAAAATTAAATATATTTACTTTGTTTGAAAAAAAAAAAAAATAATAATATACAAACGTACAAAATAAAATAAATACAAAAGTATTTTACCTATATGGCAATTTATAGTGTAGTATAATTTTCATTTTTACAACATAATTATGAAATGACTATACGTTATGTACGTATGTACATAAAATATTCAATGATATATTGAAAATTTTGCCAAATATTACTATTTTGTTTAACACTCATTATTTTGAATATTTATGTATTTTAAAACTGATTCAAAATATAATGGGCCTTACCAATTATCGTTTACTAAGTCGTTATTAAAGACATAGTCTTAGATTATCAAAATTACCTTACTAATAACGATTTTTAACAATGAATTTTAGTTAGTCATGAAAATAATCATAGTTACACGAAACTTAAAATTAAATTGTAACTAATTTAAAAATTTTATACAAATTTATAAAAATTTGTGATTTTGTTAAAAAAAATCATGTAAAAAATATTTTTTTGTCTAAAATTTGAACACATTGTAAAAATTTTATGCCTATCGCCATATTACGATGATTGACTTTTACGTCATCGCTATCTTTTCATACATTTGATATCGATGACATAGCATATAACTGATTAAGATAATCGTTGTTTAGTACTAACTAAAATAGTATCGAAATTAGCGTTTTTTTTTTAATTAGTAAGGCTCAACATGTACATATGTATGTATGTAATATTCTCTTTACTAATACAGTAAAGAACAAAATTCAAGATACATATGTATAAACAAAAAAAAAAAAAAAATTGTAAGTTGAAATGGTTATATTGATTTACAATTACTAGTAAATATATTTTAAAAATTTCAAAATAATTAATTACATACATATAAAAATGATATGTTTTCAATTATGAAAATTAAATTACTTACTAAATTATTATTTGTATAATTATTGAACAAAGTAAATATAATCATATTATTTATTTTCTAATACACGTATATACATATATTATATTGCATTTGAATAAATTATTTCTTATTTCAGTATTCAATACTTCAATTATAAATATTTAAAAAAAAAAATAAAATAAAATAATATTAGTGAAAAAAAAAAATAATAATAATAATTCGAGGATTGATGGTATATAGATATTCATTCCATTTTTTAAAAAAAAATAAATAATAATAATAAATAAATAAATGAAAAAAAAAAATAAGTAAATAAATAAATAATTAATTCTCGTGCATAACTATACAAAAAGAACAATAAAATAAAAATGAATTAATATTTTCATACCTTTCAGTTAATAAAATATTCTAAAAATACTTGTAATACAGAGTAATTTTTAATTTTTCATTTATATACAATCAATGTTCTAAAATACATTACACGATATACAATTAAATTAGATATTTAGTATAGGACACGAATTTCTCTTTTGTACAATTTTTTAATCAAACAAAATAACATGCATAGTATATAATTTAAAAGACAAAAACATTACAAAAAGAATAACAACAAGAATGATAAAATAAAAAAGACAGGAAAATGAAAATTTAAAAGAAAATCAATTTTTTTAATTATATTTCAATTTTTAATGGTCATTGTATATATAGATCGTATTATAAATTCTATTATTTTTTCTTTTTTAAAAAAATACTCGATCCACTATGTACATTCATTACATGCATGCATGCATGCATGCATAAATTATAATACATTTTATGCTTTTCTATCGCTATATCATTACACTGTATTATTAAGTGCTTTCATGTACATTGAAAAGAAAAACCAAATAAAAATAATGAATTTTCGTTTTTCTATGACAGGATATTTTCCTTTCCTTCACTTCGATATTGAAATTTTATAGGAAATAAAAAAAAAATAATAATAATAAACTCAATAACACAAAGAAATAAGTATAAAAGCAAGCATTCAGCTTAATATAGAATTCTTTTCTTTTTTATCTTTTTTTTTTTTTTTTAAATAGACTGAATTTAAAAAAATCAATTCGGATAATGTGTCCTTTATACAAAAGAGTTTATAAACTAGTGTAAACGTATTTGCATACTACATATACATGCAGGATATAGGCAAATGTACACATTAAAATTGAATTTAAATTCTCATTCATTTTTCGAAATTGATACAGAACTTTGTGTATATTTATACAATACACTTAAATTTCGTTAAATACATATATTCAGGTACATGTATGTATACTAAATGTAGCAAACCATACAAAAAAGGAAAAAAAAATGATTAATAAAGATTACCAAACAAGAGATGTAGAAAATTGAATGAATAAAAAAACAAGAAGAGAAAATGGTCAATTTTTCTATTCTAGCATCATATTTTCATATATGTTTTCCTTTGTGAATTTTTATTTATTTTTCATTTTATCCTTTTTGAATAATTTTGAGTCTAAATGATTTCAAATTTCAATACAGTAATAAATGAAAAAAAAAAGAATAATCATTAAAAGAAAATGTAAAAATCTTGAAAGGTAACATTCCTATAAAAAAAAAAAAAAATTTCCATGGTTTTTGCATTCACATGAATAATACTTTGTAGATCTTCTAATACATATAATGTATACATATCACGTACAATGTATTTAAAATATAAAAATATGTAGTCTAGTATAGAAGCATAAATATATTAAAATGCTTATACTGAACAAATATGTATTTTGTTTATTTTGTATTTCGAGGTAAATATTAACATTTTAAACAATAAAAAAAAAAACAATTAAAAAACACATCCTCCCACAAGCATATCAAAATTAATCTAGGTTGTGAAATACATACATAACATTTTTCTTTGGTTCCTTATTTTATACATTTGTATATGCATATACACGTTTAGGTACATCGTAAAAAGGATTTTTTAGAAAAGCATAAGATTGTAAATGAGCAAAAAAAGTAAAAAAAAAATAAAAATAAAAAAAAAAATATATTAACAAGAACGAATAACTTTTTTATAAAATGTACTTCTTTTTGATGTTTTTTTTTCATAATAATTTTTTTGGTTTTATACATTGTAGGTGTTTAGTAGAACTAATAATAAATTGGTACATATAAGTTTTCTTTTTTCTTTTTTTTTTTTTTATTGACAAATTTCGAATAAAAACAAAAACAAGGATTAGCAAATAAAATGAAAACAAACAAAACAAAAAAATATTTTGAACTAAAAATACAAATAGAGAAAAAGAGAATATACACACGTTTACAAAAAAATAAAAAATAAAAATAAAACAAAATACAAAAGACTGAATAAATGAAAATAAAATAGATACACGTCTAGAGTTAAATGTATGGAATACTTAAAAAAAAAAAACAAATACGCAATATACATAAATTAATTATAATGGAAAGGCATTTTAATTATGCAATAAAATGAAATGATAATTCCGTTCCTGAGGTAAGAAAAAAATAAAAAATAAAAAATAAATAAACGAAACTGAATATACATATATAAATATTGAGTTCGTAGTATATACATAGATACATTGAGAATATATAAAACCATCGATCCTCGTTCGTCGATATGTATCATTTTAATATTTTAGTTTTATTTTAAATTAAAAAAAAAAAAAAAATGCAAATTTTATTATTTATTTGTTTTGATTTTTTCATCTCCATTCATTTGCGTTTTATTTTTCTCTTCTCCTAATTGTATTTTCTTCATTAAAAAAAAAATAAAATAATAATTCATAATTTTACACAAAATCACAAATAAGATACGTACGTACATTTGCATAATTACCATATTACAATTTTAACAAAAATGTGTGCAAAGCATAAATAAAATAAAAAACAAAAAAAATATTTTAAAAAATAAGCGAAGACATTTAAAAAAATAAATAGAAAAATAATTTAAGTAAAATCAAAAGAAAAAACAATTATATGATTAAAAACAAAAAAAAAATTTAATAATAAAAAAAATATAAAAGAAAATTTAAATTCAGTCGAATAAAAAAATCCTTTGTGAGAAAAACTACAAAAGAAATCTTTAAAAAAAGGACATTCGTCTATTTATTATTAAGTCAATTAAAAAAAAAAAAAAAGAAAATAAATTAAATTTAAAAAAAAAATACTTCAGAAATACTTTCGTGTTATATTAAATGAATTGTTTGAAAAAATACTTATTTATAGAATATTTTGAAATTTAAATAAAAGAAAAATATATTCAATTGAAAAAAATATGTTTTTAAAATTGATTAATTAATAGACTTAAAAGAACAAAAATAAAAATAAGCAAAGCTTAAAACTATGTATGCATAGCATACAGATATGCTCATTAATAATCAACAAAGCTGGGCTAAAATAAAAATAATAATAAAACAAAACATCGACTTTAATTCAATTATAAATTGTACAGACATTATATAAAAATTTAAGTGTTTTTTTGCCTATCAAACTGCAAAAAGAAAAATTCTTTTTTTTGTTTTTCTGTTTTTTTGATTACGATTAAATTAAAATTTATATTACAAAATTATTTTTCTATTGCAATTTACAAATGTTAACAAATTAAATTTTAAAAATAAAATTAACAAAAAAAAAAAAAATGAAAAAAAAAAATAACAAAAAATATTTCAAAAAAAGAAATTTCTTTTTTTTTTTTTTTTAATTTTTGATATACGAAATTTTAATTTTTTGCACTTGTATTTACAATTTAATTCACATATAAAGTATTTTTTCTTTATTTATTTTATTTTTTTTTTTTGTTTTCAGTTATATGTATATATTTTTAATCGTGATCAAAATCAAACATTAGAATTTAAAATAAAAATATTTATAAAAAAAATAAAAACTTTAAAGTGAATGAACAAAATAAAAAAAAAAAAAAACAAAAAATAAAAAACATACATATAAGAAAATAAAAAGGAATTATATTAATCAAAAAAACTAAATTTTCTTAATTATTATTAAAATGTAATTTCGTTCAGTTGTACTATATTCAAGTATAGTTAGAAGATAAAAGTCAAAAAGTTAATCAAATTTAAAGTTTAAAAAAAAAAACAAAAAAAAAAAATAAAAAATAAACGAAAGACAAAATAAAAATTAAAAAAAAAAAACAAATAATCTATTCTTGAAAATTATTGTATTTATAAAGAAATAAAATTGAGATATTGATAAAAAAAAAATCTCTCTGCATATGTATACACCTATACCATACAATAAATATTAATATATTAATAAATACAAATATATATACATATATAGATATATATTTAAAAATAAAAGGTAAATTAATTATTTGAAAAAAAAAAATATACATATATACATATATATATTCACGTATATTCATTGTGTATATTTTTAATTGTTTTTATTTATTTATTTTTTATCTGCTAAACAAAATGAAAATTGAAAGCTTTTTTTTTCAATAATACACACAAAACATGTGTACAATTACATCCGCATACAACATTACAATTCTATACATAAAATACATGTACGTGTACATGTGAATAAAATGTACATTATACGCGCATTTAATAAAAGGCAAAGTAAAAAAAAAACTATAAATAAAATAAAAAATAAAAAGGAATTGAAAAATAAAAACCTTCTACACAGACACGTTTATATAATGTACTCATCTAATGTTGCAAATACATATATTTAACATTTAAAAACCATTTTACAGGTAATACTTAAATATTTTAAACAAATTAAAACGGAAAAATAATTTTTAAAAATAAAATAAATAAATAAAAGGCGCTTCTAATAGAAAAAAAAAAAAAAAAAAAAACAAATTACACAAATAACGAAACATATGATAATTAAAAGAAAATTAAAATTAAATAAGACTCAATTAAGATATTTTCATTGTGAATACTTTTCACTATTTATATCAAACGGAAAAATAAAAACGGATACAATAGAGGACAGAAAACGTTTAAATTTAAATTAATAAAAATGAGTTTAAGAGAAACAAAACATCGAATTAAAAACGATCTTTTTTCCGTTTATAACATTTTTTTTTTTTGTTCTTTTTTTTTTTCATCATATATGTATCTAATATTCAAAATAGAAAGTAACAAAGCATTTTAAAAATTATTATAAAATTTTCTTTCTCTTTGTTTGTTTGTTTATTTTAATCTTAAACATATAGCGAAGATATTGTAATTATGATCATAAAGCATTGAAATTAAATAAATAAATAAAAAAAGAAAAACTTAAAAAAAAAACCGATCAAAACTTAAAAAAAAAAGGATTAATACGATTATTTAAAAAAAAAAAAAATTGCAATAAAAGGAAAATTGCTCAATAACTAATTAGGTTTTGTATTATTTTATTTATTATTATTTAATATTTTTTTCTTTTTGTGAAATCGTTTTTATTTTATAATTTTATCGTCTTTTTTGAAATATCTTAAATACGTTATATATGATGGCATAAAACAAAAAATAAATTTAAAAAAAAAGAAAAATAAAATTTCAAAAATTTTATTCTATTTCTAATATTAAACAAAATGAAAAATAACATTTTATTTACTTTACAATTTTACTATGTTTAAAAAAAAAAAAACAGAATTATAAAAGTAACAATTTTTAATTTCAAATACTTTCTAATTGGTTATTAGAAAGAAAAATTCAAAACTTCCTTTCAAACGTAATGATGACCTTTTCCAATTAAAAAAAAAAACAAAAAAAAAAAAATTCTAAGGATTAAAATGAAAAATTATTTTCAATTTTTATTTCGAATTTCCAATTTACATTTGTACGCTGTTTTCATTCATAAATTTTTAAGTAAATAATATACTTAAGCTCTGATTTAATTGAAATTGATTTAAAAAAATCAATTAATCTTTTCGAAATTTTAAATTTAAATCATTTTGATTACAATTTATAGATTTTCTTAACCAATGTATTTGTTTACTATAATTATGTTTGTTATTATAATTCCATTTTTTGTTTTTTTTTTTTTTTTTTTTTTGGATTTTTGTTTTGCTTTCCGTGTCTAATTTGCATGCGGTAGATTGTTGAAAATTTCAGAAAAGAATGATATAACATTAAAAAACAAAAAACGTTTGCTTCGCTTTTGTATTGTGTAATAGAAACAAAAAAAAAAAAATACTTTTTTTTAAGTGATTAATTGAAAAATAAATTTTTCTTCGGTGTAATTATTATTGTGTGATGATATAATCAATTGTATAATCTGTGAGAATAAAATAAATATATATTTTTTTTACTTGTACATATACTCGTACATACAATGTAAATTACATACATGTATATCCTGTGAGATAAAAGTGTTGGCATTTTTCTTATTATATAACACAATAATATATTGTATTTTAATATATGGTTGAATGTTTTTATTTATCTGTACTTGTGTTTAGTTTTTTTTTTTTTTTTGATTTTTTTTTATATCCTTACTAAAATGTTTTATTTATTCATTTTTAATTTTATTATTATATATTATTATTATTTTAGCTATATTTGTATCCTTAAAATGTACATCAGGATGTTGCTATATTTTTGAGATATAAAACTTTTTTAAAAGTTTAACAGATACAGGAAAAGAAAATTATGTATGTAAAAAACGAAAAACAAATAAAGGGAAAAAAAAAAATCAAAAGTATGGAATGCACGTACTATGATATAGTACAAGAAATGAATTTTTCAAGTACATGTACATAAAGAAGGCAAATAAGATATGAATATAAAATAAAAATAGCAAAAAAATAAAAACAAAAAAAAAACAAAAAAATGAAAAATTGTTTTCCTGTGTTTTCGTGAAAATTTTTCAAAATTTTTTGTTTACTTTCATTCGGTTTTTTTTTTTTTTTTAATTTTTACATTGGAATCAGTGCAAGCTCTTAAAATTTATTAAAGACTTTGCAATTTTTTTGTTTATTTTTAAGAAAGAAAATATGTATGAAACTACAAGTTATTTGTATCATTTGTTTTGTTTTGTTTTTTTTTTTAATTTTGTTTTTTGTTCGTTTTTTGTTTTACTTGGAAAGTAAAATTTATGCAAATCGAAATTTAGTCGGTTTATATTTCTTACATTTATATTTTTCCATTTTGTCATCAACAGAAAATTGTACATACATATTTAATATTTATATGTGCATACATACTATACGCTTACATTTCATATTTAATTCATGTATGTAAATATATACATAATGTGATATGATTAATAGATGATAATATACAATATATCTTGTCATGTGTGCACTCAGATGTTTTAAATATGGGAAATTTTTTTAAATGTAATTCACTGTTGTTGTATATACATAATACATTTAAAAAAGATATTCTCTTGTGATTTGTCAGAAAAATATAAACAATTTCTTGTCATATATGTACATTATTGTTTTCATAATGTACTCGTATATCAAAATAAAAATAAAAAAAATAATCAACATTTCATAACTGATGTAAGTGTGTACATATGTATTATACATTTGAATGTCTTTTCTACTTATTTTTCATATATTTTTTTTTTTTTGAAGTTCCAATGATATTAAACGATCTTGTATAAGAGTACTTGGCAAATTCAAAAAATTTCGTTACTTGACCAATATGTTTGTAACGCATCATGTGAATTCTCATTTTATTTTATTTGATTATTTTTTGATTTTATTTTCGATTATTTTTATGATCAAATTTTTTTTTTTTTTTTTAATTAAATTTTGTTCAAAACAATGTAAAATAAATGCATGCTCAATTTATTATTATTTTTTTTATAAATATATTTCATTGTGCTGTGATATTTTTATAAGCGTATATGCATTACATGTATTTTGCAAAATGCTAATAAAATTCAATTTAATACTAAAATTACACAATATAATCAGGAGATAACAAATTATATTGAAACGATTTTAGATGATATCAAATAAAATAAAAAAATCAAATCCCATTTTTTTTGATCTACGTATACATTCCTAAAAGTGTCCGTATACTGGGTCATTTGTTTTTATTTCAAATTTTTTTTTTTTTTACAAGATATTTTATTTTAATCCCTATTTTCATGTTTACTTTTACTATTTCTAAATAAACATACATATTTATTTTTATATACTTGTTAAGCATTTTTTTTTATTCAACACAAAACAAAAAATAAATAAATGAGCAAAAAATAAAAAATTATCATAGTATACAAAAAATTGTATTAGAAATTTACAATTTTCTAATTATCATAATTTTCTTAAATCAAAAATGTTTTCTTTTTTACTTTTTCCTACACTCAAAGTTCTAAAAAGAAAATTTCAAAAATTTCAAAAATTATAAACAAAGACATAATTGTTGGATAATTCAGTTATTGAGATGATGTTAATTGATAATTCTCATTTACAATGTCCCGTCGATCATAGCTTGGCATGTACTTAAATACGAATCAAAAAATTTTTCAAAAAAAAAAAAAAAATTACCAAAATCAAATTCTAACCAACTTCCGCATTCATTTCCATTGATAAGTTTTTGTTTAACATAATCGACTATGTAAGTTGTATACAGCATAATTTGCATAAGGCAATCTAGTTCGAAGCTATACACGATCAAATAAACTGGTGTTAATTAAAAATATCATGCTTGTAATTTTCATATTGTATCATTAAATTCAATGTATTTGAAATAATCATTATTAAAACTTAAAGTGTAGAAAAAAAAATTTTTTTTTATGTTTTTTTTTAAAAAGAGAGTACATTTTTAAAATATATCAGTCTATTATTACATTTAGTATACTATGAAACATACACGTGTATACATAAAATGTATCTATTTGTCTGTATTTCTTTCTATTTATATACATTAACATTTCTGTATTCTTGTATATTTTAATTTTATTTAAATTTTTACATTTTCAGCTTTTAAATTATTTTTTCAATTAAATTTTCTTTTGTTTTGCACAATATAAAGTGCTTTTACTTCTTTTATTCCTCATTAAAATATAAAAAAAAATCACACTCTAAATACGTATCTTTTGTGTACTTATTGTACTACATATATGAGTATTATTACATTAATAATGAAGAATAAGAATCAATTAAAGTCAAGAGGGAAAATTTTTTGAGAAAAATAAATTAAATTAGTAGAATTTCTTTATTTTATTTTTTTTTTTTTTACTTTACTTTATATAAAAATAATAATAATTTAAAAAAAAAAAAAAAAAATCAAAATTATAAAAACAAAATACCCATAATCAATATTATTGATTAAAGTTGGATGAATTTCGGCTTGAAATACAAAGAAGAGATCAAGAGATCATGGCAATGGCAGCTAAAATGAAGACATTGGAAGAGCAACATCAGGTACAATCCTATGTACATATAAAAATCAATATTTCTATTATTTAATAATCAATTTTAAAAATGATTTTTATGGAATTCCTTTGTTTGTTTTTTTTTTTTTTTTGTATATTATTTTTCTTTAATCCCTTAAAATTTTAATGAAATTACACAAAAAACAAAATATATATATAGGATTATCAAAGACATATAGCAGTACTTAAAGAATCATTGTGTGCAAAAGAAGAACATTACAATATGTTACAAACTGATGTTGAAGAATTACGTGCTAGATTAGAAGAAAAAAATCGTTTAATTGAGAAAAAAACTCAAGCAGCTTTACAGGCAGTTCAAGAACGTAACCGTCTATCAAATGAGCTTACTGAACTCAAGGATCATATGGATATTAAAGATAGAAAAATAAATGTTTTACAACGAAAGGTAAGAAAATTCATTTAAAGCTTTTATTTAAATTATTAAAAAAAAAAAAAAAAATTTTTTTTTTTTAATTAGATTGAAAATTTGGAAGATTTACTTAAAGAGAAAGATAATCAAGTTGATATGGCAAGAGCACGTTTATCAGCAATGCAAGCACATCATAGTAACTCAGAAGGAGCCTTGACTAGTTTGGAAGAAGCAATTGGTGATAAGGAGAAACAAATGAATCAATTAAGAGAGCAACGTGACCGTGCCGAACAGGAAAAACAAGAAGAACGTGAATTACATGAACGTGAAATAGCCGACTATAAAATTAAATTAAGATCACTAGAAAGTGAAGTTGAAAAATTGAATACTCGCCTTGATCGTGCTTTAGCTGAAAAAGATCGTCTTGAAGCAAAATTAGAATCATCACAAAGTGAATTAGGTAAATCAAAGGCTGAATTAGATAAAGCAACAAGTGAAGTTGGCCGTAGTAGCGCCGATTGGGAAGCAACTAAACAAAGAATAGCACGTTTAGAAATGGAAAATGAAAGATTACGTCATGATTTAGAAAGATCACAGGTATTATTTTATGATTTTTTTCAAAAAAATAAAATAAAATAAAATAAAATAAAATAAAATAAATAAATAAATAAATTGATTTAAAAAAAAATACGTTTTATTTATCTGATAAATCAAAAATTAGACAACATTTGGACGTACAACATTATCGACATCACAAGAGCTTGATAGGGCACAAGAAAGAGCTGATAAAGCATCAGCCGAACTTCGAAGAACACAAGCTGAATTACGTGTGACACAGGTAATTACAAAAATGAAAAAAAAAAAATTTTTTTTTTCTGTATTTATGTATTTTATTTTAACATTTTAATTTTTTGTTTTATTTATTTGATTGAAATTATTAAATGAACAACAAATTATATATCCAAAAATAAAATTTAAAAATATTTTAATTAAAAATAAGAAAAAAAAAAAAAAAAATCAAATTGAAATTGGAAAATTTTTCAGCTAAAAAAGAAATACATATGTATGTATATTTCAACAAATAGATGAACAATCAAAAATAAAAATAAAAAAATGTAAAGTAAATGAACATTTAAATACAGTTGAAAAAAAAATTTTCCAATAGAAAAGAAAAATTTTCAAAATTTCCAATTTCCAAACGTAATAAAAGAAATGTAGTGCTTTAAAACAATTATTATACATATACATAAAAACGACTTTCTTTTCTAATTTATACAAAATTTATTCATTTATTATATTTTATTTTGTTTTTATTTTTTTCTGTTTTGTTTTCAATTAAATAGAACACATTCAAATTTAACACTTATTTGTATAATTAATTACAAACACAACAATTAAAATCAAAATATGTATTTAAAAAAAAAAAAAAAATAGGAACAAATAAAACCAACAACATATATTTTTCTATCTTCTTTTTTTTATTTTCCTGTACATACTACCATACCTACATGTTTTTTTAACGTATTCGCTGTGACTGTATTACATAAATGTGTTATGTAATGTATATTAACAAATTTTAATGTTTATAGGATGAGACTGAACAAATCTTTGTGAGTAATCATTCACTCCAAAGTTTTGAAAATGTAAATTTTCTTTTTTACTTTCTTATTTTTTTTTTTTTTTTTAAAATACTTTCATATATTATAAACATTTTATTAATTAATATTCTCAGTTTAAAAAAAAAAAAAAAGTTGTTTAAGTTTTTTTTTTTACTTCTTTTCTTTGTGTTTCTGTATCAAATAAAATCATTAATCGTTCATACAATAATAATATATACAACTATTGTCCTTAAAAATTAAATTAAAAAAAAAATAAAAAATAAAAATAAATTTAAAAGTAAAACCAAATATTTCATAATTAATTTACAAAAGATATTAGGACATATATTACGATATAAAATTTAAAAAAAAAATTTTTTTCTATATGTATGTATTTACGAAGTATGTATATAATATTCACATACCTTTAGTATGTGCCTCATGTACATACGTTATGTGCACAAATTTTATACTATTTATATACATATTTGAAATATTTCATGCAATTTTCATTTTTCATAAATTTTCACGAATTTCATGATAAAAAAAAAAAATGTAAAGTATTTTAATTAAATCATTTCTCCCCTGATCAATTTTTTATGTATAATAATACATGCATAGAATAAAAAAAAACATTCATACAAATATCAGTGATACAATAAATTAGAAATAAATTTTTATCTTTTTATTTTTCCTTTCTACTGAAATATACGCAAAGTTTAATTAAAAAAAAAAAAATCAATATAAAGATAATATTTTTAGCTCTTTATAAAATCAAATTGATATGCATAGACAGCAGTCCATATTACCAATTTCATTAAAAATTCTTTATCTTTTTTTTTTTCTTTTTTCTAAATCCATTTAGATCCTTTTACTCGTCTACTTTATTAGTTTAATATACATATAAAACATTTAATAAACTAAATAAAAAATAAAAATCTTCTAGCAAATGAAAAATTTGAAAAAAAAAAATGCATTTGAATACAAATACATATATTACATATCATGCATACATACATATAATAAATATCGATTGCATTTTATATAAAAGATACACACATGCATACATAAACATTTTAAAATGTATTATTATATAATAATACATATATTGTACAGCAGCCACCAATCACTACAATTCACAATACATTTATATGCCATGCACAAATTAAATAAGTTTGGCTTTTATTTTAATTTATATAATTACATATTATTATATAAATATAATTAATTTATTATTTTATACTGTATTTACAATTTACATTTCAATTAAAAATAATTACAATTAAATTGTGTATTTCGTTTTTCTGTTTTTTTTTTTTAAATTATAAAAAGTAGTAAATAAAACTAAAAAATATTTTAAATATACATATTTAAAAAATAACGGTTTTTTTTTTTAAATTGCCACAAATTCACTGAATAGTTTTACAAAAAAAAAAAAAATAATAATAATAAAAATAAATAAATAAATAAAATTAAAAAAAAAAATAAATAAATAAATAAATAAAATTAGTAATAAAAAAGAGTTTTGAGAAAAATATGTTAATAATGATTAGCTTAACAAATTGATTAAATTGTAGTTATTTGTATATTATGTATAGTATAGTAAAATACTTTTATTCATATACGATAATTAAAATTACTTTTATTGAAAAATGAAAACAATGAAGTGAACTTTAATTAACTCTTATATTTAAAATTCTAAAAAATTTGAAATTTTATTAAAATTTTACTTCGTATTAAAAGTAATTTTAAATACCGCATTTTGTTGATTTAATATTTGAAAAATAATAATAATGATAATAATAATTTGTTACACGTTTTTAATTTGAATTTAAAAAAAAAAAAAAAAAAAAGCAAGACGTTATATTTGAAATTATTTAATATATAATTAATACAAAATATATATTATATGTATAAAAACAATATAATAAAATTTTTAGTCGGATGCTGAACGTGCTAGAGCTGAAGCTGCTGCTTTACAAGAAAAATTAGAAAAGAGTCAAGGTGAAGTGTATCGATTAAAAGCAAAATTAGAGAATGCACAAGGTGAACAAGAAAGTTTAAGACAAGAACTTGAAAGAGCTCAAGGTGGTGTTTCAAGGATACATAGTGAAAGAGATAAGGTAATAAAAAATTTTTAATAATATATCTTATATGTATTTGTAATATCTAATATGATTTTTATCATGTAATTTTTTTCATATACATAAATATATACAGGCATTTGCAGAATTGGAGAAGACAAAAGAGGAACTCGAAAGAACTCAGGCAACACTTGGTAAAGCACAACTTCAACAAGAGAAACTACAGAACTCATTGGACAAGGCCCAAAATGAAGTGGATCATTTACAAGAGCGGCTTGATAAATCAATTGCCGAAGTTAGAAGATTGCAAATGGAAAAAGAAAAACAGGCTTATGAATACGAGAATCTTCAATCACAATTAGATAAGGCATTGGGACAAGCGGCACGTATGCAGAAGGAACGTGAGGGCTTAGGTTTAGATGCAGACAGAATGAGGGAGAAATTGGAAAAAACACAAGTATTATCTATTTTATCTTTGGTGTCGTGTTTGTTTGTGTTGTATTATCAACCCAAATTATATAGATGTCACTTGCTCGTATACAGAAAGAAAGAGATGCATTGTCAGATGAATTCGAGGCACTTAAGGAAAGGGCGGAAACAAATCAGACACTTTTGATGAAAGCACAACGTGAAAAGGAAGCCATTCAAACTGAATTGGATGTTGTTAAAGAAAGATGGGACAAAGCCCATAGTTTACATCAAAAGTTACAGGCAAGTAAACAGCTTGGTTCAAATACGAATCATATTTTGGAATATGAAAAAATCAATCCTTTGCGATTCTTAAAAAACTGTAATAATAATTTTTATCACGATTGTCTGGTAATGTGTCAATCGACGTTAGTAATAAGAGCGAAGCTGTATAAATATATTTTTTTTATGTTAATAATATACAAGTTATAATCACATTGTATTTCAGATGGAGAGAGATGATGCAATTACTGAAGTTGAGATACTTAAAGAAAAATTAGATAAAGCTTTATATGCAAGTCAAAAATTAATCGATGAAAAGGATACATCAAATAAGGAATTTGAAAAAATGTTAGAGAAATATGATAGGGCACAGAATGAAATCTATAGACTGCAATCGCGTTGTGATACAGCAGAAGCTGATCGTGCAAGACTTGAAGTTGAAGCTGAGAGATCAGCTTTAGGAGCAACAAAAGCACGTGAAGACTTAAGAAAACTTCAAGAAGAAAGCACACGATTACAAGAAGCATGTGATCGAGCAGCATTACAATTGTCTAGATCTAAAGAGCTCGAAGAGAAAGCTCGTGAAGATCTTGAAATTCAACGAGATCGTCTTGACAAGTTGCAAACAGAACTTAGACGAGCACAAGGTGAAAAAGAAAATCTCCAGTCAGAAATTGAAAGACTAAACTACGAATTAGAGAGAGCTCACACAACTCAAGCAAAATCAAGTGCTTCATTAGACGCAGTTCAAGAGGAAGCAGCACGATACAGTCTCGAATTAGATAAAATGCGTGATCGTTATGAAAAGAGTCAAGCTGAACTTAGACGTCTTCAAGAGACTGATACATATGGCAGGGAATCACGAAGAATCAAAGAGGAAAATGAACGATTACGGGATCGTCTCGACAAAGCACTTATGGAGCTGGAATCAATGCGAGGCAAATCTCAGTACGAATCAGAATCATATGAAAAGTATAAAGAGAAATACGAACAAAGAGAAATTGAAATTCAAAATCTGGAATCAAAATTGCATGAAGCAACGTTACAACTTGAATTATCTAAGAGTGAAGTATCTAAGCTCATTGCTAGCCAAGAAAAACAACGTAATGAATTGGAACGTGCTCATATTGAGTGCGAAAAAGTTCGTGATAAGCATGAAAAACTTCAAAAAGAAGTCGAACGTCTTAGACAGAGTGCTACATCAGTTAGTCCTGGTACTCAGAATCCAAGTGATAAACAAGAGATTGAAAGACTTCGGGAGCGTTTGGATAAAGCATTGCAATCACGAGATGCTACCGAACTTGAAGCTGGTCGTTTAGCAAAAGAATTAGAAAAAGCACAAATGCATCTTGCCAAACAGCAAGAAGCAAATGAATCCACTCGAATCGAATTTGAAAGAATGTCAGCGGAACTTAGTCGTGTACATGAACGACTTGAAAGAGCTGAAGCTGAGAAAGAAAGTCTTAGACAATCGGCGAAAGCAATGGAGAAGAATACGGGTCAGAATGCCCAATTAGAAAAGAATCTTGCAAAAATTGAGGCTGATTGCAAACAGTTAACATTGGAAAGAGATCAATTAGTTATACAACTAGAAAAGAGTCAAGATATGTTGATGAATTTCCAAAAAGAGCTCACTGCCACCGAACAAGAATTGCAAAGACAACGAGAAGAAAACCGTCGAATCAGAAATGGTCAACCTGCACAACAAAATCCTCAACAAGTACAACAATTACAACAAGAAATCCAGATGCTCAAACAGAGATTACAAGAAACTGGTGCCAAAGGAGAAGAGCTCGAACAGTGGCGAAAGGTCGTTGAACAGGAGAAAAATCGAGCAGATCAGGCAGAAAAGGCCGCCTCTGAATTACATAAAAGGGTTCAGGTATTCTTTGACGTGTACTTGTGTAATTCGTCGAATTTTTCATTTTTATTTTACTATGTTTATTCATTTTTATTATGGGTGGTATTTATTTACTTTAAAAAAATTTTTTAGGTTTTGGAAAAGCAATTACAACAACAAATGCAACAAATTGCGAGTATGCAAAAACAAGGCGCACAACCCAATCCTCAAGAAATGGAAAAATTACGAAAAGATTTGCAAGCAGCTCAAGTCGAAAGGGATCGATTCCAGCAGCAGCTTGAGCTATTAGTGCAAGAACTAGAAAAGAGCCAGGTAAATTAAGAAATTATTGTAAAGGATTTTAAAGAATGTTGATGAAAATCATTCGCTTCTTTTCTACCTTTTTTTGCAAATTAAACTTCAGTTGGATTTGAATGAAGCGAATAAGAAACTAGCAGCAGCACAACAAAATAATGTGGCTAAGCCACAAGATGAAGCCCAGAGAAAACAAATGGAGGCACATATGAAGCAAATCGAAGAAGCACGTAGACAATTAGAAGGTCAGGGGAAAGCAATTGAAAGTGAAAGAAAAATTATTGAAGATCAACGAAGAGCTATCGAAGCTAAAAGGAAAGATCTTGAAGAGAAAGAGAAGAGGATGATTGATTTTGACCAACAATTGAGGAAACGAAAAGAACAAATGGATCAATTGGAAAAATCATTACAAAAAGTAAATGATAAATCAAAATATTACCTATATATACTTATTTGCATTTTCCTTTAGGCTGGAGGAACAGCAGCAGCAGCTGGAGAATTAAATAAAAAATTAATGGATACACAAAGACATTTAGAGGCGTATGTATTAAAATTCGTATTAACTATTATACATATATCGTTTTTGATTTTAATTAAAATTAATTAAAAATAATTTGATTATTTTTTGTATTCGTATTAAAGTGTATCGAAAGAATTGGAAACTGCAAAGGAGGAAGCACAAAAGTCAGCAGCAGAAACAGAGAGACTTTTACAATTAGTTCAAATGTCACAAGAGGAACAGAATGCGAAAGAGAAAACAATAATGGATTTACAACAGTACGTAAATAATTTTGATTTCAAAAATACAAATTTATCATTATTTTTTTCTTTTTCTTTTTTTAATTTTTTAAAGAGCCCTAAAAAATGCGCAAGCAAAACTCAAACAAGCACAAGCACAACAGCAAGACGTAAGTCATTTAAAAATGTTTTAAAATTTCATTTTTGTTTTTCGTTAATTTTTAAATTTTTTATACTTTCTTTTTTTTTTTTTACATGACTTTTAGGCTGGACCCGCCGGTTTTCTTAAGAGCTTTTTCTAAATTTTCATAGTTTAATAAAAATTAATGACAATTATAATATTTAAAAAAAAAAAAAAAACAAAACAAAACAAAACTACGTACATACATATGTATATTGAAAATATATTGTTTACTATATTATTAAATTAACAAAAAAAAAAAAAAAAAACAAACCAAAGAAAAAATATAATTATATCATCATTGAATATCTGGAACAATAAAAATAGTAAAAAAAACAATTATTATTATTGTAAAAATAAAAAAAAAATGAAAAATAATAAATCACATAAGATTGTACATAAACGAGAAATTAAAAAAAAAAACAAAAAACAAAATGGAAATTTATTTAGAAATATTACAAAATGATAAAACAATATATAAATTACATATAATTATGGCAAATATTAATGAATGAAATGGATTAAATGATTTAATTACTTAAGGACAACAATAATAATAATAACAACAACAACATGAACGTACATACAAACACAATATGCATACCATACTTATTATATACGTTATGTAATTTTGAATATTATGTAATCCAGCAGCAAATCCAATTTGTACACTTTACCATATACAAGGTATAAAAATATATGAATGTATTATGTCGTATTTCTACACAACTATAAATAATTTTGACCATCACTATAAAATGTATAATTATGTACAAGATATGAATACGTTAGACTATATACTAATAAATATAATAATGAAAATAAAATAAATTTTGCTTTAATAAAATTATTTAAAAAAAAAAAATAAATAAATAATTAATTAGAAAAATAAAAGAATTTTTTCCAAAAACAAAAACTCAACAAAAAAAAAATTAGAGAAAGGAAATTTTCTTCTTTTCTTCTCATTTACCGAAATTGTTATTTATTGCACATACATTTAAAAAACAAAAATGATCGTTTTTTTTTTTTAATTAGGAAAAAAAAAGTTTTTTTTTTTTTTTATTTGTATTAAATACTAATGAATTTATTTTAATATAAAAATAAAAAAATTAAATTTAAAATAAATCATATAATTATTTTTCAGTACAACAAACATATATTTACATATGTACATACATTATATTAATACATAAAGGAAAATTTCATTATATGACAGGATCAAATATATTATTTAACAGTAAATAAAATACTGATTTAAACAAAAAACCAAAATAAAAGAATAAAAAACAAAAATTATTACATTTATGTAGAATTCGAAACAAAGAGTAAAAAAAACAAGCAACAGATAAAATTTATAAAATATATGTATATGTATGACGTAGCAAAAAGAAAAGTTGTAATAATTGTAATGCTATATAAATAAATTAAATGTCATGAATATTAATATAGGACCAATATAAAAAAAAATATTGTATTACTGTAATTAATATCAATTTAAAAACAAAAAAAAGTGAAATTATTAATTGATAAACAAAAATGAAAAGAAAACAAATCTATTTTTTTTTTTTTTTTGAATTTTCTTATTGGTTTAAATTTTCTTCTTCTTTTTTTTGTCATTTCTTAAATTTTCTATTTTGGAAAATGTTTTCAATGTGAAACATTTTTTTTTTTTTTTTTTTTTGGATTTATAAAGAAAAAGTTACAAATTCTTTTTTCATATATTTATTTATTTTCTTTAAATAAATAAACTGATCGTATAATAAACCATACAAGTACAATGGACAGCATGTGTCTGAGTGCTCTGAGGGCTCTGCTCTCTCCCCCACTTCATATATAAAAAAAAATAATAAAAAATAAAAAATTAATATAAATTTATAACAGAATAAGATATTAATTTTCTTTCAAATTTTCCTTTTATTTTTATTTTTCTCCAGTAAAAAAATAGTATATTTTTTCGTTCTACAAAAAAAAACGTTACTTTTAAATATGTATATACTAACGGGTTACTAAAGGACATAAAGAATGTGGAGTAAATAATGTATTTAGAAAAATTCAAGAATGAAAGAAAACTAATAAAACAAAATATACATAAGTATAGTTCTGAAAAAAAAAAAAAAAAAAAAAAAAAAAAAAAAAAAAAATTTAACCAACTGATTGATACTTTTAATTGCAAAAACAAGTAATTTACACATATATGCCCTTTGTTCATATTTATATAATTAATGAAGTCCTTAAAATAAGTAAAAACAAAAAATTTATTTATTTAAATTATACGTATCAAATGTAAATTTAAAAAAAAAAAAAAAAAAATTATGAATAAAATTAAATAAAATTGGTTGAAATCAGAACAATACGAGTATCGCCTAACTTAAATGCATGTGCAATTCACTCGTAATTGCTTTAGTCTCGTTATTTAATAGCCACACCTTGTACATTATTTTTGTTTTTAATTTAATTTTTTATTTTTATGTTTCTTCTATAAGAAAATTATAAAAGCCTTAATGATAACATTTTTAAAAAGGGAATTGAAAATTTTTAATCAATTCTCCATCTTTTAGGATTTGTTTTTTTTTTTTTTTTGGTTTTTTGTTTTTTTTTAAATTTAATGAAAATGTAAAGAAAAACAAAGATATAATAAGGGAATGAAAAGAAGAACAAATTAAATTGAAAATCACGAATTTGTATTTGCAAAACAAAATAGATAATAATAATAATAATAATAATAATAATATAAATAGTTAATAATAGTTTTTATAATATAATCGGTGTACAAAATAAATGTGTATTTTACACGTTCAAAAGGATCATCAAGCAATAAAAAATTTTTTTTCAAATTTTCATTTTTAATTAAAAAATAATATTATTTATATTATTATGTATTGTGTTCATAACATACAACAATAATTAATAAAAACTAATAATAATAAAAAACACCAAGAAAATGAAAAGCAAATAAACACTAATTAATAATAACAACAAAATTAAAAGGTAAAAGAAAAGCAAAAACAACAAAAAAAAAACAAAAACAAAAAAAAAATTACAAATAAATGTATAAACATTATAATTATTGAGAAACAAAATGAACTAAGGAATATTATAGAAAATGATAAATAATTCTGATGATATTATGTGCATTTGTATTATTTAATAATTAAATAACATTTACATGTGTATGTTATATACAAAAAGCAATGCATATTATGTGAAAATGTATTAAACCTAAATGGACATACATAATAAATTCGATTCGAATTAAAAATATTATTAATAATGAATTAATAAAAAATAATCATAATAATAATAATGATTAAAAAATATATATATATATATAGAAATAATGTAATTAAATAATAATTTATTTATAATTTGTTAATTTTTTTGCAATGTTATTAATTATATTAAATTGTTGTTAATTAACCATAAAAAAGATACATTGAAAAAAAAAGAAATAATAAAAATAAAAAAGAACATTTGATATCGTTGTCGTTCTGTGAAAAGTCACTAAGTATAAAATAGTAGTTTTGAAATGAAAACGTTCAAAGTTAAAAAACTGTATTGTATGCAGCAGTATGAGATACTCGTAGTGATTTTTAATTGTTTATAACTTCGTATTTTATGTTCGATTATTGACTTAATAAGTTTTGATAAAATACTTTTATGAAAATTACGAACAATATTTAACTTATTAATTTTTCACAGAACGACGATGATATATGGTGATGATGATCAGTTTTTGCATTTTCAAATTAGCATTTATATCAAGACATACACATTTCGTGTATATTCACGTGTTAATATTGTACGAATATACTATAATATTATGCAATAAAATTATCTTAAACAAAAAAAAAAAAAAAAAAACTTAAATACAAAAAAAAAATTAAAATAATAATAAAATAAATAAATTAAAAATATAAATTGATCATGGTTGTATGTTTTTATTTACATAATTTCATGTTATTTAAAAAAGAACAAAAAAAAAAAACAGTTACAACAGTTCCTTCATTTTTTTTTTTAGTTTACTTTTTATAAAAAAAAATCAAAGAACATAATAATAATAATAATAATTGTTATTATTATTATTATTATTTATTGAAACATTTTCATCTCATTCAAATAATTTTCTCAGTAAATTCACACTAACGTATGTGTACAGTAAGTAGACTGTAAAAAAAATTTTTTTTTTGTTTTTTGCCATTAAAAAAGAAGAAAAATATAAAAAAAAAACAATAAAATTAATTTAATTATAATGACAATATACATATACGTATTTCTTTCAGTTCACATTTCAAAATTCTAATTTAATTCATATATAATTTAAAATTATAAAAAAAAAATATTTTAGGTAAATATATTGTACATAAAAAAGGGAAAAGGAAAAAACAAACACAGGATATTTGCAATATAAACTAAAAAAAAAAAAAAAAAAATAGATAAATAAAAAATTCATGTTGTCGTTATTAAATAATTTGTTTATTCTCGTTCGTTTTTTTTTTTATTTTTTTTTTGTTTTTTTTTTATTACATTTTTAAATTTTATGTTAAGAAAAAAATAAAAATTGTGGGGTTTAGACGATGAAACACTTTCCAGCATTTCTAGTGTCACGGGTGAAGAAAGTGTGCCGTGTTTTGGTTATCCCATTGGTACCGTGCAATTTCATCAACACCTCACTTCCATTACCCGGTATCTTATAAGACAATTTTTTATACATATGTATGTGCTTCATAAGTATCTCGCGTGTGTAAAACCCCACAATTTTATTATTTAATTTTTATATTTTTGCTTTTGTTTCTTTTTCTTTTTTTTTAACTTTTCATTTATTTACTGTTAATATAATATCATATTTTGTTGTTGGTATATTTATTTAATTTGTGATAAATTTTTAAAGCTGTGATGTTCAATTTATCGCAAAATATTTAATATATATACATATGCAATACATTATATACATTATACATATTTACATATAAGATAAAATTAAATATAAAATTATCTATAAATATATATACACAATAAATTATACTAAGCATACATACATACATATATATATATATATACTTTACACACACTATATACGTATATATACATAAAATATATAAAATGTGTATATACATATATGTATATTGAAAAATCTAATGAATTACATTAATTAAATAATAATTATAATTCAATATTATAAAATCAATAAATTGTATGTTATGCATAAAAATTTAAATCAATATGTAAAGCTCATCCATTCGATAAATGAATATTTAAAAAAAAAAATAAATAAAAAAAAAAATTTAAAACAAATAAATAAATAAATCTAAATCAACATAATAGAAAAAGCAAAAATTATTAAATACAATAAATAATTTATAAATAAAATGGTGAAAAATATATACGGGACATTAATTGCAATTTGTACATTATATCAAAATATTTAGTATCAATAAATCTATTCAAATTGAACGAAAAATTTCCAATAAATTAAAAAAAAAAAAAAAAATTATATATATATTGATATGAGTATAATAAATTGTACATATAAATAAATATAAAAAATTTGAATGCAATATTTATATACAATATATGTAATGTATAGTTAAAGTACATGTACGTTAAATATTAACAGAATGGCACCGTATATTATAAATATTTGTTATACAGTAAAATGTAAAAAAAAATAAAAAAAAACAAAACAATAAAATAACAATAAAACAAAGAAAAATAAGTTAAAATTAACTAAATTTAATTTAAAATAATTAATTAATACGTTATTTTATTTATTACATTGAGAATCTTTTTTAGGTTTTTGTTTTTGTATTATATTGATTTCTTTACTACAGTATGTAAAAGAAAGAAAGAAAAAAAAAAAACAAAAGTTAAAAAATCATGAATAATTAAGACATAAAGTGTATACCAGATAAGAAAAGAAAAATAATAAACAAAATAAAAAATAGAAATGTTGAACATACAATTGCAGATAATATGAATCAATTAATTAATATATAATTAATTTTGATTAATTATTAACACTAAAAAAAAAAAATAATAATAAAAAAAAAAAAAAAAAACCATTAGAAAATTATATACGTACATATACGTATAATTGTTGTGTATTATATATACTACAGATATATGAAAAATAAAAAAATAAATGAATAAATAAAAATAAAATATACGAATGCAAGAATAGAAAAGTACATAGCATGTACATACATAAAATATAAGAGAGAATGTGTTATATAAATAATTAATATTATATATATATGTGTATGTATTTATAAAATTTAAATAAATTTTAAAAAAAAAAAAAAAAAAACAATAACGAAAATAAAAACATCAATTAAGAAAATAATTATTAGCAATATTAAAATTATAATGTGTGAAAAGAAAAAAAAAAAATAGTAATAATAAATAAATGTTTAAGGGATTATAACAATAAAAACTACAAACAAAAATAAACAAACAAACAAACAAACAAAAAAATCTTTATACACATATAAATATATACAATACTAAAATATAAGTTAAACAAATACATATTATTATGTATAAACATAATAGCATACGTATATATGTATATTTAGCATATAGAATGTATAGTAAATTGTACATACATATTTATAATGCAATTAATTTATTTGTAAATACAATGTAATGTTATCCATACTATACATTTATAATATACATATACATACATCACATAACAACATAACAATAATAATAATGATTAAAAAATATATATATATGTATATATATACATATACATAAATACATGCAATATAATTGTTATACTTATACGTATGATATGTTATTATAAAATTTAATTTAATAAAATAATAAATAAATAAATAAATAAATATAAAATTAAATCAGTAGTTATTTGAAAATACAATAATATGTATAAATGAATTAAAGATGAATTTAAAGATAATACAAAAATCAAAAGCATACATATAACTAAATATAGTTTAATAGAAAATTTAAAATAATTATTAAAGAAAATTATAATAATAATAATAATAATAATATTAATTAAATAAATACGAAAATTTAAAGTATTATAATTAATTGTGTAAAATATAGTTAAAATGATGATTAATAGAAACTTTATAAAACTCGATACATTAAAATAAAAAAATAATGAAAATGAAAAAAATATATATAAAGTAAAATTTTGACAAAACAGATAAAAATATAATATATATACATATATAGTTTAAATTCTACAATGACATAAATTCTAATTATATACGAAATGAAAAAAAAAAAAAAACCTTAAAGTACATGTATGTATTGTACATGGTATAATGTAAACATTACATACATGTATATATTATAGATTAATTATATTATAAATTGATAAATAAAAATTTAAGAGAAAAAAAAACAAAAAACCAAAAACAAAAAATTAGAAAAATATAAAAATCGAAAAATTATTTCGAAATTATCACAAAATACATTTAAATATGTATGTTCATTTCAAATACATATATATATATATAAAAGAAAACTCATATATATACACACACAAACAAATTTCAATAATTCAAAAATAAAAGCAAAACAAAAAAAAAAAAAAAACAAGAAAAGATAACAAATTTTATGATATTAAATTTAAAAACAAAAAGAAAATATATATAATATTTTTTTTTTCCACTGCCACATAAAGTTAATATATTATACATTACATAAATAAATTATATTGATTAATTACTAATTATTATTATTATTATTATATGTATATTGAAAAATTATTATTATGTATAATTGAAAAAAACATACATATATGTATATATATATACGTTTATGTATATACATATACATATATATATACATATGTAAACATATACAAATTATATGTATATATATATAAACGTTATATACATATGTATAATATACGTTTATTTATATACATATATAAGTAAATAAAAAATAATAACATAAAAGAGCAAAAAAAAAAAATTTAAAATTAAAATTGAGAAAAAATAACAAACAAACAAAAATCTGACTATATAACATATGGTTATAAAACGTGTTATTAATGTAATATTTCTAAAGTAAAATCAAACAAAAATATAATTATATGTGTAAAAAAAAAAATAAAAAGAAAATGGCAAAGAAACACTTTGTTAAAATACTTGAAGACTTATATATAAATATAATGATTTGCAAAATTTACGTATTTAAAAAAATATACATATAAAAAAAAAATAAAAATAAATATACTTACAATGAAGTTATAAAAACTAAAAAAAAAAAGTTGAAAATTTTCAAATCTAAAATTGAAAAAAGAAAATTAAAATTAAATTAATGTTTCGTTGTGATTTTGCAAAATCTATACATATTTGTATATGCATAATACCTACCTTTGAAATATCTTTGCCTATATATGTATATACATATATATAGATGTACATATAATATTAAACTTATTTATGTATAAAATGAAAAATAATGAATAATAAAAATTCCCATAGGAAAAGAACATACATGAAAGAGAAATGCAGAAAAAAAACAAAAATTGAAAAACATAAAGATAATACAATAAATCAGATATACTAAATATGATGGCTTATGGCATTTGAAAGAAACAACAACAAAGAAAAAAACTACCAAAGAAAATCTTTAAAAAAAAAAAAAAAAAAAACAAATTTCTTTTTTATTACGCATATAAATTAATCGTTAATAAAAAAAGAAGCTATTTTGTCACAAGTACATGTCTATAATAATAATCTTTAAATAAAAAATGAATATGAAAAAAACAAAAATCAAATTAATTAAAAACACATTACTTATAGATACATTACCTTTGCATTACTTGGCGTTTATATTCCATACGTTTCATACAGATATTTCAAACGTATTTACACTGTGTGTTACAATTAAAAATCAATAATCTATACAGATTACACACAAAAAAAAAATAAATACATAAAATTGCTGCTAAATATTTCTGTTATATTTTCTGTTTATTTTATGCCTTTATTAATTATCTTATTTTTTTTTTTTTTGGATAAAATTATATAAATCTAATAAACACACTTTACTGCCAAATATTTTGGAAACATATTATGTACAAATAAAATTTTTCTGTTTTTTAATTATCATTTTATTTGGACTCTTTTAAATTTAGTTGAAATAAATTTGTTTTACATTAATTCAATCCGTTCTTTTTTTTTTTTTTTTAAATATGTTGGATACCAATAAACGAATTTTCTATTTTTTTGTTTTCTTAATTTCAAAATATTTAAGTAATTAAAAATGAAAACAGTTAAAAAAAAAATATTTAAAAATATTATTACTGCCAAAATTAACTGAATATTTTCAATAATTTAAGATATTTCTAATTTTTCATCTTGTAGAGGAAAACTAAGAAATGAAAATAATAAGTTGAATTATTTACAAATTTATAATAAATTTATTTCAAAATTTATTAATTTACACATTTTCATTAAACAAGAATTTTAAATGCCTTTTTTAATTTGCAACTTAGCAGTTAGCAGTAATTGAAAATATGTGTGTACACGAGAAAAAAAAAATTTTTTTTTTTTATTTCAAAAATTAATAAAATTGCAAAAAAAAAAAAAAAACAAAGTAAACACAATATCAAGTCCATATCATGTAATCATAATTCACATCAATAAAATAAATAAAAATGTATAAGCAAATAAGATAGATGTATTACATATTGATGAAAATAATAAAAGCAAAAACAAAAAAAAACATCATAATTCATATAAATTATTATAAAGGAAAAACAAAAATGAATAATATTGTAGAAATGAAATTTCAAATTTATTTATATCATATACATACCAAAAAAAAAAGAAATTCATTCTTGATACTGGGTACATTCAAATATAGATAGAATAAATTATATATACCTACATAACATTGAAATAAAAAGAAATTAGATGAACCCAAATTAAATTAAATAAAAAATAAAAAATTCAAAAAAAAAAAATAATAATAATGACTTTGTATTGAGAAAAAAAAAATTAAATAAATATTTTGTCTTTTTGTTTTTCAATTTTCAAATATACAATGGAATGGTATGCAATAAAAAAAAACAACAACAAAAAACAAATAAAAAGAAATTAAATATATATTAATTAAATCAAATCTAATTTAACATTGCAATTGTATTATAAAAAATAAAATATATTTAAAAAGAATCATTTAAATTTTTGTGAAAATTTCTGATATTTTACACTTAAGAACGTATTATCTCACAGTTTTCTTAAATTATACTTTGCATATTAAATACATACGATATATATTTAGTTATTCTTCTTCCTTTCATGTGATCACGGCTTTTAGAATAATTTTTAATTATTTAAAAAAAAAAAAAAAAACAAAACAGATCATATAAAATCTACAATATGAAAATGTGAAAAATTTTGAAAATAAAATAAAGAAAATAAATAAAAGAAAAAATTTATCTCTGCTTTTTTACATCCTTTTAAAAAAATTTTTATTGCTTTTATTATAATTTTTTTTTCTATTTTTAATTTAATAAATTTTAAAAGATTTTTATGTTGCATTTAAAAAAAAAAAAAATTAGTTCGTTATTTATTTATTTATTTTTGTGAGAAAATTTTAAATAGATAAACGGAAAATTTATAATTTACTTTTTGTTCAACTTAAATGAAAATTTTTTTTTTAATTTTTATATAAAAATTATTTTTGGGCAAAAACAAAAAATTCAAACAATATAAATGAAGAAAAATTGGCAATAAAAACATCAGAAAAGGTAAAATATACATTTTAAATATTTCAGTGAAAATTGGTGATTTCATTTTTTTTCTTTTATTTTTTTTTTTTTTTAATTTTTTTTTTTTAAATAAATTTTGTAAACAAATAAACAAGAAAAAAAGCATATATTATATATAGTATGTACATACATATATACATAATATATACGTATGTAAAAAAATTATTCTAACTAGACAATAATAGATTTAACTGCAAAATATGTTTACACTAGAATTGCAGGAAAATAACAAAAATTAAAAAGAAAAACAAAAAAAAAAGATAAGCAACGGTTATTTGATATTTCGTAAAATTACTAAATACATTACTAAAATATATACGAGTATTTAAAAAAGTAAATTAAATCTTTACATTTGCGAATGCAAAAACAAAAATGGAAATAAAGAATAATTACAAAAAAAAAAAAAAAAACAAAAGCAAATTTACAATAAAAAAAAATAATAATAATAATTAAATTAAAAAGATTTAACAAACACAAGTAATAAAATGAAAAGAAAAGCAAAAATTATTCTTCCCGTATCTTTGAGAAGAAAATATCACGTATTTAATTTAGCATATAAAGTATAATTTACATATACTTTGTACATTAAATATTTTCACTACAGGCCTTATAGAAAATACGAAAAGTAGTACCACTTTACATTTTTGTATATTGATGTTTAAAAAGCTCATCTCATACTCTATGAGAAAATGAAAATCGTGAAATGCTCTTATGAGAAATTGTGAAAGAAGAAAAAAGACACGTATACTCCCATAAGGCTTGTAGTGAATATATTTAAAATACAAAGTATAGTTACAATTTTCTTTTTTCTTTAAATAAAACTTTTGCTCTTATTATTATGGATTATCAATTAAAAATATTTTTTTGTTAAATTGTTTTTCACTAGAAAAAAAAAAAAAAAAAATTTGACTGTCGTAAAAATGAAAACAAGAAATAAAATGACCAAGAAGCAAGCATAAACAAATGCAATAAAAAAAATAAATAAATAAATTAACAAAAATAAATTATAAGTAAATAATAAAAAATTTACCTTATATAATAAATAAATAATTGCATGCAATATATATGTACATATACATATAAAATTCGAACAAAAGCAATAATTTAATTAATATATTTACAATAATAACAATAATTAGCAAATACATACCATATAAATATATGTATGACATTACATACAAATGTATGATATACATATGTAGATGTATATCTAAAGATTTAAAAAATAATTTTAATAACGACATCTTATTTCGTGGTTGTCGTAATTATAAACACATAAATTGTATAGTGTTTATTAAATATACATATTTTTTTTTTTTTTTAAATTATTTATTAAAGGTATTAATAATTTTGTTTTTGTCAAATCAAGATGAAAATATGGAAGTTAGATAAAATTAAAATAAAATTTTTGTAACGCTAATTACCTCGCCTTATTTTTCAATATAAAATAAAAATCAATATGTTATCATTATTAAAAATTCATAAATTTATTTAGAAAAATTAATGAAAAATAAAAATTATAAATAAACTGGAAAAAAAAATCAAATAAACAAAAATTTAACAACAAACTATTTAAAATAAAATAAAAAAAAATGCAATAAAACAAAATAATCAATAAAATTAAATTAATATTATTACACAGATTTAATTGAAAATCAAAAAAAAAAAAAAAGAAAACAGATAAAAATGTATCGTTTTTTTTTTCGAAAATAGAAAATTTTTTAAATATTCATACCAATACATGTTATTAATTTACAAGAATTTTTTTTTCTCTCTCAAAATATTTATAATGCATTGTGTATCTTTTTATGTATCAGCAAATTTATATAGTATTTAAAATTTTAACAAATTAAAAAATTTATCACAACAATAGATATATTATAATCTATAAAACACAGAATAGAATCATTGAAACATGATCTTTATTTCATTTATTTATTTAATAAAAAAAAACAAAGGCGAAAATTTAAAAAACACAAGAAAAAAAATTCTGTATGTTTGCAATACAATTTCATTTTAATGCTGATTTTCTGATATTTTTCACATTCTTTAAAACATACATATCTTTAGATCGTCTACGTGTACATGTGTGTAAATTTATGGTACTGCTTGCTATTTAGCACATTTTAGCAATATTATATATTAAGAAAATTTTTACCTTTATATATTTATATACATATATATATTATATATATTTGTAAATCACGTAAATCATACAATTATTTATTATTAATTTTTTATATAAGTAAATTAATTAAAAATTCATTAATAAAAATTTTTATTTTTCTTGTATACGCCGCCACATCTTTGCTTTAAAATCAATTTTTGATGTAAATTTACTTATACATATATAGGATGAAAAAATAAAATTTTAAAATTTAAATTGAAAAAAAAAAATAAATAAATAAATAAGAACGATATCTAGACTTCATATTTCACTTTTTACGATTTAATCTCACGTTCTTATATTCATTGCTAAATATCTGCATGATTGAACATTACTTATCATAAGCAAAAAAAAAAAACAAAAACGATTCTAATTGAAACATTTTTAATTATTATTGTGGGAAAAATACATACGTACATATAATACTATGCATCTTTAAATTTCTAAACAATGATAACATTAAATTATGTATGTATCATAAAATAGATAAATTTTGTATGCAGTAAAAAATTATTGTAGATAAATGAATATATAATTTAAATTAATTGTAACATGTCCTATTAATATTCATTTTTTCATTATAATTCATTATAATTTAAAAATTTAAAAATTATATATTATGTACATGCATATAACACATACATATAACATGCATGTACATATTATAATTTAATAAATATATATTTGTACCTTATACCTAAACCAAACAAACAAACACAAAATGAAAAATAATTAAAAAATAAAAAATAAATAATAATATGTATACATATGTACATACCATACATCATGCATATATCAATGTAATATCAATATCTGTGATATTAAAATTATTTAAACCTTTTTTAACATTATTTTATTTTATTTTATTTTTTTTTTTATGTTTATAAAAGAATTTGTGTATATTTGTTACATTTTTTTTTCATATCTTATCCCTTATATATATGATGGTGTATACATTATTTGTAGATATTTTAGATTTTAATTGATTAAAAAATTTAATTCAATTTTTTTTACACCATATTCATTTACATAGTAAAAAACACTAAAATGCCTAATTCTATACATATGTATATGTATACCTATAAAATATTCCTTTATGCATTACAAAACAAAAACAAAAAACAAAATCACAATTCTAGAAAATCCTCTATATCTTAAAAATGTTGTTAAATTTTATTATATAAAAAAAAAATAATAATAATACTGAATTTGTATACTGTAAAGTAATTTATCTAAAAACAAATACAATTAATTTTTAATTAGAAAAAAAAAAAAATTTTTTTCAATTTTTTTTTATTGAAATGAATTTGAATATAAAGATTATAAATAGACAAAAACCTAAAGTTTAAAGAAGGACATGTAAAATTTTTAAGTATTTATAATTTATTACATGTTTTTTATATAAGCACATAAATGTATACAAACATGTATATTATATAATGTACCTCATATATTATGTTTTACATACACATACAACATATTTTAAGAAATTAAAAAAAAAAAAAAAAAACACCCTACTCAAAAACCAAAGTACATATTGCAATTTATTCATTTAACATACAGCATAAGATAATTAAACTGCTACATATAACATACATGTGTGTATGTATAAATTAATAGTTTAATTATTTTATACTCGCATATACATTATATCATGTTTATTTGAATTGTAATTTTACAAAACAAAACAAAAAAAAAAAAAAAATACAATGTACCATACATATGATGCTAAATAAAATAAAATCTACTAATGATACAAAAACAAAACCAATGATATATAAGATACATACATTCAAACCAAAAAAAAAAAAAAAACTACCAACTCGTACAATATAATGTAAATACAAAACCTATATTATGTAGTTAAAAATTATTTAAATTCTCTATTATATACATATACGTATATCTACTATTTATCTTTAAAAACAACAACAACAACAAAATCTAAAATTAAATAAAAACAATCATCAGTATAATTTAAGAAAAATAACAACAAAATTATAAAGTATTATATAAATTCACAATACAAATGAAGAAAGTACATATAAATAAATTAATTAAAAAAAAAAAAAAAATAGTGAAAAAAAAATAAACAACAACAACAAAATGATTAAATTAATTTCCCACCTTTTTCTAAATACATCTATCTTCCTCTTTTATCTTAAATTGTATTTATCTTATAATTAATATTTCTTAACTAACAATTGAAAATAATATTTATCAATTATTATTATAAATATCATTATCATGTATACATACATACACATATTCTCTTTAAATCTATATTTATAAAATATGTAATATTAATAAAATGCAATATTTAAAAGAAAAAAAAAACAATAATTACAATAATAATCAAATAAATCAAAACAAATAAAAAGTATATAATAATTTAAATTAAAAAAAAAAAAAAAAAAAAATACAAAAAATTCTCTGTAAAATTTTTAAAAATATTATTATGATTGTTATCAGTACACAAATGAATCATTAAAAAAATAAAAAAAAAATCAAAAAAAAAAAAAGAAAAATAAAAATAAATTTAAAAAATTAAATAAAAAATAATTGAATTAGAAAAATTTTTTGAATTAAATAAAAAATAAATAAAAATATTCAAATGTGGAATGTACACACACACACACGTGTGTGTGTGTGTATTTAAATTAACATGTATGTGTGTCATATTACAAGATATTTTAATATACATCAAGAAATAAACAAAAAAAAAACAATATTCAAATAAGAACAAAATCCAAAAATAAAAAAAAAACGATAAAAATAAATAATTGAATTTCTATTTTTGTTGTTTTATTATTTAAGGACTATGACTATGATATTATTATTTCAAAAACAAAAAAAATAAAATAAAATAAATCAACAAATACATCTTCATCATTACAAGATGTACTCAAATGAGAAGTTAAATCTTCATGACCAAAATTGAAATTAATGAATAATACATATAAAACAGTAATAGAAAATTTTCTACTAAATGACAAATAAAACAAACAGAAAAAATTAATAAATAAAATGAGAATTCATTAGAAGACCATAATGAATGATAAACTCATGATTTATGTGTATATTTGAAAAATTTTAGGAATCTATAATTTGATGAGGAACCTAAAAAATTAAGAACAAAAAAAATAAGCAAAAACCAAAAGACAGAGAATATATTAATAATAAATTCACATAAAAAATAAATAACACAGTATGAAAATTTCAAAAAAAAAAAAAAATAAATAAATAATAATAAAAAAAATAAAATAAAAATGAAAATATTCAATTTATCAAAAATAAACAAAATTGTATGTAAAAATAAACATTAAGCAAAAATAAAAGAAGAAAACAATAAAAATAATATAACTTGTAAACATGATTTGTAAAAGAATATTTATATTGTACTAGAAAAGTATCTAAAAAGAGTAAGATCTGAATAATAAAATAACGAAGAATAAGAAAATTAATAAAGAAAAAAGCTCATTTTACGTACATATGATAATTACATATTACGAAGATTATAAAATGAATAAAAAATGTAACTGATAAAAAATAAATTCAAAATTTTAAATGAGAATATGAAAAAAAAATAGCGAAGGTAAAACGAAAATAAAATGTATAGATATGCAATAGAAATAATTTAAAACCAAATAAAAATTTAATTAAAAATATTATGTGTTATATTTTTCAATTTAAAAACTGAAAATTTATCATAATATTTCATTTATTAAAATCTTAATTACAAAACTAAAAAAAGAAAAATAAATAAATAAACAAACACACACATACAAAAAGAAACAAATGAACTGAAAAGAGATAAAATCAACCTATAATTATTACGTATTTGTACGTTTAAATAAAGACTAAAATTTGAAAAGGAAAAAAAATTTACAAAAAAAGAAAAAACCAAAATTTTTAAAATTAATTGAAACTTACGTAATTTAAAATTTATATCAAATCCATTTATTTATGTTTAAATGACTGCTCTTATATTTACGAATTAACTAACATAGGCTATTTTATTTAATTTAAATTTTTTTTGAACGGTTTTTTTTTTTTCGTTACACGTATTTTGATTGTTTCTTTAATTATCTTTTCTTTTTAATATCTATCACTTTATAATGTAATATCATGAAAATAAAAATGTATACATGAACAAAATAACAATAGATGAATAAAGAAAAGCTAAAAAAGCCAAAATAAAAAATGAAGAAAATTTTTGTTGTTTTAAAATGTCTACATATACGTATATACATACATACATACATAATTATTATGTAAATCGAAAATAAATTTATTAATGATGATATAATTCTATTGATATATATTTGTGAAAATAAACTACAAATATTGTATGTAATAAATAAAAAAAAATATACATATATAAAATAAAATAAATGGATAAAATAAAATAAAAATGCAATGAATTATACATACATATAATGTGCGATATTAATAAATTGTAAAGGACACAATAAATATAAAATTAATTAATTAAATAAGATGTTAAAAAAACAAAAAATCATAAGAGAAAAAAAAATGAATAAACAAGAAAAGAAAATGTTGAACAATTTAAAAGTATATAAAATTAATTAAAGGACACAATAGTAAACAATCAATTAACAAAAAAAAAAAAAAAAAAGAAAAAAAATTAAAAATTAAAAATAAAAAATAAATGGATTAATAGGAAATTTAAGTCAAAAGATATTGTCGATTGTTAATTTAAAATAAAGTAAAATAAAATAAAAAAAAACAAAAAAAAAAAAAAACAAATATATTATATTATATAAATATTTAATAATGTTCAAATTTAAAATGAAAAAAAAAACGACACAAAAAAAAAATGAAATGTGAAAAAATAATTAAAAATTTGATGAATTAAAAATAATAAAAAAATGAATAAAAATTGTACTTAAAAACTGCCTACTAATAACTGTTTAAATAAAAATATATGATGGAAATAATATATAATTAAATTGGTTGTATTTTATCCTATTATTATCCTTCATGATTACTTCATTTTCATATATTTGAATTTTTTTTTTTTTTTAAATTCATTGATGGTTTTTCATGTAATTTTCCACTAAATTTTCACAATAAATTTTTTATAGCATTAAATGCACTGAATGAACAAAAAAAAAAGTATAATGTCTTTTGAAAGCATAGGCACGGGTAAATCATACAATTTAAAAATTTATGTTTATGATTTATGTTGCTTCCGTATGGTTGTTGTTGTTTTAGTTTATAAAACACAGTAAACTAGCAAATCTGGTATAACTGGCGTAATAGGCCAGACACAATGAAAGCGACACGTTTTTCACGCGCTTCAGAATGAGTTTGAATACATGGTTTTTGTATCTAAGTAGATACAATGATAGCCACACGTTTTTGTGGCGCCACAAAGTTTGTCGAAATTTGAATTTTGTAGCGCGTTCTTTTTTTCTACATTTGTTGTCCGTTTCAGTTTTTAGGAACAAAGGGAATTATAAACAAGTTGACATGAATCATGTCAAAAAAAATTTCTTTGTTTACATATTAATATATGAACTGTCAAAAAAATCGCGTGGCTCTTATTGTATCTTGAACGCACAAACCGACGCCACAAGAAAAAACGCCTACAAAGATAAAAACAGACGAATTTATGCAAATTTAACGCAAAAGAATAAAAAGAAGCACTACTAACAACAACAAGTGCCTATGTTATAAAAACACTATATAATTTTAAATATAATAATTCAAATTAACGGATAATTTGATTTTGATTTTATAACAAATTTTAGACAACCCTACTCTTATAATTTTGATTATAGTTTTTTTCTTTTCCACATAATCGCTGTCTTCAAAAAATTAGAAATAATTATATCAAATATAATGAATCGATTATATTCAAATATCGATATTTTTTACAAATAATTTTTCTATTAAAATAAAATAAGTGTAATCAAAATAAATAGGGGAATTATTTTTCAAAATTTAATATATTTTATATAAATTTTATTTCAATTTAAATTTTAAATATTTTTAAAGCTAAATAAAATATAAAGTAAATTAATGGTTCTTGTAATGAGTGCCAGTGTTGTGAAATTCTAAAATTATACAATGACGGTTAGATCAAATCAAATTAAATAGTGTATGTATGGTCTATGGATAGTTGGTTGGTAGTGTGTCTAGCAGCTAGCAGGAGTAGCAGGTTACGTTCAAATGTGAAATGGCGTAGAGATGGCAGCTTATTTTTTTAATGACCTATTGAATTTGACAATCACAGTTTACATACATATTTTCAATTTTCTTCAATTTTAATTGTGTTGTCAAAATTTCGAATTTTATTCATATGGAAAACGTAAAATTCGCAAAAAACAAATATATTTATTAGAAAAATTGAGGAACATTTTTATTGAATTAAAAATTTAATTAAAAAAATAAAAATAAATTGCAAAAGCAAAACAATGAAATGTCATTATGAAATTCTTGGTGTTTCACGTCAAGCTGATGATTCAGAAATAAAAGTTGCATATAAAAAATTGGCGTTACGATGGCATCCAGATAAAAATTTAGATAATCCAGATGAGGCTAAAGAACAATTTCAATTAGTGCAGCAAGCTTATGAAATATTATCAGATCCACATGAACGTATATGGTATGATAGTCATCGTGATCAAATTTTACGTGGACGAAATTCAGATTATGAGGATTCTTGTTTAGATGTATTTCAATATTTCACTGTATCATGTTTTAAAGGATACGGTGATGATCCAAATGGCTTCTATAGCGTATATGCTAATGTATTTGATAAAATTGCTGTTGAAGATTCTGAATTTATAAGTAAAGAAGAATTTTGCAAAATACCAAAATTTGGTAATTCAAAAAGTGATTATGAAAATGTTGTTGGTCCATTTTATGCATATTGGCAAAGCTATTGTACGAAAAAGCCGTATACATGGTTATGTCCATATGACATAAATGAAATTAAAGATAGACGAATATTAAGAGAAGTTGAAAAGGATATGAAAAAAATTATACAAAAAGCAAAACGTGAACGTAATGAAGAAGTAAGTTTTTAAATCAAAATTTTATTATGATCAAACTTATAATTTTATTAATTTATTTATTTTTGTGTTTACTTTCATTCAGATTCGAAATTTAGTTTCATTTGTACGTAAACGTGATAAAAGAGTTCACGCATATAAAAAATATCTTGAAGAGAAAGCTATATTAAATCGCCAGAAACAAGAACAAAATCGTTTAGAACAAATTCGAAAAAGAAAACAAGAAATTGAAGAATTAAGTAAAACACAATCAAATCAAACTAATTTAATTGGTAACTATGAGGAACAGTTAAAATTATTAGAACAAGAGTATACTGATTCAGATGATGAAATCGATTATAGCGAAAATGATGAAGAGAATTCGTTAACCGGAATTACAGGTGATTTACAGTTAGACGATGATAATGATGGCGATGATAAAAATGATGATGATATTGATGATGATCTTGTGGAATATTATAATGAACTTTATTGTATTGCATGTAATAAAAATTTTAAAAATGACAAAGCTTTTCAAAATCATGAAATTTCAAAAAAACATCGTGATAATGTTAATAAATTAAAAGAGAAAATGATTAAAGAAGATAATTCATTTAAAAATAATCATAATTCTAATTCATCATTATCAAATGATGAAAATGATAAAAATAATGAAATAAATTCAAGCTGTGATGAAAATGATGATGAACAAATTACAATTAAAAATAAATCGAAAAATAAAAAAAATAAAAAATTAAAACAAAATCTACAAAAGAATATTGTAAATAATTTAGATAATGATGATGATGAAAACGAAATTGATAATATATCAAATTTTATTCAATTATCAGATAAAGAAGATGATAATAATTGGAATGATAATAATAAAAAAACAAGTAAAAAACAAAAAGCAAAAAAATTATTAAATCAACAAAAAAATAGTTCAAATGTAGATGATAAAAATACAAAATCGATAAATGAAAGTAATATAACAGAAACAAGTTCTAATGTAAATTCTGAAAAGAAAACACCATCATCATCTAAAAAAGGGAATGAATCAACAACTAATGCATTGGATATTAATCATATTTGTGTTACATGTAAATCATCGTTTGAATCTAAAAATAAATTATTTCAACATTTGAAAAAAACCAATCATGGAGTTTATATACCAAAAACAAAAACTACAGCATCGACATTAGTAGAAAATAAAAAAAATAAAAAACGAAAATAAACTATATTATTTTTTTCAATATAAGGCTTGAAAATGCATGTCTCATTCATATTGAAATCTAAATTTATAAAATACTTCGGTTTCATTTTCAATTTTAAACAAAAGTATAAGCTCTTGTATTACAAAAGAATAATTGTAACTTAAATTATTTAAAAATTTAGCAAAATAAATTTTAATAATAGAAACAATGACATTATACTTGTTTTATTGTTCTCACATTCATTTACATACTCGTAATATAATAATTGCTACATGGAATATTACAATTAAAAAATTAAAAATAAGATAAAATGTATTGTGCAAAAATAAATAATAGAACCACTGTGTGATTCTGTTATTTTATCTAAAATTTAAAGTTTTTGTATTTCGTTTTTTTTTCTAAATTTATAATTTATTTTATATCTCTTTGGAATATAATTGAGTACGTTTTTTTGTGTTTTTCCTTAAACATTAAAATAATTTCTTACGTTAAATATTTTGAATAAAACAAATACATAATAGCTGAGCTAATGAATAATATTCTTATAAAAAAAATAACTAATTTTATTTTAGCACAAATAATAAATGCATTTTTATTTAAATTTTTAAAAAAGTAAGGAAAACTTATTACAATACCTACATATCTTCTTTTTAGGCAACGCAAATAAAACATTCACCTTCTTCAATTCGTTTTTTTACTTTTGTTCTCATATTTGATGATTCTGCTTTCAAACTAAAACCAGCACAAAAAAAGCATAATAATACAGCTATAACAGCACAATAAAATGACCAACCAATTGTACACATGGCTGGATAAAACGCCTCAGCATCAGTACCACATAGTAATGTAACACGTTGTGCACCCCATCCTAAGGGATGTAAAAATAATGTTATCATAACACAAATTCCTGTTTAAAAAAAAAAAAATGCAATTAAAAATATGAAAATTAAAAACAATTTTGTTATTTTTATTGCTCGACTTTACTTACCGGCAATTACTTGAACACATCCAGTTAAATTATGTATACTTTTACCAAAAAATGATTGTCTACAGCATGTTAATAATGTTAAAAATACAGTCATTGTTAATATAATAAAACCAATCAATATGAACAGCATAGCTGCTTTCCATTCAGTTGGATAAACATTACTATCTGTTGAAAATCCATCTAAATCGAATGGTCCACAATGATAATAGCCAGTATTTTCCATTATTTTACATCTTGTATAAATACCAACTGATGGATATCTATATGTTGTTACATTCGTTTTCAATGAATATTCAATATCTAATGTTGGTCCAATTAACCATTTTGGTGATACCATTGCTGATGTTATTAGCATATCAGCTATAATTGTTAATAAAAACCATATAAGGCTGCTACCAGTTATAATTACATAACACATTGTCCCGTTTTATTTTATTTATTTATATTTTATACTTTTTAATTTTAAAGGAAAATTAATACTGTGCCTTCTCAGCATTACCTGAAAATGAAATATTTGTATTAATAAATCTAGACACTATTTATAAGACTAATTATAAATATTCCTTTCATTTTACACATAATATAAAATTATTAATTGAATTAATTTATTTATAAATATAATAAAGTTGTAAATTGTAAAAGTATTTATTCTAATTAACAACTAAAAATAAATTTTCATTCATTTTTTTTTCAAAAAATAAAAACAAAATTATATAGATACATTTTAATTAAATTTAAAAAATAACAATAATTTTTGATAACTCAAAAATTACAAAAAATTTACTTTAATATAGATTACAATTTATAAAAACTTTTTAATAATGTTTTGTTGTTTTTTAAAATTCAATTTAATTTAAAATTTACATACATTTTTATTCATGTATTTACAAGCCATTTTTTAATAAATTATATTTTACAAAAATACGTTACCATTAAAAAAAAATTTTTATAGTATATTTTTACTTACACCAAAAAGGATTTTCAAAGAAAAAAAAAAAAATCCCTTTGCTAATTAATTTTTCTACTAATTTTTTTAATTAATAAAAAAAAAAACATTCAAATCCTTTGTAAAATTTATAATAAATTAATGCAAAATAAAATACTAACGATACTGTAACTATAGATCTTTAGTTAAATATTCAACTTTTTATTACATTTTATTTTATTTTTAATTAATTTTCCCTCTTTTCATTTCTATTATATTTAAATTATTTATTATGCATGTATGTTTATAATATACAAAAAATTGTATTGCTACAATCATCTACAATACAATATTTTTTTTTATCATTTATTTGTTGTAATTATACAGATGATAATGTATTTTATATTGTTGTTAATTAAAAATTCCAGACATGCTCGCTATATAAACAAACGGGAGGGAGTTTCCGAATATGTATACTATTCCGTTTTTTTTTTTTAAATTTGTTACTTTACATACCATTTGTAAGTATTTTATACTTTGCGTTATAAATTCTAATTATTTTTTCTTTTAATTTTTTTTTTTTTCATTTTATTTAAAATTGTAAAAAAAAAATATTTTTTTTTTGTTAAATAGATTCTTGTTACACCTAAAAAATTATAAGCAAAAAATATAATTTAAAAAAAATAATAAAATTCATACATGCATGCATGATGTTGTATAAACAATAGGCATACATACATACATGTAACTTAAAAAAATACCACCTACGAATTAATCAAACTATAATGAATCTATGAATAGAATATGATATGAGTATCTTACGTTAATGTATACTATACAGTAAAATTATAACTGTAGTTGTATATACAGTCGAATCTATGCACTTTGATAATAGAGTATACATACAAACACATGTGTATTTTATTTTTCTTCTTTTTTTTTGTTTTAAATAAAATAATAAAATAAATTATCCTCGTTTTAATATATTTGAAATTTAATAATTTTACTATGTTTCACAAAAATAATATTAATTTTTAATTTTTATAGTGTTTAACAAATTTGTCGTTTCTTTGTATTTTTATTTTTAAAATTTATTTATAAAAAAAAAAAGAATAACATTAATAAACTATACTCAGTCCATTAATATTTATGCAATTAAGGTCTTATGGCAATTACTTAAAGTGGTACCATTTTACAGCACTATGTATTGATATTTAAAAAATTTATCTGATATATAATAAAAGCTTTGAGAATTGTGGTAATACTGCTCGTGAAACAGTCTAATTAGAAATTATAAGAGAAGAAAAAAGACACATGTATTTCCATAAGACCTTTAAGTGTTTAATATTAGTGGACAGAGTATAAAAACCGATTAGAAACACTTAATTACATGTATGTACAAATTTTAATGATCATTATTTTATTTGTTTCACATTTAAACAGTTTCAAATTTAGTACTAAAATAAGAATATCACCCACAAATAAAATATATTTAAAAATAAAAACAAAAATCTTTTCTTTTTTTTTCTAAATAATAAAAATTCAAATGCACAGATCTATGTATGTATCAAATTTTAATTGAAAAGAATGTTGATTTTTTGTGTTCTCAAAATTTCTCATACAAACGGCAATCACAGTTTTTTTTTTTTTTTTTTTTTAAATTCTTTAAAAATATTTAAATATTTTAATTCTAATTTTATTTAATTTTAAAATGATAACAGAATTTATAAAATTAACATTATGATTAAGAATTTTATCCAATTTCCATGATTTACCAATAACTATATGTAATATAAACACAAAACACAAAAAAATAACAAAAAATAAAAAAAAATAAAAACAAAAAATAAACAGAAATCAAAAAGTAAAAATAAATAAAAGAATGTTAATATATTTATGTACAACCGTACAACATGTACCAGAGTACATGGTTCGATTAAGTTAAAAACTACCCAATCCAAGGCTAGCTTAGTAATTTTATAGTGCCTCCGCATGAATTTCAATTTATGTGTATAATATACCGCGAGTATATAAATAATTTTTTGGTATATCTATCGGCTATCCACGCCTTAGCTATCTTTTAGTTTAGTTTACTTTTACTCTTATGCTTATGATGTGTAATATCTATATTTAGCAAAAATAATAAATTTTGATAACTTTAATTTTTTTTTTTTTACATTATATGACGATGATGATGATGATCTTTTGGGATCTATCTTCAAATAGTTAACTTTGTGGCAAGTTCTGAGTTTTGTTTAATGTGGGCTTATGCCCTAAAGGCCTTCATGCATGAATGTTTTCTATTCATTTCTGTTTTTTTATTTTTTTTTTTTTTTATTTTATGTACTAATCATTTTCTGAATATGTGACCTTTTCTTTTTTTGTTGTTGCCTCATTATCTTTAGGATTCTCTTTCATTTTTCATTTTCACTCAATTTCAGTATATAATTTAGTATAATATGATGTTTATAATATGTACGTATAGGATACGATACGATAACTAAAGTCAACCAACTAAATATAATGTGATATAACACAGTATATGTAATAAATTAAAAAAAAAAGAAAAAAAAACAAAAATCCCCAACAACACTATTTTTATATATTCAACAAATCCTATACATATGTATATACTTAGTTGACTTGGTTTTGGTTCAGTTGGTTTTTTTTTTTTCATTTTTGTAATGTATATGTATCTTCTACTCTATAGTTCTTAGTGGTTGTTTAGTACCAACCAGATGACATCATATTATCCAGTTTATATACGAACTTACCAAATTGAAGTTGTGTAGATCTAGAGAGATACCAAAGGTTTTATATGGTTTATAATGTGTGTATTGTATGTAGGTACGTACATAGTACAGAATGAAATATTGCAGCATAAATGCATATGATCACAGTTTATTCCTTAAATCCTCAACATACAAAGTCATGATATTGGAATAATTCAATATGCATATGGTATCTATTTATAAGTAATAAACGTTTATTATAGATGCACATTAAGAAGCATTTCATATCAAAGTAACATGCATGATGAATGCATGATGCATCGTATGCACGATGGTCTTTTATTACGATAGATACATTGTAGAAACGATAGAAAATGCTTGGAAAGAAAATGAATGGCAAACGTGAGAAGTGATTAAATTTTAATAAATGCAGAATACAGTGCATTAACAAGTTTTTTTTTTTTTTTTTTTTTTTTTTAATGATAGTTAATTGTCACTACACTTACACAATATCTTTAGTAATATCTGTATCTATCTATATATGTACACAATCATTCAATTTACTTCTTGTACGTAATCATCTCCAATATTTAAGTTTGGGGAAAAGTTCAATTTTTATCTTTCCTTTTACGTTATGGCGACGATGATCTAAGATGATCCTGGTAGGATTATTCTCGTTTTTTTTTCATAAATGAAATAAATAATTTCTTAGCTAAGAAAAACAAAAATTAATAATAAGCACGATGAAACAACAACTTAATAATAACGTATAAAAATTTCTTGAATAGCATATCGAGGATGTTATAGGTGTATACATATACTTGCACGACAAGTAAACTTTAAAATATCTTTGATTCCTTCGTGATGCATATCGTAAGAATAAAATATGTACATATATATGTGTGTAGGGGAATAAATACTTATAATTTTTATGTAAATACGTGTACGTCATTCATATATAATATATTTTTATTATCCTGTTTTTTAAAATATTGGAATAAATTTATGTATATAGTATATACTATGTAAATAACATACATCCATAGATACTTATATGAATATGTGACTGAATTTATACATGTACAATGTGCATTTATCATAATATTAAAGTATGTATACTCTGTCCACTAATATTATGCACTTAAGGTCTTATGGACTGTTTCACGAGCAGTATTACCACAATCCACAAAGCTTTTATTATAAGGTATATCAGATGAATTTTTTGAATATCAATACATAGTAATGCAAAATGGTACCACTTTAAGTAATCGCCATAAGACCTTAAGTGCATAATATTAGTGGACAGAGTATAGGATAGTTAGTTAAAGACAATTTGATCATATATGTATGTACATATTATTAATATAATAATCACAATAACGTTATGATCATTTATAAACATATATATTTATTTGCTTCTGTATACAATGTACATACACGTACATATGTATGTATGTGTACATGCGAACATTCATGTACGAAATTCCTATATTATTTATTAAATAAATATACGCTGATACAAATGTTTATGATACTAATCAAACTTGTAAAATATAATACGTATGTACATACATATGTATATGTACAATGTATACATTTGAATGTACATACAATTTAGATACTTTATATAATGTGAATTACACGGTATATCTTTGAACAATAAAAATTTCATTCTACCATTTTTATTAATAAATATTTAAATTTATTTTTCATTGATTTTATTTATTTATTGTTTCTTTTTATCGACATCACTTTATTTATAAATATACCTGTACGGTACATATACAAAATATACGATTTGTACACATTATATATACATAGGTATACTTTCAAAAAAAAACTCGTTATAAATAAGTTAAAATTTTTATTGCATTCATTTTTTTTCCGTTCAATGGTATACATGCAGTTTATATACTAAAATATGTATGTACATACCTATTTTAAATAAAAATATTTAATTTATTTTTTTCACAATACGTTATACGAGATGATACAGGTATGCGTATATGTATATGTACATATGCATGTTTTGACTAAATAGATAAGTACGTATGTACATATAATCATATACTTATGTACATGCAGTAAAAACAAAACAGTATTGATTCTGGTATATCTCTTATTAAGAAACATATGTACATACAAATGATGGCCCATGGAATGAAGGTATATGTATGTATAATCATACATACATATATTAAATAATAACAATAACGAAAATCAAAAGTTTAAAAAAAAATTAAGCCCTTGAAAGTGAAACTAATAAAAAATTAATAAATTGAAAAAAAAAAAAAAAAAAACACTTAAAGATACTTCGAATGCCCACACTTAATTTATAAAATACGTACATACAGACATGTACTGTGCAAGAAAACTTTTGTATGGATATAATACAGATAGGTATATCTTTTGTAGAGTATAATATGTAGATGCAACACATATAGACATGTGTGCATAAATTATATAGTTATATTTGAAAAACTTGAATTATATAGTTCGTTTAAATAGTATGTGTGTATGCCCATACATATAGTATGTGCATACGTACTACATATACCTACTTCATTTAACAATAATCGACATTTAAAAGTCAATGAACCTTTTGTCTAGCTAAATCTATAATAATGATATAATAATAAACATCAATTATATACATACAGGGTGTCTCAAAGCAAAGGTCACAAAATGCTTATAACTAGTTCAAATCAAATTATTCCTAACAAAAAATCTTTCTAAGCCATTCTAACATATAGAAAATTGAACATTTTTGGACACGTAAAATAATTGACGTCATATATTGAGCAATATCTTTTAAACCACTTTATGTATTTAATTTAGGTGTGTAGATATATTTACTAAAAATAAGAGACGAACTACATACATTCATGTACAAAAACCATGATTCTGCAACCTTAACTCTGGGACACCCTGTAAAATTCTGTATATATGTGAAATGTGAATGTACATACATACATATATGAATTGGACAATTGAGTAAAGAGTCGGTTCCTACAAGTATAAATCAGTATGCATACATATGTATGTATTCTATGCATAAATTGAATGTGAATATTTTAAGATTTTAATCAAAAATTAATGCACATTCAGTGAATAAATTGATAATTAAATTCTTTTGTTTTTATAGGTATATGTATGTAGGTATTTTTTGTTATACCTATGTACGTACATTACATTGTAAAGCTAGATTGAATAATCTGCATATCTGCATATACATACGAGTATATACATAGGTAGTTTTTTAGTAAATCAAACCATAAAAAATTTTTAGTTTTTTCGTTATAAAATGTACCCATAACTATAAGTTTCATTATTCATGAATCTATAAAAATTTATATTTGTACATAGATATTTCAATATAAACACATGTAAGTATATATATGTACATACACGGTTTGCATGTGTTCGTAAGAGTAAATATATGTAGGTACCTATATTAAAACAAAACTTTAAAATTCGTTTGCAATGATGATCGATTCTATAAGTTACACATAACTATACCTACATGATAATTGTAGTGATAATGATAAACACATTCTATCATGTAAGATTACGTATGTATAGTACTGAAAAACTTACTTTAGTGATTATTATTCTTTTTGTACTAAGTATATGTTATCTATTTAAAAAGATTATTAAATGAATAGTAAATGATAATAGAAAACATAATATAATATCTAATCAGTATTATAATTATCTATTTTCAGTACATAATGAATAATGATTAATAATGATTTAGATTTCGGATAAGTAGGTATACCTACATCCAAAACTTCACTTTTGGCACGCGTATACTGTAATACTTGCATAGAAAATGCTGGTCAAGAAGTATGCTTTTGCTTACTAACTTTAGTATGTCAAATGTATGAAATTAACATAATTCACTATGTTGATAACATTTTCAATTTCGCATGCTTTCATTGCTAATCTAATTTAAATTGTGAATTACTTTTGCAAAATTTCACAAAATTCAAATGTGCGCCAAATTCAAGATTTTGAAAGCACCCTTAATTATAATCCTTTTAAATTTTACAAATCTAATGAACATGTGTACATATTGTGTATACATATATACGAATAAATATGTACATAGGTACATACCAGTATGTCAGATTACAATAGCAATGTGTAAATAAACGTATGTATGTTCATTACATTTCCATTTAAATGAGATCTATTTATGTTAGGCAAAAGTTTCTACATATGATGGTTGTGAAAACATTGTTGAAGGTATTATATAGTATAAATATGTATACATATAATATAAACAGTCTTGAGGTTTCACATAAAGAAAGTACATACTCACAAAAGAATACATATGCTAATAAATAATCTGATAATATACAACATATGTATATACATATGTAGATATGTATACATATTTAGTAGTAAAAAAAAAAAAAAAAAAAAAAAAAATTTAAAGGAATCTAAAGATTAGATAAGTAATTTTATTTAAAATGCAAATCGATATTTATCTTTGCGTGTTGTCTTCAAAAACAGATATGAAAAATAAAAATAATAAAAATTATAATGAAATGTACATTACATAAGTATGTGTACCTACATGCGTACATATGTGATTTTGTTGTCATTATTTTTATTTTTCATTTTTTAAACTGTTGAGTAATTTGTTTATATTATATAAGTAGGTATACATTATAACTTTTTTTACAAATGATTATTCGGTTACATATAGGTATCTATAGCATGTTTAAATCAATTTACATGCACATATCGATTGTGTTTGTGTACCTGTTTATATGTACATCACATATCATGTAACACAAAATTAGATAGCTATGAAATTTAAATAGGTAGGTACCTACTATGTGGTATTATTAAATAAAAATGATTGATTCCATATATAATTGGATTCTATGTACCTATTTCAATTGTAAATTATATAATTAAAATAATTTCAATAATAACAAAAAAAATTATATACCTAATTGCTTCTAGACATGTTACATAGATGCACTCTTGTATACATAAATGCGGTTATATATACTTACACATTTATCATAAATATAATTTGCATGTGAATAGTAAAAATAAAATTTTAAAAATTATTGATAATATGTAGGTTTGTATATGTTAAAAAAAAAAAAATTCCAAATTTCGTATTAATTATCAATTGCGAAAATAAAAATGATAATTTTAAATTAATATGTAGACACATACAATACATACATATACATGTATAATCTCATGACTATGTATTATTTTTGTTGTTACTTTTTTAATTTCTTGTTTATAGGTATAATGTGCAGATATAAAAGCAAAATTGATATCAACCAAATAGAAATTGTTTTTGCTACATTTCGGTATGTAGGTATATATGTATGTATATATAGTATATACTAAATTATATGTATTTGCGAGTATATACGTATGTAGGTAGGTATATAGAGAGAGACACAACTGTATAACCTCAGGTCTCATGGAGTCATTAATGATTATCATATCATAGACCAAATAGAATGGAAAATTAATTTTATATTAGCTACCACAGTGATAAAAGAAAATTTTAATACACATACATATGTATGTATATATGTACATACAAACAAACTGTATATAGTATAGTACCAAATAGTACTATACTCCATACACTAATTCGATGCAGTTAAGGTCTTATGGAAATGACATAAAGTACCTACCTATACCTAGTACCACTTCACGTCGCTATATATTGATATTAAAACAATTAATTTAGCATGCAACACTACTCGTGAGATGATCTTAGAAATTATGAGAAAAGAAAAAGGATATGTACATATACTCTTATAAGACCTTAACTGCATCGAATTAGTGTATCGAGTATAAGTATAATATAATGTACCTAGTTTTGATTTAATTTTTTTTAAATGAAATTAAAAACCAATATTAAGTAGGTAGGTACCTACATATTAGTTGTTTAAGAATACCTACATACATAACTTTTAACATAATTCTTTTATGCGTATGCCTATAATATTCTATATTATAATAAAATACTAAAAATTTAGGTGTTCATATAGCGAGTAACGACGTTGCAGATTGTAAAAAAGTACGAAAAGTTTTTTTTTATAAATGGTAATTTTTAATCATTATATTTTAATGTAGGTAGGTACCTAATTATTTGATCATTGATGTACAATACATATAAAATTCTTTTTATTAATTTTTTCGTTTTTCGGCATAATTGGTACATACAATATATACCTATACATACATATGTACATACAAATCTCTGACAAGCGCGGCTAGCATCTAGTCATCGACCCGAGAAACACCCTCTGTTTGTATATGCACATACATATGTAAGTATTTAACTATATAGGTATGTATATATGTTATATGTATATTTTCACCCTGTATAGGTATATGCACATTTTCTTATACATACATATGTATGTACATATGTAAACTGTGTGTACGAAGTGTAATATAATACCGTGAACGTGATAATTATATTAGCATGATATTTTTATATGTATGTGTACAGTAAAGTAAATATAATACATGACGATTGACGAGCCCCTTTTAAATTTGTTTTTCTTTGACTTTTTAACTCCAACCAGATACAAATATAAGTCAGTGGCAGCGTGTACAAATTTTATTTTCTTTAATTTTTTTTGTAATTATTTAAATTTCTATATGTGAAGACAGTTTTATTTTTTTACGTCCTGATGTGCTTAAATACATCTCTATATAAATTCAATTACCTGAATATGTATTAAAAACTTAAAAATAAACATAGGTACATTCGTAGTTAGGTATAGGTACTTACTTCAAAGAAAATTATTCTACAAATTTAATCACTGGAAATCTTAAACTTTATTTTAATAAAACTTATGCTTTATCATCTGCGCCAATGGTAATAAATTATCATATACATACATACATACAACAGTGATAATGAATTTAAAATGAAATATATGTAAGTATGTATGTACGTGCATGATGACATGGCCAAAACTCAAAAGTGTTGTTGACTTTTTTATGATTAAACTGTAATAGGTATCTATCTACAAAAATAAAATAGGTACCTATTTTTGGATATTTTCTTTTTTAATTTTTACCTATACAAGAAAGAGAGAACGAGAAAAAAAAATATAAATATGTACAGCACAGCAATCATATGTGTTATAAATTAATAAATTTATGATAATATGATTTTGTTTATATACGTACATGTGTGTGTATAAAATGTTTCCACCCAGTTTTTAACATTATCAAGGTCGTAATCGAAAAATATAAGAAATATGTACATAGTTTGTTTTTGTATCCAAGTGGTAATGAATTAATAATATGATATACAACAATCATGATGACCATGTGTACATGTGTATATATGTAGTATTTTTCATTTTATTATATATTTTTGATAAACAGAACTATGCAAAATTAAATTTGAAAAATTGTGTCTTACTAACAAATTTGTAAAGCAGTTTTCAAATGACTTCCCAAGGGATTTTAATTTAATATAGGTACCCCTAAAAACGATTTAAAAAAAAAATGTTGTATTTAAAAAGAAATAATTAAACATTAAACTTGTATATTTATTTACACATACATACATATGTATGAGTTTGACCGCCACTATAATTGCGGAATTGATAGATCTGGTGTATACAATACATTTATTTTATGTGTTATGTCTTGTTTATCATTAATATCCATGAAAAATTCGAAGTTATTTCATTAACGTAGTCAAATCGATGCACTGCGCTGCGTTTGATTCTGCGAGTAAAGGTCAAAGAAAAACGATTAATATTATATTATAGGAAAAATTGTATTACATGTGCATACTGCATTGCATTGCATTAAATATTATTCATATATAGTATGTATATGTATTTATCGGACTTTTTTATCTGAATCTAAATTTTACGGTTAGTCAACAACGATAAGCCAAGCATTATGTCAAGTATTCGAAAGTTTATTTTACTATGCAATTGTCACATTTACTTCATATTGTTATAATATGTATTAGATATTAGATTAGAATCATATGGAAATATTCATATTCTATTTCTATAATCATGGATCCTTGTCCTTGATTCATAACTTCAAACTTCGGGTTCAGCTTCAGGTTTTTTGCTTGCTGTGTAACACAGGCTGTGTTATTTTTTAACTTCGCCTGTACTTTAGCTCTGCTCTGCTTCTGCTCGTTTTGTTGACTTTCTTTTATTACTTCAATTGTTGTTGTTGCTTTTTCTATCTGTTTTTTTGTGTCTTTTTACTGTTGGTTTGTGTATGTGATCATCTTCGTTTATCGTTAGATAATGTACCTACATATATATAAATTTTATATTTGTGCGATTGTAGTTGTATTGTACGACGTACGACTGCACGTAAATTATATTTTCTTTTAACTTTAGCATTTTTGTGAATTTATATATTTTGGTTTTCAGTTGGCTTTTTTACATTTTTAGTAGTCTATTTTGTTTTTGTAGTTTTAAAGAGTCGGTTTCTGGTTTGAACTTTTTTATAAATTTTATTACATATTGTGTTTATCATATTTTATGTACGTATGTATATGATAAAAACAGAAAATTTAAGGCATATAATGTACATATGTATCTACATATATTGTATAGTGTTTTTGTTGTGTTTTTTGTATTAGGTCGGGTACGTAATAATACATATACCTACGTACATACACATACATTTGTACATCAAGCAAATATATAGGCAAAACAAAATAATTCAATTTAAACTTGATTTCAGTATTTCAGTTTCTGTAATACAAAATTTTTCTTGACGGAAAGTTCTCGTCGTTTATTGGATTTTGATTGGATGTACAATACATACAGTATATAATTGTTTTTCCTTTGCTTTGCAGTTTGTTTTTTGGTTAGCACGGTGCAAATATTAAATTTTGAACACAATAATTTTTTTTTCATGTTTTAAATTTTAAGAAAAAAAAAAATTTTTTTTCTTCACAAATCTCGATTGAAAAAAAAAAAAAAAATAGAAAAAGAAGAAGTTGACTTTTGTTTATCAATAATTTTGTATCTCGTTTATTTGGAAAGAAATTCAATAGGTTTACGATTTAACTGAATTAAATTAAATACCGTGTGCCGTGTGATTTAATTTGATTTGATTGCATATTTGTTTAAATTTATAAAGTCTTATCCGTGTTTTCTTAATACATACCTGTCTATATATTTTTTTTTCTAACGATTTGAGTTTTTCCAGTGTGTGTGGTTTGTGGTGCCGAATAATTTTTTTTCTGTTAATTTTTCAATTGCATTTTATCACTTTTTTTTTCGAGGGGAATTCTCGGTTTACGTATATTTTTTGAAAGTGCATTTTAATTTTTATACACATTAAATAATTTAATTGAAAAAAGAAAAATTAAATTCAAAGGAATTAATATCAATTTAAAAGGGACAAAAACATGTGCAATCTCAGGGTAAGTACTATTTTATGTATTTTAATTTATTTTATTTTCTAATTATTTATTTAATTTTTTTTTTTACATTTTTTCCATAAATTACATGATAAATTTCAAAATTTACATATAAACTTGATGTCGTGGCAAAACATTAATATTTATTTTATCTATGTACATATACATACATAGGTACATACATATTTAGCTAACAATTAATATAGGAGATTTTTCCTGTGTTCCTGTTATATCACATGATTTTAAGAAACACCATAACACAATTTTAATTTTATTGAGAATAAAGTAAATGCATATAGATAGATATATTTTACTTTAAAAATATTTTACCCAACACAAAATGAAAGTAAAATTTTATTTTCTGAAAATGAAAAACAACATGAGAAAAATTAACTGTTCAAAACAGTCTAGGTACATATCTTTTATGCAACGTGAATTGGAAAATGTTTTTCTTAGAAAAAAAAAAAAGAAAATTAACATTTTACGTTATTCTATTGACATTAACCAGTGATTATGAAAAATATGTAGGTATCTACGTATCTGCATGCATAACATAAATATAGAAAAAATAATTCAGGACAATAAATTTATATGTATGTACACATATCTAACATACCAGCCATTATGTAGCGTAATTGTACCTGTACCCATTGTTTTTACGTAACTAAGAAATAAATCATATTATAAAAAAAAGGGATAATGGCTCAGTGGGTGATATTTCAGAAACATTTTTTTAATGACGTACAAAATATCAGTATTATATTGATATACATAAATAGGTATTTAATTTTGATATACCTGACTGTGACATGTGATTTTGTATATTCAAGAAATAACGTCATAAATACACACGTTTGCTTGGTAGGTATTTGTTATAGATACTAAACTAAATGCATTGTATTATAATTTTTTCTGTACCAAAGAAAATGGTATTATCACGTATTATAAAACGTTGAATCTCTATGTGCACGTGTTTATGTTACATATGTATACGTACGTACTTTTTCTCTTTTCTACAGCATAGTAAAAAGACCTGAAAAAAAAATCAAGAACTTTAATGATCCTCATCCTACATATCAAAGGAAAATAGTATCTAAATATGAAACTATATGAAACTTTAATTTTACTTTTATATGGCAAATACAATTGAACATTTTAAAGAGGAATTTTGAAATTATTGTAATTATTATCATTTTAAATTCAAGTAGGTATCTGATTTTTCAAATCAAGATTTTTCATTAGAACGAATAGAAAATTTGCTCCAGGCAAATGAGCATATTTTGAAAAATTTTACGGTAAAGGGCAGTAAAAGTTATTTGATCTAGCTCTGTGTAAGTTATTAAATTTCTAATGTTGTCTTATGTAAAGAAAATTGAAATTGAAATTCTATAAGCTAAATATTATCCAAATTAATTAGGTACTAAACAAGAAAAATTTTATCATTGTAAAATGTAGGATAATTAAGTAAGGTACCTACCTATGTATATTATATCTATATTCAATTTTATTTTATATTAATACCTATTCCGTCTAAATACCTATATACATATATATACCTATACACAAACACACAAAAATGTCGCCCTTCGTAAAAAAACTACCTAATAGTTTTCCTGTTTTCAAACATCTATGTAGGTATACATAAATATGTGTGAAATACACGTATGCTATGCAAGCCTCATAGTTTCTGTTTATTAAATTTCTCATACATATATTTATAGAGTTCATATATTTATTCAAGATTTACAGTTGTTTTTCATTTTATAGACTTGTTTGACCTAGTCAAAGTATTTATAGTTCATGAAAATATTAAAACTAATTACCATGTGATTGTGGTGGTAGTCAAATAAATTTTCCATAATAAATTATTAAGGTGTAATACCCATATAACCATAGATATCGAATAAATATACAAAAATATTACAGTGTAATACAAATTTCTATGGAGATTTTTTTGTCTTTTGTTTTCTTTTGTAATTTAGTACTAAGTCGACTTAATTAATTCTACAAAAAAAACAAAATGAATATAGAAAAATGTCGATTCTGTTTTAAGATACTAATAATATAGCTTGTAGCCAAACATTGAATTATTATTATTTTTTTGAAACAATGTTGTATGTTTCGTAGAAATTACTAATTAAAAAAAAATATATTTTATTTTTCCAATTGTTTTATAAATGACCAATCAAAAATAAAGAAAGCATCATCAGCCTTACATAAATTATTTGTATGCGGAGCACTTAAATATGGTCAACCAAATCATTCAATATTGGCTAATTCAGCGAATGGTTATGCAAAATTTTGGTGTCGTGCAACAACCACACAAAAATTACCATTAGTTATAGCAACAAGATATAATATCCCATTTTTATTAAATAAACCCGGTATTGGTAATTACGTAACCGGTGAAATATATGAAGTTGATAATAAAATGTTAGATGTATTAGATAATCTTGAAGATTGCCAGGATATATATTCAAGAGAAATGCAAGATATGAATATTGGAGTAGGTGAAGGGTAAGTTATATAAATTGTTATTTGTGTTTATTTCAAATCTAATAATATAATTTTATAATAATTCATTTTTAAAATTTGAAAAAAAAAAACGATTTTACATACAATAAAATTTTATTAATGTTTTTATTCTTTTGTTTTTATTATTTAGAACTGTTCCATGTTGGGTATATTTGTTACAAAAATATCCAGAACAGCTTCTTGATTTACCATATTTATCACATTATAAAAATAGTGCAGAATATCCGTATGTAATAAGAAATAAAAGAACTCATAAATTTCCACCACATGAGGATCTAGCGTATTCAGTATCTCAACAGTAAAATTTGAAATAAAAATGGACAAGGATTGATAAAAACAACTACAACCAAATGAGAAAACATCAATACAGAATTTATTTTTTACAGATATTAGATAAAAATATAAATGCAGCCATAAAAAACACAATAATAATTAAAAATAATATAAAATTATACACACCTATTTGTACATCAGATAATTTTTAAATATAAAAGGAAAAAAAAAAAAAAAATACGTACATAATACAATCCAATATTTTGCATGTACATATATGCAGTAATAAAGATGCCATTAAAACATTCGACGATAATAATAATGATAAAAAGAAATCAAAAAAGACTAGAATTTTAGTTTGTAAGAAAAAGAATTTACAAATTAATTTTACTGTAACATTTTATTCTTTATTTTTTTTTTGGCTATTTTAGTTTAATTTTCCATTACATTACATTAACCACTACATATATTTTTGTTTTTGTCAAATTTTTATAAAAATAATTTTTACATTTGGAACTTTGAAATATTTATACATAATTATAATTACAATTTATTATTACATATGTCTGTATCTACATACCTTTATATGCAGAAGAATACACATAAATTTAAATTTCATATGAATTAATTTTATACAATATATAATGATCCATTTTACATAATATGTAAAATATTAAATTTTAATAAAGAAAAGGTTTTATGAAATAAATAAAATATGAAAAATAAAAATAAAATTTTTTTTATTATTAATCTTTTCCGTTCTTGAATTCTCTATGCTTTTCATAAGATAAGATTATTAATTCAAATAAATACAATGGAAACCCCAAGGTAGATGGGAACAAGTAACTTTTACTTTTAAAAGTAACAAGATAGAAGTAAAAATTTTATTCATTTTATCGCTGATAATAATGATAAGAAAATAATATAAAATTGCATATGGGTGTTTTTATTTATTTTTTTTTTATATAATTATTTAAAAAAAAATTTTTTTTTTTAGCTAATATAATTTTCTTTGTTTGATTAAAAAACGTGTTTTAAAAAAATCAGTTTAATTATTTCTGTTTAAAAAAAAAATGAATTTTTACCAAATCATTAAAAATAATATGAAATTGATATTTTTCATGTATTTCAAATGTATCAGATTTAGTGGTTTAAATTTAAGTAATTTAATACTTCATATTCAATAGATTACCATTTTTATTATACCAGATTTAATAATAGAATTTTAAATTATTGTTATTATTGCCTGGCTTTATATTCCATGAATGAACTTTAGCCTCCTCATCATTACGATGAGTTTTCATGACAATTCTCTATCATACTATATCGTTATTATTATTGTGTTATATTGAAAAGCGAAATTCTAATAAAATATTCTATGTACAATGTACGTTATATGCATATTATTTATCACTTTTTTTGCCGATGTAATTTTTTTGTCAAAAATGTAATTAATGTAAAATTTCAATGAAATTCAAAGGACATTATTCTAATATATGTAATGTACTGTGCATATGTACATACACATGTATACAAATAAATATATACATATGATGTATTATTTATAGAAAAAAAATTCAAGTGAAACCACAATTTATTGAAATTGAAAAGATGAAATTATTAATATCTCATTGTTATAGGTAATTAAACGTATTTTCATTATAAAATTTAATTGGTTTTCTAAAGTTTAAACTATCTTAATACCCATTAAAATAATAGGTAATAGGCAAGTAGTAGAAATATAAATAAATACTAAACATTAGAAAACTGATAACATTAGCCCTAGCGTAACTGTTCGCTTTTATTATTGGAGAATTTTCAATTGCTAATCAATGATTGTATTGCACTTTATTACATCTTTTTAAATTTATGAAGCAATTTAATTGCAATTACATGCATTCTTTTTGACCTAATTTCTAAATAAATAAATAAATAAAAAAAAAAAATTGAAATCAAAGAAATCTATGATACAAATTTTAAAGTATGATCGTGTATATAAATGTAGTTACATTGTCAATTATTATTAATAATAGACAAATGCTCTTATTTATTGGTTTAACAAAAAGCCCCTAAAAATAAGCGTATATGTACTTGTAATTTATATAAGACAATGTTACTAATAAAATTAGACCGAAAGATAATGTAATATAGGTACACATGAATATTTTTTGCATGAATAGTTTTCGTAAAAGTTGTTAATAATTTAGCAACAATAATTATAATGTCTGTAAAAATCACGTACATATACGTACATATGTAATATATAAGTATATGTATTCTGTCTTGTTACTAATCATTTACAATCGAGTGAATAATATATGTAAAGTGCATAATATGTACATTATAAAGTTTGTTTACATTGTTTGGTTTGAATGAAAAAAAAAAAAAAAAAAAATTAATAAAGTATCTTTAAAATTATAATGAAATGATATCCATATTTAAATTTGATACAATTCTAGTAGATACATACATAACATATCGAATTACGAGTTTACTTAATTTTTTCCTACCTAAAATATTTTAGTTTTGCTTTAAAGATTCGTAGGTACAAGTGAATTTAATATATTGTACACACATTATCAATTATTATTTTCATTAAATCATACAGATCATAGAGCAAGTAGTAAGATTTAAATTATTATATCGTGAAAAGATGAAATTTAATAAAATATATTGTATTTTATAAAATTTGTAATCTTATCAACGATAATACTTATAGTTGTAGAAAGTAATATATGGTACCAAATATTATGATCGAAATCACGTATTTTTTTTTTTTTTCGTGTTCAAGATACTAAAAGTAAAAAGCTAATAGAATAAGTTGATAAGATTTGCAATAGCTCAAACCAATAAAATAATCAGAAAATTAAGAAGAATTAATGAAATATTTCAATTTGAACACAAAATTTTGCGTTTTTGTTTTTATGTTTTTTTTTTGAAATTTCAAGTTCGAAGGCTCTTCATTTACAAATCATTAACGAACACACCAAATATTAACGAAAATAATTTAAAAAAATATCAGAACATTATGGTACAACCAAACAATACGAATAATAATTATAATACATTGTACAGAATACAGAACATAGTATATTACAGACAGATTGTATTCTATGATATGGGTTTGGGTATTATGACTATTGTGAGCATTGGGTATGAGATGAGCAATTACGTATTGTTAGTATGTATTCATGTACATTTGGTGTAAGCTAATCAAAGTAAAACAATTCATAAAGTACATACACACATACATACAATACGTATTAAATTGACTCGAATTTCATTTCAAGTTCAATATTTCTTCTACATGTATACATTAATCACTATGATTAATATAATCATTTTATTTTTAGTTGTTACTTATAAAATTTCATAAATAATAAAAATTTATTCAATTAACGTCATTCATTATTTTTAAAAATATTTAAAATGTAATATTAGAATTTTGTTTACAAAAATTCATTATTTTTATAATTTTTGTTAAGATACATTATTCCAGATCTACGTATGTATGAATGTATACAAAATTATCTGATAAATACAAATTTTTCAATTGATCTTGTTTATCAGGTAAATTTTGATTGTAAATATTATTTAATTTATCGAGTTAAATGCTGATATACATTTTCTTACGTTTGTTTTTTTTTTTTTGTTTATAATATTATTTCGTAGAATGAAATCAATGAGAGACTGTAATTTAATATACCAATCTCTTACATTTTTATTAGAGCTTTTATTTATAACATACATATAACAAAACAGAAGAGAATGAATGAATGATTTTTTCTTAAATTAAATCTTTTAATATCAATATAAATAAACGCTTATTATTGAGTTTTTCTTTCATCATAACAAATTGAAAATTGTATTATTTAAAAATCTTTTTATATTTAAATTTTGTTTGAAATTTTTGTTTATTATTTTTGAATTTCATTTCAGATGGCATGTAATATGAGTGCTAAAATACGTGTATTCGTTTATGGTACATTAAAACGTGGTGAACCAAATCATTTTTGGTTAACAAATAAAATGAATGGTTGTTCAAAATTTTTATGTAATGGATGGACAATTAAAAAATATCCATTAATAATTGGTACCAGATATAATATACCATTTTTATTAGATAAACCAGATATTGGACATCATATTAAGGGTGAAATATATGAGATTGATAATCAAATGTTATCTAAATTAGATATATTAGAAGATTATCCAAATTATTATGATCGTGAATTACAAAATATTAAAACTGAAGATAATACGTAAGATAATACGATAATAAATTTATGTAGCTTCGGCTGAAGTTCCTTTTAGGACCAACCACCGATTTTTATGAAAATTGGTACATACACTATACTCGATGAGTCTAGTTGAATGGTGCTAGTGTCGTGGTGCGAATCGGGCTTATTTCGCTACTAGAGGGCGTTTAAAAAATTGTGGCTTTGTTTCATAAAATACGTTTTAGCTTGCGAACAGTCAGTCCAATGTCACAAGTGTGTTCAGAGAAGTGATAGAAAACCTTTTGTCCTTTCGAATGATGTATTGGTGAAAATTGTATGTCTAATGGTTCGTGAGTTATTCGAGTTAAAAGTGAAAAATTTGAGAAAATTTGTCAATTTTTTTCGAAATTTTGATGATTTTTGAAGACGCTATTGGAAAAGTTGATAACATGTCAGCAAAAATAAAGTCTCTGTACATTTTTCTAGAATATTTCTTTTTACGCAAAAGTTCTATCTCTTACAGTTTTTTTTATTCAATTAAAAAAATGCATAAGTCAAAGCAAATTTATCAAATAAATTCATTCATTTCTGTACATTGTTTGTATAGTTGTTGTTGTATAGTTGTTTGTTGTATATAGTTGTTGTATTAAGTGTATATAGTGACCTACTTACGTTTTTTAAAAGTAACGGTTTTTTTTTGTTTAATATTAAAAGCTGTATTAGTTATTATTTGATATAATTATTTGTTTAAGTTTTCATTATTAACTAGAATTGCATAGTTTCTAATATAACATTTTCTACTGTAAATAATACAATTTTGAGCTTTTTTTGTAAATAATAGAAGATTATAATAAATAATTATATTTTTTAGTAAATGAATCTTCGTTTTTATAAAAGTAATTTAAGGATATATAGGTGATTGAATGCTCCTCTCCATGGAAATCTTTAGTAAAAGGCAAAAGATTTATTCGACACTGAAGAGAAGCTAGAGTATTTTTGCATATATTTATATGTATAATGTACTTATATTGTATACATATATGTATATATATATATGTACATATGTATAAATAATATATATGTATGTTATTATATATATATATGTATATATATATATAATATATATGTGTATATATATGTAATATATATATGTATGTTACATATACATATATATATATATACATTACATATATATATACATTATATAGCTGTATATTATAGGTATATATGCATAATATATGTGTGTTTGAAAGTTTGCGAATGCACAACATTGTATATTAGGCTATTTCTTTGGAACTAGGTTATGTATTTGAATAAATGTTATCAATTATTAAAAGTGAGATATAGATGTTTCTCACAAAGCATAACGCATTACAATCGGATTAGTACGTCTGTAGTTATTACTGTTCAAAGTATAAAAATATTGTTTTTCGAAGAAAATATAGTTTTTGGGTCACCCTGTACAATTTTTGTATGGAAAATTTTGTACTAATTGTGCGAAAAGTCGTCGTGTATCAAGGTCTTCAAACTGTGAAAATTTCATGAAAATTGGACAATAACATCATGAGTTATTCGTAATTTTCTGTCAATTTTTGAGATTTTCTTTCAATTTTTTGACCTTGAAATGACCTTTTTCGCGCCTAGAGACTATATTTTTTGGATTGTACTCATTGAGTAGAACGAGTGTGAAAAGTTTCAAAAAAATCGGCGGTTGGTCCTAAAAGGAACTCTTACCGTAGCTTCTAACAATTCTAATACTAAATTATAGCAGAATTGTATTGAAATTTAATTAAAAAAATTGCAAAAAGTTCATTCTGAAATACTCACTGATATACATTTTTTTTTCTTTTTTTTTGCTTTTTGTTTTTAAATTTAAATGTGACTGATTTTTTTTTCTCTTTTTATTTTTATTTTAGACTTTATTCTTGTTGGGTATATTTAATACGAAAATTTCCTGAAGAATTATTAAATAAGAAATTATTGGATTGTTATACGAATACTTCGGAGCAACCATACTGTGAAAGGTCTAAAAGAGATGAAAATATTAAAGTTAAAGATGATATGAATTATTAAAATAGAAGACTAATAAAAATAAAAATTATTAAGCAAGAATAAGAATAATTTATTATTATTATTATTTTTTGTTTTGTTAATGATATCGCATTTGTAATTATTATTTACAGTTATACTGAAAGTACTGGAAATGATTTATGGGACGAAATTGAAAAAAGGAATTAACGATATAGTAAATCTTCATTTTGGGTTATTCTCGTATTATGCACTAGATATGTGTGTTTAATGTGGTTGGTATTTCGTGAATAGCTAATATAATTAATTATACACATTGTATTAAATGAATTTATAGAAAAATAGAAAAGAAAAAGAATTTTCTTTAAATTTTCTTTTTTTGGATAGATATATGTAATATGTACCTAGAAAATTTTTGTGATAATAGATTCTTCTATTCAAAAATATTAATGTAGGCAAATAAAAATTGAAATATAAAATCTTTTGGTTTGCGTACACTTAGATATGAAGTATGTAAATAATATAAAATTAATTATGTATTATCATTATTATATTATATGGATTTATAGCCTTTTTACTAGTCTACATTTTAACTGTAACATTTTCAGATTGTATTGATGGGATCTAAAATTTTCCTTTATTTGATGTGATCCGTTAGCTTCTTAAAAAATATTTACATGTACTATATGTAAATAAAATACATAACATCATTTTTACATCATAATTTATATTTTACGTAGAAATCAAAAAATTTTTTTATTAACCCTTTTTTTATCCTTAATTTTTTAAGTGAATTATAACAAAAAAAAAATCGAAAAACAAAAAATTATTACAATTTTTTTTTTAAATTTCTTTCATATTTTTTTTTTTATAACTCTACATTTCCATACAATTTTTCTTCACAAGAATTTAAAATTCATTTTGCTCATTTTGATTTACAAATTACAATATGTATACATATATATTTCTTTCTCAATTTTATATTTGTTTTTATTTTTTTTCTTCACTTAATTACAATTTTTGCGTAAATAAAAAAATAAAAAGGAAAATTACAAAATATGAAAAATATTCCAAAATTAAATCTAAAAGAAATGAATTTCAATTTATATTTCACTAACTTTGAAAACATGATAATAAGGCAAATTCTTATTTTATAAACTGTAGCAAATTATTTAAAATTAAATGTAGCAGTAATAGCAATTAATATAATTGTAAATAAATAAATTATTTAATTTTATTTTTGTCCTGTGAACCCTATGATGTACTATTAGATTTTCATTTTTTTAAATATAAATATAAATGGAATTTGTTTTCATTTAAGTTGAATCAATTAAATTGGTTTTTTGCATTAAACAAACGAATGAAAATGAATAGCTTTTTGTGTACGTGTGTTTAATAAGAATTATAATGTTGTGTATTATTTGTATATTACAATAATAAAAATGATAATCTAGCTATCATCATCAGCCAAAGATTTAAATCGGTTTCCTACTGAGATAGGAGCACTTTGTTGTACCTCTTGTATACGAGTAACCCTACTACCGTGCCGAACTTCTTCAAATGCTGGCTCATTTTTCTTTTTACGTTGTTCTTCTGGGCGTGCAGCACCCAATGTTGGAAAATATTCTTCATTTTTTAAATCCGGTGCATCACGATGTCTGCCTTTTATTGATTTTGGAGGCTATAAATTTAACATGTGATTATACAAAATTAAATTAATATTAATATGTAATTGTTTATTTAATTTTTTGGCTTACTTGATTTCGTAATGCTGGAGTTATATATACTTTACTAATTGGTTCAACTGGAACCGGCACTTCTTCAGTTGGAGCAACTTTTCTCCATGGTCCAAATTGAATTTTATTTGAACTTCTTGGTGTACTTTCTACATCACTTGAACCATCTCCTGTTGATTCTGCATCCCCACCCAAACTTGTTTGACTTTGATCATCTTCTGGTGTCGTTAATTGACATATTTTTAATCCACTATAATCTTTCCTCTCCTCTTGTTCGAATTCTTTCCATTCATCTTCTTGGTTCTAAAATATATGACATGACAAATGACAGTGTTAATTATGTACATTCATTTATTTCACTTTTTAATATGTATCATTATAAAATTAAAATTAATACAAGTTAAATAAAAATTTAATGAAATTTTACCTCATCCGTATTAGAGAACTCATCACCTTCACCACTACCTCCAGATGAATTTGGGCGCTCTTTTTTAGGTTTTTGAGGCTCTGCAGCTTTTTTTGACGTGTCTTCTAATTTTTTTGCAAGTTCTTCAGCTGTTAAAAATTTTTTTGGTTTTGTTTTCTTTTTATCTTTTTTAGCGAAAAAATCATCTAAATCAGCCATTATATTAAAAAAATTTTGTTTTTTGTTTAATAATTTGATAAAATTTTAATTGTAAAATTAACGAGAAATTAGAATATCTTTAATAATTTAATCCCGAGTATGTCAAACATGCGAACTCACGTCTTACTCCAAGAAGGCAAGGAATTGCTTGCTGCTGTTAGTTTGCTTTTACTAAGCTTAAGCTTAAAAAACTAGAGTAGGTAGTAGATACTAGATAAAGTAAGGTAGTATTGAAAAATGCTGAAAATGATGGTAATATATGTACATACGTATGTATGTATAAATGAATGTATATATACATATATGGATGAATGGATACACATGGACAATGGGCATATGTGAAATTTATATGTTCATTGTTCGTATAAGCATGCACATAAAGTAAACGTATGAAATTCACATATGGGTTATAAATTCACATTTGACGTTGACAGTTGAGTTAAATGCTGCATGTGCATGCTGCATGTGAGCAAGTGTGCTGGAAAACGGTAAACTCAAAGTCCATTTGACAATAAATGACAAATTTCATTTCGTTTCATTTATGTGAGATGGCAGTATTTTATAAAGTGATTTATGAATTGGTATAAAAATAAGACGAATTTTAAATTTAAATTTGTATCTTCCGTTACTATATTATCTGATCTATAGTATTTATATCTGATATTACTATAGTATCTGATATCTGATTTAAAATAGATTTCATAAAATTTCAAAATTAAAAATTTTATTTTCTTGTAAATTCGTTTTCTTGAATTTTGAATTTTTTTTTTAAATAAAAAATTTCTATCACGTGTTTTACATTATATAAATTTTACTATAGCAGCTTTAATAAATATATGCATCTATAATCTATATACTCAGGCATGTATATTTATAACATGTAAATATATTTAGATATTGCATATTTGTGAAGATGAACATCATAAAAGATGGAGTAAATTTTTTATGAAACAAAAGATCGTTACATAAAAAGCAATTCAGTTATTTTAAATATTATTATCGATTTTAATGATATAATCGATAACATATTTAACTTTCTTTTAATATTTAAATAATTAAATTCGATTAAATTAGGATATGAATGAATAAAATTTTGGACATTTTCTAGTGAAAATATCCATATACATACATTTATACATACATATATGTAATATACACAGATATAAGGTATCAGGATAACATTGATCAAAAATGTAAATTTTAATTAATTGTGATGTTTTCCCAAATTTTCAAATTTTTATTTTCTACTCGTCATAATTATATCTACTAAGATTTACTATATTTGGTCATTTATGATACTTCTTCGATATATTCGTTGGGTATATTCGATTATTATTTAGATTTTTATTTAACATTAATCGAAAATAATAATTTTAACCGTTTAAATTTTTAAATTGATAGCAATGAATTTAAGGAAAGTATCTGCTTAAAAAACATAAGTATATGGACGTATTCATTGAATTTAGAATATTAGATTGTTTAAAAAGAAGCTAGGTATATTACATATGTACATAACTACTAATAAATAAGAGTTTATTGGTATTCAGTTTGTTTTTTGTTGATTAAATAATTAATTAGGTATTATTTCTATTACAGACTGTTGCAATGTTGCAATTACATACGAGTATAAAAGAAAATGTAAAAAATAATTATTAAAAAAATTCAACGGTCTATACTCTGTCCACTAATATTAGGCACCTATATAGGTCTTATGGGAGTACATATGTATGTCTTTTTTTTCTCGCATAATTTCTAATTAGACTATTTCACGAGAAGTCTTACCACAATCCACAAAGCTTTTATTATACATATAGTATATCAGATGAATTTTTTAAATATCAATACATAGTGATGTAAAATGGTACCACTTAAAGTAATGCTCCATAAGATCTTAAGTACATAATATTATGGACAGAGTATATAGCACGTATGTATGAACATATTGTACATTTAAACTTTAATTAAGCCATAGTATGACCTGCTTACGTGTTTACAAATATGTATGTTTCTTCTACTATTCAATTAATTCATATTAATTTGTAATTAAAATATTATTTCAGGATTGCGTTACATTCGTTTACGTTATTGCAAATTTATAAAAAGTTCTAATATTGTTACATTTTTAATTGTATGTAATCAGCATATTGATAGCACACTTCACTTTTATACTTACATACTTTCACATTATAATTTTATTATTACCTTATGGTAGCATATGCATATTACGCTACATGCATTGATTGGTACATAAGTACATATGTAGATATACATATGTATGTGTCTATAACGTTTTCAAATGTTTAATTTGATTTTTTTTTCGTTCTTAATCAATAATGTCTAATTACAAAATTATACGTTAACAAAATTGATACATGAACAGTACATGCACAGATAGGTATGCATTTTTCACAATAGTGAATCGATAATGACCTTATAAAATGCAATTGTACATGAAAATAAAAAATTAAAATAAAAATACAAAATATTTCTCAAAAAAAAAAAAAAAAAAAAAAAACAAAAAAAGAACAAAATCGAATAAAATCAAATTAAAGTAATTAAATATTTTTGTAATAATATTTGCTTTTAATTGCAAATTTTTACATTAATAAAGCAATTCTCCTTATTCTTCTTCATTTTTTTAAACTACATTTTGTAACAATAATTAATGTTATTTTTTATATAAATTTTTGTTTTTTTCAATTTTTTTTCATTTGTGTAAAATAATTGTCCAAGTAAAAATTTAACAAGAAAAACGAAAAATGTACATATGTAAATGTAAAAAATAAGGCATTCATTAGAATGGAAATTACACGTTACATTGTATAGATAGGTATATGATATATACTATACTCGTATGTGTGGTTTACATGGATACGTAATATGGTATATATTTATGTATGTATATAAATTCAAGGCCGATTTATTGTATATAATTTTGTCTACATATTATACAAACAGGAAAATGAAAATTTAACCCAAATAAATATATACAAATATTCATGCATGTACCTACATATGTATATGCTTATATACAAGTTCATATATTTTGTATATATGAGTACATATAAGTGAATATAAAGTGAAAAAAGGTGATGTAAAAAAAAATAAATTACTTTAAAGGTAAATAAAAAGAAAAAAGAAAAATAGAATTTTAATCTGAAAAATGAAAAATTTTATGATTACATCATGTATAGTAACTTTTGTACATATTAATGCATGTGTTTATTAAAACAAAAAAATTATAATTGTATAGTAGCACATTATATGCTCCAAATGCGATTTTATTTAATTTAATTTTTTTTTTTTTTTTTTTGATTTAGATAATAGAATATTTTTTATATTATGCGATTTTAAAAATTTCAAATTACTGAGCCTTTAACTTAAACGATAAAAAAATTACAAAACAAATATAAAAAAAAAAAAAACAAGAACAATTAAAAGCTAACAATGAATTTTTGTAATTACTTTATTATATTCAAAAATGGTAATTATGCATTTTAATATTAAGAAAAAATAAGAAATAATAATTACACAATTTTCTAAATAGATATAATGTAAATTCATTTCAATTTGGTACCACATAATATGAAATATGCAAAGAATAAATGGTCATGTTTTGGCTCATTAGACCTTCAATATATTGTATATAAGATTTTTTTCTGTATTATATTTAATTTTGTTGCGTTCATCTACACAATAACGCATTGTTAAATTGTATACATACACACATGTACATATAATTTATGCTATTGTTTTTATTTATATTTTTTCGAGTGATGGTTTTTGTTTGTTTGTAATCTTTTTTCTTTTTTTTTTCTTTCTTTTATTTTCAAATTAGCGATGAGTTCATTAAAAGAGAAAGTTACTTAATTCTAAACAATTTTCGGACAATAAACTCTATTCATAGTATAAAATCAAAATATATGTATAATCCAAGTAGTAATAAATTAGAAAATCTGTTTTTTTTTTTTTTTTTTTTTGTTTTGTATGATTTAATTTTTTTATATTTTTATTTTAAACAAAAAACGAAGGAAATTAAAACAAAAATCAGAAAAAAAACAAAATTCGTTACAAAACCATTATTATCATTATCAAACCATTGCATTGATTGCATGATGTACACAATATACACAGATGCATGTATGTATTTATACATTTCTTATATATGTGAAATAATGGATTCATTTTATTGTAGAAATTTTTTTATTTTTATAATAACTAGAAGGCAATTTATTTTCTCTTACATATTTGTTTTGTCTTATTTTGACACTTAATATTGAATGTGAAAATTTTTTTGAAAATTACATAATAATACAGTAGGTAAAAAGATTTTTCTTCTTTTATTTTTTTCTCGTTCTTCGTAATTCTTTGTATTTATGATGAATTTTTTTTATATTGATTGTGTAAGGTAATAATTGTGTTTTTTTTTTTTTTTTAAATTATATTAGATTAATTTCGAAAGAACAAGAAAATTTAATTACAAATAAGTATGTATACGCATATACATACAAAATATGTAAAAGAAAAAAGAAAAAAAAATATATATATGAATATTATAATATTTTACCTGCTGGGTTACAAACGGTTACATTATTAACAAAGAATGAGAATTGTAATTTAATTATTTAATTTATTGAATTTTTTGAACAATATGAGAAAAAATTCATGTATAACATAATAATTTGATGTAGTATAATTTTCACTGTGTGCCACATATATTGATTATTTAAAAAAACTTTTTTTTAATATTTAAAAAAATAATAATAAATTTCGATTTTAATAACAAAATTGATTTAATTTTTGTCTGTTACAAAAAATAAAATAAAATTAAAAATATTGATTTTGTTTTTAAATATTTTCCTCAATTTTCTAAGTATTACATGTATGTATAATTTGAAATTTCAGAATGTACCTATTTTTTTGTTTTTTTAATTTAGGTAATTTAACAAAGTAATCGTGGTAACCAATTCTTATGGATGGCATAAGTTGAGTTGATGAATTTAAAATTTTCAAAATAAATTTTAAATTTTTATTAAACTTTTAGAAAATATGATTAATTTTTTATTTTTTTATTTGTAGACTATACGTACATATATGGTTATGCAATGTACAGTATAGGTATGTGTATGTATTCACCTCATGCAGATATAAATTTTATATCATATCATAGACAATATGCATGTTAATTACATACATATGTATATGTACAGTATTATTATTATACATACATATGTATAATTATTATAATGAATTTATGATGAGACTTTTAATATTATTAATGGGTCATTTCATTTCTTTTGTTATCATATGCGTAATAAAATGTATATACACATATGTATATTTTAGCATATGTGTATATATAATAAATAGAATATATCAACAACTGTGTATATATAATGTACATTATACATTTAATATTATATTTAATAATAAAATTTTAAATTAACCTTGTGCTTTAAAAGAAAATAAAACAATATTGAAGATAACATAATATGAATTATGTGTTTATATTTTTATTTTCATTTTTTTATTTTTTTTATTCATAATATATTGTATATTTTATAATATGTTGTATATAGTACATATCTGCATACATTTGAATGTATATTATAGTTGCAGATTTTATTTATTATCAAATAATTAAAAAAAATTTTTAAATTTTGATTTAAAATAGTCAAAAGAAGAAAAGACAAAAAAGCTAAAAATATAAAAAAAAAAAAATATGAAAGAAAATGTTTATAGTAATATTTTATGACTATATTATGATTTAAAAATTTTTGATTAGCTTAAGGTCATATACAGATATATTAATTCATATTCAATACTTTTTAATATTATTAGATATATAATACTGTCCTACTTGTCATCTAATACAAGACAGAATATAACTATGAATTCATTTTGAAAAAAAAAAGAAAAAGAAAAAGAAATTTATTTTATAATAATTGAAAAATAAAAGTAAAATGAAAAAAATTATCACAGAAAGTATTATCTACGAGTATTACATGTCTCAAGGTACATAAATTGGTATACATATATACCAAAAAATAAAGCAAATGCAATTTTTTGTAGAACATGAAAAATTCGAATATAATAATCGATGGGACTTGTACTACGATGAAATCATAAATTTTGTAATTGGTTGATAAACAATATTCGTAAAAGGAGTAATATTTTTTTTTATTAAATTCGTTATTTTCGATCATTAATTTGAAAAATTATTGCTCTTGCGCTTGTACCACTGAAACTGTAAAATTTTCAAATTTTACTCTTTTTAACGCTCTTTTAAAATATGCTGTAATTGATGAATTTCAAAAGTGCATATATCCGTATGTGATTTTGCACTTATAAATACTTTAATGAACATGAAAAGACATTGCGAAAATATTCAAATACTCTGTCCCTGCCGCAACAACTTGATGTGAGCCTGGGCCTAAAATCATATTATTACGATTATTTTTCGAGACGATGACTTTACATACACGAATTTTAGTACATGTATGTGAATAATATATATTCACATAAGATCAAGGTTTAAATCACAGAGTACTTTGTACATAATACATATTTTATTCACCTTTGCATTTTTGTTTTCACAAATTTTTTGTCATCATCATTAATGCGAAAACAATCATAAAAATTAGGACAATTTGATCTTGTAAATTCTATATTATAAATTAAATGAATGAATAAAAAAGAAAAGAAGGAAATGAAAATAAAAGACACAATAAATAAGGCAGAGTAATAAATTATGTTTTATATTCACATATGTATGTATAGTTAATGATCTTATCCTTGAAAAAGGAATAATGCTCAGGAAGGAAATCCATTATTGTCCAACAGTTAATCAATGAGTATCTTTTTTATATATATGTTTATTGGATAGTATAAGTAAATGATTCGTACATACATATATTTACCGCATGTATGTATGTGTACAAGAACACATTCATGTAAGTATTACAAAATAAAACTTATTTTATTTAATTTTTTCTTATTATTTTCTTTTTTTGTTTTTCTAATTAATTTTCATTCATCTGTTACAGAATTGTAATTTTATTTTATATTGTATTTTTTTTCAGAGTTATATAGTAAATTTTACAATGTCATTATTGTTTTTGAATTTCTATCATTTTTGATTTTAAAATGAATGAGGTTTTTTTTATTTTTTTCTTATTTATTGTTTTGGATTGAAAAAATCGTACTTAGGTATATGTACAATAAATTTGGCTGTATTATTCACATAATATGAAATTTTTATTATATACATATATTCATCTCATTTATTTGTACATGAATCAATATGCAATAATATGCGACTAATAATGTTGCATACATAAAATTTGATACAAAACTAAGTTGAAGAAAAAAAATGATCTATCTATACTTTAAGTAATAAGGACAAACTATGGGTATATACAATATGATTAAACAGGATTTAAAAAATTTCGATATTTATACGAAATACAAATTTCCTTCGTTTGCCTCTATATGCTTGATTGTCATTGAATCTATGGTCATCGAAGCCAATTGCAATACTGAACTATTGACTTCTTAAATAATTAATCTTAGATAAATGTATTAATTCAGTTTGTCTGCCTAGAGTGTTAACATTTTATGTTTCTGATGTATTGTATTTAAAAAATTTTTTTCTTAATCATTTTGATATTTACATGTAATATATTTTAACCACAATTGTTTTCTTTTTTAACGATATTAATGAATTAACCTTTTGTTATGTCACATGTAAATTCTAGGATATTAAAATTATAGTAAATAAAAAAATATTATTTTAATTTTATAATACATATATGAATATCAATATATAGGGTGTAGCAGTAATAAAATGACTAATATTGTAGATGTACGGGAGAAATTTAATAATATACAATGTCACGATAATAAGCTAAATATGATCCATTTGTACTTGATTATGACCTTTTTATAATGATTTGTTGTTTTGGTAATGATTTTTTTCATCTTATTTTATATAACATATTCTTTTGGATATCTCATGTAATTGTTACACCCTGTACATGAGTAACATAAACAGTTATATTGTATATGAAAAGTTCATTATTTAAATTTTTTATAATATTAATTTTTTTTTTTTTTTTTTTGGAATTGTAAAAATATGAAAAGAAAATTAATGGAGGAAACTAAAACTTAAAACTAAAAGCAAAATCACAGCAAAAAAAAAAAAATTAAACAAATTAAACAAAACTAATAATGATAATAACGAAATAAAATGCAAATAAATTCTTTTCTTTTAAATTTAGGTAAAGCTTTTAATAAAAAGAAAATAAAGAAAAAAGAAAAATATTTGACCTTTTCATTTGTATAAATATTTTATGTAATTTCATATCTACTAATTTATAATTAAAATTGATATTAAGTTTTTTTTTTTTTTTAAATTTATTTTATCATGTTTTTGTTTTGTTGTATTTGTTTGTCGTTTTGTTATTTTAATATTTAAAAACACATTTTTCGAATATACACATATTTTTTGACCTATAAGTCTCTACAAAATTACCAATTGTAAGTATATGTGTATATATATATTTTTTTTTTTCAAATAAATAATATAGTATTAAAATTTAAATTTGATTTTATTAATTTTCTTTTTTTTTTTTTTTAAATTTATTTCATTATCTAATACGCCTTATTCATTTCATTTTATTATTCCATAATTTTAGAATTTTAGTTTTAAAATATGAAAATTTTATTAAAGAAAAACAAAAGATTTAAGACAGTAACCTGAAGATTTTAACTCTTTGAAACGAAATGTATTTTTTTAGCATTGAAAAATTTAAATTTAAATATTATGCAAAAAGAAAAATAAAATGATTATAATATGTTTAAATTCTAATATTTTTGTTTTTTCTTGACTATTATATGATGTTAACACTGTGTATAACATGTACCAAAGATAGATATATGCATATAGGCATTCAATTGTAAATTGTGTAATCTATTTATATACGCATTCATTAGAATGTATATTTTAATCTGAATGCATTTTTACAGATTTCATGTGAAATTAACTATGTTAGTAGAATATCAGGTTAAGGGCAAAATATTATTAAAAATCTAAAAACTAAATATTTTTTAAAAATATTCAATATAAAAATCTAAAAAAAAAAAAGCAATTGTATAACACCTAAATAAGAAGAAAAATATAACAAAACAAAAAATTAAATTACATTGTTTGTTGCCAAAAATGTAAAACAATAAAAAAAAAACAACCAATTTATAGCAAAATACACTATACTACATAAGTTTAAAATATGTTGCCAATAGATACAATATAATTCTACATATAAAGTGAATTTATTATATAAACTTGAATTTTTTTGTTGCCCAAAATTGTAGGAAAATGCTAAAAAAAAGAAGGAGAAATTAAATTGAAGGTCATATGATACGTGCGTATACATTAATGTCCATAAAAGTAAATATAATTTTCCACCCAATATATGTATATATTTATACGTATATTTCCTCCTACATTCAAATGTACATACATACGTATACATATTGTTTTAAATTGTGTATCTAATGCGTTTTATCACAGAGAATGGTATTTATGAAATGAATATTTTTTATGGTTATATTTTCTCAATTTGTTTTTGTTGATGTTATTTAATATTTAATTTTTCATGGATTTTTCTTTGAAAAATGTTAATATTTAAAAACCTATTTTTGTACATTCAGTACACGCATGCCTACAGATTTAAGTACATATGTATGTATGGTAAAAAAAAAAATAAATAATAATAATAAGTCAGAAAATTATTTTTTATAACAAAAATTTGAAAAATCATATTATCTACAATATACAAGGTGCTTTAGAATAACAACTATAAAACATGTTTTTCTTCAAGTTTAAAGATCTTCTCCTTCTAAAATCAATATGTTTTACAAATTTTACTCTGGAATTTGGAATATGCTGTATGTATTTGTGTTACATATTATATGCTTTTCTTTTGATTTTATTTTTTATAATGTACAACATACAAATGGTTCTTCTATCTAATATCCGTTTTTTTTCTATTTTTTGTTTTTTCAATTCCATCTCATACTATTGGCTTTATGTAATATGTGAATGTATAACTTACACTGTACAAAATTGAGTAATTTTATCGTTTTTTAAATCAATTTCATCAATGATAATCGCGTTGTTTTTTTTTCTTTTCCTTATGATGCTTTGTTTTTATTTTCGGATATTTTTAATACATAATAAAAGTGTTTAATTTAATTTAATTTTCTTTTTATCTTTAAAAAAAAAAAAAAGGAAAGAAAGGAAAAGAACAAAAAAAGAAGGAAATAATTCAAAAAAAAAAAAAAAAAAAGAAAATGTTCAATATAGTTAATAAAAATTTTCATGTCAAGGATGAATTTTTGTTCCGAAATAAATACAACTACATAATATGCTCTGTTACGTTATGATATACAATTAAATTATTATAAAATGTGAATTAGCACCCATTTATAATTGTTATTGAGTTATGTAATATGTATGAAAAAAGATAAAAAGTAAATTACATGTATGTATATATGTACATAGATAATATGAAGATCATTGTAATATACATAAGTAAAATTGCAGCGGATGTAATTAAGAAAAAACCTTGAAAGAAGTAATTTTTATGTAAAATCTACAGGGCAGGGCGCGTACACATTATACAAAATATATACGGATGTGCAAATTATTACTAAATATGCATACGTAACAAGTTATTATATTATATCAATAAATATTATAAGTGAAAGTCATTACCATCATTAAACAAAAAAAAAAAAAAAAACGGATTGTAGCTAAAAATATGATATTTAAATAATTATTGGAAAAAAAAGAAGGAAAAAGGCGAATTAATTGCATTTTAAAGGTTAATTAACTAACAATAACATTATTACTGCATAATTTATCAAATAATTAAAGAAAAAGAGAAAACAAAAAAAGAAAAACACAAAAAAGTGGTAATGATATTATGATTTATAAAGATATTAATTAGAATAATCATAATTTTCATGATAGTGTGATGGACAAATTATTATCAATGTATTATTTATTATTTTTTCTTTTCCTTTTAAATTTTATCAGAATGTCAATGTATCTTCAAAAACAAAATAAGACAAAAAAAAAAAAAAAAAAAAAAGAAAAAGAAAAAAAAAACTAATGAATAATAAATGGTGATAATGATATTTTTACAAATATTTTTTTGTTTTGTGTTTTTTCTTCTGTAGATCTTTTATGAAAATGTGTACAATTGTATGTATTTGTACATATATGTATGTATGTTTTATAAAAAAGAGGAAATATTTATAATATCATTATTTACATTGATTTTGTTAACATTTTTACAACAATATTATGCTGTTAAAATGTAGACAGTAGATACTATAAATTTTCATATATGTACGAACGTATGTTATCTATTTTTCAATTTATATATATGTATATGTACACATACATGTGTTATCCGTACAACGAATTTAAATTAAGTTTACATAAATAATAATTGTTAAATGTACATATACGTATATACATACATATATAAGTATGTTTTGTGTTTATAAATGTTATGACCTATGCAATATATGATATTTGTAATATCTAATTTATATTTGAAAGTATACACAGTATTTTTTTTTTTTTTTTTTTTTATATCACAAATGTTGTGTGCATACATAATTAAAATCTATAAAATATTATAGATACATATAATGTTTATATTTATTTTTTTTTTAAAAGGTGAATAACATATTATTGATTTATTAAAAATGTGTATACAAATCATGAAAGAAAATATAAAATTACAATTATAATATAATTAAAAAATTATTATTTCATTTAAAAATATCATCCAAATACTTGTTAATGTATCTAAAACCAACTGATACTTAACTAAATAATAATTTATTGAACTATATCATTTTGATAATAGCTACAATATGTACTCGTATGTTATAAGAATAATGTAAAATTTCAAGTAAGTACGATGGTTGATGATTTATTGACAATTTTTTGTTTGATTTAAATTTGATTTTGATCATTGATCAGATAGGTGATCGCTATAATTTAATAAAATTTTATAAAAGAGAAATACTTACATACGAGTATATCATATAAATTTTTGCTCTTTTAATAAAAAGAGAAAATAAAAATATTCAAACATACTTCTACATAAGTAAATACGCATGAATGTATTTATTTTTTTTTATGTGCGTGTATTGATTTCAATAATATATGTATATGTACATAATATGAATGTTATAAATTTTCATATGATATTGTTCTTAACAACTCTACATATATACATCTATCATGTTATAAACTGATTGTTTTTATATTGTTATGATAAAATACAATATTAAAAATTACAATCATTCAAAACTCGATCATTGATGATATTAAATTTAAATGCACAATATTGAAAATTATTTCTATTTTAATATGTATGTAATATACACGCATTTATATGTACTTACACACTGTATTTCTAGTACTATTTATATGTATATATAGAGAATGCATATGTGTTACATACACGTTTACCTAAAGGCGTACTATATTTTACATCGTTTCTATTGTATCTGTTATACTATATCTTACATTTTGTTTATATTGTATTTTTGTTGTTATTATTGTTGTGTATATATGATAGTAGCGAAAATTCAGTTATAATAAAATGAAACTTTTATTTTTAAGTTTATTTCTCATATCATATACATACTTATAGTGATACTATGTTACATGCCATCAACATACATACATATGAACAAGTAAGTTTAAGTAAGTCAGTAAGCTAGTTATGTAGCAAGTAAAAATCCAACCAGTTTTCTTATACTTTTATTTTATTTAAAAAAAAAAAATAATAATAAAAAAATAAAATAAACCACTGTATGTATCTGTTGATTCTTCACCGTTTTATGTTTATATCAATTTTTCTGTCTTTCTTTTTTTGTTTTATTATTGTTGTTATTGTAACTTTTCTTACATATATTTTTTTTCTTCTCAACATTTTTCGCTTGTTTTTTGTTTTTTATTTCTTATTTATAATTTTTTTTTTGTGTTATCTTATATTTATTAATTTATTTCTTCTTCTTCGTTTTTTTGCTTTATTATTTTTTTTTTTTCTTTCACAAAAGTGGGGAGTTAATTCAAAATTCGAAGTAAAATAGAAATATCACTCAGTCGTATATCGAACATTGTTGATTCTTTTTGACTACATTTTATATATTATTATATAAAAATATTTTCATAAATTTATTTATCAGTTTATTATAATCTAATCCGGTATTATTATATTAATTAAAATTCTTAATATATAATTTTGTACATTTTTTTTGTTTTTTGCAAAATTTTTCTTATTATTAAAAATTGATCGTTATTTTATTTTAAATTTCATTTCAATATAATTTTTCTATTTTGATTTTTTTTTGATTTTGACTAAAATCATAAAAATATAACGGTAATAATTTAATTAAAAATTTATTCACTTATTTTACTTTTTAAAATAATGTAAATAATTAATGTTTATTAAAACGTTCGTTTCTAAATTTATTATGATAATAGAAAAAAATAAATAAAAAATAAAAACACTGAAAACTAATACATACATATGAACAAATATATATTTTTCAAATTTACTTAACTTTATACAATTCAGTAAATGCATTGAAACGAACATATTTCATTAGTACAAATTTATTAGAACAACAAAAAAGAGAAAACATTTTTTTTTTTTATTATTAGTGAAATTTTGTTTTTGTTTTTTTTTCTTTTTTAACAAATTGCTTATCATTGTTTTTTGTTTTTCGTTTTTATATTATTTTTCTCATTTCTTTTATTTCAATTTTTGTTGTTGTTTTTTTTTTTTCTTTAGGGTTTTGTTATTTTCATTTCTGTATCTGAAAAAAAAGTGTTGTTTGGTGTTTTAAATTGTTGATAGTTCTGTTTAATTTTGATTTCTTTGTTTTTTTTTGTATTCTGTTCATATTATAAAAGTGTAAATAATAACTAATATTATAATTCGGTGTAAATAAAAAAAAAAAAAACTAAATAAAAAAAATTATTAAAACTTAAACAAAAAAAAAAAAACTAAAGTGAAGGAAAATAAAAAAAAAATAAATAAAAAAGAACTAAATCAAAAATAAAAAACTTTTAATTTACATTATCGATTTGAAATAATTTTAAACGGATCCTTGCAGAAAATATTTGGTAAGTAACTGAATTAAATTTATGTACTTAGAAATGTTTTTTTTTTTTTTTTTTTTAAATTGAATTCTAATCAATATATGTACATATAAATGTTACATTGTTAAGAAAACAATACCAAATTTAGCATTTTTGAATAAATTCTTATATATACTCACATACGTGTATTATATACAAATAGGATTTTATTATATTTTTATTTATTTTTTCTTACATTATTACATTTGAATATGAATTAAAGTTTAACGATTTTTGAAAAAAAAATCATACACGTAATAATTTATATTCAAATCAAAAAATTTCAATAAATTTTATTGAATAACATTTTGATTCGTCAAATGAGTCTTTTTTTTTTGTTTTTTCTTATTGGTCGCTCAATATTTTCGTCATTTCGGATCCTGTTTATTGTTACAAAAATAAAAATATCAAAAAAGAATTAAAAATTTACCAAAAAAAATTTTATTGTTTTATCTGTTTATCTGTTGAAGGAATAACAACAATTTATTATTATACCTTTTGGCTTTTAGTATTTCTAAAAGAACAACTTTAAAAAAAATTAATAATAATCATAAAAAATAATATAAAAAATTTTTTTATACAATGAAAATGATTTTTATGCAAATACGTATCTAAAATATATAAAATAAATATGAACAATATTTATATGAATGAATAAATAAATAAATAAAATACTTTAATAATTGAACATTTGTATGTACATATTACATTTATTATTAAATTTTTTGTGCAAATATATTTCATATGCATTGCAAATTTTTATATGTAATAATACAAATATTATTATACCTATGTTTATAATAATGATTACCGGTTTATAATATTAAATGAATACTTATATTGAATTTTGTTCATATTAAAAATTCTTGTTTTGTTCATATTTAATTAAAAAAATTTCAAAATTTTAACGTATTTCTAAAATCAATTATATACGTTTACGCATTTATATATACATACATATGTTTAATTCATTTATTTAACCTTGTCGTATTAAGAAAATTTATTTTTATCATAAAATTCAAAAATAAAAAAAAGTACTTTATTTGGATTTTAGATATACCATACATACATATGTATATATACATATTACTCTCGCTTGTCGTTTAAAAAAAATATATAGATATATAAAAAAAAGAATACCATTTTGATGAGATATTTTCTTTAAACTTTATAAAATACTTATGTATATATAGTATTTTGTTTTAAATTTATCTTTGAGACTTTCATAAATTTTTTTTCCTTTTCTTTTAAATTTTGAAATATTCTTAATAAAAATACATACTTTATATATTTTTTTGTCTTTTTTTTTTTTAAATACCTAAAACACTCTGGTATACTTTTAGATACATATATGTGATATAATATACACATATGTATGTTTGTTAGTATTTTAATTAATTTTGTTATAAAAATTTCAATGATTATACTGTAAATTAAATTATACTTGTTTTACTTGAAATTTTGAAGAAATTTAGAAAATTGATTACAAGATTTATTAAAAAAAAAAACAAAAAAAGGGTAAAGAAATATCTATTAGATTATTCGTTAAATTCTCAATTACCTTCGTTTTGAATCCATTAAATATGTACATATCAGAGTTCAAATTATTGTATTTTTTCATTCTTATTATTATTATTATTATTAAAAATATAATATTCTAGAAACTGAATTTTAATTAATTTTATATGTATTGTTATTATTTTTATTTTTGTCTCGAATTTTTTAATTCTTTTCAAGAATACACGTTTATATTGTGTCACATTTTAATGAATCATACAAGATTTTTGTACAGAATGTTTTTATTATAAATTTCATTTTTAACTCAATTTAATACCTATATTTAAAATATTTATTGTATATATTATGAAAATGGTAATAATAACATTAATATTATAAATAAAATTGTCAAATAAATTGTTTATTCAAAAATATTATGATGATATCGATGGTATCATCAATATATGATTTTATTTTCTATATATTCAAATTCATATTGTAATTAAGTCTGATTATAGTCATTTTTGTTTGTATTAAAATTTTTGTAAATTAAATTGATATCAATTTTACTTATTTTTTGTTTTTATACATGATTTTAATTTTTAATTTGGAATTACCAAATATTATTTGAAAATATATATATATATATTTTTTTTGTTTTTTTAAATAGAGACAATTGTTTATAAAAATATAAATTATTTTATATATGTACATTTATTTTACTTTAAGTTTGTTTATACAGTAATAATTACAATATACGTATATATGACAATTAATGAATTTTTAATAAAAATTTGTTAATTTGTAATTAGTATATTATACATAATTTATTTCCAATATCAAAAAAGGAAAATTAAAAAAAACAAAAAAGACAAAAAAAAAAAAAAAAAACCTGAAATAAAAATATAGTCAAATTAAGGATAAAATATCTTTAAAAACCAGGTTTTTGTAAATACGATGAAATCATTTTAAATATTTTTAATTGTACTCAAACAAGACATGATGTATTAAATAATTGTTTACATACAGTACGTATCAACTTAATCTCATTGCGTAAGAAATACATTAAATTATTTATTCTATGGAATATTAAAACAACTACAAAAAAATATGTAAGATAATTTAAATATTTAAAATTTTTAAAAAGTATCAAAAAAAAAAAAAAATACATAAATTTGAGATCAGAAAAATTTAAGAAAAAAAATAATTGTTTTTTTATAAAAATAATTAGGTACATGTACTTGTACTTTGATATGTGTTTTTTTTTTATAAATTTTAATTTTTTCTGTAATTGATATTATTCCGTAATTATTTCAATTCAACTATAATAAGGCAATGAAATTTAATTTAATTTCTTCCTTAATGAACAATTTTAGTTAATGATAATGATAAGCTTTACATGTAATTCAGATTATTTAGATAATAGATAAATAAATGTTTAATATCTGTTTTTATGAAGTATAATAACGTTCGATGCACTTTAACCTTAAATTTTTTTTTTTTTATTTAAATTTAAAGGTGAAAGAAAAGTTTTAAAAGTCATAATAACTATAAAATTATTATATGAATTTTTAAATATTAATTTTTTCTTTTTTAATTTGAATAAATAACAATTTTTTTTTTTTTTTTTTAAATTTAATAAAATGCATGCTTGATTTTTGGATTTGCATTTTGTTTTTTTTTTCTATTTTTCCTTAAAATTTTATATATTCAAAATAAAAATAAAAAATTTTAAATGTCATACGTTGAAAATATATACAAAATCCATTTAATATGTACGTATTTAAATATACGTTTGAATGTTTGTTTTTTTCTGCAAAATATATTTTTGATTTTTTTTTTTCATTAAGAAAAATTTTAATGTGTTTATTATATAATATACATTAAAAAGCAATCTTTAAAAAATTGATTTTTTTTTTTTAAATAACAAGTTGAAGAAAATACATTTTTATGAACGTTTTTTTTTGCTCTTTAATTTTTTTTTTTTTTGAATATTTCAAGGTTTTTCGGATAAAATTTAAATAAAAATCGGTTTGTTTTTTTCTTTGTATTTGGGAAATTTTGAATTATAAAATTGTTGTTAAATCGATGTACATAATATGATACGAAAATATAAAAAAAAAAATAAAAAAAAAAAACGAAAAGAATTGAAATAGTATTACTACGTACTATGTACGTACAAATGTATTGTTATGAGATATGATGATGTGTTACAAAAGGCAAATATTTTCAAGAAAATTATTTTTTTCTTATTTTTTTCTTTTTTTTTTCTTTCTTTTAAGTAAATAAAATTTACAACATAATATGTAATATCATATCATATTTCATGATGATACAATTAAATGTCGTTTTGTGATATTAATGTGCTTCGACACATATCGATATTTTTTGTATCGTCGTACAAAAACTTTTTTCTAATTTTTTTTTTTTTTTTAAATTAATTGATATCAATTATAAATACATGTTTGTATGTATAAACATACATATATTTTATACACCACGTTATTAATTACCATTTCCCCTCAAGATATGTGTATATGTATGAAAAGTAAAAAAAAAAAAAAATTGTAATTAATATTATTTGATAAATCACTGATTATAATAGTGACAAACGTAACACGTGCGATAAATACATATGTCCAATACATGCAATATAAAATATGAAAGTATATAATTACAAGATAACTTTTATCTGTACTCTGTACCTATACATAAAGTTATAATTTTATTTTTGTTTTCATTTCATTAATTTTTGGTTTTTTTTAAATAAATTTAATAATGAACTTAGATAAAATGAATTGTGAAATTTATGCAAATATTCACCATTAGTATGATATAATGTCTAGAGTACAAAGTTTAATTGTAGAACATAAATGAATGCTTTTTAAATTATTTATGTCTGTTAATACGCAAAAAAATTATTATTTTTTAATATTTATGTATGATATAAAATTTTATTTTTCAATTTTTTCAATTTAAATTTTTCTAAAAGAAAAATGTTTATTTACTGTATTGTAGTTATTACACGGTAAGTAGGTATTCAATGTGAGTAGTAAATAGCAATATAATAAAATGATAATTATGCGATGTATCAATTACATAAAAAATTTTTTAACAACTTGCATTGAATATAAAAAGAAAATCAAAACTGTACAAAAGAAAAATAATCAAATAAAAAAAGAAAAAAAGAAGTAAAGAAAAATATTAACAAATGTAATAAATATCCATCATCTAATATTGATAAATTATTACCCATTTATTTATTATAATAGCTATAAAATTTATATTCATTTCAATTTACTCGTATGTATGTACATATGTATATACTACATATTCGACCGTAATAATGGCGCTTAAGTCATGTAGAAATTATGATTTTATATGTTTACATACAAATATGTAAAAATCACTAAAAAATAATAATCATCATATTATAATAGATATTTTTATATATAATACATACATAGTACAAACATACATACATATGTATGTATGCCAGATATTCTCACAAATTTATTTATAATGCTACCATATCTTTTTACTATATGTGTTTTGCAGTATAGATCATATACATACTTATATGTACAATATATAAGCCAAATGCATATCTACTGTATAATATCTCTACAGTAAAAGTTATTGTTAAAAGTGATTAAAGTTTTTTTTTTTTTTTATACTTGATAATCCATAGGTACATTAAATTACACGTATACATTTTATGCTTATAATACATACATAGAATGCAATATATTATAATATGATTAGGTGTGAAGAAATGAATGATTTTTCTTTCAAGATTCTCATAAAAATATTTTTTTAAAAAAAAAAATAGTTGTTGTTTTCTATAGAATGTCAAGTTTAAGAAAATTTAATTCATTATCATCTTTTAATATTTAGAGTTTTGTTTTGCATTCAAAATGAACATTCTTTTATATGAACATTTTTTTAAATTTGAATACAATTTTTTTGAAATTAAATACACATAAAATAATTTATTACTATTAAGCGTTAAAATGTTTTATGTAAATGAATATTTATCGAAATTTTTGTGAAAATTCTTAAGAAATTTAATATATAATTTAAATATGTATGACTTTGCAGGGTAATATAAAGAAACAAAAAAAAAAATAAATAAATAAAAAATAAAGGACATTATAAATTATACTCATACATTAATTCATGGTTTCTTGTATTACAGTATCATGTTTTCTCATGGTTTTCTACACATTATTTCTGTTTTTATTTCGAAATTTTAATAGTTAAGTGTCTGAAATGATTATGAGGGCAAACAAGTTAAATTACTGCTATTCTTTTTTTTTTTTTTTTTGAAGAATTTGAATAAATTAATTTTAATGTGAAAATTTTTTCATATATTGCACATGTTTATTTTGTTACATAAAAATTTTTGTTTTTACCTTGAAAAAGGTTATTAAACTCAATAATTAAAAAATAAAATTGTTTTATACCTTCTACAGATTTGCCAAATAGAATATGTATCTTATATGCAATTAAACTAATTTTTATATATATGTACGCATGGACATACATATTATTACAGTTATTGTAATATTTTAATTTTACATATACATATTAAATTTTTCTAGTGTAAAATGTTATTTCATAATAACAGAACAAGTAGTAAAATGTTCGGATTTCTTACATACATAGATAACATGTTTATATACATATGTATCTACCATACAAAAGAAAGAGCAAAAAAAACCAGTAGAATTACGAATTTTGCAGAATTTATAAGATTGCATAATTAATATATTGAAGAAAAAAAGAATACTTAAACGTATAATAATAATCTGAATTCTCTGTTTTTTAAACTACATTAATTTTTAAAACAAATTTAATTTAATTATTAGGCTTGAATATATTATTATTCGTAATAGTTCGTTATTTTGAATTTGCAATGGGACATATACATATACATTTCGTACATACATTTGTACGAATATTTTTGTACGTATATGTTGTTAAAAAATGTTACATTACAAATTTTAAGTAATTCAACCTAATATTTACATTATTTAAAATGTTTTTACACAATATTAATAAAAATTAAAATTACTAACAGAAACAAACAAAAAGTATTTTATATTTAAGTATCCAATAATGCAGGTTGCGTATCAAATTTTGAAGTATACTCATATACGTTTGTTTTTTTTTTATTTTCTAAATCAATTACATTTTTGAAATGAATTACAAAATAAATTATGTAACATATAAAAGCACATACTTGTACATACATACATATATACAATGTAATCTTAAGTATGAATTTTGTAATTAATTACTATTTATTGTTTTTGTTTTTTTCTTTTGAAAATATCATAATCATTTATACGTTCATCAAAATTGCGTTTTTATTTTATTTTATTTTATTTTTTTGTTTTATCTTTTGTTTATTTTCATCTGAAAACTGTATTTATAAAGGTACTTTGTAATGCGAATCTTTTAGTTAATATACACATAATTATGTACTTTTGTTTAATGTGTTGTTACATCAAAAATTTAGAAGGGAAAATAAAATTGAGTTTAAAATACATGAAAATAAGTTAAATAGTTGGTACATTAATTAACTTTACGATAATAAGATAAGGACAAAAAAACAAAAAAAAAAAAAAAAAAAAAACAAAAACAAAAATAACAACAACAAAAACAAAAGAAAAATGAATGAAGGTATTACATATCATGAATCAGTACAGTAACTTCGTAATACTATAAAGTGGAGGACGTAACATTTACTATCCTTTCACTTTTCTTTTTTTTAATGTTGTTGTGCGTTGATTCGAATTATTTTCATTTTATTAAATTCGAACACTTCATTTATACAATTGTAAAAAAAAAGATTTAGTTAATATATGATATGCTCGTATTTATTTACTTATTCATTTATTTATTTAATTTATTTGTGTATGTATATAATTTTTTTTTTCTTTTTTTTTAGTAGAAATGAAGAAAAAGTTCATTGAATTTTTTAATCAAATAGGTAATTTAATTTGGCAATCATTTTATTTACATAAAATTAAATTTAAATTCGTTTTTTATCATAATGTAAAGATAAGTTACATTCGAATGAATAGAATTTTTTTTTTTTTACATCAACATAATTGAATTATGTACTTAATTTTTTTTTTTTGTTCATTTTTTATTTTAATTTAAAACAAATAAGTAAATAGAAATGATTGATTCGATTTTGAATTAAATGTGAAATTTGAAAAGAAAAGAAAATAACATTTTTTGCTTGATACGTTTTTTTATTAGTATTTTGCTTATACCTTTCTATTATCTACTTTAATTTAATAAAAATAACAGACAAATAACAAATTTTGATTGATCATTTAAAAATAAAGTATAGATATTAAATATTTAACTGTGTAAAAATTTACAGTTTTTAATTTTATAATCATCCTTTTTAATTACATTCGCTTACGTATATTAAATTAATTATTTTCCTTTTTTTTTTTTTTTTTTTATTAAAAAATTTTGTAAAATTAAATTTCTGTTTAAATTTCTCTAACTGTATCTGTAGTCTAAAACAAAAAAAAAAAAAAAAAAAAAAAAAAAAGAAAAAGAAAAGGTGATTATGATGCATTGGATTTATTACTGATTAATTAGTTGTTAAACAGCGATTTCAGATGTAATAAATAAAATTTTTGAAAAAAGTTTACTAAGAATCATCAAACATAATTGAATACATATGTTAAATAACTGAAGAAGTTAAAAATAATAAAATGATGATAAATTTTAAAAATTCAAAAATTTTTATGTTTTACATGCGTTGAGATTTAATAATTTAGTGTTAATTTGTTTAAAATAAAAAATAATCAGTGTAAATAAAAGAAAATATGAAAGAAAACATGTATGTATGTACATTAAAAATAAATGTATTATGTTGTATGATTGACGTTTTTTTTCTTGCAATTCAACAAAATTGGTTAATTAGGTATACCTATACAAAAGCAAAAATATATTAAAAAATGTTCAAAAAGTCAAAACATTAAACATAACACAACACACAACATAAATACTACAAGAATTTAGTTAATACATGTGTTATGTTAAAAAAAAAAAAGAAAACATTTTAAAAAAAGGAAAAAAAAAAACAAATAAAAACAAATCATGACTTATTCGTGTTTAATTAAGTAAATTATATTTCATTTACAAGAAAAAAATAATTTTTTTTTTTTTGTTGTATAAATACCAATTGTATTTATACACATGCATATGTCACTAATGTACTAGATTTATTTCTATGTCATTATTACATGTAGTAAAAGAAAAATTATAGTTCATTATTAATATTCATAAATTTCTATTTTTTATCATCATTTTTTTATTTTATTTTTTTTAATATAATAAAATTATATTTTTAGACTTTGAATTTGTTTTTTGTTTTATCATTAATTATGGTATTTGTTTTTTATTTTTATTTTATATTTTTGGTTGTATCATTTGTACAATAACTACCTGTAACAGTATATTAAATGTCACATAATAAATATACAAGTTTTATTACATACATACATATATGTATGTATGAATATATGCATAGTAGCCTGTGATTATAAGCAAATTTAAATACGGAACAATTAAAACATAAAAAAAATATTTTTTTATTTTTTAAACTTTGTTTCTTTAAATTGTCATATGTACTTTAAAGTTCAAGTGAGAATTATAAATACATTCATAAATACATATATTAAAATAAAACACTACATATTTAAACGATTTTTATTTTTTGCTTCTTTTTTTATACGACAAATTCAAATATGAAGCTTCCGATTTTTTTTTTTTTTTTTTTTTGTTTTGAAAACTTTAGACCAATGAAAAAAAAATTAAGCTATGCCAAAATAAGATACAATTAAAAATAACACATACAGTAATTAGTTGAGCACATAAATATGTGTGTAATAATAGTTTTATTAAAATGATGTTTGTTGAAAATGTTATTTATTACTTACTATCACTAAGATTTGTCGTGAAGAGTCATCAGTAATGATGATTAGACCCTGGCTCACATCGAGCTGTTGGGCCACTAATGATGATGATGATGATCACTTAGAGAGTTCTGGTAGTATTAAAAAATTTTTTTTTATTATATTTTTTACTTGACTAAAAAATTTAAATTTTTGTCTTTAACGTATATATAAAGACAAAAAAAAAAAAAAAAAAAAAAAAAAACAGAACAAAAAGCAACTATCTTGGAATAATTTTTCAAATGAAAGAAAATAAAAATAAAAGGACGTTTATAATTGGAAGATACATTTAAAGAAAATAAATTTTGAATACTTTGTTTTTATTAATTGGACGGTTTATTTTGAAAATGGTGTAATTCCACTTTTTTTTGTTTTTTCGAGATACTTAAAAGAACTCTAAATTATAAGTAAATAATGCGATTTATCAATTTTTTTTAAAAAAATTAACTTATACCACTTTCAAAATAAACGGTTCAATTATACTTGTAATTTTATTGAATGGAATTTGAATAAATCAAAATTAAACTTTTTTTTTTTTTTTTTTCAAATAAAAGTAAGATAATGTATGAATTCATCATATTAGTCAATTATTATTTTTCAAATGTATATCATTGCATAATGCTAACATTGAATTGATAGTAGATACAATTTTGTATTGATAATCGTAATAATATTTGGGATACACATAATTTTTATACACCTCCATAGATATCAACTTGACCATCAACCATGAACTATAAAAAAAAAAAGAAGACATTCACATAATACAATTCTTACATATACTTATACATTGTACATTTTGTACATATACTTGTTGTGCATAAGGTTATCACATGATTGCATTTTATGTATTTTGAAAATTATTAATCCTACAATGTTATATATTTATAACTTTTTTTATCAAATTTCGGATATCATTTTTTTTATTTTCTGAAATTTTTTTCTAAAAGTTTTATTAGTAGGCGTAGGTTGTTTTCTTTCCTCATTTCTATTTTTTTTTTTTTTTTAAATTTAATGGTTTTGAGTTTATGTGGGAAGAGAATTTTTAATTTATATTCAATGACCTTAATTTAAAAAAGCGAAATTTTTGACTTTGAAAAAATTATTTAAGAAAAAAGGTCATAACTAGCCTAAGAAAAAAAACAAAAAAAAAATGTGTCATCTTTTTATTTCAGATTGTCTATATATAGTTATAAAATATTTTGATAGAATGAAATAATTACGAGAAGAATAATAACTAATTACTTTGAAATTAATTATACGTTCTTCACCAATTGTGTATTTTGAAAGTGGTGTAAGTCAATTTTTTTCTTCTTGCGAGATATTTAAAGGAACACTATACTCTGTCTACTAATATTATGTACTTAAGATCTTATGAAGCATTACTTAAAGTGGTATCATTTTACATCACTATGTATTGATATTTAAAAAATTCACCTGATATATGTATAATAAAACCTTTGTGGATTGTATGTATGATGGTATGCGAATTTTATCCGTGACATAGTTCAATGATAAAAATAGAAAGAAAGAAAAAAGAAAACAAATTTAAAGAAAAAACCCAAAAAAACAGACAATAACTTAAATAAAATAAATCCTATTATCAAATTTGAATAAATTACTTGATAATAATCACAATAGATTTTGTGTGTATCTATGTTTAAATTTTTTTTTTTATTATTAATTTTATTAATAATCGTTATGTACATATATACAATGAAAATATGTATATACGATTATAATAATCACCTGATAAATTATGTATTAAATTGTTTAAAATAATATTAATGCATTCGAATCATTTCAATGCATATTAATATTATTATTATTATTATTATTATTATTATTATTGTTATCTACTTTGTTTTTGAATAGACTACAAAATAATAAAAGATAAATTTGTATATGAATATAAGCAAAAATTGGTGCATGTCTCATAAATAATAATAATAATTATTATGCGTATACATATAAATGCGAATGATCTTGAAATTATATTGTTTTCTTTTATCATTATTTCATTTTTCTTCATAAATCTAATAATAATAATAATAATAATAATTTTTGTTGGTTATCTAGTTTTCATATATATGTATGTATGTACATATATAAAAATAAAAATAGATTTAATTAAAATGAAAATTAAATAAATAAAAATAAATTAAAAAAAAAAAAAAACATTTTTTATTTCTTTTTAAAATTTCTTAAGTAAAATATTATATTACATTTTTACATATTTTTATAATATACGTATAAGAAAAAGTTCATAACCTAAGAAAGAAGGTAGATTAAGAAGGTCACTAGGTTATATGCTTTAGTTATATTGTATACATTATATATACATTTTAATGAAAAATTGAATAAAAATGAAAGCAAATTAAAAAAAATTAAAAAAGAAATAAAATTTAAAAATTTCTCAGTTTTTAATAGTACGTATTTAAATTGCGTACAAAATTTTTTTTTTTTTTAAATTTTTATAAAGAGAAAATAGTAAAAGTGTTAAGTAAAACATGAAAGCGTTTTTCTTTAGTTTTGCAAAAAATCTAGAAAAGAAAATGCGTATAAATGTAGAACAGGAAATAAATTTTCAAAAAATTTAATGATGATGATGATGATGATGCCATTAAATGATATTAAAAATGGTGATAATGTACTAAAAACAAACACCACATTAATTTCAATTGTATGCTCATCTATTTTTACACATATTTTTGACTTAAAAAAAAAAAAACAAAAATGTGATTACATATCCATATATGTATGTGTATATACAGTTGAAGTTAAAGAAGATGATGATTTTTATTTCATCAAAGAATTTAGATAGTAAAATAAAAGAAAGAAAAAGATGTAAAACAAAGAGAAAATTATCACATTGTAAACAAAAAAATTTTTAATGAAAATTTCATGTAATTTGATAGGAGCTATACTTAATTTTATGTATTAGTACATGAACAAATTTTCATAACAATATAATTATTATCATTTACATAGATATTTTGAGATTTATTCATTTGTATGCTATAAGCTGTTTTTGTTTTTTTTGTTATCTTTTTTATTATTTATTTTGTTTTTGTAATTTTAAAAAAAATAAATTGCATATAGTCTATCGTGTTTTGAAATTTGATATCATTATTTATCTTTACGTTTTTTCGATTCCATAATACTCGTATGTTTAAGAGATAAATGTATCTTATTTTTTTTTTTTTAAATTTTATTTATTTGATGTGATTCAAATAATTTCCTGGTATTACACACGTAAAATACTCATATGCATATGTGTGTGTGCGTGTGCATTATAAATATATATAGATTACATCATAAATGTATATGTATGTATGTATTCATGTTCATATGTACATTCAAACAGACAAAAATGAAAGTTGTTCGGTAACATATATACCTATGAAATTTTTGTTTTATTTTCCTTTTTATTTTACCTGTATTTTTTGGCATTAAAATCTTTTTTTTTGCTTTACAAGAAAACAAAAAATGTATTTTTGACACTTTTCATCGTTCGTTTTTTTTTTCCAAGAGTATAGATTCCGTTGCATATACATATACATATGTATATACATAAAATGTTTAGTTTTTTTTTTTTTTTTAAATTTTATTTTTAGATTTCTAAATTAACTAAAAATTGTTTACAAAATAATTGCTACAATTGTTAAATACAAAATTTTATAAAATCACATCACAAGAAAGATATGTTGCAAATCAATGATATATAGATTGGAAAAAAAAAATTTAATTCATAAATAAAGCATGTTTCCTTCCTCATACGCATACGTATATTTTTTTCATTACTTTCTAATTTAGTTTCAAAAAGTTCCATGAGATTTTTTACATAAGAAGTCAATGAAGTTTCTTGCTTAAATCTTTCGTTTTTCAAATATTCATTTTTTTTTCCTTTAAACGTGTTTTTTTTATTTTTATCATAGATTTTCAATACGAGAGATTTTTTTTTTTTTTTTTTTTGATTTCATATTTTTCTATTTAATTGTTCTAATAATATGCGCATATATGCATGAATGTCCTATTTTGAAACAGAAAAATAAAAGATTGCAAAATAAATATGATTTTGTTTATTTATCCATTTAGAGTGTAAAGAAAAACGTTTGTTGTATTGACATAAATTATGAAATGCGTACATATACATTATAAACATGTGTTGATTTTAATTTTCACAATAATATGCATTTCATGTTAAATAGCAAATAGAAAATGTATGCAATATGTATTTACAAGTGCATTCATTTAATACAAATCACATATATACATATTTTTAAATGGCCTGTATATATATAAGTAAGTTAAACGGAAATGAAACAATTTTAATTTGTATGCATAAATTACAGTAGAAATATGTTTATTTATTTTTTTTTTTTTCATTATATGTGTTATAATATTTATTCACTAATGATGTGATTTGTAAAATGAAAATGTTAATGTAACATGTAACATTTAAAAAATACAAGCATAAATAAATTTTGTTTACGTGAGTATACAGTTTATTTGCTTATTTTTCTTTATATTTTGAAATATTAAAAATTTTGCAAGAATTTTAACAAAATTTTCAAGTATGTGAAAATGTTCAAAATATAAAATCTATATTAAAATTAGATTTCAAGCCAAAAAAAAAAAAAAAAAAAAAAATCAAATAAAAAAATTTCAAGGACATGAGAACTTTTTTAACTGCATGAAATCTTCTGTTTTATATGCATATGTACGCATAAATTACTAAAACATGTTACATTTAGAATTCGTAATTTTTATTTTCATTTATTTATTTATGTATTTTTTTTTTCGTATTTAAAAACAATAAAAGTCAAAGTTTCTACTATTGATATAGAAAAAATCAAATCACAATGATTAGGCCCTAACTCAAATCGAGTTGTACCGATGCACCGTGATGATGGTTCTATTAGCAGATCGTGCATATATGTATGTATTTAATATGAAAAATAAAAAATTTCTGCTTTAGAAGTTCAATAACAAAATGTAATATTTACAAGGTTAATGATGATCTTTAAATCACTTGATATGATATATCATATATGTATATACATTTGCCAAATATGTACATTGAATAGATTGAAAATAAATTTATGTAATAAGTATCTTATATAACAAAAAAAAAAAAAAAATGTAAATATTCAATTTAAATTTAGAAAAAAAAAAAAAAGAATCATTGCCTTTAACATTGAAATGTCAACAATCATATATGAGTATATATTTGGATGTTTATGCGTTAATTGAGTAGAAGAAGACTAAGAAGAAATAATGAATAAATATTACAATTATATGCATATAATGCATTTTTATGCATTAAATTGTTTGCTATGTATATACTCATTACAGCATGATTTTTCAAAAAAAAAATATTATGCAATTTAAAAAAAAAATAAAAAATAAAATTCAGATTACATATTACCGTGTGTATTTTTTCAATATACATTTACTAAGAAAACCATACGGATTTTGTAAATAAATAAAAAATAAAAATTATTAAATAAAAAACAATGTAAACAATTGAAATAATGATGCGAAAAATTATATATTTTGTCCTTGTTTATTTAAAAGAAAAACATCATTATTTTTTTTTTTATATTGTATGTACGTTATTATTACGAAAATTTCATTTTATTTATTCTTTAAATCATGTATATTAGCTCTCTAAATAAATGTAAACACATATATGATGCAGTTAAAAAAAAATAGATGTACGCTTATGTATATTCAAAACACTCATTTCACACAATATAATGATTGGTACCTATATGATATTGAAAATTAAAAAAAAAAAAACAAAAAACAAAAAACAAATCAAAAAGTTTAAATAAATAAGTAAATGAACTTTATGTATGGACAATACAGATACATATGTATAATATACATAAGTACATTAAAATTACATGACTTTTAAAATAAAATGACGAACCATATACATATGGATGTATATATACACAACTTACACATATGTACATTATGTATGGATGGATACGTAAACATAAAATTGATTCATTCATAATTTTATGTTTATTTTTGTTTATTTACTTCATTTTTAACGGTTTTTCAAATTAATAAAGTACAACAACGTTTGAATGCACTTGAAATTATTTTTGTTTTCCTTACAAAATATCACATTACCTCTTTAATGTCAATGTACAAATAAAAAAAAATTTACACATATGTACATGTCTACATAAAAAGGTGATACATAAGAGAAAACAATTACTATTACTATTATTTTTCACACATTTCATATATTCAGTTAGTCGCTTGTAGAAATAATTTTTTTTTGTTTTTTGAAATTTATGCACCTACATACATACGTGTATGTACACTACTTTTCTCTATTTTTCTTGTTTGTGATATTTAACCGGCCAATTTAATTTTATGATCGTAAAAATATCACACAATCGTCTTGTAACTGTCATACAAAACATTCTGTATCTACAATATGTATTATCTGGTATTATGTACATTACAAGCATTTAATTTATTAATTTATTTGATTTTGTGGTTTTGTTCAGAAAAGTCATTTAAATTTTTTATATGAACTTGATATAAAATTTATTTATTTTTTTTTTATATGTACAGTTATTCATTATCGTTAATTTATTGTTGTTGAGTGAACATATTTTTAACTATATGCAAAATATTAAAAAAAATTGCTTTGATTTAATGGGTTTTTTATCAGTTTCCATAGTGAAATTTATATTGGAATTATTCTTGTATCGATGATTTTCTTTAAAAATTTATAAAAAAGAAGAAATTTTTTTTTTTTCATTTTTTCCTTGGTCCTGTAGAATCTTTGTTCTGTAGAATCTACCTCTCTTGACTCCTGAGGTATCATGAATTAAATATTTTGGATAATTGATGAAATTACTATGTTATACTATTTTTAAAAATTTTATTATTTGAACATTTCTGTTTATTTTTTTATTTCATGTAAATAAATGAATTGAATAAATTATGAGTTCATTTTATATTTAAATATATGTACATATGCACATATACACATATGTACATACGTACGCATTGTATATACAGCAGATTCCATTTGAGAAATAAAAATTCAATTGTTTATTTATGTTGTTTGTTTTTCTTTTTTCTCAACGCTTTTATAATTTGAAAAGATTGTATGTAGTTTACATAATAAATAATGAAAATTGATTTTAATTAATTAAGATCTGAAAAATTTTTTATGTATAATAAATACGTTTGAAAAATAAAATTTAGTTCATTTTACACATTGAAAGATACGAATAAAAAAAAATATAAGATATGGATTTTTTTTTTCAATCAAAAATCTTACAGTAGATTCTCGTGAATAATTTACAAAGAGATAAAATGATTATTTATAAAATCAATTATAAAGTAAGATAGATAATTTATTTTTATATTTTAAATACATGTATACACTATGTATGTCGAATAAAATTAAATGTAAAACCAATGCAATTTTTTCTATTGTTTTTATGTAATTTTCAATCATAAAAATTAACGATAATATAGTATACAAATGCACATTACATAATTAATAAAATTGTATAATATGTTAAATGTTTGAATACGTATGTATCTTCGCATTGTAAAGCACTTTAATCTATGCCAGATAATATTAAAAGTAACAAAGTGAAAGGTTTTATTTTCTTTTTGAATTTTTCTTATTTATTTTACATTTAGTGAATATATGAATTATCTATAATGCCCTCCATTTGATAATATACCATAAAAATACGAATGTATACATTTTAAAATAGTTATAAATAATTTTATGATTATGCTTATACTGCTTATACATTTTAATGATACTTTATTACTAGTCTTTGATCAATTAGACTTCTGTTTTTTTTTTCTTGTAAAATTTTGTTTTATTTTTTTATTTTTTCAAACATTTTTTATAATCATATTGCAAATATTTTTTTTTTAGCTTCTGGAAAATATAATCTTTTATAAAAGTCAAAGTACAAGCAATTTTTTGCCTATTATTAATTTGAAAATAAAAATAAAAATTATGTAATTGATGTAAATTCTAAGGCATATTATATACAAAATAAAAAATAAATGAAAATTTTTTACATACATGTGTATGTATTTGTGTGTAAAATAAAATCATGCAAGTTTTTAACTATTAAAATTATTTATTTATTGATTTTTTTTCTAAATTATATTGACTTTTTCCTGTCATATTATAAATTGTAGACAAAATATGTACATACATATGTATATAAAATTATAACTATGTGAACATATATTATTGATTATATATTGTATTATAGGATATAAAAAAATTTTTTTTATTATGAAGTTTAATTATTAGTGTATTAAGTATAAATTTGTTGTGTTCCAATTTTACTTTTAACTACAATGAAATTAAAAAAAACAAAAAAAAAATGAATGTATACAAAAAATTTTCTTATGTATAATTTTCATTTTCCTTTATAACATGTCATATACATAAATGTCTATATCCTTGTAACAAAATATTACCTATACGTACCAATGTACATATATAAACTAAAAGAAATTATTATGTAATTAACCGCAAAAATGCATTCATTCTTTATACTGTAATAGACATAATTTATGAATTGGAATGTAATTGTATGCATTATGTATGCATTCATTTTATATATGAAAAAAAAAAAAATAGGAATTTAATATGCACATATAAATGTGTGCAAATATTCCAAAAAATGAAAAATAAATCAAAGTTATTAAAAATTTAATTGAGTAAATTATTATATACGAAGGCATGTTTTTTTCTTGCATTTTTGTTTTGTTTTTTTTTTTTTTCAAATTTTGCAAATAAAATGTAGTACAGTTACACATATATATAAGTATATTCTAAAAAAAATAAAATTGATTATTTCATACTAGGATTTATGTTGTATATGAGTATGTTGTATTCAATGTATATCAGCACTGATTGAACAGAGATTTGAAATGAAGTTGTAATTTAATTTTTTTTTTTTGATCGCTTTTTTAAGCCGCTATTATTATTATTATTTTATTTATTAAATTTTTTTCTCAAAAAATTATTACAAAAAAAAAGGGTAATTTAATATTAATAACGATTGTATGAATTTTTGTACAACATATACATATATGTATATTTTTTTTTAAGTACATATTTATGCATGTATATGTAATGCATTATATCTACGTATTACATTAACCATTCATCTAACTGTCTATTCATCAGATGATGTATGCATCTACTGTGTTTATTTCACACTATACACGTACATATTCGTGTGAATGACAGAAAATCAATAGAAGACCACTTTTTTTTTGGTACAGTATATACACTGCATACATATACATATAGTAACATAACATATACACATTAATTTACACAAAATCTATAGTTAAAAAATTTTTTATATAGGTAAAGGCATAGGTATATTAGCATTAATTCACTATATAGATGTATAAATGTGCGTATATATATAAACAGATAAAAATTAATAAAAGCTGTTGATCAGTGAAATATTTAACACAGTTGTAAGTTTACCAGTGACAGAGTTACTTATCACATTAGATTCAAAAACAAAACAAAAAAAAAAAAAAAACAAGAAGAAAAAAAGAAGAAAAATAGAAGTACAAAATTTTTGTGTTAATTTGCAATATTAATTATTATTGTAACGTTTATATTATTATTACTTTATTACATTTAAAAATAAGAATATTGTAAATAAAGTAAAAATAAATCTTTAATTTTTAATTTCTAATTAAAATTTAAAAAAAAAAAAAAGAAGAAAACTTAACATACAGATAATTTTCTAAATGTTCTTAACTTCATTTATTCTAAATTAAGATTTTGTTTGTGGTTTAAAGTGGTATTGAATTAATTTCTTTCTTTGAATTTATTTCATCCTTGGAATTTGAATAGTTTTGCTTTTTATTTTTACTATTTAATATTTGATTTATGTAGATGTTGCAATTAAATTTGTGCAATAGATTTTGCAATTTATTGTGATCATTTTTCAATGTTAAAAAACTTCCGTTGATGGGATTTTGTGGTGTATTTTTTTTATATTTTTGTTGTATTTTATTACACATAACATCATAAAATAATCGTTACAAATATTTTGAATTTGAATTTGAATGAAAATTTTAATTTTCATTTGAAAGCTATAAACGATGAATTTACTTCAATTTGTATTGTACAAATTGTAATATGATTATAAAATTAAAAATTTCACAATTGATTTATTTAGTTCAATTTTTAATTAGAAATGAAATTAATTAGAAGAGAAATTAAAAATTTTTTGTAGAATTTGTTTTTTTTTTTTTCTTTTTCGTTCTTACACGTTCGAAGATATTTTTATGTTCAATTTTTTTTGAATATTTTATTTATTTTATTTACAATTTTGAAATATTTTTGTATTTTTTTAGTACATTATTTTAATAATCGTTTGTTAATTGTATGTTATTATATAATTTATACATACAATTTATTGTAGTACATTTTTTAAATTTTTAGAAAATAAACACAATATATTTACTATGTAAAATATCAAATTGATTAAATTTACATATACGATTTTATATGTATATGTATTTAAATTTTTTCTCTAATTATATAATAGCCAAAGTTAAATAAAAATAAGAAATCATTATAATATTTCATATTATGAAAATAAATATTTGCATATATGTGTATTTTATACATACAATGCTTGTATCTTATATCTTATATGCTTGTAATCTTGTTCATGAAAGAAAAAGATACAAAAATTTCATATTATGGGAATAAATGTATATTTCAATAATGTATCGTTGAAATTTTATTAATTCCTCATTTTTATTTTTTATTTTTTTATCTAACAATAATGCTCATATTGTATAAGAATTACGTAATGACTCATAAAAGATAATAGAAAAAAAAAATGTTAATATAATTTGCATATTTTTTTAAAAATACATACATACATACTATACATATATTTGTTAATAAGAAAGTGAATTAACTAATTTTAATATCATGAACAAAAATGATGTTAACCTGTTTTTAACGAAAAAAACAAAAAAAAACGATTGTATTAAAAATCATTATAAAAACAAGGAAATATGCGATACATATTTATGTATAAGGCAAAAATGCTAATGGAAATTTTTTGAATTAGAATAAATTTTCTATTGGTCCTTATTTATTTATTTTTTTTTTTTGAAAAGAAATTGATTTTTTTATTTCAAGGAAAACGACAAATAAATTTAATAATTTATATAATTAATTATTTTAAATAAATATTAAACAAAAGCCCTGACCCATATAATCTGATAATTTATTTTTTACTCAAATCATAAAGATACATATGTGTGTATGTACTATGTACATAGTCAAAGTTTTCGTAATTTGTAGTTTATGCACATATAATGTAATTATAATCTTCCTCTCGTTACCCTCAATTTACTAATTGAATCTGTACATGCTATAAAAGAATTTAAACACACCTGTATTTACCATTAATTTTTTTAATATATATTCTGTGTGTTTTTTTACTTATTATTATTATTATTATTATTATTTTTTGTTTTTTATTATTTTTTAATTGTAATCATATTTTCAAATTGCATCTAATTTTTAACAGCAAATGTGTGTTCTTTTTATTGTCTAAATAAATTTTTATGTAATGATGTACATATGTAATTATGTAATTTTTATCTAATTTTTGTTAAAACTTTTAACCATCATTTTCATAAAATTCTATTTATTTTCATTTTTTTTTTTTTTTCATTAACAAATATTCATTTGTATAAGACCTTTTAACAAATTATTATTAATAACAATAATTATATTATTTACACACATACATATATATATAGGTATACATATGTTATGTAGATACATTTTATTGTTTAATTAAATAATCATAAGTTTTTATTTACTGTATTCAATTTTAATATATTGCATATGTACATACAAATAAATATACATAATTTGTATATATGTATGTACATATGTATGTTTTTGTTGTACATCTGAATGGATATTCGTTGTTAAAAGTTCATTAAAATATCATCATAGATTTAAAGTAACATAAATTTCTAGTAAATATACAAACATAGATACATAAATATAGACTCAGATAATGAACAATAAATATATAACGGCCATAATTATGACGACGATGATGATGATGATGATGATAAATTCATGATGCTGATATGCTGATGGTGTTGAAGAAGAAGTCCATTATTATTATATACATTAAAAAAAAAAAAAAAACCAAACAAAAATAAATATAAAAATATGCCATTGGTACACTGCATGTATGTACATAAATAAATAAAAATAAGAAGATAATAATGAAAGAAAAATCAATTGAAATCATTGAAAATATGATTTAAAAACATTTTATGTCATGTTATTTATGTGGTGTCAAGTATATAAATAAAAAAAAAAAAACTCCATTATACGATTTTTAATCAACAGCAGTTAGTACTGTATTTTTGTTTGTTGTAAATACAATAAAATAAGATTAAAGCAGAGCATAAATATCATAGATTTCTATTATGTACATATGTATTATGTATTTTTCATTGTCAAGTTAGAGGTTGATGAATGAGTTAACAACATTCATTGAATGTTAAGAGTAATTATTTCCAGTTGATGTAGTTAGTATAACCATAACTGAAACTATAGTGATAGTAATATTATCTTTTGTATTTAGTTGAAATTGCATATATTTATACATGTGTGCATATTTATATTTCTGTACATACATGTATAAGTACACATTATATACGTTTGTACGTAATCATCTAATTAATTATCCAGGTGATGAAATTTCATTCTTTTAACTTGTGTAATCTTAAATTAGAATGAAATTAAAAAATTATTTAAAAAAAAAAAAAAAAAATTATTCGAGCACCAATTCTTTTTCAATTATATTTTTATAAGAAGTAAATTAAATTTTTATGATGTGATTATGATTTTTTGCATGATATGAATAACAATTGTTTAAAAAACAACAAAAATCATTAAAATAAAAAAAAATTTTTACCCATAAAAAATACTTATATAAATTCATTCAACCAAAACGGATCAATATCTTTTCAAACATTGTAATATAAACTATGAAAATATTTTAAACATTTAATCAATCATATCATATCAATGATGAAAATATTATATTTTTATCTATTTATCTAAAATATGTGGTAACACATATTATTATGTATACGTACATAAATACAATGCTGTGTATGTACATATGCCCATATACAGTGTACATAATATTTATAATAATAATGTTTATAAAAATATATATAAATTTTTTTTTATTTTATAATAAGTTAAGTACAAAATGAACTTAAGTGAGTGAATGGTAATAATGATTGATTATATGAATGATTAAGTTTGTTTGCATGATCGAAATATATTATATACCTATACATACACATATGTACATATATTGTGTTGTAATATGTTGTTATTACAAATTATAAGAAAATAATTTTAATTATTTTAAATAATCAATTAGATACTGCATATTATAATACATAAAAAGATTTAATAAATAATTCAAGTAAATACATATTTATATAATACATTAATTGAAAAAAACATAAATTGAAAAAAAATAATACATAGATTGAAAAAAACAAAAATCTGATAAACATGTTGTCTATACTCTATACTGTTGTATGCATATATGTGTGTATGTGTTTACAAAAATAACTAAGTGAATAGATCTGTTTCTGGTTTTTATTATTTTTTAAATAATATGTATTCCACTCATACATGTATCTGGGCATATGTATGTGTACTTGACTACTACAGAAAATATTTAATTAATAAAAAAAAAAAAAAAAAAAATCAAGCATTTCTCATGTTATGGTTTAAGAAAATTTTCAAGATACTATACATTTTCAATATTACCTTTACGTTATAATAATCGTACCAGTACATACACATATATATATACATACATGCACTATGAAGTGTGATAAATAATTATTCCAAGTTACGTACATACATATATAAATATGTACTATATCATTTGTATGTGATGATATGTACATATGAACTACAATGCATTTAACAGAGAGAAGAATAAGAAATGGTGTGAAATGTGAATGCACTCGAAATTTAAACCATATCAAGTATAGAATTATGTATAGGTATCTATAACTGATCACTACATGACAAACATGCATAAAATGCATTTTCGTACGTACTTTGTGTAGATAATAATCATGAGAGTTAAAAAATAGTTGAAAGTCAATGGAGTGTAAATATGAACATATGTATGTACGTATGTACTCGTATATATGTATGTATGTATTTTATTTTGAATGAAAGTTGCATTTAAAACTCACGTACATATGTACATTTGTATACTACGTGTATTACCTTTTTTGTGTACAATTCATTGATACATTGTTGTGAATTACAGACATTGTTGTTGTTAATTTAATTAACTATAAAGATTTGAGTAAAATATGATATAATTACGAGCGCTCATTAAAAACCTTTTAATCTTAATAAATTTTTGAAATAATTATTTTTGTTTTTGAATATTTGGTTTTTAATTTTTTGTTTTTCTTGTTTTTCTTTAATTTTATTATTACAGATTAAGAATGGCGGGCTTAACACCAGTTCAAGAATTTTATAAAGATCGAACGGTATTTATTACTGGAGCATCAGGTTTCATGGGTAAAGTTCTTATTGAGAAATTACTTTATTCGTGTCCTGATATTAAGGAGGTTATTATTTTGATGCGACCTAAAAAGGGAAAAGTTCCAGAGACACGTTTGGAAGAAATGTATCGTTTACCGGTAAATTAGAAAAAAAAAAAAAAAAAAAAGAAGAAAAAATCATACTAACATGTCTTTCACATTTTAACGTTTAATATGTCTTCATGCAATTTCAGATGTTCCAACGTATTCGGGATGAAAAGCCTCATGTTTGGAAAAAGTTAACATTGGTTCAGGGAGATGTTACTTTAGATTGTAAGCTTTAATTTTTGATTAGAAAAAAAAAAAAAAAATTAAGATTTATGTTAAATTATTGTAAAAAATACATTTTTGATTTTTTTTTGTTTTTTGTTTTTTTTTTGTAATATTTTTAGCTTTAGGTTTAACTGATGATACAATAAAATATATCGCCGATAATACATCAATTGTCTTTCATATGGCTGCAACATTAAAATTGGAAGGGAATTTAAAGGATGCAATACAAATGAATACCTTGGGTACAAAACGTACATTGGATATTGCTAAACAAATGAAAAAATTAGTTGCATTCATTCATTTATCAACCGCATTCTGTAATTGTGATCAAGAGATTATGTATGAAAAGGTATATGAATTTGAACATAAACCAGATGATTTAATGAGAATGGCTGAATGGATGGATGCAAAAACATTAGAATTAATAACGCCAGCATTATTGAAACCCCATCCAAATACTTATACATATTCGAAACGTTTAGCTGAAATTTTGGTTCGTGATCAATATCCAAAAATGCCAGTTGTTATAACACGTCCTAGTATTGGTAAGTCGATATATTTCATTTTAATCAAATTATTTTTTATATTTTAATTTTTGATTTTTTTAAAAAAAAAAAAAAAAATTGTATATATTTGTTGTACATAAAATGTGTTTATTAAAAAAATAAACATTTATTTTGCATGATATATACACATAATATAAATTAGTTCAGTTAGAAGGTTCATTTGCATGAAAAATATATAAAAAAAAAATACCAAACCACAATTTCAGACTATATACAAATTGATGTTAAATTGATGAAAACTAATTAATTTTCTTTAAAATATATTAGAAATTGCACATTATAAAAACAGGTGAAAAAATCTTATTTTGTGATGATATGATAGTATAAGATATTCAGAAAAATTGAAAAAAAAAAAAAAAAAATGCTATAATTTATTTCCTTTCCTTTAAAATGTAATTTATTTACATTGATTTTTATATAAAAAATAAAATTACATAATATCATATATAAAAACTCATATACCGTATTGAGTAGAATGATTATACAAAATATATAATGAAACATCAGTATTATTAGATAGGTATTGCCACTTTTGTTGCAGATACAAATATGTAATATTATATGTTTGTATAAATTTATTCATGCATATATGTGCATTAAAAATTTTAAAAACTTGTTATAATGCATATATACGATACACATACATACATATATGCATATGCTTGTATAATGTGTACGTTTACAAAATCTTAATATAACTTATTTTACATATTATTTTATTGGTGTTTAAAATCATGCAATCAATATTATATTTTATAAAGAACTGGTTTTCTTTTTCTTTCCATACACGTATATGAATGCATTAAAATATATGCATATATTTACTGTACCGTTACAATATTAAACATTTTATTTATATATATACACATTAATATAAAATAATTTTCATTTTTTTTTTTTTTTTTTTGTTTATTATTTATTTATTTTTCTTTTCAATTAATAGAAAATTTCACCTTTTAATTTAACTTATTACCTCTTCTATTAAATGTTATATGTACTATAAAAAAATTTTTAAATATTTTATAATAAAAAAAAAACCATTTATATTTTGAAGAAGAATTTTATTATTAAATTATTGTTCTGTATACAATAGGAAGCTTAAATGATTCACTATTGAAATAAAAGAAATGAATAAAAAATTTTATTATATGTACATTGCCATATATACATATACATATATGTATGTATATTGTACACGCAATACAACACATACGAATATGTGTTATATATGATGAAATTGGATATTTATATTTTAATTTCATTTGAAATTAAATTTTCAATTATATTATTATTATTTAGTTATGTTTTTCTTTTTAAACGCTAAATTAAATTTTTATTACCGTAAATATAAACACATGAATATGAGGGATGATAAAAACGTTTACTATTTCGAAAAAAAAAAAAAAAAAAAAAATATTAAGAAAAATGCATTGCATGTTTGTGCAATAATTGTATTAATTGAAAGAATTAAGAAATACGTACATACATACATATAATTTTGATCAATTTATAAAATATATTTCATCTACAATGAAATATTAATATTATAAAATACGTATGTACGGTAATGTAATTAGATTGATAAACTAAATTATTATTATCTTTTAATCTCGTTAAATATATAAATTCAAATTATACAATATAAATAGTTTTTTTACATTTTTCGAAATGTTAGGTATAAAAAAAAATTTTTTTTTTTTTTTTTTAATGTATTATACATGTATTGTACATAACTTTTGGAACGGTGAATAAATATTGAGGACGATATTTTTTTATTTTTATTTTATGTCTCTGTGCACAATATATACATATATATGACAACAATACATACAGATTTTATATATACATAAATATTTATAAATTAATGATGTTTAACTAGTTAGTTAACTTTGTCAGATGGATATTGTGCAATTTATTAATTATTATTATAAACATAATAATTTCTAGTTACCAAAAGTAAATATATAAAAAAATGTAAATGTACTAATGCGAATATATCATTGTATTACAATTTACAAATTTTTATTATTTTATGTACAATTTATCAAACATAAAATATAACGTATACATTGCATATGAATGCAATTGTACGAAAATCAAGTAAATTTAAATTTTATACATACATACTCGTACATTGTATGTTTGGTTGATTAGATTTAGTATCTTTTTTATTGTAATTTTTCTGAAAATGATATACAATCTCATATATATGTATGTACATACAATAAAAATTGATATAGTAGTAAATAGTAAATATTAAAGAAAGTTTTATAATCAAGTGTAATAAATATACATGTAATTAATTAAAGGTTATACATTGCATATCAGGTATTTAAAAAAAAATTATCTATTAAATGTACAAACTATTTTTATATAAGTTACCTACATATGTATGTATGTATGTGTGTTAGTAAAAAGTAGAAAACTTTAAATTTTTATATATTTTCTATTAAACATGATCTCTACATAGTTTGGTATTTATTTGTCTGTTTTATAGTAATTCTTATATTGTATTCATACATTTTTATACATTGGCTACATTGTTGTAAAAGAGAAATGTTAAATTAATTTCTTTTTTTTTTTTTTTTTTTATTTGAAAATTATGATACCTTTAAATAATTATTAATGTAACCAAGATAATACGTAAACTTGGTATATAAGTATTACACGAATGTGTCATTGTAATACAAAAGATTGTAAGACTTTTGGCCGTTGTGTTTTCTTTTTAACATTTTTTTATGTCTACATAGTACACTTTAAGTATTTTGTACTCATTACTTACGTATAGTATACATACATAATGTGGTGTATTTTTCATTATAGGTCATGGTCGTAATTGTTATTGCTATTTTTCATTTTTTTTTTTTTTTTTTTTAATATTTACTTATAAAAATCTTGTCTTATCGAGATTCTACAATTCAAGTGAAAATGTATAAAAAGGCTCAAGTAAATTATTTTACAAAAAACATGTTTTTTTATCGTCTCAATTACATAAGCGTACGAATAAAATCTGAAATTGTGGTTTTATATTTTATTTATTAAAAAATCATTATCAATTATTATCGTTATTTTGTAATGTTTACTTGTATTTTAAATTTTTTTCTGAATTTATATTTTTCCTTATATGCTTTGGAAAACAATTTTATTTAAAGCTTTAAAATTATAATTTTTAATTTTTTTTTTTTTTTTTTAAATGTTTATACACATAGAAAGAAAAATGTTTATTTTTATTTTTGTTATAGTATATTTATGTATATAAAATGTAGAATTTGCTTTTATTATTTTTTATGTTTACATTTTGAATGCATTCTAAATATTTCTCATATACGAATGTAATATACATACATGATATGTATATAAAATATTAAATTTATAATAGTAATTTTAATTCACTTTCGTTTATTTACCACAAAATGCTCCATTAAATTGAATATTGTTAAAGTACATTATTATATTGTGTATACATTGTATTCAATATTTTGTATACAAAGTTGTGGTTTGATTCGTTATTTTTTTAAATTTGAAATTATTATCTAGTTATAAACACTTTTACAATGCTCATATTTGTGACTGTGAGTACAAGAGGGGGTAAAAAAGAAAAACAAGAAAATGTTTATTTTCTTTTTTTTTTTTTTTTTTAAATGTAAGAAAATTTTAGCATAAATTTTCCAAAATTTTATCCATTATTTTATGAGAAATTTTTAATAAAAAAATTTTTTTTTCTTTATATTTTATAAATATTATCAATTTCACTCATTTATTTTATTTTATTTTGTTATGTTTTAAAATTTACTTTTCGTTATCTGTAAAATGAATTATAAAGAAGAAAAAAAAAAGGTTATTATTAAAATTGTTCAAAAATCACAAATTTATAAATTACACATATACATAATCACATTTTTTATAATTTATTTGTTAATACACGTTACGCATCATGTACACCTTATTAGCAAATGCATATACATACATACATATATATATCAACGTAATCACATATATGTACGTTTATCATGCACACACATACACACAAAAATACATTATTGTACATTCATCTGACATAATGTGATCATTATAAAGTGCATTATTTTATTTATAAAAATTCCATTACAATGTTGTACGACTGGAAATTGTTTTTATAAAATTTTGTTTTTTTGTTTATCTCATTTTGTTAGGAGGAGATTTTTTAAAATTCTTTTAAAGACAAACAAGACTGTCTTATTTTTTTTTTGTGTATAATATTTTTCTTCTTTTACCATTAGAAAAAAAATTTTTTTTTTTTAAAAAAGCACAAAAAATGCAACAAATAAAGAAAAACAATAAAATTATTTACTTATTTTTCTAAATTAAATTTTAATGGCATTTGGTTCATGATAAATCATAAATAAAAAATTAAAAAAAAAAAAATTTTTTTTTTTTTCATTTTATTTTCATTAAATTATCTTTGAATTTTCTTTTTTTATAATTAATAAAGAAAAAAACAATACGTATATTAATTTTCGTATACTTACAGGTATAATAAATAAAAATATCTTTTTATTACATTCGCATAAAATATTCTTCTTTTTTTGTGTCATTTTTACCTTTGTTTCTTCTTCGTTTTTTCTGTTATCTTTATAAAATATAATTTTATATTACAACAAAAGTCTAAAAGATATATACTTACTGTGATTTTAAATATTGCAATATATGCAAAATCTAATTACAATTTTATTTAATTTTGTTGTTCAAATTAAATTTATTTTCAACGTAAAATATTTTTTCTTAATCATTTTTAAATATCTAACTTGAATATTTTTAATGACAAAAAGTTATTACACAATTGATGTTAAAAAAAAAAAAAAAATTAAGTCGTTTTTGTTTTTTTTGCATTTAAAATGAAAATAGTGTTTATTATACGTTAGGCTTTTTCTCGTTAACTTTTAAAATATGAAATAAATCGTTAAAATATTTACGTTATTTTCATATTAATGTTGTTCATACATGAATTCGAAAATTTTTTATTTATTTCCATTTTGTATATTTTTTCTTATTCAATTCGATTTATATTGTAATTGTTTTGCTGTTAAATAAATCCCATAAATACCATAAAAAAAATTATTCGATAAGAATGCGTACATAAATTTATTTAAATTCGAAATGTAAATATTTTTGAAAATTTTAAGTTTCACCTGCTGCATATGAGCCTCTTCCTGGTTGGGTTGATAATTTAAATGGTCCAACCGGTCTTATGGCTGGAGCTGGTAAAGGTGTTATACGATCAATGTTAATTGATAATCGTCATAAATCCGAAGTGATTCCTGTTGATTATGCAATCAATGGTTTAATTGCAATCGCATACGAAACTTCAACAGCTAAAGAGAAGTAATTAAAAAATACTACATACATTCAAAACAAAAAAAAAAAAAAAAAAAATTATTGCACAAAGAAATTCTTCCTTAATTTTATTTTTATTTTTTGTTAATTTATAAAAGAAAAAAATATTCGTTTGATTTCAATTTTCAACGTAAATTTTCTATGAGTAGAAGTTAGATGTAGTTTTTGTTCAAAAATAATTAAAACAATTTAATGTTTATTGTTGTGTTCATAAAATTATTTTATTTATCTTAATGTGTGCATAGGCCACCAGAAGTTCCTGTATATAATGTAACATGCGCTGATCATAAAAAAGTTCCTTGGGGTAAAGTAATTGAATTAAGTAAAAAAGTTGGCTATCAATATCCAGTACAAATTGGTTTATGGTATCCAGATGGTTGTATAACAACAAATCGTTTACATCATACTATTAATGTTATCCTATTTCATTATCTTCCGGCATATTTTATTGATTTTATATTATTACTGTCTGGTCAAAAACGATTGTAAGTCCTTTATATTGATTTTTTGTTGTCTTTTTCATTATATAATGTTCAAATACTTGAAAAAAAAAAAAAAAAAAAATACAAATAAATAAATAAAATTATTTTCATATGTGTGGATATGATGATACCATAGTATGGTACGTCTACAAAACCGAATTTCAGTTGGCCTTGGTGTTTTACAATTTTTCTCACTCAGAGCATGGAATTTTAAATCAGATAGATTTGCTGCAGTTTGGCAAAATTTAACTGATAAAGATAAAGAAATGTAAGCATATATGACATTTTTTTATTTTTATTATTCTAAAAAACCAATAATTTCAATTCATTCAAAAATACATTTTTTCGTATTCATTTATACACAATACATGTAATTATAAAAATATGTATCTGAAAAAAATTGTACGGATTCTACTATAAAATATTTAAAAAAAACAAAAAAAAAACTATATAAAAATGTTACAGATTTAATATGAATATGTATGTTGAAGAAAGTGATGAAGAATATATGAAAGTATGTTTACTTGGAGGTCGAGAATATTTACTTAAGGAACCATTGGATACATTACCAAAAGCAAGACGTCAATTATGGATGTAAGAAAATAAAATTTTTTTAAATAGTTTTTCCACTGAAATCTGAATGAATGAAAAATTAAAAAAAAATTTTTTTTGTATACCCGATTTTGTTTTGTTTTGTTTATTTTGTATAGTGCATACATCATTGATCGTTTATGTAAAGTGATTGCTATTGCACTTATCGCATATTGGATATTTAATGCAACTGGTATTTTAAGTAATCTACTTGGAATTTTTGGTTATAGACAGGTTCCACATAATGTTTGATTTTGTATTTTTGTTTTTGTTTTTTAATTTTTTGTTCCAAATAATAATCAAAATTAAGTTTAAGTTAATAACAAAATTTTTAGATAATTTTATATCAAAATGAATTTTATAACTATTTTTGTTTACTTTTTTTTGGTGCATGCAGCATTTATTAATACTCGTAATTTATTTAATTTTTTATATTTGTATTATTATGTATAATATAATATTTAATAATTTAATAATTTAATTTATTTAATGTTTTTCGTATTTTTTTTTTTAATTTTTATTTTTATTTCAATTACGATTTTTATTTTTAAGATTTTTATTTTCGTATTTTTTTTTTTATTTTTTTTAGTTTTTCATTTTATTTTTATTTTTGTAACTACTCGTAAAAACTAAAATTAGAATTCTGTTAAAAAATTTCGTATATTTTTTCTGTTTATTTTAAATTTTGTTAAAATTTTACTTGTGTTTTAAATAATTGGCATAAAATTTATTATTTATAAAAATTTTTATATTTTCTAAAATAAAAAAAAAAAAATGAATAAATATTATGTTGTAAGCATGAAAATTTTTCTAACAAAATATACAAGTTTTTTAATTAATATGAAAAAAAAAATTAATATTTTGTTTTTTTTTTTTAAATTTGGTTTTTTCTTTGTAACTTTAAAAAAAAAATTGTTTTGGCTTTTATTTTTTGTGGTATTTTTCTTTCTTGTGCTTGATTATGGCAAATGAAAATTGGCAAATAAATCACTGATCAAGAAAAAATAAAATCAAAAAAAAAAAAAAAAAAAAAAAAAAAAAAAAAAAAAAAACGAATCACGGCTAATGTTTTTTTTTTTGCCAATTAAAATTCAAAATTGGTTTGTGCGCTTTGTTTTTTGATTTGTTTGTTTTTGCATTGAATGCATTTTATTATTTTAATACTCGTATTATAAGAAACCGTTAGGAAAATAAACAAAACTAACCAAATTTACACACACACACACACACACACACAATTTAGTATAGTAATTTTTGTATTTGTTTTGATTTATTTTATGTATGATATTCCGCAATACATCAATGAAATTATAACTTTGATAATTTGTTGGCCTTCCAAATGTCTTTTCTGTATTTTCTTTTTTTTTTCTGTTTCTGTTTCGATGAAAAAAAAATATATATATGAATAATTTTTTGTGTTTAGTTTTAAGTTTAAATTTAAATTATGGTTAGCTTGATTTTGTTTTAAAAGTTCAAGTTCAAGTTTATTGAATTATGTACAATTACGTGTAAAATATCCGCAAAATATTTTATTGATTTAAAATTAATGATGCAAAAAATGTTTTAATGAACGTAGACTAACATGTGTATATTTGACAAAATTTTATCGTTAAGGATCTTTATAATGTCCTTGACCCATTTACATAAATACATATTGATTATTGTTATTATATTGAAGAAATCTGAAAAAAAAATATATATATATATGTATATATATAATGTCAAAATTTAATATTTAAAATATAAAACGTTATTTTGAAATTTTAACATAATAAAAAGACCAGTAATTAAATATAACGTAACAGAGTTTAGAAAGAAAATTAATTTCCTTTGTTGTATGGGTTTTATGTCCCTCAATTTTTTCTTCTCTTTATCTTCAAATAAGAAAAAATATGTGTATAAATAAAATTAAAAGTTAAAATTATCATAATCAACTGAATAATAATAATAATAATTATTATTATTTTTTTTTAATTTCAAATAAGCATCTTATTTCCTTTTGTGAATGATTTTTAAATATTTCATATTGAAAAAATTGAAAAAATTTACAATTTAGATTTTATAAATTTGACTTTTAAGGTTTGAAATGAATTAAAAAAAAAAAAAAAAAATTTGTGCTGTAGATACATATGTCAAGGTTTTTTTTTGGCGGTAAATAAAAGTAATTAAACCTTTTTTCATCATTTAAGGAATTTTTTGTTATTTTCATTGTTTTCTTCCTTTTTATTCGTTTATGGTACAAAAATGTTTTTTGATTGAAAATTAAGTTTTCCTTTTTTTTTTGTTTTATTCTCTTTGGATTGTAATTAAAATCATATTCAGGAAATTAAAACAATGTGTAATAACTTGCAGTCATTTTTTTAATTTTAAAATTAAAATTAAAATTCATTTAAATAAATATCATGAAAATTTCTATCATTTTCAAGTTCATTTCATTATTTTATATCATATTATACCTTTTACACTTTCATGTTTACGCATAAAAAAAAAAATTTTTTTTTATTTCTCTATTTTCTTTTATACATACTCGTATATATGAATCATTTACATTTTATCTACGTATAATAATGATTTATATTGAAAAATATTGAATAAAAATTGCATTTCGATATCATGAAAATTTATTAATGTTGTCTTGAAAGTAATTTTTTTTTTTTTAATACGGAATTTAATTTAAATAAAAATGTTTACTTAAAAATTCAAAAATTATTTATGCAATGTAAAAATGTATATTCATATAAAAATAATATATGTATGTACGCATATATAGTGACACCATCTGCATTTGAACCCGTTGAAGGATGGGTTGATAATTTAAATGGTCCAACTGGTCTTATGGTTGGTGCAGCTAAAGGTGTTATACGTTCAATGTTAATTGATGATCGTTATAAATCTGAAATAATTCCTGTTGATTATGCAATTAATGGATTAATTACAATTGCATATCAGACAGCAACAGCTGCAGAAAAGTATGTTAATTATATCATTTTTGTTGTTGTTGTAGTTTTTTTTGTTTTTTCGTCTTCAATTTTTTGATTATTTTGAATTTCAACCAAAAAAAAAAAAAAAACAAAATTAAATTTATTTTCCTATTTCATATAATCGATTATAATTGATTGAATCAAAATATATATAATAGACCAAATGAAATACCAGTTTTTAATATAACTGTTGCTGAACATAAAAAAGTCCCATGGAAAGTGGCTATTGAATATAGTAAAAAATTGGGTTATCAATATCCAGCTGAAATTGGTTTATGGTATCCAGATGGTTGTGTAACAACAAATCGTCTACATCATAACATTAATGTTATTCTATTCCATTGGATACCAGCAATATTTATTGATTTTCTAATGATTTTATTGGGCCAAAAAAGATTGTGAGTATATTATTACATGCAATAAATTCATATTGGTACAGTTTTTTTTATCATATATAGTATATGTAAATAAAAACAGATGATAATTTCAAAATTTAAACTTTATAAAAATTGATGAAAATTTTTATTTATCATCATATTAGTTTTTTTTTTTTTTTTTTTTTGTAAAAATATTGTAGTTTATTTTGATGTTTATATAAATCTGTTTTTGTTTTATAATTTAATACGATTATACCGTATATGTTTGATAAATTAATCGTTTAAAAATTCATTTAAAAATATATTGTCCGTTCGTTTGTACAATACGATTAAAGAAAATTAAGTACAATGAAAAAACGAAAAATAAAATAAATTTACAGCATGATACGTATACAAAAACGAATTTCAATTGGTCTTGAAGTTTTACAATTTTTCACAATGCGTGGATGGTATTTTAATTCCGATAATTATGTGGCAGTATGGAAAAATTTAACGGATAAGGATAAGAAAATGTAAGCAAATCAAAAAAAAAAAAAAAAAAAAAAAAAAAAAAAAAAAAAAAAAATGATTTATCTAAAATATTTGTACATAACATACATTATATAATATATGTCCATATAAAGAAAAATGTTACGTATAGTGTATGATGCTCGTATATACATATCAACATAATGTTATGTGTAATTATTGTAGATTTAATCAAAATATGGATACTGAACATACAAATGAAGAATATATGTTAAGATGTTTAATTGGAGGACGACAATACATATTAAAGGAACCATTGGAAACATTACCAAAAGCACGTCGACAATTAGCAATGTACGTTTAAAAAGACACAGTATATTATATACATAGATAAACTATCATTATTATCATTAATATACAATTAAGTTCTTTCATTCTTTTTTCTCTCTCTTCTTAACAATACATTATTTGTTTTTTTTTTTTTTTGTTTTTTTCATTTCATTATTCTTTTATTTTTATTTTTTCATTGTAGAGCATATGTTATTGATCGCTTTTGCAAATTTGTAATTGTCAGCTACATATTATATTTTCTTCTAAAAATAACCGGCCTACTAGATTTTACATTAAAATCTTTTGGTTATAATGAAGTTAAATACTATTGAAGATAATTTTTTTTTTTTTTTTTTTACAAATTGAAAATTATACATCTAATACATGTATGAAGAAAAAAATGTAAAATAATTTAATTTGAAAATGATTACAAGCAATACAAAAAGAGGCATATATATTACTATATTATATAAAATGTATATACAATAGTGAGATATAACATGTATACACGTACACGATATTATTTACATCATATTTCTACATACTACATTCAGTTACATAGAATGAATAATTATTTTAAAACATATAATACACATAATAATAATTATCATGCCTACATTATATACAATATATATACATATATATATGTACATTATCATGAATTTCATCTATGGCGATTAAATAAAATAAATAATTAATAATACAAAGGGATACAAGGTTTCTTTTGAGGATATACATATGTACGTTACACATAATAATGGAATTGAGTATATGTATAATAAAATATAAAAGAATCTTTAATATAAATGAATAAAAATAAGAAAAAACAAAAAATAATAATAATAATTTGAAATAAAATATATTAGAGATTTATTTTGATTGAAGAATATATTACACTTTTTATGTAAATTTTTCTTGTTTTTATTGATATGTATAATGTTTATAAAATTATTTTACACAAATTTAAAACAAATTCAATTATTTGTTTTCCTTTATTTATTTATATTTCTTTTTTGAATTTTGTCTTGAGGAACAATGTTAAAAATTCATATATTATATCGATACAATATTTAAACATAATTAATATTCTATATAAACGGGATTTACATTTTTATTTTTATATCAATTGTAATATTTTACAATTTTTTATATTAGTAATGTACATTATTTTTTGTTTTGTTCACGAACTCGTTTTTATCTTTCTTTATATAATACATGTAGTTTATTAGTTTTTTTTTTTTCTTATTTTTTTTTTTTTTTTAAAGTTTTTGTTTAGTTATTTAAGCTTAGATTTATTATTATTTACATTACATATGTTGCACAATTAAAATAAATAAATTTTTAATAGAATACAAGTATCTATATAAATAGATAATTGATTAGATAACATTCATTTAATACAATATACATATAAAATATAAATTAACATTACATATTACGTATAATAACAGAAATAATATGTAAATAAATAAATTTTTTTCATTTTGCTGTTTTCTTATTTTTTTTTTTTTTCTTATTTAATTTTATATTTTACCATATAAATACATGATAATATTCATCATATAGATGTTCATTTCCTATAGATATTTCGTTTTTTTTTGTTTTATTTTTATTTACAGCACCTGTAATCTTGTATTTTATATATTTTTATTTTCATTTATTTATTTGTTTTTTGTACAATACCATATAAATAATTTTCATATACCATAATTCATATAAATATACTTAATATGACATCATTTACCATTCATACATGACTTACGCAGATATGTACATACTAAATAAAGGAGAAAAAAAAAACCTTGATAAAGAATAATAACAAAAAAGGAAAAAAAATTTTGAATATAAGGAAAATTTTAATTTTGATTAAGCAACTTCTGTTAGATGGAATTCATTAGACAGATACATATGTATACCTACATACATACATACAGAATTGTATACATGAGTGTATGAAAAAATTTTTTAAATTTTCAATTGTTTTGTATTTAATCGTATTTCTTGAAATTCAATTGTCGTACAATGATAAAGTGTTTGTATGGAATTTAAGGAGTCTTAGAGAATATTTTTACTTCTCAAATTTTTGTCGTTATTTAATTTTTATGGTTTTTGTTAATAAATCAAAAAGTCTGCTTTTAAAATGATTTTCTATCTATCCATTGTCACCTTGTATTTATTTGAAAATTTCTTTTTAAATTCTACAGTTTGTTAAAACAATTAAGATAATCTTATTAATTTAAATAAAATAAAAGTAAAATAAAAAATAAGCAATTTTCTTTTAATTTTGATGATATATATATTGGAATTTTGAAATTCGTTCTATTCAAATTCTTATATATGGTATAAAGCAAATTCATTATGTTGACAAAGAATGCATTCAAAAATATTCGGATTTATTTATTATTTATTTTATGTCTTGTGCATGTGTATGTTATGCTTTTTTCGTTTGTAGAAGAAGCATTTAAATTTATGTCCGTTAGCAAAATAATTAGATACATTATATTATATTCTGTGTTTTTCATGATGAAATTTATAATGTACTTTTCGATTTTATTTTATTTTTTTTTTCGTCCATCTTATCTATTAATAATTACATATAAGAATTTTCTTAAAATAAAAATTTACATTATTTACTTAATTTATATAAATATGTAATTTTTATTGCATGATTTTGGCTTTTATAAAAATATACACGTATGTAAATTTTATTATGTAGAATTAAATAAAAGCTGGTAAACGTATATGTATATGTTAGCTTAATATTTTATAATATGCGAATGTTTATTTATTTTTTAATCAATGCATTTAACTAACTAAAGCATGATTAAAATGAAGTATTTTATATCGTTTTTTTTTATTGTGTGTATGTTGTAGTATAATAACATATACATAATATGTGTTATGAAAAATTTGTCAAATTCAAAAAAAAATGTGTCTTGCTGGTTGTATTGCAAGTTACGTTTTTGTTTTTGTTATGTTATGTTATAATGTGCATCTAAATAGATAGAAAAATACGCTAATAATAATATTCTAATGCAATCATATAATAATTAATAATAATAATTAAAGTAACAGCAAAATATAAGTAATAATATATAGTAATTATTTAATTAATAAAGTATAGTATTTTTAAAATGTTTTTTGCAAAGAATATAAAATTGCTTGCAATTTATTTTTATGTTGTATATTTGGTAGTATACATACATACATAAGTACGTATGTACATATGCAATTTTACAATACTTATGATAATTAATTATTGTAAGTTAGTTGGTGTTGTTATTAAATTTTTCATTTAATTATTTTTTTTAAGTGGTTTTTATATCATAATTTTTTTTTAGTGTTATGAGATCAAAGTAAACTGTAATGTGGAATAATTAAAAAAAAAAAAAAAATTTATATACATATATTTTTTCAGTAAATTTAAATTTATATAGAAAATTTTTAAAATTTAAAAAAAAAAAAAAAAAAAAAAAAAAAACAAATTGCACGCACACACATTCATTCACTATGGAATGCAATTTCTTTAATTTATTTTATATGTATTTGTGTACTTTAAAATCATTACAAGTAATAATCATCAATCAATAAAAACAAAATAATAAAATAATAATAATAATTATAAAAATTATGGTTATCTATAAAGGCATCTTTAATTGTGTAATATTGTGGGATATTATTATTGTATGTATGTTACAAAAATTGTTTTTTGCACGTGGTTAAATAATTATATATACTTACTACATAATATGTATGCATTTCACACATCGAGACAACAATATATTGTATGTGGTACAAGAAGCAAAAAAAAAAAAACAAAACAAAAACGCAAATAATAAATCTTAATAATTATCTTAAAATGGAAAAAATTTAAATCAATATGCATGTTTAATACTTTATAATAAATATGTTATGCTGATTCATATGCGATTTGTTTAGATAACACATTATAATGCATTCAAATATTTATTTTGATATAATGTAATATTAAGTAAAATATGGAGCTTAAAAGTATTTACATAAATTGTTGATATGCAATTTTAGAATAATTACAAATTAAGAATAAAAAAAAAAGTATTCAAAACAAATAATTTTCATCAATGCAATATACAAAAAAAAAAAAAAAAATAATAACAATGAATTAAAAAAAAAAAAAAGTAATTAATTGGCATAATAAATAACAAGCATGATGTATGCGGCATAATCACATCACGTTAAACAAAAATTAAGAATAATAGGTATAATAAAAATTTGGCATTTTATTTTATTTTTTGTTTTAAATTTGTTTTATTTTTTACAAAATTCAAATGCATGCACATAAGATACAAAATAAAAAAAGATGTTATTCTATGCCAAAACAAAAAAAAAACATTTAAATAAATTTACAGTATCACCTGCTGCAAATGAACCAGTTGTTGGTTGGGTTGATAATTTAAATGGTCCAACTGGTCTTATGGCTGGAGCCGGTAAAGGTGTTATACGTTCAATGTTAATAGATGATCGTTATAAATCTGAAATAATTCCTGTTGATTATGCAATTAATGGTTTAATTACAATTGCATATCAAACGGCAACAGCTAAAGCGAAGTGAGTTTATTCATTCTTCAATGCATTTATTATACACATGAGAATTATACATTTGGAATTACAATGAAATCATCATTTTAATATAAAACAAAAAACTATTAATAATAATAATAATAATATGTAATAATAATCATAAGATAATTAATTATATGTTATGGTATCGAAACATATATGAAAATTTATATTTGAAAAATTCTATAAAATTATATACATATATTAAATATGATAATTTTATAGGCCACCAAATGTACCAGTTTATAATATAACAATGGCTGAACATAGAAAAGTCCAATGGAAAACTGCAATTGATTTAAGCCGTAGACTTGGCTATGAATATCCAACTGAAATTGGTTTATGGTATCCTGATGGTACAACAACAACAAATTGGTTACATCATAAAATCAATGTTATTTTATTCCATTGGCTGCCAGCATATTTAATTGATTTTCTTATGTTGATACTTGGTCAAAAGAGATTGTAAGTCAGAGATTTTGTTTTTGTTTTTTTTTTTGAAATTCTCTTTTTATGGAAAATATCATCAATAAATTTTTGTTTTTTCTTTTTGCAAAAATTATATTCGTATACATATACGTACTTGCGTTATTCTAAATAAAGTATGGTACGAATACAAACACGTGTTTCAATCGGTTTAGATTGTTTACAATTTTTTACAATGCGCCCATGGACATTCGATTCAGAAAAATATGAAGCAGTATGGAAAAATTTATCTGAAGAAGATAAAAAAATGTAAGATTATGTTTATTATTATTATTTGAAAAATAAAAAAATAAAAACAAACAACGAAAATTAGATCGACACTAAAAAAAAAAAAAAAATTGAAAATTATTTTTCTTTTCATTAAACATACTTGTATATGCGATATTGATACATATTTGCGATAATAATTTGATCCTTATGATAGATTCAATCAAGATATGTATACGGATTTAACAACAGAACAATACATGTTAAATTCATTATTGGGTGGTCGTCAATATATTTTAAAAGAGGATCCATCAACAATTCCAAAAGCAAGAAAACAACTTTGGGTGTAAGATAAATTATATGAATATAAATTATTAATAATTAATTTTTGAAATAGACATTATTATCTGTTATTATTTTATTTCCTTCTGTTATAGTATAATTTGTTTTTCTTTTCTTTTTTTTTCTTTTTTTATTGTTTTATCTATAGAGCATATTTTGTTGATCGTATATGCAAAATATTAATTATTGGTTATCTATTTTATCTATTATTAAAAGTAACTGGACTATGGAAAATTATAAACGAAATAACTGCGAAAAATTAAAAATGAAATACCAGAAAAAACAGCAATTACTGATAAAATTGAAAAAAAAAATAAGAAATTGAAATATACATATATATAAGTATATATTAAACTGGCTTAATGTTCTTATTTCTTTTGTCTCTATAGTAATAATTTTTAAATTGAATGTAAATACATATATACGTTACATTATATGTATTACATTCTCCGTCATATATTTCTATGTATCTATTTTGTTTTTCAATATATTAAGTGGAAATAAATTTTATTATTGTACAGGATATTTATATACATTTTTGTTTCAGTCAATTATAATTTTTGTAAAAATGTATATTATATTTTTGTTTTAAGTGTTTTATTACAATGTACCTATACTAACTGCTTTTATATGTTTTGTTTTTTTTTGTTTTCTTGTAATTAAATATATTATATATGCCTATTACAATAAAAAAAAAAGAATTTATGTATTTTTAATTTTTTATGTGTTTACACTTCTTCTCATTAAAATTCATTCAATAAAAAAATTAAAGAAATCATATTCTGTGTATTCGTTAATTTGAAAAAAAAAATTATCTGCAATTTAAAATCTGATTATATTCAAAAAAAAAAAAAAAAAAAGTTGAAAAAATTGTTTAACAAGAAGGGGAAAATATTGTTTTGTCTATTCGTTGCTCCTATTCACACTGGCTTACATATGTATATGCAGTTTTGAATGGGTTCATCATACATACGAAAATGTTTACGTAATTTTGAATACAGGTATTATGACATCATAGTACAGGTGTTATCACATCCTTCTTAATACCTTTACAACTGCTTTGTTTTTTTTACAAATGTAAAGTGCTCTTTAATGACCTTGACCTACTCTATTTTCAATTTTTTTCCTTTCACACACAAAAAAAAAAACAAAATCAAAAGAAGGAAAAACAAAACCCAAATTGAAGTTGAAAGAAAAAATGATCTTCCGTTTTTTGTTTTATACCTTTTAATCGATACTTGTATAAAAACTAAAAAGTCAATGACCAAAAAATATTGAAATAAAATTTAACTTTCACTTAAATTTCATGCATGATTAAATTATTTATTTTATTTTCGTATTACCAAATAGATATGTACATGTATATATATGCTAGTAAATGTGCGTTATACATTCATGTATGAACATTAATTATACATTTAACATGTAATTGATCTCATGTTGATAAATTGTTGTTTTTCAAAATAACTGTTTTCAATATAAATGTGTGGACATATATGTACATATAAATATATCTCAGTATGTATCCCATTTATTTATATTGTGTGTTTTTGTTTCTTCTTTTTAATACAATACATGTATGTACATATTATAATGTATTTTTGATCATTAAATTGTTTTATTTAATTCATTGATTATAAATTTTAATGTGTGTATATTCAATTTGAAACAGTGAAAAAACATGACTGTGTTCAAACAAATAAATACTGTTAAATAATAATTGATTAGTTAACATAATATCGGTGGAAAAACAGTTAAAGAGTTAAAAGGTAAAAAAAAAAAAAAATACCAAAAATAGGTGCACTACCAGTATGTGTTTCTAAATACCTAATAAATGAATGTTTGAATGATTTTAAATGTTGGCTTCTATAGCGTTCATGTATTACGAAAAAAAAAAAATAATAATAATAATAATAATGATAGTATGGTAACCTATCGTGATCAAAGTAATTTCACTAATTTTTTTTTTTAATTTTTTGTTTTTAAATTATATATATTGCATTTTGGTTATTTTCCATTGAAGTTCATTACACTTTTTTGCGTTTATGTAGATAATAGAAATATGTTGTATAATTAACCTTTAAATAAATAGAAAAAAAAAAAACTTCGAAATAGAGATTTTTGTTTTATATTTAAAAAAAAAAAATTCCTTGAAAAACTAAATTCAAATTGTATATATACGTACATGTATGCGTGTACTACAGTAATGCATAAAAAAAGGTAAAATAAAAAATTTGATTTGCTAATAAAAAGAAATAACGATATTTTTAAAATTTAATTGTTATTTTTTTTTTCAATTATTTTGGATATGTTTTTTTTTTTTTTTTGTTTTTGCTAAAATAATTAAAATTTCATGTGTACATAGACATTATGAAATAAAAACTCTGATATTGTATAACACAATATTGCATAGTTTAATTACATATAAATACATATTATATCATGACATATTTTATATTAATTCGAAAATGAATTGAAATTTTGTATTATTTTATAAAATGTATAGTATTGTGTACTATATGTACATATTTACGTTAATAAATTTCATTTAAATGTGATTACATACATGATTTATTTGTATCTATTAATTATTTTGTAATATATTTTTCTTTCATTATCATTTTTTATAGTTTGTCCTGCATTAAAGGAACCTTTACCTGGATGGGTTGATAATTTAAATGGTCCAACTGGAGTCATGATTGGTGCTGCTAAAGGTGTTATACGTTCAATGCTATGTGATGGTAATTGTAAATCAGAAGTTATACCAGTCGATTTTGCTATTAATGCATTAATTACGATTGCATATCAGACAGCAACTACTGTTAAAAAGTAAATATACAAATATATTGTAAATATAGAAACTGTAATTAAGGATACCGTTTATGGTGATTGAAAATTAAATTTTTTTGTTTTCTTATTTATTAGTTATATTAATAATAACACGCTCATTATGAACTATACTCTGTCTATTAATTCGATGTAGTTAAGACCTTATGGAAATGGCATAAAGTAGTACCACTAATATCAACATATGTATGTACATGTATCTATTATATTGATATTAAAAAATTCATCTCGTGTTATATGATAACTTTATATATTGTGGTAACACAATGAGAGATGATCTTATTAGAAATTATGAGTGAAGAAAAAAGACATGTATATTTTCATAAGACGTTAACTGCACCAAATTAGTAAACTGAGTATAGATTTTGTCATTTCTTTCAATAAACGGTTTTTACTGTATATTCAAAATAATGTTTCCATGAGGTAAAAATTGTATTCAGTTTACATTTTTGAACAATTTTTTATAGGCCAGAACAAATTCCTGTTTTTAATATAACTGCACCAGAACATCGAAAAGTTAGCTGGAAAGAAATTATGGACTTAGGTAAAGCAATTGGTTATGAATATCCATTTGAAGCTGGCCTATGGTATCCAGATGGTAATATAACAACAAATAAAATTTATCATATGATGAATCTTATACTATTCATGTGGTTACCAGCATATTTAATTGATTTCTTATTATTATTAGCTGGACAAAAAAGATTGTAAGTAAACGATTTTTGTTTTATTTGTTTTGTTTTTGATAAGAAAATATAATTATTCATTCATTTATTTCTCTTGTAAATGTATAAAGTATGATAAGAGTTCAAAATAGAATTGCGACTGGCTTAGAAGTATTACAATTTTTCACAATGCGTAATTGGGATTTTAAATCATCAAATTATGAAGAAGTATGGAAAAAATTAAATCCTGAAGATCAAAAAATGTAAATTACAAAAATTAATAAAAAATAAAATACAAATGGAAAAATTGTATATGATCAATAATTTTGTTTTTTTTTTTTTTTTTTGAATTTTTTCTTTAGATTTAATATGAATGTAGATTGCATTGATGACACCGAATATATGAAAATCGGAGTATTGGGTGGACGTCAATATATTATGAAGGAACCCTTGTCAACAATTCCAAAAGCTAGAAAACAATTAATGGCGTATGATATTAACAAGATAAATTTTCTTTCGTTTCTTTTAATAATGTAATTTGTTTTTTTTTTTTAGACTTTATATTCTTGATCGTGTTTGTAAAACAGTCATAATTGGTTTGTTCTTTTATTGGATTCTAAAAAAAACTGGAATGCTATCTATTATATTAGGAGCGATTGGTTATGAGATAATTACTGCTTAATATAAGAAGTCAGAAAGAATAATTTTTTTTTTTTTTTTGTTTCTCTATAATACTCCATTATATAATTGTTTTTAAGTATGTGTGTACGTGTGTTTCATTCCAAAGCATTTTGTTTTTGTATTCAGTTTTTTTTTTTTTTTTTGACTTTGTTATGTTAAATATTTCTTAATTAAGTTTTTGGTATATAGGTTTTTTTGTTGTTTTTTTTTTTTTTTTTAATTTTTTAAATTAGAAAAGGTGTTTAATTTATTTGTATACATTTTACATTTTAATTTCATGTTTTTATAGAGTGTGCGTATCAAAAAAAAAAAAAAAATTATTAATTAATTAACTAATTTGTGTGCGTCATTTTCAAATTTATAAAAAAAAAAAAATTTATTTTTTGATATGTTTTTTTATAATTTACTTCAATTTTTTCATAATTTTTATGTACAAAAGAGAATAGAGAAATTTTTATTTTATTATTAAATTATATAATTGTTTCTAACGAAATATTTTAAATTCAAAATTTATTAATACATCGGTTTATATGGATTATATTGATAATGCTAATAAAAATAATTTTTTTTTTTTCATTTTTGTGAGTCATTTGTAGCTGTAAGATAATGACGAATATTTTTTGTAATATTTTTTTTTTCTATAATTATAATAATTTTACCTTTAATTTCGTATATGTTACGTATAATCCTTGACTTTTTTAAAATTTTTTTTTTTTTTAAATTGATGATTTATAAATTCTATTAAGTTATATAATTTTTATAATACAATAATTAGAAAATGCTAAAGATAAAAAAAAAAAAAACAAACAAAAATATTTATAAACATATTTTGATAACAATAAAAATAATTTCTTAAAAAGAAAAAAAAAAAAAAAAACTGAGTTTTTCTCATCTAATTATAGTTTTATTTATTTTTAATTCAAATTTTATTTTTCTAAAAAATTATTTATGTTTAAGTGTTTATATATTATCAGATATTATGTAAAGTCCTGATGAATTTCTAAAAAAAAAAAATTTTTTTTGTAATGTAGTATGAAAATATTATTCTTCTGTATACATCATCATTAGAAAGAAAATGGAATAAGACCAGCTTAAAACTCAGCCATTGATGAAAACAAAAAAACGTATATGTACATCATTATCATCACAACAAAATTTCATGTTTTTTTTATATTTTCGTATTATTACATTACATACAGAATGTTCAGTGTCATTAAACATTGTATTAACAACTTGTTGAACTTGACGTAAAAGAATAAACGAAAACATATTGTACACTTTGTATACATAAAAGTTCATGTATGTAAAAGTAAATAGATTTCTATATGTTAAAGAAAAACTATAGAAAGTACCTTGGATAAAAGTAATTTCAGTTACATGTGTAAAAATATATCTTGATTTGTTTTTTTTTTTTTTTTTTTTTTTTGTTGTATTCAAATGTGTATTTTCTAATTAATTATATTAGAAATAAATAAATGAATATACTCGTGTGATTTAACACTTAATTTAATTATGCAAATATTTATTTGAACATGAACTTTGAACATACTATATGAATGAGTATGAATATAATTAACCAAGTACATACATACGATCAAATATAGAAAGTTTTTTATTGATTTCTTTCAATATATAATATACCTACATGAATTTTCATTTAAGACGTTTTCTATACTCTGTCCACTAATATTATGCACTTAAAGGTCTTGTGGGAGTACATATGTTTTTTTTCTTCTCTTATAATTTCAAATTATATTGTTTTACGAGCTTGGTATTACCACAATCCTCAAGGCTTTTATTATATATCAGATAAATTTTCTAAATATCAATACATAGTGATGTAAAATGGTACCACTTTAAGTAATCCCCATAAGGCCTTAACTGCATATAATTAGTGGACAAAGTGTAATACATATTTATATGCTTATTTCATACATATGGTATATATACGTGTGTTTTTGTATGATAACATTTTATTCATAGAAACATGATAATATATTTTAATAAGAATTGCAAATAGTCCCTATTATAAAATTCAAATAATAAATTTTTCAGATAATTTTTTAAAAAAATCATTTGAATATGAAAATTTTCAAATGTTCTGGATTTGAATTGAAATTTAAATAAAATTTCTAATAAAATAATAAAATAAAATATAAATTTAATTTTTCGATAAAATTTGAATTTTAATTAAAATGATGATGATTAAAAGTAAAATTCAAATTATTATTGATTTATTAAATTTTTATTATTTACAAATAATTAAACATTGATTACTTATTACATTATGAATAAATTTTTTTTTTAGTTTTTCATTTTTAAAAAGATTTTTGTTTAATTAAGTTACATTACAAGTACGTTTTTAAAGTTAACATCCGCAAAATTATTTAAATCAATAAAAAACGTAAATTATAAGTTTTCCTCTTTTTTTTTTTGAAATTTTATAACGTATTCATATTTGAACGTTTACACATGTATAGTAGAATTTTCTGGTATAAAATGTTTTTTTTTTTTTTTTAAATTTAAATTTAAATCCACAATAAATAGTTATTTAATTTAAATTTGATTGCATTTACAAGTACATAAAAAAAAACATACATATAAATATATGCATGCTTTGATGTATGTTTGCATGTACATACGTCAACATTTTAAATTTAATACAAAATAAAAATAAAAAAAAAAATATTTTTTAAAATTTTTCACTATAATCTTTAATGGGTATTTTCATTTTCTGGAAAATAAAATCAAAATATAATGAATTATTGAATAATAATTAATGAAAAATTGGTATTGTAAAATAATTAATTACAATAATAAAGATGATGATTAAGGATCACAGTGATTATGTTGATGTTCGGTCATTAGAATGATTTAGAGAAAAAACGGTCAGTATAAACTTTTAATTATTACAAAACAAAAAAAAAAAAAAAAACGATAATTCCAGTGTTATTCACACACAATTATAGAGAAAGGAAATAAGGGAAAGGGAAAATATTTTTTGTTTTTCATGTTATCTTCTGTATTCAAGTAATACTTTGTATTTTTTGTTTCTAGTGGAAAAACAACAGTTAATGTGTTTTTTTTTTTTTTATTACTATTACAACAAATTATTTGTCTTAATAAAATTTATAATTTTCATTTAAAACATGAAAAACAGTAATGGTTTAATTATTACATTGAATTTAATAAAATAAACGAATATCATAAAAATGTTTAATATCTTGGTACATTTTTTTTTTTTATATTTGTTATTAAAAATTTGAACTTGAACAGGTAATTATAATTAAACTCATTGTAAAATTCAATATTACATAAAAATATGCAAAAGTATGTAAAAAACGATAAAATTTGAGAATACTTATGTAGATATATTAATATGTATTTACAATACAACAATCATGATAATACAAATTTATGAGCACATTTTGTATATACATATGTGTGGAGTTTAAGATTGAAATTTGTCCTTTTCATAGATTAAACACATGTACATGTGTTTGTAAGTAATTAGGCTCTCAGTAGGGCACGGTATTGACTGCTAAATCAGATGGTTATAGGTTTTATGTAAGGCACAGACAAAATAAGAAGAAATCATATTTTTTATCGATTACCTCAATCCAAATATTGGCATCACTGTGTTGTCTTGTTGAAATTTGAGCGAGCTTAAATTTGAATAACTACAAGAGTTATTTGTTTTACGGGTTCAAGTGCTTGGTAATATCAATTAATTATGCTTACCCTATCAAGTCAATCTATTATTGAAATGATGTCTTTTTCTAATAAGAATTTAAGAGTTTTTAATTCACTTTAAGCATATATGATAGAATTTTTATAGAAAATCATATCATGGTACTCTGGCTTACCTCGATTTGTTTTGTCGTTAATAGTGATATACCTATACATTACATTAAAAGTAAAGGTATACCTATTTTTCATTCGAAAGCAAATGTTCAATTTTACAGGACAAATAATGACATTATTTTATATTTGTATACTTTTTTTTTAAATTATAAATTAAGGAAATCAATTAGAAAATATTTTTGCTATAGATTTTGTATGTAGATGACATACATATATGTAAATTTGTATGTACATTAAGAAGAAATTTGAATTTTTTTCTTATTCAATTTTATATTTTTATAATAATTATTCACAATTGCATATTAATAGGTAATTCATACAAATTTTAGATAAATAAATAGTTGCCTGTATGTATAAATCTAATAATATCTGAACAAGTTCATTTTTTATTTATTTTAATAAAATAATAATAACAAAACCAGTAGTAATTTAAATGATAATCATAACAAGGGTAATATAAAATCAGAAAAAATTACTAAAATTATTATAATACATAAATGGTTATGAAACGATATACTGTACAAAGTAAGTACATTATAGTAACACAATGTTCGGACTACAGAGATTCGTTACGTATGTACATGAATTTTTTTTTTTTTTTTGAGGATAGAATGTTATTTGCTTTCTATTTGAATTTTTTAAAATTCTTAACAAAATTTCAATGTTAAATGAAATTAAAAATTCTAATATAATTTTTTTTTTTCAAATTTAAAAAAATTTGAATGAAAGCTTTTTAAAGGAGATTTAAAAATTTCATGTATTGTATTTTTTTAAAATATAAGAGTACATATCTACATATATGTATGTATGTACATATGTAAATGATATTTTATTTTGAAATTGAAATTGAAATTTGAAAATACAAACAAACACTTCAAAGCATAACTACTTTCAAATGCTTTTAATTTTAAATACTTGAAAGTTTTAAGTATGTATATATACTATATACATATCTGTACATATATCTTTACACATACATATGTTAAAATGTTAAAATTGAAATGTTAAAATACTGTCATATCATGTCATAGTGTAACAAGTCAACACTTTTAATAATTGATGCTAATATATTCCACATGTGATAGAGGATATAATAAGTACATGTATTGTATATATTATGTTTACGTATTTTTATATTTCTTTTACCTGAGCTTTACTCATTTTACATACTTTAATTGTATTTTATAAAATGTAAATGAGTATAATAAACGTCATGTTCATGTACAACACATTTATACTCTATCCACTAATATTATCCACTTAAGATCTTATGGGAGTACATCTGCCTTTTTTCTTCTCTGATAATTTTTAATTCGACTATTTCACGAGCAGTCTTACCACAATCCACAAAGCTTTTATTATACATATGTATATCAGATGAATTTTTTGAAATATCAATACATAGTAATGCAAAATGGTACCACTTTAAGTAATCTCTATAAGACCTTAAATGCATAATATTAATGGACAGAGTATGAAAAAAAAAACGTTGAAAAGATGATGACGAGTGCTGAAAAATAGCGCGAATTTTGTCGAATATTATAATGATCGTTATAAGTTTAAAAATTTCATACATGAAATTGTGAATAGAATTTCTCAACTAATATGCATTTAAATGCATTTATTCCATATATCATCATGTATATACATAATATTATAATGGTACATATTTATTACATACATAAATACATCTTTTGATTTTATACATGTACACATATCATGTATGTATGTATGTATTATTTGAGAGATCAATCATTGCACATTTTCCAACTATCTGATGATCATCAATCACATCATAACGTTTATTATTATAATTGAATATATCGGAATATTTAAATGATCAGTTGAAAAGTGTTTGTAATAAACTTAAATTTACATACATACATAATTTAAAAAGAAAAACTTTTATTCATTTTTTTTTCATCTTTTCAACAAGAGGCAAAAACAAAAAAAAAAAAAAAAGATTGTCAAAATAGAAAAAGATATTGAAATAATAAGTCGCGAAATCCACTCGTCAAATATAGTTTTCAAATCTTAGTATTTTTGTTTGATTTTTTTTTTTTTTTTTTTTTAAATGTAATATTTAAAACTTACACAGTTCGTTATGATTTACGTATTCATTATATTGATTACGTTTATTTGGAAAAGGAAAAAACAATCATAATAATTATTTATGAGTGTAAAATTATTGATGTGTTGTTATTATTGTTTTTTTTTTTTACTTTTTTTTAACGCTTTTCTTAATATGTGAACGTGAGTATTTTCGTATGTATATAAGAGTAAGGACAACATTAAAAATAATTATAAATAGAAGAACGAGGAATTAATTTTAATCATTCGGAGTTTGTTATTGAAGGTTTTCATGTAACATTAAAATTTTTACATAAAAATAATTTATAAAAATTAATTAATTAAATTTCCTTTTTTTTTTTGCTTTTTTACTAAAAAAAAAAAAAAATAATTTTATCAAGAAAAAAAAAATTATTTTTTGTTCTTGTGTAATTTAACAACCGAAAGAAAAGGAAATTGCATATAACGTATTTGATTATAGGTAAAAGGAATTAAAAAGAAAAATTATTCATTGCTTTTTTTTTTTTGCTGTTACCTGAACAAACATTTTTTACAAAAATTGTGTTTTTTGTGTATGTAAATCAAAAAAAAAAAATAATAATAATTTTCGTGTAAAGTAAAATTAAATTTTGCAATTTAAAAAAAAAAAAAAAAACGGAAAATTAAAATTTTACTAAAAAGAAAATTTTAAAAAAAATTTAGAAGTGTATTCAATCAATTTTTAATAAATTTTCAAAATAATTTGGATTCGAAAAAAAAAAAACATTTAATGAATTAAGAAAAATGATGGTTTATAGAATGGTGAGTTTTTACAAAATATTGCATAAAATGTAATTAATATATAATAAATATTTAGTGAACAGAAAAAACAAAAATGTATGCCTTGCTTTTTAAAAAAAAAAAAAAAAAAAGATTTTCTTTTGATTTTATGTTTTCTACTATACCTTGTTTATTGTATTTTATCTATTTTCATAATTAAATTATGATATCGATAAATTAAACACTTTACAAATATTTTTCATATACACAAATTAAGAAATAAACAAATAAATGTTAATTAATTAGACACGGTTCTCTATATAAGATGTAATATTGTTACAATATACAAAAGAGAAAGACATAATATTTAAGAATGATTTTTAATCATTTTAATTTGTTTATAACGTTTTTAAATTTAGGACACAAATTATTACAAAAAAAAAAAAAATTTCAAATACATGTATCAAAATTACTACATATTCAAAAATAACCGATTTTTTTTTTTTTAATTTAAAAAAAAAAAAGGCATAAATGGTTTTCTTAATGTTATACATCTATCGATCGTTATTATTGTAATAATAATTTTTTTGAAATTCTGAATTGATTAATAAAACAAGATTTTTTAAAAATACATTTGTGTATTCTGTATTAAAAATAAAAAATATAAGAGAACTATAAAATGATTATTACATGTATGGTACATTATTTTATTTATTGCTGTATTTTACAACGTATAAACATTAAAAAAAAAAAAAAGCAATAAAATGTTTTATCTCCTTTTTTTGATTACATTGACAAAATAAAGGAAATAAAAGTATTGAAATAAATTTTAAATTATACAGGAAAAGATAACAAAAGATAAAATTTATTATTGCACATCTATAAACTAAGAAAAGAAGACAAAAAAAAAATTAATGTAAATAAGTGTAATTAATTACACAGCTGTACATTTCGAAGTATTCGGTAATTTGAAAAAAAAAAAAAATCGTCTTTTATTAGAGATTTATAAGAATATTAATTTTTCGTAAATATATCGAATTGTAATATAATTTTTATAGTAGCACACCCGTACTAATTATGTAATGTGTAACAACTAATTAATTAGCAACGTAAATTTTGAATGTGTGTAATTTTCAAGCAAATGATAACTTTTCTTTATTTTTTTTTTTTCAAGCAATGAATTCAAAAATAAAATATAATTTCATTATTAAAATATTTTTTGTTAATTATTACTAAGTTAATTGCATTTATCATTATCGAAATGAACATGATGTTATAATAGGTTTTTTTTTTTTTTTTTTTTTTAAATAGTAATATAACGTATACCATGTTCGCATGTAAAATGTATGTTAAATGCACATGCACATTACTAGAATGATAATAATTAATTAATGTCCATTCGATATAATGTGTATAAGTGTTTTAAATGTTAGATGTTTATGAAATATATGTACAAATATACGCATACATAAATCACATACCAGCCGTTTATTTTGAAAATGGCATAAATCACAAATTTTCAATAATTTACATTTTTAGAATTTTTTTTCATTTTAAGACTAAATAAGCTTTTTGATATTTGAAAACGTAATTTATTGGAAAATTTTAAAAATTATAAAATTTTATAACAATCAAAGTTTTTGTTTTCTATGTACTTCAATAAGGAATTCAAAATTAAATTTTAAATATTATTAAAGTATAAAAATTGAATTATACCACTTTTAAAATAAACGGCTAATCTAGAATGCAAAATTGTAAACAGATATTAAAATTTAATATTTTGTATTACATTTAAAAATGTACTTAAAACAAATTAAATACTATAATAATAATTTAAAAACAAAAAATTCGTAATAAAATATTTTATTTTAAAAATAAAAAAAGTAAATAAATAAAAATTAAGAAGAGTTTTCAATATAAAATTATATTTATTTAAAATAGACTATTAAAATAGATGTAAAATTATATTTATTGATTTTGTAAAATGAAAAAACCAATTTTCAATATATTTTCAATTTTTCACTGTTTTTTAAAAATTGATTCAAAAAAAAAAAAAAAAATTTCAATTTTGTTGAAGAAAAAATAAAATGTTTACAATACAAAGTGATAATAGTGTAAAATACGTACTCCAAAGCTAATAATATAGGTACAGCAGCCAAATTGAATGTTTATGAATACACACATTTTTTTTTCGTTTTTCTTTTTTTTTTGTATTATTTTTGCATTAAGGTACATGTTGCATGTACTCAACAAACTGTGAGTTTAGAAAAAAATAAAATTAAATAAACAAATATGTACGCATATAAAATAAAATTAAAAAAAAAAAAAAATAGATAAATAAATAAATAAAAAAAAAACAGTTTTATATATGTGACATTCATATCTATTGGGCGTTCATCCACATTTTTTTCAAACACACATATACAGACATTATATATGTTTTGTACGTATGCATATTTAAAAGTATATTAAATTATTTTCAGGTACAAAATGTTGGTTCATTATTTTATATGTGATTACCAAAAGCCAATTATTATTATAAATATTGAATTAAAGTTTAAAATATGTACGTTATTTTTTATATATACAAATTTGTATTTTATTTTTTTTTTTTTTTGCTTTTTTTTTTTTAAATGTTACAAAATAATAATATGTAAAGTAAACAATGCATATAGTGTGATATGAGTATAATTTTATTTTATATACATATTATATACTCGTATACATATGCATTTACCATGATTTTTGTTTGCTTTAATCATTCAAAAAAATTGCGTTTTTTTTTGTTTAAATGTACAATTTAATTCACATTTAACTATATAAAAAACATACATATATGTGATGCATGTAATATATGTATATGTTGTATTTTATATAAATACCATATATGCATAATATTCTTATTAGCAGACAATAGAAATCAATAAAATATGTGTAAAATACAAAAAAAAAAAAAAAAAAAAAAAAAAAAAATTGAAAAAAAAAGTTACATATAAAATTATGTAATTTGATATTAAAGCATATGTAAAATGCTTATGTATTTTACGACATATATATTTTTTTTTAAAACTGAATTCTATTTACTATATTTTCATATGTTAAGTTGAAAGAAAAACGAAAAGTAAATAAATAAATACATAAAGCACAAAACTTCATACACAATGTATTATTTAATATTAATTATAATAATGTTTAATTATTTATGTGTATCACACATTGTTTATATGTTAAATACGTGTGCATGCAATTATTTTTTTATATACTATATATATGTATACATATGTATGTATGTAATGTACACAATTTTTTTTTTTTTTTTCAATTTTTTTAAATAAAATTTTAATCAAATTGTGCATTTAATATTAAATTCATTGTTATATCTGATTAAAAACATTTTATACGCGTACATAAAAGTTTATAAAATTTTCAAATTATTATATTATAAATATTTCTAATCAAAATTAAAAAATTGAACATCTTAAAAATTAAATAAAAAATAAATCAAAAAATAATATAAAAAATAAAAATAAAAAAAAAATTAATTTAAAAAGTAAAAATTTGAAAATTTCAAAAATTTTGATGAAAAGAAGTTTGAGTTTATTTATTTATTTATTTATTGTGTGATTTATGTTTATTTTAACAGGATACGTAATTTTATTTTCTAGAAAAATAAATTATATAATTTGTTTTTTTTTAAATGTACTTTTTGTTTGTTCATTTGTTCTTTTCATTTTGTTTAAATATAAAGGAAAATCATGTCCAAAATTGGGAAAGTGAGTTTGTTATGAAAATTTCAAAAAAAAAAAAAAAACAAAAAAAAAACAAAACAAAACAAAAATTAAAGTCATGTATTTTTCATTAGCATTAATGAAGTACATCAGAACAATAACATATAAAAATAGATTCATATAATAATAACTTAAAAATAAAAAAAAGAAATAAAATGATAAATTAGATCACATTAATAATAATCGTTTACATAACATAAATTCAACACGTATTTAACACAAAAAAAAAAAAACAAAAAAAAAATTTAACTTTTGTTTTTTGTTTCATTATGATTTTTATTTTTAACGAAGGAAGAATAACGAATAATTCAAAAAAAAAAAAAAAAAAAAAAATTAAATAATAATAGTAAAACAGAATTATATTTCTAAGTAAATTACACATGATCGAAATGAATAGATGACATGACCTTTATTATTATTATTATTATTTTTTGTTTGTTTGTTTTTATTTTTGATTGTTTATTTAGATACATGTGTTTTTGTACATATGTACAAGTACGTTATATGTAAAGTTAAATATATATTCTATTGTATTATGTGAACAAAACTATAGTTAAAATTTTTCATAATATATAATATTTGAAAAATTTGAGCAAAATACAAAAAAAAAAAAAAAAAAAATTAGAATAGTAAAATACTTATTGTATTATTTTATACCTACATATATACATATGTACATGTGTAGTAATGTGCTTTGCATATACAATTATAAATTATTGATGATTAATATTAGGCATTTAAAATGTGTAATATTTAATTTTATTAAGTAACAAAAAATATAATGTTACAAAAAGACATAAATTACATGTGACATATGTACAATTTAACTGAAAAATAATACAGTACTCATTCACGCATATAATTAACGTAAAATAAAATAATACAAAAAATAAAAACAAAAAACACATACATACATACATATTTACTTGTAATATTATTTTATGTATATATATATGCGAACGTTATATAACGTATATTAATGCATGTTGTCCTTTTGTCTACTTTTTTTTTTTTTTTTGTATAATTTAAAAGAAAAACATTAAATATATTGTATTTGAACTACTTTACGTGAGGCTTTGTTGGATACGTACATTTTACATTTAAACGTAAATTCATATTGTGCGTATAACAATTTATCTTGTATTTTCCATATTCTCATTGAATTTGAAAATTGCAATGATTTTTTCCTTTATTCTTATTTTGAAAATGATTTTGTTAATGGATTTCGAAATCTATGTATGTATGTAATAATTTTAACTTTAGCATATGTGTATACACACACATGAATGTATGTGTGTGAATAAATATATAATATTGAAATTTTATATGTACATTTATTCGTTCATATAAAGTTTTTCTAATACCTGTAATGAATAGATTTTTTTTTTACTTCTTTGATTTTTTCCCCCTTAATTTGTTTTGTTTTATTTTTTTTGTTTTTTGTTTTAAATCTGTATATGTACATTAAACGTTCACATTATGTATATGGGGATTATACATATACATATCATAAAAAATGTAATTTAAAATAACGTAAAGTAATAAATTTTAAGTTGAATTCATGAATGCTTTTTGAATATTAATTAAACATGAATTTATAGACCAATACGATATGATTTTGCATTGTTCTTCTTTTTTTTTTTTTTTGTTTCTGTTTTTCCTTTACCTGTGATTTACTTGATTCGATTAGATACATACAATTTTTTTTTGATTTTCATCGAATGCACATGTATACGTATAAAAAAACAAAAATGTTTTTTGTGTGTTGTCTAAAAAAATCTTTTACGAAAAAGAATTAAAACAAAACATAAAAAACGTCTATCATATGAAGAATGAGAATATTAAATTTCTTCCTGTATTTAATTTTTAAAATATTAAAATTAAATTAGAATTTAAATCAAGATCATATATTGATTGAATTTAAATAATAATATTTAACATTTTTATAATAACACACATACATACATAAAATGACAAAAGAATGGAGAAACATAAAAAAAAAAAACAAGAAAAAGAAAATAACCAGATATTACCTAACGAAATCAATACATGTGAATCACGGAATAAATCTAGACTCTTGAATTTAATTAAATAACTATGATAATTTCATACTTCATTTAATAGTATGTATAGAAGTATAATTTCAGTTGAATTGTTTAAAAAATTTTAAAAATTTAAATTCTATACTTTATAAATTTTTTTCTTATTTTTTTTTCATATAATATATAAAATGCAAATAAAATTATTAATTAATTATATTTACCTTTGCAATTACATTTAAATAAATAAATTTCTAATGTATGTATATATTATTTATAATTAGTTAAGTAAATGTATATACAATTTTTTTTTTTTTTTATATTTGCAAATAATCAAATAAGATTCTTTTCTTTTAAATGTACTTATTAATATGTAGAGATATTACATAGTATTTTATGTATGTTCATAGTATGAACAATATTTATTTTATGAGGACATAGATTAAAGTACATATCTTATCTTATAATTATAATGTAAATGTATATATATATATACTATATACTCTGTCCACTAATATGTATGCATTTAAGGTCTTATGAAGATTACTTAAAGTTGTACCATTTTACATCACAATGTATTGATATTTGAAAAATTCATCTGATACAAGATAAAAGCTTTGAGGATTGTGGTAATACTGCTCGTGAAACAGTCGAATTAGGAATTGTGAGAGGAGAAAAATGACATATGTACTCTCACAAGACCTTAAGTGCATAGAATATTAGTGGACAGAGTATATATGTTATGTAAAAAAAAAAAAAAAAAAATTGAATTTTAACACGTGCTTCAATGTATACATTTCTCCATATATGTATTTGTGTTTGTAAAATAATTTAATAATTGTGAAATTGATTAATTTCAAATGCATGCACACATATGATAGTATATATATGTATGTATCTATGTACATATGCATGTGGAATAATATTATACAATTACAAATTAAAGTTCTAATTAGCATTTCTAATTTTTTTTCCTTTTTAATTGTACAAACTTTAATTTGCCTACGTAGTGCATATGCACAGTGCATTTTTAATACATGTACAATTCATATAATAAAAAGTATAAATCTAACATTATGTAATGTACATATGTATTTCCTTTTTCCCAATAAACACAATTTTCTTTTCTTTCTTTTTTTTTTTTTTAAATGTTATAAATGGGAAGGTTTTTCATATTTATTTTGAAGGTTTCTCTAGACAAATAAAAAAAAAAAATAAATAAATAAATTAATATAAAAAATATTTAAATTGTATAAGATTTTTAGATAAATGCATACTTATACGTATACGCGTATATTTTACTAAATGCTAATTGATCCTCAAATAATTGCATATAATATATTGCATAGACATTGTTTATACACATGTAGGTATTACGTTTCGTCTAGTAGTAAAAAAAAAAAAAAAAAAAATTATAATGAAAATAGCAATAATCAAATAAAAAAACACTAAAAAAAATTATTTTTTTTATTAACGTATAATAACTCAATTAGCATTAAATGAATTTCATATATTGTTTGTTATATGTACGTGTATTATGTCTACAGTAAAAATTTGAATGTAATATTTGTCATAATTATGAGCATCATACAATGTGTAAATATCAAAATTGATATTATTTGTATGATTGCATTACATTGCAATTTCGTAAACACATAGACATACCTACATATGTATAATTGTAAACGTTATTATCGTTTATTTGTAATACGCATGCATATATGATTCACACCCTAACTAAATAAAATAAAAATAATAATAATAAATTTTTTTTTCTGAGCTTTATTTTTTGTTATTTTTTTTTAATGTTTTTTTTTTTTTCTTATATCATAGATTGAACGTGCTTCAACAGCTGAATTATGGAGCTATGCAAGCCTACTAATATTAGGAGTTGTATTATATACATTTGCTGGCTACTTAAAATCTGTAGTATTATCATTTAAATTGCCAGGACCACCAGCATTACCATTTTTAGGAAATTGTTTATTAATACAAGAAAGAGATTGTAAATTTTAAATTAATTTTATTATTTTTTTTCCATTTTCTGTACCTTTACATAATATTATATATTTACAAAAATGTCCAGTTAAAAAACAAAAAAAAAAACGTTTTTTCTTTTTCATATGAATTTTTATATATAGTATTAACAAATAGAGCAACAACAGCATTTAATCTTTATGGATCATTAATACGTGTATGGGTATTATTATTTCCATTTTTTGTTGTTCTTGAACCAGAAGATCTACAAGTTATTTTATCATCTAAAAAGCATACAAATAAAGTATTCTTTTATCGTTTATTACATAATTTCCTTGGTAATGGTCTTATAACAAGTAGCGGTGAAAAATGGAGTATACATCGTAAATTAATACAACCAACATTTCATTTAAGTATATTAGAAAAATTTATTGGAACATTCGCTGATGCATCACAAGAATTTTTTTATAAATTAGATCCAAAACAAAAAGAAATTAATATTGCTAGCTATGTTAATGATTGTGTTATGGATATATTAAATGGTATGAAGATAAATTTGATATTTATTTTGTCAATTCAATTGTTTTAACAAAAAATTTGTACAATATTATTTTATTGTATTTAATATTAAATAGAGGCTGTTCTTGGTGTACCAGTCAAAAAAAAAGAACGTTTTAATATGGATGAATCGCCATTTAGACAGTAAGTTAAATTATGGACTATAAATATTATATCTATTGTATATTATATACATATGCATGATTTTTATTTTATTGTGGGTATTAGGGGAAAAGTGGTAGCACCATATCGTGTAATACATCCATGGTTATTATTAGATGCTATATATAAGATGACGAAAACTGCTGCAGAAGAACTAAATCAAAAACGACGTCTTGATGAATTTACTAAACGTATGATACAAAGGCGTAAAGAATTAAGAGCAAACGGTGAAGATTTGGGACGTAAATGTTTATTAGATTACATGTTAGATATATCAGAATTAAATTCAGATTTTACTGAAGATGATATTGTAAATGAGGCATGTACATTTATGTTAGCTGGCCAAGATTCAGTTGGTGCTGCGACAGCATTTTGTTTATTTTTATTAGCACAAAATATTGATGAACAAAAAAAATGCATTAATGAATGCGATAAAATTTTTGGTGATGATGATCGTCCACCAACAATGAATGATTTACGTGAAATGAAATATTTAGAAATGTGTATTAAAGAAACTTTAAGATTATATCCAAGTGTACCAGTTATTGCACGTAAAATAAGTGAAGATATACGTGTTGGTAAATACACATTACCGGCTGGTTGTAATGTATTTGTATGTCCATATGCTACTCATCGTTTAACACATATCTATCCGGAACCAGAAAAATTCATACCAGAACGATTTACACCAGAAAATTGTGAAAAACGTCATCCATATGCGTATATACCATTTAGTGCTGGACCACGTAATTGTATTGGACATAAATGGGCTATATTAGAAATGAAAACAATTATATCAAAAGTATTAAGACATTATGAACTATTGCCAGTACCTGGAAAAACAAAATTTCAAGAAATATTTAGAATAACATTAAGAGCATCTGGTGGTCTTTGGATACAATTAAAAGATAGAAAAATTAAACAAATCAATGATACATCATCCTAGAACATTATTTTGACTATTATTAATTTTTTTTTTCTCCTTTTTTTTGTTTTTATTTGTTCTGTTTTAGATGAAGTCTAACTAAAAAATTTTGAAGAAATTTAAATTCAACTAAGCACATATGTACTTATTTTTAGTTACTTTATTGCATCATTATTTTTCACTTGTTTTTTTTTAATCTGTTTATTTTAATGAAAAAATTAAGATATAAAAATACGATTATTTTTTGTATTAAATGAATTTATAATTCTTGAAAAAAAAAAAAAAAAAATCTAATTTGAGCAGTAAAATATTAAAACAAAATTTTACAAATTAATAAATTTGTGTAATAATTCAGTTTGCATTTAAATGGTAATAAATAATTTTGAAATTTTTATATTTGAAAAATCCTTTTCTCATGAAATGTAAAAATATACCCTCTTAATTAAATTATGTAAAAATAATATCAGAAAAAAATAAAAATAAAAATTAAAAAATATAAACAAACACAAACAATACATTGTATATTTATTTAATAATTTTATTTTATTTTTATTTTTTATTTCAAAACTATTTATTCATTAAAATTAATTTTGTGTTTATTTTTCATTTCGTTTTTATTTTATTATTAAATAATATTTGGACGATTTAATGTAGACTCTATAGTGGAGTAAATTTAAAAAATGTACTGTAGTTGTATTTTTTTGTATCAATTAATATTTTCTTTTTTTAAATTTATCGCGTATTTTAAATTTTTTATTTTTCATGTTTAATATATTCAATTTAAAATGTATATAGAATTCGATTATATAATAAAATTGAATTACAATAATAATAATAATAATAATGAGAATAAAGTACGTTATAACATACATATATATTATAGGAAAAGAAATAAAATAATATGAGATTAATCATCATGTAATATAATAACATTTTATTTTAAAATAATGATAATAATAATTAATATATAATAATATCAAACGAAAAAAAAAAATCAAGTTATTAATATATTATAAGAAAATTTCAAATAAACAAAAATAATCAAGAAAAATAAAAAGAAGGAAAAAAATACCAGAAAATTAAAAACACTTAAAATATAATCTAACATACAATAAAATAATTATTATAATTTATGTAGTGTAATATCTGATGATAACTTATTTATTTAATACACTATAGAAAAAATATATAAATTAAAAATAAACAGATAATCAGATGAGAAGAAAATTTGACTTTAATAAATAACAATTGTATATATATATTTTTTTTTTGCTTTGTTTATGTTTCGTTTTTCGTTTTGCTTATCAGAAAGACAAAATAATTTAATTAAAAAAAAAAAAATAAACTCAACAGTACAAAAAGGATAAATTTACTTACTTAAAAAATTTGCTTTTGTTTTTAACCAATTAAATTACACACATTATTATTAAATTAATTTTATAACATGATAATGAATAGTTTTCAAGAATATGCATAAATTCTCAGTCCAAATTATAATTAAAACAAAAAAAAATAATTAAAGAATAAAATAATTAAAATAAGGAGATATAAAAAAAAACAAGAAATTTTTTTCGTAATGTCGACATTTTTCAATTCAAATATAAAAATTTAAGTACTATCAATCAATTAATAATGGTGATGATGATGATGATGATGATGATGAAGCAAAATCAGCTTCGTCCTTGTTGTTGTGCAGATTGTTGTTGATTTAGTTTTTTTGAATTATGCAATTCAACCTTTGTTATTGCTGATAATGATGACGTGTTACTCATATTGCCATTATTGTTTACTATCGTATTATTCTGTAGTTTATGTGCTAAACGTCGGGCTGTAGTTGTTGTCATTGTAGTTCTTGGTGTCGTTACTATTGACGACGTTATTGTTGTTGCAGTAGATGTTATTGTATGGGCCGTTATTGGCAAATGACTCCTTTTTGGAGTTGAAAGTCTTTCAGTTACTTCTTTAACACGTCCAATTAACCGCATTTCCGACCTATTCGGTAACGGGGATGCGGGAAGAGATGTAGACGAAGATCCATATTTGGCATTTGCTAAATTTCATTTAAAAAAATAAATAAATAAATATTTTATTATTTTTATCAAATAAAAAACAAAAGTAATCGAAAAACAAAAAAAAAAAAAAAAAACAAAATTAAAGCCAAACAAAATAAAAATTTATTATTACTCTTATTATTCGCCAAACGATCAAAAACATTTTTCGGTTTAGTAGAATAATCACATTCAATACTATTGAATTTTTGCTGCCGATGTTGATTACTGTTGTTATTATTATTGTTAGTAATGGATTTTCTTTCAAAAGCTGGACTATTCATTGCCGTATTTTTTAACGATGAACTATTATTACTGGTATTTTTAGAATTAAATTTACTTTTTAACATTGATACTTTTCCTGATGGTTCAAATATCGTTTTTGAAATCACTTTATCACGAATAATATTTTTCTCAAGTGATTTCTTACGCATTTTAATTGTATTTGTGAAATCTGACATCATAATTGGTTCTTTAAGTGAACCCTCAACTATTGGTGATTTAATAATTGCGTTATTGTTACTATTATTATTATTATTGTGATGAGTTCTATGTTCTAAAGGTATTTCAATTGTAAAATTTTGTAAGGGGCTAGAACTTTTTCTTCTTTCAGAATGGAATGGTAATTCTGTTATTGTTGTTGCTGCTGTTGTTGATGATGAAATTGGAGGTGGTATATTACGATCATATGTCTTAGGATTTTTTACTTCGATTCGTTGTGCCTCAGCAATTTCTTCAAGTTTTGATTTTAACAATTCATGGGATACAGCATTCGACAAAAAGGAAGGCTTTTGATGTGATGTAACAGATTCACGAAGTGTTTGATGAGATTTTGTTGGGAATGAATGTAAACACATGCATGAAATATTTCCACCTCCGCTACAATTTGAACATTCACTAAATCCAGAATCACTTCTTTCACTGCATTGTGTTTTATCTCTAATTTTAACTGATATTTGTGCTGTTTTTCCAATATTTTTATTCTTATCGAATGATGATAGAAATGATGAATCAAAATTGTCCTCTTCTTCATTTACTGATGACATATGATCAGTACCAATTATGTGATTTATTAAACTACCACCTGATATTGATGGCCTTGGGCTATTTGGTAATGAATTTGCAGTCGAATTTCGTCGAGATGCTGATAAATTTGCCATTCTCCCTAATGCCCTAATCGCATTTCCAGTTTTCTACATATTAAGAAATTTTAAAAACAAAAACGCACAACAAATGCACACAGCAAAAATTAGAGCGTCATGCATAATATGTAAAGCAACAAAAATCAGTACAAAATTCAAAATAATTAAGCAAACAAATATAGTGTTTCTTTTTACATACCTGCCATTTTCGACGAATAATGAATTTCTTAAGTTTATCAGTGCATATTTTATTATTACTAATTTTCTCATCATGCTGTGATAACCATTTCGATTCGAGACATTGTTTTGCTGTTAATCGATCCTCTTTTCTATGGATTAATAAACTTGAGATGAAATCTTTTGCTTCCTGAGAAACGGCGTCAAATGCTTCATCATCAAAATCATAATCAGCTCGAGTTATATTAGCAAAGGTATCAACATCAGTATCACCCATAAATGGTGATAGACCAGATAATCTATTGATTAATTTTAAGATAAGTAAAAAATTTAAATTAAAAAAAGAATAATAATAATAAAAAAAGTAGATGAAAGTTCCATATTTACAAAACGTAACAAATGACTCCAACACTCCACATATCCGATTGAAAGCTGATAGGTTCATAATTTATAATTTCTGGCGGAATAAATTCTGGTGTGCCAAATAAAACACGTACTGGTGTATCAGATGTTAATCGTTGTGCTAAACCGAAATCAATAATTTTTATTTGATGACTAGTTCTTGTATGACACATTATATTCTCTGGTTTAAGATCTAAATGTACAACTTTTTGGCTGTGCATATAATCTACACCCTCACATATTTGACGTAAAAATAGGATACAATCTCGTTCTGTAAGAGTAAAATCATCAGCTACAACACGTTCAAATAATTCTCCACCAGTTATACTTAAAATGAAAAAGAAAAATAATATATAATAATTAAAAGTAATGAAAACCTAAATAAATAAAAAAATTTTCTCATACTATTCCATGACCATAATAATTTCTCTTGGATTTTCAAATGCTGCTGCTAATTGCAATAATTTTGGATGATGTAACGATTGCATTATTGATATCTCTTCTTGAACCTTATGACGATCTCTTGATTTTATGCATTTAATAACTTTTGCAGCTAATATATGTTGAGTTTCTTTTTCCATTACTTTATAAACGACACCAAATCGTCCTTTACCAAGTTCATCAAGAATTTCGAAACGTGTTTTAAAATCTCCACCAGGTCGAATAGTAATTGAATTTTGTTGTGTATCTACATGTGTATACATGGAAATATTTATTTATAATTTTTTTTAATTTATTGTATTGTAGTCATATAATTACCATTTTCCAAATCACTTTTATTTGGAATAGTTACTTCTTCACTAGCAATACTAGGTTCACTTCGACCATGAATATTTTCAGCACGTACACGAAATTTATATGTTAATCCTGGTGTCAAATTTTTAATTGTATATGCTAAGGAATCAACAACTGTTGCAATTTCTATCCATTCTTTATCTTTTTCTTGCATTTCAACACTGTAACCGTATTAAAAGTATAATTTTTTGATATTTTTGTACACAAAATAAAAAATTAAGTAAATAATAAAAAAATAAAATAAATGTTTTCTTGTCATACATGAAACCTGTGAGCATACAACCGCCATCATAAGGTGGTCCACACCATGCTACAGCAACTCTATCTGGTCCTTGTGATACACTAGGTTTTCCACTTGGTGGTTCTGGTGGACCCTCAACAGCCACTGAGGCTGCAGCAAAATCACTACTGTGTTCATTCATTATTTCAACTGTATATTTTCCACTTTCATCTGCTGATATTGATGTTAAAACTAAACTAGATTGATTTTCTGTCGTATTAATCGTTATATTCGAATTTTGTGTTATTAATCGGCCCTGATTAAATTTAAAAATGAGATACAAAAACGAATAAAAAAAAATTATTATAATTATGCCTAAGTAAAAGATATATGTATTTATTGATTTTTTTTTTTTTTTTTTTTTTTTTTTTTGATAAATATTAAAAATCTAGACTGAAGGTTGCTTAACATTCAATGTATTTGGTATGTAGCGTACATTACATTATCATTTATAATGTACATGCACATATATTATATTTTGCATTAGATAAATTAAGTCACATTTACCACAGCATTTAGCAAGAAATAGATGTTATGAAACCACATATTCAAAGATTGGTTTTCAATTTACCACATGATAAAGATTAAATTTCATTATTATAGACATGTATGATATTTTAATTGGAATAAAAAAAAATTTAAAAATAAAAATATTATCAAATAAAATTTTAAAACAATTTTTTTTTTTTTTGATAATAATAGTAAAAATCTAAAAATATTACAATAATTATTATATATTGTAAAATAACTTACGGCCTTTAACCATTTAACAGTTGGTATCGGATAGCCTCCAAAAATAACATCTAATTTAACAGTGCCACCTACTAAAGTTGAACAATCTTCAGGTCCTTTAGCAATATATGCTGGAACGTCTGGATGTTCGTTATTTGAAATTTTTTCAAAATCATAAAATGCTTCCGGTCTATTTGGTAATACCGTTAAATTTGTATAACTAATTATTTCCTCATTTGTAATTGGATGTTGTGCAATTACTTTAATTTCACCACTATGTTTATATTCTACACCCAAAATGTGCAAAATTCTAATACCATCTGATTGATTTTCCAACTGTAATATAATTAATTTTATTATAAAATCAATAGGGAGAAAAAAAAAAAATGAAAATAATTCATAATACATATGTACATATTAAATATTTATTATGTAGTATATGCATATAGATGTACATACATATTGTATGTTTATGCACTATTTGAAGGTTAAAAGTAGCAATTTTATAGAACCACAAATCAAATTTAAAATAGAATAAAAATAAAATTAATAATAATAAAAAAAAAAATGATAACAACAACAATAATAGTATAAAAATGTAAATTAATAGAGAAAAGTACAGAACGTTGACTACTTATATTTCGTATTTATGATTTCTTGACTTAACAAATATACATATATGTATTACATACGTGTATCTATATTGTACTCATATATACACGTATGTACACTTTTCTCCTTATGGCTATTACAAAAAAAAAAAAAAACAACAAAAAAATTTCACATACATGTTCCATAGATATTGTGGAAAAAAAAAAAAATAAAGGAAAAATAAAATTAAAATTAATTAATCGTAAAGTTGTAAAATAAGAATTATGATTATAATGTCTGTTAATATATACGTACTTATTATGTATGAATATATTCAATAGTAAATGTAGTAGAAAAAAAAAAAAATAAAATTAATAAACAAATCAAATATTTTAATTGTATATGTACAAATATATATTTGATTGTATCTATATGGATATAATAATAATTTTTACATATACTATATGCACGTATACGTTGTATATAGATGAAAGTTTGTTGATATATATTTATTTACTATAAAAGGGTAAGAATCGTAGGCAATTTTTTTATTAATAAAATAACGATAAAAGAAATTTACTTTTTTTGTATATAAACAATTATTTATACATTCCCAGTTTTTTTTTTTTTTTTTAAATATGAAAAATTATCACATAAAAACATTTAAACGTTATGCATAAGTGAATATAAAATATAAATAAATTATAACATATTTGAATAAATTTATAATTGATTTTATTAGTTATAACTTTCCTTTCATTTCAAATTTAAATAAATTATTATTACATACATATTTGTAATTGTTTAACTATATATAAAAAATATAAAAATTGAATATTTAAATTTATTGTTATAATGATGCTGTTATATGACGATGATTAAATACATAACGTACGGGTATATTTTGGTCTACATGTATAATATATTAACTTAATATTTCAATTTGAATTTGATTACGTTATTGTGTTATTTTACGTAAATTTAATGAAATAATATCAGAATTTTTTCTATTTTTATTCATTTTTTTTTTAATATTCTAATTTTTCGTATTTTTTTTTTTTTTTTTTTTTTTCAAATCCCATGTAGATATAAATTTTTATGTAATTATAAATATTTTATACTTTTATGTACTGATAAAATATAAATAAAAAAAAAACGAAAATATTTATATGCGTTTATATTAAATACATATATGCGTGTATGTTCAAGTACGTAGGTAGTTAATCAGTGTGTTAGGTGATTTTTTTATATACGAGTAGGTACCTTAATAATTTTATTACATACTCGTATTTATCAACAAAATTTATTTTGAATTTTTGTTGTTTTGTTTTTTTTTTTTAAATATTTTTAAACGATTGATAGCAATTATTGTAATTTTTCAAAATTTATTGTTATTTAAATGCTGTACATATTTTTTTTTGCCCCAATTATTCTTAAGATCTTCGTATCGTAAATTAAATACGATTTGAGATTTCAAAATTAAATTTTTAATTTTTATTTTTGATAAAACGGCGGCTGATTCATACACACATATGTAATTGGATTTTTTATCAGAAAAATGAATTTTGTATACGAAATGAATAAAATATTAAAAGAAAATAAAATTGCAAAAATACAAAAAAAAAAAAAAAAATTATTATAATTAATAAAAATCAATTTTCTATCTACATACCATTCACGTACAGTGTATATGTGGGATATGTAATGAACATGCCTAATAGGCCTTTTATTATTTGTTTATTTTTTAAATTAATTTGGAGAGAATTCAAATAATTTTTCTTTTCTTTTTGTTTTTGGAAGATCTTTTAAACATATTTACATCAATAATTTTATCAGTAACGTTTTTAAAATAATTTCAATATCAATAATTTATGATTATTATTAATTTTTAGCAATTTTCATTTTACAATTACTCTTAGTCAGCAATTAATTTATAATGAAAAAATTATGCGCTTACAATTGGTAAAAAAAAAAAAAAACGATTAAAAAAAAAAAGCATTTAATTCATACATGAATAATATTTCATGTGTGCTTTCGTGTATTTGAATAAATTTAAAAAAATAAAATAAATAAATAAAGTGAATTTTTTAAAAAATGATCATGTATACAGACAAACAATAAAAAAGAGAACAACAAACAGTTGTTTTGAAACCAGCAATATTATAGAAGAACAAATAACATTATTTACTTATAATAATAAAATTTAAAGAAAATTTCCACACCTATGTCAATTTTATTGATCACAATAATGTGTAGTATTGTGTACATGTAGTATAGGTAATTTGTATGATAAAAAAAAAAAAAAAATATCTGTCGCAAGTGTTTTTATTATCCAAAAAAATTTTTAAGATTAAATATTTTTAAGATGCCTAATAGCACCTAATAGTCATTTTGTACAATGTTACACATATCTACAGTTTTATTTCTCTATTTTAAATTTTTTCAAAATATTTGAATATTTTGTACGTTAAATTAATTCACCTTATATACAGTGTTTGAAATCAATTCAAATAAAAAAAAAATAAAAAAAATATGTACATATATTTCGAATGATCAATATCTTCTTTTGAACGTATTATTCTACACCACAGTTTCAAATAGTGAATAATTTCCAATATAGATGTGTGTATTTAATTTATTTAAAAATATTTAACGTATATTTTCACATACAATTTTTGTAGGCTTAAAACACTATGTATTAACTGTATAACATTTTTATAATTAACACAAATATTTTGTACGATTATATACAATTTTAAAAAAATTAGATATTAAAAAAATCAATTAAAATCAAATTAATTATTTTTTTCTTTTTTTTTTTAAATTATACAAAAATACACAGACATTGTACATAAAAAATCGTTATGTTGTCAATATATATTAATTAATAAATTCAAAAAAAAAAAAAAAAGAAAAAAAAAAACAATTTAAAATATATTGATCATGAAATTTTATTTAAAAAGAAATTCACCAATGTTATTTTATGAAGTGTAAGTAAAGAATGAGTGAAAAATTAAATGATTAAAATTTTGCACTGAATTTATTAATGGTACATATGTATGTATTGTGTGGCAAGTAAAATGAACATATCAAAGCCCATATACGTACGTACGTTATGTACATATATACATACATATACGTATAGGTACAGGCATACATACGTACATTCATACATGTAAAATGATATTTTATGTATACATACGTATGAAAGTAATGTAATACAAAATAAAGAGCATATTTTAAGATGAGATGTTTATGAGTAAAACTTGGTAAAACTTATTTATTTATTTATTTATTTTTTTTAAGACCAACAAATAAAATGAAATTAAAACAAAATAAAACGATTAAAAGAAAGCTTATTTGTTTGTAATTTTTTCTTATTTATATGTACATATGTATGTACAAAGTATAAATTTACTTGCATACATAGATACATTATATATTATTAATGTACTTACCGAAAATTCCCGTGAATCAGCGTCAACTTCTTGTCCACAAACAAACCATTTAATATTCGTATCATGTGGATTAACTCGGGTACAAAATGATAGTACAGTACCCTGAAAACCAATTGCTGGCAATGGATATTTTAAAAATGCAAGGTTAGATGATGATGATTTTTCTAGGTCAGCAATGAATTTATTTTCATCAACCGATAATTGGCATGATGTACTACAACATTGTTTATTTTGTGCTTTTATTATGCACGTATAAAATCCACTATCCATATCAAAAGCATCAAGAATACGTAATGTTAACATACCATTACCATGATCAATATATCTAATGGAAAATAACAAAGAAAAGAAATTTCAAAAAAATGAAAAAAAAAAAAAAAAAAAGAAACGAAATACAAGAAAATTAGAGAATAACGGGTATTGAGTTTAAATTAAAATTTTATGTAATTAATAAATATTAACAATATATGAATGTACGTACATATATGTATGTAGTATGTAGTATACTATATGTACGTTACGTATACATGTGCAGTACTTAGATTTACTTACCTAAATTCATCACAATCTACTAATGGTATATCATCTTTAAGCCACGAATATGTGTATGGTTGTTGTGCATCTATTTCAAATGTTAAATCGGCTGTTCTACCTTCTAGAACTCTCAATTCTTTTGGAAGTTCTTGTATAATTTTTAAATTTTCATCTTGAACTGATGGAATGTCTGCTTCAGATTTGTAAAATATAACACTTGTTGTGGTTGAAATTAAACCATATTCATTATGTGCTATACACGTATAAATTCCTTCATCTTCTTCTTGTACTTTATCAATTATTAAAAATGATTCGAAACCAACATGCGATATATGAATTCTTTCTGATTCAATTACTTCTTCACCGTTATGATAAAATTTTCTTGCTGGAACTGATGATCCCCGAATATTACATGATAAAACTAATCGACCACCAATTCTTGTCGAATTACCCATTATTCGGCGTGATAAATTTATATTTCGACGGGGCGATGAACTACTTGTTCGCACCGATCTATATGATCCACGACGGCTATTACCTATTACATCGAGACGAGCAGTCGCTTCAATTCTTCCATAATCATTTTCCAATGTTATTCGATATAATCCAGCATCATCAAATGTGACTTCTTCGATTTCTAAAATTCGTAAATCATCTCTTTCCTTAATTGATATCCTTGATGTTTGTGTAACTATAATTCCATCTTTATCCCAGGTAGACCAAGGTAATGGATGTCCAGCTATGGCACATTGAAATCGTACTGTTTCACCTTCTTCTGCTACATGACTATATGGTATGGCATAGAATTTTGGTGCTGCAAATTTCTTTTTTGATGGAGTAAGATCTATACTTGTATTTCTATATGATAATACTAGCGGTGATATACTACGAACTGGTGTAGTTCGAGGAGTGGAACGAGGTGTAGAGCTTGTCGATAATAAAAGACCAGGTGGTCTGGCTAACTGCCTACTTAAAAGATTCTCTTTCTCTTCTGGAACATCAACAATTATACAGGCCGATGAATATGCTCTACCAATATTATTTGATGCTATACATGTGTATTCTCCTTCATCTTCTGGATAAACTCTTTTAATTGATAAAGTGGCACGTTCTCCATCATATGACGTAATGAAATCCTTTCCACTAGGTAAAATACGACCATCTTTTTCCCATAATATTATTGGTTCTGGTACACCTTCTACATAACATTCAAGTGTTATTGAATCACCATCACAACATCGTAAATCTTTTAAATGTCGAATTACACGAGGAAGAGTTTCAACATTTCTACAAAATGACGTAAGAAAATAATATTCAGAATATTTAAAGAAAACGCATTTACATACATAGTTCATTAATGTATTTTTGTTTTGTCAATAGTCATTAATTTATTACACATTTCAATTGTGATCAAACTTAAAATTATCGAAGAAAATAACTTACCCATGTCTTATAGAACCTTTATCCATGGCATTTGATTTTGTAATATCTGAAATCATTAAAATTAATTTTAAATTGTTTACTGATTTGTACATTGTATAATATATAGATATGCATAAATTCAAATTCAATGAGAATTTTTTATTCTTAAAATTACAAATAAAATAAACAAAACAAACAATTATATCAATTTATTTAGACTTTATTGAATTGAAATTTATAAAAATAGATGATAAGTAAAAATTAATACAATATAATTTCATTTTCATTTAAACAAAAAAATCTCTCTATTTATTATTCGTCAAGATATATTTTTTTTAGTTCAGGAAATACAACTTCTTTCCAATAATCTTCAGCTTCACTTAATAAATTTGCAATTTGTTGTAATTCAGCTTGTACCCAAACATAATGCATTGCACCATTTGTTTCAAATTTTGGACTTAAAACACAATACAATGCTTTTTGAACATTAGCAAGATACATTTGAATTTGCATTTGTGCCATATATTTTGGTGCAATTGTTTCTTTACCAACCAAATATTTTTCAAATTCTTCTTCAGTTTTAGGTACTTTAATTTCAACAACATGATCATCAGTTATACCATCTGGTGAGGCACAAATATATGGATATATTTCACTTATTAAAAGACCACATTCTTTATATTGTTTATTTTCTAATTTTTCAGTTTGTTTTAATATAAATCTTTTATGTTCTTTAATATTTTTTCTTTCTTCGATTCGTTCTTCACGATTACGACAAAATATTGCTTCTAATATGGCATCATCTTCTTCTTTATCTTGCCTTGTTAAAACTGAATACATTAATGAACATCTTATACGGCAATATTGTGTTTCCATCCAAAGTTTCCGTTTATAATTTGTTGATGATACTTCAGCTATTCTTGAAAATAAGCCACGATTTGAAACATCTTCCATATACAAAATAAATGATTTAAAATCTCGAACATCATTATTAGCTGTATCAAGCATTGTATGATGAATGTATAATGGTTCAAATTCACCGACTATTGGACGACAATGTGAATATAATGATAAATCTGTTAAATCAAATTTTTCCATTTCATCTAACACCAATTGTAAAAAATTATCTCCTTCTTCTGGTGTTATCATAACAACATCATCTTCTGATTTATCATAATAATGCTCTTGTATTGGTGGCACAGCATTTTTTAATAATACTGTTTGATCATCAATATCAAATTGATCTGTTACCGATTTAACATTCCAATACATTTTATAATCAGCATCTTCAATATTACTTTCACGATGTAACCAAAATAAAAATTCAATAATATGTTCGCATGGTGTATCTGTAATTTTTATATATTTTACATTTATTAATTATTTACCACACATTAATGTAAATAAATTTAGTTTACCTTTGTCACAACCTATACATTGTGTTGATATTATTTTTCGATTTTTAAGATCTAAATTAACTGCAATATAATTTATATCGTCAACTGAATATAAATCTATATACAAAATTGCTTTCATTATAACACTTTCATCAATTTTAATCTGAACAAAATCGACATTGTATTTTTTTCGTGGTGTGCTACTCTTGTAAAAAAAAATGGAAATAATAGTGTATTTAATTAAATAGTAAATAAAAATAATAAATTGATATAAAATTTATTTACATTGCATTTACATCCTTTGCATCGGTTTTTATTAAATCAGTAATTAGTGAAAACAACATTTCACTAGATATATTTGGTATATTTCGATTATCTGCGACTACGAAACCTTCTTCTATTATGATCTCCATTTCATTAATATTAAAAAACTATTATATTTATTATGAATAAATTATATTACATTTATTTTCAATTTGAAAAGAATTTATTTTTCAAATTTTTAAATGATAAACAATACAGATCCATAAATAATAATAAAATTGAAAACTTTATAGACTTGTGCTGCTTCAACTGCTTATATTGTCAAGTCAAGTCAAACAAAAAGTCAAAATTTAAAAATAGCTTATCTGTCTTGTTCTTTCTCTGGTATTGTATTTTATATTTTATTGGCTGGGCTGGGCTAGGTTAAATTTTAAATTTGAATGTTTTCAGCACTGACTGAATTGATTGTTTTTATCTGTGGTATTTGCAGTTTTACTATTCGATTCCGATTCGATATATCACGTTTTTTGTATGAATACGTGATATTTATTTCTCAAAGAATCGATTCAAAATTTTATATACTTACTATAGTTACTTATTACTACACATTCTGCTTATATAATATATATTATTTAAATTTAAAATGTTGTACACACACACAATACATATGCTCTTGTAAAAATAGCCTAGGATTTATATATACATATATTTTATATATAAGTACTCGTATATGTACATTCATGTGTAATTTTATTGTATGTATTATTATAAATATATGAGATAATTTTTCTTTTCATATACATGCAAAAATATTTCGAGCTAAAAAAATATAAAAAAATCACGTGTTTCAGCTCATGAACATTACAATTTACATTACAATCAAAACGCAAAATATATGTACATGTGTATGTACATCGGTTAGCCTTAGATTCTGTAATAAAATCGAATCGAATACATGATTCATTCACATTTTATGAGCTAAACACATGAAATGATAAACTGAAAATATTATCGTTAGTTTTTGAAAAATTTATTTACCTACGTATACAAAATTTTTTTTTATAATTTTACTAACGAACTATATTGTTTTGCATAATTTTAGGCAAAATATATATAATTCATAATATTTCACTTTTTGTTTATTTTTGAATTTAAAATAAATAATTGTGAACTCAAAAAAAAGTAATACTAATATGTAATTTAAAAAATCTATGTTAAAAATTTTTGTCAGTTTTTTTCCGTTTTTTTTTCATCGTTATGAAATCAAATCGTCAAATTATAAACACAAAGCACAGAAGAATAAATTTTTGTCACTACACACACTTTCAACTTTTTTTTCAATTTAATTATAAAAAATTAACAAAAATTAGAAGTTAACAAAATTTTAAGGTAATCTTGTCTAAGCGTTGAGAGGGGAAGAAAAAGGGGGTTTAGAATTTAGATGATAGAAGAAACGCTTTAGGGGTCAATCAAATAAATATTATAAAATACATATAGATATTTTAAGAAATAAAACAATAGAAATTTTTAGTGATATTAAATACCTGGGTATATGGAAGTATGAATTTAAATAAATTAACAGGGTGTTCTGTAACAAAGGCATTAAAGTATTTTTTTTTTTTAAGTTAAAATTGTTTGGTTATAGAACATTAACTTTAAATCCCTTTAAAGCCTACCAAATCGAATAGAATCTAAAACTTGGCGTACTCATTATCCAGTATATTTCATTAACTGTCTATACAGGTACTTACACATGGACTTACCTTTTGCATAAATTTGCAGTGAAATTATTGCTTTTGCCTCGCCATGACAATTTGTAGCTATTACAGAATATGTACCAGTAAAATCAAGTTTAGCTCGTGGTATTTCAAGACGATATTCAGGACCGTCACCAATTCTTCTAAAATGTGGAGCGTCCTTGTAGTACTCAGGCTGTAAAAAGAAAACGTATATATGTATGTATGCATAGTATCATGAATTCGTTTCAGTTAGAAATATACATATATTTTAATTTTTTTTTTTTTTTTAGTTTTTGATTTGTATATAAAAGAAATAAAATAAAAATTCTGGTATATTAATTAGGTAAAATGTGGTAACATGTATAATGTATGTTTTTGTTTTTTAAAAGAATATGCACATAATTATAATTATAGATTCCATATTTGTATGGAATAAATTTAAAATAAGAGGAACAAAATCGCCATCGTAATAAGTATAATGATCAACACCATAAATAAAATAATTATAATTGTATAATGTAGATTGTAGACCATTGAAAGACCACCAACTTTTTTTTATACAGTATTTATATACTTTATTCATATGAAGAACGACTTTTTTTTATTTTAAATAAAACCAATAAAAAATTTATTAATTATTAGTAATTCAAAATGAATATTCATTTAGACCATCGTGTATCTACATAGATGGGAAGCAGGCCAATCCAGATTTGGACTGCTGATTATGTTCACTAATATTATGCACTTAAAGTCTTATGGAAGTACATATTTCTTTTTTCTTCTCTTATAATTTCTAATTAGACTGTTTCACGAGCAGTATTACCACAATCTACAAAGCTTTTATTATATATCAGATGAATTTTTTAAATATCAATACATAGTGATGTAAAATGGTACCACTTTAAGTAATTGCCATAAGACCTTAAGTGTATAATATTAGTGGACAGAGTATACAGTTGAACTTATACAATTATAATTGTATCCAGACTATACGAAGATGGGATGGATTTTGAAGAATATGTTAATAGCATGCAGAACAAACTACCTAGAGCTCTTCTGGGTGAATTTATTACGTGAAACAATAAACATTCATTGTCATTGAATTATTTGACTTCTGAAATGGAAAAAGGCATACTTCATGTGAATAAAGTATACTATGTATGTACACACATATGTATTATGCAGTAGATAAACTTAAGACTAATGTAAATTGCATGTGAAATTATTTTAATATATGCTGACAATTTTAAAAATTTTACAATAAATTTGTTATATATACATATATACATACATGCATTTAATGTTTAATAATATTATATTCATCATAATATAGATAAATAATTTAATGTAAAATATATACATATTATTCACGTAATAAAACATTTTTATGAATATACTATGTATGTACACATATAAATATTTGACTTTGACTATTTCCATATTTGGTTTATTTATGTTATAATGTATAAAATTTAATAAAAATAAAATGTAATAACGACAAAATTAAATTTTATTTTTACATATAGATAATAATACACGCATGTATAACCGAGAGTAAAAAAATATATATACATATACATACATATGTAATGTATCTGAATGTATGTATGCTTCATTTTGTATATAATTATGTAGATAGATAAAAAAATATGAAAATTTTTTAGTGGCGCTTAAAATAACATTCGTATCAACCATTATTTAAAAAAAAAAAAAAAATTAATCATAATTACAAAAAAATCTTAATTTTCCTAATTGTATTTAATTAATAATTTATGGTATATCGATATTTCCAAATTTTTCACATAATACAATTGTAATTTAATTAAATTAATTAATTTTCAAAATGTTAATTAAAATTATTTACTAAAATTAAAATATAATTTAAAAAAAAAAATTAAATTATTGTTTCATTAATTGATATAAATGATAATATCGTTATTAATGGTGCAACAGCTCGATGTGAGTCAGGGCCTAATTATCATTACTGATGACACTTGCGAACCACTGAGTTTGTTGAAGTAGAGAGACTTAAACTCTATTTTGTATAATAGGGCTTAGACCAATAAATGATAATATACGAATTTTAAAATATGAACTATTAAAAAAAAAAATTCAAATCATGCAGTTTGAAATATTTTACGTCCAGCCCAAAATTTAAATTTTCTGAACAAATTAATATGCTCATAGTCTTTATTATTATTATTATTATTATTTTTTTTTTTTTTTTTTTTTTTTTTTTAAATTAAAAATTAATAATAATAATATGTAATAAATATCTCAAACAAAATTCAACGATTCGAATTAAGTGCTTTCTAATTAAACAACCATAATTACATGAAATTTCTTCATATGTATATTATTATAGAACTGAATAATTTTTTTTAAAGATCTAAGAATTTATATACTTTAATTTTTTGATTTAATTTTATATTTATCCAATTAAAAACAAATTTATTATATTCATTACCCACAAAATATATAATATATGCAATTACACATATGGAATATAAAAATAAATCTAATTAAAGTTAAAAATAAAAAATGTATATATAAATAAAGTGAAATAAAAGCAAGAAAAAAAATAAAAAATAAAAAGATTTTGATATTATACACCAAACAGGTATTTATAGTAAAGTGCATAAAATTATGTACCAAATGGAAAAAAAAACAATTTATAGTTTTATAAAAGCAAGATAAAACGAGTAAAATAAAAACCAAAAACGAACAGTAAAAAAAACAAAAAAAAAACGTAGTTAAGGACGTATGATTCATACGATATAGCCATATAAATGCATTCCCTGTTAGTTAGAATGACCTTATGATGACGTTAAAAATTACAACGGCAATGACGACAACACTATGATGTGATTTTATTGTTAGTTGATATTTTTCTCAATTTAATTCGTTATAAAATATTGTATATAATAATTGTTGGCTAAGTTAATATAATATGATGTGTACATTATAATAGCAATTACTTACATTATTAAAAATAATATTTAAAAAAAAAAATAATAATAATAACCGGGTATCATATGTGAACTATGCATATAATTTTTTCTTTTCATTTTTCACAATTTCTGTATTACCACAATATTTTACTACATGTAAATACATACATATGTTATATATATACATACGTAAATGTTATATTATATGTATGTATAATCTCTTAATATGTACATGAATGCATCACTTCACGTTAAAATATACAATTTCATAAATAGAAAAATTTATTTTAATTTAACGATATATCAGGTGAAACTATACTCATATGTATGTATAAATATGCATATATGTATGTACATATGCTATAGTATATATGTAAATGTGTTTTGTTTACAATGCATTTCTGTGTCATATATCAGGTTAAAAGATATAACGACAATAAAAATAGGCTTGACCATCGTCTTATTATTTGTTCGACCTGTTTAAGATTTATTTAAATCTACCTTTAAACAATTTAATTTTTTAAAAAAAATTCCATTCAAAATTTCTAATCTAATGTGTAATAAAACAGATAAAATTTGTATATGTGTATGTGTATAGACATATTACAACAAAAGAATTTTTTTAAAAAAAAATTTTATACATTAATATGGTAGTGAAACAAGTTTATATAGATTTGAGTTCTTTTTGGTTGTTGTTTGATAATTTTACCTATACGTCCTACATGCGCACATAATATAATTACGATTCATCTCCCTACATTAAAGTTTGTTTAAATTTCTTGTAAAATATTTTGAAATTAAATCGATAGGTTAATTATTTATTTGTTTACATCAAAAATTATTCAAAATGTATATTAATTTTTTTTTAATTAAAAATTTGAGGTCATTTAAAAACTACTTTGTGTATGCTTAAGGAAGAAGAAAATTTCAAATATAAATTTATAGTACTTATTTTTAAGTATTATCATTTACATACGTAAATAATACATATTATTTAACATGTTCAAAGAAACAGACATGAGAATAAGAATTAAACTTTTCTATTATAATTGTACATTTAGCGTAATGTATGTATAAGATCAAAAAATATAACCGCAACATATTAATTGCATATATTTTACATTGTGCATACTACATACATATGTACATATGTACACGAATTGTTAAAGCTTATAATATATTAAGGCACATATTGACATGTATGTACATATAAATATATTTAGCATGTGTACATATTTATTAATTAAATTAAATTATTTAAATAAGAAAAATGAAAATTGCATGTATGTATGTATATAAAAAGTACATCAAGTGCATGTGTGTTTGTTTGGTTTTTCTTTTCAAGTCATCGGTCAAGTCCAAATACGCTTAACACATTTTTAATTATTTTACAAAATATTATTTTTAATTTTTTTTTTTTTTTTTCATTAACATCCTTAGTATTTAATAAAATTATATGATAGTCTATTTTATTTAATTACAATTTTATACATAGGTATACACTTGTACACACATATGTAAGCATATAATATATTATATATTTGTTTATACATTATTGTATTTATTATTTAATATGTATACAGTAATAATTAAAATAATAGTTAGATAAATTGCCATAAACTATAAAATTGATATATGATATATACATTCATAGATGCATAATATGCATTACGTATTGTATGAATGAACTAGAAATTTAAAACTTTGATATAAAAATAAAATAATATAAAATACATACATATATACATACATAGATAGTATAAAAATACTTGTAAACAATGAATATATACGCTAGATACGTAACATGAATAAATTTATGTTTATAAAAGCAACAGCACATTTTTATATTTTATATTAGAGATTGAATGTACATAATTATTTACATGTAATGTAGAATGTAAAATAGATACTCATTATACATAACGTATAAAATGTGATCTTATGCGGGTTTTTTTTTTTTTTTTTTTAAACAAATTATGTAGCAAACTTTATTTTATTGTATTTATGCAGTCATTATGTATGCATTGAATGTAACCTCTGATATCTGCATTCAAGTTCAGATTTATTTAAATTTTCTTATTATAAATTTTATTAAGATATTTTTATGTAAAAGATGCATATATTATAAAATAAGAAATGAAGAAAATAAATGTATGTATGTATGTATATAATATAAGAATAAATATATTATAAGTGAATTTAAAATTAATTATATTTTATTTGATATTATAATTATGAATTTCACTAATAATAATAGAAATAAAATAACAATGAAAATAATAAAAATAAAAAATAAAATAGGTAATTAAAAAATTTTTAAATTTACAATACTATAAAAAAATGAATAAATAATTTTAAACTTTTTTAATTTTTGAAACAAAAAGATATATAAATAAATAGAATAAAACAAAAAAATTATTACGAGTACAACGTACTTTTAGAAATTGTATTTAATAATTTCGTTTCAAAAAAATAAAAATAAAATCAAGCAAAATTGTGAATTTTTTTTTAAAATTAAAAAATTTACCTAAATTTTAAATTTATAAAAAAAAACAAAATAAATCTTTACAAAAAAAAGTACAAAACAAAAAAATGTAGATTATTATTTTAAGCGTATTCGATTCAAAATATATCATTTAAATACACTCACAAATGTTGTTTCATTCGAAAACTTTTCAATTTTTTTTTATTTTTATTATCTGTGTTCTGTATTCTATTTTTTTATTTAAAAATTTTTAGTAATCAGTAATGTGAGAGAAATGAAAAAAAAAAAAAAAATCAACTTCCAATTTTGGAAGCAATTGACACCTTAACCGAATTTTTTTCATCTATATCTTCGAAAAATTTCAGAAAATAGATATGTATAAAAAATATCATAAAATCAAGACTTGTTACATATGTATGTATGTACATGTGCATGCATTCGTTATGTATATGAATGTGTTTATTGTACACATATACATCATATTGTGTGTATTTTATTTTATTTTTTTTTCTGAATTATATTAACTTTTGTTGTTGGTTTTTTGCACATTAAAAGTGAAAAAAAAAAAAACAAAAAACTGAAATTTATCTGTTTTTTTCCTTAACTCTTATTTTAGAAATCTTATAAATATTTAATGTTTTTATATGTTTTTTTCTTTACAATTTTTGTATTTTATTATTTATTTATTTGAAATCTTCATATTTAGAAAATATGAATTTTCATGAGTGTATATAATGTACATGAGGTCTATAATGTTGAGAATCGTATATACGACAACGTGTTCGAATGCTATACAAACTCAAAGTTATACATACTAACACACTTAAAGATATGTATCTGTGTAGTAAACATCATCTTTATAATTTTTTTTTTTTGGATGAAAATGTATAAAAGTGGTTTAATTTTTGAAACAAAAAAAAATGTAATTAAACAAAAAAAAAAGAAAAAAAAATCTCAACGAATTGATTTGAGCATCTTAGAAGTTTAAAAATAATAAAAAAAAAATTGTAATACTTGTATTAGATAGTAAATATTCCAAAAAAAAAACCATAAATAAAATTTGCAGCAAAACTCAACATTTGCTTATTAATTTGTTAATAATTTTTTATTCTGCAAGAAAATTTTTTTTTACCTGTTTTTTTATTTTTATTTTATATTTTTCACAGCTTCAGTTTTATAAAAATAGGTATTATATATGTATGTATATATTCCTTGAAATTGTATAATTTAAAAACAATTTCTTTAGTCTTGTTTATAATCAGGCAAATATTTATGATTTATTTTTATTTATTCATTTCAAAAATGAAATTAAAAATATATTCGTTAATTTTTTTAGTTTTTTATTTTTTTTTCTAAATTATTATTTCTTTATTTTACTATTAGCACAATAACACAAAAATATATTAATCAAGTTCACTATTATTATTTTTCTTTTAAAAATTTTAATGTACATATGTACATTGAAAATGTAATAAAGTTCATATAAAATAGTGTATCTTAAAGTTTAAATAAAAATTATGTCTTTTAAGTCACACATGATCAAACCAAAAAAATTAATTTTTTTTTTTTTTTTTTTATAAATAATTTCTTTATATTTTTATTGTATCAGATGAACGCATTTATAAGAACATTAATTTTTGTTTGATTTTTTGCTACCTGTTTTATTTTATTTATTGTAAAAAAAAAAAAAAAAAAAAACGAACGAATTTAAAAAATTCCAAATTAGATAAAATAACTGATCATACGTAATTCTGTAGACATAACATAAGTGAATCATTAGTTCATTTACAGCTGTTTAATTTTTACTTTATAGAATTGTATTATAATAAAAATATTAATATATCATGTATTACCAGTATGTATTTATACTAAAAAGATATACCTACATATGTATTTATCATTAATGTACTTTTTAATTTAATTTTAATTTAATTTAAATTTTAATTAAAAATTATTATTATTCAAGTATAGTAAATAAATTACATTTAATGATTGATTTGTCGTTAAAAATATAATTTTCTGTTATTTTCAAATTTTTAGATTAAATAAATGGGCAAATTAATTTTTTTGTGTACATATTATGTATGATTGATGATCTACATAGGTAAATTGTTTTAGTTGATAATAACTTTATTGGTAATTTTATTGTCACTTTATTTCATTATTAATAATTCAAGTTTACGTTTTGTATTTGTGATATTATTATTATTATTATTTTTTTTTTTAATGTATATATTTGTTTTTTTTTTGTACAAATTTAAAATTCAACTAAATACATTCACGACAGATACATAACTGATACGACTTATGAACTAATGTAATAATCATAAAATGATTTCAGGTATAGGTATGTTGTTGTCGATGAGAGTTATACTTCTATATAATATAACATATGATATTATATGTATATAGGCGTTTAAAGACAATGTGTATACATTTTAACAGTTTTGTGCATATGAATTCATATGTATTTAGATACTTATGTATGAACGTTTGTTTAATATGAGCTTAGTATAATAGAAGTTCAAAAAGCAACAACAATTATGATTAAAATAAAGTTAAAGTAGGAAAATATAGAAACAAATAATGTAAAACAAAATTGGAGATTGAATTTAAAAAAAAAAAAAACAACGAAACAAATACTTATGTATGTATTATGTGATATCAAAGTTGAGCTCGGCTCTATTTCTATACGTACAAATTTATTTATGTTTATTTTTGTATGTAAATATGTAAATCATTTGTATAATATATACATATATACATATGTAATGTATCTTTATTATGCTCATATATGTAAAAAGAAAACAATTAATTTAAAATTAAAAAAAAAAAAAAATTAAACATCAAATAATATTTTATTAAAAAAAAAAAAACATTCTTTTCTTTTGTTATTTTATTTATACACAGGGTATATCTGAAAATATCAAAAAATTATGGTTCATTGCATACAAATGCATGTGTTAAAAATTAACAATAATCTGAATTAGAAAAAATAATAATCAGTTAATTCGGGAAATTCACTTTTAAAAATAGTAAATAACTTTGATATAATTCTAAAAGTCTTCTACTTGAAGATTATAGTATATCACATTTCTATGTTTTTACATGTCTTACGTAAAATAAGTGCTCTTTTTACAAATGTTTTTTACATACGATATTTGTGTAATGTATACTGTACATACATATATGTAGGTACATATGTTATTTTTTCGTATTTTGAAATAGAAAGTTAATATACGGAAAAATCAAAAATTCATGAGTCAAATGAAACATAATTAAATCATAGCTTTTTTTTCAGTAAAAAAAAATAAATGTTGTTAAAGTACATATAGTATGTAATGTATATATATACATCTGTATTATACATATTTGTCCACGGAATGAATCACTTTTGTGATGCATATTTTTTTATACATTTTTGCTTACATGTCATTTACTAATACATGTATTTAATTATTTATCTGTAGATAATAAAAAAAAAAAATTGTATTTATAAAAATATTTTACAATTATTTCTTTTTAATCAACATTTTTTAAGTTTTTTTTTTTTTAAATTCTTTATTTATTGTTTTTAAATAATTTGAATTGTATTTAGCATGATAACGGACATATACATATGTATATGTAACAGCTAGTAATCAGTCAGTAAACCACATAAATTTAAAAAAAAATACATATGTATGTATGTATCTAGATATGTACTTTATAAATATGCTGTATACAATAAAATCACATAATAATAATTTCTTATCAGCAAAAATTAAATTAATATTTATTGATGAAATAATTATATAGATATTTTATATTGTTATCATTTTCTATGATTATCTGCTACAGAGAGACCTTTTTGTAAATTTTACAAAATGTCACGTATATAAATACATACAATCGAGAACATAAATCATCAATACGTAATAATAGAATGTTATAATTTGCTTTAAAAAAAAAATAATAATAATAATAATAAAATTTAATTTTTATTCAAACAAAATGAAATTAGCAAAATATTTATGCATGTTACGATCGTGTGAAAATTTGGAATATAAGATCATGACACAATTAACAATTACAATGTACATACATAAGTAATATTTTAAGCTTCTATTTATATGAAAAAGTGATACATGTGAAATGTATAACATAATACTTAGTATTTTTCATTTTTTAAAGTAAAAAAGCATTCAATTGAATATATTTCGATTGTTATGAAATTTTAAAAACGTTTGTGCACATAATGAGACATCTATAGATTTATTTATTTGTTAATAACACAAAAATGTTCAACAAGATCATTTTTTAAATATTATACGTAAATACATTAAGTATCGAAAATGTAAATATGTAAATTCAGGTAATAACATTTAAATTATTTTTATGTGTATGAGGGTTGCGTAAAACAAATTATATGTTTATTCATTGTATTATAACAAGAAAGAAGAAAGATAAAGTTATGGGGTTAAATGAGAAAGCTTTGAAGTTAGTTTTGTAAAATATTGTACAAGGTAAAATATTCAAAAAAATTTCACATATGTACATTACATATAATATAAGTGAATTACTATTTACCTTAAGGAAATCTCTGAGCCAAACAACTTCTGGTTTAGGATCTCCAATTACTTCACAGAATATAATGACAGTGTCACCTTCGTATGCTTCACTTGATCTTGGCTTTGTAACAAACATTGGTTCTTTAGAGTATCTATACACAAATAAAATGAAAAATAAAATTTTCTTATTTGTCTTCATTTAAATTTATTTAGCTTTTTTTTACTTACGGCATATCAGTTCGAATTGTAGGTATTTGAACTTTATTTGAATCAGTGTCTTCTTTACTTTCGATTACTACACGGCAACTGCTTTCTATACGACCAACTGCATTTGATGCAACACAAGAATAAATTCCAGCATCGTGAAGTGTTGCATCTGCTATGATTAATTCAACGAAACCATCATGGTCTAAACTAGCTATAATTTTTCTACTTGGTCGTAAGCGTATACCATTTCGATGCCAGGCAACACCTACCGATGGATAGGCTTCAACTTTAGCAGCCAAACGTATTTCTCCGCCTTCTTTAAAAGTGTATACAGGATCTAATGGCACATAAAAATCTGGAGCAATATATGCTCGAATTCCTTTATCAACAATCAATGAACAGTGACATGAAACTGAACCAAGTTCATTTTTTGCAGTTGCTGTGTAAGTGCCACTATCATCTAAACATGTATTCGCAATTTCTAATGTATTAAATTGTCCATCATCATATATTAACCATCGATCTCCATTTTTTAGTTCAATACCGTCTTTATACCAAGTTAATGTTGGTTGTGGATATCCTAGAATCTGACATGTCAATCGTACAGGATATGTAACTTGTACACGACGATCTCGTAATCTCATTGTAAATATTGGTAACATTTCTTCTAATGATTTATCATTTTCAATAAACTGCTTCAATTTATGATCAGCTTCATATATTTTTGGATCAGATACAACTTGTAATCGAGCAAACGTTGAAACTCTTCCTTGATTATTTGTTGCTTCACATGTGTATCGACCATTATCAATTTCAAATACATGACTAATTTTTAATTTGCATATTGAACCAATTTGCCGTATTGAAACGCGATCAGATGATTCAATTTTTTGACCATCTTTATACCAGACAATTATTGGTTTTGGTGTACCCTTAACATTACATTCAAGTATACATTCATGATTCAGAAGGGCTTTCATTTGTCCGGGTAGAATTTTTGTAAATTCTGGTAAACAAAGTGTACCATCAATAAAAACAGGACTTCTTGTTTGTACTGATTCACCCCATCCATAACGATTACGAGGTGTTACTCGAAAATGATATTCACAGCCAGATTTTAAGTTGAATGCATCAAAACCGTTGGTTGAGGTCACCCCTAATTCCCTCCATAATGCTCCACCATCTGTACCTACCTCCCAGACATCAACACGATATGCTATAACTGGTGCTGAATTCTCAGATAATGATTTACCCCATGAAAGACTTACAAAATTTTTACCAGAATCAGTAACAATCGGCTCTGAAGAAATTGGGCCTGGCGGATCTGTGAAAGTGATAGGTGAACAAGGGAAATATTATGTGAAATTGACTGCAAACTTTTATTTTATTTTATTTATTTTTTGATACTAAGATATAATAATTCTTGAACTTGAATTCAATTGAACTGTTTTCTGGTTGAAATACATAACATACGTGTATATGCCTATACATAACATAGAAAAAAGAATTTTTAGGCAAGTAGATTTTTATAGAAGTACATAAATATACGTATGTATGTACGTACATCACGTATCGCATATGTATAATGAAATAAGTTGTCTTTTTCAAAAAAATAAAAAAAAGCCAAAATTTAAATGAATAATAAATAGATCAAACTAAAATAAATATTTAAATAAATTATTTTTGTTCAAAAGGACAACGGAAAGAGACAATCATTCGAAGAAAATGATTCGAAGATTTTGAGACTTTAATATGAAATTAAAGTTATCATCTTAAATACCAATATATGTAATGTAAAATGACCTATGTACTTTTTTTTTATATTTCATTTATTTCTTTGGACTGGTCTAAGTATAAATAAATATCCAGTCTTGAAATTATTATTTTTAATATAATTTAAAAAAGAATAACAATACAAATCATCAAGATCAAGGATATAAAAAGGAAAGGAAATTTCATGTAAAACATACATATAAGTAAAACTACAAATAAAATAATCAAATAGTTTTTTTTTTTTTTATATATAGTGTATAACTTCTTTTTTTTCAAATTCTCGAAGAAAGATTTTTTTTTTATTTTATTATTTTTTTTTTATTGCGGTTTTAAATATCATAAATGTTTGTACACTTTTACAATAACTATTTAAAGCAATAATATAAAATAAAATAAATGAATGAATAAAATATAAGAAATATACAATTTAAATACATTTTAATATCATTTTGATTGGAAAGAAAATGATTTTACTGTGATTTTTTTATTTTGTTCGTGTTTATTTGTTTTTTTCTGCTTTTATTTTTTTTTTTGTATATTCGTTTAAATGTTTTTGAAATCGACAAGAAAGTAGAAAACAATAATAATTTTTGTTTTTTGAATATTTAAAAAATTTAAATGTGTTTTTCTATTGTTCTGTTAGCTGTTGGCTATCATCCAATATTAATTTTACATTTTTTTTTTTTTTTGTTAATCTGTGTATATATTGTAATAAGTACGTATATGTATGGTATGTTTGCGTATATATATTTGTTCTTATAAAATAATATACGAGTTCGATATATTTTGTTGTTTCTACTCAAATTCTGTATTATTTTTCTCATTTTTTGTTGTTGTTGTTATTGTTCAGAATCAATTTAATTATTTTAATTTAAATAATAATGTCACACAAGAAGAAAAAAAATTTTTTTTAAATCAAAAAAAAAAAAAAAAAAAAACTAAAAATAAATAAATGAAGAAAAATTATTTAGAACACATATTTATTTTTGATTTTTTTTTGCTTTTATATATGTATGTATGTTTATTTTCGTTAATTTTTTTTTTTTATATTCAATTAAATAATGTTTAATGTTTTGCTAAATACAACATCAAATTACGGAGCCGTAGATGTTTTTCATGTGATATTTCTATATAATTCCATTACTATATTATATAATTAAACAGGTATAGACAAATGATTTAATTGTTGAAAATTCGATTAGATCTGAAATTAAATTAGAAATAAAAACAAAAAAAAAATTTTTTTTTCTGTTAATAAATTTTGATATGAAAAAGAAAAAAAAAATTTAATAAAATACATAATGTATCAAATTAGGTAAATTATTTGTGAATTTTAAATATATGTATATGTACTTACACATAATGTAATTATACTTACATTGTATAAAATTATTCACTTATGTATGTATATGATATAAATGCGATAATGCATAAACACAGCTTCAGTATTTATATGCACATATTTTTATTTTCTTAAAATAGATTTATTACATATAACATACATATAGGTATACGCATGTAATACATTTAAAACGGATAACACAAAAAACTAATTACACATTACATAAAGAACAATGAACATATTTCATTTTATTTTATTTTTATTTATTTATTTTTTAATTGACCAACGTATTGACACCGAAACAACAATTTTTAATGCTAATACGAGACGAAATTTTGAATTTTTTTTTTTTTAAATGAAAAAAAAACAATAAAAAATAAAAAATGAAACGAAAATAAATATATAAATAAAATGTAGGATATTTTGTTCAATAATCTAAATACATAGATCTACATACAAAAAAGTGATATAATTAGTAAAGACAAAATTACATATTCAATTGATGCTAAAAGTTCAAGAATCATTATCAACGGTTGTAAAAATAAATTTGATGATGAAATTTAACACAATATATATGTATGTACGAGTAGTACATAAAAAAACAAAAATACAAATTACTTACTTTTGAAAAATGAATATTCAGGATAACTTTCTAGGGGTTGACCCCAACGTGGTAGTGTTGGAGTTACAGACCGTGCTCTTTGTCTAACCTGTTAACAGCCAAAGTTTTTGTTTATTTCTTTTTCGGATTTTTAATCTATTAATAGGATGAAAACGTTTCATTAGAGAAATGCAATTTTTTATGTTTAAAAAAAAAAAAAATAAATAAAAAACAAAAAAAAATAAAATAAAATAAAATAAAATAAACAATAATAAAATTTCATATACATATGTATATATATGAGTATACATATATAATTAGGGCAAAAAAAATGAATGAAGAAAAATTTATTTTATTTTCATTATCCGTTCACTGAAAACCAATTTCAAAATGCTGAAAGATATATTAGAAATATGTATATGATACAAATATAATTAAATAGGTTACCGTAACAGTTGTAAATATACGATCAGTTCCATGTTCATTTCTTGCAACAACAAAATATGTTCCAGAATCGGATATTTGTGATTTATGTAAAGTGAAACGGATGTAATCGTCGGATGCCTCCTTACTAACACGATCAGATTTAGTTATATCTTTAGTTCCCTTCATGAAAATTACTAAACATATAACACAAAATGACATTAAAAAATTCATGTAAATATTATAAGATAATTAATTTTATAATAATAAATGAACATACATTTTGGTTTTGGTTCTCCTTGAACTCTAAAGGAAATTGAAAATGGATCACCAACCGCAATTTTCATTTCAGGCTCTGGTCTAGAAAGAAATAGTGCTGATTTACCTCCTTTAACAGATGTACCAACAATATAAACGTTAGAATTTGATTCAATCTTTCCGAAAGCATTTGATGCACGACATGTGTAAAGACCAGAATTTTCTGCATTTGCCTTTTCAATAGTTAAAGTATAAACACCACGATCAACAAATGTTTTAACATTTGGTGAAGCAGGAATTGGTTTTTTATTACGTAGCCATTGAACATCAATTGGTGAAGATGTGACTCCAAATTCTGCCATTAATGCAAGTGTTCCGCCAGTGGTAACCATATGATTACCAAGTGGATTTGTTAGATGTGGCTTATTTGGATCACGATGGAAGAATCCATGTGTTTTAGACAAAATGAATTTTTCTCTGCCACAAAATTCAACAGTATGCGAAATTTTGTCTGAACTAATTTCATTTGAAGCACTACAGGAATAAGTACCACTATCATTTTCCGTTGGATCATTGATAACAAGTTTACAATAGCCATCGGCTTGATCTAATTGTTGATATTTTTCTCCAGGAACAATCTCTTCACTGCCCTTTGACCACTGTATTTCTGGACGAGGATTGCCACGAACACGACAGTCCAGTACTAACTCATTTTCGTTCAAATAATAGTTGTCTGTTACGTGTAAAAAAGAAAAATTACATAGCATAGTGTTTGTTTTTAATTTATTTAAAATAAAAAAAAACGTATACATACATACATATGTATGTATAAAACATTAAACAAATAATAAACAAATAAGAACAATTAAATGACATTTAACGAATATATGAATGCATGATTTTAGGGATGATTACTGGTTCATTAAGTATTGGTCTTATTTGACAATTGAAAATTTTAATGTGTACCTTTAATGAATCTCGTGAACACAGGGGGTTGTTTAGTTGCCTCATACCCTTTATAAACTTTTAATTGAGCGTTGGAATAACTCTCTCCATTTGAATCTCTTGCAACACACGTGTAATTTCCAGAATCACCAAGTTGTACAGAGAATATTTCCAAAGATGCCAATCCATTATCGTATAAAGCACGATATTTTGTACTTTTTGGTAGAGGACTGCTATTTTTCAACCATAAAACGTTCGTATCAATATTACTAAGGACATTGCAAGTAAGTTTAATTGTGGAGTTCTCAGCTGCTGATCTGTCTTGTAAATGAGTGGTAAATACTGGTCGTTTTCTCGCATCATAGCACCGAATTGTGTCTTGAGATCGATATAGTTTATCTAAATCATATCTCTTCATTGGTTCTAAGAGGTTTGTTAAACGTCTTCTAGATAAATAGTAATCTTCCTCATATCTTTTAGGAAATTCAGCAGAAATATTTAATCTACTGCTAAGAAGATTAAAATCTTCATTGTATTTTTTGTATGATCCTGTTGTTATATCTAATCGTTGTCTAATTGGACTATAACTATTTTCATATTTTCTAACAGATTCTGCTTCAACGCTTACTTTTCTTCTTGGTGAGCTATATCCTCTTGTATATCTTTCAGTGGGTTCAATCACATCTAATCGTTTTTTGATGTCAAATGAATTTTGACTTTCATAAGAGCGTTTCGAGTCTCCATTTACAAATGATTTTTCTAAAGATTCTTTATTTACATTTTGCTCGAAAGTATAGTTATCAATTTTCAAACTAATTTCTTCAATTTTATCATTGTCAACAGCGCGACATGTAAAAATACCACAATCATTTATTACCGGATTTCTGATAACTAATTTTCTTATTCCTCCAATGTCTTCAACTTCTCGATAGCGATTATTAAATATGGGAGAATAATCTTTATACCAAGTAATTTCTGGTCGTCCGCGAATAGCACATTCGAGAGTTAGTTCATTTTTTTTATAGTCGTATTTATCTATATTAAAAGATTTTAATAAGTCCTTTAAAAGGAAAGCAAGGAAATAATGATATTAAAAATATCTACCTTTTAAAATGTCTGAAAACGAATTTAAAAGTTTTATATCATTCAATTTTTCATAAACATTCACGTTTGAAGAATATTTAATTTCATTCCGTGGACCACGCGCCAGACATGTGTACATTCCAGAATCGTTTGAAACAGAATTAAAAATTTCTAAAATATAGACTCCAATGCCATCTTTCCAAATGTTATATTTTTGCTTATCATAATTAATTATTTTGTCATTTTTCAACCAAACAATATCATTTAATTCACCACGTATTTTACATTCTAATCGAATAGTATTACCCATTTGTGTTGTAATGTCTTTAGGATTATTTTCAAAACAAATTAATGATTTATGTTTTTCATATTCGTGTTCTTTGTTCTTTTCGTTAATATTAGTTTTCAATGTAGATTCGAAGTGGTCAGTATCAGATTTCTTTTTATTCAGATTTTTATTTAAATAGATTGGAACATAATCTGAAATATTTATCATTTTTTCGAGTTTTGATTTTCCTATAATATTTTCTGCTACGCATGTATAAAGTCCATTCTCATCTTCTGTTAGTGTGGAAATAATTAACTGCCTTATACCATCTGATTGCTCAGAAAATTGGAATTTTCTATTAAATTTAATAGGTGTGTTATCCTTAAACCAAATGACGGTTGGTAAAGGATTACCACTAACTTTACATTCGAGAATAAGTTGGTTAGAAATTTTATGATATGAATCTGAAAAGTTTGTGAAATGAAATTTATAATGTGAAATAACATACAAACGGAAAATAATGAATGAGCTCAGACTCATTAAGCGTTTGAATTGCTTTATAATAGACAAAACATAACAAAATATCATATACAAATTGATATAAAATATAATATGGTACATACCTTTACAAAACAGACACTTATTTGAACGACACTTTAGACTACAAACGGTGAAAATAAATAACACAAATCCTACCTTTAATGCCAACAGTAAACATAGGAGCCGTTTTATCTTCTTTTGCTTTTTCATATACATGTAAATAGCAAGAAGAGGTAATTTCATTTTCAGAATTACGAGCTACCAATTTATATTCTCCCGAATCATCGATCGCTAGTTTAGAAAGAACGAGAACGGCAAGACCATCTTGACATGCAGCTTTAGTTTTAGGTCCATAAACTACTGGCTGTTCATTTTTAAACCAACGGCATTGGGGATCAGGACCATTGATATAAACACTCATTCGAAGGTTTGATCCTTCCGGAACAGTTCTGTTCGCCAAGAAATTACCAAAATATAGTTTCTTTTTTGGGTCTGGTGGAGGTTGAGGCTCATGTCTTCGACCTCCTGTTGGTTCAGCTTTCTTCTTTTTCTTTTCTTCTTTCTTTTCTTCCTTACTTGCTTCTTTCGCTGCTTCTTCTGCTTTTGGTGCAGGTTCTCTTGGAGGTGATCCAGGTCGAATGTCCGTAGCTTTTAGATGAACCATATGTGATATTTCAGCTTTATCAACGCGATTTTCTGCTTGACATACATATTTACCACTGTCATAAGGAACAGGATCATTAATTATTAGTTCACATGTTCCATCATTATGATCAATTTGTTTATATTTTTCACTAGTTTCAATTTTGACACCATCTTTCACCCATGTAATTGTAGGTGTTGGTAGACCCCTTACATGGCAATCTAATACGAGTTCATTTATTTTGCCATGATATGTATCTTTAATAGATCGCGTAAAAGTAGGCGGTATATCGGCACTTCCAGAACTAGAATAAACGGTTACTTGGCATACAGTTGATGTTTCACCATTATTATTTTTAGCATAACATTTGTATGTACCGCTGTCACCTTCAGAAACATTTGATAGTTCAAGAGTACATAAACCTTCTCTATAATTTTGACGGCATTTTGGACTATACACAACAGGTTGTTCATTTTTAAACCACTTGACTTGAGGATCTGGACCTTCGACATAACAAGTTAGTTTCACTTTTGATCCCTCTGCTACAACTCTGTCAGTAAGATTAGTCGCAAAATGAACTCCGATACGTTTTTCTCGCTTCTCTTTCTCAGGTTTAGCGTCTGCAGTTCTAGATACAGGAGCAGGTTCTTCTTTAGCTGCTTTGCCTTTTGCTTTACCTTTTTTGCCTTTTTCTTCTTCTTTTGTTTTTTCTTTTGGCTCGCCTTCAGATATTTCTTTCTTTTCTTTTTTCAAAAGATTACGATCAGCGTGAAAAACTCCATGAATGTTTTCAGCAATGTGGGATTCTTTGCCTTCGAATAGAACGTGATGAAATATTTCAGCTTTTCCGCAACGATTTTCAGCTTGAACAACATATTTCCCGGAATCTTTTTGCTCCGGTTTATCAATCAATAATTCACAAGTGCCATCAGGATGATCAATTATTTGATATTTTTCACTACTTTGTATTTCAACACCATCCTTGACCCACACAACATTTGGATTTGGCTGCCCACGTACGTGAGTTTCTAAAATTAGCTCATTGGTATTCAAGTGATATTTTTCTGTAGAGATATAAAAATAAAATTTCAAGTCCGTCAAATTACATAATATTTATTTATTATGTGAGCATTTGTTGGTAATAAAATCATTCTAAAAATAGTATAGTAATTTAATGCGTTATTACCTTTGACTGCTCGAGTAAACATCGGTTCTAAATCAGAACTAATTTCAGGTTTATAAATAACAAGTTGTACAGATGAAGTTATTTCATTGGCTGGGTTTCGGGCAATTAAAGTGTATTCACCAGAATCATCAACATTTGCATTATTTATTTCTAGGACTGCTAAACTTTCTCTTGACATATTTCTAACACGTGGACTATAAACAAGATTAGCTCCATTTTTAAGCCATTTTACTTGAGGATCTGGTCCTCCAATCACAGCTTGAAGTTTTACCTTAGAACCTTCAGCTAAATAACGATTTTGCAAATAAGCAATAAAATAAATTTTATTTTTAAGTAAAGGCTCTGGTTCTGCGTGTCTACGACGACCACCTTCAGCAGCTTCTTCATCTTTCTTTTTTCCTTTCATTGGAGGTTTTCCCTTTTGTTCTTTATCTTCTCCACCTTTTGCAGGAGCCCTTTGTTTTGCTTGAGCTTCCTTCTCTTCAGCTATACTAATACTTGAGCTTGATCTTCTTGATATAGGAATATTTTCAATCACTACCGAGTGGGTTATTTTTTGTGTTCCTAAACTGTTTTCAGCAACACAACTGTAATTGCCTCCGTCTTTAAGTGTCGGTTTATTAATAATCAGTTCACAGACACCGTCTAAATGTTCGATCTGTTGTACACGAGCATCAATTTGAACTGGCATATTATCCTTCAGCCAAGTTATTGTTGGCCGCGGATTGCCACGAACTTTAGTGTCGATAATGAGGTCGTTTTCGGACGAATGATAGACATCTATGATCAAAGAAACAAATAAGCAATAACGAATGAACATCTATTTTAAGCATAACAACAATAGATTATTGTTTTCTCATGACCTATATACATATGTATATACATATATATACATACCTCTCATTGGCAAAACAAACATTGGCTCCTGCTGATCGCCTTCGACTTTTGCGCTGTATACTTTTAGATAACAAGAGGTGTCAATTTCACTGTATTGATTTTTTGCAATACATTTATACACTCCAGAGTTTTCAGCTGAAACTTTAAGAAGTTCTATAGCGGCTTTTCCTTCTGATGATAAATTTTTTATTTTCGGCCCCCATGTAAGAGGTTTATCATCTTTCATCCAACGTACAGCTGGATCGGGTCCAAGAACATTACATGCCAATTTAACAGTAGCACCTTTTAAGGCAATTCTATCACGTAAATGAGTAGCAAACTTAAGTTTATTTTTAGGGGCAACGAGTTCTTCATGACCACGATAACGCCTCTCAGTCACAGCACCGCGCTTTTTGTCAGCTTCTTCTTTCGATTTCATTGCTTCTTCCATAGCACGTTTTGCTTGTTCTCCTTTTTCTTTTTGCATTGGATCATGGGCATGGAAAAGTCCGTGAACATGGAAAGTTTTCGGCTTTACAAATTCAATATTATGTGTAATTTCTTGTTGCCCACTGTCATTTTCAGCTCGAAAAGTATATTTACCGCTGTCTTTTGCCGAGGGACGGTAAATCATTAATTTATAAACTCCATGAGCTTCCTCAAGAAATGTATATTTGAAGTTCTGTTTTAATTCTATACCATCTTTTAACCACTTATATTTTGGTCGTGGTATACCATGACAATGGCATTCGATAGTTAATTCGTCATCATGCAAGTGGTAAAAATCTGCAAAAGGAATTTATATTAAAAGTAAATGCAGAAATGCACATCATTTTACCTCTTATAAGGGAAATAGTTGGAGGACTTGGCTCATCCTTAAATACTTCGTAAATAGTAACATAACATGTGGAAACAACCTCATCATTTACATTTGAAATACTACATGCGTACTCTCCAGAGTCAGTAGTTTGAGCATTAACAATTTCAAGTGATAAAACATTATTATTATTATTTATTCGGTAACGAGCACCTCTTTCAATTTGCTTTCCATCTTTAAACCATTTAACTGAAAGATCTGGTCCGCTTACACCACATACAAGTCTAACATTATGACCAATTTCAACAGAACGATCGGTTAAAAAGATGATAAATGTTGGAAGACGAGCTTTCTCTCTATCTTTTTGCCAATCTGCATCTCTTTCTTTCTCACTTTTTCCATGTGCACGACTAAACTTTCTCATTTTTTCCATGAATTCTTCTCCTTCTTCTTCTGCAATTTTTCTCCATTTTTCTTCTTCTTCTGGATCAGGGCGAATAAAACTTTCTTCAGAAGAAGCACTTCCACGTCTCTGTTCTTCTTCAAACTGATCGTCTTCCTCTTGTTCTTGGGAGTCTTCGTCTTCGTCATCTTCATCTTCTCTTTCTGTTTGTTCACTAGCAACATACGAACTTGCCCCTTCTTCATCACTTTCATCCTCTTCGTCTTCTTCTTCTTCCGATTCTTCTTCGGATGAAACTGAAGCTACAACAGAAGGTGCTTTGTATGCTATTGCTTTTGAAATAACCACAGCAGGGGGCGCAGAAGGTGCAGCCGCTGATGTCCGTCGAGATCCTGGAGCAGATGGAGCTGCAGATGGCGCCACAGACTGAGCTGCTGATGCTCGTCGAGATCCTGGTGCAGATGGCGCCGCAGACTGAGCCGCTGATGCCCGTCGAGATCCTGGTGCAGAGGGTGGAGCGGATGGTATTTTTGTACCATCTCCGCCTTCCTCGGCTTGTTCTGCCTCTTCTTCTTCTTGTCTTCTTTCTTCTTCTTCTTGAAGTCTTCTTTCTTCTTCTTCTTGTCGCCTTCTTTCTTCTTCTTCAGCCTTGAGACGCTTTTGTTTCTCTTCATACGTTTCTTTTTTATTTCTAGCTTTTTCTTCTTCCCTTTTCTTTGCTTCCTCCGCAGCTTTGGCTGCTGCTTTTGCTTGTTCCTCCAATTGCAAAGCCATTTTACTTTTCGTTTTCTTTGGAGGTGGTTTTGATTTTTCAGCTGCTGCTGCTGCTGCTTTGTGTTGATCTTCAAACATTTTTTTACTTGCTTTTGGTCCCCCGCCGATTTCTAGCTTCAAGGACAATTTTGGTGAAGGAGATTTTTCTTTTTTTTCTTTTTTGGTTTTTGCCTTTGATTTTTTGTCATCTTTGTCTGCTTTATCTGGTGTTTCTTCTCTTTTTTCTGCTCCCTCTTCACCCGCAGCAGCGGCAGCCGCTGCTGCTTCAGCTCTCCTTTCCTTTTTCGTTTTTACTTCTCTGGTCTTTTTAGTTTTCTTCTTCTTTTTCTTTGCTTCTTCTTCTACCTTTTCTTCGTCTGGTTTCTCTTCTTCTTCAGTATATTCTTCATACTCTTCATATTCTTCTACTACATAAATTACTTCAACATTCGATACATCCATTACAGCGGCTCGATCGATTACGGACATGTCCGTCGTTATATAACGTACTGGTTCTTGTACTGTTTCTGATTCTGTTATATCCATAACTAGAGCCTTGTCGAAAACGGCTTTATTGCATATTAATTGCGGTTTAATGCTTTTACCTAATTCGAATGGGGTTTTTTCTCTTTCTTCTCGTTTCAAAAAAGGAGTTATGCTTCGCCATGTCGTTGGGGTTGCACTTCTTCGGGTTAAGTATAATGTGAATGGAGTTTGACTTCTTCCACGAATTGGAGTCATACTACGTCCACGAATACTGCCCGGAGTCGGTGATTTTATTCGACGTCTTTTTTGCTTTGGAACTTTTAATGTATCTTGTTCCGGTCCAGGAGTTGCTCTTTCATCCGGATCTGGAGTTTCTCGAGTTTCTGTTGGTGTTGGTTGTATTTCGCCATCCATTTCACCCATTGTATTTTTAAATGTTCCACTTATCGATTGACCGTTTTTTAATAAAAATGTTATTCGTTTATGACCGACCGAACGATGTGAAGTTACATCTACGACTGATCCAAATTATTCGCTTTAATTAAATTAATTTCTTTTGATTTTCCGATAAATAATGTTTGATGTCGAATGCCGATTAATTTTGAGCTAATTTGGTTCGGATGCCAAGAATTTTTTTCTGAATCTATAATTATCTCATTATCATACAGTAAACATTGCAACATCATCTAATGCATCTCATTTTTACCTGTTGTTGAATCTCTACTTTCGCTCTAAAAAATGTTTTGGTATTGTTATCACAAACAATTCTATTCTATTTTTAAAGCTTATTCTCAAAATAGAATTTGAATCAGCCAAATAATCAAACCGTTATGTAGTTTAGATCAAACAAATTAAGAGCTACTTACCTCTGTACGCAATTAACACAACTTCATGTAAATTTAAAAAATAGAATTTGAAACACACATATGATTAAACACATGTATGGGAAAGTTATGCACATACATACACAAAAAAAAAATAACGATAAAAAAAATAAAACAAATAAATAAAAAAAGTAAAAAAAAAAAAAAACACAAATTAAGGTCAAATACATTATTAGGAATTATTACGAAAATCACAAAAAAGTTCATTTAAAAAAATCGATTTGTCAAATATTTTAATCAATGTAAGCATAAAAATGCATTTTTAAATAATAAATGCAAAAACATAAAAAACAATTAAAAATTGGCATTGCAAATTAGATGAAGAAATGAGCTCAGAATGAATCAACAGTAGAATTTTGTAAAGTGTATTTTATTCCTGATCACATGGTCAACTTGTCTGTCATGAAAAGCACCTGACAAAAACTTTAGTCACGGGTTTTGACTATAATTAATGCTGCTTACTCAGACAGATTTAAACAAATTTATTTTTGTACATTAACCATGAGACCATAACCTGGATTTACTTTCAAATATAAAAATGTACCTTTCATACTCCTTGTGAAAAGTGGTGGACTTTTATCAGAAACCATAGTTGAGTCAAAAATAGTAATTGATGCACTAGTTTCTGATTCACCATATTTATTGTGAGCAACACATGAGTATATTCCTGAATCAGAAGTCGTTGCATTGAGAATTTCAAGTGAAAAAATGCCGTTTTCATTCATCATAATACAATTGGAACTAGGAATAAGAAGTTTATCGTCTTTACGCCATTGTATACTAACTTCGTTTGAAGCAGTGCTACATTTCATTTTAATTGAATTATTAGTTGAAATAGTTTGATCATGGAGATGTAACTCAAAAGCAGGTGCCCTTTTCAATTCCAATAATTTTGTAGATTTGTCTTTAGATTTACGTTTTTTTATTTGAGAAATATCGTCTTCTTCTTTTCTTTGTTCTTCTTCTTGTTCTCTTTTCTGGTTTATTAAATCTACCATTTTGAACTTTTCTTCGGCTAATTTATTTTTCTTTTCTATTTCGTGAACAAGAAGTTCCTCTTCAGATTTTCGTTTCTCTTGTTCTTGTTTACTTCGCCAATCCTGCTCTGCTTTTCTTTGTTTTTCCAATTCTTCCATTTTGAGTTTTTCTTCTGCTGCCTTTTTTCGCACAGCTTCTTGTTTCTTTAGTTTTCGTTGCTTTTCTTCTTCTGCTTTCTTTTGTTTTTCTAGTTCCTCCGCTTTAAGTTTCTCATCAACTAACTTCTTTTCTTCCTCAGATTTTCGTTTCTCTTCTTGCTGTTTGTTTCGCTCATTCTCTTCTGTTTTTCTTTGCTTTTCCAATTCTTCCATTTGGTGTTTTTCTTCTTCTGCCTTTTTTTCTTCTTCTTTCCTTCGCAGAGCTTCTTCATCCTTCAGTTTTTGTTGCTTTTCCTTTTCTGCTTTCTTTTGTTTTTCTCGTTCCTCCACTTTGAGTTTCTCCTCAGCTAACTTCTTTTCATCTTCAGATTTTCGTTTCTCCTCTTCTTGTGTTTTTCGCTTATTCTTTTCTGCTTTTCTTTGCTTTTCCAACTCTTCCATTTTATGCTTTGTTTCGGCTGCTTTATTTTCTTCTTCTTTTTTTCGCATAGCTTCTTCATCCTTCAGATTTAGTTCCTTTTCCTCTTCCGATTTTTTTTGTTTTTCCAGTTCCACCGCTTTAAGTTTCTCATCATCTAACTTCTTTTTTTCCTCAGATTTTCGTTTCTCCTCTTTTTGTTTTTTTCGCTCATCTTCTTTTGTTTTTCTTTGTTTTTCCAATTTTTCCATTTTGAGTTTCTCTTCTGCTGCTTTCTTTTCTTTTTCATTCTTTCGAATAACTTCTTCATCCTTCAGATTTCGTTCCTTTTCCTCTTCTGCTTTCTGTTGTTTTTCTCGTTCCTCCACTTTGAGTTTCTCCTCAGCTAACTTCTTTTCCTCGTCAGATATTCGTTTCTCTTCTTGCTGTTTACTTCGCTCAATCTCCTCTGCTTTTCTTTGCTTTTCCAATTCTTCCATTTCGAGTTTTTCTTCTTCTTTCTTTCGCATAGCTTCTTCATCCTTCAGTTTTCGTTGCTTTTTCTCTACTACTTTCTTTTGTTTTTCTAGTTCCTCCGCTTTGAGTTTCTCCTCAGCTAATTTTTTTTCATCTTCATATTGTCGATTCTCCTCTTCTTGTGTTTTTCGCTTATTCTCTTCTGCTTTTCTTTGCTTTTCCAACTCTTCCATTTTATGCTTTGTTTCGGCTGCCTTTTTTTCTTCATCTTTCCTTCGCAGAGCTTCTTCATCCTTCAGTTTTTGTTGCTTTTCCTTTTCTGCTTTCTGTTGTTTTTCTAGTTCTTCCACTTTGAGTTTCTCCTCAGCTAACTTCTTTTCCTCGTCAGATATTCGTTTCTCTTCTTGCTGTTTACTTCGCTCAATCTCCTCTGCTTTTCTTTGCTTTTCCAATTCTTCCATTTCGAGTTTTTCTTCTTCTTTCTTTCGCATAGCTTCTTCATCCTTCAGTTTTCGTTGCTTTTCCTCTTCCGATTTTTTTTGTTTTTCCAGTTCCTCCGCTTTAAGCTTCTCCTCAGCTATTTTTTTTCCATCTTCATATTGTCGATTCTCCTCTTCTTGTGTTTTTCGCTTATTCTCTTCTGCTTTTCTTTGCTTTTCCAACTCTTCCATTTTATGCTTTGTTTCGGCTGCCTTTTTTTCTTCATCTTTCCTTCGCTGAGCTTCTTCATCCTTCAGTTTTTGTTGCTTTTCCTTTTCTGCTTTCTGTTGTTTTTCTCGTTCCTCCACTTTGAGTTTCTCCTCAGCTAACTTCTTTTCCTCGTCAGATATTCGTTTCTCTTCTTGCTGTTTACTTCGCTCAATCTCCTCTGCTTTTCTTTGCTTTTCCAATTCTTCCATTTCGAGTTTTTCTTCTTCTTTCTTTCGCATAGCTTCTTCATCCTTCAGTTTTCGTTGCTTTTTCTCTACTACTTTCTTTTGTTTTTCTAGTTCCTCCGCTTTGAGTTTCTCCTCAGCTAATTTTTTTTCATCTTCATATTGTCGATTCTCCTCTTCTTGTGTTTTTCGCTTATTCTCTTCTGCTTTTCTTTGCTTTTCCAACTCTTCCATTTTATGCTTTGTTTCGGCTGCCTTTTTTTCTTCATCTTTCCTTCGCAGAGCTTCTTCATCCTTCAGTTTTTGTTGCTTTTCCTTTTCTGCTTTCTGTTGTTTTTCTAGTTCTTCCACTTTGAGTTTCTCCTCAGCTAACTTCTTTTCATCGTCAGATATTTGTTTCTCTTCTTGCTGTTCACATCGCTCAATCTCCTCTGATTTTCGTAGTTTTTCTAATTCTGCCATTTTGTGCATTTCTTCTTCTGCTTTTTTTTCTTTTTCTTTCTCTAGCAGAGCTTCCTCATCTTCAAGCTGTCGTTGCTCTTGTTTTTCTGCGATTTTTTGTTTTTCTAGTTCTTCTACCTTCAGTTTTTTATCAGCCATTTCCTTTTCCAATTCTTGTTTTGATACTTCAGTAACATGTGCTTGTTCAGATTGCTTGTCTATTGTTTGGATGTCCAGAGTTTGTACGTTAGATGAGTCTTCAGTTTTGCCCTCTACTATTTCTTGTTTTGTGATTTCACTAACACTCGCTTGGTCTACTTTCTTCTTAGTGGCCTCACCTTCTTGAACTTTTAAAATTTCTGTTTTTTGTAGCTGTTTCATTACTAATTCTTGGTTCGACATTTCAGTAAGCAGTGCTTGTTCAGATTGCTTGTCTATTGTTTGAATATCATGAGTTTGTATTTTAGATGAGTCTTCAGTCATGCTCTCTACTATATCTTGTTTTGTAATTTCACTAACACTCGCTTGATCTGCTTTCTTCTTAGTGACCTCACTTTCTTGAACTTTTAATTTTTGTGCTTCTTGTAGTTGTTTTATTTCTAATTCTTGTTTCGACATTTCGGTAAGGGTTGCTTGTTCAGATTGTTCGTCTATTGTTTGGATGTCCTGAGTTTGTATTTTAGATGATTCTTTAGTTTTGCCCTCTACTATTTCTTGTTTTGTGATTTCACTAACACTCGCTTGGTCTACTTTCTTCTTAGTGGCCTCACCTTCTTGAACTTTTAAAATTTCTGCTTCCTGTAGCTGTTTCATTTCTAATTCTTGTTTCGACATTTCAGTAACGAGTGCTTGTTCAGATTGCTTGTCTATTGTTTGGATATTCTGAGTTTGTATTTTAGATGAGTCTTCAGTTTTGCCCTGTACTATTTCTTGTTTTGTGATTTCACTAATGATTCCTTTATCTATTTTCTTCTTAGTAACCTCACTTTCTTGAACTTTTAATTTTTTTGCTTCTTGTAGTTGCTTCACTTCTAATTCTTGTTTTGATATTTCAGTAACAAGTGCTTGTTCAGATTGCTCGTCTATTGTTTGGATGTCCTGAGTTTGTATTTTAGATGAGTCTTCAGTCATGCCCTCTACTATTTCTTGTTTTGTGATTTCACTAACACTCGCTTGGTCTACTTTCTTCTTAGTGGCCTCACCTTCTTGAACTTTTAAAATTTCTGCTTCCTGTAGCTGTTTCATTTCTAATTCTTGTTTCGACATTTCAGTAACGAGTGCTTGTTCAGATTGCTTGTCTATTGTTTGGATATCCTGAGTTTGTATTTTAGATGAGTCTTCAGTTTTGCCCTGTACTATTTCTTGTTTTGTGATTTCACTAATGATTCCTTGATCTATTTTCTTCTTAGTAACCTCACTTTCTTGAACTTTTAATTTTTTTGCTTCTTGTAGTTGCTTCATTTCTAATTCTTGTTTTGATATTTCAGTAACAAGTGCTTGTTCAGATTGCTTGTCTATTGTTTGGATATCCCGAGTTTGTATTTTAGATGATTCTTCAGTTTTGCCCTCTACTATTTCTTGTTTTGTGATTTCACTAATAATTCCTTGATCTATTTTCTTCTTAGTAACCTCACTTTCTTGAACTTTTAATTTTTTTGCTGCTTGTAGTTGCTTCATTTCTAATTCTTGTTTCGACATTTGAGTAACGAGTGCTTGTTCAGATTGCTTGTCTACTGTTTGGATGTCCTGAGTTTGTATTTTAGATGAGTCTTCAGTCATGCCCTCTACTATATCTTGTTTTGTAATTTCACTAACACTCGCTTGATCTGCTTTCTTCTTAGTGACCTCACTTTCTTGAACTTTTAATTTTTCTGCTTCTTGTAGTTGTTTCATTTCTAGTTCTTGTTTCGATATTTCTGTAACAAGTGCTTGTTCAGATTGCATGTCTATTGTTTGGATGTCCTGAGTTTGTATTTTAGATGAGTCTTCAGTCATGCCCTCTACTATATCTTGTTTTGTAATTTCACTAACACTCGCTTGATCTGCTTTCTTCTTAGTGACCTCACTTTCTTGAACTTTTAATTTTTCTGCTTCTTGTAGTTGTTTCATTTCTAGTTCTTGTTTCGATATTTCTGTAACAAGTGCTTGTTCAGATTGCATGTCTATTGTTTGGTTATCAACAATCTCTATGTTTGAGGAATTTTCAATCTTACCCTCAACTATATCTTGTTTCGTAATTTCACTAACACTAGCTTTGTCTGCATTCTTCTTAGTGGCCTCACTTTCTTGAACTTTTAATTTTTCTGCTTCTTGTAGTTGTTTCATTTCTAGTTCTTGTTTCGATATTTCTGTAACAAGTGCTTGTTCAGATTGCATGTCTATTGTTTGGTTATCAACAATCTCTATGTTTGAGGAATTTTCAATCTTACCCTCAACTATATCTTGTTTCGTAATTTCACTAACACTAGCTTTGTCTGCATTCTTCTTAGTGGCCTCACTTATTTGAACTTGTAATTTTTCTGCTTCTTGTAGTTGTTTCATTTCTAGTTCTTGTTTCGATATTTCTGTAACAAGTGCTTGTTCAGATTGCATGTCTATTGTTTGGTTATCAACAATCTCTATGTTTGAGGAATTTTCAATCTTACCCTCAACTATATCTTGTTTCGTAATTTCACTAACACTAGCTTTGTCTGCATTCTTCTTAGTGGCCTCACTTATTTGAACTTGTAATTTTTCTTCTTCTTGTAATTGCTTCATTTCTAATTCTTGTTTCGATATTTCTGTAACAAGTGCTTGTTCAGATTGCTTGTCTATTGTTTGGATATCCTGGGTTTGTATTTTAGATGATTCTTCAGTTTTGCTCTCTACTATATCTTGTTTTGTAATTTCACTAACACTCGCTTGATCTGCTTTCTTCTTAGTGACCTCACTTTCTTGAACTTTTAATTTTTGTGCTTCTTGTAGTTGTTTTATTTCTAATTCTTGTTTCGATATTTCTGTAACAAGTGCTTGTTCTGATTGCTTGTCTTTTGTTTGGATGTCCTGAGTTTGTATTTTAGATGATTCTTTAGTTTTGCCCTCTACTATTTCTTGTTTTGTGATTTCACTAACACTCGCTTGGTCTACTTTCTTCTTAGTGGCCTCACCTTCTTGAACTTTTAAAATTTCTGCTTCCTGTAGCTGTTTCATTTCTAATTCTTGTTTCGACATTTCAGTAACAAGTGCTTGTTCAGATTGCTTGTCTATTGTTTGGATATCCTGAGTTTGTATTTTAGATGATTCTTCAGTCATGCTCTCTACTATATCTTGTTTTGTAATTTCACTAACACTCGCTTGATCTGCTTTCTTCTTAGTGACCTCACTTTCTTGAACTTTTAATTTTTGTGCTTCTTGTAGTTGTTTTATTTCTAATTCTTGTTTCGACATTTCAGTAACAAGTGCTTGTTCAGATTGCTTGTCTATTGTTTGGATATCATGAATTTTTATTTTAGATGAGTCTTCAGTCATGCTCTCTACTATATCTTGTTTTGTAATTTCACTAACACTCGCTTGATCTGCTTTCTTCTTAGTGACCTCACTTTCTTGAACTTTTAATTTTTGTGCTTCTTGTAGTTGTTTTATTTCTAATTCTTGTTTCGACATTTCAGTAACGAGTGCTTGTTCAGATTGCTTGTCTATTGTTTGGATATCCTGAGTTTGTATTTTAGATGAGTCTTCAGTTTTGCCCTGTACTATTTCTTGTTTTGTGATTTCACTAATGATTCCTTGATCTATTTTCTTCTTAGTAACCTCACTTTCTTGAACTTTTAATTTTTTTGCTTCTTCTAGTTGCTTCACTTCTAATTCTTGTTTTGATATTTCAGTAACAAGTGCTTGTTCAGATTGCTCGTCTATTGTATGGATATCCTGAGTTTGTATTTTAGATGATTCTTTAGTTTTGCTCTCTACTATTTCTTGTTTTATGATTTCACTAACCCTCGCTTGGTCTACTTTCTTCTTAGTGGCCTCACCTTCTTGAACTTTTAAAATTTCTGCTTCCTGTAGCTGTTTCATTTCTAATTCTTGTTTCGACATTTCAGTAACGAGTGCTTGTTCAGATTGCTTGTCTATTGTTTGGATATCCTGAGTTTGTATTTTAGATGAGTCTTCAGTTTTGCCCTCTACTATTTCTTGTTTTGTGATTTCAGTAATGATTCCTTGATCTATTTTCTTCTTAGTAACCTCACTTTCTTGAACTTTTAATTTTTTTGCTTCTTGTAGTTGCTTCATTTCTAATTCTTGTTTTGATATTTCAGTAACAAGTGCTTGTTCAGATTGCTTGTCTATTGCTTGGATATCATGAGTTTGTATTTTAGATAAGTTTTCAGTCATGCCCTTTATTATATCTTGTTTTGTAATTTCACTAACACTCGCTTGATCTGCTTTCTTTTTAGTAACCTCACTTTCTTTAACTTTTAATTTTTGTGCTTCTTGTAGTTGTTTCATTTCTAATGCATGTTTCGATATTTCAGTAAGAGTTGCTTGTTCAGATTGCTTGTCTATCGTTTGGATGTCCTGAGTTTGTATTTTAGATGATTCTTTAGTTTTGCCCTCTACTATATCTTGTTTTGTAATTTCACTAACACTCGCTTGATCTGCTTTCTTCTTAGTGACCTCACTTTCTTGAACTTTTAATTTTTGTGCTTCTTGTAGTTGTTTTATTTCTAATTCTTGTTTCGACATTTCGGTAAGGGTTGCTTGTTCAGATTGCTCGTCTATTGTTTGGATGTCCTGAGTTTGTATTTTAGATGAGTCTTCAGTCATGCCCTCTACTATTTCTTGTTTTGTGATTTCACTAACACTCGCTTGGTCTACTTTCTTCTTAGTGGCCTCACCTTCTTGAACTTTTAAAATTTCTGCTTCCTGTAGCTGTTTCATTTCTAATTCTTGTTTCGACATTTCAGTAACGAGTGCTTGTTCAGATTGCTTGTCTATTGTTTGGATATCCTGAGTTTGTATTTTAGATGATTCTTCAGTTTTGCCCTCTACTATTTCTTGTTTTGTGATTTCACTAATGATTCCTTGATCTATTTTCTTCTTAGTAACCTCACTTTCTTGAACTTTTAATTTTTTTGCTTCTTGTAGTTGCTTCACTTCTAATTCTTGTTTCGACATTTCAGTAACGAGTGCTTGTTCAGATTGCTTGTCTACTGTTTGGATGTCCTGAGTTTGTATTTTAGATGAGTCTTCAGTCATGCCCTCTACTATATCTTGTTTTGTAACTTCACTAACACTCGCTTGATCTGCTTTCTTCTTAGTGACCTCACTTTCTTGAACTTTTAATTTTTCTGCTTCTTGTAGTTGTTTTATTTCTAATTCTTGTTTCGACATTTCGGTAAGGGTTGCTTGTTCAGATTGCTCGTCTATTGTTTGGATGTCCTGAGTTTGTATTTTAGATGAGTCTTCAGTCATGCCCTCTACTATTTCTTGTTTTGTGATTTCACTAACACTCGCTTGGTCTACTTTCTTCTTAGTGGCCTCACCTTCTTGAACTTTTAAAATTTCTGCTTCCTGTAGCTGTTTCATTTCTAGTTCTTGTTTCGATATTTCGGTAACAAGTGCTTGTTCAGATTGCATGTCTATTGTTTGGTTATCAACAATCTCTATGTTTGAGGAATTTTCAATCTTACCCTCAACTATATCTTGTTTCGTAATTTCACTAACACTAGCTTTGTCTGCATTCTTCTTAGTGGCCTCACTTTTTTGAACTTGTAATTTTTCTTCTTCTTGTAATTGCTTCATTTCTAATTCTTGTTTCGATATTTCTGTAACAAGTGCTTGTTCAGATTGCTTGTCTATTGTTTGGATGTCCTGAGTTTGTACGTTGGATGATTCTCCAGTTTTGCCCTCTACTATTTCTTGTTTTGTGATTTCACTAATGATTGCTTGATCTGTTTTTTTCTTTGTGGCCTCACTTTCTTGAACCTTTAATTTTTCTGCTTTTTGTAGTTGTTTCATTTCTAATTCTTGTTTTGATATTTCAGTAATAAGTGCTTGTTCAGATTGCTTGTCTATTGTTTGGTTATCCTGAGTTTGTATTTTAGATGAGTCTTCAGTTTTGCCCTGTACTATTTCTTGTTTTGTAATTTCACTAACAATCGCTTTGTCTGCTTTGTTTTTAGTTGCCCTACTTTCTTGAATTTTTACTCTTTCTCCTTCTTGTATTTTTTCTATTCCTATTTCTGACTTCGGTGGTTTATTTTGCTGTTCGTCCATAATATAATGCATATCATGCAAAGTCTTATCAAGGGTAAGTATTTTTTCTGCCAGTTTTAGTAACTCAATTTTTTGATTAGCGTCTTCAATAGTGTTATTTATATCTAATAGTGTAGATAAAACTTTTGCTAAAACCGGTTTATAATTCTCCTGTTCTTTTACATGTACATCATCAAACGAAACAAATGTTGCCATTAAATTTGCTTGTAAATTTACCATTTGTGAAGAGTTTTTATCAATAAATGAAGAATTGTTATTGATACTGTCTAAATTTTTCAACGACTTATTTAAGTTTTTTAGAGGACCGATAATTTTTTTATATTTTTTAAGCTTTTGGTTGTCTGTTTGCTCTAAGACATCCACTAATGACACAATTTTTTGTTGAGGTTTTATTATCATTTGTTTTGCAATTGAATGTTTTAAGTCTGGTATAACTTCTAATAGATTGTTATATATAAAATTTGCATCTTCATAGAAATTATCTGTAAAGTTATCCCTGTGTTCTAAACTTTCATTAGGATGGGTAAGGAACTCTTTTAAATTGAATAAGGCTTCTCGGATTTTTGTTTTAATATTTTCATAGTCAGATAAATTGGGTTCTTCAAATTTTTGGGTTAAGTTTTGTAGATCTTTAGCTATATTCAGAATTTCAGTGCTTTGAATACAACATGGTTTTTGAGTTTGAATATGTTCTAAATAGTTAATCATTTGTTTCAACTTTTTTTGGATGTCAGTTTTACATTTTCGATACACTATTAAATCTATATCATGGTCAAATTTAATTTCTATTTTCAGTTTGTCTTCGTTTTCATCCGGTTTTATTGACATGCTGTCTTTCATTAACGGTTTTTTACCACTTTTAATAGAAATTTGTTCACTTGTTTTGGGTGTACATTCAGTTACATTTCCATGGTTTTTGTCTACATTTTGTAATTCGGTAAATAATATTTTTAGCTTCTCATTTAAATTACGAAATGGAATTGAAATGGTATCAATTTCTTGGGCAATTTCCACCAATTTAATGTGTTTTCCATCATTAATAATAAATTCGTTAATGTTTTGAATAGTATCTTGAATATCACATATTAGCGGCAATATTAGTTCGTCAGCATTTTCATCAATAATATTTTTAGCCACTTTTAATAGATTATCTAATTGATTTTTCAAATGGGTGAATACGTCTGATGTTTTATCCAATTCGATTTGATCTATTTGATTCAAAAACAATAAACTTGAAAGTAAATCATTCAACGGTTGTGCCATTTCTTCAACAATTTGGGAATGTATATTAGCATTATGAAAATTTTTCAATAATTCAATTAAATCAGAGATTTCCGATATTGGCCTTTGAAGAATGTGCTGTGCTAAAGGCTGTTCTAAATATGATGAAGATTCAAGGATATCTTTAAAAATGTTTTCGACAATATTCAAAGGTCCGTCAACAATTTCACATAATTCATCTGGATTAATACCACTTTCGTACGTATGAACAATACATTCTCTAAGTTTAAAGAAGGCTTTTTTTATTTGATCAATATTTGATGAATCTTTAGTTGATTCAAAAGCATTTTTAAGTTCTTCCAAGCTGCTTTCAATGGCTCCAAAAATTTCTGATTGTAATGGAGATTTTGGTATTATGGTTTCTTTCTGAATTTTATCTAAATTTTCTGTTATACATTGTAAATTTTTATTGATATTATCAAAATCAATTTTGTACTCCTCGGTTTTATTACCTAATTTAAATCGTTTTTCATTTTCTTCATCATTTGTTATTTCATTATCAATTTTTCGTTTTAACTTTGATTGATTTTGTTCATTTGTCGAATTTTCTTCATCATCGATAACTGTTATCTCTTTAGGGCGTATTTGTTGTTGCTCGGAAATGCTCGTAGAGCTTTCGACGAAGTTTTCTGATAATTCTCCGAAGTCGTCGTTTTTTTTAATCTCATCGAACATTTCTGTATCTTCTTTAATCTGTACAAACAAATCAGCAGTTCGATTATTTATTATTTTTGCTTCAACTAAAGTTTCATGAACTTTTGAATCTAAAAGGTCTAGTTTTGCTAAAATTGATTGCAATGCATCATTCTCTTCTATGCTTAAATTTCGCTCTTTTGATAATAATCGTAGCTGTTCGGCCTTCAACTCAAGTGTGTGTCGATCATCATTTTGAACTAATTCAATGGATTTTATTTTTTCTTTTTGTTGTTCTTTGTCTGTTGATTGCGTTGCTAATTCAGTTTTTCTGTTCAAACCATCTTGTAGTTCTTGTAATGGACTAATAATGCTTTGAATGTAGGAAATTTCTTCATCCGTGAGAAAAGTTAGATCATCCTTTTTCAAAACAGAGTTTTCAACTAAATATAATCTTCTTTTCAGTTCATCGATAGATTGTGCAAACATTTCTAAAAACTTTACAGAGGATGCTTCAGATTCTGTTGATAGCTTTTCTTGAATATCTAGAAGACATTTTTGGGCATCTTTAACCGGTTGTAAAATTTCCAATATTTCAATTTCAGTACGCTTGTTTTTTTCTTTATTTATTTTTTCAAGGGATATAAGAAAATCATGAAGTGGATTTATCAACATTTCAATTTCTTGCAATAGCAAAAACAGTTTAATTTGTTCATCACTGGTTTCAATAAAATTATTTATATTTAAAAATGTATTTTGACATTCTAAAATGGGCTTAAGTATTTCGTTCGGCGCTATTTCACTAACATCATTAAAAATTCTAAATGCAGTCATTAGTTGATTTTGAATGTTAATAATCTAAAAAGAGAAAATGTATATACATATACACGAGTACATGTATAAATATATGTATAAATTTTAATAAGTTTCCAAATTTCTTGAATATAATGTACTTACTATTGGGGAAGAACGATCTAAAGTATCCTGAATTTGCAAAGAGCATAAATACGTATTTAAAATTGTCAAACTTTGCACTATATCTTTCAAATATTTAAATTTCTGATTTTGTTGTGTAATATTTTCAACACGATTAATGATAAATAAGATTTCCATCTGCATCTTTTTTAATATTTCTTCAGCTAAAATAATTTCAATATTTGGTACCGCTGCAATAATATCTTCAAATGTTGCTTCAATATCTTTTAGAGGACCTTGAAAATCTTTTTTCATTTCGCTTTCATTTTGAACATTGCTGTAAGTATCAGCAATGCATTTCCTTAAATTTATTAGGACATTACCAACAGATTTTTCGTTGTACTTTAGTGAACTAATTTCTTTTTCTATGGCAAGGAAACCCATTTTAATTTCTTTTAATGATTGCTCAAGAGATTCTAATCTCAACGCAGACTGTGAAAGTGTTTGAGGTTCTTTAGTTTGTACATACGACAAGCATGTATTGATTTGATTTAAACCATTTTTAATAGAATTATTTAAAAACTGTTTTTTAAGAACTTCGGATTGTTCAGAAGTTTCATCTTTTTGTTTTTCTTCAATGTCTGCATCAGCAAATGTTTTCAAAGCCGATATATCTTCTTGAGTTGAAAGATCTAATAATTGTTCAATAACATTTATATTTAAATCTTCAACATATTCTAATAAATTATAAACTGGATTAGCTCTTTCTTTAATAATTTGTATAGGAAAACAGTCAGATAATGGCGTTTCCAGGCATTGTTCCTGAATTTCAATAATTGCTTGTTTAAGACTTAATAAGGGTTTGGCAATTGTTTGCAACTGAGATGATACTTCTTGGATACTTAATTCGTTTACTTGAGAAATATGAACGGGTTCTTGAACTTGCAGAATAGTTTGTTGAAGTTCATATATTGGATTTCTTATTTGCTCTATAAAATTAAGATTTTTTTCATTTGATAATAACTGCAGGTTTTCTAATGCATTTGTTTCTTGAATAGCTACAACAAATGAATAAACTTCACGTACTATGTTAGCAGAAGCAATACAAACATCATGATGGGATAAATTTCCAACTTGTTCAAAGATTTGGTTTTGAAAAGTTTCGAGACATTGCTGAAGTTCTTGTACTGGTTTTGCTAATCTTTTTATTAAACAAGATTCTTCTTGATTTGATGAAAAGTCATCAACTTCTCCGTCTAATTCTTTTTGTATTTGTTTTAAACTAGAATCCAAATTTCTAATAGAATTCAGAAGTGTTTCTTTTTCACTAAGTATTGCTTGGGATTCATGTACAATTTCTCCTTGTACAGCTGTTATCGAATTTTCTACATCTTTTATTTTAGATACTACATCGGCTAGTTCTGTACGTTTTTCAATGTTTAAAGAAGTTATTTCACTATTTTCAACACAATAATGTGAAACACTCGCAAGACAACGTTTTAAATCTTCAATTAATAATTGAGCTTTCGTTTTGTCAGTGCTTGAAAGTGAATTTAACTGTTCAGCATTTTCAGTAACAATTACTTGCATTTCTAAAGCCTCTGCAGTCTCTGGAATAATTTCAGCTGCCGTTTTTAAGACAGATACTTCATCAGCAGTTGATAATTCTTCTACATTTTCTAATAATTGAGGTAAAAGTTGATCTACACAATGTTGAAGTTCATTCAGTGGTTTAGCCAGTTTGGGAGATTTGATTGATGATATGTCTTCGACGGTCTCAGCAACGCAATATTCTTGTTTGATGGTTGCAATACAATTATGTAGTTCTTGTAGAGGTTGTGCTAAAGTTTTTAATGCAGATATATTTTCCTGACTTGACATTGACCTTGTCTGTTCTATTGTGCCATGTTGTATGATAAGTTTAAATGTATCTGTTATAGTGCGAAGTGGTTGTGCAATCCTTTTAAGTATATTAATGTCTCCACTAGCTGTTAAATTTTGAACTGTTTCCATAGCAGCAATTTCTCTTATTTGAGCAACACAATGTTGCATATCTTGAAGTGGAATAGCAATAGTTTGAAAATTCGAATAATCGCTTTCAATAGATCCTGATTCAACATCATGACTAAATAATTGTTCTTGAATTCCAGCTATGCATGTATTCAATTCTCTTACGGTAGCAATCGCATAAAATACTTCTCTTTTTAAATTTTCTAGAGAATTAACTTCAGACAAAGACGGCATTGTAAGTGATTTTTCCTCACCATGTTGTTCACATTGACCCATCTCTTGTTTAAGTAATTTAATTTCATGAGTATCAATTTGACGTAAAACTATTTCAATTACTTGACGTATTTGTTGTAATGTCAACGTATTTTGTACATTAGTTGAATTGGTCGATAATCGTAATAGATCTTCACTTAGTAACGTTTTTTCCTGAAGATTTTGTAATGGTTCAACTAAGTCACTTAAAGAGCCTGACACAGATTTTTCCTCAGTTTGTCGTAGACAATAATTAATTTCATCAATAGGTTGTTTTATATTTTCTAATAGTATAAGATGATATTTATGTAATGATGAATCTAAAATACTACCAATTAGTTGAGTAAGATTAGTTTTTAAATTGAATAATGAAATTTCCAAGTCTTTTGAAATACGCGGGGATAAAGTTTTAATGTTACTTTCTAAATTTAAAACACTTTGAGCAATTGATTGTAACAGTTTTTGAGCATCCATAGAATCTACCCCTAAATCTTCCCTTATTTGACCACATTCAATATCTTGTCCAAGTTGTGCTAGTCCGTTTTGAATTTCCTGAAGTGGAGGTACCATTGATTCTATAATGCTAACGCTAATCATTCCAGAGTGAATGTTTGAAGAAGATTGTCGGCTTAAAACTTCCAAACCTTTTTTTAATTCAAAAAGCGGTGGGGTAACAATATCTAATATTGCAATATCAACTTTTCGTTCAATTGATTCTGTTCCAGTTAAAACTGAACATTTATTTTCGATTTTTCTAACTTCATTTTGCAATTCTTCTATAGGAGTGGTTAGTTTTTCGAGAAATATCTCATGTACTTTTGAAAAAAGTTGCTCTTCATTTTCCTCTAAAGACAAATCATTTTCAATACTTTCAAGTGCTTGCTGAATTTTCACAACTGGTCGACAAACAGCCTTTAATGAGTTTGCTTCATTTGGAAGACTTGCCATTGTAACCTGTTTAATTTGAAAACAATGATAAGTATATGCATTTAAAATTATTTAACATATTTTATGTCTTACCTTTTCAAATGGTAACACTTCTGGAACATTTTGAAGCTTTGAAAAAGTTTCGGTCAAATGTTGAGAAGCTTCTAAAGCTGAAGCTTCTTGCATGAGTGCTTGTGATTTTATAGAATCTTGAGTAATTTGAATTCCCTGTTTCATGTCATCAGCAATTATATCAATTTCATTTTTTAAACGATCTTGATTAAATCTTTCTGAAATATTCTTAACTTCGTTTAAAGCGTGAATAAATCTATCTCCAGTGCTATCTATTACACAAACACTAGTTCTTTGAATTAATGTTTGCCCAATCTCGTCCATTTCTACACATTTTTCAATCATTTGAAGACTTCTGTGTAATTCTTTGACATCCGACTCTAATGATTCAAAAAGCGTTTCTAAATTTATTTCACCAGAATATACTCTCATTTTGCTTTGTATTTGAATAAGAGGAGTCAAAACATTTCTAATCACTTCTAAACTTTTTTCAGCCGATGTTGGTGACATCATCATTGCAGATTGTGTGACAACTTCTTCTTCAATGGCCAACAAATGTTTTTCGATAGTTTTTAAGTCTTTAGCTAATGGTATTAATGCTTCTAGATTTGAATGAATTTGATTTTCATCTGTTATTTGTTTTAAAGATCGTTGTGTTTTAAGACCATCACCAACTTCGCCAGAAATATCTTGGAGATGAGCTTCAATTTCTCCTGTTTTCGATGATTCTGAATCAGTTCCAACTCTACTTTTTTTTCTTTTTGGTGGGATTGGCTCATCCGTGGTATGAGATTTATTTTCACTAATTTCCTGTATTTTTACTATGTCTAATTTCTTTTCAATAATATCTTGATTCATTTCTGGCATAGTCAATTTAGTAGAATCTTGAGCACTAGCGAATGTTTGTAAATCAGTTTCAGTATCATCATCTCCACCATGACTACTTGATCCAGATACTTTTGATTGTGATAAACTATAAAACTCGTCTTGATCTTGTGTTCCTTTAGATTTTTTACGTTTCCGTTGAGGGGGTTGTATTGTAATTTCTTCATCTGCTTTATTTGATAGATTTCTAATATGTGCTCCAGGTTGTCTATCTGTAACAACTTTTTCATGTCCGGATGAAGATAATTCATGTACAGTTACTTCATTTATTGAAATATCTTCCATTCCAGCTTCTGTTCTTAAATCTTCTTCATGAGAGAAATATTCTGGAGAAATATCAATTACAGTTGCTTCCATAAATAAATTACCCGATTGAGATGTTTCCTTGACGAATCTGAGTGGCGGAAGTTCGACTACATTGTGCTCTGTAATATGTTCCGAAATTTGATCAGCATACATTTCAACAATTTTAAGAGCTTCTTCTTCAGTAAGATCTGGCGTTTCATATAGAGATACAGACACTTCTTTCCCATCGAACGAAAATGAAACATCTGCTTTTTCGTCAATTGTTATGTCACCAGCAGGAGTTTCATATAACTGTGATGTACGCTCTTCTTGTATAGTTGACAATGAAAGATTTCTTTGGAGTTGTCTATCATGATCTTGAGTTTTGTATGCATCTTCAAAACCTAATAAAGAAGCAGAGCTTGCAACTACTCCCATACAGTTTCTAGCTTCACAGGTATATGTTCCAAGACAACAAGTACCATCTTGACCAGAAATTATCCGATGAATATCTCCAGGCTTCAATTCTACGCCATCTTTGTACCATTTTAAAACTGGTTGTGGAACTCCAATCACTTTACATTCTAAATTGACAGCGCCTTCTTCCGTAAGAACAGCTCTTAAACATTCAAGAAATCGTGGTTTCTTGTAATGTCTTGGAATATGTAATTTGAGGAAGCATGATGTTACACTAGTTCCATAATCATTTGCAGCAACACATTTCCATTCAGCTTGATCTACAAACTCTACACAATGAATATGTAAATGCCAATTATCATTTTCACCATGGAATGGTGTATAACGACTACTCGCTTCAATAGGTAATTCGTCACGAAACCATGATAAAGTTGGATCAGGAGACGCTTTAACTGAAGAAATGAAAATTATTACAAAAATATACGATAAATTAATTACGTATTTTATTACCAACAACAGTAAACTTGAATTCTTCATTAATTTTTGCTTCTTGGCTTTTTAAGCCTACAACAAATTTAGGTGGTTGATTTTTTTGATTTAAAAATAGTCGTTCTTCATCAGTCAATTGATTTTGTATATCTTCTATGGTAAGAATTGCTGTGCTACTGCTCTGTCCCATACAATTTCTTGCAACACAACAATACGTTCCTAGTGAATTTGTTCCTGTTAGTTGGTAAACATCTCCAGGCTTCAGTTCTTGACCATCCTTATACCATTTCAACATTGGTGTTGGGAAACCGACAACTTTACACTCAAATGATACTAATCCCTCTTCTGTTAAAATAGCTTTCAAACTTTCCATAAAACGTGGCTTACGATAATTTTTTGGAACTACGGTAATAAATGCAGTAATGTAAATATTATCGTAATCAAATATACAAGATTTGCAAATACATACTATCCATTTCAACATGACATGATGAAATTCCAACACTACCCTCATTACTTGTAACAACACATTTCCACTCTCCTTCATCGCAGCTTTCTGATGGCTTAATTTCTAACATATAAACACCTAGTCCATCTTCAATCATACGATACTTTTCACTAGGTTCTACACGTCCCTCTTTATTATACCATGCTACAGTTTTTGGCCATGGAGGTACAACAACTATTAATTTGATGAATATAAAAAATTTCAAGAAAATTAAAAGATCAGTTGGGCAGCAAAAATACGAAATTTACATTTGTATGAGAAAAATCGAATAAATTAGTAAACAAGAAAAAAATTTTCTCTATATAAGTTAACTGAACCATATTAAAGTACATGAAAAAGGAATTTTATATTACTTCATCGTACTAAATTCTTTGTCTTTGCTCATGTATTTATGTTTTATATACAAATTATTTGCAATTTGAACATAAAAAATAACATTTAAATACTTATGTTTTTGTTATCAATACAGTTTGGCTTACTGCCAATAAAATATCGACAACAAACAATACTTTTACTCACCTTGGCAACCAAGTATTATAGTATCGCCGATATGAACACTTACACCTTTCAACTCATTTGTAAATATAGGTGGAGGAGCACTATGTGTTACACTATAAAAAGTATAATGACTTAAAGAAAAAGTTTTGAAAAAAAAACTTAAATAAATTTATCTAACCTATCAGCAGGCTTAAGAGAACCCTCCCTGCTCCCTTTTCCAACAACATGGACTTTGGAACTAGAATATGCTCGGCCCATACAATTAATAGCTTCACAAGTGTATGTTCCTAAGGATGTAGGATCATCAGGATTTGCCGTTAATGCAAATACATCTCCAGCTTTTATTTCTTTAGAATCCTTGAACCATCTTAGAATTGGTGTCGGTACTCCAATAACTTTACATTCAAGTGATACAGTTCCCTGTTCAGTTAATACAGCTCTCAATTCTTCAATAAATTCTGGCGCTTTATATGCTTTAGGCACCAAAACATTTAAATGTGATATACATGAATTTCTGCCACCAAGATTTTCAGCCATACACATCCATTGACCTCCATCATCTAGTGTTATTGGTGCTATTTCTAAACAGTAAAAACTTCCTTCATTCACTTGTTTAATACGATCAGTCTCACATATCCGACGGTCATTACGATACCATGTAACCTATTATATAATTATACAACAATTGTGTGTATTATAGTGAATGGAATAAAATTAACATTTTTTCCTAATTTTTTTTTTCATACTTTAACATCCGTAGAACTTCGTATCTCCACTAAAAGTCTCGTTCGAGTTCCAACTTTAACAGATAAATCATTTAATCGCCTTAAAAATATTGGAGGATCATCACCAACTGATCTGTCTTCAATAATCAGTTCAACATCCTTTCTTATTACATCACCATTTTTTGTTTTTGCATATAATGTATAATGTCCAGCATCTTCACGTTGAACATGTTCAACGGCTAATTGGACAGCGTTACTTGTTTGTGTGATTCGAAATTTATCTGAGTTGGCTATGGGTATTTCTCCTCGGCTCCTAATATGTATTACAACATATGTATATATTTATGTATTAATGTGTTTTAGAATAAAGATTTAGAATAAACGTTTAAAGAATTGCAAATTGTATATACTTATTATTATAAAATGGATTTGTAGGAAAATATGTACTTCAAAGTATTGAGTAAATAAAGGTAAATAGATAAAAATTTAATGAAGTCAAATAAATGTAATGAATAAGATATTACTTTGTATTTTCATACAAAGGAAAATGTAATTAAATTTTTATGTACGTACATACATATGTATGTACGTATTTATTTATTTTTTGATTTCTTTTTATTACATATCTTTAAAATTTATAGAGAGATGTGTCCTAGTAACCGTTTGAAATATACATATATACACATATGTACTATATTATTAAGTTTCAATAGATCATCACTAAATTTTTTAATTTTTGACCATTTGCCAAATGCCAGGAAATGATGTCATGTGCGTTACTCAAACAATGGAAATAGAGGGAATCGACCGTAAATTATTTCCGTACACAATGGTTTAATGCATGTACATACATATATATATATGTTATATGCATGCCGATGCGTACTATATCAATATATACGTATATTTAGATATATTTGAGTTAAAGAAATTTACATTTTTTCATTATTTAATTTAAAAAAATTATATATAGGTTTATATATATTAAACATAATAACCGTTTTAGCAAAAAAATTGAGTCTGCTTCAGATTGTGTGCATATATTGTTCTAAGCATTTTTATTTTTATGTGTCTAAATGGGTATAAATTTTATCAATAATTTTTAATCAATTGTTTATATACATATACATATGTATGAGTATATCTTAATTTTAAAAACAATTTTTTTCTTTAGGAATAAAACTAATGTATGTATGTATGTATGTATATATGAATATGTGAAAGATAATAAACATATTGTAAAAAATATAAAATTTGAACACATATTCAAGAAACAAAAATATATCTTTGCTTATATGCATATTTAAAATATAAAAAATAATGCACATAATTGAATATGTGTATTTATGCATTACTATATCATCAATTTTTATATATCCTCGATATGCTTGCATTTTAATTCTGGGTGTTTACTTTTAATTTCCATAAAACAGCTTAAAATTATGAGAATTTGTCTTGTATGTCACATTTTTGAAATAAATTCATAAATTTGTGTTTTATATACATACATACATAGGTATATATGTGCATTTATTTATTTGTACGTTTACACGCTTTAAAATGAACTGTAACAATTAAACACACTGATTTTATATATAATGTACATACATACATATAAATATTGTATACTTTGTTCAGGAGGTAATTGCATTGATTGCAAAATGAAAATTTCCTGTTCATGATTATTTCCTAATCGTTATATTATTATTTCTGTCAAATAAATTGAAATTTTCTGGGCAGGTTTATATTTGTATTAGTGAAAATTTCATGTAACATATATATTTTGATTTCAAGATAGAAAATACATATACATATACATTGTATGTTCCGGCTATTTGAAGTAAAAATTTTTACTCATGCATGTGCGAATAACTTCAAGTTTCACAATTATTAATAACAAAATGTACATACATATGTATGTGTGAGTGATGTTTTCTTATACGTATAGGAATGTTTAGATCACTTAATTTTACCGGTAGAATATATTTACTTTATCAAGTTTTAAATAGACAGATACATCAAGCATATATATGTATATGCCTGTACTATACTTAGTTTTCTTAAATTAGAATTATCGTTTATATTCTAATTACATGTACATTTAAAAAAAGTTGGAGGGTAATACTATGATTTTTCCGTTTAATTTTTACTCTAATAAAAAACCTGAACAAAGTATACAAATAATACATGTATAGATTTTACTATACATTGTTTTATTTATTTTCGTTTTAATTTTTGATCATTTAGTAAAAATTAAATAAAACAAAAAGAGTTTATTTTTAAATTTCAAAGATAAATTAGGTTTACGGCAAATAGCATATACTCCTAAAAACAAAAAAATGTTTATTGTACACACACATGTATTATGAAATATCTTAGTCAATTGGATATATCAAAGTTTATAAATAAGTTAGTTTCGTCGTGGTTGTGATTATTGTCGTATTCATGTAATATGTTTAATTGAAAGATTTATAAACTTTTTAATTAACATTAACAACTTGAAGAATTCAGATTAACAGATTAAGAGGTGAACAATTTTTGTTTTTTTTTGTTTGCCGCTTTTATAGAACAAATTTTATGTTTATACGTAACACAGATAGTATATGTACATACTTTCTTTTACATTATAACAAATTTTTGAATGAATTTCGTTATTACATTTTTTTTTAATCATCATTTAATAAAATTATTTAAACTACGAATAAACTATGTAATTCAAATTTTATTGGAATATACATATAAAAATATAAAAATATATATATATGTAAAAAATTTTAAATGAACATATTTAGAATATTTATATAATTTACCTTTTTCTGTAGATAGACGACGATGAAGATATTGTACTATGTTTGTGATCTTTTCCACAATCACATTTACAACATTGAGAACAATGATTTCCCATAATTTTATAATTTCATATCACACACACATATATCATACATATGTAGTAGATTTTTTTTTTTTTTTTTAATTTAATATTTTAAAAATTTATTATTATTATAAATCTAAAAATATTTTATATTTAAATTTTTGAATTTATTGAAAACTTCAATTTTGTAATTATTATCTATTTGATAAGAAAATTAACGTTAATTAAAAAAGTGATTTAAAAAAATATTCTATTTGAAAATTCATCGTTGATGCGTATTTAATATTTATAAAAAAATTTTTTTTCATCAAACCATTCACAAGAATTTTGTTTTTTAAATTATTTTTATTTTGTGAAATAATGTTAAAAAAGAAAACTATACGTAGACTAAATTAAACAGCAACATTCAATTGCTTTTTAATTAATTAAAAAACAAAAACAAGAGAATACCACTTATATGTTACATTTGTATGTACATATGAAATTCTATTTTACAATAATTTTCAAATTAATTATATGAACCGTTTGTTTTAAAAGTGGTGTAAGTCCATTTTTTTTTTTTTTTTTTTGAAAAGTTAATAAATCGCATAATTTACTTATGTTCCTTTAAATATCTCACAAGAAGAAAAAAATTGACTTATACTACTTTAAAAATAAGCCATTCATATGTTTTTTTTTTATTTAGACATATTTTATTTTGTTTTGTTTGTTTTAATTTCAATTTTTCATGTTTTATTTTACATTTTACGTATTTTGTTTTTAATTCAAATGTTTTTTTTTTGATTTATGTTATTTTTAACTAATTCTAATCATTACATCAGATAACATAAATGTTAAAAGAATTCAAAACAAAACAATTATCAATATTGATAAATATCCATGAAAAAAAAAACAAAAACATTTTGAATAGCTCTAAAATATATGTAACATATTTTGATACATTTTTTAAATTTTTCTATTCCATTTCTTGTATGAATTACGCATTTATGTATCGTTTTAAAATAAATTTTAGGCAGAAAATATTTTTTTAAATAAATGTTGTTTTTTTATGCGTGTAAAATATCAGTTTACTGTTTTTTTCAAGAAATATCTGTAACTATAGCAAAACTAGCTTTATGCATTTAAGACAATGACTCTATTTCAATTGAAAATAGATTGTATACCTGCGAATATTTTTTTGCAATATATATTTTTTTTTTTTGTATGTAAAGTATTTATGAATTTTCATTTAATTCAAAATTTATTTACAATTAATATAGCTAATTTAATCGATATTCACGTAATTCATCAATTACACGCTTTTTAAAAAAAAAAAAAAAAAACTAAAAAAAATTATATGAATTCGTTTTTCAAATATCATTTTACATTATTAAATATTTGAAATACGTTTGAAATACATATCACCACGAATAATTTTTTAAAATATCTTGAAATTAAAAAAAAAAGAAACGTTAAAATGGAGAAAATAAAAATATGTCTTTTTTTTTTGTTAAATATAAAAATTATTTAAATTTTTTGAATAGAATAATAAGATAATTAATGCGTATATGTAAAGGTAAAAACGTCCTACGCGTATAAAAATAAAAAACAATTTGTTAGAATACTTATATATTTATAGAAAAAGAAAATTAATATTAAAACAAAAAATAACAATAAATAAATACAAAATAACGAATGCCATACACCATGTGCTAATGTAAGATTTTATTTTTTATTTTTTTCAGCGAAATAATAATTTTCGTCAAAAATTGAAAAATTGAAAAAATTTCATGATTGCGTTGAAAGAATTATATATCGATTGTAATAATATATGTACTTATGTATGTATGTATGTTGTACGTACATAGAGTTTTTACATTAAAAAAAAAAAAAAAAAAAAAAAGAAAAACTGAATAAATATATAATGTTGTACAATGTCATAAATACAAGTATGTAGCACATGTTATAAAAAAATTATTGAAAATAATTTAGGTACATACATATGTATATTTTTAACAATTTCAAATTATAAAGGAAACAATTGTTAACATATGTACATAATCGTATGTATGTATGTGTATGACGTATTATACGCTTTTTTTTTTTAATAAAAAAAAATTATTTTCATCATACATATATTTTTGGATTTTACTCGAATATTTCTCTTGTTTTTGTTTATTTGTGATGAGACAAAACAGAAGAAAATAAAATAAAATTAAAAACTAGAAAAAAAAACGAAACATTTTATTTTTTGTTGTTATTTTGTTATGTTTTTGATTTTTAAACGTTATAAATTACACAGGGCAAAAACATATTATGAATCATAAATTTTTATTTATTTTATTTAATTATAATGTGTGTATGTAATTTTTTCTTTTTGTTTTTTTTTTTTTTAAACAGAAAAACAAAACCCTAAATTGTCACTAAAATTATATAATTTATTTTAATTATTTTTTCTGATTTATTTGTAATATTTAAATAAAATAATAATAATTTTGTTTTCATATTTAAAGTTTGAATTTTTTTTTTTTTTTTTTTTTGTTATGATTTTATTTCATAATTATTAACACTTTTCATTTCAATTTATACATATATCACACATATTAAATGCATTCATATAGCACATATGTATAATTACTTAATCAAGTTGATAAATAACCTTGCACTTATGAACGGTATAATATTCAGCCAAATATCAGAAAAAAAAAACAAAATTAAATAAAATAAATTTACAACAAAATAAAAAAAACAAAAGAACTTAAAATTTTACCTTGCGCCAGACCTAAACCACAAATTATAATAATTTTCTATATTTAGATTAAGCTCTATTTTTTTTTTTTTTTTCATTTATAACATAAATATACATGTGTATACCATATACATTATACCATTAGAGAAATATAATTCATAATTTTTAATCTTATTCAAACATTTCTAATATATAATAAAAAACCAACAATTTTCCTTAAAATATTTAAAAAAAAAAAAAGTAAATTTCCAAAAATAAAAAACATTGGATATATTAGTAAGAATGATGCGTTTATTATTTTTTGAAAAATTATTTTAACGGTCATATTTTAAATTTTGAAATAAGTATGCATCTATGTTTCATAGATGTAAAAAGATGATATTTGTTTCGATTTTTTTTTTCAATTAATTAACTTAATATTGTAATAACTGGAAGTTACACAATTTAAAAAAAAATTGAATAAATAACGATAAAAAATTATCTTTTTCATGTATGTACATGCACTTATATTAACTTTTATTACCAATAACGATATACGATACCGATACGATAACACGATAAAGAAAGGATAATAACAATAACAATAGAAAACAAAGAAGAAAAAAAAAAGAAAATGATTTTCTTTTTTCTTCTTCTTAAAATATAATCGCGTCTATCTTCAGAATTCAGATCTCGAACTGAACTGATGGCGTTGGTTAATTTTCTTATATGTTATATTTTAATGTAAGTATATAGTTAATTAGATCAAATATAGTATATGGTACTACTGACCAATAAAATTATACATGTACATTTATATATACATATATATAAATAAAATAAATAAATATATTACATAAACATTTGTATATGTATCTAGACACATAAATACAGTATATCACATTATGATGATGATGATGTTACAAAATAAGAGAAAAGCTCAAGGAAGAATGTATGTATGTACCTATATATTCGCTGTTGTTATTTTCTTCATTTTCATATATCACTAATATGATATAATAAACAGAAAGATATTTTTTTTTTTTAGAAAGCACATTACATAGATATAAAAATTCTGTGTATTTTATATAAAGTATGCATATAGGTAAGTGTATCGCATACACATACGAATATAGTATATGTGTGAAAATATTTTTTTAAAAAAAATGTATATGGGGAAAAGGTATCTAAATTGAAATTTTGTATGTATTAATGTAAATAGAAGAAAAAACAGAAATTTTCTTTTCGGTATGTATATATACGCACATAACACATTAACATAACATTGAATAATGATAATTTTCTTCTTTTTTTTTTGTTTTTTATTTTTGTTTTTGTATGTACATACGTACATATGTATATTCATTCGGTTAATATTAATATGTGTATATTGTACAATATACTATGTGTATAAAAATATATTCGTCGAATAGCTTTCTTTATGAAAAATTCTCTCAATTTAATTTTTATACAATGTGAATACTTTTCTATTTTTCATGTTTACATATTTACTATACCATTATGAATGTATGTGGGTGTATCTATGTATACGTATTCACATTGTATGTAAAAATTGCTCAAAAAATTTTATTTTTAAAATTTCATTTTTACCGAAAATTTTCACATACAAGTGTATGTTTGTACATCATTTTTAATTGTATATATCGTATACAGAAATAATATAAACAAATATAAAAAAATAAAAAGAAATTGTTTGCATACATGCTAATCATACATTGTTTAGAATGATTTATTATTATCATTTATTTTAATTTTATCTAATTTTTTTTTTCTTGTTTTTTTTTTTTCAAACAAATTCATTAACTTAAATGTTATGGTCATTTTTCGTATACTCAATAAATTGAAAATTTAACAAAAATATTAAAACTTTATATTATAGCTGCATTATGGTTGTAAAAAAATATTTTGATTCTTGATTTTATTTATTTCAGTGTATGAATTATTAATATCATTTGTATCCTTGAAGGAAATATGTAGAATTGATACATTAATAATTTCTTATATACTCGTATATAAATGTCTTTTATTGATATTTTTATTAATAAAAATTTAATTTAAATAGAATCATTTAATAAATGTATTTTAGTTTTACCAATATAAAATTTATTATGCAAAACAGTTTAAATTGTGTATTATTTGTATTATATGTATTTTGAAAATCGTATCCAAAATTACAATTTAAAAAAAAGAAAAAAAAAAACACAAAGTAATTAATGTGTAAAACAAATTTACACGGCATATTCATATTATAAAATGTTCATATGCAATCGTATATGAATACATATTAAAAACTTTCACAGCTATTAAAACTTTGTTTTTTTTTTTTTTTTTTTTTTTTAATTATCCATTACACATTTTACGGTAATTAAAGTAATTTTCCTTAGTAATAAAATTTTTAGTTGAACTATATGTGTATTTCATGGAAAATATTTAAAAGTTCATTAAGCATTTAATGTACATACTCGACATATGAGCACATATTTTAATGATATTGATTTTTTCTCTATTTTTTTTTTAATTTTGTGTACAAATATCAAAATAAATAAATAATTTTTTTTTTTCAATTTTGTGTTATTTGAAAGAAAAATAATATCATACTACATTATTAAATACTCACCATTCAAATGTTAAAGGAAAATTTTCATTATCATCTGGATGATCAATTTTAACAAAAAATGTTGCTCTCTCATTAATTAAACATTTAACTATTGAACTTGAATTTTCGCTAAATTTAATTTGATTAATTTTTGATGAAACTGTAGGATCTAGAAATGAAAAAAAAAAAAAAAACATTAAATAAATAAGTGAACAAATGAATTAGGAATTCAATAATTTGAGGGATAATAAAAAAAAGTATGTAAATGTTTCAATTTAAAATTTGAATACTTTTTTTTATTCATATATGTACATATAGTCTGTCTACTAATTCGGTGCAGTTAACGTTTTATGGAAATGACATAAAGTAGTACCATTTTAGGTCGCTGTATATTAATGCTTAAAAAATTTATCTCGTATTATATGTTAACTTTAAAGATTGTGGTAACACTGCTCATGAGATGATCTTATTAGAAATTATTAGAGAAGAAAAAAGCCATACATATGTATGCACTCCCATAAAGCCTTAACTGCACCGATTTAGTAGACAGACTATAGGCAGCTATAGGTAAATATATGTATAGTATATATGTACGTATGATGCATAAAGTACATACACAAATGTACAAAAACAAAAGTATGTACAAATATTATACAAAAGTAGAAAATATTTTTATTTTTATTTTTTATTTAAATTAAGATCTAAAAAATTATATTTATCTAATGCAAAATTCGTATATACATATGTATGTATTATAAAATCATCAGATCAATACAATTATTGTCTGCCAAATTTAATAAGAAATTTCTTGATTCATGTCCCCTTGATCGTTGTTTCCATTATTATTATTATTTTAATTACATTATTATTAGTCTTTTAATTTTTGGTGAATGCATACATGCATAATCATGCAAATTTATATGCATAATCATATTTAATTTAATAATCATTCGTATGTTATTATGTGCAATTATGCATTTCAGTGTGTAATATATATTTTAAGATAAATTGTACATACTCGTATACACACATTTATTAAATTATATAGAATAATAAATGTATTCAAATGAATGCTCTTATGACCTTTTCAAAGATTATTTCCGTATTAATAATATTTGTCGCTATTTTAAAATGTCTACAAATACGTAATTATGGTAAAAATATGCAAATAAAAATAATAAAAATTTTATATTTTTGTAATATATATAAAAATAAAATACCCAAATGTACCATATATACATACATACATACGTCACGAAGTTTTGAAAAAGAAAAAAAAAAAATCTAAATTTAATATATTACGGATTGAAACAATTTCATGTAGCCTGTACGTACATAGATTTAGGAAAAAAAAACATAAATATGTATTTAAAATACTTTAACATATCATTTTGAGGTGTACATAATAAGAAAAGATATAAAATGTACATGTAGTACATGTTAGAAAATATACATACTATACATATATCTACCTATTTGAATTTTGTAAGATATTATTATATAAATTTATTTTTTGTATAGTGTACATATGTATGTATGTACTTTGACTTGATCAACTTGACATAATCAATTTTTAAGAATTATTATGATGATCATTTATATATATTATCATTATGCCATCATCGTCATTATTACTATATTACGTATATATAATGTATGTACATATGTATGTACATGAATATCATGATATGTGTACAGCCAAAAAATGTTCAGAAATAGAATTATTTTTAAATATTAAAAAGAAAATAAAACATACAGAAAATAAACAAAATAAAAATAAAATAAAGAGAAAATATACAATATGGTTTATTTTTTCTTAATTTTTTTTTTTGGTTATTTCATCTGTAATGTGTTGTCACTTCATTGATTATAATAATAATAATAATCTATAACATAAGGAGCATATATGTACATTATGTATTGAAATTATATGTTCATCATTATCTTACATATGTGCAAAGATTTTATAAATAAAACAAGCATATGAAGCAACATAAAAAGAATTTTTACAATATTATAATATGTAATGATCGATGATGATGATAAAACATTACTGAGGGCATACAGTTTTACATATATGCTTTTTATGCATTTTTACATATTTTCACAAACATACTATGTATGTATGTACATTATAAATTCTGAAGAAAATAAATAAGATTTATTTAAAATTTGTAAGATTTTGTTCACATTGTTAAAATGAATATGTAGATAAAATGCATTTTTAGAAAATTTAAAACAAAATAAATAAATAAAATTTATAAGATAAAAAAATGAACATATGATATGAGAAAGAAATAAAAAATGTCAGTTACAAATGAAAATTTGAAAATTTAAAAAGAAAATTTGTAATGATAATATGTAATAGCAAAGAAAAATTACAACAGTTAATTTCGAAATCGATTAAATATGTAATTATATACATATTACGAATAAATATAGTTGTAACAGATATGTGAATATGATTTTTAATTATTTTCAATTTTAACATCTTATCTATTCAATTGGTAATATTATCAATTTTTATAAAAATATAAATGAATTTATTAAAATTATTTGATTTTTTTTTTTTAGTTGCAAAATATTAAAAATTTTAAAGTAATTGCATACTTATGTATTTTGCAGATACATAAGAGTATACTGTATGTGTGCATATATGGATTGTACATTTGATTTTACATGAAAATGTGTAACGTACAATGACATGTGCAACATCTTTTTAAGTGTCGTCTTCATTTTTTTTTTTTTTTTTTTTAACAAGGATAAATATAATTAATTTATGTAAATACATTTTAGAATTTTTTGCTCATTTTAAAATTCTATTTTTTGCCAATACATGTCTTTTCTTATTTTATTTATTTTTTTGGTCGGTAAGTAAATGAAACAAATGTGTACAATTTAATATTGAGTTTCCCTTGCACTTTAACTGTAGTCTGTCTACTAATTCGATGCAGTTAATGATTTATGGGAGTCACATCACGAATATTGTTATCGCAATCTGTAAAGTTATCATATAATACGAGATGAATATTTTTAATATCAATTATATACAGCGACGTAAAATGGTACTACTTTATGTCATTTCCATAAGATTTTAACTGCACCGAATTAGTAGACAGAGTATAAGTATATTTTTTTATATGCACATATGTATATCTCACATATGTTCATATCTGTATTTATCTAAGATGTTTGTGTGTAATATAATAAATTATGCACTATTCATTTTTTGCTATACAAACATACATAGGTGTATGCATACATATATGTATGTATGCTGTTATTTATTGTAAATGGAAAAAATGTTAATTCTTCTTTATAGTTTTTAAAAATAACAAAAAATTCTCTAAAGAATTAATTAAATAATCAAATTAAATTTTTGAAATTTTATTATTCCAATTTAATGTACACCTACATGAACATATTTGTATCAGGTATAATGCGAAAATTACTATACTTTATAAGTGTAATCATTCATTTCATTAATATGCAATTGAAAAATCAAAATTAGCATACAGTTTTGATTATTGTTATTTAAATTTAATTAATTTTTTTTTTTTAATTCGTTTTATGCTAAGTCATCTAATAAAATGTAAATTACTGGTGGATTATTATATACAGATTACAGAAATATATGAATTTTTTCAGATTCTCTTTCTCTCTCTCTGATTAAAAAAAAAAAATGTTATTTTTAGAATTTTACAGAAATTTCTAAATTTTCGTATTCCTTAAGAGAATTTTTTATAATATTTTATCGTTCCATACAATATTAATTAAATTTTTTCATGAACTTTTCTCTTTTTATAATTTTAATTTTTCGTATATAATTTTTCTTTTTTTAAATTTTTAATATCTGTACATTATTGTATACACGCATCCCAATACGAGCCGTGATTTATTTTATTTCGTTTTTTTTTTCACTTAATTTCAAATTTAAATTCTATTTAAAAATGTACAAATATTATAATCACATTTGAAAGTAAATATATGTATGTACATATGTGTATAAGGGGGGGAAAAAAAATTAAAAAAATATATCATGAAATTAGTAAACGTATTTATATTCATCTACATACAAAAAAAAAATTAAAATAGAAGAAGAAAAAAAAAATACAAAATATAAATAAACGAATATAATTCGAAAAACTATAGAAATAGTAAAAGAAAAAGAGAAAAAGAAGAAGAAAAAAAAAACTTATTCCTAGATTTATATTTATAGCACACATAAGAAAATTTTCCAAATTTTTTAAGTTTTCATTTTTTTTTTTTGTATTTTTTATTTATTATTATTATTTTTTTAAATTTTCTTTTTTACATTTATTTATTTCTCTTTTATTTTTTCATTTTCTTTTTAACTTTCTCATTTTTTATTTTGATTGGATTTTGTTTGTTGCTGATCTTTTATACAAAATTCAAATTATTAACAGAAAAAAAAAAAAAAAAACAGAATGGAAAATTAAAAACAAAATTATTTTAATTAAAATTCATAGAAAATACAAAACAAAATGAAAATTTAAAATGATGGAAAGAAAACTGATAGTCAAAAATTGTGTTTTCTAAAAAAAAGAGAAAAGTGAATAAAAAAAAAATAAAATAAAATAAAAATATAAATAAATAAAATAAAATTTAAATATACAATAATTGCGTAATTTCAATTATAAAAATGATTATAAATTTTGACTATAACCTATACGATATTTACAAAAATTTTTTACCTGAACTTGATCTTGCCAATTCCAGTTTATCTTTATCCATTCCAAGATCTAATTACAAATTATTTTAATTGTATATGATTAATCCAGTAAAATTTATTATTTTAAATAATAAATAAATAAATTCGTTATTTAATTGTATATTTTAACGATAATAAAAATCATTATAACATGTCACATTTTAAATTAATGTATTATACACACTATGTAGAATGTAAAATAAATTCGTTTTTTTTTTTTTTAGAGAAAAAAAAATTAAATTTAATTAACCACTTTATAATTTTATTTTAAAGATAAATAAAAAATCAGTAAATTAAAAAATATATAAATAAATTTAAAAAAAATAAAACAAAAAAAAACAAAACTATAAAACAAAAGCGAAAACAAAAAATTATTAAATGGTAATTAAATTTTTTATTATTATTATTATTTTTTTTTGCAATTATTATCACTTTGTTATGTATCAATTTTTCTTTTCATTTTTCAAATTATATTTTCATTTGTACAAAACTATTTTGCTTCTTTTAAAAATAGCAATATCGAAATCACAACATTAAATTTGAGTTTAAAAAAACAAAATCTTTGCTATTTTAAATATCTATTTTTGTGTTCTTTTTTTTTCAAATATTGAAAAATGAAAAACTAAAATATTTCTATTTATTTATTATTATTAATATTATATTAAAAATAAATAAATAAATTTTGTTCGTTAATAAGTATTTTTAAATAATATCGAAACGGAACACATGCACGTATATACATATAAAATGATCACGTTTTTTTACCGGTCTGAACATCCAGATACCTGGAACCCAATTGAACGGAGTTATCCCTGTATACTTTCTGAATATAAATTTTCTTTTTTAATTTTAAAATAAAATGAAAACATCAGATAAAAATTATAAAAAAAAAAAGATAAAAGAAAGAAAATGATAAAAAAAAATGGAAAATTTTCTCTGTATGTATTTCTCTTCTCCGAATTGTATTTAAATATATTTTAGAAAATATTTTACGTATGTATTTATAATTTTGTATTAGACTACATAATGTCCAAGTATATATATACAATTATTTTTTGTTTTTCATTTACATATATGTATTAAGTTTATTAGATTTATTTTATACTTTTGTGCAAAGCACGAATATATAATGTACGCAAGAAGAATATTATTCAATTTTTACCCAGTTTTCAGTTTTTTTTTTTTTTTGCTTTTTCGTATTCATAAAATAATTCCTCCGGCATGAGCATCATACGTATGTATTAACTATAAAAATACATTTTATGTACATCAGTCAGCCAGTTATATATAATGTAATATTCAGCGTGCTGTAATTAACTTCAAGTAAGCCAGCCATCTGGTTAACCAGACATACGAAGAAAAATAAAACTAAAATTATTAAAATCAAAATTTTTTCTCCTCTCGTTTTAAATTAAATGAAAAATTTTTGAATGAGATACTATAGAGATTTTTGTTTTTCTTCGGTCACTGTGAAGAAGTGAAATGATTGTGAATGAAAAAATCAAATATATGCAAGTAACTACTTCTGTTTGGTAAATTGAACACTGATTTTTTTTTTCACAAATAATAGTCATTTTATACAATATAAAAAAAATTATTATTTTTCAAATACATATATCATTTATTGTTCATCATTTTTCATAGAAAAAAAAAATTAATATAAAATAAAATACTACCGTAAATTAAGTGAAATAAATTATTAATTAAAAGCAATTTAAATTACATATACATACATATATATCTTTATTTATGTAATAATCTATCAGATTAAAATTAGAAAGAACAAAAAAAAATTACAAAAATAATCTATTGTCTATACAAATTGTAAATTTTACTATTGTTAAAAAAAATCTGAATTTAAATAAATAAAAAAGAAAATATATAAATTTTTCAGAAATTTATTTAAATAAATATTTATAGAATATAATGTAATTTCATGTATAATTAATAATATACATGTAATTTATTATTTTATAATATACTTATGTACAAAAAAAAAATGTTATTTTTATGTAAAATATATAAATTTATTTTTTCTTATTTCAATTGAAAATATCGGTGATATGAATTTTATCATATATAGGTATATTATTGAATTGGAATTATAAAAATCTCTGTTTTTCTTTTCTAATTTTAAATGTTCTTATTTAAAATTGATTTTCATTTTTAATTTTTACATTCAATTATCTTTGACTTTTGTTTTATTTTTAAATAATTCATATAAAAAATTTTTAGTTAAATTATTTAATGATGATAATAATCATTTTCATCTCATTCTCTTCATTTTTCTTTCTAATTTCTTTTGTTTCTTCTCATCAATTTCTGGTTGTTCATTACGTTGTGATAGCCACGGTTTTATAATTGTACCCCATAACATCCATATAGCTCTAATTGGTGCTAACATTAATAAAAACCAAAAATAATTTGATAACAATGATAGTAATATTGTACCAGATGTAAGAATTATAAGATCTTTAACATGCCTGTATTCAGAAAAAAAAATACAAAATAAATAAATAAATAAAGGAACAAATTTATTTAGATTGAATTTTATGTAATTATTTTATAGATTATTATAACCATCAATAACAATACTTACTCAGCGATTCCACCTTCCATATTAAGATCTGTACCACAATCTAATAGTGCTCCAGTTTCAGCATATTTTGGACGACACATAAATGACATAAATTGGTAGGCACATGATAGAATAGCAATTGATAAAATGGTCATAAACTAAAAAAAAATACAAATACATACGCATATATGAATAAAACGTAAGTAATTCATGATAGTCACGATTACAAGACACTTTTTATATCTGTTTTGGAATTTTAATTTTATGAATGATTTTAAATTTGTTGTATTTTTTGTACATTATTTGAATATTTTATACATACCACCATAAATGTTGAAATTTCAAATAGTATAAAACTTATTACTAAATATGCCACAGCACTTCCTAATGCCATATTACGATAAAATGCTAATGTAGCTACATTTTCTTCAACAATCTGTTTAGCTCCTTTGGTACCCTGCTTCCCTTTTTGTTGTGGCTAATGAAAAATACACAACAAAACACAAAACAAAATAAGAAATATTAAATAATAATTAAATGATTTAATTTTATTCACTTACTGCCATTATAAGAAAAAATTCAAAGAATTTGTTCAATTATATTATTTATGGTTACGTATTAAATTAAAAAAAAACTTTTCGAAATTACTTCATTTACATTGATTTTATATTGCAATTAATTTAATATTTCAAGAAAATGCAAACAATTAATTCAAAATTTGAAATAATTTGAATAAATTCTACTCTGTTAAATCTTTATTCAGTAAAATATACACAATATAGTTACGGCCTACGAGACAGATACACAGACAGAAATACAAAATCTATATAACAAAAAAAATAAAATAAAATAAACACAAGATGCCAACAACAACACAACGCAAATTAGAGTGCCGTGTTGTAACACGTATTTGACATTTTAAATGTTTTGTTTTGTTGTTATTTTTGTTAAAAAACGATGACTCGTAAGTACAAAATAATGTTAGATATTTATTTCAAAATTTTGAACAGGACGATATTTTCATTTTATGTGTAGTTTAAATTTATAAAAAATGATTCACTTTTTCTTTAAAAAATTTAGTTTAAATTATTTTTAAAAATTTTACAATAATGGTTTGTAAATTATGAAAAAAAAAAACAAATCAATTTTCTTTTTCATTTTTTGAAAAGCTAAGTTTAAAATTAAAAAGTGGTTAAAAAAGTAACTGACACTTTACTCAGGTTGTCAGCTTGACATATTTAATTATGTATCATATAAAAATGTGCAGTGCTATCGTTTTGTTGGAATTTTAGTATTTTTATTGTTTTTTTATGCCTACTACTTCAATACTGTCGTCTTGATGAAAACACTGCTTTTTAGAATTAAAAAATTTGAAATTCAAATTTTGAATATCACTTCCATGCGCCGACTATGAAAATATAATTCAAGAGCCACAGTACAATACCATCCGTCTTCTCTTACGTTCAAAAGGCAACTGAACTAAATGATCAATGATCATTACTGAACTAACCAGAACCACCATACCGTCCAATACACTATGTATGCTACCGCCCTACCGGCTAGACGACTAGACTAGTAATTGGTATGTTATGTTATGTGTTAGTGCTATGTGTGTACTTGAAATATGAAACTGGTTGAGAAATGAGGGTGGAAGAAGTGTACAGTGTACACTTAAAAAAAAATTATTTCGTATGGAATATTCAAGGACTTTGATAATACTGCTCGTGAAACACTCTTATTAGAAATAATGGAAGGAGGAAGAAGACATACATACATATTTCCAAAAGACATGCGCTGATAATCATTAATAGATAAACTTTAGTTTGTTTCGAACTCATCATTAGTGTCGTAATCTCGTAATTCAAGTTCAGAAACGATAGCACTGCAAATGTGTATTATATTATATTACATGACAGACACAAGACATGACACATACAGATTTGTAAATAAATGGTGAGAAGCAAACCTTTGAACTTTTTGTTTGGATCGAATGATTATATTAAGATAATAATATAATAACAGGGATGGGACTTTTCTAAGTATTTAGGGCAGCAGATTCAACGAAAAAGTGCAGTAGATTGAGCAAAAGTGCAGTAGAAAAAAAACTATATAATAGCATGTAAATACTTATAATGTACATACTCGTATATAAATATCAAATAAATAAATTTATGATTCAAAATACTGAAGTGTTTTTTATATTCATTTATTCAAATTATAAAACTCAAAAATTTGATAAATAAAATAACAATTAAATAAAATAAAAAACAATTATATAAAATAAAGTTTAACCGAAAACGCAAATAAAATTAATTAATAAAAATAACAAAATTAAATAAAACAAATTAACGAAAATTCTATAAAAAAAAAAAAAAACAAAAAAAACCATTAAATATATACAAAAAATTGTTATGTGATTAATTTTCCAGTCTTTTGTATTCACCATTTACAAACTTAAATGGCTTGAAATACTCCAATAATCTATGTGTATAAGAACTCGAATCTGGATCCCAACAATCTTCATTTTTATCAAGAAGTTCCTTACAAAACATGATATTTTCTACTGTTGAAATATCTAAATTACTTCTTATATCAGTTTTAATTAAATTTAAATTGGAAAATTTACGTTCAGCTGATGCGCTGCTGTGTGGAAGACAGCATAATTCAAGCATGATAGTGCTTAATTCTTTATAAACAAATTCACCTAGTAAATTGGTTTTATTTCTCAAACTTGACCAAAATTTTACAACATCTGGATCGTAATAATTTTCAATTATTTCATTATTTCCTAGAAGAGATCTCCACTGGTTATGTACATGTGTATAACCAAACAACAATAAACCTTTTGATTTTCAAAATAAATTTTTATAACAAATTGTTATAAATTTGATTGAAACTTTTATCAAGTCGAGAAAAGCGCAGTAGATTTGAGTTACTGCGGCAGTAGACCAGTTTTCCAACAAATCGCAGTAGATCTACTGCACTTGCAGTAAAGTCCCAACCCTGTATAATAATAATAATAAATATAATCTTTTTTGTTTACCAATAAGCTTTTTTTTGTATAAATTTTGATTTTAATAAAAAAGTGTTGACAATAAAAATTATGAGTAATATATTAATACAAATAAAATGTTCAAACAATTCTAATTTATCTCGTTTGACCAGTTTGGACTTTTAAATGTAATTTTATTTGAAACTTCGTATTTAAAATATTTTTTAATTTCAATTAATTCTTTTGATTAAATTTTGTAAATATTTTATAATAAATAAATACAAATAATTTAATAATGGATAAATGGTTGATATTAAGTAATCAAGCATCGGGAAGAGATAAATTGGCAAGGTAGGTATCCAAAATAAAAATAAAAATTTCAATGATGTTAAATTTTTATTTTTTATATTGTTACATATTAATTTTTAGATTGGCACAGTATCTTTCTCGAGCTATTTGGGATTCTCTCGAACAAAATGATTGTAATCCAGCAGTAACTGATCAATTTAAAACATTAGAATATATTTTGAGCTCATTCAGAAAATGTAAATTACAAATTATAAAATTTTCAATTTAAATTTTTTTTTTTTTTTGTAAAATGTAAATTTCTTTTTATCTTTATTTTCTTGATAGTATTACGTTTTGGTAAATGCTTAGATGTATTTTATTCATCATTAAAAACAATACATTATCCAGATTTAACATTACGTATAACATTAACTTTTAGTAAATTATCGCAAGCACTGTTTTTATTATCTGATCATATATTATGGTTATCAAGGACCGGAATGTTTCGCAGTATAGATTCAAAAAAATGGTCAGAAATATCAAATAAATATTGGTTATTAGCGATAATTATGAATTTATGTAGAGATGTATATGAAATATTAAATTTAATTGATATACATAAGACAACAAAAAAATTAATTAATAATAACAATAATAATAGATTTAACAATAATATATCAAGAATAAATTTATCATTAATTCATCAATGTCTAACAAGAAAGGAATTAAGTAAATTAACATTACAATCATATTGTTATTTATATGCTCATCGAGATATTGTAATTGATACTATAAAAAATTTATGCGATTTATTTATACCGTTAACATCATTAGGTTATACAAAATTAACACCAAGAACAATTGGTTTACTTGGTGTTTTATCATCAATAGCCGGTTTACTTGCTATTATAGAACCAAATGCAAGATTAACACCAGCATAAATTTAATGTCTACCACACAACATACATACAAAAATGATTTTTATTTATTGTATATATTGTATTGTATATGTATGTATCTACTTATGGGATTTATAATTGGAGATGGGCTAAAAATGAAAAAATTTTCATTAAAAACAAAATTGAGAATTTTATATTTGTTATTACTATATTTTTGTAAATAAATGGATTACTATATTTTTCTGGTAATTTATGTTGTATTTTGGAACTTTTTGTTGTTGATAATTTGAAAAAATTACGGTTGCAGTCATATTTTTAAATAATTAAATTATAAAAAAAATAATTCAATGGAAATTGTTATTACTTTTATTTACAATTCATTATATTTAATATTCATATTCATACATACATTTCAAATTCAAACATATTTTTAAATTATGTGTGTATTCATATTCATAAAAATTTGAAATTTTTTATAAAATCGAAAAATACATGTCAGTTAGTACAAAAACGATTGTTTTTATCTTGAACGTCAAATTTTATATTAAACGTCAGATTTGTCAGCTGGTCTTGATGGTTTGATTTGGTCTATCTTGGATTTTGAATCTGAAAGAAATATAAATGTAATCCGTTTGGTTGGTCTGGTCATGTCTGGTTAACTGTCTGCAGTAAGAAAGTGTATATGTACATACATATGTACATAATTGATGTGCTTATTTGCTTGCTTTTTAGCCAGTAATTGGCTATTTTCTTTTTAGAAATTTTTCAAATTTTTTATCAATTTATTTCTTAAATCTTTGTTTTTTTTTTTTCAATATTACATTGTACCATATATTTAGTTTTTGTTTACATATATGATTGCGTGATGTGGTTCATACTTAAATTTAAAATATAAAAAAAAATTGGAAATAACTGATGGAGTAGTACATTACATATTTCTTAAAGAATAATATTTTAATTTAATTGAAAGAAATATACAATAAGATATTATCAGTTAGATAATAAGTAAACAAATGATGGATTATCATTATGTATCACTTCCAAATGGATTGGATATGCATAATAGATGTTTTGGAGGCAGAGCATGGTGTGTAAAGGTAATTCATATTATTATTTTTCTTTTATAAAAATTAAATTTTCATGACTTACATTGAATTGTACATAATTATGTACACATAATCTAATTTATTCTACTGCTAAAATTTTGTGTCTGTTTTAAAATTTTCTTTTGAAGGATATTTGCGGTGTTGTATGTGCAGTATTAACATGGCTATTGATTTTATTTGCTGAGTTTGTTGTTATGCGAGTCATATTATTACCTAGCCCATATCCAATATTTAGTACGATTAATATAATTATATTTCAAACGTTAGCATTCTTAGCACTTGCATCACATTTAAGGACAATGTTATCAGATCCTGTAAGTGTTCATGAAAATGTATCATGTAATGTAGTCAAAATTGTACATACAAAAAAAAAAAGTTGTTATTTTTTATTTTAAATTAATTCAAGGGTGCAGTTCCTCGCGGGAATGCAACTAAAGAGATTATTCAACAATTAGGTTTTCGTGAGGGACAAATGTTTTTTAAATGCCCAAAATGTTGTAGTATTAAACCTGAACGTGCCCATCATTGTTCTGTATGTCAACGATGTATACGTAAAATGGATCATCATTGCCCATGGGTAAATAATTGTGTTGGTGAAAATAATCAAAAATATTTTGTTTTATTTACGGTAATTAAATTTCATTTTTTCACTTCTATAATTGAAGGTATTCCAGAATCTCCTTTATTTTGTGATTTCGATTTTTAATTGTAATAAAATTGCTAAAAATGGAGATTACGAAACACCCACTTATATTTTTGCTTACTTAATTTTTAATATTATGATTTAATTTTTTTAACATTATGTTTATTACAGTTTTATATAGCAACAATATCAACTCATTCCATGTTTCTTGTTGTTAATCAATTTGCAATATGTATAAAACATGAATGGAGAGATTGTTCACCATATTCACCGCCAGCAACTGTTTTCCTTTTATTGTTTCTTACATTTGAAGCATTATTATTCGCTATATTCACTTTAATTATGTTAATAACACAATTAAATGCCATATGGAATGATGAAACCGTAAGTATTAGTATAGACGTATAAATAATAATATACGTATTTTTAATTAATTATTTTTTCTTTTTTCTTTTGTAAAAGGGTATTGAACAATTGAAAAAAGAGGAGGCCAGATGGGTTAAAAAATCTAGGTGGAAGAGTATACAATCAGTTTTTGGTAGATTTTCGCTAGCATGGTTTTCACCATTTACAAAGCCAGCATGTAAAACAAAATTCGAAAGCCGCTTTTATTCAGTGTAAAATAATATAAATTAAATTTAATTAAAAAAATCAAGCAAATAAATAAGTTTCTAAAATATACTTTATAAATAATATTGCATCATATTGTAAATACATACAAATACATTGAAATTTTGAATTCTTCTTTTTTGTTTTTAATTTTTAAACTGTTATGATTATGATAAATTAAGTTATGTAATTTTATATCAACGACTGATATTCCTTTTTTGAGGAATAAAAGAAAACAAAAAATTACCTATACTCATATACTAGCTAAATAAAAAATAAAAATTTGTATACACATTTTACATAAAAAAAATAATTGTATATTAATTACTACTGGATGTTTTTTTGTCATTTTTACATTGTAATATAAAAAAAGAAATAAGCTTTAAGATAAATGTTTATTTAGAATTTAAGTTATATCTGTACTTTTTTGTATTACTTTTTGGCTTTTCCTTACATAATCGAAAGGATAAAAAATTTTTTAAAAATTCTTCAGGTTTTCGATAATCAATTTTGTTCTTAATATAAACAAGCAATTTTTGAAACTTATTTAAAAAAAGGAAAACTTAAAATGTATATATTTAATAATAATATTATAAAAACAAGAAGGAAAACCTGAAATTAAATAATTAAAACTTGAAATTAACTAATGATCGATAAAAATTGGATATTTCTGCAAATAATGATAATATTTCTTTAAATTGTATTTTTCTTTTCTCTGTTAATTCATATGCAATGTTTTAAAATAAAATTAAAAAAAAAACGAAAAAACAATGAAAATAATAAAAAATAACAAAAATGAAAAATAAATTAAAATTTAAATGAAATTTATATGAATTTATTTATTTATACATAAATTTATTATTGCAATTATGTTCTTGCTTTATTTCATAAATTATTTTTTTACTGTTCGTATTATTTCCATTTTTTTAAAAATTTAATCATAATTAAATCTTCGTTTTCCATCAAAACGATAACCATATGCTGCAGAATTTTTTGTATCAACTAATGCTGGATTGCGATGCTTATAAAAGCTTCCATGGGCGTGTGCTGGTCTTGATGAACCATTTGGTATACCATCCATTTCTCTTGGATAGAATGCTTCAAACATACCTTCTGGTGGTAAAACTGATGCAATTTTTTTATCATTTGGATCATAACATTTTACATAATTAATATTTAATAATAAATTAATAATAATTAACATTAATAATAACACAAGGAAATTATTATTACAATAATGAAAAGTTCTCATTGAGGAAAAATAAACAAAATGAAAAAAAAAAAAACGAAAACCAAAAGTAAATAAATGTATAAATAGTATTTATGTTTTAAAACAAAAATTAAAAAAAAAACTGTTCCGTTTCTATTTTCTTTTCTTTAAATTAAATTGAATTTTTATTTATTTTTCAAATCACAAACATTAAAAATATTAAAAAAAAAACAAAAAAATATCACCGAATTTTCAAGAATTTCACTAATTTCCAATAACTTTTGTCGGTATTAAAATTTTTATAACAATTATATGTCATATCAAATAAATATTTAAAATTATGTTGTTAAAATTGTGATACATAATATAATATACACGAAAATAACATACAAATATGTAATATAAAAATCACTTTCTCTTTACATTAAATTAAAGTCGTGCAATCCAGCAAGGTGAACCATACCTATAAAGTCGTAGAGTAGTCAGTTATCTTACATAGAAAAACTAAAAATAATATATACCAGATACTTCTATGTATGTATGCATATGAAATCAATGATTTGAAATTAAAATACTGTACTAGTATATACATATGTATGTATGTACATGAAACAGAGGTAGTAAAACATACAATTAAATATATACGAATAAAACATCATATACTAACATCTACAAGTACATACATGGTTGTCCATATAATGACAGTGTAGAAAATATTTGTGGTGCGGAACAGATTTTTTTTTTTTTTGATTTTTTTAAATACATAATAGAATGCACACGCATTTTGTTTTAATATTTTCTTCCTCTTTTTGATATGCATATTACATGCATGTATGTACATTATGTACTTTGTATGTATTTTACGACAAAAATATCTATAGATGTATTATCTACATCAGATACCGATTTAAAAGACAAAATCACCTTTTACCATCAGTGTTCTATTGTAAAAGAAGTGTTTTGTAAAGTTTAAGAAATGGCATAACTACATTTTGCATTATATGCAGGTAATTTAATAAATGAAATCAAATTAACACATATCAAACGCTGTTCATACTGCACAGCCACAGATACATATATTATTGTCCAAAGTTTGTTTTTTCTCGTATTATCGATGTTATAATTTCCTTGTACAATTCTTATTTTAAATATTTTCTTAAAACTAATAAAATTACAGTCTTTTCCCCCATCCTCCATATTACAAATTTTGACCGTTTATTTTGAAAATGGTTTAAGTGAATTTTTCAAAAAAAGTTAATAAATCGCATAATTTACTTATAATTCAACGTTATTTTAAATATCTTGAAAAAATAGAAAAGTGGACTTATATCACTTTCAAAATAAATGGTCCCATTTATGATATTGCACTTTTCATATTGGTTTTTATATTACCATACCATAATGTAACGTCTATAAATTTGAAAATTTTTTATTTTTCTCAAATCAAATAATAAATGATAAAAAGAAATAAATTTCTAATTTCCATTCAAATAAAAGTAATATTCATATTTAATGATCCTAAAATTGCTATAAAAGCACAAATTTTTAAATTCAAATTGAGAAAGTTAAAATAAAAACCAATAAAAAAAATTTAAAATAAAATATGTTCATGTCCAATGTAAAGTTTAATTTATTTATTTATTTTTTTATTAATATTTTTAAATTCTTATTAATAGTCTTTTTTTTTTTAATATACTACATCTTTTATGCATTTTAAAATTTAAATCATTTTTAATCAGTCTTATAAAAGGATCTACAATTAGTATGTATATGAAATTTAAGACTACACAAATGTATATTATTTCGTATACATTATGCATATGAAGGCAAGATTTTTAAATCAATGTATTTTAATATACGTTTTTTGTATCGTATATGTACGTTTAATTTATTTTATTTTTGAATATACACTTTAATTATTTTTAATTTCTAATGTGTTTCATCTTTTATATTTTGATCACTTCTATCTAATAGTTGATCATCTTCAATCATATTATCTGATCGATTTTCAGGAAATTCAGATGAAACACTTACGGATACAGGACACATACAGGGAACGAATTGAATTTGTTGCACCGGTAAATTTGATGAATAATAATGATGATAATTCTGTGATGGATCTTGATTAGGTGATGATTGATAATAATGCGATGCAGATGATGGAGAAGATGATGGCGGGAATCCATTGTTACCAGAAGACTGATGTGATGCTGATGATGGCTGAAGTTGAATTGTTGGTGATGAAGGTGATGGTGGATGTGCTTCAACAATAGGTAAATTACTGTAAGCTTGAGGTTGAGCAGGTGCAGTTTGACTCTGACTACTCGGTGAACTTATATGAACGTATTGTGGTGGTGGTGACTGTGTTGGAGGTTGCGTTGGTTGTGGCGGAGGTGGCGGAGGTTGAGTAGTAATCGGAGTTGGTGGAGGTGCTAATTTTAGTGCTGATAATCCTGGCGATGTTGGTGGATTATTTGAAAAGCTTTGTCTTTGTGACCAACTTCCAAATGGCCCGGAGCCAGCGGCAAATGAATGATGACTTCCAGCATAAGGATAATATGTTGGAGGATATGTTAACGGTTGATACGTATATGTTCGAAAATATCCAACCGGAATTTGTTTAACAGCTGGTGTAGGTTCTCTAAATTAAAAAAAAAAATCCATACACACAATTATTGATTAATTATTATTGGTTATTATTGATTTAATAAAAACAGAGAAAGACTTACGTTGTAGGACTACTCCACCAAAATGCTTGACTGCAAACAAAAAATGTTGTCAGCATGATCTGCGAAAAACACAAAAAATATTTCACTTATTTTATTAAATTTTTAAACAATTTGTTTATTTTTATATTGCATTTAATATTCAACTTCTTATTATTTATGTAGTAATTATTAGGTATTTGGAATAGTGGCACACAAGGGACAATTTTGTCAACAAATTTTTATTAAACATTTATAATGTATTTTATTTTTCACTTTTAATATTCAAAGATATTCGCGTATAATTACGACACTTTATTTTCAAATTCATAATAGCAGTTTAAAATTATTTTTTTTTCTTTTTCAATTTTAAAATTTTATATTTATAATTGTATGGTCCCAATTGATTTTCGATATTCGAGGCAATTAAAAAAATTAATCTCGTTTATAACAAAAATCTGTGACCAAACTTTAAAATCATTTCGTGAATTTTTCGTTATCTTTGAATTTTTTGAATATGTGTAATATACTTGCATTAGTTACAGTTGATTGGAACATTTCAATTTCATAGTTATGTATTATACAAATTCTTTTAAAACACAAATTCTTAAAAAATTACGCCTATTTCGTTCTAATTTTGTAATTAAGTTCCTTAAAAGAAATTTCACCATAAATGAAAAATAACAATTTAAATTAAAAAATTTGTTGCCAATACAGATTTTTTATTTTTAACTTTTTTTTTTTTTTAAATTATTTTGGCTTCATGAATAAGCATAAAAATTTTTTTTTGCCAAGGATATTTCGCATTTTTCCGTTTTTTCCAAATACCGTTTTATCACTTTTTTAGTGAAAATTTAATGTGTACATTAATTTTTTCTTTTATTTACAAAAACAAAAAAAAAAAAAAACATTTGCAATATTATACATGAATAAATAAAATATTAAACACTTTCCACGTACCACAAAATATTCAAGGATCGCGATCACCATTCTATGTATTGTGTTATGCAAATTTATATACTTTGTAATCCATAAAACTTTGGCTAAAAAATGGCTTAAAGGATAATTCCTTTAAATTATCGTATACATATATATTTATACGTATATGTATTTTAAAATGTTAATACAAAATTATTCAATTTTATAATTTTTTATTTTAAAAATCCTTTTAATTTGAATATCCAGATATGTATAATTTTCTTTAAGAACAAATAATCTGTATTTATATGATTGTTTTATACGTTACAAAATCTATTTTGATTATGTTACCCTTCAGGAATTATGATTTGATATATAAATCACTACCCCCACTACTCATTTAAGGAATCTCTATATATATAATGATTACAGTAATTATATATTTTATTTAAATATACATATATTCAAAAGAAGAAAGAAGAATTTAGTTTTAAAATTGAATATTTTAGTCTATGATCATCATTCAATGTATATATATATATGCACATACATATGTACACGTATTCTTATATATATTCATTTAATATAATTTATGTATATTTTACAAACCTATATAAGTACTCGTATATATACAACGTTTGATACGTATAAGGTGTAAGTATGAAAAGTAAAACTAAAAAACAGAAAAAAATTCTCGTATATATGTACATATATGTATATAAGGAAATATACATATATACAATTTTTTTAATTTCTTCTGTATACAATTTGGCCTTTTCGTAAATTTAATCTCTCTCACGATACAAATTTTATGAACATACATACATATACTATATTAGGTGGAGCTGGGTTGATTGTTATTACAATATATTATTTCTGTTTTTAAAAAAGAATCGTTTTTTTTTCTTCTTTTGGTAAAAAAAAACTACACATTCATATATATGTGTGTAATAAAGCCTAGTAAATGTCCATCTGTTTTGTAATGATGTATGATGAGTGTATATCAAATTTATAGATGAATCAGATGGATAGATGGACGGATGGATGGATGAATTACATATTTTATGCATCCATATATTCATTGCATTATGCTTAGGTTAGTGTCTTATTTATACATCGAGTATGTGTGTATTAAGTTTAAAATTTAGATTCATCAGCTTAAAACAAAACAAGGCTGGACAAAGCCAAAAAAAAAAAAAAAAATTCAACACTAGATGCTTACATCGATTTAAATAAAAATTACATATTTTTGTATGTATAGACAAAATTGTATATGTACATATACACTTGTATTCATATACATGTGCAACAAGCTCATAAACATATGCTACGAACGATCGTATAACACATTTGTATGTACATACATACATATTTATTTTGAGGGACAACAATGTAACATTTACTTACCTTTATTCTGTAATAAAATAATGTAGTTGGCTTAGAGTGCCTTGTAAAAATTTAAATCAAAGGATTAAATTAAACTATTATTTTTGAAAATAACGAAAATGAATTACCTATATATTCAAATGGCTGATCAACAGGTTTGTTTCTCATCATTGGATTGGTTTTCTTACATCGTATCGTATGTGCCCTAAATAAAACCCTTTAGATTTAATGAAATATACATAAACATGTATATATGTACTCTTATGTACAGCATGTACATGTTATTGCATTTAATATGAATGTAAAGTTGAACATTATAAAAATTTTTCTAAAGATTTTTTTTTCTTAACTTTTGTTTTTCTTTTCTTTTTTAACTTTTGTTTACTTTTTTATTATTTCTCTAATTTGTTTACTATATTATTTTTAATTTAGTTTGAATTTAAGATTACCCCTAATCAATCTGCATAATATGAGAAGACCTTGTCTATTTTATTTTCTTTTGATGTACATACATATATATGTATGTATGGTGTACACAATTAAAATTAAAAAAAAAAAAATCTAAATAAGACTGTATGTATAATGTGTGTTTTTTTAAGTATTAAATTATATTAGGTATAATACTATATAGAAATGAAATTGAGTATAGTTATGCATATACATTATATATGTATGTATAAATTATGTTATAATGTATGTGTACCAACCAATGGGTTAAAAGTTAAAACTATCAAATTTCTGATTAACATAATCATTACTTAAAAAATATGATTGTATAGTATAAACACACGTGTATATATGTGTGTAGAAAGATAAAATATTTATAAAATAATATATAGCATGCATGTGAGTTAAAAATATCTTTAGGAATTTCTTTTTATTCATTTTAATTTAATTTAATTTTTTATTTTACTCTTTTCTTTCTTTTTTTTAATATTTTATTTTTGTTTTTAGATTTTATTTTGTATCTTATTTCTTGTTCTTACACATGTATATATGTATGTATGCGTGAAATTCTTATGAAAGTGATTTTAATGACTTATTGCATGTACAAAAAATAAATATTTGAAATTTGTCATACGTTTTATACATAGATTCTATTATTTAAAAGTGTTGTATTATACATACATATGTACATATAAATAATTTAACAAAAACGAAAAAAAAAAAATAAATAAATAAAATAAATGTATGAAGAAAAATGACAAAAAACGAAAAGATTAAAATCTCAATGAGAATTAAATATTAAATTTCAATTGATTTATAGGAAATCGTTATCAGTAGAAATTTAAGAAAAATTACAGAAATTAATATGAAATTAAGAATTTTTTTTTTTTTTTGTAAAGAATAAGTGATGGGCTATAAAATAAGAAATTAAGTTATAATCTGATATTTATTTGATTGATAAAACTACACTCAATCTACCGTATCCACATACCATACCACACAGTATTTATGTATATTCCCTACATTAAATCAGTATGTGAATTTTATTCATGTTAAAATTCTTATTCATTGTATGTTCTATCTCAAATGAATTCTATTTAAATAAATTCCGTCTTAAGAATTTCAATTTTTCACATATCATCAGATTTAAATATTTAAAAAAATATTGTTAAAAATTTTTTGAGCAAATTAATTAAAGATTTGTTTTCGCTAAATTAACAATTTTGTGATGTGATTAATCAAATAAATTATTCCTATTTAGTTGAAAAAAAAAAAATGTATACACACATAAATACATGTTTGCCTAATGCAGTGAATGCGAATGTTTAAAATTCATTTCATATTTGTGTGCATGTGTATATTTGAAGCGAAATTTTTATATGTACATATATAAATCTATGTATATATACATGTACGTACATATATAATGCAGGAAATATCATGCGCATTTTAAAATAATGAACTTAAAAATATTAATTTCTTTTACTTATTTTTATATATTTAAAGTTTTTATTTGAATTGATTACTATTTCTTTGTTATTTCTTGTATATGAATTCACGCAAACACAATTAACTTTCTTTAATTACTGCAAAACGCGAAATAACAAATATTTTTTCTGTATTTATAAACACGCATTTGTATGTACATATTTACATAAGTATTACATGCATGATCATGTGTACGTACATTATTTAATTCAAACAAAATGATAGTATAATTAAATAACAGAAAAACAAAAGTTAGAAAAAAAAATTAAATTAAATTTATTAAATAATTATGATGTGAAATTATAATTCAACAAGTTGTTATTACGTATATTCATATATATTTGATAATTATAAATATATAAATTATTCACGATATTATGTTGTCATCGTACTGCAGTTCTTTGACGCATAAAAAATTGTTTATAATGTGCAAAAATTATTTAAACTTAATTTGTAAATTGTTCGCCCTCTAAATGAATTTTAAATTAGTATAGAGCAGGTTTCGCGCTTAAATCTTTTGTTTTTTGTTTGGCACTCAAATCCTATTACTTGTTGAAATATATTAAAAATTTTTATTTATAATAATTAAAATTTTATTGAATTTTTCCTCATAGAATCTTTCATTTTTATTTAATCGGACTAAATTTTATACAATTGAATTTCGTACATGTATTCATTACATAATATGTAATAATAAAATAATAATTTTAAACGTACATACATACATATGTATGTATGTACATATATGTATGCATATACAACCTATTAGAATAAAATGATATGTATTTATAATTTTATTCAATTTATTTTTTAACAAATAATTTATTTATTTATAATTATTATTATTATTATTATTATTTGTTTTGATAAAAAAATTTATCACATATAGATAAAGGAGTAATTATAAAATCCAAAAAATATAGGACTACATATTTGATTAGAATAAAATATATGTATATAATATTTTTTATTATTCTAATCACATTTTATTTTGTTGTTGTTTTTTTAAAAAATAATATTTAAGGTTCAGCACCATCAGATGAATGATGAAATTCGCCACCATCTTCAATATTACCAATTCCTTCATGATGATGCTCTTCAGCAACTTCAATTTGTGGATGTTCATGTTTATAATGATGATGATAATGTTCATGATTAACTTCCTCTTTAATATGAATTGGTTTATGAATTTCTTTTTTTATAATTTTTTCTTCTTTAATAACAATCGGTTTATGATGATGATGAACATGTTTAACAATTGTATGTACATGTTTGTGATGTTTTTCATGTACTGGTATATGAATTAGAATCTTTTTATGATGATAATTTTCACTAAAACAATAAAATAACAAAAAAACAAAAAAAAAAAAATTATATACAATATTTATGATTTTTGGTAATACTAAATATTTTAATGATAAAAACTCACCCTCCTGATGCTAATGTAAATTTTATTAAACAAAATATTGATAGAATTATGAAAATCATCTTTAATTTGGATAGTAAAAATTCATAGAAAATCCATTGTGATAACGTTTGTATGTAAAATAATATAAAACAAAAGCAAAAAAAAAAGAGGAAAAGAATATGAAGAAAAAACTAATATAATATTTTATTCTAATTTGTTTATTAATTTTAATTTATTATTTATTATTATTTTTTTTTTTCGTTACCATTATTCGTAATTCCATTTTTATATATGTATGTATGTGTGTATATTATTTTTTCTAATACAATAATTAATGAAAAAATCAAATAATTTATTTTATTTAATTAGTTGATTTAAAAAAAAAAATATATATATTTTTTGTAATTATTTTGTAATATGTTTTAGGATTAATAAATTTATAAGCAAAAAAAAAAAAAAAAGAAATGAATTTATTTTGTAAAACGTCTTTAGTGATTTACACCTACAATTGTAATGCAATTTTACCACGAACATCATACTCTTTATATATGAAAATGATTACTTCCTTAATGGTAGCGATATCGCTTTCATGTTTTACACACACATATATATTCTTTATAAAACACAATATACATGAACATTTATACACAATATATGTATTAATGTTAATACTATTTGTTTTGTAATTCTTTGCAATGTACATAACATTTAAATACATATTGTGTATAATGTTATCTATAACGTTAAATAGTATTATGAGAAGTTTTGCAATGCAAAAAAAAAAAAAAAAAAACAAAAAAGAAATGTAAAAAATTTTATGTCGTTTTCATACAAAAAAAAAAAAATCAAATGAAAAGAAGTGAAAAAAAAACGACAAAGGAAAAACAAAGAAGAAAAAGGAAAATATAAATTGCAGAAAAAAAACTACACATCTACACATTATATAAAAAAATCATAATAATTTTATTTGTTCTTGCATTTCTTTCCGAATACCAAATCTATGCAATTTAATAATAATGTAAAACTATGAATTATATTGTTAACAAGTGTTTGAGTTAATTATGTACACATATATAAATGTGTCTGCATATGTGTGATATACATATATGTAAATATGTACTTATATGAAAAATAAAAGAAGATAAGAAAGCAAGATATAAATATATATTTATAATAGTGTATAATTAAAGTTACGTATATGTAAATACATACATTCGTATATAAATTCTGAATTAAATAGATCATTGCTATATATACATGTACGTATGTACTATATCATATTATTTTATATTGTAAAAATAAATGTATGCTAATGTGAATTGTACATAACGTGCATTCAATATAATTTGCATGAATAATCTTTATGTGTATTTACGTAAGCTTACATGTACGTACGTATATATGTATATAGGAATTTTATAATTATAAATCATAAAATTATGTTTGTAAATTCACATTCATAAATATACATAATATGTGGAAGTAATAAATTCAAAACAAAACAAAAAAAAAACCAAAGAATTTAAAGATAGTGAAATAAATTAAAATGATATTCATACGTACATATAGTGTATGCTTGTGCATGCATATCATACAGATTTTTATTAGGTACTTAAAAGAAAAATGTAATAAAAAGAATAATTTTTATAATTTTTGGTTTATATGTGTGAAAGGTAAGTAAGTATATTTTCTATATAAAATATACACACTTGTAAAAAAAAATTAAATGTTAATAATGTTTGATTTTCCGTATTAATTTGCGTATTACAAAATTTTTATTTTAAATCAAATGTATGTACGATTTTTTTTTTGTGTTATATAAGGATGAAAGCCTCAGAATTAATTTTTTTTAAAAATCCCAATTTTGCTTATTAAGAATTTTCAATTTATTTAATTTTTTTATTTAAGTAAAATTTTTTCAACGTGAAAATTTTACATTCCATCTTTTGTATCAATTTAAAGATAATAATTATACATAATTTTCAATTTTATTTTATTCAAAACAAAATAAATATAATATTAAAATATAATTACATGTAATTTAGATAAATCTAAAGTATAATACAATACGTATGAATGTTAATTTATTAAACGACTATTTTTTGAAAACCCTTATCAAATAAATACCAAAATTATAATGAATTATAGAATTTTTTTTTATTATTAATGTAGTAAAAATAATTCTTAAAAAAGAAGTCCTGTATTTAATTTAAAGGAACATTTTTTGTTATAATAGAAAATTTGTATATAATAAGTATATGTTATTATATAATTATTAAGGGGGAAAAATTTTGATTGTGGTTTTAATGAAAACTAAAATATTTGTACATTTACATACACATATGTACCTACTATATACATAGTATCAATATTAGAAAATTCCAAAAATTTGAAAAAAAATTTTTTTAACCACAAAAACAAGATAAACAAATAAAGAGCTGAAAAACCAAATACCATGTATGATATGTTAGTGAATTTCAATGAGGTATACAAAGTAGTAAAGCATTTAATGATAATAATAATAATAACAGCAATAATAATATAATAACGTCACAAATAAATTCTTCTTTTACGTTTTATAAAAAAATAAAAAGCCACAAATCAAAAATTGATTTGTGTTTTTTTTTTCCCCTTTATTATTCTCATTAACTTTTCTTTTATATTTCAATATTTTGTTATTGAATAAAACTTAAAAAGTAAAAATATCAAAAAATTGAAAGAAAAAAAAAAAAAGAATTTTTATAAACGCAATAAAATAACAAAAGCAATAATAAATAAAATCAAAATAATATTAGTATGCTTTCTATTTTCTTGATAAACATCATTATTCATTTCAAAATAGTGACCGCCTACAAAAAACACTTATATTACTGTGTATATGCATGTTTGTATGTACGTTTATTAAATACATTTACTATATGAATATCCTCTTTTTCTCTTTATTAAATTTGAAAATATTAAAATTTTGAAAAAAAAAAAAAACTATAATATTAAATACACATACATACAGTGTAACCATAAATATAATCATTATACAATGAACATCCGCACAAAACATTTAATTTTTTTTTTTTTTTTATCATTTTAGAATTGTAACCGATCCTCATAATTATTAACAGGTTTCCGTGACTATATGTAAGATTGTATTAAAAATAAAAATAAAAGAACATGAAAAATTTCAAATAGTTCAGAGACATTGGGTAGTTTACTTGAGGAAAACAAAAAAAAAAAGTATTTTTTTTTTTTTAGAAAGGAAAAAATGATGTAAAATAAAATTAAGGAAAATGAATGTTCTATAACTAGTCACATTTATCAAAAAGATTCACACTAAAGTTTAAATAACTAAAATACAATATTTTAGTAGTATCAAATGTTCATCTTATATTTTCATCTACATACATATATGTATGTATATGTATATATGCGTTGCATACATATGTGTCTATAAATCTGTAGCCTTCTATTTCATTGTTATTTCCTTTATTTTATATATAGCTATAATGTATGTATGTGCATATGCATATAATGTATTACAGAAACGACTAGACTAAATTATCATCAAAAATACCACAATATACACAATGTATGTTTGTTTGTTTATTTTTTGTTTTTTCTTTATCTTTTGGTTTTTTAGTCGATATGATCCGAACATTGACCTTGACTTCTAATCTTTTCGTATTACTTAATATGAAAATACATAAAAATCCAATAGATAGTGATAATTCCTGAAAAAAAAATCTGTAATAATAATAATAGTAAAGAAAATTATTTTTGACGTAAATGTACACATCCATATGTATGTGTGTACTTACCTGTTACATACATTTGTTTTAAAATTTTTATTTTTTTATTTTTTGATTAAAACCTTAATTTGTGTTATACATACAATCTGTTCAATTTTTATTATTATAAAATGGAATGAAACGAAATATAAAATTTAATAATTTTGTATTATCCCTTCATGCTTGAATTTATATAAATATGTACATATCTATTTATGTATGTATATTTTTTTCTCATCGTATCATACTTATATATCTGAATATGTAGAATGAAAACGGCATGCATGCACACATAAATACATTGTGGTTTCATTTAATAGGTAAGTACGTATATGTATGTTACAAGGAATTAACTACTAACCAAAATAATCAACTTTCTCATCATCAAATTTAAATTTAAATTTTAAAATGTAATTATATAACGTAAAAATAATTTTTTTTATTGATATGTGCACATTGTTCTTGAATTTAAAGAAAAAAATGTTTTTTTTTTTTTAATTTTTTTAATTTTGGCCCAACAACTGTGCATTTTTGTTTTTTTGTTTTTTTTTTGTTTACTAAACATATGTATGGTACATATGTAATGTACATAAAAATAAAAAAATAATTAGAATACTATTACTTTATTATTGAAATATAAAACATTTGTGTTTGATTCTACGGTACATTATATCTGAAAAAAAAAAAAAAAACAAATAAATAAATAAATTCTTGTATTCCTGTTTTTTTATTAAACAATTTTTTTTCTCTTCAGCTTTTACTTTTTTTTTTTAATTTCACAGATCTGACACTGTAACCGAATTCAATATTAAAATTATGATAAGCATTCATAGATTCACTTTCCCATTGATGTTCTTTATACAAAGTATGTATGTATACACAACAAGTTTCTCTTTTAAATTATATTTTTCAATGTTTCTATTTTTATGCATGAATACATGTGTATATATCATAGTTTTTTTGTTTATAATGCATACATGTTGGAAAAAAGTTAAATAAAAATATAAAAAAAAAAAAAAAATAAAGAATTAAGAAATAAAATTAAGAGCACGCGAGAGCAAAGACCCTTTAAAAATTTTTAGATACTTTCATTTCTTCAGATGATACATCATGTGTGTATGTACATACATACATATACTGTATATTAGTAATTGTGTTGCCTGCTTTAACCGCATAGATTTTATTTAATCTTTTTAATTTATAACTAACATAGAAGCTGTACAAGAATAATTTTAGATATTTGATATAGTTATGTATGTTTGTATACATACATATGTATCTTATATTATATACATACGATACATAGTTGTATCTAGTAACATATCCGCAAAGCAATGATGCGTGACATATCTTTATTCAATGATTCTTTTTATAATATGTATCCATTCTTAATCAAGATATCTTCATTCTTATGTAAAGATTAAAAAAAAAAAAACGAAAAATGAAAACAAGAAAATTCTCGTCCAACAGTCTATCAAATTGATTCTAATGATGTTTGATCAATTGATTGATCGGTTCGAAACGGTCAGATGTGTACAATGCCGCTGATTAAATGTGCTGCTGTGTTATTCTATAATATACTTGTACACAATCTTATTTGTATTTATTTATTTATTATTCATTTTAATCTTTTTATTATTATATTCTTTTATTTTAGTTTAAAAAAAAATAAAAATACATATTATTTAAATATCAATTTGATATCGTAATTTTTTACATGACTATATTGTACAATTATATATTGAGTTCATTCTTATATGTATGTATGTATTAAAATATGTACATATATACATGTATATGTTATATCATGTTTATGTATAAAACATTTTTCGGTCGGGTGGGTCAGGACCACCAGCTGAGGCGTATCAATGACTTGCGTATTTAAAAATTTAACGTGCTCGGTCAGAAATGCAATTAATTTCGATCGATGATGATGATGATGATGATTCGTCTACAAATTACCATTGTTCACTATAAATCGTACACTTAAATATGTTTATACACAATATTATTACTTTTATAATATTTACATTGATAATGATTGAATGAGATTTCAACTAAGGAGTATGAATTAAAGGAAAAAATATTGTAATTAAGATTATTCAATATTACATTGTGTATATACATATGTACATATATTATGCGTACTTTATAATATCATATAGATATATGTATATGTAAATATAATAAAGAGTTTATAATTTTTAACAATCAACAAATAATATAACAAAATACATGTACATATGTACCTATGTTAAGAGTATATACTGCAAACATATTCATATGGAAGTAAGTATATTTTTGTACATATCAAAAAAATTATAAGATTAATATAATCAAGAAAAAATATTTTAATTTCTTATAAAAGCATGTGTGTACATATACATATATGAATGCATTATCTATTATGTATAGATGTATGTGTATATTTCATCCTATTCAAATACACATATGATTTTTTTTTTTTTTTTTGATTTATAACTGTATGAATATCATACTAGTATGTACATTAACTTATTGTTATTACATACTCAATATATTATATAATAAAATGTACAGGTATGTACATATATCATGCCAATTGAGAATCTCACTTGTTGCCGATGATGGACATTATAATGGATAGGCGCCATGTCATCAGACTTTTATTATCTTTTCAAAGAGATGAAATAATGTGTTGAGGAATTTATACGCTTTAATATTTATTAATGTATTACACACATATACATATGTATGTAAATAGATATACATAATATATACATACATACAAGAATCGGTAAAATACATTCATATTAAAAATTTTTATTCTTTTTTTTTTTTTAAGTTGAATGCAAAGCAAACATACATAATTTATTCAGACAGGTATTTTAAGGAGAATTTTTCTTTATAAATGTTTCATTAAAAAAAGAAAACAGATATTGTTAATCGAATCAAAGTAATTAGAATATAAAAATTACATTTTCTTAAAATTTTTATTAAATTGAAAAATGTATTAAGAAATGGATGGAGAAAAAACTCAATCACATTGATAACAATTTAAAAAACATAGAATAATAATAAAAAAAAATTTATTAGATATGTATGTAGGTAATTTTTTAAGTTATCCACTTATTCAATAAATAAATTGATAAATTTTATTATTTTTTCGTTTTTTTTTTTTTTTTTTTTGTATCACATAAAAACTCTAAATACAGATTAAAGTGGCTAGAAAAGTGCATTAATGAACAAAAACAAATTAAAATAATTCTTACCGTTTAAATAGAAACGTGTCATAAATCATTCTATTTAATGTTATTATATAGATACATACGCATGAATATGTTCTCATGTGATATCTTTTCACATGGATCATAAGTTCCTTTAGTACAAATTACCATTAAATTTTTGAAAAACAATTTTTTTTTTTTTTTTTCTATTAACAATAAGACAAACAATTTTCATTTATCAAAATTTTTTTTTATTATACGTAATTATAAATTTTGATAAATTTAATTTTTAATTTTTATACACATTATATTTAAATATTTTTAAATATTTTATTCAGTTCGAATTTACTAAAATATTTGTACCGATAATTGTTGTTGAATCATGAATTTTTGGAATAAGTTTTTTTGAGTGTGGATTAAAGCCATTCACCATTGTATCATTATCATTATAATTGCTCTTGTTATTATTGAAAGAATCATTAGATGAATATGAAATTTGTTGATCTGATGAATTTTTCTCGGGTTCAGATCTAAAGAGGAATTAAAAAAAAATAAATAAATAAATTATAGAATAATACATATTAGAATTGAATTGAATTTTACTTACTGTTTATTATTTTCATAAAGAATCCATGCAAGTTCTGATTCGATTGGTATCGTTCTAAATGAACTACTAATTTGCCGCCCTTTCTTTTTAATTATTTGCATTTGTTGTTGACTTTTTGGTTCCAATTGCTGATCTTCATCTTTGAATGTAGTAAATTTAGTTAGATCATTACTAGATAAAGATATTTGATCAATTTTCTTTTTAATTGGTTTATCATTTAAATTTTTATTGAAATGATCAGTTAATGGAAAACTTTTTGATGTTTTCAATTTTGTTTTTTTATTCTTTAACAATTTACTTAGTGTATATACTGGCAATGGATAACATGCTTTAAATCCACCGTAAGATGCTGAATGCATGGTTTTTTCATTGATTTCTGGGTAATGATTGTTATGATCAATTGATATTGACTTTGGCTGTAACACCCTTGAATTACTATCAATTGGTGTTTGCCTTCTATGTTCGCTATAAAAATCATCAAAGCTATTGTGATCATCTTCATTTTTATTATTATTCACATCGTCATCATCATCATCATCAGCGTTATTATTATTATAACCATATAGTGCTTCTGGACTTATTGGTGTGGTTGGTTCAATTCGATGATTATTATATATATTTGATGGTGTTGACAATTGTGGATTAGAACGATAAGGTCTAGTAGATGAAACGATAATATTATCAATCAATTTATTATTGCTATTATCATTCATATTATTGTGGTTATTATGATTATTTTGTTGTTGTTCATTATTATTGGTTATCATTGGTCGAAAGGTAACCGATTCTCTTGATTTGTATGCTTCATAAATTTTAAAAGAATTTATTTGTTTTTCATCTGACTTTGTATTTTTGTTGTTTGAAAATATTTCAGAATAGGGTAATGCATAGACAACAGTCGGAAATGATGTAGTTGTTGGGATTATATTTGAGAAGCTTATGTGATCAACTTGTTGCTGCTGCTGTTGTTGTTGTTGTTGTTGTTGTTGTTGCTGATGCCTATGATAATTGTGATTATGATGATAAACAGGTCTAATGGTAGTTGTTGTTATTATTGTTGTTATTCCTTTACTGGGAACCCATTCAGGTATTATTGCTTCATAAGGATAAAAGGGTATTAATTCTTGATTTTGTTTAATTTTTGTATGATATTGATGATGCTGGTTTTGATGACGGTACTGATGATTTTGTTGTTGTTTCGGCTGTTGTTGTTGTTGTCGTTGTCGAATAACTGAATTCAATTTTTTATTATTCACATTTTGAAAAATTTCATGTGGTACTGATCGAAAATGTGGAACTACTGGTGGATACATTATTTGTCCAGGGACTGGTTCAGACATAGGATATATTTTATCATTTATTTCTGTTGAGAAATTTTTATTATTTATTGTTGTTGTTGTTAATGATAAATTATTATAATTATTATTATTATTATTTACATTATTTGTTACTTGATTTATATTATCATAATTTATATCATCTTCACCTTGTTCGAATATTGGTAAATTTTTAATACGAATTTTTTTTATATCACTTTTAAATGAATTTTTATTATTATTATAATTATGATTTCTCATAAATACATGTACATTACGTATGGAATTTCTATGATTTAAATTAGTATAATGATTTGGTAAACGTGGTATAAATATACCAGAATTTAATGTATTTACACGACGTTTAATTGGTCTATATGAATAAAATTGATTTCGTTTACGTATATTATTATTATTATTATTATTTTTAATTTGATATTGATGATTATTATGATAAATACCATGATAAATACGATCTCGATATGTTGCTTTATTATTTTTAATTAACCAATTTGATGGGAATGATTGACTTCTATGTATACTTTTATGATTATTATTATTTCGTAAATTTCTTGTAATATGAACATTTTTATCTATATCTTTTTCTAATGTAACAGTTTGATTTTTATTTAATTGATTTTTTTTATTTTCACTATTTATTTTATCACCATTTATATTATGTTTATTATTATTATTATTATTGATATTAATTAATGGTTTTGATTTAATACAACCCATTTCATTGATAAATAAAATTAATAAAATAATTATTATTCCTAATATTCTATACTGATTCATTATTTTTGTAATATATGATATAAAAAATAATTTTGATAAAAACAGAAACAATAAAAAAAAAAATTTAGATAACTTATTCTTTTTAGTTACATTTTTTCTAAATTAATTGTTAATTAATAGTAATTAAAAAATAATAATTATTATAATTATAAATAATTCGTCATGTATTAATGCAATAACAAAAAAAAATGTATTAACGAAATTTGAATTATTTTGTTATATTGGGCTTAGAATTTACAGTGTGTGTATGATGGAACGTACTTGAATAAAAAGACTAGATTTATTCAATTTGAATGACATTTTATATATGTAAGTACTCCAATTTATTTATGAAAATTGTCCGAATTTTAAACTGGTTACGCTACACTTGAATTTTCACAAAAACAAAAAAAAAAAAAAAACAAAACAAAAAAAAATTTAAGAAAACTAAATAAAGCGAAAATAAAACAAACGACATTCAAAATAAATAAAAAACAAAAAAGTTATTTCAATTGTTTTAAATAACGATGAAACGTATACAATGTATAAATGTATTCACGTACAATTACATTACATTATCCATTTATTTTAATATGTATGTAAATGTAATATAAAAAGAAATATTTAAGTAAAACATGTTGTTTGTTGATTATGATGGTCACTTATGCGCTAATTTGTTATGGATCAGTAGGACAAGAAATAATAAAAATATGAAAAAAAAGAAAAAAATTTAAATTTAAATCATCTAAAATATGATTTAAAAAACTGAATAGTGTTTACACTACTGTTAAAAAAAAATAAACCGTAGATATTGTATATAAAATTAAGTAGAAAATTAGATTTTCAAATAATAAACATTTATTAAAAATTTTAAAAAGACAAAAGCAAAGATTTCAGTTTCTTGAGATAATTTTTTTCCTAAAAAATTTCTTCTTGAAAATTTTCTTCAGGACAACTAATACAATTTTCTGGTCAATTCGACGTTCATTTGATCATTTAATTCTCGTTTAGGAGAATAAAAGGACAGGCCTAAAGGTCAAAGGATTATTCAATCAATGATACATACATATATGTATGTACATAAGTTTGTTTTTATATTTATTCAATGCTATTCTCTTATTAACATTCTCTTCTCGTTAGCCAATTCAATAAGTATTTTCATTTTAATGTAATTTTGTAAAATCATAGATGTTCACTTTTCTTTGATTAGTAGTGTACATACGAGTATTGTAAGTATGTACATTGTTTCTTTTTGTCCGCTTGAGAAAAAAAAAATTACAAATTTTTGTGTTATGTACTCTTAAAAGGGAACAAGTTTTAAGTAGTGTATATGTGTAGTATACGTGAAATATTCTCAGTTATTATTACACACTTTTTGTTTTTTTTTTCTTTTCGTTTCTTTTCTGTTTTTAAGTAATCATAGAAGAAATTATAAGAATTGCTTACAGTATTTTTTTTTTTTTTAATTTTTTTGTTTAAAATATACAAAGAAAATTATAAATTTAATTAAATTATTTTATCTTTGATTTATTATTATTAAATTTCTATTATAATAGCTGTATGCGTATTCTTTTGTAATCTGTCCCAAAAAAAAAAAAGTTAACGATATTATTATTATGCGTATCTTTTAATATAAAAATGAGAAAAAAATAAAAAACCTATCATGCAAACAGTATTTATTTCTATTTTCTATATTGTTTTTTTTAAACAAAATACATGGGAAAATATTTTGTTAATTAAAATTCGTTGTATTATTTGAAAATGAAAATTTCAATTATTATGAACAAATGTTATGTAGATAATTGCAATCATTAAATGTATTCAAATACAAAATTAATTAATTATAATAGAATTTAATTTTTTTTTTCTTTTTAATTTTCTTTTAGACTTTTTTTTTAAAAGATTTACGTAATTAGAAATTATGTTGTATTTATTTTGTTTATGTTAGAAATTATCTTGTACAGGAGAATCAGAAAGTTGTTTAAAAAAAATAAAGTCTAAATAATATAGAAAAGAAATTTACCATGTGGTATATTATGCATTATACATTATATTTATACAATACACGCCTATAGCACATGTGAATAAATTCAAAATTAAAATATGAATTCATGTTTATTTGTTTTTTAAATTTATTTTTGTATTATGTGCATAAACGTAATGCATTAGGATTAAAATGGAATTTCTTAGTTAATATTTATTATTTTTTATTATGAATTTTATAATATCGTTTTTTTTTTGTTGTTGTTATTCGAAAAATAAAAAATGTTGGAAAATGTTTATGTTTTCAGTTTACTTTGAAAATTCAAATTTTTAAATAAAACAAAAACCAGGTAGAATACATATTTATTCTGAAAAAAAAAACATTTTATTACAATTGTACATATGTATATATATTAAAACTACATGTAATTTTTATATATTATACAGTTTACACCTAAATATAAATATTAATAATAATGTATTTTAAACATCAATAACACCTTTTAGGCTTTTAATTTAATAAAAATTGAGAAAAAAAATAACAAAAATTTATTACAATACTATTCTAAAATTATTTCCAGATAAATTATCATTTTGTTGTTGTAATTTATTTTTTTTCATTTTCTTCCAATTATATTTATGATATTGTGGTCTTCTATTGTATTTGTATTCTAGATAATTTTCAAAATTTGGTTCATAATGAAATTTTGATTTTGTAGATGTTGCTATCGATGGTGTTGATAATAATGCCGATGATTGAGGATGATATTTTTCATATTCAGTTAATGCTGATGTTGATGGTGGTAATGCTTGTGCCATAGATCCAGCCGATAAAGAATGATGATGTCCTTTATTTAATGTATAATCATTTTGTAATGCTGATGCATAAGCAGTTTGATCAATTGATTGTGTATTTGACCATAAATTATCATTATGATTTGATTCTGATATATCTGATAAATCAGCTGAATTTAATGTTTCAAAACTATTTGCAGCATTTTCTATAGAATCAGTTGTTGCAGCTATTGCTGCCGCCATCCAATGATCATTGAAATTATCTGGTAATGTACTATATGAATTTAATGAATTTTTATATTTAATTGCTGTTGTTGTACTTGGATGTTCTAAACTAGTATCTTCGCTCATTAAAAAATCATCTTCATCATCTTCGTATTTATTAAAATTTTGATGATATTTAATATCACTTAAAAATTCATAATTTGGTAAATGCTTTGTATATTTATGAAATTTTGGTTTTATGTATTTATGATTTTTTTTATAATACTTTGTTAAATCACTATCCCAATCCCAATTATTATATGATGTTGTTGTGTATGTTGATGGTGATAATGGTGCTGGAGGTGGTAACATTGGTGACATAGATTGTAATAAATGATGTGGTTTTCGGAATTTTACATCAATAATTTTAGTTTTTGGTTCCCATGTTCCAAGTCCATCATGAAAATGCCCACCACGAAAATATGGTGATCGAAGTGCTGCTGATAATGATGGTAAATATGAAGGAATTGTAATTGCCGAATCTAAATCGGTTGGACCTAATGTTCCATCAATATGACGATGATGATGAATTTTATTAATTTTTTTTGGATGAAAATGATGTTTCATTACAGTACGTAAATGTGTATGTTTTTGAATTACTTCAGGTAAATGCAATTTTATGTGAATACTAAAATTAAAAAAAAAAAAAAAAAAAAATCATTTCATTTTTATTAAAAATATCGCTAATTAATTACATTCATGTATTAATAAATTTAAAAAAAAAAATAAAGACGTTTTATTTTTACTTTTGATTTCGTTTTACTCACTGTTCATGATCATCATCAGCAATAATAGATGCTGTTAAATATAACAATATACACCAAATATTTATCCAGTAATTTTTTCTAGCCATATAAAAATGTATAAAAAATAAAAATTTCAAAATAAAATTCATCATTATAATAATATGCATATAAATGTACACTATAAATAATTATTCACACTTTAAATGATTTCGTAAAAGTATATGATTGTTTATTAGTAATTGAAATGTTTAAATAATATCAAATTTATATTTTGTATAAAATATAATTTTTTCATAAAAAATTTTTTGATTGTTATTTTTTTTTTCTTTTTTTGTTATAAATCCTGGTATTATCCGATAAATATCCACAATAATAATAAAAACAAACAAACAAAAAACAAAATGATAAAAAATTTTAAAATAACTGAATAATTATGGTTTATGTTTATCTCAAGTTCACTATCAAAATGTCAGTATGATCTTATTATCTTCATTCTTATAGTTTTGCAAAAAATGAATTTGAACAAAAAAAGTAAATAAATAATAGGAAAATATAACATAAAACAGAAAAACAGATAGAGATACACATATCATAAAAAAAAAAAAAAAATGTAAAAAATAAAAATAAACATCTATTTTGATTGCCAATGTTATATTACATACGTACATATACACATATGTACACTATCATCAGTTTTATGCATCACATTATCATTATTACAATGTACATCACTTACATACATATGTATTTATGTATAAAATCATCATTATTTAGTGTATAAAGATATTATATCGTTTACGCCAGACTGAATTTACATTAAATTGTACACATGTAAATAGCATGTGTGCACTATAACATTTTGGTCAACAACATTTTAGATGTACATACATATATCAGATGTTAAATTTGATGTATATAAAAAAATACTTACATACATATATGAACTAGAAATATGATTTTATTTTATTTTTTCTTTAAATACAAACCTACAAATAAAAAGAAATAATATAAATAGTAGCAATAACAATAATAAAATTTATAATAGAAAATAAAAAAATAAAAAAAGATTCATTGAAAAACCTGAGAAAAGAAATTGAAATTGAGATATTGAAAAGTGATATGTTCCAAAAAAGAAAAGAAAATTATTATTATTGTTATTACTATTATTTTCTTTTTAAAATTATATTATTAGATTATGTTGTCCTATTATACTATATGAGTATGTACATATAATGTAAACATATACATATAAAATTTTATATTTTCTTATTTGCATTTAGAAATTCTTTAATACGCATGCAAAGGTGTGCATTTTAATGTAATGTGCGATCTTTGATACAATTTCTTATTATCATATAACGAAAATGTTTTTTTTTTTTTTTTTGTTTTTTATATATACTCGTCCATATGTATGTTTGATGAAATTTTCTACCATCATTGATATTAATAAATTTTTACATTTCTAAAAATCAGAGTCAGACTATGTGTATAATTGGGTGTGTATAATATGTACTAATATGACGAAATGTCTTATTAAGGGCAGTGCAAAAAGGGGAAGTCTGGGGGGTATAAAAAAAAAAGTTGTCAAATACTCAAAATATTTTGTTTATCATATTATATGAAAAAAACCGTACTCATATTCATAATACATTGTATTTAAAAAACAACTGCATTATATGAAAACCACTTACATGCTATATGCATTAGTATATATTAAGAATCATTGGTGCATCATACCGTAAATAAATATCTTTATGTTTTCTTTTATTTATTTATTTTTTTTTCTTTTATTTATTTATTTTTTTTTCTTTTATTTTTCTAAATATAATATACAATTTATTTGTCACTAAAATAATTTTTTGCGTTACTATCAATTACATTACATATTAATATATGTACCTAATAATACATACATATTGTCTATGTATATGGGTTGAATTTGTGTAAAAACTTTCTAAAATATACATCTAATCCTATAAATTTCATTTTTTTTTTTTTCGTTTGAATTTAGTAAATTTTAATAATATACTGAATTACGAAAATTTCAAATTATTCTTCTATTTGAAAACATACATACATACATATATAGATACGTATATGTACGTATTAAACAAATAAAAAAAAAAGAACATCTTAGTGTCATAATTATTATGTCTAAATTACAAAGCTAATCGATAATGATTTTCTTGTATCATATATACATACATATATAGATTTATATAATTATCGTGATAAGATATCGTGGCATTAATTATCCATAAAAAAAAATTAATATACTTTTTTTAAACTTGAGTATGAACGAACAAATAAGAATTGAGAGAAAGTACTAAGATGTAAATTTTAATTGTAATGTTTTAAATAAAAACATTTATGAATATACTTATGAATATTTGATATTTAATTTATAAATTTTTTATATAAATATTCCATCCCATTTATTTATCTAAAATACACAAGTAATATGTATTATTTTGTAACAACAAAAATGTTATGTACATACAGACATATAAAAAAAAAATAATAAAATAAAAAATAAAAACAAAAAATTAAAATAATTCTCGTAAATTCATCAAAATGATTTGCTTCATATATACTAATTGATCAGTAATTATATTTTTATTTTTCCTTTCCCTCTCAAATATTTTTTTCTTAGACCTAATTGTATTTAAAAGAACAGATTATTGATAAATTATTATAAACTTTCGATCTATACGTACATATTATCGAATAATATATAAATAAAAATCAACAAAAATTACAAAAAAAAAAAAAAAAAAAAAAAACCAAAACCATGAAAAAATTCGATTACTTTCTCTTAATTTATTATTTTAGATTAATAAATGATCAATATTTTCAATGCTTTTGTTTTAATCGTTAAGAAAACGAAAACAAAACATTCAAGAAAAAATGACACAAAAACGACAGATAAAATAAATAAAAAAAAAAGAAATTAAAATGAAAAAAGTGCATACACAAATCGAACGTGATCAAATATACTCGATCTCAAATAAAAAGTGAATGTAATATTGTTCATATAGTTTTTTTTTAAGTTTCTCATTATATTGATCATTATTTAATCAATTTGATTTTCGACAAAGTTGTTAATTTTTTTTTTTCAATTTTGTTTGTTTTCTGTTTATTTTCTAATTTAAATTATGATTCTTTTTTGATTTAAAATCATATGTAAGCACATACAATTCATATGTATGTTGCAGTTATATTGAAGTAACGCCAAATTCAACTAAAATTTAATTCATACAATGTATCTCGAGAAAGTGTATAAAAACTTTTAAATTCAATTTTTATTTATTTTTCAAATTTTAAATTCAAAATATTAAAAATATTTAAATATTACCATTTTTTTTTTTTTTTTAAATAATCATTTGAAATACTTTAAGCTTCACCTCAATTTGTGTATAATTATAAATTGAACAAAACAAAAGATTTAAGCGAGTAACCTTATTATTATTTTATATTTTTTAATAATGTTGCATTTATTTTATTTATGACTAATTAATTATTCATTTTTGTGTAAAATTTGTTCAAATAATTTATTTTACAAATTTTTACACTACATGTACTTGTACTTTTCATACGAGTATGTTAAAAATGAAAAAAAAATTTTTTTTTTTCTTTACTTTACATTAAATGTAATCGTGAATGAATTTGAACATATCAAAATTGTTTTAGAATATAAAAGGGTAAAGATTATTCAAGAGATGAGATTAATAATTACTGAAAAAAATTTTGTTTTTCTTCTTTATTCATTGAATTAAGAGTAAATATATGTAGATAATATATAATTAATGACAAATTAAAAAGTCTTAAAAACAAATAATAAAGATTTTTATTGATGAATATAAAAAAAAATTAAAAGTGAAAAGCAAGATCATTTACACATACATATGAATACAGACAGGAAAACAAAAATATCAGCTCTTATTTTTTACATATTTCTTAAGAATAATATTTTTTTTTTTTTTTTGTTTTTTTTTTTTTTTTGATTTTATAAAAGTGTACTTATAATTTTACATGATAGTTTGGAAATGATGAGATATAATCGTATTTACAGAATTCAATAATAGGTAAATAGCTTGTTATAAAACAAAACAACAAATTAAAAATTAAAACAATTATTTTTAAAAATGGTATTGTAGTATAATTAATTAATTAATAATAATAATAATATGTGGACATCGTATTGACATAACAATTTAAATACTAGGCAGGCACATAACGTAAATATACATGAATGATGAAATTGATCATATTGTCGTCAGTAATTGGATGGTATTTGTTTTTTCCATTGTACACATATATGATTATAATAAAAAAAAGTAACCGTATAAAACTAAATATAATTTTTGTGTATATATGTATCTTTGATGAATTGAGTGCATTACGTAAATAAAATGATGTCCAGAAATGCAATGAATTACAACTTTTAATTATATAATAACAACATGCTCGAATAATGAGCATAAATAAGTATTAATTTTTTAAAAGGATATTTTAATCCTTTTTTTAAGTTTATCACTATGCATTTTTTTAAATTTTTATTATAATGTTACTATTTATCCCATCCTCCTCCACCGCTACTAAATCCTGAACCACCGCCGCCACCTCCACTACTGCTAAATCCTGAGCTACTGTGTCCGTAGCTGCTTCCTCCTCCGCTACTACTAAATCCGATGTGTCCGCCACCACCACCACTGTGGCCATGACCGCCACCATATCCTCCAATTGCACCACCATGGGTATATCCTAATACTTTGTATTCAACTCCTCCGCCACCGTGATGGATGTGCTTGTATACTGTATGCGTATGATGATGGGTTTTAATTTTCAATGGTACATGAATAACAAAATGTTTATGTCCTCCTCCGCCACCTGCCTTGCATAACGCCACAAAAGCCAAAATGATGGCTACTGTAAGCTAAATAATCCAGGATAATTGAAATCCATTACATATGTATGTATACATTTAATATTTTATGTGTAATTTAAATATAAACGTATTATCCATTTGAATAAATTAATAATCCATCCTATATGAAGTAAATTTTTACTTACCATTAGTTTTGATGCCATCCTGCTTAGAATTATTAAAAAAATTATCCTTAAAAGGTTCTTTTTGGCAAAAGTGCCTGTTTAACAGTTAAGAGTGATCTGATGGTCAAGTACCCGAAATCTCATGTTTAAATACTCGAATCTTCATGAGTGAACACATTTCAAAGATTGCATGCATCTATAGAGCTTTGTAAATTTTATTTTTCTTTTACTAATATGTATTTCACTGGGTGGAGAATATACATGCATAGAGATTGCAAACAGCCCCACTGGTGCCCAGTACATATATATGTATGTACATACATTGTAAAATGATTGAGTTGTTTAACATTTGTCTGTGCTTTTCTTGTTATCATAGTATATGTACAAGCAATTCCCCAAAATAATAAAAATTATATACTCAAAGCAATCGCTCAACCATCAATAGAGATTTTATGTGGAATATGTTTATGTATGTATGTATTTTCCCTTGTCCCTCTGTGATATCTTAAGGCCTTGGTCAAGGCGATAAACTTTTATTTTTCTGCAAACTATCAACAATCATGGTTCAAGTGCATATTTTATTGTTTTGTACCTTTTGACGCTCTACAAGAAATTTTATTGTAACAATAATTTAAAGGAAAACAAACTGTGTGTATGAACATTTTTGTATACAAAATATAGAGAGGTAATTTAATATTATATACTCAACTCTCAGTATACACATGTATGTATGTATGTGAATATTATAGTAAAACGAATGCTGGTGAAAGATACCAAAATTGTTACAAAGTGTGCAAGTTAGGTAATGCAAATTGATTTGGTACATCATAAATTGTGAAATGTATCATGATAATGTACCAATAAATTTGCACATGCATGTTATACATACAACATACCGAGCATAATCATTTACATAAATATGTATATACATATAAAATACGTTAATAATAAATAATTGCTCAATTCATGAATCAAAGTTAATTTTGTCATTTAATACGTAATAATTGATCAAATTCAAGACCAAATTATATTCATATATTATGTATGTATGAATTATGAATTATGGATGCAATACATTCACAATTCAATTTTTAATTTATCGATTTAGTCGATTGATTAAAATCCTTTCACTTTCAATTACATTAAAGAGTATACGCATATAATGTAATACACATACATATAAAATATATTATGCATTTTATTTTATGAATCATTTTCATTTTGTAAATAATTGGTATTGGCTGTAAATAACACATACAAGATGATTAAAACCAAAAAAGGAAAAAGAAAAATAATAAAAATTTGGTACATTTCAATATAATTTTCAAGTAACGTATATGTGTAATGAAAGTAAAACTTTTCTTTGTAAGATAATTAGTTATTAAAATGTTACATATTTACAGTATATAAGGTATTGTTTGGTATTGTATATCGATTTAATAAAATGCATCTGTTCTTTATTATATTTATATGTACATACATACATACATAATACATACATTTGGCTGGTTAATACTTGAATAATTATATTGTTTGTATAAATCGTACAGATACTGTTTTTGTTTTAAAATTTTCTTCAGATATTGAGCATAAATGAAAAAAAAAAAACAAAAATTAAAACCCATTTTACCAGTATACATTTGTATATATGTATGTATGAATGTATAATGCACATTTATTACACATTATTGTTAATGTGATACATTTATTACATTTATACAGTACATTATGAAAGTGTGAATGTATATACATACATATTTATATATTTTTCATTTATGAAATAAAAGAGATTGTACGATACAATTTATGAATGTTAACTTTTTAGTTGACTTCCTTTTTTTTTGGAAAAAAAAAAAAAAAAAAAAAACAAAAAATTGAGTTGAACAAAAATTTTCAGTTCCGTAATTTTTTACTTGTCAAATTTTATTGATTCATCATTAATGTATAGCGTATATGATGTATTTTACTTTCATATTCTAATATGTATGTATATATACGAGTAATTGTTTAATAGTATTAAATGTTTAATATTTATTTAATAAAAACAAAAAAAAAATTAAAGGAATGAAAATGCACATTGAAAATACATACATATAGTATGTACATACATATGAATGATTGCTAGTAATCTAGTATGCACTTTTATTTTTTATTATATAGATACCTTTGATATGTGCATAAAATTGCATTTAATATTGTTACATTTGTAGAAATGTAATTATCCATGTACCAAATGGCATTCATATGTATGTACATGTATATTTATACTTGAATGTATAGAAAAATATAATTTTAAACTATGTGTTAATTTAAACTCATCGGAAAATTCATGTATGTACGTGTGTAACATATTCATAAAGTGCATGCGAAGTTAAAAAAAAAAAAAACACAACAAAAAAGAAATAAAAGTAAAGTAATTATAAGGAATAAACAAAGTTGATTATATATACAAAAGAAAAAACATTTTATTAGTGAAGTAATGAAATAATCGTTTTTTTTTTTTTTTTGGTTTTTGTTTGTCTATGTTGCAGAAATTGATAGCTTTATCAATTTTAAATAAATAATTATTATTTTAAATAATAATTATTTTTAAATTATGAAATTCATATTCATACATGCATACATTTCTTTGTTTGTAATAGAAATTTTATTTAAAAAAAAAAAAAAATATAAAAAAAATTACTACTCTGTTTAACGTTTCATCGTTTTGCCAAAATACATAATAAAATTTATACTGATGTGACATCAAAAATTTTTAATAATGAACATATAATCGAAATCGAAATCGAAATAAGAAAAGAAAACAAAAATAATGAAGAAAAAATATTTTTTTCGTATTTTTGCATTGATATTTTTGTTTTTGTTTTTTTTATTGTTATAACATATTCGTGTTTATATGTAATTTCAATAACTAAAAAACAAAAAAAAAAAAAATGTAAACTTTTTTACTTTCAATTTCAATTTTGTCAACATGATTCTTTTATTTATCTTGTTTTATTGTTCATGAAATTTTCTTGTATTTTCGATTTTTTCCTTCTTCCGATTTTGATTATTTTTATTGGATCAGAGGACTTTATATATTTATAAATTTCATATATAAATATGAGTACATCATGTTTATTTGTATTGATATAGTATGTATCATATATCATGTAATTGAACTTTCACTCAAAAATGTTTGCATGAAAGTTTTTAATGATAACACATTTACACGCATTCATACATATACATATATAAACGTAAGTACACATTGGATACGTATATAGAGTTTTAAAAATAATAATTTTTTGTTTTCATTATTTAAATTACTCTTTTTCTTTAAACTGTTGAAATTTTTTTTGGTAAATAATTTTTAGACATCGTCAAGGCTAAACAAAATATTAAATTTATAAAAAATGTAATATGTATTAAATTAAATAAAAATTGATCTAAGTTTAATTTTGAGAAAATTGCATTTTTTTTTTTTTATTCTCTTGTACACATTAATATAATACATTTCTTGTCGCGTAAATATTTGATTGGTCAAGGTAATATTTTTTTTTCTGTTTCGCTGTTTTTTTCTAAGGGTTTTTAAATTTTATAATAATACGTATGAGTGTTTTTGTTTTTTTATGTTTTTTTTTATATGTATAACAAAATATTGAACTTTCAGTAGATTTCTAATATTCTTGTATATTCGACGTATTATAAATTTTTTTTTTCTAACACAGTTTGAAAATATTATAAAGAGAATTTATATGCTTTGTCTTTTAAAATTATTTTCTTTACTGTGTCATTAACCTTTATTGAAAAACATAATTCATATTTTATTAAGTATGTGTACATATCATATATTCGCTTTAATATTTTTGAATTATTTCCGTACACATATTAATTACATTTTTTAATTTCATAATTTTTAGGTGTATTATTCTTTGATTTAATAGTCAATACACCTTATAAAATATATTACCATTATGAAATAAAATTTGTTTAAAAGAAAACCAAAAATAATATAATTAAAATTTTTACATAATATTTGTAAAAATTTTTATCAATTATTTTAGTCTAATTTATATGATGATTACATAATTTTTACTTTATATGAAATGATGTATGATGAATATTAATATATTCATGTAACATCACATGTTATTGTTAAAAAAGAAAAAATATAAATAGAAATGAAAATTAATTTGCATGTATACAATTTTAATTGTATACAGATTTTATGGTTTTCTAAATTTTGATCATGTATGTTAAAGATGAATAATGTTCCTTTCGTAATGTTTTGCTACATTTGCTAATTGCTGTTTTATAATAATTTATAAACATACTGCCTTCATGGAAATTTTTTGTACATAATTTTTTTTTTTTGGTTTTTGTAATTAGAGATTTTTGGAGTAAAATATTGTATTGATGTATGAAATTAATTTACTTGAAACACAGATACAGATTTGTTTGTACTATACATTAATTAACTTTCTGATTTACTTTTGCTTGGCATTTTTGAGTTTTTACATTTTTCTTTTTAAAATAAAAACGGATTTAGTTCGTTTTTTGGATGTGTTACTTTTTGAACAAAATTTTATCTAAAAAACAAAAAAACAAAAAACACCAACGCTTCGTTAAATTCATTAATAAAATGAAAAATTTTATTATTAATCAAAATATGGCATTTAAAGAATCAACACACCGTAAAATGACTGCGTTTTAATGCGTTAATTGAAATTTTAGTTTTTTTTTTTTTTTTTTAATACAAAATTTTTTTTTACCTTTCACCCTTTTTAAAATTCACAAAATTTACCCAGCCGGTATTCTGAAATTCTTTTAAATGATTTCAAGCCAATTCCCCTTTTTTTTTTGTTTTTTGGTTATCAGAGAGAATTTTCTTGACTAGTTTGTTTTTGTGCGTTTGATTACATTCAAGTTATGATCAACATGTGTACACGTGTATTACGTGTACGATATACATACGTATATATGATTTTTATCTATGTTATTTATATGGTATTATCTGATATAAATTAAACAAAAAAAAAAAAAAAAATTTATTAATATCACAATTGCGTAAGTAATGTACATTTCAATTTATCATATGTTATGATCAAAATACTTCACTAACATAAATATTATACTTTGCTTTGTTTTTGTTTGATTGAAATTATCGCATCAAACTTGTTTTTATTTATTTTTATTTTTGTATTAATAAAAATTTAATTAAATGATGTAATAAAGAAATTAATAAAAAACAAAAAATAAATGACTTATAAACAATAAGATATTATACGATATAAATAATTTACTAATAGCATTTTACTTTCTTTTTAATTTATGTAAAAAGATAAATTTGTTACATTTAAAAAATCATATCTAAATGACGAATCGTATATTTGTTATTATATCATATTCTTTCTATAATGTGCTTAATACATATTTATTAGTAGATTTTTTTTTTGTTTTTAAAGTGGTAGCCATATATCAATTATGTTACAGTATGAAATTTTTTTATGAATGATTTTCGTATATGATTTATTATATTTTGTAATTATAAGAGATAGAAAATCATTATTGTGTATGTACCTATATATTCATCTTATTTTTCATGATGCCTTTAAGTGTTAAAAAATTTTAAGATTATTATAAATAACAAGTATAATTTTTTTCTTATATGTACTATATATTTGAATGTGTAGCCTCGATATACTCATCTTTTAATGTACAAAACAATTGTAATGTCTGTCTAATTTAATGAGATCTTATTTAATTAAAGTCTACCATTCATGTACATACCATATGTATTACATAAAAACCGTTTAAAAAAAAAAGTGCGTGTAAAAGTGTTATTATTCATGTATATGTATAACAAAATAAAAAAAACAACAACATAAAATAGGTTTACTGTAAAATACTCACTTATCATAAGCTGGTATAATCAGTTTAAAAAATCTATATATAAAATGTTAAATAATATTAATAAATGTTATTTATTTTTTATTTACAATTTATTTTATGTGCGATCAATAAATTATATCTTCTAATCATAATATTACATGCATTAATGATGCGCTTTTTATAGATACTGTATTTACAGTGAATTTGTTATGTATTATTTTGTCATAGATACATGTAATGTATTTTATACCTGAATGAATAAATGATTTTTCAAATAATTTCATTTCATTTTAGTATGATTTACTTTCTGTATTTTATGATCATAAATTTTATACACTCAAATACGTCCAACAGATTTGATCAAAATTGCCTAAAACTATATTTAATTCGGAAATTTTCATATTTTCATTTAAAAGATACATACATATATATTTTGTAATATGATATCATATCGCGGAAATTAAAAAAACAACATTTGATACCCTTTAGCAATATGTATGTACATTTTTAAAATGAAAATATAAATTTAGCGTGATGAAATTTTTAATTTATCTTATTATATTCATGATATTTTAATAATTACATACAAAAGTATCAGAACAGATAATAATATAATATTAGTATAGATACCATATTAATATCATAACAAAAAACAAAATTACTGTTATATGTATAATAAAAACAAAATTTTAGGTTTTTCCAATTTTCGATACAATTTTCAAAAGATGTTTTTTTCAGTATTGAACTTTCAAATTAATGTTTGAAATGTAATGAAGGGAAAAAACAAATGAAATTGAAATTTAATTTTACAAATTAATATGCTGATTTTGGTATGTAAACAAAATTTGTATGCAATGTAATATACTTTATATTGAAAATAAAACTTGTTGTATGTATTATCCTTTTTAAATCTTCTTAATTTATTAATTAAAATGTAAATTAAAAAAAAATATCAAAATATGTTTTTTGTTTTGTTCCTTCCGGGAAGTGATTTTTACTCCAATTTATGTGTATTGCAATTTTTTATCTGTTGTTTGGTATTATTATATGTACATATGTATTTTTGATTTTGTAAAATTGATGTATGTATTTGTGCGTACATTACATTTATATACACCACATTTTTTATGTTTCTCAATATACGGTAAATTTAAACATTAACAAAGAAAAACAGATGAAAAATAGTAAAACAAAAGTAAAATTGTTTTAAATTCATTGATTCAGAACAAACAATGACCTTAACATTGAAATATTACAATTATTACATTATTTGTTTTCTTTACAATTTTTTATATGTATTATCTTTAAAAAAAAATTAAAATAAAAATTTTTTTATATTATATACTTTAACATTGTAATATTCGCTTTCATGAATTTGTATAAACAGATATTTATTATTGTTAATTTTGTTTTAAGCACTGAACTGCTTGTATTTGATTTTTGCGTGTTACAAGTATTCTACCATTAAGAGATATCTCAAAGAAACGCATGTACATACTTATGCATTTGCATGTGCATATGTATTTAATTAGAAAAAAAAAAATTAAAATATATATAAATAAATATCAGAAATAACTTTATTGGATATTGTTTTTTATATTTAATACTAACAAGTTTCGTTTTTATGTTTTTCATTGGTTAATTTATAATAGAAACGAAAGGGATACAAAATAACGAACATCATATATATATAGACAGGAAGATTACGATCATTATTTTACACACAAATTAATATTGTTATTTTAAATGCATTTAAAAAACAATAATAATCATGTAAGAGTGGATTACACTGAAATTTTCTTATAAAAAGCAAATGCATACAATTTTTGCAAGTTAATTAGAAATTGTTTGAGAGTACAGATACATCAAGAATTACAGTGTTTGAAAAAAAAAAATTTAATAATAAGAATTAATTTAAAAATAAAATAAAGGATGTATAGTTATTTACAGAAAAGAACATCCTTTTCCTATGTAAGTGTGTGATAACAAAAAACAAGTACAATTTTGTTTTGGTACTTTAAATAAGGAAGAAAAATTAAGAAAAACATTTTTTTTTTCTACACATACAGAAAATAATACAAATAGTTCTTTGTTATTGTTTTTTTTTTTTTAAATATTTTTTTGGTTAATTGAATTTTTAACCATTAAATTTCAGGTTATTATGCATTTAAATTTACTTTCGTTTGTTTTACTTTTTATCATCAATTATATGATATTGCTTTGCTCTTCATCACCAACAAATTCCATACAAGTTCTGTAAGTATACTCGTATTTTGTACTTGTATAAAAATTATCAATATCATTTCCACTATAACATACGTGTATTATATCATTATAAGCATTTATATGTAAACAGAAGGAAAATACCTTTCACTTTCTTATGTGCACATTTGCAATAAAATCGAAAAATTTCTATTTTTCTCTCTTTATTTTTATAATGTTTACATAATCATACCTTTTTTTTATTAACACAAAATAAATTTAAATTTGGAATTTTTTATATATTTTTATTCATTACTAATGTATGTTATCTAATTTATTTAAGATCAAATGGTTGGAATACATTTAAATCACAAGCACCATCTTCAGTTCCATTAACAAATCATTTTGGATTTTTATCTGGAAATAATAAAGAACAAAATGCAATAAAAAATTCAACAAAAATTTTTGAAAATAATGAATTAAATTCAAAATTAAATTTAATAAAAATAGATAATTCATCGACTCCCTTAGATTTACAATGGAAAAGATTTATGTGGAAAGAAGTTGATGAAACAATGGATAATATTGCAAAAAATGTAGCAACTGGTGCTAAAGTAATGAAAAATATGATTGATTCTGTTATATCTACTGGTCCGGAATTGGCACGTTATAAAAAAGCAGCACCATATTATTCGATACCAGCAACATCATCAACAACAAGTTTGAAATATATTTTGAAAAATCCATTGAAACGTAGTAAAGTTGTTAAATTATCAGGTGGTTCAAAGAGAATTATTAAAATAATTTCACCACCTCCAATAATACCAGATTTTGAAGCATTAACAAGAACTTCAAATTCAAAGATAATAAATACACCACCGGTAAATATAAATGAATTTAAATTTCTTGATAATGAAGCATTACGTGATATTGAAAAAAAAGAAGAAGAAAAAGTTGAAGCAACAATTGGCGCATTATTACCAAATTATGCAAAAGAGCAAATTATAACAGGAAAATTTAAAGATTTCGAGGATGATTGGATGCCTATTACAAAATATCCAATAGGATCTGAATTTTATTCATCAACAACATCTTTGCCATTGACATCATCTATTTCTACATCGATTTTCGATAAAAAATCGAAGCCTATGAGTCAATTACATACAAAAGTATCTGATTTACCGTTAAAAAAATATGTTGGTAATTCATATGAAGTAACAGAAAATTCAGCTGAAGAAACAATTGAACAGCCAGATACTTATAAGTCCCAAAAGTATGCAACATATAATCAAAATCAAAGAGGACTACTCGATATAACAACAACTGAAATTCCAAATTATCCCAGTTATTTTATTTTGCATACATCAAAAAATAACAATTCATCATCATCATCATATTCACAAAATAATTTATCATTAAATAGAAAACGACCTCAACATGGAAATGTTTCAACAAGCTTTAGTTATATATCAAGATCACCAAGAATTGAAAATAAAAATTCAAAACAAACCGCAACTACAATTAAATCTAATTTTAGTAGTACAGTAACACATGAACCAATTATCTCTGTTACATTGAAAAAGAAGGTTAGAGATTTTGGAAATATTGGTGGTCATAAAACATATAAAGATTTGCAATCAGAAGAAAATACAAGTCATACGTTAAGATATTTACCATCATCTTCGTCTTCTCCATCACCACGTGAATCAAAAACCGATAATGATCAAATTCAACAGGAAAAATTGATAAGAAATCGTGGAACGAAAAAATTTGGAGATAGACTTCGATAAAACTACAAAATAAAATTTAGTTTTTCATTAAATTCCTTTTTACTATGTTTAATTATTTTTATTATAAGAAGTTTCTATGTTTTTTTATTCTGCTGTTATTGTTGTTGTTATCTAATGATTTAGTTCAATCATTTTACTTGTTATAAACATTTAATAATTCATAAATATGTACAATTATACAAATGTAGAAATAAAACATTTTATTTATTATAAACTTTTAAATATACAATTTTATGTTAATTACATACATACACATGTACATACTCGTATGTTTGATCAACAATGAAGCCAGATTGATAACGAACTAGGAATTATTGGAGAAACATCATTGAAGAGACCAAAACTTGCACCGAAATGTAGTGTCGGAATATATCTGTAATATTTTAATAAAGAAGAATTTCTTTAGTTTTCAATATTATTTTCAAAAGAAGTTTGTATCAAATATGTAGATGTATGTATGTAATTTAAATTCCTAATTATGTAGATTTTGAATTTACCTTGCATATTTTTTGGTAGTTATAAGATGAGTAAAAATACATTTTAATAAATTCGTATTTTGAATTTTCTTTTCTCTACCTTTGATATAGTTAAATTTATTATAGAATATTAAAAATAAAGTTTCGCGCTTAAATCTTTTGTTTTATTTTATGTAAGTACTATAATTTATGATAAAAACCAGATATTTACGGCGTACATTTAACGCATATGACATTAATTTACATATTTGTTTTATTTGTTTATTTATTTATTTTTTTTTGTGTTTTTTTGAGGGCTTGTTTTTAAGATTTTTGATTGATAAAATACGAAACATAGATTTGTACACGAAATTGTAAAGTATAAAGTAATGTTATTAGTGAAGTATGATAATTTAATGACAATGTAATGTTGTTTACGTTAAACTGCTGTAGTAGATATTATGTTTGATAATAATTCATAAAATACACTTGTTCATATGTATGTATGAGAATTTCAAAAGTGAAATGCAATGTAATAAATTGCATTATTTAAATGAATTGAAATAATTTAGATAAATTTGTATGCATGTGCATATATTACAGATAACTAACCGCTGCACATACGTGTTATTAAAATGCATTACATTGTATTTCATATATATAATATGAACTTAAGCATCATGTAGTCATATATAGAGGTCAATAAAACAAGATATTTTCACAATAATTAGTTACATTATAAAAGCGTTTATGATGATTACTTTTTTTTCTATTATATGCATATGTTTTTTTATATTAATTCATAAAATATCCAATACGTATATTAGCACCTGAATTCAATTTACATTTACGTTTTATTCAAGTGTAAGTTCAGAAAGTTTATATAAATTTTACTTGACTAGATATCGATATTTCATAATATAATTAATCTTGAAAGTAATAATTTAACAATATGAGATCATGTTTAATATCATGATTTAAATTTAATTTTAAAATACTTTTACTTGAACATTAAATAAAGTAAAAATAAATTTCCTTAAAATTGTTTTACATTTTCTATACAAAATACATAATACATGTTAAAAAGATTATAAATACCACATACATACATAATGCAATAAAGTTTTGTAAATTTTATAGACATTTTTCTGCATTTTTTTGTGTTATTAATGTAATGTGAATTTAATTTTTCATATTTTTATTAATGAGTTATTTTTCACATAAATTAAAAATAATTTTTGCACATAAGGAAATTAAATAAAATGGAAATGTAATGAAATATTATATTGTCATAAAATGAAAGAAACAATAAAAATTTTTTATGTACACATTGTTTAAATATTTGTTTTTATTTACTTTTCCTTTTTGCAATTTTTATTTTTGCAGTAATGACAATGATAATGATGTACTATAATTATACATATGACAATATATGTAATTCATTTATTTTGTATATTTCAAAAAAATGTAATTTGAGTATGAGTAAAAATAAATTAAAGCTTTTGTACATAAAATGTATAGTTATGAGCCACTTTACCTTAGGATAAGTAAATTTAGAGGACTAGTCTTTCAGGTTTAAACAATATATTAATTAACCTGTCTCTATAAAAAAATTCTTAGAAATTCTTTATTAAAAGTACTTTACACTATCTGATAAATCATATGCGTTTTCGTTTGATATTTTGGTTGATTTGTCAAAAGTTTAATTATATCATAGTGCAGTTGTGTTTTGTGTTTACATTTATTTGATAATCTGTTTGAGTATTTGAACATTTTGTTTGATTTTAATTTTGAATTTTTTCACCAATAAAAATTTTCACAACAAAACGCTATGACTTCTCAAATGAAAATAGAAACAGTTCTATTTTCAAAAAGTCATATATGCTTGATATGGTTCTGTCTATACCATATGATTTGACACTTTTGACACATCAAAAGAAAAAGCATATGATTTATCAGATAGTGTAAAGTCTACTTAAGTGGAATTGGACTAGACGAAAAACGTTTTTAAGTCTGGAGTGTCGCAAAAAAAAAGTCTAAAATTTGAATACACACATAATTTGATAATTTTTTTTTCTTCAAATAATTGAAAAAATTATAATTATTACTTTTTTTCGTTCTCAAGTAAACAATTTATTTTCTTCCTTCTAAATTTCTTGTAAAAAATTTAATCATTGAAATATCGAACTTGAAAATTTTGTTTATTAATTAAAACATGTTCAATAAATATTTTTTTTTATTATGCGTATGCAGAATTTTAACACTACAATTAAATTGAATCTATTAGTTTTGGCTCTCGTTTTTTCATACATTATTTTCACAACAATGATCAATTTATTAATAGCTCATCAACATCAAAATAATTTTTTAATTTTGTTATTTTTCTGTGTTTTCAGGATTACCATCGATTTTATAAATTTTAAATATTTTATACATATGTATATGTAGCTTTACTGGTTTTGATTAAAATTTGCACACAAGTAAAAATGATCCAACAAAAAAAAAAAACAAAAAAAAAACAAAAGAAAACAAATTTTAATTATAGAAATTCCTTTCTCTTTTATGGTTTCAATTTCATGTTATTTTTTTCTGCTGCATAATATAGATTTAACAAGATTTAGATTTGTTATAAAATAATTTCTTTTTATTTCTTACCTAACAATTAATTGATTAATTATATTCATATGAAAAAAAAAAAGGTTTCATTTATGAATTTTTTTTTAATTACAAATTTCATTATATAAGGAGAAAAACGAATTCACAACATTAATATGTGTATATGCAATGTATACATACATAAATGAATGAAATTGTGGTTTCTTTTATTCATTTATTTATTTTTATTATTTGTTTCTTTTTTTTGGGTCTCGATTTTTGCATTATTATTGCGCAAAAATAAAAGATAAATATTTTCTCTACCTCGCTTTTTTTTTTATTCGGTTGTAATGATCTCTCTATGTACGATGTTGTTAAAAAAAAGTTTTGGAATTTGCAATGTTTTTTTTTTTGTTTTACTGCTATCATTTGTCTCAAGTTCATTTAATTTTATTTGTTTATAATCGAAAAGGTTAATTAATTTGTTTTTACAATACAAATATATACATAGTATACGTATAAAATACAAATAATACAAATATATAGTATACGTATGTATATCACATATGATTATATGTTGTATAGTATATACTAACATATGTAGATGGGTTTTTCCTTTCTAAAATTAAAATAAAAGTGAAAAATTAATGAAAAATATTTTTAAAATTGCATTTATTTTTTTTTAATATATTTTTTTTTATTTTTATTATTTACGTTAATTATTTTTTAATTTATTTATTAAATTTAATATTGAAGATTAATAAATGACTAAATAAAATAATATCAGTATAGTATAATTATATACAGTATTTATTTTGCATTTATGAATTTTTTTAAATCATGATGTATACATATTTGTGATTAAATTAATGAATTACAAACAATATCGTATCAAGTATACATGTACTTTTCTTTTATGATATCATTATAATATGTACATATGTACATATATGTATGTATGTAATTAAATTTTAATTTTATCTACATATTTTTGACTCTTACCATAAAAAATAAATAAAACAAAAATACATATTAAATAAAATCTTGTATACATTTTACATCATAAGATTTTGTGCATAATTTTTATTTATTTTCTGAAAATTTTTACTTTTTAATCTCATAATATAATATGCATAACATATGCATATACGATTTGTGTATATGGACATACATATATGTAATGATAAAAAATGAATAAAAGAAATACATTGTAAGATACACATGTATGTACTTGACTTTTTTTATGATCGTAATCTCAAACAAATTTAAAATTTATCTAACGATTTAAAACAAAAAATATATATTTTTGTAATAAATGATTTTTTTTTTTTTTAATTTTATTTTGCTGTTTTGTATATGATTTTGAATATTGCATGGCAAAGAAAGACAAATTATATTACATATGAATATTATTTTTCATAGTGTGATGTTTGGCTCCTGAACGCCTGCGCCTCTTTCATGCCTATTTTAGATATGTTACATACTCGTATATGTGTAATTCGTATGTAAATATTTATGTATATACTATATGTAAGTAAATTCATGCAATAAAAATAAGCAACAGAAATATTTGTAATAAAACGTAAACTTGTTTTACATCATAACAGTTTATATGTAATAGCAACAGAAAAAGTTCACTTTCATCTCACGTTGATCATCTTGACAGTCACGACGTTGATCTTAATGGTGATGATGATGATGATGGCAACGAAGACAAAGACATTGATGATGGTAATGGTATAATAATGTTCATAACCAGCAACATTGAAAACTACGATCACATCATCATCATGCATCATATTGGCCTCTACCCTGCTGTTGATTATATTTTATTTTATATATGTATGTATGTACTTATATACAGAATACTTTTTTGGTATGTACTTGAATTTTGTACACCTTTTCTTGTTTTCTTTATGATGTATTTTAAATGAATAATTCCGGACATTGTTTATAATCTTGAAAGAAAGTTATGAAGTATGATATTTAAAATAAAAATAAAAAAAGAAGAAACTCTGTAATAGGTAATAGCGTGTGTAAAATAAATTGCACAAAATATATATTTTATAATAAAACTATGAGTATAAGTAGTGAGTATCTACTTTAATATTTATATGTATGTTTGTAGTATATGAAGACAATTCAGTATTGTATCTTAATAGTTAAGAGAAATAAACGAAATTCATTCAGGAAGTGTTTTTAATTTCTTCCGATTCGGATGTACAACAAAAAAAAAAAACGTAGGTAGGTATGACAAAGAGTATCTACATATCTTCGATATTTTTTTTTTTTTATTATTATTACAAAAATGAATAAAATATGTACGTTGTCCTTCATACATTGCATTCATGTATGTAAGTATTTTTAATTGATTGTTAGGCAAATTCATGCCTTTCAATTTTTTATTCTTTAAATGAATAAACGAACTGCATCATGTGCTGGTATTTCTTCTATCTTGTTGCATACAGATATTGTATACAAACAAGATACATACATACGGGTGTTCGATGATCTTAACATTGTATTTTTTGCATGATATTGAAATTTTAACAGACTTATGTTATTTTCAATATGATTAGAGGTAAAATCTAACATTTATGGGTACGCTTATCGAAATAATAATTCAACATAACTTCCACCATTATTACTTATTATTGACTTCATATACATATATTGCAATTTTTTTTTTATTTACTTCAGTATTATCCTGTAGACTGATGTAAGTGTACATACATTTTGGTACATATATAAATATATAAAATGATGAATGAACCATTACCGCCACCATTGAAATTTAATTCCAACAAAAGAAAAAAAAAGAAAAAAACAAAAACAAAAACCATGCCTGTAAAATTTTTTATTAAAACATGCATATGTGAACGAATTCACTCACGTATATAATAATAAAAAGTTATCTGTGTATCTTATGCCAATATATTGCTACATAATTATATAGCAATATAATTGGTATAAATTTTGTTGGATCATAATTTGGCTGCTGTTTGTGTACTCTTATTTGATCAATAAATATAATTTTCGATTAATTGCCGCACCATTGAACCTTAAACTTGATCGGTCAACTGATCCATCTAAAGGCGGCCACTTTCACTAGCGATCAATTGATTATTACTAAAAAAAAACAAAAAAAAAAAAAAACCAACCACAAAAATACAAAAGCCAGAATTGTAGCATGTATAAGCATACACATATGTACATACATATGTATATGTATCTTTTTATTTTTTCAGGATATATGTATATTCTTTCACATATTGTATGTACATACATATGTATATGTATCTTTTTATTTTTTCAGGATATATGTATATTCTTTCACATATTGTATGTACACATATTATTATGTTTATTTTCCATGAATAAAAAAATATGTATGTAGGTAGATAGATTGTACAATGTGTACATATAAATATAAATTTTTATTCGTTGTAGTTAATTTTTTTTTTTTGATGATTACAAAACAGGCGAAATTTACTTTTCAGTAATTCTGCATAATAATAAAAACCAAAAATGCATAACTAAAATAAAAAAATCAAAAACAAGTGTTGGAAAACCAAAATAAGTGACCACACACTGTACTGGTTTTGGGTTTTGATTTCTGTGTCTTCCATTTTTTTTTTTATTTTTTAAAAAGATTTAAATTGTAACACATTATACGTATTATTACATAGAGTACGTATATTTGTTTATTTGCAAAATTTAACGAGCATAGATGATAAGTTATTTAACTTCAAAAATGATATTACTAATTTTCTATTAAAATCAAACTACACATACACATTCATTCTTTTATATTATCTGTGAAAAAAAAGAATACCTTAGATTTATTATAACATATCAAAAACAAAAAAAAAAAAAAAATAAATAAATAAAATCGGGTTAGATAAATTTTCTTGTGTATGTGCTTTTTTTACGCTAATATATGGGTATTTGAATATATGTATTTTGGTTTGAAATTGTTTTCGAATAACAGGTAATCTAATAATAATAATAATCATCAAATAAAAACAAATATATAAAAAGTCTGCATGATTTGTTAATGCCAATGATAAAAGGTATGTATGTTAATCAGTTGCAAAAAAAAGAAAAAAAAACAACTGGTGAAAATAACAAAAATTTCGCTTTTTGATTTCGTAATATGGTAATTTTTTATATTATAAAATTTGGAAATTTTGTATTAATTCAATGAGCATCGAAAAAACAAAAAGTTTTTTATATAAATTTTTGGGTTTTTTTTTAGCAAGTTTTAATTTTTTTTTTTTTTAATTCGTACTGTGAATGGAATGGAGACTTCTATAAATTGAGCTCTGGAATAATAAATGGAGTAAAAACAAATATTTTTCTTCTTCTTTATTCATGCATCTAAAGGTAATTAAAGGTGGAATACCTTTAATATCTTTCCCATTTTACTAATGTTAAAATTCGAAATGTTTGCATTCTTACATAGTAATAAGAAAACGCGATTTATTCATATAATTAAAATTACATAATGATTTAATTGTAATATTTTTTTTTATCTTCCGAAAATTGTATAACTATTTTATTTATCTAATCTAACTACATGTAATTGTACATTAAAGGATGAAAAAAAAAAAAGAAAAAACAAAAAAACAAAACAAATTAATTATAACCTTTCAAATATGTCATGATATTCTTTAGAAAAATTCGATTCACTGTATAAGTAATATGATATAACAGAAATTTATAATAGCCTATAATAGCATAACAGAAAATTAGGAAGCAAAAAAAGCACCTAGATAAAACCAAAATATATCATATTATTATCATATTAATAAATGAATGTACAGATATCGATTTATCTGTGTAATTTATTATTACGTTTTTTTTTTCTTACTGTTATTACAAAAAAGAAGAAAAAAAAATATTGAAAAAAAGAAAAGAAAAAAAGACTTAATCGAATATTCATTTTTTACCAAATTATATACGCACACACGTACACGTATCCATACGTAAAATATTTCATTATTATTATTGCCATTATTATTTGTTAATACCCATCTTATAATAATAATAATAATTTTAGCTTGAAGCGAAAAATTTCTTTCAAGGAATCTCCATTACAGGAAGAAAGTTGTTTCAATTATACACGTTGAAATATTATTAACCTGTTACCATCAGATCAACTTGTAATTCAGTTCAATTTATAGAATAAAAAAGATAAAAATAAAAAACAGCACATACATACAATCAACAAAAAAAAAAAAAAAAAAAATTTTTCGTTAACCAAAAGAAAAGTTATTTCATTTTGACTTTTCTTTTATATATTGCATTTTTTTACCTTGATTTTTTTTTTGTTTTGTATTCACGTTTATAACCGACCGTCAAACTACCACATGCAGTTATTTATTTATTTTGTTTTTTTTTTCTTAAATAAAATTTAATGTTTCATAATACATGTTTCTTGTATGTACCATATGTATATAGTATAAGTACGTATCTGAATTACACAAAATTGAAGCATAAATATATGATGAATTTTAACACAATACATTTTGCACTACGTTAGGTACTTATGTACATGTATGTACATATGTATATACAAAAATGAAAATGAAAATGAAAATATTTAGATATACATGTACATCATGACACTATATATGAGAATATATGTTTTTTTTTTTTTTTAATTAATTTTTTTTCATACGGGATCATATCTGCCTTATACAATGTATAATTTAGGGTTCTTAACAAGGTCATTGACAGTGAAAATTTTGTGCAGAAGATTCACTTTTAAATTTTTTATTTCAATAAAAAATTTCATATTCGATTTACACGTGAATTTATATTGTTCACATATTACAGTAAAATATATGTACATATATACACAATACATACAGAGTGTATACATAAAAATGTGTATGGATAAGAGCACTTAAATTTTGTTTTCTGTCTTATTTTTGGCTTTTATTTTCAAAAAAAAAAAAAAAAATTGTGATTGAAAATATGAATTAAAACAAAAAAGAAAAGTGATTAAAATAAATCACGAAATGAATGACAAGAAAAAACAAAATCGAAATATCATACTTATACGGTATTTACAAAATAAGCAAATAATACCGATTAATTTATAGTGGTGTTTTTACAATATAATCAAAATATCACTATATATGTACATACATATATAGGTATTATAAGTTGTAACCGTCATAATGGATATTATTGTACTTTGTTTACACTTAAATTGTATGTAAGTACAATTTATATACAATTCTCTTGATTTTTTTTTTTTTTTTTTTTTGTTTTTAAACATACATACATTAAGTATAAGTATGTTATCTGAAGTATATTTACTGTAAATGAAATAAGTGCGTGCACAAAATGTGTATGTACTTAAATTACTATACCTAACGCAAGTAACAAATATTTTTTGTTATGACTTTTTGTTGTTGTTTTTAACTATTATGTTTATAAATGTATGATGTATGAAACACCCACTTTTTTTAAAAAAAAAAAAAAAAACATCTTTGGTAAATTAAAAGTTATTACAAAAACACCATTAAAATGTATGTATATACATATTGTATGGTAAAAATCGTGGTACCCTTTTTTTTATAAGTATGTACATACATATGCATGTATGAAAAAACAAAAAAAAAAAAAAAAAGAATTTTGAAAAGTGCTATAACTAAATCTTGTTTTCTTTCAATTAATTGAAAATAATACAACGCAGATCGTTAGAAATGTTTTTAGCTTTTACATTTTTGTTGTTGTTGTTCACATTACTTCTTTCCGTTTATGTAATTATAAGATAAATATTTTATGTTGTTTTTTTTTTTTTTTTGTTTTGTTTTTGTTACGTTTTGGTTATTCGAAAGCACATTAACGTACACATAAGATTTGTATGGCGTGTGTCATATGTTGCAAAAAAGAAGTGTAGATAAATGAAGAAGTTTTAAAAGGCCCTAATGATGTGGATGAGATTTGCCTGTAATGTGTACACAAAATAACATTATTATATATGCTATTGTGATAACCTTTTGAAAAAAAAAAATAACAAAAACAATTGTTTTTGTTTTTTTTTTGGTAATTTCTTCTTTTCCATCATGATAGCAAAAGTAATTTTATGTATAGATATATTAAAATTATAAATGAAGATACACAGGTGTTAATAAAAATCTTTTTAAATTGATAAATGTATTGTATTTAAATCTGTATTAAAAATCAATTATTTCAGGATTTAAAGCGTAAAATTAATATATGTATGTATGTATGTACAAATATAATTATTTTCCTATCGGTTTTTATTTTACATAAGCTAAAGTAGTGTGTGATTTATGTTCATTCCATCCAAGAGATCTAAAATAATATGGAGAGCAAAACGTGTCCTAAAGGAATGCCAGCGATAGGAAAAATTATAATCATAGGAATAAAATGAAGCGCATCACTTCAAACAAATCTACATATATATACATATTTTATTTTTAAAGCATAGTCATCTTAATTTTAAGTAGGTGCTTCTTTTCATTATTTTTCGTTCATTTTGAGTAAATTAATCTTCTGCTCTTATTTTCTGATTGTTAGTTTTTTTGTATTTTGTAAACGAAAACAGCAATAATCACAAAAAAGTAACATAAATCCTAAACACAAATGACGTAATATTTTTATACTCCATGAGAAAACGCATGACTATGATAAGAAAATTGATTTTAGATAGAAAGATTAGATCACAGGATTCTCATGTTCTTTATAAAAATTTAAGTTATCATCATTATCAATGTGTTTAAAATCTGAATTTTATCTTACATTCAATAAATATATAAAGAACAGAAAATTTATTGTTTCTAATTGATTCATTATATCGTTAATAATTTTTAAGCTTAATTATAAAAGTAATTAATTTTATTTTTCAAATTTATTTACTAAAAAATACAAACAAAAATATCTCGTAATATTTTACAAAATATCAATAATTTTTTATAAAATAATAATTTAATTATTTTATTGTTTATTTTTAAATTCTATGTATCATTTTGTTACTAATTACAAATAATACAGTTTATAATGTAATCCCATGTGCAGTTGACAGAAAAATAAATTTTCACAAAAGAAAGTTTCTAAAAAGATTTAATATTGTAATTTATGTTAAAATAAAAATATCATTAATTTATGTAAACAAAAAAAAAAAAAAAAAAATAAATAAATAAAAATAAATAAACAGAAAATAAAATAAAAATAAATAAAATAAAATATGATGAAAAAAAAGTACAAAATAGGTAAAAGAAAAACATTGATTGATTGATTAGTAAAATCAAATAAAATTTTCACACAAATAACTTAAAGAAAAATTTTATTTTGCACATTTATTTAATGTGAATCTTTACGCAGTCATTTATATAATTACATGTACGTAATACATATAAATATGGACTGTTTAGTTTGTAATAATTTATATTATATTGTATATTCGATATAATATAATAATTGCATATAAATCAAGTAAATAATGTATACACAGATATTGATCAATACGTATGGAATACAAGTATATATGTACATACTTATTTAATGCATATATTTGTATGATTGCATCTATGTATGTAAATTAAAAGATTATATACAAAATTTCTTTTTAAAGACTTGAATAATAAAATGGTCTTCAGTGACAAATATAAACATACATATGTATGTACATACATACAATTGGTGAACGCATATATACGTATATTACGTGTATTCGTAAAATTTGTAAAATGCAACCGTTAATTTAAAAATTTGAAAAAAATTGTATATTGTTTGAAACATAATTTGAATTATTATTAATTATTAGGCTTTTTCAATTCATACATTATTGAAATCAATGTGTCCTCATATACATCTCTTGCAATTTGTCTCTCATAGTAAATAGCAAAAAAGAAAAATTTTAATAAAAGAATTAAGATTTCTAACTTGTAAAAAGGCATTTAATGGTATAAAATTTTTATTTTCATTAAAATAACAAGAATTTAAAGAAAATTATTAATAAGAAAATATTTTACATAATTAAAAGCGTAATAGGCATGAAAATAATCAAAGTAAATTTTTTATTTTTGAATTTCCTTTTCATTGCCTTAATTTGAATTTCGAATTTTCCTTTTTTTTTTTTTTTAAATGCAGTTACAATTTAAAAATTTTGATATCGTATCAAATTTTGTAATATAAAAATATACGAGTATGATAAAATTAATTTGAATATGTTATTGATTAATTAATTATTGTATTAAGATAATTATAAATATTATTTAATACACATATTTTGGAATAATATATATTTACAATAAATAAAAAATTACAAAAATTTACACTCGTATTACATCTGTACATATGTATGTATGTTTAAAATGTATACGTAATAATGTATCCATAAAGATGCATGTATATTTGTAATAAAAATTTCATGTATTGTATAATGTATGTATACATGTGTATGCTAAATTTTTAATTCAATTCATTTGCTTTCAATTTATAACTTTCACTTTATTTGCCAGGAAAATAATAATTTCTCACAAGGGCTCTCCTTCTGTAAGGCATGATTTTTTTTTTTTTTTAAGTGATTTTTGTTTGTTTTTTTTATTTTTTTTATTTCACTTATATTTTCCCTTTCTCTTATTGAAAATTTTGTGCACTGCAAAGTACAAGCATAATATGCAATAGGTTATGCATAGTTTTGTGTATTGATATATTTTACACGTGAACTTTTCCATTTATATATAGGTGTATGCGTGTATGTGTCCTCATATGCCCCAACATATACAAGCATACGTACCTGAATGTAGTATATACGTATGTATTTACAGTTTTTATACGTAATTTATGAAACAATTGCATGTTGTTATGATGTTGATTTGATGATAATAACACAAAACTGCTGTGTAATCACTTTGTTGTTATTCACTTTTTTTTTTTGGTTTTTGGTTTCATTTGCAGATACCATCATCATTATCATCTTCTTTTTTTTTTAGATTGCTCATTAAACAATATAGAATTTAATTTTCGATGGAAAAGCGAATGAACATAAATATTTTTGTTTTTCCTCTTTCTTTGAAATAAAATCAAATGAAGTAAAGATAACAAAATAAAAAATTTATACAATTTATCAAAAAAAAAAAAAAAAAACAAAAAGCTGTTAACTAATTTCATTGTTAACAGAATTTAGATAATATTTGTATAATATAATAATTAAAAACTACTTCTTTTCCATTATCATTTTATTTTTGCTTATTTTTTTGTTTTGTTGATGATCATTTGAAAAGACGAGAAAAGGAATTTAAAAAAAAAAATTCAATATACCTACATACATATGCATATGTATTTTAAATGGATTGAGTAATAACTAATATACAAACAAAAAGTAACGGAACAATAAAATTATCTAATAGACAAAAATTTAAAATTTAGGAAATTTATTTTTGTGTACTTTTTTTAAATCTTTGTTTTTTTTTTTTTTAATTTGAATTTTCTTTACACCGAAATAATTTTTTTTCAGTAATATCCCCTAATACGTGTATTACTATGTGTGATAAATTTAAATTCATTTAAAAATTACACATGTGTAATAGCATAATAACATTGTATAAGGAAGAAGCAAAATTTTTGATTTTCCTTTTTAATAAATGCATACATAAGTAATCAAATTTAATTGATAGACTTGTATATATGATCATATATGTACACATGTATGAACTATCGTAAAATATGGCAAAGTCTGACCATGACCTCGCCAATGAAATGCAGAAATTATTAAATCGTTTGTACATACATTATATTACAATGAACTATTGGTGGAAGAGTGGATCTGAATATCAGAGGGAAAGGCTTTCTCCCACTTTCATTATCTTTCATTTTTACATCGAGTTGTTATGCCTGTACCATTATTATTCACTCTCTCAATTAAGATAAAATTGTGGAACTCATCATGTATATAAGATGTCATGTCGATTTTGGTAGTATAACATTTCATTTCTTGGATTTAACGAAGGAATACATATCCAGATAATAAATTTAATTATAAATAAAATAAATTTAATAACAATTTAACATTTAATTTTCCTTGTGAGAATGGCTAATTGGCTAATTGTGAGTAGTGTTTTATTTATAAATATGTACATATGTATATAAAATTATTAAGGAATAATAATAGTAATAATAAAATATTATACAATAAGGTGTTAGCTTGCTGATAATAAAAAGTGTGCCACATAAAAAAATAATCTATGCATGTGTTGAACCTAATAATAATACAATATGATTAATTGAAATAAAGTGCATTAATTATTATTATTAGGAATTTGCAAGCTGAAACCATTTACATATTTCTAAAAAGAAAAAAAGTTTGCTAAATAAAAAATAAAATGAAAATTACATATAATCCTATTTTGTTTTTCAGTTCACATTAAGCTTTTTTATAAGCACAACATTAGTGAAGGCTGGAAGTTTTGGCAAAGAACATGTACATATTAGAATACATTTACCTGAAATACATCAAGATGTGCATCATCAAAAAGAAGTTGTGGTTAAAGAGCATCATGGCGGTGGAGACCACGATGATGGAGGTGTTATTGGTGGACTAGTTGGTGGATTTTTAGGAGGTCATGGAGGCGGTTATGGTGGTCATGGCGGTGGACACGGTGGTGGACATAGTGGTGGACATGGTGGTGGAGGTGGACATGTACACACTGAAACAATAGCTGTTCTTGACGGCGGTCATGGCCATGGTGGAGGTGGCGGCCATGGAGGTGGATTTGGCGGAGGACATGGAGGTGGATTTGGTGGAGGACATGGTGGAGGATTTGGTGGCGGTCACATTGAAGCCTTAGCACTCCTTCACGCAGGAGGTGGACACGGTGGAGGATTTAGTGGTGGTCATGGAGGCGGTTTTGGTGGAAAACATGGTGGATTTGGTGGAGGGCATGGAGGTGGTGGTCATGGCCACATTGAAACCTTTCTTGTAGAACATGGTGGTGGATTTGGCGGTGGGCACGGAAGTGGATTTGGTGGTGGTCATGGCGGTGGGTTTGGTGGTGGCCATGGAGGCGGATTTGGAGGCGGTTACGGAGGAGGTCATGGCGGAGGAGGTCATGGCGGTGGAGGGCATGTTGAAACTGTTGTTCTAGAAAGTGGTCATGGCGGAGGCGGTCATAGTGGGGGCGGTCATAGTGGAGGCGGTCATTTTGGAGGTGGTCATAGTGGAAGTGGTAGTAGCTTCAGTAGCGGATTTGGCGGAGGATATAGTTACGGAGGTGGTCATGGAGGTGGTCACGGAGGTAGTTTTGGGGGCAGTCATGGGGGTGGAGGTGGTGGAAGTTTCGGCGGTGGTCATGGTGGTGGAATTGAACATATTGCTGCCATTGCCACGAGTAGTGGTCATGGCGGTGGTGGATTTAGTTCTAGTGGCAGCAGTGGATACGGTGGTGGTCATGATAGTTACGGTGGTAGTGCAGGTGGTGGTGGCGGTGGCCATGATAGTTATACTGGCATTGATAGTTATAGTGCTGGACATGTCTCAGGAGTTCATGATGCTGGTAGCGGATCAGGAGGAGGTGGTGGCTATCACTATCCTCCGCCTTCACATCATTAATGTATAGTTTATAGATTCTATTTGCACAAATTCTATCATCTATTATCTAGTCTCATTGTGTATATCATAAATTGTCATTTTTGTACTTAATTTATCAGCGTAGTTCACCCCATTCACAAGTTAAGATGAATAAACACAACTAGCACAGCTGATAATTACATGTAAAATATCCATAGTTGTAAATTTGATCGATTAAGCATTAATAAGCAATTTTTTTTGTTAATTAGTTAGTAAGAGATTTTTTTTTAATGAGTTCTTGTTTAATTGTAGTTTTTACAACATCACATTAAAAATATTTATAAAAAAATAAAAAATCTCTATTGAATTTCACTTTTTACATTTACCTATATTTTACTTTTATTTTCTATTTTTGTCTTTCTTAGATTTAAAAAATTAAAGTAAATTGTTTGTAAATAGACCAAAATCAAATAAAATGCAATATACATACATATGTACGTATGTACGTGTGCGAGTAATTGTAATTCAAAAAAGAAAAATTATTACACACTTTTAATTCAAAATACATTTTTAATGCGTGTCTACGTTTTCTATAGAATTTATAATGATTTTATTAAAACATACTAAAGTGTACATTGTGTATACTGTGATTGTTACAAGAATTTAAATATATTTTAAACAAATGCATGAAAATACCTGTACTTCGATGATTTGTTTTTATATTTATGTAAAACACGTTTTTCATTGACAATAAAAAAAATTATGGATTAAAAAACACATATAATCCTGTACACATATTAAATGCATATGCATATGTATCTATTTGACTAAAATTTTAAGTATAATTTTATGATACTTGTAATTGCATTTATTATGCTATGCTAAATTCAACTGTGTAATATTTCGATCACGTATTTAAATACACGTACTATGTATACATAGATTTATATATTGTACATTTATGTATGTATCTTCATTAATTTAAGTTTAAATTGCACGAATACATGTACATACATACAACAGGTAAAAATTAAATCTATGCCAAAAATAAAAAAAGCTCTCATTATATGTATTATTTTTATTATATAAAATTCGTTTTATTTTTAAATTCTATTTGTCAGTTAAAAAATATCCTAATGAAAGAAAAAAATTGTAAATTATTTACATATATGTACATACAAATATTTCAATATTTTATTATTGAATTTTACTTGGTTTCACTGCATGATCAAAATTCAATGCAACAAAAAAATTTTTTTTCTCAACTGCACATAAATTTTGAAAATTTGTTCGTTAAAGTAAAATTTCAAATTTCAAATATAATGAAACTGAAAAAAAAAAAGAATCCACAGTATATGCAAAATAATCAGAAAAAATGTTTAAAAAAAAAAACTTAATAAATTAAAAAATTTCAAATTTTTTTTAAATTTTATTTAAATTGAAATATGGTCATTTTTGGTAATAAATAAATTATATATTTTTTAAAACCAATTTCTGTTATATTAAAAATTCAATAATATTCATTATCATTGCAGTATATTGTTTTTAAATCAAGGATTTATCAATTACTCTAAGTAAAATTAATTTAAAAGTTTTTCACATTAAATTCGTTTTTTTAAAATATAATTTATCTTTTTTAAATACGAATCCTTATTTTCAAGAAGTGAATTTTATTTGTATAAAGAAAAACTCGTAGTTGTCTAAAAATGTTTTAAAATCTCTTTCAAAAGATAATAACGTATGGTAAAAATTTATTTTTTTAAACAAATTCACTTAAACAGCTGTGCTACCAAATTCTGTTGTCTTATTAGCTACAATAAATTTGGTAACACTACAATTTTGACGAATTTTCGAAAGTAGTTGCCTTTCGTAGTTAACGTGTCCAAATTTCAAACATAACGCCAGCTTTATAATTGCAAAAAGTATGCATTAGTTTAGTCTACAATTATGAAAAAGGTTTACATAATTTTAGATAAGGCTATCTTCAAAAATGTATCACTGCCTATCGCATCAAATTGGCAGTGATCCGTTTTTGAAGATATCCTAAGCTATATATTTTTTCCTTAGACTTGTTAATACACTAGCATCGATACTATCATTGGGTATTTTCATTAGCGTCGTCTACGTGTGTTAACAACTCGTGTGTATGTAAGCATTGCAGTTGTTTGTAAACTTTGCGGACTGCTTGAATTTTTTTACCATTAGCGTCGACGACGCATTTATGAAAGTACCCATTGGTCTACATTTCGAAAGTCATAATTGGTCGTTAAAATTTTTTGAATTCGTGAATATTGCTTTATAAGGGTAGGCATTAATTTCAATAATTATGATCGATTTAAAAAATCAATGGGATAAGATAAGGTTTCGAATAAAACAAATAATAGACTATCCAAAATGAGACGAAACTTAATGAAATGTCAGTAATTTCCATTCATTCAGTTTCATTAAAATTGAAATATAATAAGAAATAGCGTAACGTAAGGTAAAGTAAGTAATTTAACGAATCAAGTTTATGAATATTAAAAATGACATATGTACATATATTGACCATAATAGAAATGCAAACTTAAGTTCAGTAATATCTGTTTATGGATTCGTCTCATTTTAGATAAACTATATAACACAATTTATGTTTCAATTTTCTATCGATTGTTTTGTTTTGTTTGTTTGTTTTTTTTTCCCCCTTGAATTCAATGTAATGTAGTCTCAATGAATTATGTAGCCAGTTCTTTATCAGTTCTGTTCTTTCCTTAGTAATAAATCTCTAAAAATAAAATTAAACGAAAAAAAGTAAAAATAAAATAAAATGAAATCTGAAAAATATTTTAAATATTATTAATTTCCATTTTGAATGTAATGCTTTTGTCGTAGAAGTCTTCTTGAAAAATCCACATGTAATAGCAGAATATTGGTATTTCCTCAATTTTTACTTTCCTTTTCTCAGCACTATATTTATGTACGAAGATATTTTGAAGAAATTATTAAAAAAAAAAAAAAAAAAACGAAATAATTTTTGCAATTATTTTGATGGCATGAGTATTGAAAAGATTTTTAAATCATAAAAATATATTTTCACAATTAAAGTAATGTAATAAACACTCATGATACCAAAATAATAAATGAACAAAAAATAAACATATTAAATAAGTACATACGTATTTTTTTGTTTATAATTTAAAATATATACTTTTAACTGTTCTAATACAAACATTTATTTTACAGTAAAAGTATTTAATAAAAATATTTTCAAAAAATTATTTCTTACCTTTATTTTGTATTTTTTGTTTTTATTTTAACTTCAAAATTTTCGGATTTTCTCGAATAAAAAAAAAAAAAAAATTACTTCCATTTATCCCATATACGAAAGTTGCATCGACACTTTCACTAAATTGTCAAATAAAAACTATATAAATTACTTGAGTGAAATTTTTGAATTAAAATACATGTATGGTTTGTTGAGTGCGTTCAATAATTTTTAGTTTTTAATTCAAAAAAATAAATAAATAAAAAAACTGCGTTGATATGTGAAATTCAAAATTTTCCTAATTTTCCATTAAATTTCCAAGAAAACAAAAAAAAAGGGAAAAGCAAGGAAATTTAGAGGAAAAGTAAGAAAACTCTAAATTCCACACACAATCTTTGTTAATCTTAAAATTTATATTATAATTTAATTAAGTTTTATCATTCAATATGAAAAACAGATTGCGCTAAATTCAAAATATTTTTCTACTTTCGATGTCCGTAACGGATTTTCAAAAACATATTTTCAAAATTTTTGGCTAATTTTTTTTTTTTTTTTATTGATTATAAACTTTTATAAATGTGAGACATGTTTGAGATACAAACTCATCAGATATTTTATATTTAGAAACAAGAATACTAGATATGAATAAAATAAAAACACCAAAATGTACTATAATACTCTTTTTATAATACAAGACCATATCTGATCTGATGTTTTGGCAGTTTTGCTTTGAATATTTTCAAAACATATTGGTTGCTATCTTTAACATTTAGAATTGTTATGTTATGGTTGTGTAAAGTAATGATCAATAAAGTTTATAGCAGTAACATATTTGATAAGGAAAATTTAATATATAAATAAAGCAAGAATATAGAATTTTCCATGTTATTTACCATTTAATTTAAAATTTTAATTGTTAATCGGACATGATAAAAATTATGAGAAGTTGATGAACTTACCTTCATTAGGTACTTGTATTTATTAAAAAAATTTCACATTAGTATAGCTGAAAGTTAATAATTATTTTTGTATTTACCCGCAAGTATTTGAAAATGTTAAAATGAAAAAACTTAAAAAGAGCTTTTTTGGAAATAACCGTTAAAATTTTCAATATAAAATGGAACAAGGAAATGTTTATAGATTTTCAATTTATAATATTATATGAAAAAAAATACAAAAACATATCGAATAAAGATGTTAATGAGAAAATTGTTAGAAGTGCTTATTTATTTATTTTATCATTAATTTATACAGATAATACAAGTATGTAAATTATTTAGTTAAAATAACAAGACCATGACCAATTAAAAATATTTCAGAAGTTCGTTACTTTTTTTAAAAAAATAATTAATACGTTAATAAAAACATGGTTAAAAAAAACATTAAAAACATTTAAATATTCATTCATAGTTTTAACATCCATAAAAAATTTTTATTGCACTTTAATTTGAAATACAAGAAATATATAAAAAATTATTAAAAACAAAATAAAAAAAAAACAACCAACAGAAAACAAAATATAACAAATAAAATCAAATTGCATAATTTTTTATCCGTTTTCATTTCCTTTTAAATTAAAAAAAAAGAAAAAGAAAAAAAACTTTCAATATTAATTGATTTTCTTATAAATTAAAAATAGTAAAAATAAAAACAATAATTCTACGTATAATATAGAGGGTGAAATTTTATATGTTTCATTTGTTTTTGTTTTAAATAATAGAAAAAATTATCTAATTAATTATATTGTACATGATGATCACACAAATGGATGATGTTTTCGTTTTTTGGAATAATGATAGCCAGAATAATCATCTTCTTCATCATCACGATCGTGTTCATGATGTATATGATGTTCCTCTTTAACTGGTATTGGTATTGGTACTGGTACCTTTTTTACAATTGTTTTAGTATGAACATGTGTATGATGTTTTACTGGAATATGAATTCGAATTCTGAAATTGAAAAACCAACAAAAAAAATAGAAAAAAATGAATATATTATATATGTGTGTACAAATATATAAGGAAACAAAATAAAATCAAAAAGCAATGAACTTTTCTGTTTTGTAATTGTATTTTTTTCTTCTTCTTTGTTTTTGTTATTTTGATTTGTTAAAAATGTTCACAATTTTTTTATTATTTAAAAATTACACTCACTTTGCTTTTTCTTTGCCCGGAACTGCTGAGGCGATTACTACGAAAAACGTTAGAGCGAGGAATAATAAAGCCCAAATCTGAAATCAAATATACATTAAAATCTACACATTATCAATGAGAATTTTTTTTTTTTTTTCAATAATTAAACTATATATTTTCTATTTTTTTTTTCTATTTTGTTTTATTAGTTTCAATTTTATTTTATTTTTGTGTTCATTATTTAGTCGCAAAGTAAATTATATCCTTTACGTCATATGTTCGTTTTTTTTTTCTACACTATTATTTTGTTTTTATTTTTTATTTTTTTTTTTTTCTTCACAAAAAAAAAATTTACATATGGAAATAACTCACATTTCGAGGAAACGAGATCATTTTTTTATTTTGTTAATATTTTTTTTTTAGATTTATTTTGGTTTGGTTTTGTCTTCTTATTCCTTTATAAATTTCTTAAAAATTTCCGTTAAAAATTTCTTTGGTCAAAAATCCTTTATTATTTTTTTTTATGAGCAATTCAATTTAAATTTAAAATAAAAATAATAAATATTAAAATGAATAAAAAAAAAACAGCACCAAATCAATGGCCTTGTCTTTCCTCTTCGATGGATCAACTTGTTATATGCTTCCACTCCTTACAAGGTTGTTTAAATATTCTCTCATACCATTGAATATTTTCAATTTCTTGTTATTTTTATTTATTTATTGTTATTACTTTTCTTTTTTTTTTTTTTAAATTTATGTATGTGTTTGTTTTTCTTCTTCAAATAAAGTTCAAAGACAAAAAAAATTTCAACATTAAACTTTAAGTACATAATAAGTACGTATATGTATGGATTTTCTAATGGTGTAATTTTTACTACTGATTTTACTTGTGTAACATAAACTGTGTACATATTCTAATGTTCATTGCACTGTAACAGATCCATAACATACCTATATAATGTAAAATGATGTTTGTATATAATAACATCTGCTGTATATGTACACTTACATACTTACACTTTGGTGATCATAATCTTTGCGCTTTTAGGTTTGCCTGTATGTACTTATAAACATATGTATAGCAAAATAATAATTGTGGTAGACGGATGGATGAATGGATGGATGGATCATTAGCTTTTGTTTTTTTTGTTTTTTTTAAATATATTTTTATTTATTTATTTTATTTTATTTTACTTTTGTTTTTATCTAATGCTATGTATAAAATACTGTGGAAAAAAAATTCATACATATGTACAACTTACCATCCCCAACATTATACTTAATTTGTGTTACTATTACCAAAGATAAAGATTACAACAACGAAATTTGCTATTACATCCGATAACCACAAATTATATTATTATTTTATAGTTAACTATATTTTCTTGAATATCTTTACTTGATGTATTTTTTTTTCTTATTATTATTATTTTTTTTTTATATATCGTATATAAATTTTATTTAAAATTCCATGATTTATGTTATTATCAATTCTCTTTGGTTTTTTTTTTCAAATTTATGATTTAAATTATTTTATTCAATTAGATCTGATTTCGTATTGAACAAAAAAGAAGGGGAAAAAAGAAAATAAAATTATCTTGCGTAAATATACATACATACATATGTATATCCTAACGTGTTTGATACGCATGCATGTATAGGTTTATATGATTATTTAATAAATGTAATCATAAAATCAAAATCAAATCAGATAAGTAAATATCTGATATGCGTGCATATTTACTGTAAATTATTTGTACATTTTAAAATTTTAACATGAAAAAGATAAACAAATAAAAGATATGTATATGCAGAAATTGTATAAATGCAAAATATTATATAAAACGGAAGAAAATTAAATTTTTCTCATTTATAGGCAACATACCATATTTATAAACTTTTATGGCATGATTATGTAAACAAAAGTATTTTAATATACCTACGAGTAAAATATATCATATACAGTAGATAATGATTAATCACTTTCGTCTTTATGAATTAGATTAGATTTTTAAATACAATTTTAAGATTATTTTATTACTGTGTTGGAAAATTAGTTTAATTTTTTTAAAGATTTCATTTTTATTGAATTTTGTTTGTATTATTTTCTATTTTTTATTACTTACAATTGAAAAGCAAAAAATATTTTAACGGTCATTTTTTAAAATCCATGATATGGAAGATACAAAGTAGATATGTACCTTATTATTTATTATATTTATTTGAGTGTTAGATTGATTTTGTCTTTATTTAACAATGAAAAAATTTGCAACAAAAAATTCTACAAATAAATTTCACTTTACAGAACCTTTATAAGTAAGTTCAATGTTTGTATTTTTTCTTGGTTTTTTTTTTTTTTTTTTTTTTTTTTTTTTTTTTTGAATAAGCCAATGGAATTATAATTTTTACCTAGCCAACATGAAGTCAATAGGTACATATATGTAAAATAAAAATATCAAGAAGCACAACATAAATAAAAATAAAAATCCAATGCTATAGTAATGATTATTATTACAATAATTTTTATCATCAACATCAACATCAATTATTTCACTTTATGTATTTTTATATTAACACTATACAAGTGGTAAAATAAAAAAAGAGAAGATTAAAAAAACATCAAAATGAAAACAACAAAAAATCAACATTAAATTATAACAAAAATAAGTAAAAGTTTTCGGTCCAGTTAATTTTTATTTTAATTTGACCGAACGAATGTATGTATACAACATGCATAATTTCCATTCATTATATTTATTATTATTATTATTATTATGTACTGCATGAAGTTTAAAGTTAATTCAAAATTACGAAATTACATACATACTTATACATATGTAATTATGTATATATGTACATATATATGCAGGTACAGTAAACAATATAGCGAATTATTTATGTGTACATGGCATGTACAGTGTATTTATACATGAGCAATATATGTATGTATATAGGTATGTAACAATAAATATAACAGACATAATAATTCCAAATTAACTACATATATAAAATTTTGAAATTCGTAAATCGTAAAATATCTAAAATATCTTACATACACACAAACGGTAATGTCTTACATGTATGAGATGAATTCTTGTTAAGTAAACTATATGGAAGATAATATTATATGAAAATGAATTTGTTCAAAATATAACAATTATCTTTTTAGGAAGCATTTTGATTTATTTTAGTTTTTTATATATTTTTTTTTTTTTTTTCAAAATTAATAATTTAATTGATGATATGTATTTTATTTATTCATCATATCTTTGAAAAGTTAATTATGATTTACGTTTTATTAGATGAATATATATTCGTGAATACTTGGTAGATAATTAGAAAGAAAAAAATTGAATTGTTTTTTTTTTTCTTCTTCTTCTTTGAATTTAGGTGAAAAATAAAAGTTTTCATTATTATTATTTTTTCTTTTGGTTAATTTTATTTTCATTTTCAAATAAAATGTTTGTACCTTTATATTTGAAAAATTAATACCGGACACTGAGCATATCGAATTTCAAAAATGAAAAAAATATACTATATTCAGTGCACAAATTTTTATTTTTAAAATAAAAAAATAAAATAAAAAAAGTTAAAATTCCAAAGAAAAAATTTAACTACTATTAATATATGCACATTTGTATGTATATATCATCAAGAATTTTTTTTTATATATTTGAAATGCACTTGATAATGATTTTTATCATGTAGTATTTATAAACATGTGATATATGCACATAATGTGATATTCAACTGCAATTATGAGACTACGAATTATTATATTAAATTGTACATGAATTTTTTTTTTAAATTTTTGACGATTATATTAATTCATTTAAATGGACATATGTACATACATATGTACATACATACCAATTAAAAAAAAAGCAAAATATATTAAAAATAATTAAATTATTTAAATTTAAAATAAATAAATAAGACTAGGAACAGATTAAAATGAATGATTTATTTAAAAAAAAAAAAAATTCAACATACTGTATACGTAGTACGTGAATATTATTATCTGCAGTGTAATAAAGATTTCTCTTATTTTTTTCAAAATTTGCAATAACTGCATACATTGTACATACAAAATGATGGTAATTAATGGTAAAAATTGTCATTCAATGTAAATTACATTTTGTTATTCACAATATGAAAATTTCAAATAAATTTTTATTAATTGTTTTTTACAACCCATCTATTAAAATTTACTGCATATCTCTTAATATCACATCTTAAAAAAGGTATATTTTTAATGTGTTTGTTTTTTTTTTCCTTTTTTCAGCCTTATTTATACGTATGAAGTATGAAAATTTTTTGTTTATTTCATAAATTGAATTTTTTCTGTTTTTATTCTTTTTTTAAAAAATAATTTATTGTTGATTTTTCTATGTACATTATATTGTGTACTTTTGCGATTTTAATCACTTTTATTTTATATTAGAAGCTAATATGAAATATTAAACAAAACAAAATTCACAAAATATCTTTCGCTTTTTTTTTTGTATTGAAATTTTTTAAATTGTTTTCATTATATAAATTGTTGTCTCATCTGATGTCTATGTATGTATGTATGAATGTAATTTTGCATTGTTAAATGTATCAAGTTATCACATAAATTGACGACGGTGATTTTTCCAGAAAATTTTTTGTACTAACGTTTTATTATTATTTTTTTTTTCTTACTTGTTTTTATTTCAATTTTTATTATCATTTTTTATAATTTTCTTTTATTGGAAATTTTTTCCATTACTTTTATATATTAATGTACATAATAATATTAGATTCGCATGTCATGTAACGAACATATGCACATACATATGTACATACGTATATAATACTGCTGCTCTTGAAAAAACGAGTTTAATTACATGAAAGTGAAAGAAAAGAAAAAAAAAACATCCATTTAATTATAAGATAGGTAATATTGCATGTATAATTTTAAATCACATAGGTGATAAAATTTATAAAAATTATTATACTTACTCTTGATTGAATTGGATGTGTATATGCGTACATATGTAAATATGTCACAGGGTAGGTATATAAATATTATACATACATACAATAAAAATGTATCTAATATTATAAACTTAAATCTATAATAATATTACATATATATGTATATACATTTCACAATCGCAATCTCATTCAATCTACCATCTATATCATATTATACTTTTATCTTTTTCATTGTTATATTAATAACATCTGATAATCTTCATGTAGTTTTGCATTTAGGTTTTTAATATATACTCGTATTATACGTGCACACATATATGAGTACATTTATATATACATAAAAATGCATCTGAGTAATAATATGTAATAATTGCAATGTCAATGACTCTTCCGTATAAATTTTTATACAACACGTATCAATGTAGTATAAGAAAAAAAAAAACATTGTTTTTTTTTTTTTTGTTAATCGTCATTTATTGTTTTATTTTTTCTGTTTTAATTTTTATGTGATTGCAAATTTGTTTTCTCTCTATTATTTGCTAAAATACGTGTACTATGTTATTATGCAGGTATGTAAATTTCATATACGCATCAAGCATTTCTTTTCTTTTTGTCTGGTTTTTTTTTTTTCAAATTTACTCTTTACAGCAATTTGAAATTGCAATTAATTTTTTGTTGTGTTAATTACTTCTCACAGTATGTATATACAAAATATCAGATTAAATACTAAATAGTGTCTTTTAGTATGGAAATGTATGTACTTTGTGTTTACAATGTGTATAGAATGATAATTATAATAACAACTACTCTGACGATTAAATTCACAAAAATAAATTCAAAAACAACAAAAACAAAATACAAAATAAAAATATATATAGTTTTTAGTATGAATTACCTTAATGAACCATCACATAAAATATTTTTATGAATGCGTTTCTCTATAATGATATATTTTACATCACATCATATATTATTGTGCATGGTAAATTTCTTGATAGTATTTTGTAATTTTATAATTTTTGTGACTTCTTTCATTTTCCAGAAAATGCAATTGTTTCGAATAAAGTTGAAAAAAAAATTTTTTTTTTTTTCATTAAATCATGTAAAATATTTCATTTTTTATTTTGCTTTTTTTTTTTCTGTTTTTTGGTAAATGATGTTCGAACAAAGAAAATGAGTTTTTCAAAAATATTTCTAGTACTTATTATCTATAAATATCTGTTTAAGTATGTATATTCAACTTATTTTACTCATATTATTCCTTTAAATGTTACATACTTATGTGCATATGCGAATAAACAGTACAAAATATCTAATTTTATAATGCGGACATTATTTATTATATAGGTATATACATGTCTGCATGATAACGAAACAATGCCTAAGTTATACATTATTATACATTTATCTTTTATAAATATGTACAATTATTATAATAATGTTGCTGGTGTTATTGGAAATTTTCCTCTTATAATCTGCTGAAAGTATAAATACAATGTATTTATATATGCACATTATATACCAACCATGGACATTGAAATAAAGTGTGCGTTTTTCATGTACTCAAATATTTTATAAACATTACATGTGTACATACATAACATATGTACGTATATGCTTAAGCTGAAAGATAACGAAAGAAAACAAATCAAGAAAATTAACTTCACGACATATTAATATAAGATACATTGTTTGATACATTAAATACATATATATATATATATATGTATGTATGTATACTGTTTTTTTACTTTCACTATCTTTCGTATCTTTTGAGATATTAACGTAATGTGTATACATATGTATGTACATATTTTTAAGTATGCATGCCTTGTAAAATTATGTCGTATATTTTAATCTAAAACATTTATTGCAATCATCATACTATATTTATTTCTATTTGATCAAATATATCAGATATGTAGTCTTCTTTTTCTTTTTTTTCTTCTTTAATTTTGTATAAGAAATTATGATCCTTTTTATTAAGTAAAATCAATAAAAATTTCGATATGAAAACAAAAGATTTAAGCAAGAAACTTGAATTTTTGTTCAATTTTAGAATTAGTTATTGGAATTCAATATCGTTTAAAAATCAAACATAAATTTAAAAAAAGGTATAAAATATTATAAAATATAAAATATTTATTATACTTAAAAAAAAAAAAATTATTTATGTCATTTTTTGTCATTATGTTCCATAGCAAAATGACCTGTATATCGCAACGAAAATTTTTAGATAAATGGTTTGAGAAATTATAGATTGAATAAATATAGGAATTTCTTGGATATTTATAGTAAAACAGTCTAAGATAGTTTTTTTTTTTCCTTTTCATATATTTCATAGAAATTACAATGAATTTGATTTTCATTTATTTTTCTGAAATTGATTTTTACTTTTTTTTTTTTTTTTTTAATTTACTTTTATATTTTGTCTCTTTTATTTTTGGCTTCATTTTTATTTTATTTATTTTTTTTCATATTTTTTTCATTTCTAGTAATTGTTTTTATTTTTCATGCGATTCTGTTTTTTTTTTTATTTAAATTATTTTTATTCTAATTTCAAATTTTCTTTATTATATTATATTTGTATATTTTTTGTTTTTATTTTACAGTAAATAAAAATAAATTTAACATTTTGAATAAACAAGATATTAATAATAATAATGACGTACAATAAATTTCTCTCATTCATTTTAATAACTTTTTATTATTTGTGTATTAATTATAATATGTAATTGTGATGTAATGTGTATAGATAGATTAATAATCATAATAATAATACTAATAATAATAATGAATTTACGTATTGAATAATATGATGATATATTAGAGAGTATATTGTATTATGGACATATTTTAAGATAATAAATATGATATTACAAATTTGTTTTTTTGTTTTTTCTTATTCTGTGAAAATTAAAAAAAAAAAAATAAATAAAATTATACGGAAAATTATATTATTTAGTTATATTTTAGAATTTGTTTTTTGTTCTTTTTTTTCTATTAAAACAATGAATGAAAATGAAAACTATATTATGTGTATATGCACGTATCTTGGTTTGTATTTAACATGATATATTTATACGAACATAAATATTTGAAAAATATTCGTTTTTATTTTAATTAACAAATACATAAAATTATTGTAATAATCTTTGCTAGATAAAAAACAAAAAAGGAAAAAATTTTCCATATAATGTAATTCATAATCATTTTTTCTACAACTTATATATAATATTCTATAAAATAACGATATTAAAACATAAAAGTTAAATAAATATCTTTTTTTTTTGTTTTTTGTTTTTTTTTTTTTAATACATATTTATTATATTTATTACTATGAATTAAAATTATCTATACACAAACAAAAACCACATGGCATACATATGTGTATACATAATAAAAATTATTTGCAAATTTTAATCATTTATAATAAATATATTTATTTATTCCAATTTTCTTCAATAATATAATATTAAACGTAATTTAATTTACAATCATTTTAATTATCATGTATGAAAAAAAATACAATTCATTTTTTTTTTACTATACATATACAGTATATATTTATTTTTCAATATAAAAAAATATTTCATTTTATTTTTCTTTTATTTTCTTTTTAAGTTTTTCCATTTTTTAATTTAATTCTAATTACATAGACGAAAAAAATTTTTACAATTATGTATTTAAAAAATTTTTATATATTTTCAAGATTTTTTTTTTCTTATTTTTCAAGGGTAATATATAAAAAAGAAATTTTTTTCTTCAATTTTCTTTCGTTTGGAAAATCTATATTTTTCAAATTTTATCGAAAATTACATAAAAGAGCATTTAAAGCAATTAAAAGAGCTAATTTAAAAAAGAATTTTGTTTTTTTGAATTACATAAAAGAAGAACTGAACTGAATAAATGAATGAAATGAAAATGATTCTGTTCTCTTTTTATATATTTTTTTTTATTAATATTAAAAATTTATACAAATTTACAAAGAAGAAGAAAATCATGGTAAATAAAAAACAAATAACAGACGAATCATTTGATCAAAATAAAAAGATAAAAAATTGAAATTGCGTTTATGCGTATTCATATGAGATTTTAATTTTAATATTATGCCAAATTGTATTTTCCAGATGAATAAAAATTTTCACATGAATATATCAAATTACTAACATATTTGATTTTATTCATTTATTCATGTTTTCTTTTACCTTCGTTTTTTGTTTTTTGTTTTTTTTTTGTCGTTTTATTTAAAAAAATTTTTGTTTTTAATTAAAATACTTTTCTTTTTATATTCAAATATCAAATTTTGTTCTTTAATTTTTGTCGTTTGATTTTCTTTTAGAAATAAAATTTATTTTTTATTAAAATCGTAAATTAATTATTATTATTATATATTTCATTTCCTTTTAATTGTATATTTTTTCCTTTATATTATTGAAAATTTTTCAATTTTACATAAAAATTTTTTTTTAAAAGATTTCATTATATTTTCTTTTAATTTTTTCAGTACATTATGAATATATAAGTTTCAATTTATTTTGTTTTACCATTTTGTTTTTGTTTTTTTTTATCTTTTCCGTATTATCTTTTCGTATGTACACACATGCATATGTTTTAATTGTTCTATTGCATGTAAGTTAGAAATATATTTTTTTAACACGAACATAACATATGGAATACATACATATACAGTTTATATGTATTAAATTGTATGTTCATTTTTTACAATTATACGAAAAGATAATAATGACAATAACTCAATTTAATTGAATGTAATCAATTATTTTTATATATATACAAGTATTATGTATTCTTTCACATAAAATTGTACATTATATCTGTACTTTATGTATTTGTATTGTAACATACATGTACATGTAATTTTTTTATTTTATTTGAATTTATTCAATAATATATGTAGTCTTCAAATCTTATTACACATACAAAAATCTGTTATTTACCTTTTTGGTTTTGATTAAAATTTTATCGAAATTCATTTCATTAATTTCTGACTTTTAAAAATTATGCACAAATTTATATTGTACGCATTTTATATTAGTTTTTTTTTTTTTTGTTTGTTCGTAGTTTTTATTTCTAAATTCTTATGCATTTTGTAGTGTTATTTATTAAATAATTATTTAATTTTTTATGTTTAATTGTATGTGTGTATATTTTAGTTTGTATATAATGTGATGTATGAAATTTTCCGATTTTTATTAATAGTAATAATTTTACATTAATTTATTGTATTGTATCAGTTTTTTTTTTTAAATTTTTTTTTTTTTTTATTGTTTTATTTATTTATTTTTCATTATAATTCATTTTCATGATGTATTAATAATTTTGTATATGTACATTTCTTTGATGTTGATTATGTAATTATAACTTTAAATATTTATATGTATATATGTAGTAATAAATTTGAGTACATTTTTATTTTTTTAGTAATTTTTATTTTATTTTCCGTTTATTTGTTCTTGTTTTGATTTTATTGATTCTTTTCATTTATTTGGCAGTTTGATGTTCTATGTACATACATAATATGTACATATACATATTATAAAATTTAATTTGTTTTCCAGTTATGTGTATGACATGTACATATATGCATTTATAACATGTAGTATTTTTTTTTTTTTTTGTTATTTTTTTCTTTTTTCCCAATTTTTGCATTTAATAAATTTTCTATAGTACGAAATATTTATTATTGTTTTTTAGTTTATACATTTTTTTTTCTTACATAAGAGAAAATTCTTCTCTTGGTATTTTTTTTTTTTTTTTTTTTTTTTTTTTTTTTTTTTTTTTAACATTTTTGTAGTACATTAGTTGCACTTTAATATTCATACATATGTATATGTAACGTATAAAATGTTTCTAATATTTTTATTGAATTTTAATTGTGTATACATTGTAATGATAATTACGAAATGTTCAGTACATACAGTATGTAGTAAATATGCATATGTATTACACATGTATTATAATGTATATAAAAATTGTTATTTAAACATCTGTATAATAAGTATATACTTATATATGAAATTTAATAAATATTCAGTTTTTTGTTTTTTATTTTTTTTTATTTTTATCTTTTATTTTTTTATACAATTATTCAATATTTCAAATTTAGTATGTTTATCATTTTTTTTTCTGTTTACACTTGTCTTACTTTTCTATTAGACTAACTAACAGAAGTAATATACATATGTTTAGGATTTAAAAACAAAAAAAAAAAAAAAAAACAATTTATTTCTTTTATTATAAATATTTACACTAAATTACATGAATATATTTAGAATTTAGAATCTTATTTACCAACAAAGAAATTAATTTAAATGTTAAAACTAAAAATAAAGAAATATATGTATGTATATATTTTTTTAAATGTATATGATACAAAATTTAATTTTGGACTTTCCATTTTTCATTTTAAATTTTTATTACAATTTTAGATTCTAGTTCTTTTATTAATATAATATATATTAATCTCTTCTTTTGTTTTTCATTTTCTAAAAGTATTATTAATTGCTTTTTATTTTTTTTTCTAAATTTCAATTTAAATCGAACAAAATTTCATTATCCTTATAAATTTTTTTAACAAATAATTTTACTGATAGAAAAATCTTATTTACATTTTGTTGTCGTTGATTTTTGCATACATGTATCAATAAGTTTTTTTTTCTGTTTTTTTTTCTTTTTCTTCAAGTATAACAATTAATTAGTGTTTTTAAAAATTATCAAATAATTTTCTATTCATTTTCAAATTTTATGTTATTTCTTGTTCAACTGATTGATACAATAATTGATGTATTTATTATTTACAAATGCAAAATTTGCATATCATTAAAAAGAATTGCTTTTTTTTTTTTTGTTTTAGCATTTTAAAAATTTCAGTGCCAACGTTCTACCATCACTTTTCTATCAATTCAATTGGCTAATAAAACTGATAATTATTAAATTCAACATAGCCATCCTTATCAATCATTATTAAAATATGTATTTTAATTACAATATGATATTTAACATTATTAGGAAATACCATCTTTATTTCATATCCTAAAAAAATTGTTAAATATCCTGATAAAATTGTTACAGACAATAATCATATTTCAAAGGGTTTTAATAAATTTTTGTTTTTCTTTTCTCTCTCTCTCTCTCTCTCTCTCTCTCTTCATCAAAGTGAAATTAAAAAATTTTATTCATTGTAGTACACATTAATTGCCCACTCATTTGATTTTTTTGATCTGTTACATTAAAAGTAAAACAAAATTGTCATTTTCCTTATTATTTGTAGCAATGAACAAAAAAAAAATGGATTTTTTTTTTCAGTTTTAAATTTGAAAAATAAATTTCGATTTTCTGACTAGGTCCTTATTTTCTTGTATGAAATTGAATAAAAACATTCAATTCAAGAAAATAAAAATTTATAAATAATGTATCTGTTTTTTTTTTTCAAGATTTTTGTTTGCAATTTAAATATACATACGAATGTATATAATATGAAGTATGTATATTATTTCGACAATTTTTAATTATTTCTTCATAAAATCAATTAAATTGAAATTAAAAAAATAAAAAAAAATTAATACGAAGGGATTAATTTTTCACTACTTAATTTCAGTTCAATGTACAAATTTCCCATTTAACATATGTACATCAAATGAATTGGTGTTATTTAAAATACAAATGTACATACAACCATTTTTTTTTTTTTTTGTTTTTTAAATAATTCCAAGAAATGTTGATAATAATTTCATGGAAAAAAAATTTTTTTCTTTATTTTCATGATTAAATATGTAATTGGAATTTTAATAAAAAAATAATTAAATTCATGTTTAAAACCCATTTGTATATAGTATATGTATATACATGATATACACAATAGAATGTTTTGTTTGTATATGAAGGAAAAATTTTTTTTGAATATTATTAGATTCCTTTTTTTAATGAATTTTCAGTTTTAATTACTTTTATTGATTTTTAATAAAAAATCGAAATTTATTTATTTCCTACTTAATACCCGTACACATATATATACAATTTTATAGGTATGTATTTTATATATTTGTCTTTTTTTTATTTTATTATTTTTTTTTTCAATAAATACCTATTATATTAATACAGTAATTTTAAATTGTATTTATTGAATTATTTTTTAATATGTGATCATGCGAACATGTACACACACCAACATTTAAATTTTAATCACAATTTATTTTTTTTTTATGAAAGTATCATGTTACTATGAACATTTATTTACCACTCTATTTCCTATTAATTTCTCTTTCCCCTTTTCCTTTCTCTTTTATTTTTCCGTTATAGTTTCCTTGTTTTTTTTTTATGAAAATTTTTAACTTTTGTTGCTATATACGTGTATCATATTAATACACCATTAATTGTATTCTATATAATGTTTCCAATAAAAATTTCCTAAACTTTTTTCTTTGATATTTTATCAAATAAATTTGAAAAAATTTTATATACTTTGTTTTGAATAAGATTTTATTTTTTCATTTTTTTTTTTAAAAGAGACCTACATATATACACTATGTGTGTAATATATCACACACACTATCTGTACATAATGCAATATATAGGCATTTTTTATACATATTATGAAACTTTTATGATGTGAAATTTGTTTGTTGGTTTTTTTGTTTTTTGACCAATGTAGCAAAATGTGTGCATTTTCGTTTTTCTTTTCTTTTTTTTTTTTTTAAATATTTTTCTTTACTTATTTCTTTTTAATATTAATTATATTTTTTATTTAAATCAATTTTTCATACATACATGAAATTGTTGCCATATTTTATCAAATTTTATTTTGGTTCAACTTTTTGTTTTGTTTTGTATTTATTTTTAAATGAATAAATAATTAAATATTTATATACACATATTTATATGTATTCATACATATGAATGTACACAATATATATTTGTATATGTACTTATATATTACAACATTCTAGAATTCTATCTACAATAAATGCTACCTAATAAAAGAATAAAACAAAAAAAAAATTTTTTTTTTTTTAATTTTTTGTGTTTTTTTTTTTCTTATGTAAAAAAATACAAATTGAATATATATATTTTTTTCCATATTTACACATATTATATAGGTACATATATTGGTAAATTATGTACCAACATTATTTTATTTGTAAGTATAATAATAAATACATCATTATTAATGATTGATCATTATATACATACATTTTTATTTCATTTCAAATACTATTTTTGTATTAGACTTTTTTTTGATTCTAATTTAATTTTTTGTTTTTTGTTTTTAAATAAATTTTTTAAATAAAAATTTCTAAATATTTTTCTAACTAAAATAATTAATACATTATACATACATAATACCATTTACAATTTAATAATAAAAAATATTCATCATATACATGTTTATGTGTGTGTCTTTATTTGTGTATGGATGTATTATTATGCATATATATGTATGTTATATTATTAGAAAATATTTAGAACAAGATGAAATAGAAGTAAGTCATAGAAGAATTTTATGTATGTTTAATATAATAATAATTAATTATGAATTTAATATACATTATACATAATTTGCATGGGATTGATAATGAGGATGTAAATGTAAAATCTATACAATATCAGGAATGTACATAAATACAGACTAAAATAAGTTAAATAAGATACAAGTTCAGAAATCTAATTTAAACATATACACATATACGAATACCTTTAGCACATAAGTGCCATATATGTAAATAGAATGAAAGCCTTAAATAACCTTTATTAAGAGTTGAAAGGCCATAAAATTTAATTAAAAAAAAAAAAAAAAAAAAAAAAAAAAAAAAAATTGTTTTATCTATTTCATGGATTTGTTACAATTATACATAATCATGTATTTGGCACTCTATTTGCATCATTAAATAATGTTTACAATTCTATTGATTAATAAATATTGGATTGTATTGATTATTGATAGAAATTTTTATTTTTATAATTTTCTCATTAAATTTAAATTCATTTTTAAATCAAAATAGATTAAAATATGCTTTTTTTTTATAAATCGGGGGCAAAAAAAAAAAGAACAAAATTCAAGAGCAAAAAAATTCATGTGAAGAATTTCTTTTTGAAATACATACTCCTATTTTATATTGAACAAAACAAGAGGTGATAAAGAAAAAAGCATTTTTAATGAAATACAAAAATATCAAATTTCACAATAGTGTCATTTTTTTTTTCACACGAAATGTGATGTAAAAACAAAAATGATTGTAAAAAAAAAAAAATGCTTAATTCTTTTTGAGTTTTAATATTGATTTAAAACAAAAAAAAATTGATTTCACAATAAATATTTTTTTTAAATTTTTTTATATACACGAGTATATGTTTCTTCTGTTTTATTTAAATTCTTGTTTTATTATTCTCCTGTGAAGTGTGACAAAATCATTCATATGTGAAATATTATTCCAATCATTTAAAAGTATTTAAAAAAACAACAAAGGAAAAACCTTGACTTTTTATTAATTCGATATAAATGCGTTTATATCGTTTTTCCAAGAAATCTGTATGTACCAATAATAATTATTTAATTTTCATTTATTTTATTATATCAAATTTTACACGCGTAAATGTTCGTTTAAATGGATTTCATTATTATTGGCTTCATGATGTTTTACTTTATTTTATTTTGCTTTGTTTCGTCTTTTATACTTTTTTTTTCCTTTTTTGATATTTTATTCTGATTTATTTATTTATAATTTTTTTCAATGAATTTTTCTTGTATTGTTGTACTACCACATGCTTTTATATGCCATTATCTTCGATAACAGTTATTATTAAAAATATATTTATTTTCAATTATTTTTCCAGTTAGATAAACTTTTAAGCCTTTGTCTTTTTTTGTTTTTTTTTTCTAATTTTTAATTTTTGTTTTGTTTGGACCACGTCTATTAATTTTTATCGATTATACGATAAAAATCATTTTATTTTTTATTTTTATTATCATTTACCTTTTTTATCATGGAAAATACGATTCAAAAAAAATTTTTTTTTATTAAAAAATAGAAAAAACGGAAAACAATAAGTTTAATTTTGAATTTTAATCAAAATAAAAAATAAAAAAAAAATTCAACATTTTTGTTTTTTTTTTTTTTCAGTATCATTTTTTAGATACATTTATACAATTCGTTGCATCAAATTAAAAAAATAAATAAAAATAAATTTTTCTATACTTTGTACTTTAAATATTTTCAGTATATTTTCTCTTATAATTACTCATAAGATCATCTCACGAGCAGTGTTATCACAATTCTCAAATTTCTAATACAGTGTGAGATGAGTTTTTTAAATATCAATATACAATAATGTAAAGTGATACGCTATAGTTTTCATAAGTCCTGTAGTGAAAATATTTAAAGTACAAAGTATAATTTTTCTAATATATTTGAATTTTATTTCACTTTTATATGTAATTTTAAATAAAATAAAAAAATAAAGAAACTAATTTTTATATCTAGAATATATTATTAAGTCATAAAACATTTCGTAATTTGAAATTTTGCTACAAATCGTATTATTGCAGACAAAAGTGATGTATAATTTAATAAATACATATACATAAATAATGTATGTATGTATGTATGTATATGTACGTTTTTTAATTTTTTCTTTTTTTTGTTTTGGCTTTAATTTTCATCATATTTTGGTTTTGTTTTTTTATTCTTCTGGTACATAATATTGAAATTACAAAAATTCTAGAAGAATTTTATTTAAGTTTCATTTTTCATTAATACATACATATATATACTAAATATACCCTAATTAATTCTTCTCAAGAAGTTTTATTAATATTATATTATTATTATTGTAAAATTTATATGTAGCTGCCCTATTTTTTATTTATTTATTTTTTGTTTATAATCGGCCCTTATATAAGCAAAAAATTATTAATTAAAAATTTATTTTTTATTTTTATTTTCAATTTTTCAAGTTAATTTTTTCATTTCTCATTTTTATTTAATAATAATTTATTCATAGTAAAATTAAATGAATAAATTGAATTAATCAATGAAAAATGATTTACTTGTAATTTAAAAAAATAGATTTGAAATGAGAAAATATAATTAATATTTAATTCGTATCATTATGTATAATAAATATTATTGTAATGCCATATATAATGGTCGATATCCGATGGTTATTTTTATGTCATGATATGCATGATACATATATTAAACCAATCGATTTGGGCAGCTCGCTCCCGTGTTATATGATGCTTTCACGATTCCTTTCTAATTCATCGGTATCATGTTCTGGATCAATACTAGACGCTGATGATGCTCCACATATTTGCATTTCAATTTCGGCTAAACGATTCTCCAATTCCCATTGTTGTTGTGATAATTTTGCATTTAATGCCTGATTTTCAGATTCGACTGTATGTAAACGTTCACGTAATCTTTTTATTTCATCTTCTAAGGCTTCATGTGAACCTAAAAGTGGTGTTGCACCACCTCCACACGATTCTAAATGTGATATTGATTCACAAGGGCCTAGAGTTATAAGAAAAGAGAGAATAAAAACATTTATTGTGTTATTTAGAATTTTTTATTTCTTTTATTCATTAACATTTATATATTTTTGTTTCGCGTTAGATGTTGAAATATTTAAATTCAATAAATTGAATATTATAATATGAAATAAAACAAAAACAAAAAAAAACCCAATAAAAAACTCACCAGCCCGACATGGTTGGGATTGTGGCCTTGATTGATGTGATGTAGCACGACTTCTCGGCCTATCATCTGAACTATGTACACTTGGACTCATAGAGCCTGGCGAATCAGAAGTTCTTGGACGTTCTATTAATGTTTGTTGTGATCTAGGACTAGGTGCACGACTATTATGTAAACAAATAATCAAACATACAAAGCAAATTTTCTTTTTTCAAATAAATAAAATAATTTTTTAATTAATACCTATATGCCAATTGTTGATTATATGCTATTGGGGGTACTGCTGCAGATGTTGTAGGCCCTGGCGGAAGCCACATATCTTCTAATGCTGTGCGTCCTTCACTCTCTACTAAACCAGGTGTAGATTGTGATCGTCCCATTGCAACTGAATTAAAGTATTTTACTAGATTTGTTGGATTAGAAAATACATACAATGTGTGCAATAAATTGTTGGGTGGGAGGAAATTTAAAAAAAAAAAAAATATATAAAGGGAATACAAAAGCAATAAACTACAAAAAAGAAAACAAAATGATTTTTGTTTTTTCACACAACATACAATATTACGTATGAATATATAAAAACATTTTCTACGTACCATTTATTACATCAATAATAATAGAATACTAATTTAAATAAACACAAACTATGTATAATATAACTCTTAATTAATCTATATATTTTATTGTTTTTTTAAATGTAGATTTGCAACATGAACATGCATGCATACACAATGCGCTATTTTAATTCAATATGTAATTTGTATTCGATTAACATTTGATTTTTTTTTTATTTTAAAATAACAAAAAGATGCTAAATGCAAATTATATAAAAAAATGGTAAAATAACAAATGGGAGGGTAACAAGGAAGATAAGAAAACTAAATTAATAAACTTTCATAAAAATTTTAAATGAAACAAATAGATAAAGTTAATTGTTTTTTCAATGTAAGCAATATTTTTTTTTTTTTTTTTTAATTTTTTTAAAAAAATCATACATTAAATAATTTACCTTTTTCTAATGGTGCCTTTTTGTATTTTTCCAAACGTTTAACAGCTATCGATTCAAGTCTAACTCTTGCAGCTGGATACTCTTTTAATACATCCCACATATCCTTTTTACTAAGTACAAATAAATCACTATATCCTACTGATCTAACGCTTGCTGTCCTTCGATTTCCTACAGTTTTTAGTTTTGTTTATTACACAAATTGTCCAAAATGTTTTTTTTTTTTTAATTTTTTTTTTTATTATTTTTTGTATTTCGAAGAAAAATAGATAAAATAAATAAAAAAAAAAAAACAGAAACAGAAAATTTTCATTATTACTCGAGATATTTATTTTATTTTTATGTTCTTATGTTTTTCCTTAAAAAAAAAATTAAATGTTTTTATTTAATAACATTTATATGAATAAAAAAACACAAAAAATATATAATGATTTTTTTTTTTTTAATTCTTAATTAAATCTATATTTTGTATTGAAAAAACAAAAAAAAAAAAACAGATTCAAATGTGTGTACATACAGAAAAGAAAATAAATGTGTACAGACAAAAAAAAACGAAAAAAAAAACGGAAAAAAAGAAAATTGAATGCAGTAAATAAAAATTTATGAATATTTGAGAATAAAATATATTTTTTCATTTATTTACTACGTTATGCTTATTATTTTTAGTTGTAATTTCTATTAATTCTTTACGTGTGTTTCTTTTGTTTCAATTTTATAATGATGAGTTATTGGTGCGTGGTTAAATACAGAAAATATAAAAAAATATAAAAAAAAAAAGATATATAAAAATTATGTATACTGTGTACATTTCAATGTACAATTTTTCTTTTTTTGTTATTTTGTTATTGTATGATACTGAATTTTCAATTAATATAAAATTATGCACACTAAAAATCTGTATATATGAATTTTTTTATTTTTATTTTTATTTTATATATATGTATGGTTGTGAATACAGAATATGTACTTATATGTATATATGAACATTGAATAGTAAATTTTCGAATATAATAGAAATGTTTCACTACAATATAAATTCATATTTTGTGTGAAAAAAATGTTTTTCGTTTTTTCTTTTTTGTTTTTAATTATTTTTATATTCTAATTTTAATCTATTGATTAATTGTATATTTAAGTATTTTAATTTTAATTATTTATTTTACTATTCATTTTTTTTTTTTTTTTTGTTAAAATTTTTTTATTGCATTTTATTTATTTTAAAGGAACAAATAACAACAAATTGTTAGACATATTAATATATTTTATGTAATATACACACACATACATACACAATACAATATAATATTATTGTATGATAGAAATAATATGAAAAGAATATAAATTTGAAAATTCGTATATCATATGTATTTCTATATTAAATAGAAAAAAGAAATAAATAAATAAATTTAAAGGCAAGAGAAATTTTACATACACATACATACAAATATTATGTACATATATGACATGTTTACATACAAAATGCAAAAAAAAAAAAAATAATAAGTTTTTACATATAGAGAGACAACAACGAAAACATCAATTTTTTTGTTTTTTTTTTTTTTTCAATTTTTATTTAATCAATGAATGTTAAATCATGTAGTGTCTTTTATGAAATTTAAAAATTTTAGTTTAAGAATTTATTTCATGTATTTTAATACATACATACATTATATATACGTTGATTTTGTTTTTATTTTCGAAAATCTTAGGAGATAACATGAAATTATTTTTGAAATAAATAATAAAAAAACAAAACAAAACGTATTTAATATTAGTGTATATTTATTTAATAAGTATATGTATATAGGATCTGTCTCAGATTGAGTATCAAATGTCTGTTAAGACTGTTTAGGGTGAACTGTTGGAGGTGGTATAAATTTCCAGAAAAATAGTATGATTAACATTTTATTCATAATGAGAATATGCAAAATAAAAATAAATAACACATAATTTTTGTTTTGTCCTGGTGTATCATTGATTAACAGATATTTATTACAAGACATAGGGTGAAGGGTGTGTTCTTGTCTTAAAACATACATACATATGTACGTTATTAATGTTTTGTTTTTTTGTTTTTTTTTTTTTTTGACTATGAAAAATAAAATTAACAAAAAAGACTATTAGCAAAAAATTTTCAAAATTTGTGTGCTTTTCAATAAAATCATTACATTTCATTTTTTAAGTGTTAAACAATCAAAAATGATCAATATATCTAAAATTTTAGCTAAAAAATTTATTTTCAATTTTAAATATTGCAAATTTAGTATTATTCTAAAGAAAAAACATTCCTTTTCATACATATTTTTTTAAATTAATTTTTTTTTTTTTAATTTTTTTGTTTTTTTTTTTACTTTTGTTAATTAATTTATTGAAATTAAATTACACATCACATTGCTATATGTATTATAAAGAGTGTTGTGTCAGGTATATTTGAAAAATTTTCAATTTTGTGTATGTGTGTGACATAAATAAAAAAAAAAAAATAAGTAAATAAATACATTGAACATAACAAAAAATAGAATAAAATAAATAAATAAATGATATGAATGATATAAATTAAAGATGAATTAAAATTAAAAAAAAAAAAATATGAACAATTGGAGATATAAAATAAAATAAAAGATACATATATAATCATGCCAGGCAAAACAATACATAATTACTTTAAATTGTATTTTAAATTTCATTTTTTTTTTTAGTTATAGTATATTTTAATTTGTTTATATAAAGTAAATTTTATATTACCGCTGATTTGATATCTGATTTGATAGAATGGGGATGTATAAATATTACAGATTTTTTTTTTTTTTTTTTTTTTTTTTTGATAATTTACAGATTTTGATATTTCTGAAAAATAATTTTTTTTTTTAGTTAAATAAAATTAAAAATAACTAAATCGAAAACGAATAATAAATTAAAATACAGATGTGTTTTTTTTTTTTTCTTTTTAAATTTTTCTTCTAATTATTATTATCCAATTTTATTAATTTTATTTTATTAAGTATTAAGAATAATTTAAAAAATTTGTTTTAAACTTTAATAATTTTTCTATTTTATAAATTTTTAATTATATATACATATATATTTAAATTTTTGTAACTACCTTTTGGTTTTATGATAATTATATTATATGTACATACAAAATAAATAATAACCGTTAAAATAACATAATCGAAATTATTTAAAAAAATTTTAACTAAAATATAATTTATTATTATACTCTGTTTACTTAAGGTCTTATGGCACAATTTCTAATTTGACTGTTTCACAACTAGTATTACCACAATCCACAAAGCTTTTATTATATATCAGATGAATTTTTTGTATATCAACACATAGTGATGTAAAATGGTACAACTTTAAGTAATCGCCATACGACCTTAAGTGCATAATATTAGTGAACAGAGTATAGAAACTTCATTTAATACATAAAATTTTAAGTATTGGTTTAGAAAAAAAAAAAAAATCAAAATAACTAATCATATGTATACAATAAATGAAATATATAAAAAAAAAAACTACATTTTTACATTTCATTTTTTCAATATGTTGTATGTTTGAAATAATTTTAATAAATCAACAAAACTTGAAGTATTATTGTTTGTTAAAAAGAATTTATGTGCATTCTGTTGTAATTTCTGTTAATTGTATTTAAAAATAAATAAACATATACAAATGTATGTATATAAATAATAATATTTAACAATAATGAATTTAGCGAAATAAAATTGTGTTTAAATGAACAAAAAAAAAAAAAAAATTAAATAAAATTCATTATTTTTATTCAATATATGTATACAAGACAAAATCGTATAAATAAAAAAAGAAAAACAAAAATTACATATGTACAATATGTACATTATTTTAAATATTATGATAAATAACTGAAAAATCAAATTCTAAAAAGAGAACAATGTTCTATTGATATTTTTTCGGAATATTTGAGCTTTTATTATTATTATTTTTTTTTCTATTGATGCAAAGTTGTTTGTAAAACTACGGTATTTAATTACTGTTTGCTATCATTGTTCTATTAGTTTGAACAATTTAAATATCTGATATTACGTGTAATTGTAAGAAAGTAAATGAATATGCGGTTATAATTGTGCGTATTTAATAATTTAATAATAACAATATAACAAAAATATGTGCTCGTATGCTTTTACAGATTTTATATACAAACATACATATGTGTACCAGTCCACATATGTTACACATGTATGCATACAAGCGAATATATAATATACCGATCCTGACGAGTACAGCACTATATATGTATGTATATATGTAGTACGAACGTACTTGGGTATGTATTTAAATCACGATTATATATATATTAATGTGATATAATATTATGTGCATACATATGTGTATTATTTTCGTGTATTTGTATCATATGTTCATATGCGAATCATATACCAAATACATGTACGAGTGTGTATAATTTGTAATTAATGCAATTTTGTGGAAAAGATCCCTTTTGTGGGATTTTGATTAATTTTTCAATATTCGTATTGTAATGAAAATGACAACATATTTTTGATGTTACAACGTACATACATATGTATGTAGATGATGATGATGATGATGATGGCATTGATAATGATAATAATAATGATGATTTTAATAAAAACACTTTATTGTAATTATAATGATGAATATTTGAAATGAATAAAAATGTTTACACATTTTAACCATTCTATAATAACTAATTGAATATTTCAATTATAGTTACATATATGAATTAACATTTTTATTGTTATAAAAAATATTTTTTTAATAAAATCTATAAAATAAAAAAAAAAACTATATATATAAATATTTATAATTTTAGATAATTTAAATTATTTTTGCACATAAAACATGAAATAATCTATATATTTTTGATATTTTTAAAATTACGTCATATCAGATAATTATATCATTTCATATTTAAATTTTGAATTTTTATATTTTGCAACATTAACACACAGATTCGATTTCACTGCAAACAAAAAGTAAGCAATCAAGAAAATAAATAAAAAAAAAATAAAAAATAATTTACTCAAATCATTTTATTAAATATAAATAGTTTTCCATGTATTTATAGAAAAAGAAAGCTAATTTGTAAAAAGGAAAATACAAAATTTCGAATTTCTTCTTGAAATGAGGCCAAATATTTTTTTTTTTGTTTTAATTATTTAAAAAAAAAAAAAATTACAAAATTTTGATTTTAATGTGATAAAAGCAAATTATTTAATTTAGCAAAGTAAAATTATTTAACAAAATATTTTTGTTAAAAATTTTGAATAATTTTTTAATTCAATTCGAGTATACATATAATTTGTACTATAAAATAAAATTCATTTCATAAAGTCAATATGATATGTAATGTATTTATTGAATTTATAAAAAATGTTTTTATTGTTTTGTTTTTTTATATTTTCTACATTAAAATTGTTAAAAATAATTAATAAAAAGAATACAAAAATTATGAAATTCTTTATTTCAATTTTTTTTTTTTTTTTTTTTTTAATAATTTATTTGTTGTAAAGTAATATTGTGATTTATTACTATAAAAAATAAGAAAAAAATTATTATTATTATTGTAATCTTATGAAAATCACAAATATTAAATAAATTTGTTTTGTATTTTGCATAAAAAAAATTCTTTTTTTTTTAAATTTAAAAACACATACAAATGCAAATAGACAAAAATTCTAATTTTAAAATAAAAAAAAAAAAAAAAAAAACAAAAAATATAAAGACAAAATACAATCGTTCTTTTAAAAATACCTACATAAAATCAAAATAAAACGTAAAATGTATACTTACAAAATTTGATATAAAAATATTTAAAAAATTTGAATAAAATAAATTACATCACAAAATACAAATATATGTACATAAATATTATATCAATTAATTTTTATAACATATACATACTATATATGTAACATTACAAAATGACAAAGAAAATACAAACATACATAACTAAAATTGATTAAATGCATGGTTTTTACAAGGGAAAAATAGGATAAAGTGAGAAGGGAGTGAAGTGAAGGAATAAGGGATGCAAACTTAAATAAAAAAAAGTAATTCACAACAGATTGCACATACATTAATAAAAATTTATTAATTATATTTTGTTTTTAAATTAATTAATTAATTATTCTTTTATTAAGAAATTTTAGTTTAGCTATAGTTTTAATTTAAATTTATATTATTTAATTTTGCTTTTATTTTATTTTTATACAGAAAAAAATATTTGTATCTATTTTTATTTATTTATTTATTTATTTTTTTTTTTTTTTGTTTTTTTGTTTTATATTTTTTGTATATAAAAATACAAAATGCAAACAAAATTAATTTTAAAATATAAAAATAACTCATGTCAATACTATGTATACATATAGAAAATGTACATAGGTACATAAATACATAAGTAGTTATTATATGCACAACAATACAGAAAAATAATAAAAATATAGAATATAAGATAACAAAAACAAACAGAAACAAAAATTAGAAATATATAATTTAGAGTGAAAATAAATAATAATAGTTAATTTATATAGTTAAAGATTAAACAAAAAAAAAATAATCTGAAAGTGAAAAATTATAGTTTTTATTTAAATTTAATTTTTATCATTTTTTTTTTTTTATATAATTTTTGTTTTTAATTAGTTGAATAGTTTCTCATCTAAATCTAAAATCTAAAGGGCATTACATATAAAATGATAATAAGATTTTTAATTTTTTTTTTTTTCAAATTTTATCATATTATGTTTTTTATCTTAAAAAAAAAATTTTTTTTAAATTTTTGTTTTTCTTTCACAATATTAAGAATATACATATACATATATATATATAAAGAAAATAAATATACATACGTTTTATAAAATAAAAACAACAATAATAATAATTTATATTGTTTCGCCTGGTTTGATTATAGATATTTACCAAGTTCTTTACCTGCTGTTCCCATATTGAGTATACTTATTTCACCAAAATATGAACCAGCTTTCAATGATGCCATCACTGTTTTACCATTATCAGCAACAACTTGTAATCGGCCACGATTCACTATATACATTTCTTTACCAACTTCACCTGAATTTGAAACATTAAAAAAATGAAACCAAGAAAATACATACAAGAAAAAAAAAAAATAAATAAATAAATAAACAATCAAGAAAAAAGAAAAATCCCAATATAATTTTGCTTATTAAGTAACTTAAATAAAATTATATAATATGTATACGTATTTAAGTTATTTTCATTATGACCATGTAAATGAAAATGAATTTTCTAGAATATGAAAATTACATTAATTATCATTACCTTTACGGCAAATGTAATCACCAGGTGAAAATAAAACAGGTCTTAATCGTAGCACCAATTCACATAGGAAGCCAGCTTCCGTATTTTGAAATATTTCAACTCGTTTAAGTGTATCTAAATGGACGTTAATTGCTATTTCAGCCTAAATTTGTAATATGATAAAAAATCAAAGAAGAAAAATATTTATTGACAATTTTTCATTTATTCATTTTCATTTATTTGATTATTTAATGTTTTATTACTTTCATTTGTAGAAGAAAGAAAATAGAAAACAAAATGTAAATACAGCAAAAAATTACTTATTTATAATTATAATTAACTTATAATTTAATAATTGTAATTACTAATTTATAATTATAATATAATTAATTAATCTAAATTATTTATAATTAACCTTTAATTTATCAGGAAGACATGATACCGCTCTTTCTTCATCAGAGCATTTTTGTGTTAACCACAGGTAATCAAACCATTTTATGACTTTAACCTGTAGATGATTTGGCACACGACGCATACGCATGTAGGTTTTAACACCATCAAGCTTTGCTGAAATTTAAATAAATATATAAAAAAATAAATAAAGTAAAATTATATTAATTAAATAAAATTTAATAAATTTAAATAGTAATAATGAAATAATTAAAAAAAAAAACATTTACTTTGAAATTTTTCAATTAGAATTTGAAAATTCCATAAAGTTTTGATATTATATGAAAATTTGGTTAATAGGTAGGTATTTTGGTAATCAAATTATATCAGATTACTAAATTTTTAAATTTCTTATTAAGTACGTCTGATTAATTGAAAATTGAGAATTCCATTAATTATAATTGTTGTCAATAATTTTATTAATTTTTTTTATTTAAAAAAAAAAAACAAAAAAAAAAAACTAATTAAATGTAATTGCTTCTTATTAAGCGCATAATGAAAATTACGTAAATTTAATTTTAATTAGTGCTAAAAGTTCTTTTTTAAATTACCTACATCTAATCACCTATAAAGTTTATTAATATCATTATCAAAGTCAAAAACTCACGTATTATACATATATTGAATTACTACCTGTTATATTTACAGAAATACATGAATATGATTGATAGTATAAATTGATAAAAAACGAATGCATATAAACCATATTCAATTTATCTACTTATATATTCATCAATCATTGTCATTCGAGGTAGAAAATAGAAAAACAAAAACACTATAAAATATATCCTTTGAAATTTTAAAGTACATACATAGGTATATGAAGGATATTATATAAATTACGAATACAATAGAAACCACGTTTTAATATATGTATGTACATATATATATATATATTTTTTTTTTCGGTAAAAATACCTATTTGAAGTTGAATTACATATACCTAAACATTAAATTTCATATACCTATACAGAGAATTTAGATAATTATAATCATTAGAGTGGACTATCAATCCTTTTGTAAAACAAACAAAAACATTATATGTACATATATCTAGATAGACATTTTCCATTTCGTATTGTTTTCTTTTTTCTCTTTGATTTTTATCTTTTGTTTTTCCTTTTTATGTATACCCTTTTAATTTTCTACATTCCAGTATCCGCCCATTTTAAATACAAATTTATCTAGCCACAAAATGTACATATCCGTTAATAACAGTAAAATTTTGGCTCATTATCTCTAAAATTGTACAAAATTAAAATAGGTATAGTATATGAAGAAAATATACTACGTATGCACATATTTAAGAGTTAAGTATGTATCTACATATATTGTATAAAGCTTAAAAATTAACAAAGTAAACAAGAAAATAACCAAAAAATTAAAGTACATACAAATTTAAAAGAAAACATAAATACAATGAAGTGGACAAATAGAAAAAATAAAACAACAACAGTAAGAACAGAAAATTTCTTTACATTATATCTACAGAAAGTATAAAGCCTATATTTATATACATATCACATGAATACTACGTGTATACAAGTATAGAAAATTCAGTGAAATAAAAAGATGTTTTTTTTTTTTTTTTTCTTATTTTCATTAATTTCCTTTTTCTTACGAAAACATAATACAAAGTTACCCTCTTTATTAATACAGATATATAGTCAGTACAAACATACATATAAACTGCATATATTGAGTACAAAAATAAATTAGTGAATGGGCAAAGCCATCAAATTAGGAAAATGTTTATTTATCAGCAAGGCAATTACACAAGAAGTATACACATACATGGTTTTGGGATTTCGTTTTTCTTTCTTTTCTTTTTTTTTTCATTTAGAAATTCAAGATATACCTACAATGGATTAAGAAAAAAAAAAATCACAAAATTAAAATTTTTAGTATATATGTATGTATGTTAGTATAACATTTATGTATATAATTGTAACAGAATGAAAAAAGAAAGAAAACAAAGTTTTAGTGACGGTTTCCAAGAAAATAATAAAATAAATTGGAAAATGAAATTTTATTATGTACAGCTACTAGTAGTCATTTAATTTGTTCTGTTACTAGTTTTAAAATTGTATTCAACTTAGTTTCAAAAACTTTTTTTCTATCAAATAAAAAAAAACACAACCAACATACAAAAAAATTCAAATATAATCGTTACAAAAAAAAAGATTGAACAAAAAAAAAATACCTATGGAGGTTGAAAATATTTTCAAAAAGTATAAAAAACTTTTCATGTGAACATGCACACAAATTATTGCTACATTTCTGTACTCAATTTAACATAATGATTTCCAATTTATTTGAGTTTTTTATGTAGTCACAATATTTTTTTTTTTTTTTTTTTTTTAAATATTTTCCAATTAATTTTAATAACGAAATTTCAAAAACATTTTCAAATTAGGAATGATAAAAAAATGATTTGTATGTGTGATAAAAAAAAATATGTAAAAAAATTATTTTTACATATTCAGGTAAATAAAAAATGTGTAGATACATGTGGGCATGCATTCACAATTAAATTCAATAAAAGATCAATAATAAAATGAAAATAACTAAATATTTTTTATCATGCTAAAAAAAAAAAAAAAAACCAGAATAACAACCAAACACGCATTTTAACACCAAGCCTAATAATGGCCTTAAATATTACAATACAATAAATTGCTAAAAAAATAATGTGCCTACATGTACATAAATATTTATATTATCCTTGATTTTATACGCATGATATTTGAATTAAATTTTCAAAAAGGATTTTAAGAAAAGATTTAGCACATTTTATTTGCTATAATAATGAATATATTTTGATTTTAATATTTTGTATAATTTTCTAAAGAATTTTTCAACTTTTTAGAAACTTTCTTTTTGCAAAAACATACAGACACACATATGTATGTACATACATACATACAAATAGCTCTGGCCAAATTGTTCAAAGTTGATTATAAGAAATTTAAAAAATTGTATAACAAAAATTATATATTATAATTTTTTTCACTTCATTAGAAAAAGGAAAAACTCATTGATTGTTGTTTTTTTTTTACATAGAAACAAGAAAATTAATTTTCTTATGTAAAGTACTTTTGAAAAAAAAATGTCTGAAAAAATTATATATTATACAGAATATTCATATACATACATCAATGAAAATATATATACATAATTGCACATACATATGTATGTACATATTTTATTGATAGTACAATATAAGCGCTTAGAATTCTTTTTTAAAATACCTTAGCATATTTTTATTATATGTATTTTATTTGATTTTTTATAAATTTTCTTCGATCTTAATTTAATTGCTAACTTAATTATGAAATATTAAATTTTTTAAATTGATTTTTACAAATACGCATACATGTAAGCATGCATACATAAATACATATTTGTATACAATTAACATACGTATATACCTTTTGTTGTAATAATAAATATTAAAAAGTTTTTATTTGACCATCATACTTTTACTCATTGAATTCACATACATACATACATACATTATTTCTGTTCCTTTTTTATATCTCTTTTACTCTCTTCCTGTATTTTACTATTGACAAAAAAAAAAAATGTTTTAAAGAAAACTGATGAATATAATCAAAATTATTTATATAGTACATTTAATTTACAATAGCATCATTTATACAATTTCTATGGTTAAATGAATGTTTATATACATACATATATGTATATATGAGTACGTATACATATATAAATACATACAATATATTGTATATATACACAATCAAATTACATTATGTATAAAAATGTAATTATTATCCTTTTAAATGTAAATTTAAATTTAACAATAAAATCAATACGAATATATTTATATTGTGAATACACATACAACATATATACATATATAAGTATATGTATGTATGTATGCACATTTTAATATATACATACATGTAATATATCTATTTGATTGTATTTACCATGTAACAAATCTGCAAACAAATCATTTTATTAAATAACAGAAAATTGAGAATTTCTTATTGATGATTTATATATTCTTTTAAAAAATCATTATTTTTTAAACATTACATGACAAATTTTATAAAATTTTATATACATACATATGTATACGTATATACATACATACCTATTCTATTAATTTTGCGGTAACTTGCAATACAATAGTATCTGCATATATATATAGTAGTATATAATATACATATATTAGAAACACAAACACACATACATTTTGGTATACATATACATATACTACTCGTATACAAAGTAATGGTAAACATTTTTATGCAGACAAATGAAATGTAAATTTTTTAAGGAAATTATTACAATGAATGTACCATACATACATACATACATATATATTTATATGTTCTAGTTAAACATTTTGAAATACTTTATTATAGTTATGTAACGATGATGTGTACAATGAATTTTTAAAGCTAGTATTATACATACCATACCATATTATTCAAATATTAATATATAAATCATTTATAAATAACATTTTAAATACGTATATACATATGTATGAACAAATGTAAAGTTCCTATAGTAGTAAAGTAGTTGATAAATGTATGTGCATGTGTATTGTACAGATATTATTATTTGTATATAGGTATACATATATTTTATGAAATCATCATAAAAATGAACAAAATGATAAATGAAATTTTATAAACATTTGTATACATAATTTGTATGTACGACTGGTTACATATGTATGTATATACATATATATAAATACAATGGTATAAGCATATGATATATGTATATGTATATGCATATTCACATGATAAATAATTTATGAGATTTTTATTGAAAATTTATTTTTCTTGTATTTTGGTTTTTTTTTATTTCTTAAATAAAAAAAAAATATATATATATATATAATAATAGAACAATTTAAATAATTCAAAACATTATCATTCGTCTATAATATACACATACACAAATATTCAATACATTTAAATTATATTATATTATGCACACACAAATTTAAAAATTAAAAGACATATTCAAATAATGCTTTTATATTGAAAATGAGCAACAAATCTTCTCATCACCCCCACCAACATCCCAACTAATCATTTTATATTCAATAATAAAAATGATAATACAAAAATATCATATGTACATGTGTTAGTGAAATCTTTTACATAATTTCTATCATTATTTTCAATTGATTTTCATACTATCTATTTTAAAATAAAAAGAAAGTTGTGTTCTTTTTGGTTTTATTTTTTTGTATTTTGAAATCATATAACCTAAATTTGTGGTACAATTAGAATTTTTATAGAAAAAAATTTTTTTTTGTTGTTGCTTTTTTTTTAATATCACATACATAAATACGTAATATTGTACATTTCTGATGACGCAAACTGATTGTATTATATAAAAATGATATAAATATTTTAGTTATAAAATCAAAAATGTCCTATATTTTACATAAACATAAACATGCATATGTATGTGCATTAGATTCATAAATCGTTAGTATTTATTACATGAATGAGCAACTAAAAATTGTACATTATGCAAAAATATATTTTTAAAGATTTTCAATAGCAAAAAAAAAAAAAAAAAAAAAAACAAAACAAAAAAAGAAAAACACAAAAAACAAAAAAGAATAAAATATATTCATTAAATTTAAACCAAAAAATTGTATTACAAAATTTCATATTATCACCTTATTGTAAACATATACATACATATGCATATATTTATGTACATTCTTGATAGTTAACATTTAAATAGATAAATAAAAAATCAGAATGTGTTACATTAATAAATATTATAATGGAAAACTTTCTATGTCTCATTTATTCATAGTATGATAGATTATCGTATAAATAACTGTCATATTTTCATTTATAATTCATAATTTTCTTTAATACATTATGTATGTAAAACAAGCAACGGAAAATTTAGGTAATTTGAACTATTATTATAAAACAGTGCTAAATAATATGTACTCGTAAATATTTTTTTACCATAATGTACATACCCATACATAAATAAAATATTTTGAATACACCTTTAAATGTACATTTAAAATTATATCATTTAAGTTATTCAAGTCTTTCCATTGTTTTTTTTTTTTGTGTTTTGTCATTTTCATTTTCATCATCTGTTTCATCATACATACATAATCGTTATCATTTTCATTAATGTATAATTTTTTTCTTCCTTTTTTTTTCTCGTTTAATTCGTAAAATTTTTTTCATTGTGTAGCGTATACAAAAATCACTGTAATTTGTTATACAATATATGAGTACTATATATATGCTGTATATACATACATATACATATATTATGTACATAGGTATGGTATTTACAAAATGTACACAGTTCATTTTACTTATGACCTCAAAAATCCTTACTCTATATAATATATTATAATATATAAAATATTCAATTCAATCTAAATTTAAAGACCATATCCTTTTACATGCATGTGTATATAATGTTATTGCATTGGATATACACATAAGTACATAACCTTGTTCTGTTTTTATTCTCCCTTTTTTTGTATTCATATACTCGTATATTATATACGTATGTATATTTTATTATTGCTCCAATTCCTTGTATTTACAGTATAAGGCGTTTCGTAATTAAAATAAAAAATAACAAAACTGAAAAAGAAAACAATAGTGGAATGTCTTTTCTAATCACATAATCAAGAAAAAATATTAAAAAATTTCAAATTTTATTACATATTATTTTTTTTTTTTGCAACCAAAACAATAATCTTTGTGAAACAATAGCAAAAGAAAAAATGTAGATATTGGTAAAAACCTTCATTTCTCAAGCCAAAACATCGGATATCTTTTTTTTTAAAAAAAAAAAAAACACTCTTCTTTCTACATTGCCACACATCACGTCTTTGTTTCTATAACTTTTTTTCATAAATTCTAAAACAGATTTTCCCATTTACATACATGAAACGCCCTGTATATAGTATACATGCATATGTACGGGTACTGTGCTAAATAACATAGCCAAATATCCTTTTCCACATACCTATATACATACATATGAAGACATATGTACGTACTATATACAAGTAAGAAATTCTCATGACTTTTTGTTTTTGTATTTTCGTTTTATTTCCTATTTGTAAATTTTTTTATTTTATTTTTTCATTGACTTTATAAGTACTGGAGACGTGGAATGGTATTTCTAAAAATAGCATAGTCGACGAAAATATCGATCGGTCTTATGCGACAATACACTTCTATTTTTAGAAACTATGCAAAAAGTAGGTTACGATAATATATATATATATGTATTCCAGCATCCAGTGTCCTATTTTTATATGATAAATGTATATATTATACGCATATGTACACATACACCTGACGACGAAATAACTAAACTGTTTCATTTTTAGTTTTATTTTACTACAATTCACAATTTTAGATGTGTCATTTCTGTTGAATGAAATACATACGATTTTATAAAAAAATTTAAAAAAAAATTAGTGTATAAGCAAAAATAAAATTGTAATCAATTGTGATATATTATCACAATTCTAAAGAAGATTGTATCAATTTATAGAGATTAGAGATTTGCACAAACTGTGTATCTGAAACGTTCTTTTTTTTTTTTTTTTTTTTTTAATTGAAACTTTACAAAAAACAGAAAAAAATGCTATAAAATACAAAACATTTACTTTACGAGATGAATTTAAAAAATTGTGAATATCTTCTTTTTAAAATTCTGGCATGTTGGTTGTTTTTTTTGTCGCCGAGTGTACTTATATGGCATATACATTATGCATATGTACAATATAGATGTATGTATATGAATATTTTTTCTTCAATTTCATTTGTTCATACTTCATAGAACATTTTTATTGTATACTTTCATATGTACATATGTACATATGTATATACATAATGTATTATTACAAATAAGTATATCCAAATATGTATGTCTAAATATATAAGATATATTTTATTTTAAATTTTCTTGTACCTTTAAATTAAATGTGTATGTTTTTAAAATGCTTTTATAGATTTGTGTACTTTTTGGAATACACTTTTTATTTTTTATTTTATATACACATACATACACATACACACATACATAAATATGTATATTTAATGTGTATGAACATTCAAAATACAATGTATACCTTACATACAATATTATTTAATGGCAAAAATATTTTTCAAGGATCATTTTTATTTTGTGATTTTTTATTTATATTTATTTTATTTTATTTTTACATTTATTTGTATAAAGAAAAATCTGTTTTTAATGCTTACTTTAATTTCAACTTCATTACATTTTTTTTTTTTTTTTTGTTTATATTTTTCGTAGTTAAAATAGTATTCACATTGTTGTATATCATACATAAACATATAAGAATTTAATGTTTACACAGGTTGTTTCTACATATGTATATGATGAAACATAATATATAATATAAAATAAATTCCTTTGAGAATTGAGATAAATAATAACGATATGGTTATATTTTAAATTGGTTTTAAGGTTATTTGATTTTATCTTTAATAATATTTAAAATAAAAATTCAAATTGTATATAAATCTAAAAATAATTGTACATATGCTTTCTCACATACTATATTTAAGAATTTTCTTTTCGAATATAATTTTCAAAGTTTTACAGAGAAAAGCAAAAACAAACATTTTGATTTCTACTAAACAAGGATAATTGTAAGATATTTTGGAATATATCTTATATATTTTTACATTTTACAAATTCACATTAAAAATACAAAAGGTTCATCATTTAACCAAGTATACAGATAAATTTTCTAGTCCTTTTTATATGTAAAGGATCGTGAAAATTTAACGTATTTTAGCTAAACTTGAAAACTATAACAAAAATTTTTAATTTACATTAATTTAAATTTAGCAAACGTACATTACATGTGTACGTATTTATAAAGCAATGAAATATCAAATTTATGTAGCATCTTCAGATACATGTAAGTTCAAAAATCATTCATATCTGACAAAAATTAATTAACATCATTCTTGTAGATGTAGTAATATTGTAAATATAGCCTAAAATTTGTAATTATATTTTAATAAAATTTTCTCCTAATGCAATTTTATTCGATCCATTGGCATCATATAATTTTAAGCGATCTCTTAAACTATTTATGTACGTTTTAATTGAGAACTGAAAAATGAAAAATGATCTATTATTTCATTATCTTTTTTAAAGTTTGTTCTCTTTTAAAGTTTTTTGGTATTTTTTTTTTTTTTTTTTTTTTTGGGTGGTGAAGGTGGGATGATAATGGAATTATATGACCACTTAAAATTTAAATTGTACGCATGTATATTTTATCTATACTATGGAAAATATTGTTCTAATTTGGGGCACCCTATATTTATTTACCACATTTCTCTTCTCTATTTTTTTTTGTTATCATATTATTATAATTGTATACTTCTTAAAATGGGAAAACTAAATTATTTGAGTTTTACCTCCCAATCCACCCATTGACGTATATTATGCTGTACTAATTTTTGCTTGCGTTATACAATATTCATTTATGTATAAGTGTAAACAAGTAAAAAATATATATTATATGTGCATATATACATGTATGATTATGTACATGAATGCAGTTCTTTGGCCTTTTATCCTTCATTATGTCTTTGACATCAATGTAATTTCAAGAAAATGTGAATGAATGACGTCTATTTATATAATATGTATTTTATTTTTTTATGAGTATGTGCATATACATATGTGTTTAATAAAAAATACATAAATACTATTATTATTTTATTTATACGATTAATAATAATAACAATTTTGTAAATATTTATTTATGGTGTACAAACAAATAAAGCATTTGAATAATATATTGTAAATTTTTAATCATAAAATTAAAAAAGAAAATTTATTTATTTTTTTCAAATTTTTATCATCAAATCTACTGTTTTTTCTTATTTAGCATTTAAAATTTTTTCATTTATAATATGTTATCAAAGAATAAGAAATTAACACAAATTTATTTAAATTGAATAGAAAATAAGACGAAGAACTATCCACTTAGAATACCAGTAATTATATATTTTAAAAACAAAGTATAGTAATTATTATTATAGTAATCGTAATAATTGTTACGTATGTCATATATACACTTTACGCTTGAGTTTTAATTAAAAAATTATAATATATGTATGTATATGTATGTACATATGTATAATTTACATACATACATATAAAGGTATACGATTTTTTAATATTGTTGTTAATTTCAATTACTTAATTAGTTTTCCTTTATAAAATCCTTTTATAATATCATATACGTATGTATGTATGTACATATTATACCCTCGAAAAATCACTTTTTATTCATTTTTATTCGTATGTACCAATTATATGTATGTCAATCATTTTTTTAGTATATTTTTGTAAGTAATTAAGTTCTTTTTCAATCGTGATACACAAAGTAAGAGTACTTATTTTTTTTTTTTATTATTTTATTTTATTTTTTTTTTTTTGTTATATTTTATATGACATTGAAAGTCATTTTAAAAAAGAACTTTTCTTACATAAGAATATAATTAAAAAGAAAATAATTCCTACATAAAATTTATTTAAAAACGTAATTCAAAATAAAACCACGAAAAACAATGTTCTGCTATATTTCTACCATGCTGTGACTTCAACCACTATGCTGTGACGTATTAAGACTAAGCAAAAAAAAAAAAAAAAAATTTAATGAAAAAATAAATTTAATTTAAAAATATATGTACACTTCATTTTATTTGTATATATATACGTATGCATATTTTCTGTTTGTAAGATATCAGTTACACAGTTTGAATGGTTGGTATTTCTGATAAATTAAGATATCTTAATCCTTGAAAAGAGCCATACTTTGCTCAAAAAGTCATTACAATGAATACAAAATAGCAATATACCTTCTTTATGCTTTTATTAAAAGCTTTTGTGTTTATTTTTTTTAATCTTTTTTATTTTTTATTTATAGAATTTAGTAATACCACTACTTGATCCTTATTGTATTCATTTTATTAAATTTCAAATAAATACACTCAACACAAAACATATTATACTCAATTGTCCATTGTCTTTCAACTGTGTATAAGAAAGGTTAGATAGGATGAAATATTTCTCAAATTTGCATTATCTCACATAATTTAATAGCAATAATAATAATAATAATAGTGTTATTTTAAGAAAAATTTCATAATCTATAGAAAATTTCCATTTTGGGTTTTTTTTTTTAAATTTAATCCTTGTTGCTGTACTTTTAAACAGAGTATACATACATATATATATATGCATGTTTGTATATACATATATACATACATACATATATTCATATATGAAAATAATTTAATTGTAATTCATAAATAAATTTTGTATCATACATATTTTTAGGTATGTATCGTATATACGTATCATGTATCAAAGTGTAGACACATACATATTTCGATATTCAATTTTATTTTGTATAACTTGACAACATGTAAACTAAATGACAGGATAAATTGACTACCCAACAAAATTCTAGTATTTTATGTTCAATAAATACATATGTACATATGTACTTACATCAAATTCATAATTGGACTTACACATATACATACATATGTATGTATTATTAATATTCAATATGAAATATATGTATGTAAATATAATTTACATACATATGCATATGTATTATTATAATTATTTGCGTATACATAGATCTATAAATGTGTAAGCTTGTATACATATGTTTTGGATTTGTATGCATGTCCACCTATTCTTTTTCAAGTATTTAACAATGACATGTAACGTAATGTGCACATATGTTAGTACATATGTATATATGTACACGTATTAAATGTATGTATGAACGTGTATAAAATATTTTATATTCAGGGGTGCTTTAAGGAAGGAAAAATGCAACTGATAGGTTATGTTATGAAATGAAAAACAATTGTATTAGAAAATTAAGAGAGGAGAGGTCTACCACCAACTTTTCCGTTACTATATATGGTTATTTTGATAACATTTAACATGTATGTAAAGCTATAGTATATTCTTGGATATCATTTGTTATAACCTTTGAACTAGACATATCATTTTGGTTCTGTTAAATGTAAACTAAAGGTAACATATACGTATAAATTACATATATAAATGTGTAGTGACAAAATGTTGAAATTTGTAACAGTAACATATACATATATGTACAACCTATTATGCAAATAAATAAATATAAATAACCAAAGGATATTATATACGTGATTATGACCGTCATTTTATATGTATATAACCCCCGGATCAAAAATAATTCGGACTTGGTCAATAAAACACAAAGTACAAGTCTATTCATTAATATTTATTTTTTCCCCTTCAAAGTATTCTCCGTCTGATGCAATGCACTTGTGCCACCGTTTAATCCAATCCTGGAAACATTTTTCGTACTCACTTTTTGGGATCGCCATAAGTTCCTTCTTCGATTTGTCTTTAATTGCTTCTATGCTGTCAAAGCGGGTTCCCCGAAGTGGTTTTTTTAAGCGACTGAACAAAAAAAAGTCGCACGGTGCGAGATCCGGTGAATATGGTGGTTGATGAATAGTGTTTGTTGAGTTTTTAGTCAAAAACTCACGAATAACCACGGCTGTGTTAGAAGGTGCGTTATCGTGGTGTAAAATCCACGAATTATTTTGCCACAAATCGGGTCTTTTTAGACGAACTGCTTCTCGTAAACTCTTCATTACGCTTAAATAATAATCCTTATTAACTGTTTGACCTGTTGGTAAAAATTCATGATGCACAACACCACGATAATCGATGAAAACGGTAAGCAAAATCTTTTTCTTTGATTGAGTACGACGAATTTTTCTGGGTCTTGGTTCTTCTGAAGCGCGCCATTCACTTGATTGTTGCTTTGTTAACGCATCAAACTCGTACACCCACGTCTCATCACTAGTAATGATCCGTTGAATGAATGCAGGATCAGCATTTACTCTGGAAAGCATCTCTTCAGCAACAATAACACGTTCTTGTTTTTGTAAAAAATTCAATGATTTAGGAACCAATTTCGCTGCAAGTCGTGTCAAGCCCAAATCATCACTTAAAATGCTTTGAATTGTACCAAATGAAATTCCTGTTTCAGTAACCATCTCTCTGATCGTTAATCTTCTATTTTCCAAAACCATTGATTTAATCAGATCAACATTTTCTTTGGTTTTTGATGTTGAAGGACGCCCAGGATGAATGTCATCCTTCACTGATTCACGACCATTTTTAAAACGACTATGCCATTCAAATGTTGTTGTTTTCGATAGAGAACTATCACCATAACATTTTTGCAACATTTTTAGCGTTTCAGTAGCATTAATTTCATTTTTTACGCAAAATTTAATACAAATTCTTTGTTCAATTATTTTTTCCATCGCAAAATCGAAAGTAAGCAAAAACTTGACCTAAACAAAGTGCTGTCAAAAAACAACTGATTGACATATATAGCTCGAATTTGGAGGAAATGTAAAAAACAGGTATACAAACATAAATACTAAAAGAAATGCATCTTAAAATATTGGCGGGGGTTGTACATGAACGAGTCCGGGTTATTTTTGATCAGAGAGTAATATAAAGTCTATGTGAATATACATTTCATGCTTGATTTAATCAATAAATACAATTAAATATTAAATATAAAAGAATGTCCTATTGAACAGATTAATTTCATTAAGTTACATTTATCTATATTTATAACTGTATAATTACAATGAACTTTTTCACAGTTGCTATCTGTACCTGTGAGTGTTTACATTTTCATTGTTTTCATTTTCCTTTGTTTTTTTTTTTTTTATTTAATACATGTAATTTAGATATTACAATATACATATGTACGTATTAATGTCATCTTAAGTTGAAGGTTAAAACAAAAATATATTATGTATACATACTTCTTTTTACTATATAACGACAAATATTTAATTGTCGTGTGAACGTGTCGTGATATAACGTTAGTAAGAAATATCAAGTGATTGATATATGTATGTATACATATTAAAATAGATAATGTAAAGGATATTAATATCAATCAATATTTATTAAAGTAAAAAAGAAAAAAAAAAACATTTCAGTTTATTATAATTGACAAGTGGTGTGTATACAAATTAAATAAAAATTCTATTTAAAAAAAGAAAAAAAAAAGAGAAAGAAATTATTAATGCCTTTATAGAAAAAAATAGATGTTCTTTTAAAGCGAAAATATTTAAAATACAAACAAACTAAAAAATAAATAACTTTAAAAAATTTTGTAAATTAATATCAAAAATAAATAATATAATTGTCTAGCAATTTTAAACAAATACGAGTAAATGACATGTTTAATAAATTATTAATAAAATTCCTAGACAAAAGATTCTAAAAAGAAAAAAAAATCTATAGTGCACAAGTAAGCTCTTTATACACTTAGTATTTCATATACATACATATGTATATATTATGTGTATGTACGTACAATAAAAATATACTTTTCTTTTTTTTTTAATCAAATCTATCTATATTCCCTTGCTGACAGAAATAATTTTGAATAATAATCAAGCTAAGCCTAAACATACAAATTGAAGCTGTTATCCTTTAACAATTATGTAATTCATAATCCATGTTAACTGTAAGTGCATGTACATATGTATGTATGTAGAATAGATTATCATGGAAAAATCAAATTAATATCAACAGTGATTAAACCTTAGATCATATTGAGCTGTTGCTCCGCTATTCAAACAAGATTCTTTTTAATTTCCTTTCGAAATAATCTGATTTCAAAATAATATTTATACATCATCAATACATTTTTAATATCGTGCTAAATTATGAATCACTTTACACGTTTTTTCTTACATTTTTATTTTTCTTTGAGGAATCTAATCAATTTCTATCAATAGTAACTCAGCCAACTATTATAATATTGTAATTCATTCACTGTGTCATTAAATTTTATTGTATGTACATACATATTTATATTTGTTTTTTTTGTTTTAATATTTTGCCAAATATTCATATATGTATGAAAATGTATCAGCATATATACATACATATATATATATACGTAGATGTAATATACAATGATGTTCATATACAAATATTTTTGTTAAAAATTATATATAATTGAATGAATTAAATACACGTACATCACTAGATAATCCTGACAATTTAATTCCTTATTTTTTATGTGCACGTAAAACATTATTAGAACATTGTACAACACTAACTAGCACTACATATACATATTATATTATATTGTATAATGTTTTATATATGAGCAACTCAAAACACCAAGGAATTAAAATATTAAAGCAAAAAAGGAATTTTTTTTATTCTTGGTATGTGAAAAAAGAAAAGAAATTTAGGAAAAATTTATGTGATGTCGATAATAAAAAATAGTATGTACATATATATATATATTACATATGTTTATCTGTGTATGTTCATGAATAAACGTGAATCAACACATAAAAAAAAATAAGTATATAAATAAATAGATAAAATAAAATAAGATAAAAATATTTAAGCAAAAAAAAAAAGACGAGAAAAGATAAGCATAGAAGAAAACAAAAAAAGTTTAGAGGGCAAAAAAAAAAAAAAAAAACTAAACAAGAATAAAAAGGAAATTTTTCTTGAAGATAACAAGAAATATATGTATGTATATTTTTTCATGTATTCAAACTATTTTATAGGATATATACGCTTAAATACATACAGTATGTATATGTATATAGGATAAAATATACTAAATGATACATATGTATGTACATGTACATGTATTGGCATATGTATGTACATATTATATTTATCTCAATATTTTCAGATAGACTTAATCGATTTATCAATGTCACTTTTTTTTGGAATTTTCACCTTTTCATATTAACGAAATACACATACATACGTATATGTTCATACATAAATACATATGTATGAATTTACTCGTGCACAAAACACCAATGGAAAAAAAATGAAAGAATATTACCCTTTTAGTTCAATTCAATTTTTAACGATTGCTTTTCTTTTTCCTACTCTACTTATTATTTATTTTGATGAAATGTTATATACATATAATATGTACGAGTATATGTATGTTTTTTTTTTTTATTTTATTTTATCGTTAATAATATTTTCAGAATTTTGCACAAACATTTTTAAGTATATCCTTTTTATATTTATTCATTAATATAAATATTTTATAACATAATTAAGTAGTTACCTCTCTGATTTTAATTTGGATACATGTGTGTACAAATTTTTTTTTTTTGTATTAGCAAATACATTCACACCTGTATCAAATTTCATTTTACTAAGAGTATCTTTTACCAATCAATCAATAAATTATGTGAATAACGACATTTATGTTGACGTATGCGTATACACATGTGTACATTATATTTGTTGTATTCTATCTGAATGACTTACTATATCATAATGTATATATATATATATACGTATGTACATATTTTATACCTTTTATATCAAATACGTGCGCATATGTATGTATATGTACAATATATAAAGTAAATTATTTTGAAAATTGATTTTCATTATGTAATCGTCTTTACCTTTTCAATTTGTCAGGGTCATTTATTTATTCATTTTTATTATACAATTTCATATTTAATATTAATATCGTACATGTGATGTACGTGATGACAATGTACATATAATATAAGAAAAATGAATTATAATTTTTTTTTTTTTTTTTCGTTTTTTTTGTATTATAAAGTTTCTAGGAAATAAAGTACGTTCATATTTATTCATATACATAGTTTATATTGCTTATATGTACATACATATGTATATATCTTATTGTATACTATGTACATTATATTAAAGAAAAAAAATAAATAAATAATTACTTTGATGAATGAATTAAATACAAAACTACCTATATAATGCCTATATGAAATATTTAAATAAATACATAATTATGTACGTACATATATGTGTATGTTGTATGTGTGTACAAAAATTTGAAAATTCATGTAAATTACTATGTCGAAATATTTCTAATTAAAAAGATTTTTTTGATCTTTTCATTTGATTGATAGAAGGGATATAAAATAAAAGGAAATAAAATTAGAATCGAATTTTCCTTATTATTATTTTTTTTTAAATTATTAAATGTAATGTACAAAACTCGTACATAAATATTTGTAATATTTTCAAATAATTTCTAAGGAATTATTATTTGTAATTAAGAAAAATTTAATATAATTATATTATACATAGCTATATTATATACATATATAGTTATATTGTTCTTTTTATCTTTGTATCAGTACATGTTTTTTATTTTATTTTTTGTTTTTCAAGTATATATTATATTAGATAAAATAAATTAAGAACGGAAAATTATTTTTAACATTTCCTTTTACGCATAAATACATAAATTAATCAATTATTTAAAATTATTTTGTTTTTATTATTATTAAAAAGCAACTAAGATGAAAAAGAAAACAATTATGTTTTTTTTTTGTTTTCTCTCTATTCCATTATCAATATAATTAATGTATGTACATAATAATATAAAATAATTATGTAGTTATTTGTCAAATTTGTACATCATTTTTCAGTCAATCAATTTTTTATGATAAAATATGAACATAAATTTTATTTTAGTTTATTTATTTATTTTTTTTATTTTTTTTTATTTTAAGTTTTTTTGTAGCAAATTTATAGTATATATACTTACTGAAAACAATAATGTGTAAGAATTCTATTATAAATCATTCATGTGTTATAATTTGAAATTCATTTGAGCGTATAAACAAATATTTTGTATGTATATAATTTTTAAGTTTTGTTAATCATACATAATACATATAATATAAAAAATAACAATTTTCGTATATACACGTATATATATAAAATTTATAAATGAATTAATTGTAATCAAAATAATGATGTGAAAAATGGAAATAAGATAAAGAAAATTATTTCTAGGATTTGTACAGGATTTTTATTTTTTATATTTTATTTTATTTTTATTTTTTTCATCCATGAATTTTTCATCATATCATTATTGTAATTATTGTATGTATATTGTATTATTGAAATAATCATATTTATTTCTACGTAGAAGAAAAGAACATTTAAAACAGCATCATAATTTTTAATTCTTTTAACTTATTTTTTTCTTGTATTAAAGATTTTTATATAAAAAGGATAATAATTCCTTATTGAAGATTTTTTTAATTTGTCTATTTTGTAATCGACTGTGATAAATTTATATTAAAATATAAACAATTATACTCTCTAGTGTAATCGTAATTTTATTTTATATTATTTTCTATATAAGATAAATGTATATGAAAATGAAAATTTTATGGTTCGTTTTTTTTTTTTTTTAAGATAGACACTTGTTGTTGTTAGTGGTGCTTCTTCTTATTCTCTTGCGTTCAATTTGTATAAATTCGTCTTTTTTATCTTTACGACAGTTTTGCCAGAGTTTACTGCGTTTTATAAACGAAAACAACAACAACCACACGAGAGCAACATAAATCATAAACATAAATTTTTATGTTGTATGATTAAGCCGTGCCTATGCTTTAAAAACAAATTATAATTAATTTTGCGATTAATTAATTTTATGCTACTATTTATCAAACTTAATCGAAAAAATTATAATTTGTTGTTAATATTAGTGTGTATATGTGCAATTTTTTATTTCTTCAAGTATACAATACATATTTCTACCAATTAAAAGTACAATTTTTTTTTTGTATTAATATGCAAATGTACGTGTGTACATTTGTGTATAATTGTATATTTTTGAACTACATGTGCCTTGTAGAAAATTATAAAATAATATAAAGAAATATTAATTTATTGTAATAATTACCACAATTTAAATTGAATTTTTTCTAAGCATCAATACCAGACAAGTATTGAGGTGTTACTTTAAATTAATATGTCAATCTGTAAATAATAAATAAGTCTGTTTCTAGCATAAAAATTTTTCATTCTACCCACTTAAAATTAATTTCTTATAAAAGAAATTTTAAAACGCATTAAGAAATTTTCAAACGAAAAAAAAAAACAACATAACATCATATAATTTATAATATCTTTTGGATCATTCAAAAATAATGAAAATTTAAAAATAATATTATTATTATTATTATTTTAATTAAAAGTCAACTACATATTTTATGAATAAAATTATTTTTAAAATTAATAATTGGATTTTTGGTTTTATGACCAATTTTCTGATTATATTTATTGATTTCAAAATACACAAATTAAATTTAAACTAAAACTGATTACAAAACAAAAAAAAAAAAAAAATTCTGTTAAATTTCTTAAATTTGTATAAAATAAAATACACATAAATCTTAAAATTCTCAATTCCCACATGAATATATCATGAATTCAAAACTTAAAAATTTATATTAAATTCAATAAAAATTTATGAAATGAAATCTTTTCATACATACAAACATATACATATGTATGTATTTAACTCAATAATCCTTTTTATTTTGAGATAGATTATTCACATTATAAACCATATCATATGATAAATAGTCTACTCTAGAAGTTTTTGATTCATAAGCAAAATAGTAAAAAAAAAAAAAAAAAAAGGAAAAGAAAAACAAACGAGACAAGATAAGAATGATAAAAGTAATTCATGACAAATTCAAGTTATAAAATTAAAAATAAATATTTGAAATAAAATAATCGAAAAAAAATAAAAAATAAAGATGCTCGTTTGTATTTAAAAAAAAAAAAAAGTTACGAATAAACACATTTTATATAACGTCAGTGAATTTTAAACGAAATATAAAAATTCATTGTTAAGAATCATTAAAAAGGAAACAAAAAAAAATTGTTTTTTTTTTCTTGGTTTATCTTTACTATAACATAATGTGTACATAAAAATACGAGTACCATGTGTATCTAGTAAATATAGTAGAAACACTCAAATTTTTTTTTTTTTTTTTTTTTTGTTTATTCGCATTTCTCTGTAAAAATGATATCATAAAGATATCATATTTCACCCATATGTAACTGTATGTATATACATTTTTATGAATTACCTGTACGTTATGTTCGTATCTTCGTATATATGTATATATACATACATATGTACATACATTAGAAATGCTTTATCTGCATCAGTAAATAAAATTTTCATTTTTTACAAAAATTCAATGGAAAAGAAAAATATCAATAGAATGAATATTCTATATCTTTTATTTTCATTTCATTTATTTTTTTTTTTTTTAAGGCAACAAAATAAAATAAAATTAACAGTAAAAATATGAAATTAAAAAAAAAAAGAAAAGAAAATGGAATCAAATGAAATGGATTATATAATTGATTAAAAAAAAAAAGTGAGTAAACGGTTGATAAGAAATGAAAAATAAAAATAAATAAAAAACAAATAGCACAAATAGTATAAAAAGGAAAACAAACGAAGGCATTAAAATGAAAATTGAATATAAAAGAAAAACTTTTCTTTTTCAAAATAGAAAAGTAGAAAATTATAAAATAGAGGTGGTATATAAAATACATATGTATGTATTTAGTGCAAAGTTAAATAAATAAATGTATATACATGTACATATGTATCAATGCATGTAAGTATCATAACTTGCATCCTACATTTAGCACAAAAAAATGCAAAAAGAAAATTTTTGTCTTTGTTCACGTTTCAAATTACAACTATTGTAGTACTAAAGCATAAAAATACTTTGCTTTTTTTTCATAAAAAAAAAATCCGAATAGAAATTTACTTTCATGTTGTTCGTTTTTTTTGTTTTTTGTTTTATAGAAAAGACTTAGTAAGAATTTTCTTTGGTTTTTTTTGTTTTTTATTTATCTCATTTTACTTTTATATATTTATTTATTTTTATCTTTATTTTTTATTTATTTATTTATTTTATTATATTTTTTTTTTTCTTGCTCTTTTTATTGTTGGGCATGACGAAGGATATACTTGGTTTGATTTACTTTTTAGTTGGTTAACATTGCTAACTATACTTAAAAATACACTACCGTTACACTAAAATATAATGATGTTATGTCTATATAATGTGGTGGTTGAACGTGACAGTGTACGTTTCATTCAATAGCAATAAATCTTTTTCGTTTGGTTTCTGTGTTTTCTCTACTCTTTTGGTTTTGTATTTTTTTTTCTCGTTTATTTTCCCTTTTTTTTTCGTTGTGTTTTTGGTTTGTTGCTTTCTTCCATGTTTTATTTTTATTATTATCTACATATATGTATGTTGGTTTTTATCTGTTATATGCTTTTATAGGGATATTTCGAAATATACATATAGGTATATACCTTTTAAAACTGTTGGTGTTATACATATGTAGTTTCTACGAATGTATAACGCATACATATGTGTTATATATGTATGTACATATATATATGTACATCTAAAAACACTTTCATTTATTTGTATTTTCTAGAAACACCTACTTATATGTATATATAGATACATAGAATGTTATGTGTATCTGAACATTTCAGATTCAATTTATATGCCAAAAAAAAAAAAAAAAAATAGTGCACACATATGAAGGTATGTGATGTGTAGAGATAAAAGAAAATCGAACCAAAATAAAATTAAAAAAAAAAAAAAACAAAAAAACATGCAAAAGATAAAGCAGATAAAGAAAATGATAAAGAGGAAGAACAAATGAAAATCTATTTGAAATTCTTCTGGGAAATCCTTTACATGATCTTCATCATCTATTTTATATTGCATTGTATGTAGAATGTACTGTCGTACTAAGAACATGTACTTTATATTATAACGATATATCATGAGTATGTGGTGTATTCTCTCTCATTCCATTATAATATCCTTTTAGAGGTATTATTTAGTGGAATTTTACATATATTACCAAAATTACATACTGCTGAGTATGTACTTATATATTCAATACATATATATAGGTACATATGTACATACAATATGCTTGCATAGATATATACTTATTTATTTTCATTACTGTACATTATATACATAGGTACATACATATACATATACAAACATATGAACATTATTATTTATTTCTAGTGAGCAAATTCCTGTATTTTTACTTATATATACTTACATACATACATACATATATTACACAATTTATATTTAAAACACGTAATGTTATACATTTTATACCAATAACCATGTTACACTTTGTAATAGAATATTGTTATAAAAGTTGTAAGATGCCTTTTCTTTTAAATATACAATCAGTATTTGAACCAGTCGAGGACTTTCTAAGATTAAAATTTTTAAACCAACAGAGTATATATAGTACATGTATGTATATGTGAAAGCAACCATAAATTTTAAGGAAAAATGTAAATATAAAATTAAATGAAACCTTAAAAATTACTTACAATGTTAAATTCTTTTTCTTAAGAACAAAAAGACAAAAAAAAAAAAAAAAAAAAAAAACGATAAAAACATATACAAACAAAACTAAACCTAAAGAATCTCGTTTTCTTTTATGTGTGTGTGGAAAATGTTTCATTTTAGTATTTTTTTTTTCTTTTCTAAACTTCCATTTCAAAGGATTTTAAAGTATGTACTAACATAATATTTTGTTTTTTTAATTAAAATAAGTAAGTAATAAAGAAAGCAATACATACACATACAAAAAATCCTACATGCATTGAATTTTATAATTTCATGTTATAAATGTCAATAAATAAAAAATAAAGAAAAAAAAAATGTTTATCATAAAATTTAATGCGGAAATTGAAAATTTATGAAATTGTTATTTTATTTTATTTTTTTTTTTAATTTATGACTTGATTTTCTTTTTACCATGAAAAATTTCATTTTTTTTTTTTTGTCCTATTATCTTACGTACACGTAAATATATATTAATGTATCGTACGTTAATATAATAAAATATAGACAGATACACACTCATCTGTTAGTTGTTAGTCTAAATCTAAAATGACCAAGCCCATATTGACGCCTGTTGAAATAAACTTTATTGTATAGTATGTATGTATGTATATCTCATATGGAATATATACACAGTACATATGCCATATAAGGAATGAATATTAATTAGGAGGTTAGTCATTGATGACAATAAAACCGTTAAAAAGAAAAAAAATTCCCCCTGTTTATCACATCCCCATTTCCTCTTTACTGTAAAATATTATTTTTTTTATACACTAATTTTTTATGTACACAATATACATGCATACTGTATATGCATATACATATACATATGTACATATGTATGCGAATTTTATCAAAAAATATAAAGATTGACACCATGAATCTGTTGTATGAACATACATATGTATGTATATTAACAGATTCTTAATGAAAAATTTGTGTTTTCATTGTATTACCGTTGTTATCTTTTCTGATTTGTATTTAGCCTATATATTTATGTATGTACTTTCACACAAAATATACTTAATTTGTACATTAATATATATGTATGTGTATGGAGCTATAAAAATTCATTTGTATATGCAGTATATAAAATAAATGAAAATAAAAAAAAAATATATATATAAAAAAATTAAAACAAAAATGTAAATATAAAAATAAAATGAAAATAACATTTCCACATGTACAAATTAAAATAGGATGAGTCCGATATATAGAGTATACATTCTGTAAGTGTATGTGCATGTACATTCATGAAAAATAAAAATAAAATCTAAATGGACGCAAAATATTTAATGAATGTACATGTAGCACATGCATTCATACATACAAGTATATGTATGTATATTTGGACACATATTTATAGATATAAAAACAAAAATACATATGTATATAATATACAAGATATGCGTGACTAAAATATGAGGGAAAGAGTAAAGACAAAATGAACAACACAAAAAAACGAAAAAAACGAAAAAAAAACAAAACAGAAAAGCTATTCAGGACGCAATTAATTAGAATAAGTACCGTTGTCATGCTGATTAATGACAATGTGATGTCCTTATTACCACTAAAAACAATAAAAAAAAAAAAAAAAAAAATACTACAACAGGAAAAAATGCAGAAAAAAAACGTTAAAATAAAAATGAAAAAATAGTAAATATGTACATATAGTGTACAGAGTTTGACATTAAGTGCAAATAAAGAGAAGGGAAAGCTGGAAAAAAAACAACAAAACCTAGTAATAAGCAAAATAGAATGGAATTCCTTTTTGCCGCCATCATATATACGTATGTATTTGCTTGATATTAATAATGGGTATGAGATGCTGTCACCATGTATAAACTTGATACTATATTCAATTTTTTCTATAATATTATCCTTGAGTTTTGTGTTTATAGTCGCCAAATTATCGCGATTTAAATAGAAGTACACGCATTTTTTTTTCTAGCTTTTATTCGCTTTATTTGTGTAATTCCTTTTTCTTTTGCTTCTATTTTTATACTGACATACATACGTACTGTAATATATGTAAATTGGTATATTTATTTTTGTTAATATATGTACATACATATATAGTATATGTGCATTGCACATGTACATAAAAATACATACACATATGTGAATAGTGAATATGGTCATGGTTAATATCACTTCACACTGTCTATTTTTGGTTTATTTTTTATGGTTTTGTTATTCTACTCCTTTTATTGTATTTTCGTTTTTGGTTTTATTCTTCATTTCTCTCACTTAATTTCCTTTTGTTGTCTTATAATTATTCTTCATGTTTTTTTTTATTTTTTTTTTTTATTTTTGGTTGTAAATAGTATTAATATATAAAAGCTATAAATTTTTAAAAGGACATGATATATTTTTTTTTTTTTTGTTTTTGTTCTTATTTAATATGTTATGTACATTACGTGATGCTAATTAAAAAAAAAAAAATCTTTGTTTTTAATTTGAAAAAAAAGCCCGATAGCATAACAAAAAAACAACAAAAACGTCTAAAAAGGACGAAGTTTTCAATAAGCTCATGAAAAAAGAACAAATTTTCATTTTTTTGTTTTCTTTTTTCTTCTGAAAAATTTAATTAAAGAAAATATAAAAGAGAACGAAAATAATATAAAAGAAAACTTTAGTTTAAAAAGAAGAATATATGAATATTGTAAAAATGTTTGTATGTAAAACTACATAACACGTGTACATAAATTTCTAATGATATAATAAACAGTATGTTAGAATATAGTATTTGCATTTATGACAAAAATACTCTCATATACTACCAAAAAAAAAAAAAAAGAAGAAAAAAAAAACAACGTAAATATTGTTTTTGTTTGTTTATAAAAGTTTTCACTTTTTTTGTGTTTTCATTTTGGTTTTTGTTTATGCTAGTGTTGTTTCTTTTTTTTTTTTGTACGTCTTTTGTAAATGAAATAATTTAATTTTTTCTTAGAAAATTTTTATAACACAGTTTTCCGTTTTATCATTTACATAATATTTACATGTGGGAAAAGTTTCATTAAAATGCCAAAAGTAAAGAAAATTTTTTAAAATTAATATTCACATTTACGTATATATACATATCTAAATACTTATATATATCATTCATAATTAAGCCAACCATGCATACATTGTTTTTATTACTAATTTATTATTAACTCCTGTATGACATAAATTATACATATTTAACAATACGTACGTATATATACATACTACGAGGTAATGAATATTTTTAATAAACATACATACATACTAATGTAGTTATTTGCCTTTTAATGTAATACCAAGTAATACCATACAAAAATGCTTGTTCAACAATGTTTAGAAAAATATATATATTTTTTTTTCAAATTTAAAGATAAACATTAAAAAAGGATATTGTGAAAAAACTGTTGCTTCATAAACGTGCGTATATATACATACATATTATATTTTCAACAAAACAAAATTTTTCACAATAATAATTTTTTTCAAAAATAATCTTTATCTTTATGTACTTTACAAATAAATAAATAAAAAAATTTAATGAATCTAAAACGATTTCGTATTGAGATATTTTTTATTTTGATATAAATCTACATATAATGCATCCGTATTTTATATACTCGTATTGATGTTTTTATTAATTTTTGTATAAAAATCATCTTAAAATAAAATTAAAAAAAAAAAAAAAATGATAAAAATTATATAAAAATTCTGACTTAAAACTATCATTTTAATTCATATCTAAATGTATTTTTCAATTTTTATGTACATACACGTGTTCGGGAACAATGTATGTATGAAAAATATAGTCTATACTCTGTATCTCTGAACATATATAAATTAACAAAGATAGTACTTAAACGATAAAAAAAAAACAACATTAAAGAAAATCAATATCATACATACATATGTATGTATAATATAATCATAATGTGTGAGCAAATTTTATTCAATTTCCTTTTTTCAATTATTCAATAAAGTACTACAGACATTATGTTATACATTTTCATACCTTGTACGTATGTACATATAAACACGGTAGAAATGTAAATATAAATAACGTATGTGTATGCACATATGTATGTAGCATGTTGTATTATTGTACACGTATGCTATACACTATATTACATTTTTATCATATATATAAGAATATACATACATATGTATGTATATATATGTATATGTATGTACTAAATTCGATTCATTAGGTTTAACCGCCTCAAGAAAAATTTTATATTGATAGATGTAATTTTTATAAGATGCGTACAAATTGATGTGAATATGTATGTACGAGTATATATGTATAATATACACTCATGTTTATGTATCATACATACATATATGTATGTATTAAAGAAGTGTAGTAAAATAGTATGATATATGTTTATTAACATTTTCATTATTATGTACATAATTACATATGTATGGCTGCGTAAATATATTGATACATGCATATTAATTAAATTATTCCATAAAATTATCATTAATTCAAAATTTCAATCATGTATACATTTGATATATAAATGAATGGTATAGAAGATTAAATATATTGTATGTATGTTATGTACGAGTATTCCATATTTATAATTTAATTACAATTACAATTTAAAAAAATAAAAAAAGTAACAAAATTATTTTGATTCATTGATTCGTGTAAATGACCACAGTCTATCTAATATATTCATTGTAAAATATTAAAAGAAACAAAATTATGTATGTACATACATAATGTACATACTACAAGAAAACTTGATATAAGTATTATGGCATTAACAAAGTATTCATTATCGTATATTATAAGGAAATCATTAGTACTGTGAATATGATAAGGATATTGATTTAAAAAACAAAAACGATGTGCACATCAAGTTTATTTTTATTGGAAAATTTTATTCAATTACGAATGTAATTGTGTCGTGTTTGCATATAAATTTCCTTTTGAAAAATATAAAAATTATTTTTCTTACGGTAAAAAAGAATGATTCTTTTGAATTCGATTAATAGATCATAAAATACATGCTTAAATTGCAATTTAATATTTCATACAATTTTATTACATTATGATTTAACATTTTCATTTCTCATTTTATTGTAAGTTAAAATATTTATGAAATACTCGTACATACATATATAAATATCAGTTTAATAAAGTAGAAAAAGATTTAATTATTACAAGGTTTTTTTTTTTTTACATCGATATAGGATTAAAATGTATGTATTGGATAATGTTTCATTCAATGAATATTTATAGATAAAGGCACATTGATATACATACATACAGTGGTTATAGGTACATATGAAGTACATGTTTAATAATTGCATTTATGTACATGCATTATACGTATATAAATATCGTTTTCCGTGTAATATGTATAAAATATCTACTTTATATAGTTAAACATTTCATCAAAATTTTGAATTTCCAGTAAAATGAAATTTATTCTCAAATATATGCCAAATATATGTTATAATTTTTCATCTTTATAGTCTTATAATACATGGATAATTTAAATAAACCATAAAATAGATATTGTATTTTATAACTTTGTTCAAAATATTATATTAAATAAAATGTATAATACTTGTATTCAAAATTTCATTTTTCTTCATTTTATTTCTATAATAAAAAGGCAGTATAACAAAATATTAAAAACAAAAAAAAAAAAATGTATGTACGTACGTACATATATGTAAGGTATATAATAAAAATAGAAATAAACAAATAAATAAAAATTATAACAATATACTCATTCATATAAGTATTGTACATATGTATGTATATTTGATTATATACATACTTGTAAGAGGTGAATTTGAAATTTTAATCTTCAAAATTGTACGTATATTATGCATATGTATGTATTTTATGTATGATAGATACGTAAAAGGAAATATTTTATTATAAAATTTGAAAGTTTAATCAACATATCACACAAGTTACAGCATAAAGTGAGTATATTATATTATGCTCGTAATATACCAATTTTGTATTAATTTAGTATTTTCTTCTTCTTCTTCTTTTTTTTTTGTTTTTTTCTTTTTTTTTTTTTTTTTTTGTATTCATTTTATGTACATATATTATCAAATTTTACTTGTACGAGTATTTTTTCTTTATTATTGTATTTTTCTAATGCTTTTATTTTCTTATACTCGTATAAATTATTATTTGTACTTAAATTTATGTTTATAGTTAACACATGAAATTAAATACGTATACAAAAGAAAATGTAGTATATGCATGTTATATATAACACTCTAAAATATTTTAGGTCCCTTAATTTATAAAATAAATATGTACATATAAAATATACATATGTACATATGTATGTATTTGTAATATTAAAGAAATTTAGAAGAATAAAAAATAAAAATATATTATAATATATAAAAGCTACTTAAAACGTGTATTTTATAAGTTGCAAACAAATTTTATAACAGCTAAAGTGTCAAATAAATTTTTTTTTTTTTTTTAGTAAAGATATAATTGTAATCATTCGCTTTAAACATATAAATATGAATGTGAATTTATGAACAAAATTATATAATTCTGTATACTGTTTGTAATGCTGTTCTACTGTATCATGTATACGGTTCCATGCGTAAATATAATGCACACATTCACATTGTAAAAGTAACAATGTTTTACTTGTACATACATAGCGGATATATTTTTGTGCCATATACAGAAGTACATATATTTATTAATATGTACATGATACGATGCCAAAATCAACTTTGAAAATTTTATGTATTTTAGGAAACTTTAAATGAGATTACATTTACATATATCTACCTGTAAAAGACAATAAAACAGGCTTTTATAAGCATGTACATATGTATATGATATGTATACAGTATAGATATTGTATCTATACGTAAGTAGCGGTATAAAGATTTGATAAAACACGTTAAAAGGTACATACATATATATTGTATATGTAAATCTTTTTATTTTGAACTCTATGTCTGAATCATATAAAGATACTATATATAGATATATAATAACATGTACACATGCACATACATTCATATATGTACATATCCGAATGTCTGTGTATATATACTATTAAATTTACTACTTTTAAGAACAAATTATAGACGAACAAAAAGAAAACAAAACAAAATTCTAATCAAAATACAAGGATTACGAATATATTACATAGAAAACTCTGCGTAAAAACGACTGAAATCAAGAATAAAAACTTTTTAATATTTTCAAATTTTTGTTTTCTCTTAAAACATCAAATTATTTTCAGTGTTAAAAATAATTCAATATTGTGAAAATTATTAATAAATACTGTTTGAATTTGTTTTCTTTTCTTAAAACAAAATTCTAAATTTCTATAGGTTCTAAAGAAAATTTACTTTTCTAAATAAAAATATGTGTATATAAAAATGTGATTTTTTTTTATTTTTTTTTGAAATTATACTTGTTGAAAATTTAATAGGCTTTTTCTTTTTTTAAGGAAAATTTCCAAATCTCATTTATAAGGTGATAAAGTGTATACTAAAAAAAAAAAAAAAAAAAAAAAAAAAAAAATGAACAAATAAATAAATGATACAATGAGTCTTTTATAAAAAATAAGCAGATTATGTATTTAAATTTAATATTGCAGCTACATTATTGTAATGATAGTATCATATATGAATGTAATAAAGAATTATTGTTATCGTTATTATCTATTATTCATTAAATATTATATGTATACATTACATACAAATATGTATGTATGTATATACAGTATATTAATAATGAATTAACGATGAACATACATACAACAAAACTTATTTATTATTATTAACGTTTCCTTCTTGATTTTATTATTTCCTTTCTTTTTTTTTAAATTCTTTTTCTTGGTTTTTTGTTGTTGTTGTTGTTGTTTTGTCTTTATTTACTCTTGAAACTCTCAAGTTTTATATTTTACTTTGTGATTTTATATACTTAAAGACACTTATTTTTCACATTTTCTCATACACTTTTATTTAATGTGTACAACACTTATGTTTCATTAAAACCGCACATACATATATTATACTTATACTATACTTTATTCAATGTTTTCTACATTATATATGTATAAGTAGTTACATACAAGTATAAATGCATGTTTTTATGTATATATGTATACTTAGATGGTACATATACCTATATATATATGTATATGCACATACTATATGTATACATATATACAATATTATAAGATGACTTGTATAAGATCTTGTCGACCTAATAAAAGTAAAAATAAGTATCAAGGTGAGAGTATACATAAAATCATTAAGTGTTTTCTAATTAAGATAAATAAAAATTCACCCTTTATATTTTGATGCATTATAAGATATATATACATGTACATATTATACGTATACGTACATATGTATCATGTACATTAATGTGAATTTTATTCGTTTTTATTTTTTCCTTTTTTATTAATTAACGTATGTATATACGTGAGAGAAGCATGTACAAGTACACACAATATTCTTAACAATTTATATCTATGCAATAAAGATATTTACTTTATAATTAATTATTTATGTATGTATGTACACATGTAATATGAAGATTGTTAATATAATTTCTGATATAAATATACATATGTACATATACTGTATATTCATTTATATATGTAGCTCAAGTATGTATTAAGCTTTTAAAATTTTATCTGTCTATGAATGCATTTCTTTTAACTTGTAAATTTTTCTTACAATACTTATATGTATGTATGTATACATATACATATACTAAAAAAGAAAATCTTGAAAGTTATGAAATTACTTATTCATGTGAATACATTCTATAATATGTACAGATTTGAACAAGTTCCCATATAATCATTTCGTATATATGCATATATGTATGATTTTAATTACTTTATCTACATCAATTAATTTTTTATTTCAGTGAAAAATCTTGGTCTATTTATTTCCATTTCATATGTATATTGATACTTCATGATATGATATATCTTAATTATTTGTTTATTCATTTTAATTGATAATCCAATTTATTTAACTAATCGATTCAACATATCTTTTTAATTTAGTTTTCTTTACATGAAAAAAAAAGAAGGAAATTTTGAAGAAATTTTCTTTGTTAATTGTATTGTATTTTATGTCTATAAGTTTCTTGTTTTCTTTTTTAATTTTTTTATTTTTGTATTTGTTTTTTTTTTTTCATTTTTATTTCTTTTTTTTTTTTTGTTTTGGATGAATTCACAATTAAAATATTAATATAGTAATATGAATGAATAACTCGAATCAATGATAAAGGATAATGATGGCTTAACTGAACTGATGATCAATAAGACTAAAAGATGAAAGTAAATATATAAATGAATCTAAATGTATTTCATTAATTGATGAACTTTTATATGATGAACACATACATATGTATGTATGTACATGTTTCATATTAATAAAATTTATATGTTTAAATATTCATAATATGTTGATGATCTCAGATTACAATTATTTCTCAGAATGTCTCAGATTACAAACTATATATTTTTTTTATAGTTCCAATTCACTGTGTATATGTATTTTTTTGATCACGAAAAATAACATTTTCAAAGTTTTAAACATTATTAATTCCGAGCATTTTCATTCGATTTCGAAATAAACAAGCATTTCAAAAAGGATGAATGATATTTTGCTAGAAGAACCTTATGAACTGAGAGAAAAATATAGTTTGAAACACTTATAATGAGATACCCTGACGTGCATTTATGTATAAAGTTGTAATGTATAAAAATAGCTAAATAATCATAATGATGATGAAAATTGGCGTCGAGAAAACATATAAAATAAATGAAGTAGTAGATGTTATATCACAAACAAACTTACATAAATAAAAAACATAGATACCTATATTAGGTATATATAGAACTATATGTGTGTATTTATACGTACATATATGTATGTATAAAGATGTATAAAAATGTTCATATGTACATATGTGTATTACTTTAAATAGAAAAAATGCAAACTGTAACATTTATTCTGACACCAAATATTTACAATGAACAATGAGAAGATATTAAAACCCATTCTAAGTATTTTTGTACATACATATACACATATTACATACACATGTATGTGTATGAAACACAATGTGTATGTTTGTAAGCAGAAATTGATTTTTATTTTTCATATTTTTTTTATCATTTATTTTTACGTTTTATATACATATATATTTTCTTTCTAATTTACTATTTGTTTTATAATTATTTTTCAAAACAAAATATTATTTTCTGAGCTAATTAAACTGAAAATCAATTTTTATAATAATTGCAAAAAATAATATTATATACTAATTATTTTGTATAATTAGTTCATTTAACATTTGTTTCATAATGTAAAATTTATTTATGATAACAAATATTCTTTTTTATAAATTGATTTGTTATCAAATAAATAAATTTTAAATAAATCGTATAAAATAATTTTTTAAAATTTATTTTTAAGGAAATATAATTGTGAATTTTTTTTTTTTTTTTTTTTTGTTTTTTTTTTTTTTTTTTTTTTTTTTTTGGAGTACGTAGACATGAAAATGATGAAAAACAAAAATTGAATGAAAGGAATAACAAGACTTCTTATCTATAGAAATGCAAACATCAAATGTGTATTTTATCAATATAAAATGTCTATTTTTATATTTATGTACATACATTTGTATGTTTATATTCAAATAGAAATAATATAAAAATGTCTATTGAACTATTTTTATAGTTAAAAACTTCTATAGTCTTATACTTTTTATTTTTATATTTTTTCTCTATTATTCATGATATATGAGAAAATGAACATAAAAAAGGAAGATAGTTTTTGTAGTAAAACGATAAAAAAAACTAATAGAACTATCATTCAGTCAGAATGTACATAATATATATTCAGTAATGACTACTTTGAGTATTATAACTTGAATTGAAATTATATTTTATGCACACAAGCTTGAATCTACATGTATGCAAGTCCAAATATATAAATTCTTTAAATTATACATATATGTACACACATACATACATACGTCTACTGTCGTATAGTAAAATTTTTTCATGGTGTTTGAGGTAATTTAAGCTTGTGTATATTGAAGTTTATAGTTTATACTCTACATTTAGTTTTTGTGTAATAATAAAAATATACAGGTACTTATTTTTATAAGCACGTAACATAAAAATCTGACTACTCAATATAACATATGCAAGTACGTACATACATATGTACATGTGTACATATGTTTTTTTATTTTCGTTTTTAATCAAAATAGAGAATTTAAACTTTTCGAACCCTAAATTGGGACACCCTACAAGTATAAGAATAATGATTGGATTATTTTTTGTTTTGTATGCATATGTATATATGTATATAACTGTCGAAAAATTACATTACATGCATAATTAAATTCATGAACATTTAAAAGAATGTCTTCAATATGACATTTTTAATCTTAAATAAAGAAATGAATTTAACAAATAAACTGTCCATATAACCTTATATGTACATGAATTGTAAGTGTTACGTAATAATAAGCTAAAATATATTCATTCCTTGTAGGTATGCTTAAAAACATGTATGTATGTAATTTATTTGTCTGTAGGTAATATACAAATTTGATTATTATAACAATGGTTCTTAGAAGTGATTATTTTTCATTCATTCTCCCTAAGGAAACATAATATTCTTTGATGAAATTATGTAATTTAAAGATAAAATATTGTACCATAAAAATATACATTACATACATATATGTAGATATGTACATACATATATAAATATATGATCAAAATAAACGTACCTACATATTTATCAATCTTAAATTTAAAATAATGTATGTGATAAAGAAAATCTTTATAAATTAAGGAACTTTTAATTTAATCATTTTTACATCCAAAAATTATATATGATATGGTATCATGATAACAGATGTTTTATGATTCAACTTAAAATATTTATTTTAATTTTGTTTTTTCTTTCCTTTTCTCTCTTTCTATTATAATATCCTTTTTATTATATGTATATATATTTTAAAAATATAAACAAATATCTAACAAGAAAATCAAAATTAATTTGTTCATTTTATATATTTGTATTATTTAATTTCTTATAATATTATTTATATTTATCTGTATAAGCTTGGATATAATGTAATTATATTACATACATACATACAATGTATTACCGTAGAAATTCATTATCAGACAAAATTTCATCTAAAAACAAATTTATGTACAAAAATAATTAATTATCTAATTTTGAGATATTATGATGATTATATTTGTTAATTTCTATGTTAAATCAATTTTATAATACTAATTCAAAATTATTCGAAAGTAGGTAGGTATGTTCTTAAATTCGATTCTTTTTTTTTTTTATAAGCATAACAACTTTAATTTAATAGATAATTTTTTATCTTATATTGTACATGACTGTACACAATTACGTTTACGTATTTGTATACCTAGCTAATATATACATATGTACGTATATATTTATGTATTTCCAATTTTATTTCCATTTAAAAAAAAAAATTATGTGTATGTAGGTATTCATAAAATGTAAAATGTATGAGTAAAAAAATTTCAAAAATATAAAGAAATCTTATATTTACGATATTCTTAAAATGATTTTCAATCAATTTTTTTTTTTTCATGGTTACATTGTTGTTGTTATAAGCGGTATACTTTGAAAATTCATTTTTATCGTGTAATTTTTTCCCTTATTTTTTTATATTTTCTCATTCTTTTCAATGATATTTAAATAACGTTACTTATAAGTTGTTTCTAAGAATTATTATTATTTTTAATAAAAATATACGAATTACCAAGTATTACGAAAATTCCATTTTTCAATAATGTTTTTTTTTCATTTCTTCCCTTTTTAAATCTTTATTTTCTAGCATAAATAATATTTAAAGCATTATCGTATATTTAAGAAGAAAATTACAGAATTATTACTCTTTAAAGTATTTAAATTTAAATTGACATTTTAAAAGATTAGGTAATTTTTTTATTGTTCATTTTTTTTTTTTTCTTTTTGAATTGTAGATACTTATAATAATAACATATGTATATAATATATTTAAAATTTAAAAATTTTATAATAATTAGAGTTTTATAACTTACCTTGAAATTCTTTTCTTGCAGCACTAACAGATGTTACAATATTTGCAACATGCCCCATAACAGTAGCAAATAACATTAATCCAAATAATAATTGAATTATCACAAACATATATTCACCTTTTGATCTTGGTTTTGGTAAATCTCCAATTGTTGTTAAAGCTAATGTACACCAATAAAAGCTTTGTAAATATTGTTTCATAACATCTGCCGATTCTGAATCATGAAATACCCAATTACGTGAACCGAAACCATTATTTTTATGTATAATATGATATAAACAACCGTTCCAATGGAATATCACAAGTAAATAATGTATTAATGATGTTGAACGAAATAAATTTGGATAATTTGTATGACGTTCAGTACGATCCATAAATGCCCAAAAACGATATATTTTAACTAAACGAAATGATCTTAATATTGAATTAAAACCAATTGATAAATATAAAAAATCTAATGGTAATAAACATAAACAATCAATATAAAAATATGTTGAATTCATATAATGTTGTCTTAATTTTATTGAATCAGTTTGTAATACACCATCTTCTAAATAACCAGTCCGAAAATGAAATAATATATCAATTAAATATAAAAAATCCGATAAATAATCAAAACAAAACCACATCACTAATGTTTTTCTATTAATTTCATCGAATGCAAAACGATATATTATAACCCAAAAATTATATAAAAATGCTAAACTAACTACCATTGACCAATAATAACACAAACGTCCAGATGGATCAAATACGAATGTAAAACGCGGTAATACTGAACTACTACTAGTACGTGTACGTGTTGCTGTTGAGCAACCAGATCGACGTCCGAGTCTGTAAAAATAAAAAAACAAAAATAAATAAATAAAAATTACTAATTAAAAATAAAATTTATTTTCATTACTATTTTATTATTATCATTATTATTTTTAAAAATTGAAAATACATTTCTCTTATTAGAATGAAAATGTCCTTGTACATATACATATATTGTAAATAAAATTCAATTTAGATTACAATACACAAACTAATGAACAAAAAAATTATTTATGTACATTTATATACGCATTTATGTATCAGAAGACAACAACTAAAATATATGTAATATATAAATAAAAAATATATAACGTGTACAAATAAAACATAAAAGCAATTAGTACTTTTAATCCATCACAAACAGCAAAAATTAAATACATTAAATATTGTTCGTATACATATGTACATGTTTACGTAAATGTTCATAATTAATGCAACGGAATTTGTTATTTTTTATACTAAAGTAGATTCCAATTAAAAATTTCGAAACTTTTTGTTCTCTAATAAACCATGAAAATATTATATAATTGAATAAAGACTTTCAAGAAAAACAAAAAAAAAAGGATTTATTATCACAAGTCAATAGCAATTAAAATTATGCACACATACACACAAAATACGTATGTGCATGAAATATTGAAACGAAAAATAAATATTCACATTCAAAAAAAAAAAAAAAAAAACAACTAGAATAAGTTTGTTTATTGCTATGATATAACGGAAATTAATTTTGAATTAAATGCTATGTACACTAATAAATACGTATTGTTTGTATGCACTAATTGTGCACATTGTATTTGTGTAACGTAAAGTTGAATTGTGTATTTAAATTATAATTTTCATTATTTATCATATTCTATGGTTTTATGAAAACAATTTAATTGATTTTTTTTTTTTATTTAATTTAAAAAAGGAAAAATCGTACTTTATAAAATACAATATGAAAATTTCAACGAAAAGAAAATTAGAAAATAATTAATTCGTCTAGATATCTTTCTGCTATAAAAGAAATGTTTATCAATGGTATTTATTACATATACAAACATAGTATGTAATAGCATTCATGTGAATATACCTGTCAGTTCCGTTACAGCTATTTCCACCAGATGCTAAATGATTACTAGATGCTGTTGTACCACCTATTGTATGATCATGTGATCCTCTAGCTGTACCACCAGCTGAACGATTCCATGAGCCTAATAATGGTTGTTCACCTGGTTTTAATAATCTTCCTCTGTTGTCTTTTCGTCGATTTTTTCGTGATAAATCCATTTCGGAAGCAGTCGCTGATACATGTGTATGTGAGGTACGTGTAACACATGGTGCACTTAAACTATCATGTGAAGAAAAGAAACCTTGCTGTGAAACACTTTGCCCAAATTGTGGCCGCGACATGCCAAATTTTGAGCCTACAATATCTGTAAATAAGAAAATAAAATAAAATAAAAAATTTATTATTTATTTTTAATATTAAATTACTATTACACACTACATATATGCATAAATACGTTATGTTTATTAAAATTTAAAGAAAAATAATGATTATTCGTATATTAAGGCGACACACTTATTTAAAAGGATAAAATATAAGAATATAAAACAGTACGTATACACAAAATGTTAGAGCCATATGAATACATGAAACAATGGATATAATTAATTGTAAAATACTCTCATTACATGAATTGATGATTGTTGTGTAGGGAGCAACATAATAACAATAATTATGATGATGATGATGATGGTGATGGTGATAATATAATAGAAACTTTTAGGAATTCATTGTTGCATACATAAATGTATGCAAACAAAAGAAAATCGTCTTACCACATAAACTTTGTTGCTCTGCCGAATTTTGGCGTGAATTATTTATTTGTCTCACGCACCTATCGTCTGTCACCGTTGTTGTAGGAATACCATACAGATCTGTATACACATCATTTGTTTGTTGTTGCTGCTGGCTTGATGCTGGTAAAACTTTTCCAATAAAATATGATGATGAAGTTGATGGTAAAGGTTGCTGTTGTTGTTGTTGCCTATACTGTTGATAATGTTGTTGTTGTTGTTTTTGTTGTTGTTGTTGTTGTTGTTGTAATGATGATGGTATTAATTGATTAAAATGTGAAGTCGTTGTTGAATTTGTCGAAGAAATACCGTTTAATGAAAGACGAGGTTGAAGTAATTGTGGATAATTTGGCACCGAAGAACGTTTCTTGTTAGTTATATTAAAGGAGGAATTAATTGGTGGTATAGATGATGTTATCGTTGTTATCGTTGATGTAGTTGCAATTGTTTTTGTTAATATATTTTGACATGTTGTTGAATCAATTGTAATTGATGCTGTTGTTGAAGTTGGTGTTGCCATATCAACATTATAACATGATGATGATATACGTTTATAATTTGGCAGTGATACACAAAGAGGTAATAAATCACTTCTTTCAACAGCTCCATGTGTAATTTGTTTAAGTCGTTCACCGTCTTATATAATTTTTATCAAATTTTTATCAATTATAAAATACATACATATGTATATTTGTAGTTGTAGTAAGTTTATTATATGATAATCGTATGTAGAATATGGAAAAAAAAAAGGTTTTTGCAATTTATAAAGAAAAAATTAATCTTTTTATATTCAGTATTTTCATATACTAATAATAATTAAAAAATTTTTTTCAATTAATTGTGAATAGTACATGTTCATATATAAATGACTGAATTTTTTTGTGAATGTACATAATGAATTGTACAAAAAAAAAAAATAAAATAAAATAAAATAAAAAATAATAACAATAATTACTTTAAGAAAATTGAATGAAATATGAAATAGTTATCGTAATGAAATATCAAATTATAAATAAATTATTTAATATAGTTTGTGGTTTTACAATATTTTACTCAGGCGTACTATTTTGTAAACACTTAATTACAAATGTACGTATGGTATGCACATATATAAAGTTATAATTTGAAAATTATTTTAAATGTACGAATTATACATTTATGATTTGATTCTTAATTGTTAATTAATGTATATGTATTTTAATTATGTAAATTATATGATTACAACATGGATTATGTATGCATGTCCGAACATATAATTAATGGAAAATATAATAATTGTAATCAATAAACAATTGATTTATAGTTAATGACAAATGAATAAAAATGTATTGATTTTAAACATGATACATATGTACATATGTTTAGATTATATTTTTGCTATCATTTAGTAAAAAACCTATTGAAAAATTAACCACCTAATAAAAATTTATTACAAAAATTAAGAAATTGAATAAAATGAAAATCAAAGAAAAATAATAAAATTTTCAATTATTTTAGAACAAAAACAAAAAAAAAAAAACAGAAAATTAATAAAAATTTACTTTTATTTTATTTACACGAATTTCAGTAATATGCATAAGCTTTGTGATCCCTTTGTACATATACCTCATACATACACCTTAAGGATATTATCATAATATTTATGTATCTATGTATACATTATTCAAATATTTTACGTTCAGATTATATTCATATATGCATATATATACACATGTATCTAATATCTATACATTAATAAAAGTGTATATATACAGATATATATTGTATTTCCTTTTTGAAATTATATTTCTCGCAGGTGAAGGAAACGGAAAAACGAAAAAAAATTTCACTAAAGTGACTACACATTCCAATCGTTTACTATATGATTTTATAAATGAAACACAAACGTATGTACATTATATTATTTTATGTGTGTATATTACGTATGTACATACATATGCATATTCAAAGCGTATTTAAAAAATGTATAGTGTATGTTGTATAATGCATATTATGAATACGCATACATTATTTCATATGTATGTATATTAACTTGCATAATTCTTTGTGCTTTATAATTTTCTTCTTTTTTTTTTCGTTGATTCTATGCTTATTTGTAACACATATACATATGTGCAATATATGCATGTATGTATGTATATGTGCATATAGTATATTTTACACGTTATATTTGTATGTATATGTACATATATGGTGAATGCTTTTCTATTTAAATATAAATCTGTTCATATAATATGTACATACATATACATACATATGTAATACCACGTGTATTCTCATAGTATATTTTTGTATTTGTACAATAATCTATAGTATAATATGTAAAGTGTGAAAAATTTTTTAAATTATGTTTTCTATACTGTACTAACATTTTTCATTTTTCAAAATTACAATAAATATAAATAAATAAAAAATAAATAAACAACGACAAACAGTAAAACTCAACAGCAGCAAATTATAGACAGTACACGTATGCATTTTGAACAATATGTAAAAAATTAAATAAAGCGAAAGAATATAATAATAAAATAGCAAACTGTTTTTTTTTTTTTTACATACATACAAGTTTAAAAATAAATTATAGATGTATTTTTTTTTCGTCGTCCTTATATAAAAATATGAAAATAATATTTGCATATTATTTTGTTTTGTTTATAATACTTTTCATACATATATGTATTAAAATATTTTCTAATAGAGAAAATACATTCCACACATAATATATGTATGTATACAGACAACGTATGTAAATACAAATTTATCTGGAAATTCATACATATTTGTGAACAATACATTGTGACAAAGTATAAAAATAACAGAAATTTTTGAAAAATTTTAAGCTATTAAAACGAATACAAGTTACATAAACTAAAAACATAAAATATTGCTATAGATACAAACACAATAAAATAATTATAACGATAAATGGAATATGTTGACTTTGAGTTTGATTTTTATTTTTCGTTCTTTAATAATTTTCAATTAATACTGTAATACCGTACAAATTTATACAATATGTACCTGAAAATATGTAATATGTATGTGCATAGTTATGTAATGATGAATAATATAATATGAATAATTATGTACGTATGATGACATTCAAGTTACGTTTTCATCTATTTTTACCTCAATTCGTATTGTATTCAAAATTTTAATAGAAATTCAAAACAAAAATTACGAAATATATATATATATATTTTTTTATTTGAATTTCAATTATACAATGTATAATCCAATAAAACATGGATTTTCTCTTTTGAGTAATTAATAACATCAGTCTTAAAATGTAAATTTAAAAACAAAATTCCATTATTTTTACTCATTTGAATAGAAATAATTTTTTAAGACAAACATATTTTACATTAGATTTTTTTATGCATGTATGTGTAGAAATACATTTTTATATTATTCGATTTTTATATAAAAACACGAACTTTATTCAAAAGAAAAGAATACCCTAAAATTTTAAATCTATAAAATAGTATATTTTAGATCAACATTATTAAAAAACAAGCTAAAAAAAAAAAAAAAAAATGAAAAAACAATCAAGAGAAAAATCAAAGGATTTATCATGTTATTGTAATGATTTTGATTGATAGCTTTATTCAAATATGGATTTGTTAATTCAAGGAAAATAAAAACAAAGAAAGAAGACTACCAAAGAAAATTAAGAAGACTAACAATTTACTTATAAAAAAATCAAAGTAAAATTAAAGTAAACAAAATTTACAAAATAGCAAAAAAATTGACCAAATTTGACAAGAAAAGGATTAATGTGGAAATAAAAATAAAAATCAGTGAAAAGAAAACATAATCCTTAAAAAAAAATGAAAGAAAAAAAATATACCTTATATTATATATTTTCACTATTTAAAATGTTAATGTTGTAAATTTGGTTTTATTTATTTTTTAACTTCTAAATACAGCAGTACACATTGAAGTATTGAAGTAAAATATAAATAGAAATCTATAACATACATATGTATATTATATATGTACAAAAAAAAAAAAAAAAACAACCCTTTAAACAAAATAAATTACATTCGAATATTTGAGGGTTGTTTTTTAAATTTTTTATGGTTTTTTTTTTGTTTGTTTCTTTTTTATTTTTGAATTGAAAAAGAAAATTCAATAAAATAGTAAAAAAATTTGATAATTATATCAAATTTTCTCTCTACGTTCTATACTTATTCATTTATTTATTTTATTTTTTTATTTTATTTTTTTGTAATCCTTTTACCAATTAAAATAAAAATGGAAAAAAAAATGTGCTTTCCCTATGAATTTATTTCTTTATTGAAGCAATTTGTAAGATAAAGGATTTCTTCACTTTGTTTTTTTTTTTTTTTTTTTTAAGAAAAACAAAATTAATTTACAAATAGATTAAATTACACACAAATAAATTTTCTATATAATTTTGTATATAAAACATACATAAATATGTACATTGTACATCATGTACATCAAGTGAAGTAGAGAAAAAAAAAATAATAATAAAAAAAAGATGTACATTTTTATGACAAGATAAATGATTTAAAATTAAAATAAATTGTAAAGGTGTTATTTTGTAATTTAACACTTTTATTTAAAGTATGATTAACAAAAGAAGAAAAAAACAAAAACCAAGAAGAAAAAGAAAAATTAATTACATCAAATAAGAAAATCAGTTTTAAATTTAGTATTTAACCTAAATCCTATTTTTAGAATAATATTGTATATACTTATTTATTTAATCATTATAATATAAATAAAAATTTTCTGTTTTTTTATTTTATTTAGTATTTATTTATTTCATTTTATTTTTAAAAGGATTTTTTTTTTAACTTGACCTACATATTTTATTTGTTCTATTTAAAATATAATTTATTCGAAATAATATGACTGTACACAATGAAATCCATTCATTTTTAGTTTTATATATAAATTATTTACATTATTTTATTTAAAAAAAGAAGACTTAATAACGGACTTCATGTATGTATAGGTAATTTCAAAGTCTCAATCTGACAAAAGTCCATTATTTTCAAGTCTTATACGTATGTGTGTAATGTTATCATACATACATATGTATGTATCATCACATTGTGAAGGAGAGGTTTTCTTCAGATTGCTCAAATTGATACAATTACGGTTATTCATCTATGTATGATCAATAATTCGTTTCAAGGACATAGCAAACCTCTTTTTAATAAATAAATATTTAAACGATATATGAATTTCTGGCTCGTTAAAAAATTAAATTCTAATTTTTCGCTTAATAAACAATAAATTTCGATATTCATATGATCCTTTTCTGGTAAATTAAAAAATACATTTTATTTAGAGTTGGAATAATGTTTACTCATGAAGAAATTTTTGAATTTTTATTATACCAAAGATGTACACATAATCATTATTGTATTTTTTTTTTTTTATTATTATTATAATGAAAAATATAAATAAATAATTAAGTAATTAATATAAATACATAAAAATGAAAATAAACAAAAATTAAAATAATTATACATAATAAGGATATACGAGTATATGAAAATGAATGTAAAAGTTCTAGAAGATTTAAAAGGTAAACATATTACTTAGAGGTTTAAATTTAATTCTACATTGTACTTAATGGTACATACAATTGTTAATGTATGTATCATAATATCCCAAATACACGTGGGTAAGTGTGTACATAATATGTAAATATGTATATATTATAAGGAAAATATTTATTTTTTACTAAGTATATGTATATACCTATACATAAAATATAACGGAAATAATTTTAATTTGGAGGTTTTTGTTAATAAATACAATAATATGTAGGTTTATGTGGGCTATATTTGCCATATCAACTACATACCATAATATTTATAAATAAAATAACAAAAATATAATAATTACGTATGTAATATAATAAACAAATTATTATATACTTTGTACTTCAAATATTTTCACTATAGGCCTTATGAAAACTACGAAAAGTAGTACCACTTTACATCATTGTATATTAATATTTAAAAAACTCATCTAATACTGTATCTCATCTCATCTAATACTTTGAGAATTATTGTAACACTGCTCGTGAAATGTTCTTATGTGAAATTATGAGAGACGAAAAAAGACACATATGTATACTCCCATTAGCTCTGTATAAGAATTCGTAAATTCTTTTAATAAAATGAATAATTTATTATAGAAATTCCTATTTATAAATAACACTGAATTAGACCAAGTAAATTTCATATAGACATATTACCATATATTACGTACACATACATACTACGTTTATAGACATTAACATGTACATTTCAGTAAGGTTGAGAGACTTTGATTTTGGTTGACCAGCAAATTTTATCCATGATATAATTTTGGTTTCGTTACAGTAAAAAAGGAGATTTTCATTCTTTTTTTTTTCATTTCATTATCATTTTTTTTTTCCAACCAATAACTTTATAGATAGTCTGAATTTTTTGAAATACAAAATAAAAATCCAAAAAAAAAAAAATATTATGATAAAAAGATACATATACATATATCTGATATTCAGAATAAAGCAACAAAAACACAAAAATAAATTATTTGTCTTGTTACACATTTTAAGAATTTAACTTGAATTATTCAACAGTGAAAGAACAATTTTTTTTTTTTTTCTGAAAATGGTCAATATTGTACTATTGTACTGTATTGAATATGTAAGTGATAAAGCTTTTCTATACTACACATACACAAATTCAGAGATACAAGTTTATCATTACCTTATATATGTATTCTAGAATAATCTATAATAATTCTCTTGGGTCATATACATATTATTTGTACGTAGAATGCGTACATACATACGTACATATTGTACATATACATATGTACATATATTCTGTTCGTAAAAATGTTTAAATTTCATTGAAAAAAATAAATAGAAAATTTATAGAGTATTGAAAATATTTTCATTTGGAATAAAAAATTCAAAAAAAAAAGAAAAAGAAAAAAATGAAAACCGAAAAAGAAAAACTTTTATTTTCACATCAATGAATATGGGAAACATAAGAAGAAAAATATTAAATTGAGAAATAAAAATCTTAATACATGATTTTGTATACACGTACATACGTACATATCATATATACATACAATAGTATACATATTTACGTGTCTATACATGAAAAATTAAGACATCATATATCTAAGTACGTATGTAATATCAATTTGAATTTTATCATAAACAGAAAATAATAAATCTGTATATATATAATTTGAATTTTGGAATAATAAAAAAAATAAAAAAGACAATAAAATCTTTTGAATTTGTGTTATGTATTTTTGTTTAAAAACATATTTAAATATTTTTCTTAATAATAATAATCAGTCTATAATCATTCATACATATATGCATGAAAAAATTTCAAATTTTTCATTTTCATTTATTAATCTATATTTCATACGTGAAAAATAGAGTAAATAAAAAATATGTAATATTTTAATTTTAAGTTACATATAATCATTTATTCAGAATTACACGAATTCTATTCAAATTTATATGATTTGTTCAAATTCAATCAAATAAAAAGGACATACAAATAAAAAATAAAATTTTTCGTGATTCAACAAATTTTGAAATTTTATAATTTAGAAATAAATTTTACATTCTTAAATCAACTTGGGGCATAATTAACATGATTATGAATGCACTTTACTTATTTTAATAAGAAAAAAAAAATGATAAGCAAATTGTAGTTTTGAATATTTAATGCGTTCAGAAAGTATTTCCAGAAAGTAATTTTTCTTTTGCATCCGAAAATTTTCAATTCAAAATGAATCAAAAGAAATGAATTTTTTCCTTGAAATAATCCTAAAATCATATTGAAACCCAAACCAATATGCTTGTGATTACGTACATATAAAAAATTAAATTTGATTTAACGATGATATTATTATTTTTATTATTTTTATTATGTGAACACACATACATTTGTATCTATGCAAGTAATGTAAGTGCATATAAAATCGTTCAATATGACATTAAAATTACATTGAATTTAAAAGGTGGTCACGAAAATAACACACAAATGTTTATAAGTATTCCTTTTTCGAATTTTCAAAATGAAAATCTTGTATTTTATATGATCCAAATGAAAAATTTTATTTTTACGTTTTCAAATATTTGTACATATACATATGTGCATGAATATATGTACATACATATGTATATTCACTTATTTATATGTACACATATGTGTACATATAATTCGAAATGATTTTCCTCCGCATTCATGTTAAAAACATGTACATATACAACATTTCAATTTTAAAAATTTAATTTAATATTTTCAAGAACATACACATCTTATAATGTATGTACATGTATGTGTGTAGTACATATGTGCTGTAGTTATACAATATATACATATTGAAATGCATACATACAAATTTATCAACTGTATATTATTATGTTTGCTTGAAAAATAAATTAAAATGTTCACGCTACAAATGTCATGTGTATAACTTAAAAAAAAAAGAAAACACAAATGAAGAAAAATTACAGCAAAAAATTTCAAAAAGCATGTCTCCATATGCATGTCATATATGAATAAACTCAATATATTTATACTCAATTTATGTTTTCTTATATATTCTTGTATTGAACATAAGAATTCTATGAAAATATAATTAGCTCAAAAAATTCTTAACACTTGTTGAGAAAAAAATTTCTTCTGTATATTTAGAACTTCTCATTAATTTAATTATTATTAAAAAAGAAATATATAAGGAATTTCTTAGATTCTTGTATTTTATAAAGTTTTATTTATTCATGCGTATTCTTAAGATGATTCATTTTCATTCTTAATTATTTTATAACTAATATTAAGATACATTGATATGTATTTACATATGTATGTATATATGTATGTGTACATTATAAACCTTACAGAAAAATATATTTTCCTTTAAATATTGTGAACTTAATCATAAATAAAATACAAAAAATCAAATAAAATCCTTGATATAGCAATTCAAAGAATTTTACACACATACATACATAAATAGATATACAGGAGAGATAAGATAATTATTATAAATAAGATTTAATCTTTAATAAGATAAAATGTTCATGACTTCTTTTTTCTATTTTTTTTTCTTTTTTAAACAATGTACTTTTAAAAGAAATATTTACTTGAATTTAATTCTTTAATCCAAATTGTTCAAATTATTATTATTAGAATTTTATCATTGTTATTATTATTTTTGTTTTTTTTTTTTAAATAATATTTATTTATGTAATTAAATCTGCTAAGAATTTGATTTTGTTAAACAAAATAATAATCTGTATGGATTATATGTAAAATTATAAATTGATCAGATTATTTAAGTTAATACTTAAAATATCTTTAAATAAATAAAAAAATAAAATAAATCAAAAAATTTCTATAATTTCAAGAGTTTTTGAAACAAAAACAAAAAAAAAAACAATTTACGATAAATTGAAAATGAAATTTTACGAAATTTTGTGTTGTTTTGAATTATATTATTAATATGTAACTTATACATGTACATATGTATGTAATATGATGTATGTATATGTACCTATATTTGAAATCCACGAATTTTATAGGATGAATCGATCTTTTGATACTAATCAAAATTTTATTTTATTTTTTTTTAATTTCTATTTCCAAATTAACGTACGCAAATGTATCTTTGTGTGTATGTAAATGCGTACATAATAGAATAGAAAAGGGAAAATTTGTAAATTTCAGTCAAGATAGTGAATGTAATTATAATAAAAAAATTTTATATAAAAATTATACAGTATATGCATAAATATGTAAAAATAAATCTAAAATACAACTATTAAAAAACAATTAGGAAAATAATTTCATAATATTTTTCTTATATTCCTAAGTTGTTTATTATTTTCATTTAATTCTTATATCCAGATAAGGATTTTTAAAAATACAAATTATAAATACAATTTGCGTTTGAAAAATATGTCTAATTAGTTCAATAAAATGTTAACTGAATATTAGATGAATAAAATGTGTAAATATGTAAAAATTTATGTAAGTATGTACATACATATTTTAAATAGCATCATTATATGCTTATATGTACATATATACATACATACATATGTAGGTGATTATGTACATATGTATATTATTGTAGATAGTCAGAAAACGTTTTGTAATACATAAATCTATTTCCAAAAAACAAAATAAGTGAATTCCTTCCTATAACAAAAACTATTTTAAATTACTATTGTATTGAAAATAGCTTTAAAAATACACACATACATATGTAGACATGGGCATACATAAAATCAAATGTGCATACATATATTTATGGCATAAATTTGATATGACTTTTGTACTAAAAGAACAATTCTAAAACATATGTACAATTTAAGTATTTTATTTTCTTTGTATTTCTAGGTACACATAGATACAAGATACAATATGTACCCTACATAAGTATTTACGTAAAATAAATTCAAAATAATTTATTTTGAAAAGTTTAAATAATAAGGTTTTCTTTCATTTACCTATTTCACTAGATGATGATTACATACTTATTTACATATAACATATAACAGATACATACGATACAGATAAATATGAATATACTCACATTCACTATTTCTACATTTATTACATTTGATTTTAAAACTCCTAAAATTTAACTTTGTTTTATATACTTATAAATATTTCTGTAGTAATAAAGTAAATTGCTAAAACTAACTAACTAATACAACCATATTTAACATGTAGAAAATCTTTTCATTAACTGTATAAATTTACTATACATACATACATATGTATGTATATGCAATGTAGTACGTACAATATGTAATTAAATTCAATTCATTTGTATTTTGTACGTTACTTAGTTGAAATGTTATCACAAAAAATAATGCTATTGGCTACAAAACGAATTTTAAATACAGAATAGTGCTTACTAAGTTACTAAGTAACTATATTTTACTATGTAACATACAGTACTACATATATGCCATTTACCCAGTATATGTACGGGTATAAGGATAAAGAATATAAGGAAATAATGAATATTTTTTTGAACATTTTAAAATTTTCATTTAACATACATACACATATACACAAATGCAAACATGTATAATTTTATAATGGAATTATATACAGCCAATAACTGGATAAATTGTGTTGTAATATAATAAATTAATTACAAACATTAGAGATTCAAAGAAAATTAATTTATATACATACATACATAAGATATGTAAAACTGAAATATTGATTCAAAAAAAAAAAAAAAAACAATTTTTTTTTTGTTTTCCTTTTTAAAATTTAGTCAATTTATGCACTAGTACCTTTCCGCACTATAATACATAAAATATCATTTTATTAATTAAAATAATTTTTCATTTGTTAATTTGTCAATTACATTCGAATAGATTTTTTAGATAAATACAAAATTGAACAAAAAAAATACATACATATTTTGAAGGAAATTAAGCATTGTTTTTCATTTATTCAATTTTTTAATTAAAAATGAAATATTAATTACTTATATGAACATAAGTGCTAATAATGTCTGTGGCATATTATTGATTTTTGAGATATTTTACATTTTTTTTTTATTATTTGAATTTCCTACTATTCCAATAAAAGGGGAACTTTAACCATTATAAAATTTATAATTATTTTTTTGACTTTTCTTATAAAATCTCAAATAATATTGTTCACATTTTTAACTTTAATCACTTTCATGATCAAGATGTGCATGCATGTACATGTACTCTACAAAAACAAATGATACAAAGTTAAAAAAACAAAACAAAAAAAACAAAAAAAAACGTTAAAAAAAGTTTTCTTCATTTCAATATTACAAAAATTTTAAATTTTTATATTATATATTATATTTCTAAAAACAAAAAAAAAAATTGTTTTTTCCTTTTAATAATTTGTATTTTTTTATATAGTATTGTAAAATTTTATATGTAATTCATTCATACATATGTTATGTATGTATGTATATATAAGCTAGAAAAATGACAAATATAATATATAATCGTGAACAAAGTTAATAAAAATTCCATCATCAGCAGCAGTATATATTTTTTTATTTTTCTTATACGTTAACACACATGTTGTATAAAATGTATTTATTTATATATCTGCATATATAGAAAAATGTATTTTATATGAATAAAAATTATACAAATACAATGTTATACATTATTTTATAATGTATAATAGAAAAAGCTAATCTAAAAGTTTTTTTTTTTATCACATATATAAAATATTTTATGTTTATGAATAGTATGGTACTTATAATATACACGTATGTGACAAATAATGAGAATTTTACATAAATAAAAAAGAAAGAAGAAAATAAAACAATATACATACGTATATATATCTATAAACAAATATGTAATATAATATACATACATATATGTATATGTATATGTATCTACATACATAAATATTTTTTGTTTTCATGTGTATGCATATATACACATACATATGTATATTTAATATATATATGAGTATATGTATTTGTAACATACATATTATGTCTAACCACATAATTATTCATGTGTGGTAATGTATACATGTACATCCATATATGTATGTATATTTATTATATTTACAGTACTACAGTACATTGTAATCAATGAAATTGAAGAGTATTCTGGATTAAAAGTTAATGCATGTACACACACACATATTAATACAATATACTCGTACATATAGTATATACTCGTATGTACAAATTTATTATTTTGAGTAAAAACATTTTGGAAATTTCTTATATACGTTAATGGAAAATATTAGAAAAAATTCCTTTTATTTTCTTTTAAAAGAGTAAAAGTGTTTATTTCAATTATTAATGAATGAAGTGAATTATATACTGATGTATGTAGATCTTTTATAATTTATAAATTTTTGTCAATTTAAATTTATTTTGGAATATTTATGGTTTTTATAGATCTTTTGGTTTAACACATTATAAACAAATAATGATATTTTACCAAATTTTTTAAATTAATTTTTTTTAAATGAAATTATGATAAATTTATGGTATCATTACAGTTGCTATTATTAATTATCGTTACTTTTTGAATTACTTACTAAAAATATTGTTAGTTTTTAAATTTTTTTTTTAAAGTAAATTTTTAATTTAAGGTAAATTAACTAATCCCACAATGTGATTTAATTTGAACCAAAAATGTTTATTAAATATTCTTATAAGATAGTATGTAATCAAAATTTAAATTTGATATATAAATTTAAATTGTAAATATGATTAATTTAGAATTAATTAACATATTATAAGTTTTTGTATTCCTTTAAGATAAATACTTAAATATTTACAAAAAATAAAAAAAAATAAAAATAAATTATATATTATTTAAAAAATAAAAATAAATATAAATATAAATAATAATTTTAAATTTCCATTTAATTTTTAAATATTTTATTGTAATTTAAAGAAAATGTTGAAGATAAATTATTTAAAACATATACAAGCATAAACTTATTATTTGTAGTTAATATTGGTATATAAGTAAATACTGCATATGCCATGTACAATGTCATGTATGCATTTATATAAACCATAGATTTACCTAGCAGTTTTACAGATAATTTAAATTGATTGGTTTGCCAACTATAAGTATCAAAATTATTCAAATGAATTTATCATCATTTATATTGCAGTTTCATTTTATCAATGAAATATTAACATTTTCATGTGTGAATTATTATTTTGTAATTTAATATTCAAGTATCAAAATATATGTATGATAGGTAAACGAGTATATAGTATACAAAGATATGAATTACATATACATACGTATGGATGTATGTATTTGTGTAGAATTATTTTAATGTGAATGAAATTGGAAATTATTATAACATGTGATATTTTCATTCAAGTATTACAATTTATAACCCATTATATTTTAAATCTTATAAATTTGAAATTTATATAAATACATGTATGTATGTAGGTGTTTTATTTAATTTAATTTGAATTATCAAAGGATTTTTACCAAACTATTTCTGTATCATTAGGCTACAAGGTAATACTTAATGCTGATAATAATTCAGCAAAATAATTATTTTTGCTAAAATAAATATTAGTACCTAATATTGAATTCATTATAATTATACAAATTCTGTATAACGAATTTTCTTCAGTTTTTTTTTCCAAATTCCGGTAATAACTAGGTAATGTTTTTCATGTGTACATGTGTATCTATGTACTTCAGAGTAGACCACACTACGAGCAATTATGACTGAATGTAGTTGCAACTATGCTAATTACACCAAAGTATATACACTTTCTGAAGTAATCAATTAACATATTCAATGAAAATTGTCCAAAAATCATAATTATTAAAGTATGGTAGCTAATAATTTTTTTTTTTTTTAAATTCTTATTTACCAACATTTTACGAAAATTATTTTTCATTCATATGTCAATATGCATGTATACATTATGTATACAATACCATCATATATATTACACTACATTAATAATAAAATAAATTAAAAATCAACCAATAAAAAAGAAATATTTACTAATCAATTATCAAGTTGATTGTTTTTCCTTTTAACTTTATTACATATTTATAAACAGTATCAAAAATTGCTAAAACTTTGTTAAAACTTAAAGACGGGACAAGTAGAAAAAATAAAATTTTTCTTTAAGTAAAAGCGTTGGAATTTTTACCAACGCCGCTAATATTACTCAACGCAATTTTTTATTTTACTAAATAGACTTATATTATATACATTGATATTGAAGCTTTTGTTTATTTGACATGTTCGCTTTCTACCTTGCAGCTACATGCATAACTCAATATTTGTTCTACTTATCCCACCTTTGATGATCTTTACCAGTATGCATTCATGTATGAATAATAAATATTTTTTAATAATTAAATAAATAATTATTTATCGTATGTTTAATCAAAAAAAAAAAAAAAAAAAAAAAAAAAAAAACAATCATTATAAATAACTTGCAAACAACAAAATTCAAATAAAAAATTATATTTAAAATGATTATATCTTTAAAAACAAAAATTCATACACATACATACATATCACATTGCACATGCATACGTACGTATATGTATATGGGAAACCTCTATTTATGATTACTTTTTCAATTGATTTGTTAAATTAAATTTTATGTTCAAATTTAAAAATAAATTACATTTGATAAATATGATAAAATTTATCATGAAAATCAAATTACATACATATAAAGCATTTTTTTTTATTATTATTTTTTATTATTTTTTTATTTTTACCTTTCAAGAGTTATTTCTAAGAGACGTCATTTTTAATTTTATTTTTTATTATTATTATCAGTAAATTCACTTATATTGCAATGTTGTACGGATGCACAATAAAAATTTTTCAATTTTCTAAATATTTATGTAACGAGAAAATATTATGTTTTTCACTTTTAAATAAAAGATAAATAGTAATAATAAGAAATGACTAAAAAGTTAAGGGGAAAAAAAAAAAGAAAAAAAAAAAAACAAGAAAATAAAATGAAATATGTAATATGAGAAGAAAAATTATAATAAAATATGAAATAAGAAATTTTACAAATACAATAATCATATTTATTTCATAGCTCTGTTTTCATTAAGAAAAGATACACTTCAATGAAATAACGACTTTATCGTTACATTTTATTTCAGATTTTTGTCTTTGTTTTTTTTTAATATCCTTTTTTTTGTTTTTTTTGTTTTTTTTTTTTGTTTTTTTTTTTTTTTTGTTAATAGAAATAGAAAAATAAAAGCAATTTTTTTCTTAACTTTATATATTCATCCTTCAACTTTTTACATAACGTTTTAGTAAAGTGCTCCTTCATTATGTACATGTATAATATTGTTTGTAAATGTACACATAATGTACTATATATAGAAAACTTTGTAAAAATTGTATGTAAGTAAAATTAATGCTGCATTGTACACGTGTATATACATATGTAACATATATTATTTACAAAAATGTACTATATGAATTTAAGAGGAGACAAGTGTTAACCTATTTTTTATTTTTTGGTTTTGTATTTTTTTATTCATGGTTATCTTCATAGTACACACATAATCATTTATTTATTTATTATATTTTTCTTTATTTTTGTATTACTTTTATTTTTTTTCACTTGTTTTTTACTCTGAGTTTTATCTTTTATAGTTCTATTTTATTTTTCTATAAAAAAAAAAATAAAAAAAATAAAAGATAAATCACGAATAAACATAAATATTTTTTACAGTTTTGAATACTTTAAGAATGTGTTACATAAAATACATACATATATATATACATATACACATGCACGTATGTGCATACATTCAGATATACAAACATATGTGTAGTATTTTATTTTTATTTTTTTTTTTTAAATGTGATAATTCAAATATGTATACAGTTACTGTATGTAAATATGTACTAAATATATACATATGTAATATGTATAGAAAAAAAAAAAAAAAAACAAAAACAATTCCCATACAAATATTTTTACGTTACTGTTGAACATATAAATCATAAATTAAATAAAATAGTTAAAGGAGCAAAAAAATGTAGGTATTGTTAAAGAATTTTCCCATATTCCGCATTAATAATTTTCATTTTGAATGCTTTTCCAAATAAAATTCATTCAATATATATATACATATATGTACATACGATATTGATTATGTAATCATAAAAATTCTAAAAATATGTTTATACAACGTATGTTCATATACACATGAATACTATATATATAGGTACAATAATATTATACATATAACTTATAAGTAAACATATTATCTATGAAATATGTATATGTACTCGTATATAAGTTGCCAATTTTATTTGAATATTATTTTTTTTATCACTTTATTCTTTTACCACTTTTATATCAGTTTTGAAAGTTTTGAAATAAAATTTTATAAGAGAGAAAACAAAAAAAAAATTTGCAAAATAAATTAATATGATAATGAAATCGATATGAAATAATGCAATTAAAAAAAGTCTAAAATAATATTAAAACAGTTACAAAGAACATAAAGAAATATAGAATAATATTTAAAATAAAATTCATAAAATATACGATTTATTAATTTCAGAAAATTGATTTATTCTTTAATTGATTGCACTTTAAATAGTTATTATGGTCCACATTATGTACATTATACATTAAATTTTTAACTTGAAATTTCAGAAAATAGAAGATGTTATAAATTTTCAAAATATCTAAAATATCATATGTATAGGTATTATATAAAATTTGATGAAATATATAAATAAAAAATAAATTAAATTGAAATGTTGCCATTAAATTAAAACGGAATTAAATTAAAGAAACAAACACATTTGTACCATCTACAGTAACGAATTTAAAAGCAAATCGAATTTATTTTTGATGTTTTTTTTGTCTAATAATTTCATATACATATATATATATTTTTTATCTCTGTTTTTTTTTTTTTTTTTTTTTGTTCTATTGTTAAAATTTTTTATTATGTTTAAGGAAAATATTGTTCTATAAATCAATATAAAATTAAAAAAAAAAAAAACTTGATTTTCTCTTGATTAAACTTTTTTTGCTTTCCTTAAGATTATATATATGTACATATTTTTATTTTTTATTTTTTTGTAAGCCAAAAATAAATATTATTATAAAAGCATTATATAGTATATATATGATTAATGAGATATTTACACAATGTTAACCATACAGACAAATAGAAAACAAAAAAAAAAAAAAAACAAGAGAGAAAATCATTAACATTCGTGTAAATACTTCGTGTATGTACTATTACTTTAAATATTTTCACTACAGGCCTTATGAAAACTACGAAAAGTAGTACCACTTTACATCATTGTATATTAATATTTAAAAAACTCATCTAATACTGTATGAGAACTTTGAGAATTATTGTAACACTGCTCGTGAAATGTTCTTATGTGAAATTATGAGAGAAGAAAAAAGACACATATACTCCCATAAGGCCTGTAGTGAAAATATTTAAAGTATAAAGTATACATCATTATGTATTGAATTTCGTGATAATTTCACTTTGAAATATACGGGAATATTGTATTGTGTAATTATATGCAACATAAGTAATTGAATGATAATAAAACAAAAATTTTCAAAGAATTGAATATAATGAAAATATACAAAATAAAAAGGACATTTCTTTTTCAGTTGTATTTTAAAATATTGAACAAAGAAAAAAAGAAATAAATAAATTGGTATACTTAAAAATGCAAAAAAAGATGTTCTGTTTTTTTTTTTTTGTTTTTTTTTTTTTTTTTTTAAATACAAAAAGTATATTCTATTGTATTTTTATTTTTGTTGTTGATTTTTTTTTTGGTTTGTTTTTTTTTTTTTTATTTCATTTTTTGTATTTCATTTTTATTTAAAAGGACAGCATAAAAAGTGAAAATACTGAAAATAGGTTTACAAGATAAAAAAAAAATAAAAAAAATAAATGAAAATGTACTCATACGCTTGAAAAAACAAAATACGCGTTAGATGTATACAACACTTTTTGTTGTATTCACATGTAAATCATAGAAAAAGTAAGAAAACAATAAAAACTCAAAGTAAAGTAAAAAAAAAGGATCAAATTTTTATATATTCAATTTTTTTTAATATAAAAATAAAATAAATGAGGGCAATACAAGTACATATATAAAAATAAATCAAAAACACAAAAAAAAACAAAACAAAACAAAATGACGGTTAAAAATAAAAGAAAAAATTTTATGAATAATACGTAGAAAAAAGATAAAAATAGAAACAGGTAATCCTATAAAAAAAATATTTAATTATATAATTTTATTTGTTTTAGTCTTTATTTTATTATTTTTATTCTTACTAACTATGGCTTTACCATTTTTAATATCATTTTTATTTATATGGATCTACAATATATGTCAGTAATATGTAATATAGCATAATTTCCTGTTCATTATATTTTATAAGACTTACAAATTTACTTAGTAAAAAACTAAAAAAAATTTATGTATATAAGAAAAAAAAAACGTAAAGACGTATGAATAATATAATAAAATATTTTTTTCATTATATTGGATATATTGGATTGAAATTGAACCAATCTATTCCTTAGATATTTGTATCGATTCTTCATATGTACACATATGAGATGTTTTGTTTGAAAAGTATGCCCTAAACAATATAATATGAAATCATAACACAATACACAAACTAATAAGAATGTAAAACATGACCTGAAGAATTTTTTCAAATAAACGTTTTCCCTAACTACATGATTATTCTTCGTTCCTTGCAATACTTTGAACGTTCTAACGTAACACCCTGTCTGTATATGATATATATAAACACAAATTTATACGATATCATGAGAACAGTCAAATGTTTACATACATTATATAGATAAATGCGTGTATGTACATATAATGGAAAATGTACGTAAGATACATACATATGTAAATACATTTTTCCTTTTATTTTATTCAAATACTTATATACATATATTTACATATATACATACATATGTATGTACAATTGTGTCTATATAATAAAGACATAATTGCACATCATTGTATACTGACATGTAATAAAAACAAATTTTCTTTTATTTCACACTTATTCTAAAAAATATAACGGAATAATTAAAGGAAAAATCAAAAAAAAAAAAAAAAAAACAAAACAAAAAAAAATTAAAAAGAATAATAAAAGGACCATCCACATTTTTACATGTATTGCATGTAATTTTCATTTATACATTGACACATATACATTTATATTTATATATGCTAATATACGTGTAAGTATTATCATTCATATGTTTGTACGTTATGAGAATAATTTAATTATTGTATTCTTATTGTACGCATACAAGTTATTTTACTTTACCTTTGGGCAATTGAAGAAGAAAAAAAGAATTAAATAATAACAAGTAAAGACTAAATACGGGCTATAATAAAAATATTCTCTTTCATCTCTTTTTTTTTTTTTTTTTTTGTAAATCTTTTTTGTTCCATTATATTTCTGCTTGAATCTTTTGGGGCATTTTTTTTTTATATTTAGAATATGTAATAAAATCATTTCATTTTTATACTTAAAAAAGCAAAAAGAGGAAAAAAATAATTGTATACGTATTTAAAATAAATAAATACACATGAATAATAAATAAATAAACATGAGCGCAACAACATTTATTATTGTTAATGTTATTTATCTTATTTAATTTAATATTTATATATGTTTATATGTACATAAGTATGTACAGTATACCAAATTCGTATTCGTACACCTGTGTTTTTTGTAGGAAAAAGCACTATAATCATATATAAATATATGACTAAAAATGCATGTTTATACATATCTATATATGTATATAAAAAATATGTACATATATATAAAATAAGAATTACATATGTATATTGCGTATGTTTTAAAAAGATATAAAAAAGAAGGCGAGAATATTATTTATTCTAAAATTATGTTGAAACATGTTATACGAGTATGTAAAAATATTTTCACTAATCTACTAATGCATTATAACTGATGCATACATACATATACATCTATATATGCTATATATCATACATATGTACGTAGAAATATGTATTCAAAATTTAAAAGGAAGGAAATATTAAAAGCTTAACAAATAAGCTATACATACATATTTTACATGTGATTTAACAAGACTGAGAAAACTAAAATAACAAAATAACTATAAAAAAAGGAAATTATTATTATTATCTCTTCCTTTATTTTTTTATTTTGTTGTTGTTTTAATGAGTTTTTCATAATAAATTCATAGTATGTAGAGGTTTCTATATACATATGTATATACACATCATATGTGATCACGATGCATATAATACGTTTTCATACCATACTCTAGCTTATAATTTTATTTTTTTTTCATGGAATTCTATCAAATATTCTAATCGCGATTAAGTAGGAAAAAGAAGGTAGAATGCACGCTTCTGAACCTATTAATCAAAGGAAAAGGTTCGATTATCATTACCACATTGCTACTTTAAAAATTCATTCAGAACTTATCAGAATTTTCAAAACCTAACAAAATTTTCTTTTCTATAATATACATACATATGTATGTATCTCATTGATTCCCCAATTCACTATAAGCTAGATTTGTGCATGTATGATAGAAATATGTATTTAAAAAAATCACTTCAGTGATTAGATTTTGTCTCACATATTTTTTCATTTTTTGTAGATTATTTAAATAAATTAATTAATTTAATTTATTTTTTTTTTAATTCAGTTATATCCAATAATTATTATTAATTATTAATTTTCAATTACTAGTTATAAATTGTAATGAATTTCCGGAAACATAGGTATATTTATAATTAATAACATAATTTTATTGCGTTTTAATTTAATATTAATATTCATTACATATACTCGTATGTATAAATTTAATTTAAAATGGAATGGTCCCGTTTGTAACATAAAATATGGTTACTTGTGTATCATGTATTTGTAACAAAAATTTTAAATACTAATGTGTAGATATATAATCCAAACTATATACATACATATTTATGTATGTACATGATACACCATACATGCTGAATGTGTAAGGCGATAAACGAAAAGAAAACTTTTATTCAGGACAAGAATTTTCATGCTAAAAAAAAAAATATCTTAATCCTTAAGACTCATTTTTCTTCTTTCTTTTTTTCCTCTTTGGCTTTTACTTCATTTCGGATTTTATTTACTTATGCATTTTTTTTTTTATTTTTTTATTTTTTTTTTTTTGTATGTATTTTCTTTACTCTTTAAGATAAATTTTCATATTAAAATCATATATCATTGCAAAATTGCTTTAGAACGTGCACATATTCATTTATTTAGTTTCATTTTCATATACACGTTTTACATTGATATTAATATAGTGTTTTATAGATACAAAATTATTTTACATATGAATATGCTAAAAAATGAATACAAAAATTGATATATGTGCATACATGTTTTAAAAAGAAAAATAGAAAGAAAATGAAACTAGAAAATAACATAACTAAAGGGAACACAAAATAAATAAACAAAAAGAAAAAAATATATATATTTATATTTTAATATCTACTTTAATCCTTGTAAAAGCAATAAAAAATTCATTTTCTCTCTATCGTATATATTGTATGCATAAAATAAAATTTAATGAAAGGAAATGAAATAAATGGAATTTGATTACAATAAAACGAAAAGAAAAAAAAAACTAACAAAAAAAAAACAAAAGCAAACATGAATATAACAGAATAAACCTGATATGTAAATTAAAATTAAATATATTATGTTTCTGACTTTGGAAATAACAACAAAAACAAAATCAATGTTACATAGGAATTTTATTAGCTTTTATAAATAAACAAGAATTAATTGTACGGAATAATATTTTAAAAATATAAAACGTACACATAAAAAAAAAATTGAAATTGTTTTATTTTCTCTTTTATTAAATTGAAATTTTTGAATTAAAACTGCTTTTTTTTTTGTTTTGTTTTTTATACATAAATGAAAATCGTAATTTTAATTTAATTTAATTTTAGTTTTTTATTTGTTTTTTATACAATTGAAATTTCAATTTTAGAATTTATTTTTGTAATTCAGTATAAAAATGAAAAACAATTTTTTTTTTTTTGATTTACTCATAGTAGAAAATCAAATTAATATGAATACATAAGTGCACATTTATTATGGTTAAACTTATTTAAACGGAAAACAAATCACACACAAACATAAAATGTTTGTAAACATAATTCATAAAACTAAAAACATTAAAAACATTAAAAAAAAAAAAAAAACAGTAATATAAACAAAAAGGAAAATTTATTTGAAAAACTAATAAAAAATAAAATCGTGATAATATTTTTTGTATTTTTTCTATGTTCTAAAGTAAATAAATATTCATATGTACCATTCTATAGAAAATAAGAGATTCGTCACTATACGCTATGCCTGGCATTTGATCAAGATTGTAAATTTCTAAATTAACACAAAATTTTGAAGTGTATTAATTCTCCTACATGATATTGAAGCAACAGATTAGTCAAAGAAAGCCTAGATATATTTTATGTTTTACAATGTTTTTTTTTTTTTTTTTTTTTTTACTTTTCATGTGTATTTCATTTTATTTAGGACAGACAATAGACATCAAATTTCATTCCCTGGCCATTACGCAACTCTTAACATTGGTTCTGTACCATAGTATCATGAAATTGAATTTTAATATCAAAAGTAAAATTTTTACGTAGTTTTTCTTTTCGTTTTTTTTTTTTTTTTTTTTTTTTTCGTTTAACTTTGATAATGATTGACGATTATTTCTTAAAAAATATTGATGACATCAAAGTTTTGTTCAGTTTTTTACAATAAATTGTATAGTAAATAACATTTAAAAAAAAAATCGTTTTTTCCTCTTATTATTTTTCTTTTATTTTTTATAAAAGAAAACAAAACTGTAAAAACCAAAAAAAAATAAAAAATAAAAATAAAATAAAAACAAACGATGTAGGATGAAAAAGAAAAAAAAGTAAAAATAAAATAAAATACAGAATCAAAGACAATGCGTATGACAAAAAAAAAAAGAGAGAAAATTGTAAATAATGAAAATTCATGTAGTAGTTTGCCATTCATCAAAATGATACGACACACTACAATAGTATGTTATTTGCGGTTTTGAGGAAAAATGTCCTGAATTAAAAAAAATTTTTCGCATGCTATATAAACATTCAATGTGTGTACATAATATGCTCAGATACATATTACGTATGTACATGTGTATGAGTATCTGAAATTTGTCATTTATTATTATTCTTCCTTAATTTATGTATATACGTGCGTACATTAAACGCCATACGTATGTATATATGCATGTGTATGAGTATATATGTACATATACATACATATATATATATATTTTTATTTGCTTTTTAGATTTAAGTTCTCAATTGAGTTGAAATGAAATACGATAATAAACACATATTTATAAATTAAACGTGTGTTACTTACGTATATTGAAAATGTACATACAAATGCTTGTATAACATATGTATACAAGATAATTTATTTTATGTGTCCTGAAACTATAATGAATATACAACAATATACATGCATATAAATACAATATGCATATACATATATACATAAATTTAAGTAAATGTATGTACAGTATTTGTATAACATACATATTGTTGACGGATTAAAGATTGTTTTAATTTTATTTCATTTAATATGAAATGACTTCATTATAATAAAACATAACATTATATCAAAAAAAATTTAAGTATTTAAAATACATAAACGTATGCTTATATGTATATACACGTAATATGCATCTGCACGAACATGCATATTTATATAAATAAATGAAAATAAAATATGTATGTAGATACGTGTAAAATAAAATAGAAAAATAAAGAAAATATATTTTAATTCTTTTCAACATACAAGTACATAATTAATGTACATATGTATAAAATAAAATGGAAAAAAAAGAGAAATCAAAATACGTATAAAAAAAATAAATAAATAGATAAATAAAATGAAATAAAAATAAAAATAAGGGAAAAGTAAAGGAAATATAAAAATAAAAATAAAAGTAGACAACTAAGATAAATTTTTTATTATGACATATGTATACATCTACGATTTATGAGTAACATATCCAGGAAAATATAAAAATAAAAATAACAGAAAAAATGTATAAATAAATATAAAAAAAAGGACAAAAAGTGTCACTTGAAAAAAAAATAAAAATACAAAACAGTATGAACGTATGTATGTGTATTTAAGATTTTTTTGTGTTCTTTTCATATCTTTGATGTTGATATGCACACATACATACATATGTGCGTATGAAACTAAAAAGAATGAAAATATTTAATTTTATTCATTTTTGTTTTGTTATTTTTTATTTTATTTTATTTTTATTCACAGTTTTTTTACTAGTATTTTTTGTACATATGTACATACATATATTGAATATTGTATGAATATTATGTACATATACATATATTTGATATATGTACGTATGCAAAAGTATGCATGTATGTTATGTGGATACATACATATGTATCATGCATTATAGATTGTATGATCTGAATTTTGATATTTCATTTTTGATTTGACACATTTAGGTCAAAAATATACAACTACAAGTAGTATATTAACATTAAATGTATGTATATAAAAAATAAGATACACATGTACATATGGACAGAAAAATATAACAATAATATATAATATTATGTATTCCATATATTAATTTAAAATACAATTGCTTTTTATTGTTGGGTTTTAATGATATACAAATATAAAAAAAATTTTGTACATACATACATACATATATAATACATATAAATATTGTATTTTTTATGCATATGTGTACATATGTATGTATATGTACTATAAGCAATATATACCATACACGTATATGTAGCATAACTTTTTTTTATGTGGATTGTTGTTTCATAATTTTATGTGGTTTTAACAAAATGAAAATACATACATAATAAAGTTGTTCAACTCTATTAATAAAAGAAACCAAAAATAGATTCCAAAAAAGTATATCATGTGTATGAATATTATTTTAATTTTTTTTTTTTTTTCATTGATATATTTATCCTTAAAATTTTATACAGAACACGGTTTTTGCTCCTTCTTTATAAATATTTATAAATGATTATGCACAAAATTCTTATCTAAAAAAAAAAAAATATTTCCATACTTCTTTTCTTGTTCAAGTACGCATAGATACAATGCGTATTTTAATATGTAGCAATTTTAAAAGAAGTAAAACCTACCTAAAACCTACATACATGCATATATTGAAATTGATGTTGTAAAATAAAATAAATCTACTTCGATCTTAAGATATTCGTAACACTAATTAATAGATAAATTAAATGAAAAAAACAAAACATTCATAAGTATCTTTCTTCACTGTAGTTTTAATGACTAAATTTCAACGAATCTCCTAGGGTTTTTCTTATTTTTAATTTTTTTTTTAACAAAGTGAGTGTATTATCATTAACATTAATTGTAGATAATAATAGAAATTTCTCAATATTTCTTAGAATTCATTAAACTAATTAATAATTGGCATGTGGCACATGAAAACATTATACATATTATATGTATATATTTTTGTTTTTCACGTTTTTGATTGACGTCAAATATGATCAAAGTGTTCATAAATAAAATAATCTTATATTATTTATAAATAATTTAAGATATAAACCTATTTAAAATTCAAATTCTAAAATTTTAATCAAAACAAAATAATTAATTCCTTGAATTTGAAAATAAATTTTATTAATGAGAAAAGAAAAAATAAAACAAAAATTAACTAAAAAGTTAGAAATCAAAACTGATTAAAGTTACATGCAAACAAAATAAATAAAATAAGAAAAAAAAAAAAGATAGCTTTTAATATTTTATGAAAGCATATTATAATTCAAAAATAAAACTGAGTAAATATCTATTGCGATGAATTTATTTTTGTTGTTTAATTTAATTTTGTTCTTAGTAATTTTTTCTCTTTCATCCTGTAGAAATAATTAATTAAATTTATCACTGTAGGGTAGCAATTGAAAATTTGATTAAATTTATTTGAATTTTTTTTTTATTTTATTTTATTTTATTTTTTTTTTTTTTTCGTTGTGATACTTTTATGTTAATTCTACTTTACGAACCATTTTTTTTTTTCATTTCTTTTTGTTAATTTTTAAAACTTCAATTTAAATTTCATTATAAAATAATTTGAATTTTATATCTGTACCTTGGTTTTGGTTTTCTTTTGGTAATTGTATCCCATTCCTTTGTTTTTTTTTTACATTAAATTTTTTGTTCTTCTTTTCTTCTTTATAAATTTTTACCACATTTATTTTTTTACAAAAAAAAGGACTAACGAATATTCACATGAAACGTTAAAACATAAATTTATTTAAATAAAAAATAAAAAAATGAAATAAAATAAAAGAAAAATAAATAAAATTCTACCAAAACGAATAAAATTATAACGAAAGCAAAAAATCTACATAATATAATACACACAATAATAAATGATAATTTACAGAAGAAGAGGTATCTAATACCAAATAATACAAATATTATTGCGGTTAAATTTATCTGATTTAATTTATATTCACGTTTTTGGTTTTTATCATGTAAGGTATTAAAACGAAAATTATTGATGTATGCATAATACATAGATACATTTATTTTATATGTAAGTATATAAGTTTTCATATGTATGTGTGTGTCTGTCAAGTACGTACAATGGAGAGATGAATTTTGTAAAATTTATTTTAAATTTTTACAAATTTATTCCAATTTTGACATGTGTATTTATGTAGAAAATAGAATAAGAGAAAAACATGAAAGTGATTTCGATTTGGTTTCAAATATTTCTGATGTATTTTTTTTTTCTTAAAAAACAAAAAAAAAATAAATAAAAATTAAACCAAACAACAGATGTAACTATTTTTGTTTTACAAAAAAATTAATACAAAAAAAAAAAAAATTTGTCTATTTCTATAAAATCGTTACTAGTTTGATATTTTACGTTATATTCTCTCTTAAGTACACATACATTCATACATTCATAATATATATTTAGGTATACAAAGACACACAGTACATTTGCGACAATTTAAATTTTCATTTTTACCTTTCATTTTTCTCAATTATACTCACATATAGACACTAACACCAAAATTTTCCTTTTTTTTTTTGTTTCAAGTCAATTAAATGTGATAAACAAATACAAAAATAACAATTTAAAAAGAAACAAAAATGAATTTAAAAAGTCAACAGAGAAAAATCATACATACAAACATACATATGAATGTACACATAATTCTGTAAAAAAATAAAAGGGAGAAAAAATCTGAAGATAAAATAAAAATGTCAACAATGATATGTAAAATAAGGTAAAAATAAAAAATAAAAGAAAAAATAAACAAAATAAAAAAATATATACATATTATAAAATACGAAACGAGAATACATAAACACGTTTATTTTGTTTGCAAAAAAATAAAATTTTCATTGACAAAAAAAAAAAAAAATGAAAATATTTATAGGTATAAGGATATTTTTTAAAACAAGTGAATGAACTTTCATGTGATTGAACTTTTTGATTGATCATATTTTTATCTACTTACATATATACATGCATACATACATATTGTTTTAATATTTTAACGATATTTTAGTATTTATTTCTAATATGTACATAAAAGCTCTAAAATATACATACACATATTTATGTATGGAATTTATATAAATTGTATTCAATATGATAACAAATTTAATAAGGTAAGGTATTTTCATTTCAAGGTACAAACTTATGTAATTGACAAAGTAAAATATGAAAGAAAAAAAATTTTTTTTTTTTGATTGATGAGGTAAAAATTATTTCCATATAAATAATAGAAATACAAAAACAAAATTATTACTTATTTTATAAATGTATTAAAGAATAATTACATACATAGTTAAATAAATGACCTTGCTTTTAAATATTCATGTACGTTATGTGTATGTATGTACACTCATTACTCTTATGTTGTATCGTTGTATATTATTAACCATGGCTTATTATATACATAATATTTAATTCAGTCTGTATTTGAATTTAAAAAGAAATACCTATGATAATAAATATTTTTCACTTTGGATTATTTGTCCTTTTTTTTACATTAAGGTATGTATTTAAAATGTACCTTTTTCGATGTCATGTGTTTATTTACATTCCATTGAAAATCCTTAATCCTTTAAATCTTTGTTTTTTTTTTTGTTTTTTTGGTTATTTCATCGTAATACTATATATTAGGCTATACGGCCACAACTGTGCTTTTATTTACAGAAAATAAACACACGAAAAAGGAAACAAAAAATAAAATCAATATCAATACAAAAAAAAAATGATTGAAATTAAATAATTTTCAATTTTCAACTATTTTAATTATTAATTTTAATCGTTAATTAATTATTAATGAATTTTTTGTTTATACCGATATGACAAAAAAAAAAGCAATTATGAAAATTTCAAATTTTTACAATTTTAAAATAAAATTCAAATTATTTTCTATTTTATATTTTTTTAAATAAATTTAATCATAATAAATTTAAATTAAATTCATTGAACTCAATATACCTAGTTGTGTTTTAACAAACTTTCAACTGGTATATGTATGTACATATACGTACTTACTTCATTTGGATTTATATATGCATGTGTATAATTCAATATACACATATACATATAATTGCAACATATACGTGTTAAAAATTCAAATATGCACGGATGTGCAGAATAATAAATTTTATGTAAATATACAAACATTTTCTGCTGTATGTATATCTAAAGCATATATGTATATGTACACAATTTGTACGTATATTCTTGTACATATACGTATGTAATTTTTTGTATGTACCTATATTTGTATATTTATATATAGGTATATAAAAATCTATCTAAGGTTTTTATATTTTCAAATTTTAAATGTAATTATTCTAAAAATATTTATTTGACATAATTGATAATTGCATATACCGTTCATACAAAATAAATATGTATATATGTATATTTATGATACACGAAATGCAGTAGAAATGCGCGTATAATTGTATGCAATATACATATATGTATGTGTAAAAATTAACAAAAAACTATACGTGCATGTAGGTTTTATTTTTAGAAATTTATGCACACATACATATTTACCTACCATGTATATGTATGTATTTATGATATGATGTGCTTGAAAAAATTATTTACATACATACATATGTATATGAAATATGAGTACGCGTATAATATATTTAAGCACAAACAAACATGAACACAAAAAAGTTTATTTCATTTATTTTTTCTTAATTGAATAAACAATTAACAGCAATAGAAAATTTTGCCAATAAAATTTATTAAAATTTTATTTCACATTTTATTAAGTTTATGTGTACATGTAAATGTATTATGATGTATGAATAATATGTATGTACTCATCAATATACATACAATTTAAATAATTTATAAATATATTATAGCGTTTAAATTGTGGTAATAATTGTTTATACAATAAATCGATAACAATATCAACACATCTATAACATATGTTATATTCGATTTTATAAATTTAATGGCATTACAACTAACAGAATTATATTTATTAAACACATGTATGTAAACATATTATGTATATATTATTCATTTATACATCGATATTATTCTTTTGATTATTGAAATACATAAATGTAAATTTCTTTAACAAATAGTACATATTTAATTGTATTCCTAAAATAAATAAAATATAATTATAATTTCAAATATTTTGAATTTGAACATGCAAATGTAAATAATTTTTTTTCCCACTTTTTATTTCAATTTTGGAAAAATAAAAATACAAAAATTTATGTTTGTATGATATTATGAATTAATAAATATAGAAGAATTATTATATTTTGTCTTTATACATATAAGTACATATAGTATCGATTCATTAGATTTATGCATAATAAATCACTGAATATTCACATACATGTACGTATTTCGCGTATGTACATGTATTTTTGATTAAATTTAATTTAATCATAATTTATGTTTACACAAGTAATCAAAAAAAAAAATAATAATAATAATATAATATGTATATAACATTAATTTTATATACGTAAGTAATACATTTGAATATATCCAAAAAAAAAAGAACAAAAATAACAAAAGCAATCAATACATTATACCTAATTATTAACAAAAATCTACACTTAAATCTCAAAAGGACTAAACAATTAAAAATGTTTCTTATATTGACATTCAATAATCTAGACCATCATGGAAAAGTTCATTTTCAGTCACTGTTTTAAGAATGCAAAAATTTTTAATTTAATTTATTTATCATAATTTTAATTTAATTAATTACGAATGATTCTTATATATTTAAAAAAAAAAAAAAGATAATTCAAAAAATTTTCAAAAAAAAATCTCAAAAATAGATGATTTGAGAAAAGCTTTCCAATTTAGAAAATATAAATATTACAGATTAGAAAATAATATAAATTTCAACAAATCTTCAAAAATTAACATTTATTGTAATTAATTACAGAAATCAATACAAAAGTAAAAAATTTTACTAAATACCGACGCATCAATATATTCGAGTATCATTTTTGATCTCTGTTTGATTAAATAAAAGAAAATTTAGGAAAAAAATAAACAGTGAAATAAAAAGCTATAAATTAATTGTGTAAAATAAGAAACGAAAGATAAAAAATAAAAAAATTTTCCGGAAGTATACATTGTATGAAATTCATGTGAAAATGTTATTCAATATTTAAATGAATGAAGAGGATTCTAAAAATACAAAGACATTACATAATAAAAAAAAAAAAAAATAAAAAAATAAAATAATCAAACAAAAAAAAAAGAAATTACAAGGTCAATAACAAAAGTAGGGAATTCCATCTAAAGCTACTTATAAAATAGTCTCATGACTATCAAATCAACCGTATCTATTTTTGATCTTATTTTTTACGTTCAAAAGAAAAGAAAAAAAATGAGCAAAAATGTCTAGAAAATCATTCTTCAAATATGTATTTTGAGAAATATATCAGAATAATAATACGAACACCTTCCAATTACATACATGTACGTATACATATGTATATATGTAGGTATGAAAAATAAATAGATACGTATAAATATTTTTTCTATTGAAAAAGAAAAACGTACAATAGGGACAATAATCTTTTAGAAAATTTTTTTACAAATTTTGTTTTATCTTTAAAATTTAAAATAATAACATATAGTGAAAATTGTACTTAAAGTAAAGAATATTAAAACTTTTAAGTTATTATTAATATTATTTTTTATTCGATTGAACTAAGAAAATATGTATGTACAATGTATGTAAATATTTAAGTATAATAAGAATTTTTATTAAAATCAAAAGAAAAAAAAAACCTTTTAACTTAAAATAAAATATTGTTATATATACTTTGTTCATATAATTATTAACTGTATTCCAATACTGCATTATGTAATAAGATTTTTTTTTGTGTAGTAATTTAACATGAATATTCATAAATATTCAGATCATTTTTTTTTTATTATTTTCCATGGTATAATTGCTAAACACTTGACAATATCCTAGATTCATATAATATATGTATATTTTTTTTTTATCTTGATTTTTTGCTTTGTGAATATACTATATGTATACATAAATATTAAATAAGAAAGCATATAATCAAAACAAAAGAAAATTCAAAACAAATGGGAATTGTTATTTTTTTTTTCTGTATTTTTCTTATTTTTTTTGTTTTATTTTTTGGGCTAAAGGAATTTTCATGAAAATATGAAAATGATACTTTAAAAACTTTTGACCTGTTTTTTTTTTTTTATATATATAAAATACCTACGATGTACTGTATCTATATATGTACGTATATTAAAATATCAACATACATAAATTAGTAAGTAGGGAAATATGTCGAAAATACAAAAATAAAAAAAATAAAATAAAATAAAAAACAAAAAATTAAAAAAAAAACAATAAAACATACTCATTTATTTATTTTATTTTTTTCATTATTTTCAAAGGAAAAATGTGTGACAATCTTTTTTGAGATGAAAATTGTACGAAAAAATGAAAATCAGTATTAAAACAGAATTTTTTTTTTTTTTTTTTTTTTTTTTTTTTTTGAAATTAAAAAGAAAAGAAAAAAAAATTAATAATTTTATATTAAAATGAATAATTATGTCGTTCTAAAACAAAAAATAAAAAATAAAATAAATAAATGAAAGCTGTTTTCATTTTTTCATCAACTATATGAGAATTTTAAGCATTTCTTTTGAGTGTATCTACATTTTATGTTAAATTTATGCTAAATTGTGAAAAGCAATAGAAAATAAAAATAAAAAATAAATTTTTTTTTTTCACCAATACACGAAACAATCAAATGTCGATGAAAACAAAAAATTCATTAAAATTAAAATATACAAAATGAAATATAAAACAGATGCAAGAGATAAAAATAACATTTTTATCAAAGATATATAATTTTAGTGGTTACGTTGAAAGTTATTATTATTATTATTATTATTTTTTTCGTTTTTTCTTTTAATACATAATTTTACCTCCAATTAAGTCTTCACAAATGCAAAAAAAAAGTTGAAGACAAATGATTCAATAATCTTGTCATATTCATTTCAGTTGTTCTAAAAATTTCATTTTTTGAAAATTAGAATATAATATAGAAATTTGTTTTTTCTTTGGGTTTTTTAAACTAAAAATTATAACCATAAAATAATGAATAAAAAATAACAGAAAAATAAACAATATATTGTTTTTTATACTATTATCATTATTCTGCATAAAATAACATCAAATATACGATTAAAAAAAAAAAAAACATTTTATCAAACAATAAAACTAAAATACAAAAAAAAAAAAAACAAAGTAAATAAATAAAATAAAAAATAAAGTAAAAATTTAATTTTTATGTGTAATGTGAAAAACCAACAAAACCAAAAAAAAAAAACAAAAATTGAGTATAGTCAAATAAAACCATAACAAAAAAAAAATGTTTTTTTTTTCGTAATATTGTTATAATCATTTTATTTACATAAATAACATAATATAATTTTATGCCTCGTTTTTCTTTGTCCTTTTTTCTTTTGCTCTGCTATTTCAAATTTTTTCCTTTTTATTTTCCATGTACATATGTACGAGTATATAATTTTCTTTGTAAACAAATTAAAAATAAATGTAATATAATATGCATATAGTAAATTCATCATTACTACATATATGTATATACATAAATACACACAAAGTAATGTAATTTCACATTAAATTAAAAGTTCTTTTTATATACATTATACAATACATATATACACTATAAATGTGTATAAATTTTGTACATTTTGATGGTAATAATGTGTGTAACGTATTGCGTATTTAAAAAACAAAAAAAACAAAAAAAATGTTGATTTTATTCACATAAGTAAAATAAAGGAATATATCATTTTACATATACACATTTGTGTATATGTATTTTCGATTTACATGAAATTCATGTATTGAATTTATACGCTTATGGACGTGTAGAATTAAGGGCAAATAATCTCACAGAAAATAAAAAAATTAAATAAAACTTTTTACACAAAACTACATAACCATAAAAAACACAAATGTATATCTGATGCATGTAAGTATGTGTATGTATTGTATGTATATACGTGGAATAGTATTTAATTCAACAAAAAATAACAAACTTCAAAAAAGATTTTTGTTAGGGAATATATAAATAGAAATAAAATTTTATTCATTCAACTACATACATATTAACTTTATACATAGCATAATCATCTATTTCTAATAGAAATGTGTTTATATGTACATACATATACATATACATATATGTATATAATAATTCCAATCAATTGGAAAACTTTTTTTTAACTTTTTCATTCAAAAATATACATACATATGTATATCTATCATGATATATGTATTCAATTACAAAATAATATACATGTATGTATACATATGTATGTATGTGCATAGACATGTGTAAATATTTATTTTTTTATGTTGTTGAATTTTCTTCTTTTTTTTTTTTTTGACTGAAATTTATTACAACAAATATATGCACCTACGCATATTTTTAAATTTAAAAATTTTTATCAAAGTAATATTTCCAAAATATACCTACATATAAACATTTTGCTTTGTATATTTATACATACATAAAGCGATACACAAATTAATAGAAAAAATATGTTATTTTAATGCTGATATGCTTCAATGGATATTAAACCTAATCTTCTTGGAAAAAGTCATTAGTGGTATGAAAAACATTTTCATTTTTCCTCTTAAACCTTTTATAGAATTTTATGACACACACGCATTCATACATCTTTAATTGTTTATTTAGTTCTAAAATAACAAAAAAAACGACGTGATAATCAGTTTATCAATATAAATAATGAAATTCAGATTAATTTTGAATACATACGTTTGAACTGTAAAACAACTTAAATGTCAACATCTATTTTTTGTTTATCTTTTTTATATGTATGTAATTGTTTGTTCAATGACAATTTTAAAATATACTTTATCGATTATATAAAATATAATTCCATCTAATAATATTCTATTACTTAACAACAAGTTTTATAGATTTATAGATTAATTTTAAATTTTAAAATTATTACAGATTCGTAAATAAAACACGTTCTTAATACGAATTTCAATAGATTTATAAAAGCAAAATAATTTATTAAGAAAATCAGAAAAACAAAAAAAATTCTGAAGACACAATATATCTCATTTAAAAAAAAAAAAAAAATTTTGAAAATTTATTTTTATTACTAGTATATTGCTTTTATGTATAAAAAATTATCTTAATTCATAAAAATATAATAAAAAATGCAAAAAAAAAAATATTAATCATAAATACACATACAGGACGCGAATATATATTTTGTTTTTTGAAACAAGTAGAGTTAATAAAAACAATAAAATAAAATAATAATAAAAAAAAAAAAACTTATATATTTATTATATTGTACGTACATTTTTTATGTTAATATAAATCTTTTATATGACTCAATTGTTGATATAAAAATTATTTGCACAGAAAATACATATTCATATTTATGTATATTGCTGAAAAGGAACAAAAAAAGAAACGAAATGAAATAAATAAAATTTGGGTACTATTTGAAAAATAAAATGGATAATGTAAAAATATTAGATTGAAAATTTTAATGTACGAAACATGAAATGAAACTATTGAGACGAAATTTCGTCCTTTAAATGAATCATATGAAATATGCCTGTATGAAAAATAAATATTTTTTATTTCTCAATTTTATTTAAAGAAAAAAAAAAACGAAAAAAGATTTTTTTTTAATTTTTATTATTTATAATTTTTCTTATTTATTGAAATGAAAAAGTAAAAGATTGATATACATAATTTAACATACATAATTTGTTATTGTTTTATTAATTGATTTTTTGTGATGATGAAACTTGATTTTATTTTTATTTTTTATATTTATAAATTACCAGCCTACATATGTACATATGTACTATATGAAATCATTCAATTCGTATGTATATTCTATTAAAACCATTCATATATGTTATTTACATATCTACCACAATATGATTGATTGATATTCACATACAAGAATAAAATGTAAATGTAGATTATTTTTAAATTATGTAATGAATGGTTGTGACATTCATTATAGAGTCACACGTCTATATATCTTAAACCATGTACATGAACGTACATATTATGTATGTATGTATGTGTGCAATTATTATTAAATGTAAATGTAAATTACATAAAATAAAAATGAAAAACAAAATATATATTCACATAAGTAAATAATAGAAAATTTTATTTGTTATTCACATGAATATAAGTGCATGTGAGTAAATTTTAAGTCATCATTTAAAGGAATTTTTTTTTATTTTTTCCTTATTACAAAGACGTTGACTTTTTTAAAATATCCTTACGTCTTATTATTTATCTAAAAAAATTATCAGCATGTCAGAGGTTTATGTATGTACGAGTATAATCATAATTTATTTACATAACGTATATATGCATATGTACATATGTACGAGTATAATCATAAATGAGAAGCAAATAATGCAAAAGACAAAAAAAAATAAATAAAATAAATATAAATGAATATATTTGTGCACATTTTATATAGAATGTGTGTATGTTAAATATATTATACATAGTACATACATATACATATGTATGTATGTATGTATACTTGAATTATATGAAAGCTTTTAAATATGAAAATTAAAGATAACAACTTTCATATGTGTACTTTACTACTCTGTAATATATTATATAGCGTAACAAAATAATATTCATCGAAAATAAAAATAAAAATAAATGCAAGGAAAAATTAAATAAAACAAAAGCACAATAAAAAAACATATATGTATATAAATAAAATAAAATAAAATGAAGCCAACATGCATTAAGATTAATAGAGTTTATCTTCTGTTTCAAATTAGAATATCATTAAAATTTGATGATTTTTCTCTTGAACCTGTTGTGAATTTTTTTTTATAAGTAGAAAAACGTATACACACTCTTATGCAAATGAAAAACATATATATACGCATATTTTACAACATTTAGTTAAAGAAGCATTGTATTAATTTCTGTTGTTTTTTTTTTTTCTACTTTCAAACAATTTTCTTTTTTGTTCTAAGTACATCTTTTTTCTTGCGGCTTACTTTATCAACATACAGATAAAGTAAATATATACATCGATATATAAAAATAAATCGTATATACTTTGCACGTTCTAAATAAATATGTACATATATGTATGTACATGTACATATGTATGTATATTGTTGCTTGCTTTGTTTTTGTTTAATTTAATTTTATTTATTTATCTTTTGTATTCTTATATTATTACAATAAGCATAGATATAAGAGGCTCAGTAGTTAATGTACTGGACTAGCCTCTTAATTCGCTGATCGCAGATTTGAGATGTTAGATTAGGCACAAAAAAGAAAACAAATGTATTTTTCATCATTTACCTGCTACATCGGTATGATATTATCAGATTTTTGTCTCAAATTTACTTAGCTCTAAATAAGTATCAAAGCTTTCGTCTATATTATTTGCAAGAAATACATAATAAAAAATATACATGAAACATGAAAATGAACAAAAATGCGAAAGCAAACTGGTCAAGAAATGAGGATAAAGACATGTTATAGTGTACAAAACAAGACTATCGTTTTACATTACACTAAAAAAATATTAATTCATATGGAATATTTCTAATTTCTGATAATCATTAACAGATAAACTTTTGTTATATTAATTTTACATACATGCTATACATTTTTAATACAAAAATTATAAAATTTTCTATTTATTTAAAAATTCTATCTAAAATAAAAATTAAAAAAAAAAATTGCTTATTTTTAAAGGAAAATTTCAAAAATTCAAACAAAAGTATTTGAAAAAATATAAGAGTGTCGTAATTAGAGAACTAAATTTGTAAAGCGCTTTTTTCGAATGTGTTTCGAACGCTTCTAAATTTTGGAAAATGACAGCACTTTTTGGATTAATTTAGACTATAAAGTCGTTTTAAAAAACACAAAAACAGAAAAAAAAATTGTTTGTTCATTACATTTTACAAATATGTAATTCAAATAAATTCTTTTTTTACTTTTATTTTCTTTTTTATTTTGAATAATTTCACAATTGTTATTAATTTCCCTTTTCATATAGGAATGTAAAATATAAAAATTCATCGATTGTACTTCATAAATCATGTAATCATTTAATCACAAAAAAAAAAAAAGACAAAATGAAATAAAAAAAATTTTACCATCTACGATTATTTTTCCATAAAATTAAATTTTTTCCCTAGAGAATATTTGAAAACAAAAAAATTTTTTTTTTGAGATTTTCATTTTCAAAATTTTTTTTTTTTTTTTATTAAAAAATACATATACATAATAAAACTTTTTTTTTTATAATAATATTGGAAAAAAAATTTTTATTAAACTGAATTCATTTTATTAGTTTTTGTTTTTTCAAATTTCAAAAAATAAAAAAATGAAAAAAAACAAAAAAAAAAACAAGAATAAGAAAAATATGAAAATAAATAACATAGTGATAGTATACTAATCGTGCGCGGGCGTATTATCAAGGGTGTATTACAGTTTATAAATTCATTTATCATGACTTTAATTTTTTTTTTTATGTTTCTTAGTCTGTGTTTGATTTATATAAGTAAATATAAATTGTAAAACAAATAACTAAAGGCTTTTAAAAACAAATTTAATCAAATATACCACCAACAAAAAAAAAAAAAAAAAAAAGAAAAAAAATATAAAAATAAATAAATGAAATTATTTTTTCACTTTTTTTGCTCTGTGTACATACAAGAATGAATTATGTATAAAGTAAAAAAAAAATTTTTTATGTGTAGAGTTCAAGCAAAAAATATAAACAAAATAAAAATTTATACACACATGATATGCATTTATACACATGTTAATCGCAGGAGTATGAAAATCTCTTGAGAAAATTCAACCATATAATAATTATCAGAATTTTCATCATATTTCAAAGAATCAATTTTAAAAAAAAATTTAAAACAAAAGAATCTGAATGAAAACAAAACATTTTTAGTAATTATTTTAGTTAATAAACTGTAATTTTCTTTTTTAAATTTTATTAATTTTTATGGCTCTTGAAATAAAAAAGTATGAAAATAGAGAAAGACTTTGTAATTTAAAAGAAAAAATTGAAATATACACGTTAAATTTAAATTTCATTTACTATATCATGTTAAACAATTATTTTTCCAAGAACACAAAAAATTAATATAATAATATATATAATAATAATAGAAAATATTCAAAAGAAAAACAAAACTAAAAAAGAAAAATTGAAAAAAAAAAAAAAGACAAAAAAAAGCACATGCTATCTCTGCATGAAAACAATATTATAATTTAATTTTATAAATTTAATAAGGTGAAAAAAGAAGGTAAATTAAAATATATTCCAGAACATATAACATTAAAAGACAAACTAATTAACCAAAAGAAAAATATCAAAGAAAATTGTTTTTTTTTTTTTGTTTGAAATAATTATACATTTTTAAAAAGACATTTAATAAAAGAGAAAAATGCAGCAGCATTTATAATTTTATCTATTAAATATAAAATTATCTTGAATTTATATTATTTAGTGATTTTGAAAATTTTATAATTAAAGACGTATTAAAAGATTATCTAGAAAGAAGATAAATAATAATTGCATACTACAGAATTTTTTTTAATATTTTGTATTTAATGAATGTGTTCTTTAGTAAAAATGAATAAAAATAAAAATAGAAAATTAATAAAAAAAAAAAAAAATAAATAAATAAATAAATTCATATTATGCATTAATACAGAAAAATAAAATAAAAATTAATTTTCTTTTATACAGAATGTAAAGAGAAATAAATTTTTTATTTTGTTTTTTTTTTTTTTTTTTTGAATTCGTAATAGCAACTAAACAAAAAAAAGAAAAGGTTATTATATAAACAAGAAGTGTAATTTATACTAAATAGTTACATACGTATTGTAAAAAAAAATTATAATTTAATGAATTATCGCGCTTCTCCAATTATTTAGGCAGAGAAAAAATGCACAAATTAATTGATTTTCTCACGAGCACAGAACATTGGGTTACATATATAAAAGCCCGATAATGCTTTTATGTGCGATTCTTACAAGCTTCACACATTCAAAAGTGAATAAAGAGACGTTTTTACAGGTAGTAAATACATATGTACTTTTTTAAAACGAATTTATGTATCATATACATACATATGTAAATATTTACATAAAATTTTCTAGCTGATTTTCACTTTACCTAAATTGTTTTATAAACAACATATACATATTCTTGAAAAGTTAATACACTCTACAATAACCTCTGCAGATTATCGTATGAGAACGAAAAGAAAGAAAATTACCATTGTACTCAAGACTAAGATATCTCGAGGCTATTACTTTTAAATGAATTCCGACTGTGTAGAAGAAGGATATATTTATTATAAATTTTTATATCCTCTCAAGAAGCTCAAAGTGATTCGCTGATTCATTATAATTCTAAAAGTTCGGCATCACAATAAGTCACTTAGGCTAATAAATAAATTATTATTTTTTTTTTATATAATAAAAAAATTTGATATTTTTATCCAATAAAAACAAAAATTTTATATAAATTAAATTTTAAATCAAATAAAAAAAAAAAAATACGTACATATTGCATATCTATGAAATAATTATACTTTTTATGTATACCACTTTTATTAATTAATTCATCATGTACTACAAAATAAAATTATAGAAAATTCCATTTAGTTCATTAACCTTTTCTAGGTGTATTAATTTTTTGTTTAATTAAATTATGTATTTTTCGTAGGTAAAATATTTACAATGTGGATGATATAATCAATTTTTGTATTTTTGAATAAAGCAAACAAATTTTTTACGTAACTTTATATAGAAATAATTTTTTTTTTAGGTATTTTACTTTTTAATTAAATTTAAATTCATGTTAATACCTCGTTTTTTTTTTCTCTTTTTTTATTGTATTAAGTACACAAACAACACAAACATAAAACCAACCCAATTGTAAATTTTCTATAATATGAAGTGCAAAGTAACAACAATAAAAACATAACGATGTAAGAATACAAAAAAGAAAAACAAAAAAAAAGGCAAAAAATAAATATATAAATAAAATTATAAATATTCTTCATAAGGATTTTTCATTCTTATGTTTTATCGTATAAAATTTTATATAAAGAAATAAAAAATTTAAAGAAAATTTGTACAAAAATTCTTTAATTTGATTTAAATTGTAATACATGTACATTATGTGTACAAAAATATGTACTCGTTGCATTGTATTTTTTTATACGTTTAAAAAAAGATATCTTTAGAAACATGTTTTTGTATAGAGAGTGTATATATTATGCTAATTCAAGAAATTTAATATCGCTTTTAAATAAAAATTCAAGTAGATATAATATATAAGTATGTATGTACGTATATTTGCTATATAAACGTATGTACATATGTGCTTTATATGTACTTATTTTTTATATGTTCCATGTATGTACATATGTATGTATAGACACATACTTATATAAACTTTAATAATAAATATTTTTACAAAAATAAAAGTTTAAAATTTTTTCACATTAAAAAGACCAAAAACAAAAAAAAAAATAAATAAATAAATAAATGACAAAAAAGAATGAGAAAAAAAAAGTTTGCCGAAAAGTTTTCAAACTTTTCCCACATATTAACTCTCATATATTTTACATGCATATTATACAGATTTACATAATTTCTTTTACATACTCGTACATAAATCAGTACATACACATCTTAATAATGTGCACATAAAATCTATACCATAAAACAAATGCGCACATGTACATGCATGAAGTCTTATATGTATGTATAAAAATGAAAAAAAAAATTTTTTTTTTGAAAATTTATTTTAAAAATAAAATTAAAAACTTTTAACTGCCATTCATATGCTATTTATCATGTTATTCCTAGTATTTTGATTTTTTTTAATTTTTCCATTTTTCTTGTATTTTCTTTTATTTTTTTTTTTAAATTTTTTTTTTTTTTTGTTTTTTGTACCAATATTATATCATTTTTAATCGTTGTAAATCAAAACATTTATAAAAATGTTTATAAAAGTATTGAAAAAAGTTAATTACAATAATAATTCTAGAACCTTAAATAAATTTATATAAATAAAGAATCTAGAAAAAAAAAACATTTTTGAATTTATAATTAAATTGAGTATCCTTACTGAAATAATAAAAATAATTTTTTTTTTTTTATAACTGAAAAATGATTTTGAAACAAATAAAAAAATCCGTTCTCTTTTTTCTAAATTTTTTTATAATCTTTATTTGATTTTTTTATTTATTTAGTTTTTTTTTTTTTGTGTTGGTACTTTGATCAAATTTACTAATTTATTTCTAATTTAATTAATCATATTCTAGGTCAAGTAATTTATTTTACTTGTGTCCTTTTTATCTTTTTAAATTAAAGATAAATAAAATAACAACAGATATGAAAAAAAGAATCTAATATGCATATACGCATAGTTAACTATATGTTATTCGGAAAGATTAATTTAAAAATGAGAATCAGTCACAAATAATTTTTAAAACGACAAAAAAGGATTTTTAATTCAAAAAAAAAAAACATTAACTAAAATAAGATGATTTTACTGCATTTACATTAATTTTTTTCAATTTTCTTATAATTTTATTTTATTTTTAATTTTTTTTTTTTTTCATATTTCTATATATATATAGAAGTTATATATAACTTACTTTTATTATTTTTACGAGACTTGTTAAATTTTTCTGACAATTTTTATTTTTATTTTATTTTTTTTTAATAAAAAAAAAAAACGTTTTATTCGCCTTTTTCTTAGCTATTTCGTCATAAAAAGTCCTTTTTATAAATATATGTATGTACATAGAAACAAAACGATAAGACTAAAATAAATTTCTCATTCATAAATTTATATGATTTAAAAAAAAAAAAGAAAAAACAAAAAGAGTAAAATAAATAACCAGAAACAAAACAAAAATACTTTGTATATAAGTTAAATGAAAATTTACCATGTCAAAAACATAAGAAAAATGAATAAATTTAAAAATCTAAGAAAAATTCCCATCGGAAACACAAACATTTTAAACTTGAAATTTTTAAATTAATAACAAAAAAAAAAAAAAGAAAAAAAAAAGTTTTCTTTCAAATCATGAATTAAAATAAATCAAAGTTTAAATTGAAAATAAATCATCATAAGATCTTTAATTTAATTTTTTTTTTTTCAATGTAAGATTAAAAATTAAATTTATATTCAAGATGTTATCAAGGAAAAGGAAGTTTAATTTTTTTTTTTTTCTCTAAATTTACTTAAAAATATCTTTGCATATCATATTTCTGATAAGTATACATACATTAGTATCATATATATATACGTAATATAAATTTTACAACATTTTTAAAAAATGTTCTCATCAAAAATTTAAAATCTAAATTTCAATAGAAATAAATAAAGTCCTTGAATGATATTTGACTACATTTTGCTATAAATATATACACACATACTATGTAAGGTATTTGAATATAAAATTAAAAAACATAAATGTTACATATAAAATGTATTACACCCTACACACATACTCGTATAATAATAATAAAAAAAAAAAAAAATGAAAACGTATACAATAAGAAATTAATCTGCAAAAAAAAAAAAAACATCCAAAACATAATAATAAAGAAAAAGTCGTAAGGAAGAATGAAAATAAAAAATGAAAACATACAAACCTACATGAAATCATATAAGAAATAATAATACACACATGTCACATAAAAATTTCTATAATACTATTTTGTGTTATATGTATGAATTCTATGCACTATGTATAATATAACGCTATATATATAAAGGCATTTACGGATTTAATATAAATATTTATAAAATAGACATCCACACACATCAATATAAATATGTACTCACGTAATAAATTTTCAAGGTCACATCACTTTTGAACTTTCAAATTTTCTTTTGTCAGAATGTTTATTTTTATTTTCCGTTTTTGATGTTTCCTTTTATTCATTTTATTTTATTTTTCTGTATTTTACATTCATTTATGACTGTAGGTAGATGTTCATATACATATGTATGTATGTATATGGTATAAAGTAAAAAAATTTTTTTACATGTGTATGTATACATTTATGTACATATGTATGTGTATAAACAAACATGCATTTCGTCGTAAATAAATATATGTTTTATACTTAGGTAATATATAATACGTAACGGCTTTTCAACAATATAAAAATGATGATTATTATGGTACGATAACATAGGATTTACCTTGGATTAACTCTATTTTAAACATAAATGTGTACATATTCATCCATATTATGAATATATACATACATATACGGTATGTGCATGTTTAATATGAGTAAAATTTTACATAACATATTATATTGTGCATATCATACAAATTGTGTACACATACATGTATGTAATATGTATATATTATATTGTTATAAAGTGTAGAAAATGTGTAATAATGTGTTTGCACTTTTTTTTTTTTTTGTTATCATATATAAATTCATTTTTTGTATGCTAAGCCAAAAAAAAGAATAAAAATTTTTTTTATTGCTGATTTTTACGTGTAATATTCGTATATAGTTTCAACAGAACAAATTGATATTAAATTTATTTTTATCAAAATTATTTGCATTTTAGCTACTTACTCTTTTAAGTGTTTTTAATAGACATTTTTTTTTTATATCAAACTATAACAAATCAGCAGATTGAAAAAATAAATAAATAAGTTTCCTCACACTGTTAAACACATAATATGTATGTATGTATGTATGTGTATATATTCTGTTACATAAAAAGGAAAATATGAAATTCGGTTACATATAAAAAGGGAAAAAATTTTCATAAAACATTGACTTATGAAAAGTACATATAATACATATATTATGCATGTATGTAAGATATCATATTTATTAAATAATATATTATTGAAATGTATACATTACTATCTTATTCATGTATTCTGTTTTAAAGAATACTCTACAGTCTACACATATTGTAAAATCCGCTTAAAATGCATTATATGATATTAAAAGAATATTTTATATAACATATACATACATATGTATGTATAAGATGAAACATATCTTTTCACATCAAATACGTAAACGTAAACTATGTACATAATATATATTTAGTGTGTTATACTATATATTATACCATACAATAAATACATTGTGTATATTTAAAATATAGTATACATATACATACATACATACGTAAGTTTCACGTAAAAAGTTTTTTATGTTTTAAAATTTAAAGTATTCATGATATAGTTCTATTTTAAACAATAATTTTTAAAATTATTATCTATGTACATAGGTACGTAGGTACGTATGTATATAAAATTTCGTAATAAAAAATTAACACATACATATGAGCAGTGATTTTGTTATAAATTTACTGTTACTTATTATGATTTTTTTGTAATTAATTTAAACATATTCTTTTTTATTAGTTTTATGTTTTTATGTCCTTTTTTTGTTTTTGTACTTATCATTCAATATATGCACATACATATGTATATGTATATATTAAACGTATAATAAAAAATGTATAATTTGGAAAATATAAGTACATAAATATATTGTACAATATGCATGTAAGTATACATATAAACATGCGTACTAAAGTATGAAATTTTTCCACATACGTTTACATTTATATGATACTACGTAATAATAAATATTATGTGTTCATATTTTATAATAAATATAATTTACAAAATGTATTTGGTTTATGTGACATTTATTATTACTCTAATTTTGTATGAATACGTTATGTACATACCAATCATCTAAATTGTTCATTATGAAGATGCTAATGATAATAACAATATTAATAATGTATAATGTTATTTCAATAATGAGCAGTATACCTACTTATTTTTATTGTAATATTATTTAAATATTATACAATTTATAATACACCTACATGATAACCATTGAAATAAAATTATTATAATATAAATATGTATGATATTATGTGTAAGAAAAAAAATCGACTAATCAAATCTCTACTTCAAAAAACTCAGTGGTTTGCAACTCACGCTAAACTGTAGGTGTTCGTATAATAGGTTTGTTGTGAAGAATTATCAGTAATGATGATTAGGCCTTGGCTCATATCGATTATGATGATGTATAATATGTACATATGTATATTAAACATACATAATTGTACATATGCAATTATCTCTTATTTTATATAATTTTAATAAAAACTTTTTTGAATGTATTATAATTACTTTTATACATATACATATGTATGTATAAGAATAAATTTGTATACTGTATAAGAATAAATTTTATATCATTTAAATACAATACATATCCATATATTATGTTCTAAAGTACATACCTAAATGCAATATTTAATATTGTAAGCGTTGAAAGTTCATTTTATATAGTATATAATTGTACGTATGTATTTGAATGTTTGTTCGTACTCAAAACCTTAATCTTATTAGTCATTTTTATGATTATTTTATACAGTAAATTTGTTTTCTTATTTATACATAATAATAATATATAATGTCATATAAAATAATGTACTCATACGTACACTCTATTATGTTATATTATAGAGCATACAAAATACAATGTGTGTATTACTATTATTATTATTTCTTTCTTTCTTTCTTTTTATCATAAGTGTGTATGTGTGTATTATATATAGATACAAAAAAATTCTAAAACAACATCAAAAAATTTGATATAAATTGTATGAATATGTATTATATACTAAATACAAGCATATGTAAATATGTATGTAATGTGTGTGTGCTGTTTAGAAAATGTTTATATTGTAAGTACATATATAGAAATATCAAAATAATATTTTCAAATATAATTCATTGTCATTCCATTTTATTATTATCATTGTATTTCTTCGTCTTTTGCCTTTCATTTTAAACATCATCATTATTATCATCATGATCATCTCATCATCATTATAATATTATCATCAAACCATGAAAAGTGCTGTCACATCATAAAATAAATTCACTAATTTTCTTGAATTACAATTATATGAGTATAAAATTTGTCATGTATTTCAGTGTATATTATTCAAGAATTTATATACGTATATATATACTTATATACACCACATAACATAATGTGTATGTATGTACATACGTATATCCTTTTTTTATATATCTATTATACATACATACATATTATGGTACATATACACATATGTATATATTTATATCTATAGTATGTATATGATGAGCAATTTTTGATAAATAAGATTTCACATCACTTAACCTTTATTCGCGTATTCATTTAACTAAAATTTCATTTCTTACTAAATATTTACACGTACATACATACATACATATATGTATATGCAAGCAATTGTATAGTGTTAAACTATATAATACGAATATGTCTGTATTTGATGTAAGTAAATGATATGTATGTATGTATTTTATTATACATACGAATATGTACTCAGATTATATATTGTTTGTTTGTAAGCAGAGTACATTTTTATCATTATTGTTATTATTATGAATTTCTGTACGTATTTGTTTAACTTGTACATTTTTTTATCTATCTATCATTTTTCTTGTCATTTAAAAATTTCACTTAATTTCATTTAATAGTACATTATATACTCTATTTTATTTATCCTGAAAAATACATTTATGTAAGTAAAAAACATTCTACTTGTGCATTTATTATTACATAACACAGTAATATGTGCAAAGTACGATAAGAAGAAAAAAAAAAAATATCATTTTTAATAAATACAATTTTCCTTAAATAAGTATGTATGTAGATAAATGTATAACCTTTTTACGTATATTTATATCGTTGAAAAAAGATACATAAAAATATTTGAGTATGTACACATACATGATTTTTTCTTGGTTCATTGTAATTTGATTTAAATTTTTATTTAAATATACTTTTCCAAGTATTTTCATAACCGTTATATTTTTTATGTACATAATATATTTCTATGATTTTTATACTGAAATGCACATAATATGAAAAAAGAATAGAAAATTTTTTAAATCAAAAATCTAAAAAATACATAAGTACATACATGTATTAGTTTTTAACAGTTTTCATTTCATATGAACATAAAGATGACAGAAATTAAATAGTATTCTTTATTTAATATAATACATGCATACGTATACATAATGTTTTGTATATGTTTATGTAATATAATAAAAATAAAATATTTTTACAAATTAAAATTTTTTTCTGCAAAATATTTTTTATTTTATTTTTTTTTTTTAAATAAAATAATAATATAAACTATATACACTGTCTACATACTAATTCGATGCAGTGAGGGCCTTATGGAAATGGCATAGAGTAGTACCACTTTACGTCACTGTATATTAATATTTAAAAAAAAAAAAATTCGTCTCGTTTTATATGATAACTCTACAGATTGTGGTAACACTACTTGTAAGATGATCCTATTAGGAATTATGAGAGAAGAAAAAAGACATGTGTAAGACCCTAACTGTACCGAATTAGTAGATAAGTATGATTCAAAATGCATAACAAAAAGAAAAAGATTCACATGAAAAGAAAGTTAGGATTTTTCTTTATACAAAATTGGTATTATTTATACGACATCATGTACAATATACATATACGTATGTACATATGTGCAGAATAAAAAATTTTCAATATTATGTTTAGTATAATGAGTATACATAACATTATGACTGTAGGTTGGCACTTTTTTTTTTCTTATTTTTATCTTATGTATGTACATACATATAATATTTCATTTTCTTTTATGTTTTTATATACATATTTCGTTTTATTTTTATTTTAATTTTTTTTTTCTTATTCTTAAGAAAATATGCATGGAATAATTCAGGAAAATTTGAAATGAATATATTTCTTATATTATTGTCCCAAGATTTAGGATTTAAATATATGTATGTATACATTTTATATTGAAAAGGATGTAATATTATATATGTATATTATGTATAGATTTGAATGAAAAAAAAAATAAATAAATGAAAATATAAAAAAATTAAGGAATCCATATAAATATACATATATTCATACATACATGCATATATTCTTGTTATTTATAAATATGTATAAAGTAAAGATTCTTAAAATATGAAAATATTTTCAAAAAAAAAAAAAACTAAGTATGTATATAAAAAATAGTTTCTTTTAATATTAATTTAACTTGTATATGTCAAATTGTATATACATATGCATATAAATATGTATTTACATATGCGTATACATATGTACATTCATGTGAACGGTTAAATTTGTATTTCAAATATTTTTGATGACATTAAATTTTTTATACATATACGTATGTGTGTATGGACATGTACATATGAATACAAAATATCTGTATAAAAATCAAAAATAATATTCTATTATAATTATATATGTATGTATGTATGTACATAACATTAGAAAAAAATTTACAAAACTTTTTGATCAAAATTATATAAGTATATACATATGTATATACATATGTGTATTTAGTTCATATTGTTATTGTTGTCAATCTCAATATTGAAAAAGAATCTCTGAATGAATTCATCATCGTATAGAAGGCATTATGTAAGGCCATGTTTTCCCTTTTTTTTTATCATTTCATTTTATTTTTTTTTTATTTTATTATTTATTTATTTTTTTTTTTTGTATTGTCATTTGTCATATTGTATTTTCTTATTCTTAATATTTTGATTTTTCTTTTTTCATTTTCTTTTTTGATTTTTTGTTCGATCGGTTTTTTTTTTTAAATATGTTATATATACAGCAAATTTTTTATATTTTCTTTTTTTTTTTGTTTTTTATATATGTACATACATATTTATGTATACATGCAAATATTGTATTTATAATTTTATTTTTACCTATTGCATATGCACTCCTTGTAAAAACGATCATTGACGGTACACTATTTAGAGATTCACAAATATACCTTGAAATTCTAGTCTAGTCATCTAATCTATGCCATGCGCCAACTTTAGAAATGTAATTCAAGAGACAATGTATAAGACCAACCGTCTTCCCCCACACCCAAAAACCAACTAAACTGAATAACGATTATTAACCATTATTTATGCTACTGAAAACTGAAACTGAACTGACTGGACTGGATCAGTGTTGCCACTTTACCACAATTGTGGTAGATCTACCACTTTTTCGTTAAATTTGGTGATCTACCAGATTTTTTCTATTCTTTTCAATGGTATGATAATTTTATCATTCTTTATCTATTATCCTATTTTATCCACTAGAAGTCACATTCATGTAATAAAAATATTTGAAAAAATGTATTTTTACTTTGTTTTTGATGTTATATGATATTTATTTTGTGGGCTCTAATCTACCACTTAAAAATCTCAATCTACCACATTTTTCAGGACTTATCTACCACATTTGTTTAAAAATAAGTGGCAACACTGGACTGGATACTAGACTACTAAATACTTATGCTGTCTTCTACGACTATGCTGTGTAGAAATGAAACATGAAAGTGAATAAAAAACAGGAATTATTATCATACGAAGTAGTAAGAAGTGATTGAATAGATTCAGTAGGACGATATACATAGCCATACAAAAAAAAAAACCAGAAATAGAGAGATGATACGTACAGAGTACAGGACAAGACAGAAATATCGTTTTACATTCCAATTTCCATTTGAAAAATTTATTTTACTCTGTATAAAATATTCAAGAATTCTGGTAATACTTCTCAATAAACACTCATATTAGAGATAATGAGAGAAGAAAAAAAAACAATACCACCAAGGTCCAAGGCATGCACTGAAGGTTATTGATAGGCGAAGTTACGAACTATAAAAATGTATAAATATTTAAAACAAAAGAAAGAAAATTCATCTGCCCAATATTTTTTAGACTGACTGTGCATTTAAAAAAATCTTCTAATTTACGTACATGTATTAGAATATGCAATATAATTGTAAGCTATTAATTATAAAAGATTGATAAACACTAAAATAATTAAGATAAATTGATCACAATTTGAAATAATGAAAATCAAACAAATCAGTTGATAAATACAAATTTTTAACAGAAATAACATTTTATTTTTTAACACTTATATACGATGACTATAATAAAAACAACATTTTAATTCTTTTGTTTTCATACATAAGAAAATATACACACACTCATTATTATTATTATTATTATTTTTTTTTTTTTTTATAATTTAAATGTTTTATAGAACGATATAGTCATAAAAATAAGATATAAAAATAACGTACTTTCTGATTAAATTAAATAACAATTGAATTAAATTAATTTCTTGCTTTTTTATTACAAACATTAATTTTATTTTTAGTTTCATTATAAAAAACTGAAATGCTTTAAAACAGCAACAAAATGGTAACAATGTACAGAAAGAAGAAAAAAAAAACGAAAATGAAAATTTATAATGTATATTTAATTAATCAATACACAGCTGTGTTATCATTTTATAGAACGTACATATTTTCAAATGGAAATAAAATTTAAAAAATAAAAAAAAAACATTCGACGAATAACAACAAAATATTTAATGTTGTGTTAAATAATTTTAAATTGAAAGGACCAAAAAAAACAAGAAAAAGGGAAAATAAAAACAGCTAAATAAAAAAAAAAAATAAATACAAATAAAAATGAGAAATATAAAATTTATTACTCACACTGGTACAAATTAAATGAAAATGAGCAATTCACATTAGGAAACATCAATAAAAAAAAATAAAGAAATAAAATGTATAGAAAAATAACAACAAATTAATTTAAAAAAAAAAAACAAACAAAGAAAGAAGAAAATAAAAAGAACAAAAATGCAAAAAATTTGAATTTTTAAATGAAAAATTTCTATCTTTATGAGAATTATAAAATTTTATATGAAAAGTTTTAATCAAAATTAGCGAATATAAAAGAAAAAATTAAATTAGATTTTTTTTTTTATTGTTAAAGAAATTATTATATTTCTTTTTTTTTACTAAATTTATGAGTTAATTTTTTTTTTCAAATATGACGTTATGTGAATTTTTTCTATTTATATCTGAGTTCTGAAAGTTTAATTTTTTTATAACTGAAAATTTAAAAGAAAAATGATATCATTGAGGATTTTTTTTTTATTTTTCATTTATAATATACCACGAAATATTTTTTTACACATTACGATACGTGCATATGTGTCAAATATGATTTTTTAGCTAAATAAAATTATTTGATCATATACGTAACATTGTTCTAAATTTTAAATTATTAAATACACACACAAACAAACTGGCATGAATAATATTTATTATACTATATGTACGGCATATGTACATGTTGGAATATATTGTCTTACATTCAAATAAACAACATCATAATAAATTGTATGAAAAAATTAAAATAAAATAAAATAAGGAAAACTTATTTATTACTTATTATTTGAAACGAGTTAAATTTTAAAAGAAAATCAATGCGATAAATATCCTTTTTAATGTTATCTAACTGTATAAAACTTTAAAGTACATCATATTTATACATATTATGTTTATAATGTGGTAAATTGATTTGAATACCTATAAAATTTGAAATATATAATAAATTTAAATACATACAGATAAATTGATATAAAAATTAAACATGAAATAAGTAAATGACATTAAATAAATTAAATTAAATGAAAATTTTATAGAATAAAATAAATTGAAAATTTATTGCAATAACCATATTTATTGGTAAACATGTAAATATATGTATATAAAGATAAATAGAAAATATGTATACAAAAATTTCATAATAATACGACAAGTAAATTATTTAAAACATCTGATTATGCACACTTATACAAATTATAGTGTATACATACTATACACATAAATAGTAAACCGCATCAAAATATAAAGTGTAAATAATTTTATTTATTATTATTTTGATGTTATTTGATTCAATTTAATACGAAATTATTGTATACATAAAATATGTATATTGTACATGATGTACTTTCATAAATACCATATAATGTACGTATTGTATGTAAATAGTAAATATGAATGAATACAATGAATATAAATATAGAATATAGAAAATAAATGAAATTCATTTACATACACTAACGTACATAAATATCTGTAAATATTTCATTCATACGTTATATTCATACATATTTAAATAATTCAAAAATATAAATTTCAAATATTTATATGTATGAAATGCACATTATGCATTACACACATTTAAATTTATTTAAAACACGTATTATTCCACTCATCAATCAAAGGAATAAATATACATATATGTATATGTATGTATGTATATCATTGTAGCCGTATTTGAAATAAATGCACAACGTTATTATATGTTTTTGTAAATTTGTTGATTTATTTGTGTATTTTATTTCTTATATTATCGTATAAATATGATACATAAACGTTTTGTAATGTATGTACCAATTAAAAATTTTAGAAAATTGTACACATTAAAGGAAAACCAAAGTAAAATATTTCAAAAAAAAAAAAAAAAAAAAAAAAAACGAAAGCCTTGTACAGTAACTAAACATTAATAATAAATTTTATTTAGTACCTTATCATTTATATATTTATGTATTTATACATATGTATACATGAATCCATAGATGCAATATGATAAAACACATACTAATGTATTTATTTAATGCACATTATAATTATACTTGTAGATATGAATTTAAAAACTACAAAAATAGATTTTGTATGTTGAAGTGTAAAAGTATATGTAATTATATTTTTTCGCAAGTACGTGATATTTGCAAATTCATAAAGCTTTATAATTGTTTGAATTATGAATCTGAATAAGAATATTTTATAACAAAACAAAAATTTACATTTTTATTTAAATTTTACGATAACCTTGAAGATGATATTAAAATTAAAGAACATTGCATTAACTGGACTTAAATGTTGAAAAAAAAATAAAAATAAATAAGTACAAAAAAAAAAAAGAAGAAAAATATCAATTTTTTTATATGAATTTTGAAATGAAACTTTTTTACGTTATCATGAACTTTTTTAACTAGATTTATAAAAATATCAACATTATGTATTGTTACTTAATGATGTATTATTATTAAATAAAATAAACAACAAAAATTATACAAAATATTATAAAATTATTATTGAAAATTTTCAATAAAAACTAATTAAGCAAATAAATGAAATACAAATTTTATTCAAAAAATCATTATTGTTTTTGACATACAGTATTTTAATAGAACATTTATCAAAAGATTTTTGTATGTGTTTGTTTATACACATATTACTTGTATGTCGTACATAAAAACTCAGTTTAAAAAAAAAAAAAAAAACATCATTCACATCAATGTTCATCATTTATTTACAAAATTTCTTATTTTTAATACAGATTTACATGTACACATGTGTATATATGTACAGGTTGCATATTAAGACATTTTGCTATACGTATTTTTTCAAATCATTCATCTTTTTCAAAGTTAAATGTTGTTTTTTTTTTTCCTTTTTATAAAAAATTAAAGTGAAAAAATTAAACTAAGCCTAAGCATTTATATACGAAAATTATATGTACATACATATATTACTGACATATGTATGTTTATTTATGAAAACTTAAAATATACAAAAATAAATAAAGAAACAAAATCAAATTATGTCATTGATCATCTGGGAATTCTTTACATGTTCATTCTTAAATATATGTATGTATGTATGAAAAGAATAAGATGTTATATCCCTGACAGGCATACAGTATTCAAACTAAAAATACTCCTGTCTAAATTTATAGTACTAAATTGAAATTATATTTAACTTTTGTGGCATTCTTTCATGTTATTGTACGTTTTTTTTTAAAGTTTTACAAATCAAAATACAAATACATTAACTACATGAACTTTATTTTTTGATTATTTTTCTGTTTTCCAAAAATTTCAAACTTGTCTTTCAAAAATTTTGAATTTTGAAAATCTGTTTAAAAAAAGTACAAATATACAAACAAAACTTCGAAATCTACGTCATTACCAGAAAAATATTGGAGAAAATGTACACGCATGTAAGTACATACATTGCTGCACATCAATTTTAAAATTTATTTATAGAATAACAAAAAATTTCAGGTGTTAATTTTTAATACTTGTATAAAAAACAATTTAAATAAAAAATAAAAAAAATATTTTAACTCAACGTAATTTAAAATTTTTAAATTTATATACATGTACATATGTACGAGAACATATGTATGTATGTATGTACATCTGTAATTTTATATTTTCTCATGAAGTTCATAGTTGTACATACATATGTGTATTTTATATGTAAAATATATTATAAATACTTTATTAAAAATTTAAAAAAGTAAAAATTATAATAAATTTTCACGAAAATATTTTATATTATAACTACATTTACTATGTACCTATATATAAGCACAAGTGCATAAATTAGATTTAATTTATATGCTACATATATCATGGTATTTTTAATAAAACCTGTAATTCTTAATTGTGTTTTTGCTCTTACATTGATACTTTCATATAAATGTGTATGTAAAATTTCTATACATACATATATACAAAGGGTAATTCTCAAAAGTAATAATATTATTTTTTTAAAAATTTTTTCACATCCTTTCAAACGCTCAATTGAAATTTAAATAAGGAATTTGAATTTTTTATTTAAATTACAGACAATTTTCGATATTCATGATATTTTTAAATATCACCCTGTATAAATACATATGTATATTTTATATGTTATATTGTATGAATAATTCATATGAGAAATCATTAATCTTAGTAGACAGATAAATGGATAGGTATTATATTGAAAAATTTTCAAAGTTGAATTGTAATTAATCTCATTGCCATCATCGTCATCATCATCATTCATTTCCTCTTTCCAATTTTACTTTACTTGATTTTATTCTTTTTATTTATTTATTTTTTATTTTTTTGCCTGTATTTAAATTTGATTTATTTTTTTGTTTTGTTGTTTTTTTTTTTTTTAAATAAAAGTTGTATGATATGCATGTGCAATGTACTTTATATCGCAGACAAACTGTTATACTTTAACAGGATTACATACCTAGTACATACATATATAAAAATTCAAGAGAATTTCTATTTATGTAAAACAGCTCAAAATGTTTATACTTTTGTATATGAATGAAAACGAAGAACATTCTAATTAATTGAAAATTAGAATTTCAAAAATAATATCATTTTCTCTGATTTTTCTCAAAATTTTATTCAAATTGGCTTGTATAAAATTTAATTAATAAAATTGAAAAAAAAAATTTATTTTTTAATAAAAAAAAAAAAAAAAAAAACAAAATTGAAAACAAAATCCAATTAATATTATTTTCTTTTGTTTTTTTTTTATTTTATTTTTATCAATTTATTACGATTTTATTTATTTGTTTATTTATTTTTTTTTTTTTCATATTTCTGTATTTGCGTATGTTTTTGAATAGAATTTTGCATTAATTTGATTTTTCGATGGTAAGTGGAAAAATAACAAAAAAAAAAAAAAATACATAAACAAAATATAAAAAATTAATGTGCAAATATTGATAATGTACATTTGTATGTACAATAAAACATTCGAAAAATACATCTAATCGCATTTTTTCAATACATTTTATGTACATATTTATTTTCATTTATTGAGAAGATAAATTTTTAACAAAATTGAAATCAAATAAAAAATTGAAATAAAATTTCATAAGAATATTTGTATACTACTGTAAAGTAATTTAATTAATATTTTCTATTTCAAGGGATTTTTTTGATTTTTTTTTTTTTTATATTTATTTGGTTTTGTTTTGTTTTGATAATAAAAATTTTAAAAAAGGCAATCAAATATTCAGTGAAAATGAAATCTTCATGAAATTGTTTAAAACCACTTATTAAAGCGAAACAAAACAAAAAATTGTTTATAAGATTTAGGTATACTATATTATATAATGATAATAAAAGATGTTACGAAACAAAATGATTTTCATCTATGAAAAAAATAATAATATGTTAATGGTATTTTAGTTATCAAGAAGGAAAAAGAAAAAAACAAACAAAAAAAAAAAGAAACAACAGCAATAAAAATAAATATTTACCTGATACACAACGTGGTCCATTTGAATTGTCAAAATGGCCTCCATAAAATTGACTTGAATCAGCACTACCAGACACAACAGCAATTTCATCTAATTCATGACCAGGTGATGAACTATTCCCGGAAACTAGTCGCGTGGATGAAGTCCCAGCTGTACTTTGAGACTCCTGGCGACCTCTTAGGGATAATACCAGCCGTTTGGCTGTTGACATTACACTGCTAACTATAAATTAAAAAAATAAAAATAAAAATAAAAAAAACAATTCTTATTTTAAGTTTCTATTCATTTCATTTGAACATTTTGTACCTTAAATAAAAAATTTTAAAATTTAAATAAAATTTCACTCAAAAGGACTTTGTCATTAATCAATTTAAAAAAAAAAAAAAAACATCTTAGTTTTTAATTTACTTTAAAAATATGCTGCATATGTATGTATGTATGTTGTATGCAAAAGTAATAGAAGGTTAATTGCATATAAGATCAAAAAAGTCTCATGTACATATATGAATTTTCACACATTTTAACTTTGATAAAATAATATAAAATATTAAATACATACACATGTACATATGTATTTACATGAATGTATGTTTATTTTATATTTAAATCAACGAAAACATAATATTTTTTTTTTTAGTTTAACAAAATGGTTCAAATCGAAAAAAAATACAGTTTATTTGCAATGAGCGTTTTTTTTCTTGTTGTTTTTTAAACAAACACAAAATTAGAAAAATAAATAAAAAATTTAAAAAAGAATATGTGAAAAAAATATTATGTTGGCATCTGTAAGAATTTCTCAATACAATATATCAAATATATACAGACATAGTATATGTATACATACCAGTATGGATTATTATTATTTTTTTTTTTTATTATTTGTTTATTTATTATTTATACACATCACATTTTTTAAAAAAATATTTTTAAATATATATACATATGTATATGTACACTTGCTCATTTCGTTTTGTTTTATATATGTATGTACCTATATATATGTATGTATTTTTTTTATATCATATACAGATATAATTTCTTGATATAAAGTATTGTATCAGTACATACGTATTTCTTATTTGTATTTAGAACGTTAAAAATCTTTTTCTGATGTTTCATGAAACTGTTTTGTGTAAATTTTGTTTATGTTTGTATGTGTGTGTTTACGAAAAATGTAAAAATGTTCATTTGTACAGAAATTTCTATTAAACTTTTTTTCTACAGCTTTTTTCTATTTTTATTTTATTCTTTTATTTTTATGCGTATAGCTAAAATATGTTAAGTGATACTTGTTCCGTATATATATTATATTATGTATTCATTTTTAATGTAATGTGTTTTTTTTTTTTTGTTTCAAGCATTAAGCATTAACTAATAAAAAAAATGAAAGTAAAATAAAAAAAATAAAAAAAAACTACCTAAAATATTAAAAAAGTATACATATGTATATCAAAATATTCATTTTATAAAATACCTACGTACGTAGTTTGTATTTAAAAATAGTATCCTTGTGCATACATACATACATACATATATGCATACATATGTATGTATGTGAACTTGTTTGAGAAATTAAAAAAGAAACGGTTATAAAATGAAATAAAAAATTCATTTGTTAGAATTTTACTTGTGTGCTATTAAAAAGGATTATATTAAATTCATCAATTTTCTCCCATTACTTCGCCTTCCCCCGTGTTTTTAAAAATAAAAATATTAGCTAAAAATATGTAAAATTGTATTTGAAAATGAAGAAAAGCAAAATTGCACATATGTACATACTTATTTGAATAAAAGTTGTAACTAACTACCAAGAACAAAGCCTACAATTCAGATGTGCCTAGATAATACTGTTATTCATTTATGTATTTTGCATAAATATGTAATCTTATCCAACAACAACAGTATTAAATGGATTTTGAATGAATATAGTGGCAAGCAAAAGTTAAAAAAAAAAAAAAAACTAACAATAATTTATGCTCACATATACATACATATTTGTATTTATACCTCAGGTATAGTATAATTTACACACATATGTACAACTTTATTATGTGCTTAAATTCCTTTGGAAGGATAAAAAACAAAAATTCAAAATTTGTGTGTATAAACAAAATACATTAATTTTGTGTAGGGTGTTATATCAAAATGAAAAATTTCATTTTTTTTTTCTAAATAATTCATATATACATAAGTATTGATTTCATACACGTACATACATTCATAAATATATTCACAAGTCAATGTACATATATACAGAACACAAGAAAACCACAAAATAAAATATAAAAAAAAAATTTAAAAAAAAAATAATTTTCTTTTATCAAATCAATTTGATATGAAACTAAAAAAGAAAATGTGTAACTTGAACATTTGATATACATATACATATATAGTATATGTACACAGTACATACATATTTACGCATTTTTCATTCAGTGTCGTAACAACTGAATATAATTATGTAAATGACAAAATTTTTTCCTTTTTTATAAAATCAAATGAGACTGCATTTTTATTTTATTTTTTTACTGCAATTTTTCATTAAATTTATAATTAATTGCTCAATTATATATTTTTGAGAAATCACATAAAAAATAAATAATTTTTTCGTCGTTTATTTTCTTTTCGAAACAAAAAACAAAGAAAAAAAAAACAAAGTCATTACTTTACTTCTAATTTAAAATGATATCCTTAAAAACGTTAAAGATATATGTATATAAATACTTGGCACACAAAAAGAATCCATTAAACTTCATCAATTACTGCTCTATTTCATAAATAAATGATATATAAATTATCATGAATTCCAAAAGTTACTAATATACTAATGTTTATTAACAGTATATATTGTATTTTACTTAAGCTTTTTACATAGTCCTATATTAAAATTTTAGAAATTTTAAAATTTATTTTTTTTAAGTTAAAAAAGAGAAATAAAAAAATTACACACCCTATGCAATGGAATTTGAATATGTATTTCAATTTTTGTAAATAAATAGATATTTTGTATGTAACATACATGAACAGTATACACTTTGTATTTTACATGTGATAAGATACATAAACATTTTTTTTGCTATTTTTTCATCAAATTTAAGACAGTGTTGAAAATGCTCTTGAAATATATTATGCATGTTGAAGAATATAAATGTAAAATTTTACTTTATATTTTTATTATTGTGTTTTTATATTTTATGTGCTCTTTTTTTTTAACTTTTATTATTCATTTTTTTTTTTTTTTTTTTACTGTTATGACTATGAGACTTCCATATACATATTTCTGTTTTAGTATAGCATAGAGAGATATTAAGAATAAAATGAACAAAATATTTAAATAATATTATACGTTATGCTTTATACATGGAGAAAGGCCTATATATACAAGAAAATGTTTAAATAAAATAGAATTTTAAGAAATAAAACAATCATATAAAAACATAAAAAATCCATCAAATATAAGGTGTGAAATCATTTTTCTTTTTAACATTATAATATACACCTATGTATATAATATGATTGTAAATTTATATGTATGCATAAGTTATGTGTATACTTATATAAAACCTTTAAAAAATGTACATACAAGTACTTTTGTAAATAATATCAAAAATTAAACAATATATATTATCTTACATTTAAGGAATTAAAAAGGTATTTTATTTTTTTAAATTTTTATTTATTAACAAAGAAAAAAAATAGTAATAATAATAATAATAACATGGAAATAATCCTTTTTATTTATCACTTAAATTTAATCAAGAACAAAATTAATAATGCTTTAATTTAATTATTAAGTACTTTATATAAAATTTAATCGTATTCATTTTTTTTTTAAGTATTTTTTTTGTAAGTATTTTTTTTTTTTTTTAAATAAAAATCGATTATGTACAATATACATAAATGTTAATGAAGACAACATTGTAACACTTAATTGTAACGATTAAATAATTGTATTTTCATATATATGTATGTATATGTATTTATATCTTTTATTTCATTAATGCATTACAAATTACTTGATACATTTTATAAATCTCATAACACAAATATTATATATATATATTATATATTATGTACATATGTATGTACACGAAACATATATACATACATATGTTAACTACTGTAAATGATAAACATTATCATTATAAAATGTACTGAATTTCGATATGCATTGTATTTTCAATTTAAAAATTAATTTCAACAGTTTCATTATACTTATTGCTACTTATTTTTTATTATTTTCATTTTTATTATTTATTTATTTTTTTTTTTCTTTGTTTTTGTCAACATAACGAATTTTAAATTAATATTTTGTTTTTATCTGTACAATGTGCGTGTATGCATGTATACATAATCGATATATTTATTTTATATTCGAATATACTACAGTGTATATAATGTACATACATATGTAATGCACAAAATAATATTTATAATTATTCATATAAACATATAGGCAAAATATAATAAATGACAATTTCAAATAAATTTCGTAAAAATTTTAATTAAAAAAACAATGAAATAATAATAATTTACAATAACAAAATTATAAAATACTGAAAATCTTCTTGTCTTATATGTACATATATATGTATATTCCAAAGCCAATATTATTATTGGCTACAAAAAAAAAAAAGGAACAAAATAAAATTGAAAAGATAAAAAATAAATGAAATAAAAATATAATTAATGTAGAAAAGGTAAAACCAAAATTGAAGTTTTATTTTAATTAAAATTACGATTATTTTTTAACCATATAAGTACATATATACATATCCATATGCTTACATATACATATAATATACGTATGAACATGTGCGTATACAAATATATACATATATATGCATATTGTGTACATGCATTTATGCATATATGAGTGTGAATGTGAAATATTGAATTACATTTCATTTTCTTTTTTATATGGCTTTTGTTTTTATACTATATGTATTGTATGCAATCTTATAATAAACATAAATTATATACATATATATGATTAAAAAATGAATCAAAGGTACGTATTGAAATTTTTTTCGTTATTTATTTTTTACCATCCACATGTATGTACGTCCATGCGTTTATACATAATTATAATTTTTACACACATACATATGTAAGTATGTATATACATTTTTTTTTCCATATACGTATGTACGTAGGCGTATAGAGTAATAGAGTTTATCATGGTGTAATCCAATTATATTGTAATTAAAATAAAATAATAATTCCATTTTTTTTAAACTTATATGCAATTTATATACATAAAATGTGCATAACTGGACAATTTTGTATCAAAGAAAACTTTAATTTTTATGATACTTTAAATTAACTTGGTTTTGAGTTTATTACTTAAACAAAAGAAAATCAGAATAAATAAATAAAGATTATATAATCTGCAAAGTAACTAAATATTATGTACGTATATAAATAGATGTTATCTATGTCTATATAAGCATATTAGATCTATACAGTACTTACATAGGTACTTAAAATAATGAAATAGATTTAAAATCGCTGAATTTACAAAATTTTATAATTTTAAATTTTTACTATGTACCTATGTATATACATATGTTTATATTATTCATAAATATCGAAATATGAGAATATATTAATTAAATAAGTATGTATGTATGTATGTATGTATTTATGTATTTAAGTTAAGTATACATGTATGTATTTACACACTTTCATATATACATATGTACAATAAATAAATGCGTGTATACAAAACCAGATATGTTAAATTTATATATGTGTGTAATATACATTTTATTAATATTGTAATACATATACTAAAATGAAATTATAGTTTATATGTATTAGTGATGAGATGTTAAACGACGATCATCGATACCACAATCGAAAATACCAATAGCTAAAAATCGTATGACAATTGAATATCTAATCAATAAGATAGTATTGAAAATTAATGATTTTCATTCTCTTAAATGTTAATATTTGTATGTAAGTATTTATTATACATATTTGCATTTGATTTCTATAAATTTATTTACGTTTGTTATTATAGGCATTAAAGTAGGTAATATACTTAATTAATAAAGCAGATTTTTCTTATTTTCCATAGCGGTCATACATATGTATATGTATACTTATACATATAGGTATGTATATTAAAACTCGACAAGTTGAACGCTATGACAATGGACTGTCAATAATTGTATCAAAAAATCGATTGTTTCAATCGTCGATTTTCAATATCTTGTCATTAATGTATATACACACATACATATGTGAAATGATCAAATATGTACTACATGTAATGTAAAAACACATCAAATTTTGTGATTGAAACTTTGATGAAAGGGTTGATTGGATATAATCATATTTGTATGTGTATAATATACATTAAATAAAGGTTGTAATACATGGCAAGTATGTACATATGTATATACACATACATACTCATCTTTACATATGTATGTGTATGCACAACTAAGTACATATACTAAGCATTACCGTTATATGCCCCCAGATATAATGACCACCCATTTCCAAGCAATCATAATAAAAGTCAGACTAGATTTACCATTCTATAAATTAACAATTATGTACTTATATGATACACATGTGATATAATATGTACGTACGTATACGTCATCTATGTATGCATTTATGTATTCTGACGTACATAAGTTATATTTGGCTTCATAGACAAAAATACTTATGTACATATAAGATGTACATGGATAGGACATACATACATATATGTATACATATACATCGTCATGTTTAGTTGATATATTTAGATACAATTTTTCACATAGGAAAAAAAAAACAATAAAGAAAAAAGATTTTAACAATAAATTGTACTGAAATATATGTATACACACGTACTTACATATACACAATATGTTAAACATATAAATATGTTACATTTACGTATGGGATGTGTACGTCCACATAATTGGATGTCCATAAGTGTTTGTATATTATACATATCAGTAAGGTCATTCATTCCATCTGACGTTTAAAATAACATTTTTGTACTTAGAAAGGACCACATTATATGAAATATACATATATTCCATATCAATGCTTCCGATTTTCAAGCACTTGTATATATATACACGTATATATGTATGTACATACATATTTTGCCTGCACATACATACATATGTATATACTATATATGTATTGTAGTATATTAACTAATGTGGATTAATAATAAAATTCATACGCACAAATGTACATATATAGTATATCGTATATGGATGTATACGTACGTATACCTACATATGTATATATGTATGGAGTGAAACTATAGAAAATTGTATAACCAACATTCCAATAATGTATATTTTATAATCAACATTTCTATTATCCGATGTATAAATGAATAAGCACACATATTTACATATATAAGGTAGAATATAAGTATGTATATTAAGGAAAATATTTAAGAAATAAATATAAATGCATACATATGTATGTATGTAAATACGAAAAATATATGTACATATTTATATACAAGTAGATTTTATATGCACATACGTATTATAACTTTTCATCCCAAGTTCAAATATCACAATATCTTTTCTTTTCCTATTTTTCTATTATCTTTTTTTCTTCCTTCTTTCTTTTATTTATTTATTTATTTTATTTTTATTCTATTTTTTTCAATCATATTATTATTATCTATGATATGGCGACAACAAGGACTTTATCCACAATATGGTTTAATTTTCTTTCATTTCCGTTTATTTCCCTTATCACTTTTATCATTTTATCTCTACTTTCAACTATTTAACTAAGATAGCATATTTTTAGGTTTCTTTTTTCTTTTTTTTTTCTTATTTTCAATATTTTTATTTCTATTCTTTTTTTTTTTTTTGTTTTTATTCAGTGTTTATAATATGTTTTTCACATACAATCATACAAAGAATAACAAAAATGAGAACAAATACGAGAATAATTTTTTTTTGTATTAATTTTTTACGCATACGTTATACATACAAAAATAATTTTTTTCATATAAATACAAACTCATGTATATAGTATAGTATTTATCAGAAAATTGAAATGAAATTTATAGATAAATAGTAAAAATGAGTTTTAATTAAAAAATACATAAAAATATTTTTTTTTGTATGTCCTAAAAATTCGCCTAAAATATATGCACGTATATTACAAAAATAAGAGAGTGATAAATGTTATTTAAATTCTTAAATTAATAAACCTTGCATTTTATTAAAAATTTATATTTATATAATTTTTCATATGCATTTCCTATATAAGATTTCTGTTTTATTAATAACAAATAATTTCATATCTTAATATTATTTTATTTTTCTGTCATATTCTTACAGTCTGATTTGAATATATATACGTATATATATATATATTTTTTTTTGTATTATTATTTCATTATTATTCATTTTATTACTTTTTTTTTTAATATTTGGTTTTTTTTTAAGTCATTTTCATCATCAACATTATTATTCTTTTTATATATTTACCAATAAATGGCTCCAGCAGGACGTCATTTATAAATAACATAATTTAAATTTTTCATTTTAATTCACCCTCAAGATATGAATTTATAAATAATCAGATATATGTATACATACATTGTAATCCTTAAAATCTACTATGTACATTCATATGAAAAAGAATTTTGTACTTGTATTATTATATTATTTTAATAAATATGTATATTAAATACAATATGTACATTTTAAAAATTTATAAATATGTTAAGCGTGTAAATAAATGTTAATAAAAATACATATATATACTAACGATGAAGTTGAAGATGATGACGATGATGATAATGATGACGATATATAGTGACGATTAATATAATGGTATATTAGAGTATTCGTAATAATAAAAAATACATATGTACACTTTTAGAACAAAATGAATATATACATATGTATAATAAAACAAGAACACAGGATAGGAAAAAAAAAAGTTTTTTGTCAAACGTATATGTATAGGTATATGAGTGTGTCATATATAATTGTACACATAATAGCCAATGGCTATTGCTATTATCAACTTTTACCTTATGCTTTATTATTTGTTACATACGCACACATTGTACCTATATACATGTATTGGTCTTAAAAATTATATATGTGACCTTTGATTGTTACTCTAGTAGTTATAATTATGTAAATATGTGTATTAAATAAGTAATATGTATGTAAATAAGTACATATGTATATACCTTGGCAGGCAAAAGCGTATTTAGATAACACAATTACAAATGATTAGTCGTATACTGAAGGCCCAGTCAAGTTAAATTTATATTTGTAATTTTAGTTAATGTGCAATGTTTATCATTTTTTTTAACTTACTTTATTTTATCATTAATAAGACTAATATTGTAATTTTACTGTACGGTACACAATACACACTGAACAGAATAAAAAAAAAATTTTTTTTGCCTATCTGAATATTGTAGTACAAATAATACAGAGTATTTTATGAGTAGGTACTAACCGGGATCTCTTTTCTTTTCTCGGTATGTCTTATCACTTAGCAACGAATAACGATTAATATTTACTTTTAAAACACCCTGTACATCATACATACATTTAAACTTGAATTTACATACATAATGTATATGTATAGGTATATGTTATCTATACTACACGTAGTATTTTCAAGATAATTTTGAAAAATTCAAAAAATAGGTACTCATATCAAGCACACTTATGTAATGTACTTACATAAATTATGTACATACATATGTATATAAGTAAGTAAAAATAAAACAATAATTACCGAAATTTGGAATAAGTCACAAATCTAAAGGTACCTGAATTTTTCTTTAATTAGAATAAAAATAGAATTAAAGAATACAAATGAAATATGTAAATCTCTTTTTCTAAATGTATACGTACATATTTCATATATATGTATGTATATACGCATAAGTAGTACGTGGATTTTATTCTTTTGTAATTTTATTTATTCCCAATACTCATTTACTTTCCTTACAAATTGGAAAAAAGAATGTAATATATACATGTACTAGTATATGTAGTAATAATAATTTCTCAACACGTTTTTTAATTACATTTTTATTTTCGATTCGTTTCTACTATGGTGGAAATTATTCTACAAAAAAAAAAAAAGAGAAAATAATATTAAACAGAATTTTCCAACATTTATTATTATGTGGTGCTCGCCGCGCATACATACATAAATATATAGAAGTACTTACTTTTTATAAATGTGTATACTGTACTTTGAATTTTGTTTTTCAGAACAAAAATTGGATAGTTGACTATTATTTTAAATCCCATTACTAATTTTAAGCATAAATTTATGAGTTTATATAAATATATGTACATACATACATATGCATGTATGTTTCATAATTTAAAGTTAATTTCTTTCACTGTTAAAAAATTGGTACAAAAAATATGCAAGACAAATTATAATATACAAAAAATAATAATGAGAATAGAAATTATATCCTTCGTCTGTCCTTCGTATTCTGGATTTCTTTTTTTTTATCTTGTAAAAGACACATATTTATTTGTTTTGTGTTTTGAAATTTAGTTAATTTCAATCAATTTTTTAATTAAATATTTTTCATTTTCATAACTAAGAATATCAATTTAATAAAATTATTTAAATAATTTGACAACATTTTTAAAAATATGTGACAGGTTAAAAAAAAAGTTATGCAAAATATTATATAAAATGTATAATTTTTGATATTATGTATTAACAAAAAAAAAAAAAAAACAAAATAAGCCTTAATATACATATGTATATATATGTATGTAGTATGTTCATTGTTACAAAAATTTTACAAGGAAAAAAAAATTTTGTTACATTTGGTTACATTCATGTCTACCTATATTATGTACTGATTCTACTATCGAAATTCATAAATTAAATTTTATTTTTTAAAATGATTTCTTTTCATTTTCTATTTCTTTTGAATACTTGTAGTCCTTTCGAAAGAAACCATTAAATTTTCTAACTTACTTTTTTATTATCTACTGTATGTACATATAACACAGAATGAAAAGTAAAATTCATTTTTAACATTATTCAAAATATAATTCATAAATTTTCTATGTACATATGTATGTATGTGAGTAATACAATGAGTATAAAAAAGAATCCCTTTTCTATTACATATTTTCTTTTTTGTTAAATTATGTGTATATTCAAATATGATGTAGTATATGTAATTATTGAACAGAAGAATTTCAAAATGGCTTTGATGAATTCAAATTAAATATACATACATATGTATGTACATATGCATGTGTGTATGCTACATCTTATACACATATTCTCATATATCTTCACATATGTAAATACATAAGAAAGACCAAAAATAATGAATTCTTTTTTAATTTAAAACTATAAATATGATTTACAAGTAAGAATTAAGTAACAAATGAGCCTTTTTTACATTTTAGTAAAAATTCATTTATCTTAAATTCTGAGCAGGCAAGGTATGCGTACATACATGTAAGTATGTTACACATGCTTATTTATGTATGTATATGCATATAACTTGCCATAAACATTCAACATATTATATAAATATGTATTACATACCTATGTACATAGGTGTATACACACATATGTGTTAAACTTACTATATATACATAACCACTTACATATATCTATGAAAGCAAAATATACCTGCATAATACACATACATATAGACATATGTAAATGTAAAAGTTATATCTACATATATAAATGTGTATTTAAAAACGCCTTTAGGATTTAATATAATAAATGATAACATATTAAATATTTATAATTCATATTAATTTAATAAATTTTAATTATGATCAATGTAGTACATATACTAAACTAAAATTATATTCATGTAGAATATATTTATACTGTAATATTTTATATAATCATATTTAAAATTAATGCAGAAAACTTAATAGCTATTATTCATTTAATATACAAGTATGTTTATTAAATTTAAATTCCTTAATGACTATTTAAAGTTTGTTGCATTGTTAAATTTAAAAGCTTTGTTTAAAATTTCATCATTTTACTTTTCTTTATTTATTTATTTATTTTTTTTTTTTTTTAGTTTTTGTTTTTATTCATTTAAATTTATTCATTTTATTTTTCATTTCAAATAATTATTCGTTGTTTGCACAATTAGTATACAATAACCAACAAATAAATATGTATAGTATACAAGAATAGTAACAAAAACTGATGTAACTAAATCTCATAAAGTGGCAAAAAATCAAATTCCCTTTCTGCTTTAAATGAGATTCCATAGAAACGTGTATTGAACAAAAGGACATTTTTTAAAAAAAATGGATCGCTTTATAAGGACAAAAAATAGCTATTTTGTGAGATATTATTTCTGTACGTTATATAATATTATGTAATACCAAAAATGGTAAAACATGATTATTCTATGGTGATATTGTGTTTTTCAATTATATGAAAGACAAAAGATTTTTTTTTTTTTTCGATTCTTTAATAAAAAGGTTATTTTAATCAATATTGCTTCTGGCAAACAATTAAATAAGTTTGATGGAAAAAACATAATAAATTTTTAAAAAATTTTATATTTTGTACAAAAATTTATATTCAATCATATAATAAAGCTGAATTTTTTTTTTTTTTTTTTTTTTCATAACCATATACATATATAGATGGTATATGAAAAAAGGAAAAAATGTTTCATCCTTCAACAATTTGTAAATGTATTAGTTAATTGTAGAAACAAGCAAACATTTTTTTTACATGCATATATCGTTAATATACATACATATATACATACGTATTATGTATATGAGTGAGAATTAATACATTATATTGCATAATGCGTATATTCTACGTACCTTAAACTCTTGATTATTTTATATATAATAAATACAAACAAATATAAACTAAAAATATTTTTGGCACTTATTCCTTTCATAAAATATTACAGAATAAAATATCGAAATAAAAAAAAAATGATCTAGAATTAAAAACATAAGCAAAAAACAGGTCAATCTAAATTGATATTATCTCTAAACATATGTTGTGATAATATACTATATAATTACACACTTGTGCTTGTGCGTTTATATAAAATACATTTATGCATGTATGTACGTACATACATACGTATTATATAACTTCGACCTATATATATTTTTAATATGTAATTTCTTTTTTACATTATATGCTTAATCATATTACATACATATATATTTTATACATAGGTATGTATTATGAGTGTTATATTGATAAGAATTTACGTAGGGATTCATTTGTTTACACAATGTATTATTATGTAGGTTCTTTATATCTATTCATGTGCAAATTGTGCAAATATGCGTATGTGTGTATATATGAGTTAAATTTGTACTGTTTAGCACACAACAAATAATAATAATAATTTATCAATTGAATTGCGCCAAAAAAAAATATATATAGTATAATAAATAAATTTATCTATGTAAATATACACACTTATCCAAGGATAAACAAATGTGTGCATACACAAAACATTTATAATATAAGATACCACAATAAATTCTTAATTAGGTCAATTTTACATAATTACAATGATAAATACTACAGAAAATCTAATAGTATTTTATGTACATTGTGTTTATTACATAGCATTTTATACATTTGTACATAAATTTTTTTTAAATAATTAAATGTAATTATAGAGTTTGTATTTTTAAAATGAGCCATTTATTTTGAAAATAATAAAGGTCCATTATTTTGAATTCTCAGATACTACTTTATGTTTGACTTCTATATTAACTCTCCCAAAAAAAAAAAACTTTTATTATTGTAAAATTCGTAATCCGTTCGGACATCATAGAATATGTATGTATTGTTTTGTAATGCGAATAATATGAAAAATTTGATTTTGAAAATTCTAGACTTGCTTCACTTTCAAAATAGATAACGTACATAAGTACTTTAGCTTTAAATAATGAATAGATTAAAAGCTAGTATACGAATTTTATATACAAACATACATACGTATATATATAATACTCTCACAATGCATAGGAATTAAAATTTTCGCTAATGTATTTTTACAAGAAAATTCGAGAAAATTTCCAATCGGATCCGAAACGTATGAAATTCACTTGTTATATCTCTTGCATAATTTATTTTGCTTATTTCAATCAAACATTTCAATTCTAGGCCTGTATAAATGTAAATATTTCGAAAAATCACTCCATATATGTATCTACATATGTATGTGTATTTAATAAGTGTGATATACACATGTTCATATCATGCAAATAAATTCATTGTGTATACAATTTAAAATAAATTAATAACAAAAATGTTGGAATTATTTTGCTTTCAGAATTATTAAAACGAAAATTTTCAATTAACATCAATTTCTATTTTGTATGCATGTACATACACAATGGGAAATGAATTTATAACTTAATAATAATTTACAATAGAAATACAATTAAAATTTTGATATTTTCGTTTTCTCATACTAGTTTTTGTTTTTTTTGTTTTTTTTTTTTTTTTGCACTCAACAACAAGTATTTTAACAGAATATTTATACAAATTTCAAAGGAATATTTTATGATTTGATATTGAATACTGTTTACTGCATACGTAAATATAAATATGCAGATACACACATGAATAAATAATTTTTGCCTGCATATTAAAGGAATGAGTGTAAACAAATGCAATGTAAAATACCTACATACATATATACACAATCATAATATCAAAATAGTTCAATAAATACATATGTAACAGAAAAGAAAATTATAAATTTTAACGAATGCTCATTCTAATACAAAACATTCATCATATCAATAATGTTACATCTTTAAATTAGGCATAATAGTTATGTTACAACATACATATGTACATATGTATGTACTCATTTATACAGTGTATTTCAATGAGAATGATTTGTTTTTCTTTATATGGTGTCGAAATCTATCATTTGATACAAACTAAATTCTATATACTATTAAAACATATTCTCTATATCTCAAAATAGAAATATACACATCTATGTTTGTAATCAATTTGATCATTTATTTAAATCTTTATTATGTTTTACTTGTTCATATGATTTTATCTTTATTAGAATTAATTCTTAGAAAATTATTAGAACCAATTTACTGCAGAAATAAAAGATGATGATATACAGAATATAATGATAGAAGACCAACTTGAACCCATAAGAGAACATAGCTTAGCCTGGGCAAGACATGAATTTATCACACATTGTTTCTACTCTAAATAAAATGAAATAAAATGAAAGTAAATAGGAAATATGCATGGACAATTTTCCTTATTATCTGTTGATAAAATATTTCAAAAAAAGAATACATTTGAAAGTAATAATACCAATACCGCAATTCCGCTCTTGTACACATATTATAAAGCTAATTATACACTATATATTATACATATACATAATATATTCATACACGTAACTTATTTGTGTACGTACACATACCTATAAGTAGAAAATTATACATGAAATAAAAGTAAAAATACAGTCAAGAACAATATAAAAGTAAACATTTATATATTAAAATATAGATATATACGTACATACATATACATACATATATTTATATAAAATGAATGATACATGTATGTATGTGTGTATATTTTCGAATCATATTACAATAAAAATAATCGTAAAAATAACAAGGAAATAAATATTCCATCATAAAAAAAAATACACATATGCATGTACACATAGTTGCCAAAAAACCTTAATAATCGCAATTCGTAATATAGGTACTTATACTCGCATATATATCTGTTCAATATTCCACAATGTGTTCATATAAAAATAATAATAAATAAAAAATTATAACAATAAAAAAATATAAAAATAAAATACGAGTATTATTTCTTAATCGTAATAACCGTACAATAATCAATAAAATTTGTACAATATTTTTTATATGAATGAAATTTTTGTATGTCTTTCCAATTTTCAGCATTATTTTTATTTCAATACTATTCTTTCAATGGAAACAAAAGACAATAAAAATCAAAAAACAAAAAATAAAAAAAAGAAGCCAATTAAATTACGTAACTATGTATGAAAAATAATCCTGCATAGCGTAATAACATAAAAAAGAGGATTAAAACATCCTTTTTAACCATTTGTGAATTACATTTTAAATTTTTTTCTAGCTATTAACAAATTTATAATACCACATTTTTACATACACGCATATCGTGTACATACATACATATACATATGAATATATGTATGTATATTAATTTTGTTGGAATTATATGTATGTATTTACCTACGTGAAATTTGTTTTTGTTTTTTTTTGTTTTGTCATGTAATTCCGTTTTTATTATAATATAATGCATAATTGTTTTTTTGGGATCAAATGTAATTTACAAGTGAACATGTGTGCATTTCTGATAGCCAATCATGTAATATATGTAGGTAGGTATATGCATATATAAACATAGTTTTCATTTAATTTAAAGTTATTTGGTTGAATTACCTATTAAATATAAAATAAAGCTTTTACCACATCATACTCTAATTACTCTATTTATTAATTTCATATATGTATGTACATATATACATATGTATACACATGATTTTAAATATATTTTCCCTGTTACCTTTTAATTCTTTATCCGTTTTGTTGTTGTTTTGTTCTTGTATTTAATTTCAATTCAATATTACAAAATCATTTAAAATGTTACAGGGAATAAAGAGGAAAATAAAAATATTTTTTTAATTAATCGATTATATACAGTCTCTCATATTAAATTCATAAATTTTTATATTAAATATCAGAAATGAATTTATATTATATCACACTATCAACATCATTAATTTAATATATTTATGTATGTATGTACATACATACGTTAAGAACTATGAATGCATAGGTACAAATCTATATAGTAATAATGAAATTATCACTTTATACTGCATATTTTATACATAATGTATATACATATGTAGGCATACATAATGTATAAATTACATGTCATTTGTAATCTATCATTAATGTTTTTATTTTTTGTAATATATGTTACACACACAACGTGATAAGTACAAAAATATTTTTAATATGTTTTTACACACATACATATGCATATTTTATTACATTACGTGGAACATTTTATATATTCTTTATTTTCATGTTCGGTCAATACTGATCAAATTAAAAACAATTTTATTATTTTAAATAACTCAAATGTTAATTTTTCAATTAATTTTAATCAATTGCATACATGTACAGCATGTACAAATGTATATAGAGCTTTAAATATACTGATCAATTTAAAATTAAAAAATTATTTCTACATAGTATAAAAAGTGAAGCAATACGTCAATTTCCACATACATATGTATGTAATTCGGAGCAAAAATTTTAACAACCTCTATAAAATAAAATATTTTACATTCAAAACCTTTGAATAATTTGAATCGCTTAAAAAATGCATGCATTTTTCTAAGTAATGAATTTTCACAGTTTTTCACAGAAAACTTTTTAAATGATAACATATGTATGTATCATAATTTTCTAATTTCAATTGAATTTAGTGGTTTATTCTATATGACACAATTTAAATAAAATGATTTATAAAATAAAGGTGACTGAAATAAACCAAAAAATCGAAAAAAAATTTCAGCTTTTTTTTTAATTTGTACCTTAAATCCTTTTTTTCATAAATTTTTCAATTTTAATTGAATTATCAAAATTTTTACTGCAATCTACAATTCATTTTAAACATGTACATATGTATGTATAGGTACATGCATATGAATATTTTTTATTTTTCAGAATATTCATATTGTAAAATTTTCATTACAACATATAATTTTTTGTTTTATCGTTAGTAAATTTTATACTTTAATTTCAATTAAAATTTGTCAGGGTAATGAGACCATAAAAAATGTTTAAATTGCAACAATTTGCATTTTTAAAATAAAAAAACTGGATGTAAATATGAAATAAAGTAATAAATTATTGAAGCTTTAAATAAAACAAAACCCAAAAAGTACAAATTATGAACGCATACATAACATGCAAACATGTTTATACAAGGTGTTCCAGAATGAGTGTAATAAATTCTATTTTTCAAAAATCCCAGATAATTTCTAATAAAAAGTCATTTTGAAATCCTTCTCACTGAAAGTTGCATCTCTTTACAATTAAAGCACACTTGTTTCAAGACATGTAAATCATAAGACATTACATATATTATAACGACCTTTATAACTAACTAATATTTGGAGGCGAATTTTTATTCTAACAAAATATATGTATGTCAATGATCAAAATCAGATAAACAAATTTAAAGCAAAAATTAATTTATTGACTGATTTTATATTTATGTTATTTGCATAAAAAATAATAAATTTTGTACATACTTCAAAAAAAAAAAACTAAATAAATAAATAATAAAAATTGATACAAAATATCAAGTAGGTATTTCAAGATGATATCCTTTCGTTTTCTTTAAATATTTTTTATTTCATTTCCAAATAAATATTTGAAAACCCTGTATAGATAATTTGTACCCATACATATATTTTTTTAACATTCCATTTGGGCTTTTTTTTTAAATTTTATTTAATTCGCATGAGATATACGTTTTTTTTTACATTTTTCAATAAAATTTTATGAAAAAAATGTGTATACATAAAATGTACGTTACATATACAGCTACATATATTTATGTTTGACTATACATCCATATATAAATATGTGTATGTAGTCCAAAGCACAGATCTTTTTTCCAATATTTGTATGTACATATTTGTAATTTTATTTGTACACTATTTAAAAACTATATGCAACAATTTGTGTATTGTTACACTTGGAAAAAAGTGTAAATGAATATTTTTTTCTCTTCACTTTTTCGAATTTGGGTACAAAAGTGGATAAGCCTTTTACACATCTAAGGGAAGAACAAAATGTGTATGTATGTGCACTTGTTAAATGTATTTTGTCTTTATATACGTACAATAATCTGAAGATGATGATGATGATGATATAATCTGAAGACATGACGTCCCAGAGGACAGAAATAGACTCCTCAAAAAACTCAATTAAAGTTTTTACCATCATTCTGAATAATCACTTAATTTAAAACGAAGATTTATTTATCATTCCTTGTGTTTTTTTAATTTCCTTTACTTTTTATTAGTAATCACACAAGTCATCAACCTAAACTATAAAAAAAAAAAAAAAACAAAACACAACTGAAAAGTTTAAAATGAACAAACTGTGTATTTTGTTTGCTTTTAAAAGTAGATTTTAATACATTGAAATGCATTTTTAGATGAAATTGGCTTTTTACCAAATGTAATTTTACATTTGAATTTTTTCATTCAAAATATAAACTTATCCAGAGTTGTTCCAATGAGTTAACTTATTTTAACAAAATATAAAGTATAAATCCTTTATACATATAAATATAGTACTTTTAAATTTTACAACTGAAATGAAATTTAAATAAGATTCGATCAATTTCAATCTTTTCAAAATCAATTTCAAAATAATTACAAATATATTTTATGTCGAATATTATGATTTGATTTTATCTGTTATTATGAAAAAAAAAAAAAAAAATTGAAGTGATCTCGTTTCAATTCATATCAATAGGAAAAATAGTTTCAATAATAAGCATATTTAACTTATAAGTCCAGTACAAAAACATTTGTAGTATGTACATTATATAAACAAACATAATTAAAGAATTTTTGGTAAATTATTTCGTATGATTACAATAATTATATAACCATATAACACAAACTAAAATTGAAAAAGGATACAGAATGAAGAATTTTTTTTTTTTTTTGCTTAGTCTTTTTTTTTTTAATTTAACAATAAATAAATTTTTCAAGGAATTTCAATAAAACCAAAAGGGTTCTTCTAAAATATTATATCAATTGAAATATTATACATATTTACATATGTATGCATGCATACCTAAATGAAATAAATATATATGTACATACCTATATAAAACTTGTAATACACAAAGATGAATGTACATATTATGTACATTTACTACTCGTAATATTTTGGTTAACCTTATTATACAAGTACATTTATTCATATTAAGTCCTTCCTTATAATTTTCTATAAGTATGTAATAAGTATTTATGATACATAATGTATGTTCTCGGGATTTGGTATATGTACAATACGATGTGATAGTACATAAAACGATATACATTACCTTCTATATGTACGTATATACATATGTATAAAATATGTATATTTCATGACAATTTTATGCTTATGCATGTTTTTATAAATAAATATATTTATTATTTTAATATATCTAATATACATATGTATATGTATATCATATATATACACATGCTTTCATTTACACAATATAATAAATGTAATATATCATGTATGTATGTATGCATATATTACACATATTATGTATGTATATGTCTGATGTTTGAGGTTTATGATATTTTGAACAAAATAATTATTTTCAAAAAATTTAAATTCTATATAAAATTTTGAAATGTTGTTAACATTAAATTGTTTAAATAATTTTAATTTTTGCCAGTAACAACAACTTCTTTCCCATCTATAATACATATTTTATACGTACATTCTACGCATACATGTATGCATAAATGAAATAGTAAAATGTGTAATAATATGTATATCAGGCGGACTTTCGAGTTACATTAGATTACAATTTACAATGGACAAATTTGGTTTGAGTAACTTTGCTCTTTCCTCACATTAAACCACAATAAATATTGTGTGTATATGATGCATACATGCACGTTCGAATATGGTTCGAAATAGAACTCGCATACATAATACGCATTCGTGCATAATATTTATACAATTTACTTTTATTTTATAAAACAAATAAAAAAATTTAAAAAATGCATACTATGTACAAGCATTTACACTACGACAAGCATAATAAAGTTAGAAATTAAAATGAAATTAATTTACATACTACTTTTTTAAATTTTCTTTACCACAAAAAACAGTAACATAAATATTTGAATTAGAAATTCTTGAAATAAAACTAAACTATTAAAAATAAATTAGGATGTAAAATATATTACGAGTATAATGTTACAAGTACATATGTACATATGTATGTACATACATATCTACATAAGAACATCATACATACAAAAATGATTGTATATTATTTGTTTAATAAATTTATTATATTTATATTATGTAAATAATAATAATAATGAATATTTCATGCTAATTTATCATGATAGTATATACCTATAATATTTTGTATTCTATTCAAAATTTGCACTTTGATTGTTTTCCTATAATTTAACCTTTCACTAGTTCAACAAATAAAGCTTATGTACATATGTATTTATGAATTTAAACTTAGGCATCAATTATGAGAGTCTATCGTCGAGAAACAATAGATCAAAACAAGTCACGATATTGTGTAAATAAATCGAGTAATATGCATAATACTAAAATGAGGTACCTAACTTGATTGTTTACTTTTTAAATTTATTTGAAAATTTTTTATTTGTATTGTCAAAATTTTTTTTTTTTTTTTTTTTCAAAATTACATACAACAATAAATTAGTTTTAAAATTTTTTTAAGGAAAAAAAAAACAACCTAATAAAAACTTTAATCACAAAAAAAAAGAATATACGAGTAGGTACATATTATATATCTTTATTTTTGAATAATATAAACTATTTCAAGAATTTTGAATATGTACACAAAAAAAAAAAAAGCTCAAATACAAACAAATATATTTATTAGTTGTATACAAAAACATATTGAAAATAAAATGAAACCATTTGCTGACATTGCTAAAGACTTATTCGAAAAAGGGACATGTTTTATAAAAGATTGACAAAAATAAAAATAACAAAAAAAAAATAAAATAAAATAAAGGCAAAAAAAGGGCAAGAAATGAAAATCATCAGGATAAAAAAATGAAAAATATACGTAAGAAAAATATATATAAATGTAAAAGGACTTTTTAAGGAAATGAAAAAAAAAGGATATAAATAAATTGTTTAAAAAATAAAAAATATGAAATAAAAAAAAAGAAAACCTTAAAGAAACATTCAAATAGTAATAATAATAATTTAAAACAACAACAGTGTACCATGTGTACGTACATATGTATAATGTATGTATATAGAGCTTCAACGCAATACAAATACAGCAAAACACGTATATAGTGAAAAAAAAAGGTGAAAAAAATGTATATGAAGAATAAAAAACACAGAAAAAAGTAAAATCAATTTGAAATAAAGTAAATAACTGAAACAAGGGTCAAAAAATGAACCATATTAAAAGGAAAAATTTCTTTAGCTTGTTCAAATATATCAATGTATATATTCATATACATATGTATATACATATGCATGATGTACATATATAACGTAATTCAATTGTTTTTATAATCTTGTCATTGTTATTTTTGTATTTAAATCGATTCAAAATATTATTATTTACAAATTACAAAAACATCATGTATGTACATATTTATATAAAAAATTTTTCATATACGTCAATATCCGTGAGTTCAGAAACGCATTAATACGGTATTCATACAATGCAACAAGTTCTAAAACGTCTAAGACTGAAACGGATGCATTGTCAAAAATTTCGAAACGCATCGGTTAAGCAAAAAATGCATCCGAAATTTTGTAAATGTTAACTATGTTAATCTACATTGACTATAAATTAACAATTAGATTTTGTAAATTTTTATTTTGAATACAATTTTGAAATTTGTTGCAGTGAAATATCGTTTCTAAACATCAAAAACAAAAGTATACACATTGGATACAATCTGTCAATAAGCTGTATCATAATTGTATCAAAAAAGTATTGATACCGTATCAATACAGTATTTTTGATGTTCCTGAACTCACGTATGTCATAAAATCCATGTTTTTTTATATACACCCTGGAACTGGAATATATACCTATATACGCCGGTACATAGATACATATGTATATTAAATAAAAATTTATAAAAAATATAGAATACATTTTAGTTTGAATTTATATACGTGCATGTATATGTACTGATATATGTATTACGCTTTTAAAGGATTTTACGAAAATAACCAGAAAATTAACTTATATACAAATTATTATGTGTATATTTATACAAATAATAATTGGATATGAAATATTTTTTATTTACTAAAAATATCTATTGCATATGTAATATATGCACGTACTATACACTTGAGAAACAAATTTGACGTCATACCTACATAATATGTATCAGTATGTACATATGTGTATAGTACGTTACGTATATACACATAATAGTTATAATATGTATAATCGGTCAAATGAAAAAAAAAAAACAATAAAACAAATAAAATTTAAAAAAGTATCCAATGTGCTCAATTCAATATTGATTACAGTATTCCTAAAATACTTGACAATTTTAACCTAAATTTATCATAAAAGCTTATCTCGAAAAATGCAAAATACAGTTTTATTTAAAATATCATTTCTATTTTCTATGTGCAGTTTGTATACTTCATTTATTATAGATACATGCATATGTATGTATATTATGCTTAAATTGGATATGTATAATGTTAGATATATGTACATGTATGTGTGTCTTTATCAATGTGAACATTCATTGATATCGAACAAACATGCTCATGATAGATAGATAAATAAATAGACAGATAAATTATCTTTAACAAAACCGAACCATTTATCTATCGACACTTTACCCTTTATAATTTTTTATTTTTTATCTTTTTTTTTTTTTTTTAGTCTACACATATGTATGTGTTTTCAATTTCATTCATATGCTTACCATGCACCATATATGTATATTCTTTATATTCTACAACTACATACATATTATCTATGTACATATACGAATATTTTATCAGTTCAAATATAATCGTATTTCTTTATACATGGATGATGACTTTTTTTCATTATCATCATCCTGTTGATTATCAAAGGATACTTGTAAGTTGTTTTTTTTTAACGTTTTTTTTTTTTTTGCACAATGATTACAAAATACTGAATTGATGAATGGTTGACAACACACATAGAATATGTATGTTTAAAAAAATGAAAACATTAACACAACAAAAATATACAGCATATAAAAAATAAATATACATGTACATATGTACACATACTATTTGTAAATTAAGCATACAGTGCATACAAAATGTTTGCACATATATTTTTGAATATAAACTAAAGTTTAAAAATAGTAAAACTAAATATCATATACTTAAGATTAGATTCTTATCAATCCTCAAGGATTTTTATTTTAATCTTAATATTTATTGGTAATATGTATAGCAATTCATATAAATTGATAATATTAAAATCAAGAGTTAAAAGCTAATCATAAGTAAAGAAATTGTACTATAATATTTAAAAAAAAAAAAAAATTATTCTTCAATGAAAAATTAAGAAATTACTATTTTTTTTGAAAACAAGGTAATTTATGTGTTCATATGTTTAAATTTTTGTGTATGTACGCGTACGTAATAATAGTCGTAATTATAATAAAAAATGAAAAAAAAATATTATATGAAAAAAATATAAAATATATAAAATTTCATATCGATTAAACGTACCGTGATATTGTTATTATTATTATTATTATTATTATTAAAACAGTGCATTTGCATATGTAATGAATATACAGAGTACTCATATATTCGTTTGACAGGGTGTTCCATTAATTGACTAAGGGTAAATAATAGAAGATCTTAATAAAACAATTAAAATATAATATGGAAAATAGCAAATGCCTCTTTTGAAATAAAGTTTTTTGTGTAATTTTTTCTGGTGTTTTTACATTCAAATTAAAAATGAAATAACCACAGAACGAATTATACAATAATATTGCAACATAATTGTTATTAAATAAAGCTTTCTAGCTTTTTGGCGTTTAAAATTGGTAAACAATTTTCAAAATCATGAAATAATTTTGGAGATTTACATACTACCACTTGTACCTAAATTTCCCCTTAATCTCTAGAACAACGTTGTTCTAAATTATATGTACGTATACATTGTGCAAATCGATGTTTTTCGGAACATAATATTTTTTGTAAATATGAAAATTTTATTGCTTCATATACATAACATAAACATACACATATGTAATAAAAAAATATTACTATATAGTATAAAATTATACAAATACATATATCTACGTATTTTATTACATTATATGTATTATACATATAGTTTGGAAAACTAAAACAAAAACATATACATAAACATATACATAAACATATACTAAAACATGTACATATATATGTACATACGTATATTATATATAGGTATGTACATCTAGAGCAACAATATGCACAAAAATATATGTATATATTTAGGTATAGGATATACATACATATGTATATACATGATACATGTAATGTATACAGTATATAGTATATTTAATAATGACAAAAAAAACCACATGCTGCATACTACATTTAATATACAAGGTGTATAAACATATAAATTGTAATATTTGCTGATATAGTCAAGAAAATTTCGTGAAAATTATTGAAAAAGTAATCACGAAAAGTAAAAAAAAAAAAAAACATAACAAACGTACATATGTATGTATAATGTATACATATACGTTATATTGTTTTTTTTTTTTTTTTTTTTTTTTTTTTAAATAAAATAAAGTATACAGTTTATATGTTTACACTGTTTTAGCTGTTTCTTGTTTTATATATTCCTATATATGCACATATTTATTATTCGTAAAGGATTGTACCTATAACATTATAAAATAACAGAAAAAAAAAAAAAAACTTTTACTCGTTATTTTGTTTTTAGTACAGATCCGAATACAAAATCAAAATTTATACAGTTCGTTTGTTATATATTTTTATTCGAAACACGAAAAATTATAATCATAAGTGCATATACTATGTATGAGGTAAAAATAAACACACAAAATGAAGTGTATAGATAAAAATATAATCATAATAAAATTTGTAACGATAATGATGATAAGACTAAAACGTGCATATGATTCTGTTTTGTCTTTTTGGTTTTCTGTTTTTTTTTTTTTTTTTTTTTTTTTTTTTTTTGGATAAAAATTTCAAATACGTACGTGCATTGTATATGTTTATATCACAATATTGAAAATTAAAAATGTTCATGTAAAAAATGATTGACAGTTTTCCTGTTGAATTTTATTACTATTTTTTGATTTTTATTTTATTTTTCAAAAATATGAGAAAATCAAAATAAATGTTTTGTTTTTTTTTCTCATATTCAAATTCGATTATGTTAAAATATACGAACATATATCAAAAAATATGTATATGTATATGAATATGTGCACGGTAAATTGATTGTTTTTTTTTTTTTTTTAGACATACATAAATATTACATAAAATTCTTACCTCTTTTGAAATAATTTTATCTGCATTTTGCTCACCACCGTGTAAAATAATACATTTTAGAATAATTCTCATGTGTAATAATAAAACGAAATTATTAATAATATTTCAATAAAATTCACCACTTATCACTTTAAATAATTTTTATCATTTAAAAAACAAAAATCAAAAAAAACAAAAAACAAAAACAAATTATCCTCTTTTATTATGTATTTACGTTTCTGTCTTTTTTTTTAATCTTTTATTCAGTTAAATTTAATTATATTTATTAAATCACGTTACAATTCACCATATATAGTATATGTAAAATTTCACTGATATTATTGTTATTTTTTTAAATTTTTATTTTTATTTTAAAAGTAACCGATTTTTTTATTTTGAAATGAAATTTTGTTTATCTCAAATATTCATTTTAGTTTATGTTCTTTTTATTTTTTTCACCAGTATATTTTAATTTTAAGTTTTGGTTTTTGTTTTTGTCAATGCATAAATTTAATTATAAGAATTTTTTAATAAAATTTTTGTTTATTGTTTTTTAATTTAAATTGTTTTTTGTTTTACATACGTACTTTTCAATGATTCTATATTTTGTTGAACTTCATTTTTTTTTTTTTGAGATTATCTGGAAAAAAAGAAAAGGAAAATTCATATTGTAAATTTATTATTAATTTTTTTTTTTTTTTTTTTAATATAAAATTTCAGTTAAAAGTAAAAAACAAAAAAAAAATGTATAACCAAAAGTTTGAAACAAATTTTCAAATATAATTTTAAAAAAAATAAAATAAATACATTTTATATTTAACACAATGTTAATCAATAATGTAAATCGTGAATTATACACATGTTTTAGGAAAAATATTATACTAAGTTAAATTTATTTGTAAACGAAATTATAGGATTTTTAGGACATGTAGAAAATTAAAATCGGTAAAAGCAAAATAACAATTTTAACAATATTATACAATGACCCCAGGTATGTATGTATATGCATGTACTACACATATGCATTAATACTAGGTGTTTAATGTGTGTGTCTCATTTTAGTAAAACTTTATAATATCTCAAAAATTTTCAAAAAAAAAAAAAAAAAAATCAAATTATTAGAAAATTCATTCGTATATGCATATTTGTTTTTCTTGTTGCTTATGAAAAAGCCAAAAAAAAAAGAAAAAGAAATTAAACAAATGTCCTATGCAATGCGGTTGTACAAAAGCAGCAAAAAAACAAAAAAAAAACAAAATTAAAAACATAAAATGTAAAAATACATGAATGTATCCGTTATACAATAATATGTGTTTACATGAATGATAGACAATTTGTATATTTAAAAAATTTAATTTGGCAAATGATACATAAAATTCAAAAAATTTCTAATACTAATTAATTCATTTTTATTATTTTATTATCTTGCATGATAAAATCTAAATGTAGAAATTTATTTGGTGCATTTATACTTCATGGACAATTAACACATTCCTATGTATGCATATTTTAATAAAATTAAAAACTGGATTAGTCAATTTTCAGTTATTACTTGTATGAAAATATTTTATTTTCATATTTAAAATTTTCAATTCGAATACAAAGGGAAAACAAAATTGTAAAAATAAAAAAATAAAAAAATAGCAAACTCAAATTAAAATTCATGTAGGATATCTAAAACAAAATAAAAAATGTACATATGTATGTTTATAAATTTTCATAAGTACAAAAAATGTACCCACAAAGGTTCATATTGTGTTGCTTAAATGCACGAACAATTATTTCATATAAAATAGTAAATGTATAAGGAAAAATTTTGAAAAACTTTTCATATGTACAAGAATGTATATAAGATATAAAACTGCATTATACAAATACATACATGTGTACATTGATAGCGTGTTTGTGTTTTAATTCTCTTAATTTATAATAAAAGAGAAATTATATGTATAAACATTTCAAATCTCTTAAATTTTATTCCTTTCAATGGAACGGAAATTACAAATGTTTTGTATATGTTATCACATACATATATAAATACGTATACGTATCTATCTGAGCAAATATATATTAAATGTATATAATACATGTGCAAATACATACATATGTATATGTATGCATATTTTTACATTCATGTATATAGGTATATAGCGATGTAACATTAAAATATGTAAATATATATTCTTGCATATATGTATCGGTATAAATAGTACATGTGTTTATACAAATGAAATCAATATAAAATATAATATAACTGTAAATTTTATTTCTCATAATGTAACGTTTTTCCTACACATACCTTTGATGAAAATTATGTTATGAAAAATATGTAATGCAGAAATTTTGAAATTTTATTTTTCAATATTTTATTTTAATATTAATTTCAATATAATTTAAATAAAACTATAAAACTAAAAAGGTAGGAAATACATTAAATAGATAACACATTATTAAAAAAAATAAAATATTTCAACAAAATCAAATTTAATAAAAAGGATGTATGACTATTCATTAAAAAAAAAAAAAAAAAAAAAAAAAACTGATTATAAATGGATATTAGTATAAAAAGTCAACGAAAATTTGAAAATCGTATTTAACCCAAGATTATTTTTTTTCTCAAAAAATACATATAAAATTCATTTTTATGTAAAGAATCATGAAAAACGTTTATAAGTAAAATATGTAGTAAAATACACAATATGCATAATATTTTCATATATGAAATGAAAGCAGCTGTTTTGTACATGCGTATAAAATAATATTTTTGTATTTTTACTTTAACGTTTATCACTAGACTGTATACAATATAAATGTAACATACATATATACATACATATGTACATATGTACGAAATATCAAAATGAATTTAGTATATAAAGTAGTACAATTAATAACACATCCTATTAAAGTCAATAAATATACACACAATTTAAAAAAAAAAAAAATTTTTTTTTTTTTTTTATATGGATAGTGTACATATACATGCATACAGTGTCATTTATTATTTATTATTAGACGTATATATATATACACATATTATGTATGGTTATAATATACATATATTATGCACATTATAAAACATATGTAATTGTTCTAAAAATTCAATTTTCATTTTTTTTTTATTATTTAGTCATTATAATAAAAAAAAATTAATTAACCAATTAATTAAATGGAATTGAAGCTAGCAAGAAAAGTAATAAAATAACAAAATAAATAAAAATGGGAAAAGAATAATATTAATAATAACAGAAACACTTGTATTCTACACAATAAGTTTTCTCATTTTACTCGAAAAAAGAAGCAAAGGAAAAAAAATTTTCCCTTTAATATCAAATTCAGTTATAGTATTATTTTATTATTAGTAATATCAATTTAGTTTTACCTCAACTGTAAAATAAAAATATGGCAATACAATTCAATTACTTTAATTAATTATTAATAATTTTACTAAATATTTCAAATAAATGATTATAATTTAGATTCAGATAAATGTAGCAGCAAAAATGTAGACACAGTAAGCATCTTAATAATCTTCTTTCTTTTCTATTCTTATTTTTATTAAAAAAATTTTTTATATTTTTATGATTTCTTTTATGGTTAAAAGCAAAATAATACATAATAATTTTGAATTATAATTTTTTGAAAATAAATTATTTTTTTTGCTTATTTTAATGGAAAAAAATTTTTTTTTTTTTTTTTTTACCATTAAATTAAAATAAAGGAACTAATTTAAATATTTAAATTTTTACCATTAATATAAGAGTATACCGATTTCTAATTTTAAATAAGTTTAGTTAAGTTAAGTCAACAAAGGTGAGATGAGGTTTAGTTGCCCCAGCTTAGAAAAGCTTATTGTATTCCTCACCCTTTGTTTGTCTACATAAAGGCATTTATCCTTTTGGCAAGGAGAATAACATACAATAATTTTAAATAAGTACAAACTACATATAATTTTCCTTTATGCACATTCACATGCTTACATACATATATGTATGTATGTACTTTAAATCAAATGGTTAAAAGAAAAAAATTTAAAATGTACATATTTTCTTTCAATTTTTATTTCTTCCTTTTTTCCATAATATCAAGTTAAAATTGTTAAATACACATACATATGTACATACTCTATATACAAATACACAATTTTAATTGCTAAACGCGACTTAGTGTATCAAAGAGGTTGTAATACTGAGATAGATAGGTGATGTATGAATATGTAAAAACGCATAGATATTGTGAATGGATGTATACATGAAATTCATAGATGTACATATATAATATGTACATATATTTTGCTTTTGATATAAATAACTACATACTTATGTCCTCGATGTGAGTAATTTTTTTTTATTTGACCATTTTATGATTTAAAAAAAAAAAACACCGTTTTTTTTTATCGATATTCGTAAGTGCAAAAATATGTATTGCACAAAAAACTGTTAAAAACGAAAAAAATTTCATCTACATAAAATGCTATAAAATTTTCTTCTTTTTCATTTTTTGATATTTTTTTTAAATTGCATTTATATTTGCAAAGAAAAAAAATGAAAATTCAAAAAAGGACAAATTCTTTTACACAGATAATCTAAACTAAGTTACAAATATGTATGTATGTATCTCTATAACATCATAAAATAGTATACGTATAGTGTATAACTCTATACATATGTACATAGAATTTATTATAGAAGTTTGTAGGTGTAAAAGGTTAATAGTTTCTACGAGCTTCTAACGAATTTATTACATGCTTTGTTACTTTCGTATATAACATACATATACATATGTATGTACATGTATATACAGTAATTTAATACGTTTTCATTTAAAAACAAAAATGAATATAGAAAGCAGAAACGACAAAAAAAAAAACATTTAATTTTACAAATTTTAAAAACGAATAGCATTATACTGTGTATGTATACATATTAAATGGACACTCCTTCGTACAAAAAAGCAATAAAAATACAAAATGTATATACGTACACCTTATATATACAAAATGTTAACACATTTCATATAAATTAAATCATACACTGTTTCAATTAATAAATAAAAAAATTTATAGAGTTTTTAATAATACTAAAACATTATTAATTCATCAACATTACAATGCTTTTTAAAAAAAAAAAAAAAATTTTTTTTTTTATATGTAAATGTTTGCATTATGGTAAAAATTTAAATTTTTTTGTAATTTTTAAATAAATTTTACAGTTTAATTGAAATAATTGCAAATACGTGTTGAAATAAATTTGAATTAATTTATTTCAAAAAAGACTCAATACAATTAGTTGTAAAATTTTCTTTTAATATATACAACATAGAATTACATAATTTTCTTATACCAATATTAAACTATACCATACTTATACTTTGTCCACTAATAATATACACTTAAGGTCTTATAACGATTACTTAAAGTGGTACCATTCTACATTACTATGTATTGATATTCGGGGCTTCAGGAGCTCAATTGGTAGAGTATTAGAGTATTGAAGCACAAGGTTCCAGATTTAAAGCCTGGCGCAGACAAATGAAGAAAAATTGAAAAATGTGTTTCATCATTTACGTGCATTATCAGCATCGAAACTACCTTACCCCAGCTTTAAAAAGTTCACTCAGCTTTAAATGATTACCATAAGCTTTCCGCCTATGGGTTCAAGTGCTTGCTAATACCGATCGAATCTACTTGCTGACAACAAGTAACTCAAGCAAATGATTTGCCTAAGCTCTAAAATTGAGTTTAAGTCTCTACTTCAACAAACTCAGCGATTCGCAACCCACATTAAACTGTAGGTGCACGTATGTTAGATCTGTTGTGAAGAGTCATCAATAATGATGACTAGGTCCTAGATCACATCGAGCTGTTGCGCCATGGATGGAAGATGTATTGATATTCAAAAAATTCATCTGATATACATATAATAAAAGCTTTGTGGATTGTGATAATACTGCTCGTGAAAAAATCTAGTTAGAAATTATGAGAGAAGAAAAAAAAAACATGTGTACTTCCATAAGATCTTAAGTGGATAATATTAGTGGACAGAGTATAAAGTAATTTATATGTTACATGTCTTAAATAAATCTTGGATAAAATTATTAAATATTTAGAAAAGAAATAAATTAATTAAAAAAAAACCATTTTGTTTGTAACTATTTTCTTTTTTTTTATTTTACTAATAAACTGTTTTATTAAATACAGCGGTCTTTTAATTGTCAATTTTCCACTGGTATATTTTCCAAAAAATGACTAAACAAAATTTCCCTATACGAAATGATAAATGAATACATTTATAAAGAAAAATTATATCATACAATAATATTTAAAAATAAAACAAATTTTCTATTTTAAAAATTCATTGATTAATTATATATGCTGATTAATCAATCAATTGAAAATTTCAATATAACAATAACAGAAAAAATAAAAATTATAAATAAATTATTTAAATTATCAGAATTGAGCATAATCATCTAAAATAAAATTATTAATCATTTGTATATATTTTAAATTCATTTTCAAACTAAAAACAAAAAACATAAAAGTTCGCTGGCAGAGCCCCTGTAAATTTAAAATGTATTCAAAACTGAATTTATAATTATTTATTATATTTCTTTTCCTTTTTTTTAAATAAATTATATTAATCATGCAAAATTGAAATAACTAAATTATTTTTAATAAAAATTTACACTAACTAAAGTATTTTTGGAAAATATATTTAGTTTTAATAAATTAACATTTATTATAACTCAAATTTATTATATTGAATTAATTTTTTAAAAATTATTTAAAAACGTCTGTAGACAAGTTATATGTAATATACAAAATAAAAAATAAAAAAATTATAATTATAATTAATTATTTTAATTTAAGAAATTAAAAATATATTTACCTGTACTTCTGCATGTACATAATGTATTGTATTTTACATATTAAAGTTCAAGTTATAGATCAGATTATGATTGTTATCATTTTAAAATTTTTAATTAAATGCACGAAATGTTTTATACGTGTTTAAAAATATTATGATTGTTTTTTTTCCCCCCTATTTTAAAATTTATTTATATTTTTAATGTTATTTGAACACATTTATATTTAAAAAAAATTCCTGTTTTTTTCTTCTCAATAGATTTTATATTATTAAAATTCTTATTTGAGGCAGTGTAATATAAATTTTCTACAAAAAAAAGCCACACACGCACACAATAAACAAAAAAACAACAAATATGCAATACAGCACATATGATGTATTTTTTTTTTAATTAATTCAGTTTTTTACCTTTTTTTATAAAGGTTACAGGAATTAAATAAATTAATGTCCTTTCTTTTTTTTTCGATTACATGTCCTTTAATTTGCTTGATTTTTTTTTTTTATTCAGTGCATTATATACAAAAACCTCGTATATATATATATTTTTTTTTTTTTTTTAAAAACGTTTGTATATTATATAAAAAGAAAAGAAAATTTACTTTCTAATTATTACCCTTTTTTGAATTCTGATTATTGTATAATTACTTCGTTTTATATAATTTTTAACGATATTTTATCTATGATTAATTTCTTTTTTTTTTTTTTTTGTATTTTAATTTTACTTTTAAATTTATTATTAATTAAAATTTGTAATTTATTTATGTTATATTTTATTTTATATAAAATAAAATAATTGATAAATATTTTATTTGATAATTTATAACAAAAATTGTATCAATATGATTATAAAACTATTTGTATTTAAATTATTTTACAAAAGCAAAAATTACTTTAACATTGAGTTTTTTTTACCTTTTGTTTTTTATTTTTTATTTTTTTTTTTTTTGTTTATTTTTTGCTTTTATAATTTTGGTAAACAAAAAGAAAATTTTTATTTTTCAATTAACAATTGTTATTTATTAATTATATTAAATGTATATAATATAATAAAAAAACCAAAATGAAAGAAAAATCATGATATTTTTAATGTTTCCTTCTTTCATAATATTATTTATTAGTATTATTTAAAATTTGAATTTATTTATTTTTTTTTTTTTTGTTTTCAAATATTTTTGTTTATTTGTTTATTTTTCGAGGAAATAATGCTTACAAATAGATTTTTAGTTTATTTTTTGATATATTTTCTAAATGGTGTTGAACTTACATATCATAACATGAAAATAATTAATTAATTAATTATTGTTATGAGAATTTAAAGAAAAAATTTTTAAAAAAAGTAACATAAATTTTATTTTAATAACTATATTGTATTAATAATGGAAAAATGTTGTTGTTTATTATTTTGAATTTATTTAATGTTTTTTTTTTTTTCTTAGTGTAAAATACTATACATACAGTCAGTCGTATATAGTTAAAATGTAAATTATACTTTATTCTCAGTATTGTATATTTTTTCACATTATATACATAATATTAATTCTAAGATAAAAATTAATTACATTTTTATGTATCAACGACATACATGTATATATTAAATTTTTTACCTGCTGTATAGTATACATAAATTATTTGTTACAATAATTCGTTATTTTCTTAATAAACCGATTGTAAGTACACATGTATACAATGCATACATTTATTTTATTTTATTTATTTATTTATTTTTTTTTTTTTCTTTTGTTGTATATCCTTATACTGTACAATTAAGATATATATGTATATTGAATTTCACATAAACTTTAAATGTCAATATTAATTTAATAATTCCACATCATATACAATTTACACGTTGCAATTGAATATTCATAAAATGCGGCATTTTCATTTTACCATATACATACATTACACATGATTATTATTTACATAGTACATCAGTTATATACAAATAGTTTTTATTACTTAAAATAAAAATTTTTTTTTTTTAATTAAAATTTAAACTTTTATTAGTATTTACTTTAAATATAAATTATTTTCCAGTTTTTCACTTGCAGTGACAAATTCTTGAAAAATTTTTTTAAATTGTTTACATTGAATTTGGTTTTTATTTCAGTCCATACATTTAAATTCTTTTTATTATTATTTTTTATTGAAAATTTTTATTAATTTATACACTGTCGAATTTTATATTTAATTTGTTTTTTTTTACATACTTATACAGTAAAAACCCTAATTAAAAATTATTTATTTTTATAATTAATTTAATGTTGTTGTTTTTTTTTTTTTTTTCTTACTCACTTTTGATAAATTTGTTTTATATTTGATCTTTTTGTTTATTTATTTTATTATATACATATACGAATTATTTATTTAAAAATTTTAAAAATTCTTTAATATTTACACAAATTTTAATTTATGTAGGAATTTTATTTTATATTAAATAATTTTTAAAGTGATGTGCATTTTATAAATTTAATTATTTTACATATTTTATATACATATATGTATATGTATAAACAATTCAACAACTGAATATAATAATTTTATTTATTTATTTATTTATTTTATAAAATTTGTTTGTTATTCTTTTCAGAAATAAATGTATACAGTAGTTTTATTAGGTCATGTGCATATGTTTTTTGATTTTTAATAAATAAATCAAATTTTTCTTATTATTATTATTTCTTTTTTTTTAATTATTTTAATTTTTTTGGCTTTTACTTTATTGTTCTTTTTCCTTAAATTAAAGTGTTTATTTCTTCGGTATTATTTCTTTACACAGATATTTTACACTTCACAGATGGACTAAACTGAACTGAAAATGGTAAAAAAAAAAACAAACTCTTTTGCTGTGCAGATTTTTTCATTCTCTTACCTCAAACAAGTGTGAATACAAAAAAAAAAAAAAAAATCTACTAAGTTAGAAAAATAAAATAAAATAAAAAACACACAAGGAACGTATAGAAAAAAAAAGGCTGAAGCTTTAATAAAAATATGCATAAGTACTAACTGTTTTATACATAGAGAAAAAAAAGTGTAATTTCACATTTTTTTAAAATTTTTTTTTGTCCAAATTATTCCACCAATAAATTGTTTTTAAATGTTGTTTTTTTTCCTTTTTATTTTATTTTTTTTATTTTTTATTTTTTTGTTAATTATTTCAAATAGTTATACTACAATCGGCAGTATAGTAGCAAGCACACCAGAAGCACTAAGAAATTTAACAACGTTCATACTTCATGAGCTTCTTCAGTATACTCAGTCATTGAGCACATTTTTAACAGTACGAAATAAATACCGTCTATACAATCATTTATATACTATAGAAATCTACGTTTATATTTATACATATATATATTTATATATCTGTATGTAGATACATTTATACATACATATATCTATGTATGTACATATAAATATAAACGTTTAAAATTTTATATGATAATGTGTAAAAATTAAAGGATATATATATGAAAAACTAACGTATACAAATAAAAAATGTTTCTCTTCTAGAAAATTCTCTTTTTTAATTACAATATTTTCTCTTAATATTAAGCGGAAAACAATATATATGTATAAATAAAGAAAATCCTTTTATTTTTTATTTTAATTCATTGTATGTACATAAAATTCTCATCAACTCTATAAAAATAGAAAGAAATACACATTGAATACGGTATTTATACAAGTACAAGATGAATTTGTAAAACTCTTCTGTTATTCAAAAAAAAAAAAAAAAATTTATGCATATAGAGTATAGAGAAAATCTTTGCGCACTTTAAGAAAATATATACATAAATATATGCATATTCATTTTTCTTTAAGAATTTAACAAGTATGTTACATACAATAATGATAGTGATGACGATGATGACATGATGACGATAACAATGATATTGATAAAATAAAATTTTAAAAAAAATCAAATATATAACTGATAAAATTATTTTCTAAACAAAAATCCAAAAAAATAAAGAATAAAAATAAAATCATATTATAAAAAACTTTTTGTATACCCTTTATGTATATGTACTCAAAAATATATACATACATATAAATATGGTATGAATGCATTTCATATGAAAAGTGCAAGTGTGCAATTCTTACATGTTTATACAAAATGAAATTATACGTATAAATGTATGTACATATATATATCCAGATAAATACTAAATATGGTTTCTAATAAAAAAAAAAAAATCAAATTAAATAAAATTAGTTCAATATTAATAAAAATGTTAGCAATAATGTCATAATAATAATTTAATTCAACATTTTTTGCGTACTTAAACCACAGTAATATAAATGTAGAAGCTTTAAAAGTTCATTTTTGTTTTTAAATTAATTTTGTTTTATTTTTATAAAATTTCCTTTATTTGTTTTAGTTTAAATAGCAGACTGAAACAAGAATTTTAACTGAAAATAATTTTGTGTACACATCCATGTACATACACACAATACAAGTATATACAAATATTTTTAAATTTTTATGAATAAAAAATATGTATGTATGTACAATCATATAGGCTTAGAAAATTAAAATAGAAATAATATACATATGTTTGTACATATTATAAATGAATGTACCTTATATTTAAGGAAAAATATACACATACATATACCCTGAAAGAGAACAAATTAGACGAATATACCAGTTGTAAGAAAAAAAAATACAAATGTATATATATACATATGTATATAATGTATATTTCCTAAATTAAAATGCATACGTTTATATACATATGTATGTATGTATGTACATATATTATGTACCCATATGCATGATTGTAAAATTTATGTATTCTATCAATGTGCGTACAAACAAACTGAAAATTTTCTTATACATATGTAGTCAATAACACGGCAGTTATATGTCTGTTTATTAAAATAAGAATAATTTAACTCTTAAATTTTAAAAAGTTAACATACATACATACATATATTTATATATTACATCTGTAATTACATATACAATTATACCTGTACGTAAATTTTTTAAAATATACATACATACAAATGTATATTCATGTGCATTTGTACTTAAATGAAAAAAAAAAATCCATATAAAAATAAAGCGAATAAATATTGTTAGGATTTTCACATGTATATGTACACAGGACACAGGATCTCCCAAAATTCCAGATTCCAAATTTCTAAAAATTTAGCTTGTTTGTGACAAAATATCATTTTAAACTTTTTCTACTCTGCCTAAAATCCATATTGTATGGAGCAATTAAACTTTGAAAAAAAAAATTGAAATATTTCAGATGAAATCGATATTAAATTAGAGGAGTCAATTTTTGTTCTAAAAAAACTCTGAGCTTTAAGAAAAAAATTAGCTTATTCTGAGATACCCTGTATATGTGTTATGTACATATATATGTACATATGTATAAGCAAATATGTATTAGTTTCGTACTATATAAAACATATATGTACATATGTACATATCTACATATATAGATAAAATGTTTTACATCTTTTTTTAATTTATATGTACAATGTATGTACATACATGTACAATACATACATTATATTTTCTGTATTTCATAAAATACAAGATAAATTTTCATTCGAACTTAAAGAAAATTGAGAAAATAAGAGAAAATTTTACGAAAATTCTATTACATTCATATGTACATACACACAAATTTATTTTTATTATATGGTTCAGTTTTGTTGTTGTTTTTTTTTTTATACAAGCACTAATGTACATTGTACACCAGTTTATGTATCTCCTTTTTGAATGAATTTACATACATATACATACATGCATATGTGTGTGGATTTTGCGCATTTTCAACACACAGAAAAAAGTTTTTTTTTTTTCAAGTATGCGTAACATAAACGGAAAAATGAGAAAAATGAAAATGAAAAACAAAAAAAAAATTAATTTTCTCTCTTTTGTAAACTATTACAAAATGTTATGTATTTGTTTTTGTTTGTCTTTTATTCATTAGAATTTAACATTTTTAAGAATTGTTCTTCATTTAACTCGGCTTGTATTTAGTTTCCCATTTTTATTTTAATTTTTATATATTTATTTACTATTTACTTCTTTTTTTTTTTTTTTTAATTGTTTATACTAAATATTTTTTTTTTATTTTATTTACTAAAATGTAAAATTAAAAATAAATTTTAAAAAGATTTTTTTAATATTTTTTCGATTTTTTTCAAATTTATTCGCACATAATTAAACGGTTATAATTTTAAATATTTATTGATACACAGTTTGTGTACTGTATATATTAAGGCAAACGGACACACTTTAATTATATATACATAGTCTATGGATATAATAATTTATTTTTATATTGTTGCTGTCATTGCACTTAATTTTCACTTTTTTTCTTATAAACATAATTTAAGGTATACATATACATACATACAAGTATAGTATGCATTTCGGTGAACTCCTGATCAATCTAATGTTGGATACAAAATCTTACAATTTTATATGTATTGTGTACTAAAAAAAAAAAAAATTCTAATATATACATACATATATGTATATTTACGAAAATCCCATATACAAGACTGTATATAACGTATGAGTTAAATATTAGTGGGAAATTATTATTTTCGAAAAAAGAATTACACGTATATTATACAGAATAATATGAAAATATACCAATATTTTTGATTTCCATTTTGCAGATTCATCTATTTATTTCTGCAATACATTATAAAATTCTACACAAAGAAAAAACAAACTGTTAGAATTTTCAAAATTTATGAAAAAAAGAAAAATAATGTTTTTTTTTTCTTTTTTCTTCAAATGAAATATTAAAATTCTGTAAAAATGTTACATTTTGATTTTGATTTTTAAATTTAGATTAAGATAAGGAGAAAGAGGGTTGATTTAAAAAAAAAAAACAAAAAAATCATAAATCATAAATTTAAAAGTACATATTATTTATACATTATAATTACATGCATATTTATATACTCATAGATCTTTAATTTTCTATTTTAAAAGATTTTTAAACATAAAAACTTCATTATACGATTTATTAAAAATCTATTTGAAATACTTAATGTAACTTTAAATGAATCTACGTAAAAAACGATTATTTAAAAAAGAATAATAAAAATAAAAAAAAATAAAATAAAGTAAATTATACACGTTACAAATGAGTTTAATTGTTTGACCTGTGGTAATAATAACTGAAACCTCATTTTTTTTTTTACTGTTATTCGCTTCTGTTAAATGGTATGTATTTATATGATATTTAAATCATGTATGTACATATGTATGTGTATTAAATTTCAATACATATTAATGTATGAATCGAAAATAATTTTAATTTAATAAAATGCACACATAATTATATATGTGCACATATTAAATTTCATACATACACATATATTCACATGTATAAATGATTTAAACGTAATATTCATATGCCTACATACTACATATACATACATTTATGTTCTATATATCTAAAAAAAAATACAATAATTCATAATTGTATATATAAGCTCTATTATATTATTATTAATCTATATACTCATCATTGTACTATAATTTTAATATGCATTTCATTCATTTCAACTACTTCATTTTTCATTCACAATTGTACATTGCATATGTATCTAACTATACATATAATAAATCATAGTAAATAATAAATTAAGCAGAAAAATAATATAACACTTTCATTTACAATATATTAACAAGTAAAATAAAAGCAAAACATAATAAAATTAAATTAAATCAAAATAAAAATATTAAAAAAAAAAAAAAAAAAAAATTAATCGAGAATGCTTTTTTTATTTATATCAATAAAATAACTACAATTTTATAAACACATGCGTATGTATAAGCTATATTGCAATAATGAAAAAGGAAAAAAAAAATTGTTTTTTTTGTGTTTTTTTTTTTTTTAATCCTTAGGAAAATAAAATACATAAACACCCTTGTAAAATTGTTCGCATATATTATATAAAAAAATATAACGATGACATCCTATATAATATACCTATGTATATGTACGTATACGTTTTTATACAAGCACATGATTTATGTTTATTATTTTATTTTGTTTTTTTTTTTCTTTTTTCATTTTTATTAATTTGACTTTTGAAAATTATCTCACACGTGTAATTAAAAAATAAATACTTTATGATATTTCATTACATTTAAATATTATATCAATTTATCTGTAAATTTATTTGCTATACGTATGTAAAAACTGTATACTATATAAGCGTACTTAAATGTTCATAGTAATATTAATAATTTGATTAAATATCGCATGATATATACTAATATATTGTGTATATTTATAATAAAAAATATTGTTTTCAATTAAACCAAACACACAAAAACAACAAATCAAACAAAAGTATATATATGATAAAAAAGGATATTCCAGAATAAAATCTCAATAAGTTATTTTTTCAGAGAACCTTACCAATAACCATTTACTAAGTCGTAACTAAGGAGTAAGGACTAATCTCATGTAAAAATCTAAGATTAAGTTCTTACTAACGACTTAATAAACGATTATTGATAAGGCCCATCAGAGTGTCTAAATTAATAATTTATTCCGCATCATAACGTTATCTTTCTCTGAAATCCATCTCTTTTCCAATATACTAGATTAAAAATTATCTTGACATGAAAAATGCATAACAGCGCATGCAAACGGAATGTATCTTTTAAATTATCTTTCATATCTTAATCGTATATTTTGCAAAATTATGTTAACACTTAATTGGATCCTTCTAACAATTACAATAATTATTGTTAAAATTTTCAAAAATATTGTTATTTGACAAAAATAACAATCTTTTATACATCTTACTGCTAAATTTTGAAAGCAATAAATTCTGTATTTCAAAAGTATAATCCTCATTTAGAAAAATTTTTTGTTAAAAACATTCTGAAAAAAAAGAAATTGCCCTAAAACAACTTAATTGTATTGAGACACCCTGTTTATTATACATACATGCGAATGTAAATACCTACATATGTATGTATACCCAAATAAAAGAGATTATCTATACGTATACGAATTCATATTGAGTTTTTGAAATAATCCTGTACAATAATTAAAAAATCTAAAATTATTTTAAAACAAAAAATTTTAAATAACATACTTATTACGTTCATTTAAATATAAATTTAATATCAGTTAAAAATTGACTCTTAAAAAATAGCAATTATTGAGTAAATTGTTCATTAATGCATCGTTACATAATAGATTTAAAAATATTTTAAAATATGAAAATGTTTAAATGTAAAAATCATAAATAACAGAGAAAAATAAAAAAAAGTAAAAAATATTTCCTTTTTATTTTCCTATGAATTTTTTTTTGAATTTTTTTATATTTATTCAAAAAAAAAACAAAAAAATTCTCAAAAATAATCGTATTGCTCATAAAATAAAATAAAAAAAAATAAATAGAAAAAAGAAATTATCATGTTTTTAATTTTTACAATTTTTTAATAACTTTTTTAATTAAAATTACTGAGAATTATGTAACGGATCATTCTGACGAAATATGAAAATTTTACCACGTGATTAAAATTAAAAATTTTGTTTTTTTTTTTTTTTTAAATTCATCGAAATATTTTGTTGTCATTTTGAAAAACTTTTTCTACGACGACAAGTGGAAAAAATCAAAAATTTTCGAGAATCATATAGTTCCCAGAATAATTTTCATCTAATTTTTCATCTAATTTTTCTTTAATGTAGAATCATGTTAATCATTTAATATTTTCAAGCTTTTGCACATTTAAATATTTTAGCTTTTGTAATCGTTTTATCTTAATCTCATAATTTCCATATGAGCTGATAATGATAGCAAGTTAGATAATTTTATACGACCAATAACAACTACAAATGTATGTAGATAAATATTACTAAAAGGTATAGTATATTTTAAAAATTAAAAATGATATGTATATATGTACATTGCATATGTACATATACATTAGTATACAAAATTTATTTCCTTTTCATAATCTATGCGTACAATTATGTGTACATACTTATGAATGTATTGTTGCTTATACAAATGAAAAAAATAAATAAAGGAAATTTTCATATTTTTTTTATTTTTCTTTTTTAATTTATTTCAGTTTTTTTTTTTTTTTTTTTTTTAAATTCATATTTTCCTTTTCTTTATCATTTTATTTTTCTTCATTTTTGAAATCTATTGTTAGTTTTTTTTCTGCTTTATCTTGATTTTATTTATTTTTTTCTTTTTTAATAAATAAATGTATTTTCTTCTTCGTATATATATATACAATTTTTTTTTTTTTTTTTTTTGCCAAAAAATTCTTTTCAAACAAATACCAAAATATATGTATTGAATTGAACAGAATAAACATACATGTATGTATAGGTACAATAATAAAAAGGAAAATCTGAAAATACTGAATATACACTGAATTGTATGCAAAAGCATATTATGTACATTTGTATACATAATAATCGTAATTGTATCATTGACAAAATATGTATTATACACGCATATAGATGAGAATGTATACAAATAAATAAACAAAATAGTGAATAAATAAAATATTTGCAATGAAAAAAAAAAAAAACAAATATTTGTGCTTTTTGTCTACGAATTTGTTGTTTTCTAACAAAAAAAAAAAAAGAAAGAAAAGATATATATGCTTTCAAATGGATATTAAAATCTTTAAATATTACAAATATTAATACACAGATTACAGATTGAAGATATAATATGGGATTATATTATATTAAAAAAAAACCAAAACAGATTTTATATAGGTACCTAAGTTAAATATGTATTATTGAAAATCTTTTTTCTTTTTTTTTTTTATATTGTATATGCAAAATAGGAAAATTTTATTTTATATAAATATTTTACAATGCTAAATAAATATGTACATTCATACAAAACAACGACCTAATATATGTACATACATTCATATATGTGTAAATAAAATATACAATCACATTTTATGAACAAATATAATTTTTTTTATTTATTAATTTACATTTTAATTATATCAAAGAAATTTGAAAAATTTTAAAAGTTTCTATAAGTTTAATTGAATTTCATAAGCAAAAATATACAACATAAATTTCATTGTTTTTTTTTTAATTTTTTTGTTTTTTTAAAAACAAAAAAAAGAAAACCGAAAATAAATATTATTATCTTTAATACAAATGCTTGGTTAGTCCTATATATATGATAAATGCATGTGTGTAATTCACATATGTAGTTATTATAGATACAAATATTAAACATATTATTATGTGATTTCTCTTATTATTATTATTATTATTAATAATATTACTATTATTATTATTTGGAGTATTATTTTTAGATACAATTAAATAGCGTAAAAGATAATGATGTGACAATATTCTTTGTTTGTGTTGTACAAATACGTTATATCAATTCTTTACAGAAAACCACGTATTCTGTACATTCATACATACATACATATATACATATGCTTTACGTATATAATAGATTATATATATATACAGATTATACCATACATATGTATATGGTCATGTTTTATTATACATGAATAAAATACAAAAATACAAAAGAAAATACATATGTACATACATACATAAAATCACCGTAGATTACACCAATCATACATCATGTGTGTATATAATGATAAAAATAACAAACAAACTAAAAATGTATAGCAAAAGGAATGAATTAAATTGAATATTCGGTTTATAAATGTGCATGACCCTTATACTTGTATATGTATAAAAATTATACACATTTTATAAAATACATAATATGTATTAGGACATTATTACGTATACAAAAATACAAAATATATATTATCTTTCATATGCACATGTGTGTTTTATATATGATAAGATAAAATTTTAGGACAATGACCAAAACTATCTTTTTCATTTTTCACATTATTGTTATTTTTTTTTTTTTCTTTTGCTTTTGCTTTTGCAGTTTACTTTCATTTCTTATTTTCTCTTTACATATTGGTTACTAAACAATAATTTTTCATTTAGAAATTTTTACTATTATACTAGTGAATTTTTATAAATTCAAAAGCATTTGAAGATTTTTTATATAGCAAATACATATAATAAAGGACAATATAAGCAATTCATGTACATATGTATGTATATTACATATGAATGTGGTTATACCTACATAAATATTTAATGAATATAAATACAATTCTATTCTAAATTTTATATTAAGTATTTTTATATGAATATTTACAAAATATTTTGAAAAAACAAAAAAATGTGATAAATGAGATTTTTTATATCATACATAGATTTCAAAAATATAATATGTATGAATTGAAATTGAAATCTGTATCTAAGGATATGTGTAAGTAAATCGAATCAAAATTGCATACAAACAAAATAATAGGTATAAATATTCAAAAACAATAATTATGTGTAAAAAAAAAATTCAATAAATCACTAAAAATAAAAAAAATATTTCATTTGTTTAGACAATGAGATACTTTCCAGTACTTTTAGTGTAACGGGTAAAGGAAATGAGGCGTATCTCAGGTGGCCCATTGGTACCATTCAACTTCATACATGCCTCACTTCCTTTACCCGGTGTCTCATAAAACAATTTTCGATACATATGTGTCTCATAAAAGTCTCATCGTCTAAAACCCTCCTTTTAAATAATATCCGATTAACTACATACACATATGTTGTAATATACTTAATTATTAAATTATACTTATTAAAACGTTAAACGATACCACTTAACTAATTACATGTACAAAAGCTCAAATTACTGAACATAATTTTTTCTTAGTATTCAGGTATGTTATGTACACTATATGCAAAAGAAATATTTAATGTACATACGTATATACATATAGGTATATAAAAATTTATACTTACATATACTCACTGAAATTGTATCAATTGGTAACATATGTGTTTTACTTACATGGTCTATGAATTCTATGATTAACAAATATTGGAAAAAAAAAAAACAGAATACAACAAACAAAAAATAAGAAAACATATTTTATTGTTGTACGTTCTTTTTAAATCCTATATAAATTAAATCGTATTGATGTATATCAATATTTATCTACTTATATAAGTATGTGGTTTAAACTTACAATTTTTATAAATTTGCGAAACCCATTTATCATTCAATAATCGCGTAATTCATTTTAATTTAATTTTTTCTTTTTTTTTTTTGCTATCCATACTTACGTACATACATACTTAAGAACTCATTTAAACAATTTCAGTCATTATTTCAATGACATTGGCATATCTGATATCCTTATATAATAAAAAAAAAAAAAGGTTTAAAAAATACGTTAACAAATTATATACGCACACGTATGTAGATACATATAACAATGATGGAAAACAAATTTTCGACCCCCACACAAAATATAATTTTGGGAAATCAGTAAAAGAAATAATATTTTTTATTGCGATGTACGTATGTAATTACGCAATAATAGAGCCCCTGTTGTGGAGTTTTGCTATGCGGTAGTTCTGTCACGGACATGTAATACGTAAATGCTTATATAACATAATGTGAAACATGACGATAACGTATAAAAAATATTTTATCCTACTGTTAGTAAAAAAAAAAAAAAAACGAAAATAATTACACAAACAATGAAAATACTTGTATGTACACAAAAATTGATTGCAAGGATATAATGAATTTTTAAGAAATTTGTACCCACATACATTCATGTGCATACGAGGTATCTCAGAATAAGTGTTACCAAGTGTTACTCAGTTTATTTTCCTTATAGTTCAGAAATCAGAATATGTATTTCTAACAAAAAATTAATCCAAATCTCCCACCCCTTTAAAATTGACCCCTTTTGAATCTGAGATATAAAAAAATTCAAAGTTTGTAGAAGAAAAAATTGATATAAAACCATTAAGTTTTTTTTTTTTTTTCTTAAAATAAATTTCTAAATTTTTGACGACAATAATTCAGGATATTTTCATCTAATTTCAATTAAGAATATCTTATTGGAAAAAAGTCGAAATTTTAACTTTGATTTGTATAAAACATGACTATAGAGACTGCTAATCTCTTGTATTTCAGAAGGAATTAGTTTAAAAGAGACCAGAGGGTTCAGAATAATTTTTTTTTTAACTAGAAACATTTTAAAAAACGTTTGATAACATTTATTCCGAGACACCTATTGGTACTTAACTGAGTAGTTGTATTTGATCGTTATACATACATACATATACATATACGAGTATGTCAATAATTATTTATCGTTATTTTCGATTTAAGTTATTCAAAAGCGTTTTACGAAAATTCCTTATACGTAATTCAAAGTAATTTTCACGAAAATCATATACATATAGTATGTACTCGTACATATTAAAATTAGAATTTTATATCGAAATTTCAGAAAAAAAATTATTTTATGAATACATATTCATACATACCTATAAAATGTATTTTATATCTGTTTATAGTATAATAAATTGTAAAATACATTGCTCTTACATTTTTCTGTGCAAAGTTTAAAATTTGTTACTGCACATTTTTTATTAAAAAAAAAAAAAAAGAAAAAAACTTAAAGCAATTATATTAGAATTTTTATTCATATACTAACTATATTTTGTACACTCACAAATAAAATAAAATAATATAATAAAATATTTATAGGAAAATTCAATAAATAAACAAACAAATGTATGAATGTATATTTCTCATTTTATAAGTATTAGTAGTATGGTATGTACAAAAATATATTAAGTACGTATAACAATATAATAAAACCATATTAGGTATACCAAATTTTGTTGAGTGGTTTTTTTTTTCAAATGTAACTGACGACTACATATACATATATGTAATTTCAACAATATATGTACGTCTGCTTTACATATTTATACTATATGCAAATATATTTACATACATATGTTAGGGATTTTTCCAAAAATTCAGGAACAATTAAATATTGTACATTAGAAACAAAAGTTTTTTGAAAAAATATTTTCATGAAAAATTTTTTCAATTTTTGAAAATAAAATCTGTCCGATAGTAATCATTTCCTTTTGCCTTTAGTTCTAAGCATATACATACATATATTTTACCACTTTTTTTAAATCTATTTTTGAATTATTTTCGAATGTAATAAAGTTGATTTTCCTTCGAATTTGTTTTTTTTTTTTTTTCATTCACGGAACTAAGCTATGTATAGTCGTGAATAAGAACAACCCTATCATCATCATTCATGGGATTATAATCCGATATGAAGCTCCCTCAAATATATTTTTCCCCTTGTACCTATCTATATGTTGGCAGATTATTTTATTCTTTTACACTTCAGGTCATACCGTTTTTTTTTTTTTTTTGTATTTTAGGACTTCCTGTACCTCTTGCACTAACAATTAATAACTTTTTCACTAATTCGAACATACGTATATTTTTATTTTGTATTTTATAATTTTTTATATTATATAGTTTTAAATTGTATGTACATATATTCAATTTGTATAGATATGCTTGCTATTTACAATGTACATATTTACAATAGTATATAACAAGAAAAATATAATTACTATAACAAGAAAAATATTAATAAAAATAAAAACTATTGTTAAAAATAATTCGTCATAATTTTTACAATAAATAAAATATTTGTAGATAAGTACTATGTACATATTTTACATATATTTGTAAGGTATAAATATTCAATATAAATCTGGACCATGTAACTTTATTTATTAAATACATAATTACATTAGCCATATGACTAAAGTCCCGAATTTTTCAGGATGAATTTCCCGAATTTCCTGTCGTTTTTCAATCCCAAATTCATAACATTTATCCCGAATTGTCCCGAAATACAGTATCGTGCTTAAACTTCTGTTGTATTACAAACTGCCAATACAACAGTAAATTAGAAAACAAATTCATTGAATATCTCAAAATGATATCCTTTAATTTTCCTTAGATTTTCAAAAATAAAAGATATTCATAGAGAACACTTTTTTTTTAACAATTGATACAAAATTTTTCATACAAAATTTATACAGGATGTTACAAAAACTAATAATTTTTTTGCATAAGAATTAATGTTTTTGAACGTTAATAGCTTTAAACCTTTCTATTTAAATTCAACGAACAATACTAGTTCGTTCGAAGAGCCTAAATCTCAGCTTTGATGAACAATTAACATGACTAGAATACATAGTATGGTTTAAGACATACATATGTCTTAACTGTACATGTCCGAAAATTTTCAATCCCTTGTATTTCCAAAGGGGTGAAAACTACACGACAGACCCATTTTGTGACATCGACGCTGGCACATATTGTATATGTGTACAAGATTTTAAAAAAATATGTATGTATACTCAGTACTTATGCATGTGTGTTATTATCATTACAGAATATTATTATTTCGATTACATTGTTACAGTAAAAATCCATTAACTTTTATTAAATTTTAATTTAGTTAAAATATTCAAAAGTAATATTTATATAAAATTGAAAATGAATACAAAATATAAAGTGCATAATATATAATATTCAAACCACATATACATAAATATATACATAATATGATACGAATATACTTACTTGTATTATATTGTATGTATGTATAAGTACGTAAATCTTTAAGAATTCATATCATATATATGTATCACATTTAGATCATTATACATACACATTAATGCATATACGTATGTATGTAAAATGTTTAGATACAAAATTTGTATGAAATTATAAAAGTTTAATTTGAACACAATGATAAATGTGTATATATATCTGCATGCCTGTTATTAAATTTAAATATAAAAACTTTTATAAACATTACATAGAGTGAAGCATATAAGTTAATTTGTAGTATACACGGTGTCCTGGATTAAAGGTTACAAAATGGGTCTATCAGGTGTTTTTAACAAAAAAAAAAAAAAAAAAAAAAAAAAAATCGTTTTAGAATTCCCCTAGAAAAATTTCACTCCTTCCGAGATATTAAGGGATTGAAAATTTTCGGACACATATAATGCTTGAGAACATATGAATGGGTATATCTTTTGAACCACGCTGTAACACTTAGTTTACTGCAGATGAAAGCTGAGGTTTAGACCTTTTCAACAAATTATTGTTCATTGAAATCGAATAAAAACGATTTTTTGCAAGAAACACTCTGTCTGTATACAATACAACCATTTTGTGACCTTCACTCTCAGTCACCCTATGTATATGATGTATATTCATATATGTACATATTTATTTAATTTGTATACACATGTAATAACATTTATGAAGATAATCATATTTTATATCTAATGCATTCATCTGCAAATGCATTCTAATTCATTTATTAAATACACAATAATTTACTAAAAATTAAATAAATATTAAATTTTAAGTTTAAATAGTCACAATCAAAAATGTTCATTAAAATTTATTAAATTTATAAATATGCAATACAAGTATTTGTGAACACATTTGTATGACAATAAACAAAAACAAAAAAAAAATAAGTAAATAAATAAAATTAAATTAAAAGAAAGAAAAATGTAAAATGAAATTATTGAAATTGAATTATACTCGTATAAATGAAAATACACGTTTTTCTTTTACACAAAATTTTCAAATATAATTATTTTAGAATAATATACTCGTATTACAATAATTTTCATTTTTTAATAAAATTTATTCAATTATTTTTGTATTCGTTTATATATGAATTTCTAATAAAATAAACGTTATGTACAATCACACAATAATCATAAATATGTATTTGATACAATATTGCATTTAATTTTTTTTTTCAAGATTTCTAAACTTTTAATAAAATTTACTTTTACCTTTTTTTTCTAGATCAATAATTTAGTAGAAGAAAAAAAAAATGAAAATTAAAAGAACTTAAATAATTTTTTTTCTTTTTTAATTTATATTTTATTTAAATTTTATATTCGTTACAAAAATTAATATTTTTTCAATATTTGTGAACACATATAAAAAATTTAGTTCTTAGCAATAAAGAAATTCAAAAAAAAAATAATAATAATAATAAGAACAAGAACAATTTATTTATGATGATTTTAATATTTTATGCTGTTTACAAAATTCCCACATAAATAATGATGCACTTACATGAACATTTAATGAACGTATCATACCAAATTGTTGAATTTCAATACAATGATCAAGTATTGCAATTAAATGTGGTGGTATACCTTCTTTCTCATGCCTTAAAAAAAAAAATAAAAATAAATAAACATTAAAAGAAAAATTAATTATATATTGGTTAAATGGTAATTACATACATATTTAATTAATTAAAAAAATTAAATTTAATTCTTACCCAAGTAAAAGAATACATTTTTTTGGAAATTGAAAATTTGAAAGTAATTCACTTTTAGATGTCTGTTCAGCACCAATAATTTTATAATTTTCATTTTTTTTACTTAATAAATAATCAATTAATGATGAAATTTTTATTTCAATTATATTTAACCAATTTTCAGCAGTCATACTAAATAAATTAACAATAATAGAAAAAAGAGAACGAAAATGAAAAAAATAAAAATACATAAAAAACTATAATTTGTACTTTAAATATTTTCACTACAGGCCTTATGGAGACTACAAAAAGTAGTACCACTTTATATCATTGATATTAATATTTACAAATTGTGATACGGATAAGTGATAACCATAACATTGTTCGTAAAATGCTCTTATGAGAAATTATGAGAGAAGAAAAGACATATGTATATACTCCCATAAGGCCTGTAGTGAAAATATTTAAAGTACAAAATATAATTCATTTTCATACGAATCGTTTATGTGGAAAGTGATGTAAGTCCACTTTTTTCTATTTTTTTTGGAGTATTTAAAAGAACACTAAATTATAAGTAAATTGACTTACACCACTTTTAAAATAAACGGTTCACAATAAATAATTATTTTGTAGTTTTACCTTAAATTTTTAAATTCTTTATTATCTTTATATTTGATTGAATTTAATACTAAATTTTTAATTCCTAATGCTTCGCAAGTTCGTGCAATACCACCTAAATTTGGATAATTTGTAACTAGACTAGCAACAACGATCATATCAATTTGATCTTTTTCCAACTAAATTTAAAAAAAAAAAAAGAAAAATAAAAATTAATAGAAACACACACAACACAAAAAACGTAAAAATTTTATACTCACATTATCATTTTCAGCATTACTTTGATGATCCAAAATTAAATTTGATACTCTTATAGAATCATTTGTTTCTAATTTCATTTGAATATTATCAATATCATAATTTATTTGATTAATTGTTTGAATTTGTTTAAATAACCATGGATGTTGAATATCATTGAAATTTTTTAAATTAAATTTATCAATATTTTGAAAATTTCTTTTATAAAAAATCATATCACTATCATCATTAATTGTAAAATACTCATGTATTTCATTTATTAATGGATATTCATCATATGATACAGATGTTATTTTTGGTATTAAATATTCAATAATACGTATATCTAAATATAATTCATAACGAATATATAAACGAAAATCATATTTTAATATATAATTATGTAATTGATTATTATTATTATTATTATTATTATTATTAATACTATTGGTATTAGTATATTGATAATTTAAATTGAAATTTTTCATTATTATATCATATATCGAATGAAATTTTAATTTATTTAATTCATTTAATGTTGAATAATGTTTTATTAAAAATATAATTGTTATTTGTGCATATAATCTTATATTATAATTTGCACCCATTGTCCATGGTAAAATTAAATTAATTATTTTATTAAGTTCATGTTCATTTTGTTTTTCTGTTAAACTTTTAAATTTTAAATAAACAATCATAAATATTGATGGTAAACTTCTAGCAGGGCATTCTGAAGGCTAAAATGTAAAAAGTAAAAATACAAAAAAAAAAAAAAAAAAAAACAAATTAGAAAAGAAAAATTAAATTAAATTTCTTATTGATAAACATTAATGAGTAATTTTTCTGTGTAAAAAAAAAAAAAATTATATCTACATTCTGTCCACTAACATTATGCACTTAAGGTCTTAAGGAGATTATTTAAAGTGGTACCATTTTACATCAGTATGTATTGATATTCAAAAAATTCATCTGATATACATATAATAAAAGCTTTGTGGATTGTGGTAATACTGCTCGTGAAACAATTTAATTAGAAATTATGAGAGAAGAAAAAAAAAACATATGTACTCCCATAAGACCTTAAGTGCATAATATTAGTGGACAGAGTATATACGTATAAATTTTTAATACACAAAAGTTAAAGGCAAGAAATCAATATATAAATCCTAAAATATATAAACTTATCAAGATTCTATTTTCGACCTTGTACTTCAGACAACTAAAATGTACACATCATCGTTATTAAATCATCAAATGTTAGCTCTTCTAAACGGTGCTAAATTCATTCACTGCCCTTTTAAAGGGTTTTAACTATTTTTATGTTTAAAAAAAATTTACCTTATTTACAATGAAAAAAAAAACATAGATGTTTACATTATGTATGTATGCAAAAAACCATCAGATAATACCAATGTTTAAGAGATACTCAAGATATGTATTTAAAGGATTTAAAATTTACCTTATTTTTTTAAAAATGATTTCAATGAAAGAAAATACCTAAATCAACTTTCTAAAGTACTTATAAAATTATATTTGCTGTCAAAATAAATTACTAAATTGGAAAAAATAAATAAATAAATAAATAAAAATAGAGAAATTTACATTAGATATTCCATATGCCATATGGAAGCATCACAAATAAAACATTATATAAAGGTACCTGTTGATATAATTTTTTTTTTTTTCTCATATGTTAATCAAAATACTAAAATAATGGGTAATTTCATGAATGCGTCGTTGACGTGTGTTAACGACCCGAATACGCTAGAATTGTCAACTGTGTATGCAAGCGAAAACATTGCAGTTGTTTGAAAGCAATTAATTAATTTCTGTAAACTTTGCATCTTGAATTAATGAACCTGATACATTTCCACGATTGCACTAGAAAAAAATTTATGAAGTTGATTTTTTTGCCATCAACATCGACGATGCATTCATGAAAGTACCCAATATGTGTGTACTTACATTAGTTAATATATTTATAATTTGATCCCAATCAATTATTGATGATATTATTAATTCAATCATATAATTAATATTAATTTGATTGTTTTCATCAAATAATATTTTTAAATAATCATTATTCCATTTTGAATTAATTAATTTAATTAATGTTAATGATTGTAATATACGTGATAATAAACGATGTGTTAATGAATTATAATAATAACGTTTTTTATTATTATTTATATAAAAATATTCATTTAATAAATCATTTTCTAATTGTATTAAAAAATTTTCAATATAATTGAATTGAAATAATTTATAAAATTTTATAATAATTTTAAAACATATTAAACGTATATAATATGATGATATAGAATATTTTATATTATTATTTATATTTAAAAAATTTAATTTACAATATTTATATTCATAAATTTTATAACCATTTAATTGTTCACCATATAATAAACCTTTTATTAATAATTTATTTAATAAATTATTTTTATCATTATTAAAAAATTTATAATAAAATATATCAGAATTTAATAAATTATCATAAATTACATAAAATAAATATATATTTGATGAATCAATTTCGAATAATTTCATTATATAATTGAAAAATGTATTAATATCTAATTTAATAATGATTACTAAAAATTTGTGTAAACTGTAAATAAAAAAAAATAATAATAAAATAAATAAATATTTAGAAAGAAAAAAAAATGTAATGTTAATAATACTTACATTTCATAACATTTTTGTGTTCCATACACTTTTATAGCATATTTAATTTTATTTAAAATTATTTCTAAAATATTATCTGCATAATTTTCATTTAAATTATTTGCTATTGCTAATAAACAATTATTTAATGTTTCTAATGAATCACATTTATCTAATATTAATTCAATATTATTAATTAACAGTGAATTCATATCCATTTTTATTAAATTACTTGTAAATAAATCAATGAATTTTATTTTAATTTGTGACAATTTTACAAAATTATTACGTTCATCATCATTATTATAATTTTCATCGTCTACATACTTTATATAGTTTATATATTTTATTGTCGATAAATCATTTTCAATAAATTTCAATATGTTCATCATTAATTTATTACAATTACAATTATTATTAAAATTTATATTTTTTATATTAAATTCATTAATCAATATAATTAAATATTTAATAAAACATTTTTCTTTAATTTCATTTACATCATCATTATTATCAATATTAAAAATTTCATTGTGATTTATTTGAAATTTACTTAATATTATATTTGTTAAATTTTCTTTAATAGATTTATATAAATTTTGACTACAATACAATTTTAATAAAAAATATAAAAAATTTATATTATTACTATTAATTTGTATAAAATAATTAATAATTACTTCTTTATGATTTTCATTAATAATAAAATTATTTTTTATTAATAAAATATTATCAATAATTATTAATATAATATCATAATTATAATTATTATATGAATTAATATTATTTTTATCATTTAATAATAATAAAATTATTTTATAAAATATTTTTAATATCATATCAGATAATATAGTATCTTTTTGATTATATAAATATTTTATAATTAATAAAAATTTATTTAAATTGAATGTAATTAATACATAATAATAATAATTTAAAAATAATTCTCTACAATCATTACGTATACATATAATTTTTATTGATTTAATTTTATAACATAATTCATATAATAAATTAATATCAATTTCATGATTTTTATTGATTTTTATGTAATCATCAGCATTATTGTCATCATCATCATAAACATTATTTGATTTAGATAAAATCATTTGTAAACATTGATGTAATATTATTGAATTCCAATCATTTATTTTTATTATATATTTAATAAATATATTTATATGATTATTTATAAAATTTTTAAATAAATTTTTCATATCAATATTTTCATTTAAATTTATATCAACAAATATATTTATATTCATATTAATTGCATTAAATAATTCAATTAATAAATTTTCATCATTAATTTTATCAATTGTATAATATTCAAATATTATTTTAATAGCAATTAATGATAATTGTGTATTTTGATTTTTTAATAAATCTAATAATAAATAATTATTCCATAATTTTGATATTAAATTTTCTTTATCAAAAAATTCATATAATTTTATTGCTGGTAATATTAAATGTATATGATTTGTATTTAATAATTGTAATAAATTTAAATAATTTGTCCATATATTTATATAATTTTTATTATGTTTAATATTCCATTTAAAATAATCATCAATTTGAATTAAATTCATTTCAACGGATGATCTTGATGATGATGATGGCAGTGAATCTAATGCTGATGACAATGATGTTGATGATACTGATGTATTCGATAAAAATTTTATAATTTCTCTTATTATAAAAATTATATGCTTTCTATATGATGATAAATTATATAATCCATAATATAAAATTATCCAAAAATTTTTATCATAATATATTTGTAATTTATTTATTAACTCATCACAAAATTGACAAATAAAATCTATACATAAAGGTAATTTCATTTTATTTTCATTATAATGATCTTTAATTGAATTCCATAAATATATTAAACATGAATAATTATTAAATTTTTTCATTATAATTTTTATACAATGTATTATCATTATTTGTAAATTATGATTATCCTCAGCTAATGCATAATCAATTAATAAATTTTCAAATTGTTTAATAATTAAATCATTTTTCATTAATGTATCATTTGAAAATTCATTAGATATTTTAAATATTTCATATATTAATTTAAATAAATATATTTTAATTTTAATTGTATTTCCATCTTCATCATTATTAGTATAATAATTTTTAAATTTATTTTGCAAGAAATTCAATAAAAATTCGATATTATCTTGTATTGGTAATTTTTGTAGTTTCTTTATAATTAATAATGTAATATTTGAATTGAAACAATTCAATTCGGTTATTTCAATCATTTCTAATAAATTATTTTCAATTATACTAAAAAATTCTTTAGAGTTCATTGATTGGATATTGGATTCAAAGTCTTGTAAATTTGAAAAATTATTTTTTTCATAAAAATCTTGTAATTTTCTCTCAGCCATTTTATATGTTTTTAAACTGAAATAAAAAAATCTAAAATTAGAAAATAAAATCGAAAATTTTTATTTTTATTTCAATATGTGAAAATGTACAATATTGTACTCAAAATGAGAATAATGTTGGGATGACGGTTTTTTTTATGCATTTGAAAATTAAATAACTTTTTTGTAAGAATCTTTAAAATTTATTACTTCGAATATCTACAAATTTTAATAATTGAAAAGCTGAAGGATTAACTTTGTTATCGAAAGAATGGGAAAAACAAATCTGTTTAAAAATTAAAATTTTGTTTAGTGGTCATGTGTTAAAGCCAAATTTAGGAACAAAACATCCAATCTTTTCTAATTTAACAATTAAATAGTTTAGTGCATTACATAGTAAATCATTCAATTTTTTAACTCTAAACTAAACTCAACAAAATCTTTTATCCCATAAGGTCTTAACGTGGCCTTAACTAATACTTCATATACAAAACAAATACCTATATGCTTAACATCGTTGAATTGCCATCATATATGTACATATGTATTTTCACTCAACAAATGACACGGATTCATCTGTAATAGCTTACTAGTTACCAGACGATAATTTTTATGTTTAAAGCAAAATGAAAATTCATTTAAAACTTACCAGTTACCAGACGATAATTTATATGTTTAAAACAAAATGAAAATTCACTTAAAACTTGTAAATAAATTTGTCGGAAGCCAGAATATATTTCTTCTACTAATTAGTCAAACTGCAACAAAAATATGTTTTTAAATCATAAATTTATTTATTAATAAAAAACTTTATTTTTTAACTCCACCTTGTAATTTGTAAACATGGAACACATGTTCCGGGTTCCCATGTCAACATCAAAAGTATATGATTGTCATATATACATACAACAAACGCACAAGCAGAATTACAAATGTCAAATAAAAACAACAAAAACCTTAAAAAAAATAATTTTTGTTTGATTAATCGATACAAGTAAATAAATAATATCGATACCACAATTTCGATACTTTTCTGGTATCGAAAAATTTCTGCTACGATACTTTGATACTTTAGTATTAAGTTGAGTATTATATGAAAAATATCGAAAAGTATAATTATTAATCACTATCAAAGATTCGTTACTTTACTAGTTTACTGCCCACTGAAATTAAGAGCAAAATAATTGCCTTAAAAATACACATGTACTGATTATGCTTTTGCTTGAAATTCTAGGATTTTGTACATTGATAATTTGAATGATAATTTGAACTCTCCTGTTCTTTGATAATTGAAGAGGTTGAAAACATCAACTTTGCTAGTTATATTTGAGCCATTAAACTTAATTGAAAAAAAGGAGAAAATATTTAATATATATTTTACATATAGTACATACATATGTACGAACATGGGTCATGGCATTTCATTAGAATGTGCTATGAAAACAAAAGCAAGAGAAAAATTTAAAAAATCAATCCTGTAATTTTGTTAAATTTTGCTAAATACAAAAACAATTTCATAATTTTTGTACAAAAAAAAAATTATCCCCAATTTATTTGCAAAAAAGAATTTTTTTTTTCAATTTGTTTTCTATGTATATATAATTTACAATAGTTACAATATTTTATTTTTTGTTAATTTTAAAGTTTAAATTCTTACAATACCAAATAAAGTATATTTGTATATATCAATTTAATAATATACCTATATAATATAAAATACATTATTATTAATAAACCACTTTCATTTTTTTTGCTTACTCTCCTAGTATATATTTATATAAATACATATTTCACATTTTACAAAAATTTTCGTTTCTTTTTTTTTTTATTTTTTTTTATTTTTCAATATTTTTATGTTTTTTCTTTGCTTGTTGTTTATTATTTGTTTTTACTTATCTACTGTATATATTTTATTTATTTTTTATTTATTATTTTTATATATTTAAAATTGTTTGTTTCAATGTATAAAATAAATGTTTTTCATTTTATTTAATGATTTGCATACATGATACATATTCCATTTTATGGAATAACAAATTGAATTAACAAAAATATTTCATATACGTGCTATATACATATTGTTTGTATATAAAATAATGTATTATTCATTAAATGATAAATTTTAGTAAAATTTAAAAAAAAATTAAATAAAAACAAAATTCAAAAATATTTTGTTAGTCACTCAGACATATTACCGTCTTTACTATCACCACCCAATTCTAATTGAGCTAATGTTCGTACAACAATACTTCGATTAACTGGAGAGAGAGCTTGACATAAACTAACAACAGCATCTAATGCAATATCTGGACATTCCTAAAAAGATAAGACAAGAAAGACATAAAATCAAAATTTCAAAAAAAAACATATTTTTTATAATAAAAATATTAATTTACTTCTAAGGATTTTTGTATTTGTGATATAACCGCATCTTGTCGTACAGCATTTATATTTTTTGATACCGTAGAGTCTGGTTTCATTTGTTCCTCAAACCATTTTACCATTTCATCATTATGATCCCATAAATAAGCCTATTGACGAATAAGAAAGAATAAAATAATGAATAAAAATTTAATCTCTTTCATCACAATCGCATGTTACATATGTATTATTTAATTTTTTATATTTGTTTTTTATTTTACCTCTGTATGACCTTTGTCTTCAATGAACCAGCGTCGAAGCATAGATCTTGCTTGACCAACTGATAAATTATCTTGTGCTTTTAACATCCTTTTAATTATTGAATCTTCTAATATTACACGCCTTAAACGCCAATATAGCCAAGCTCTTGATCCTCTCCATGGCACTATTTCATTAATACATTGTTTATCAAGCATACGTTCTGGTGTATCATGTAAATCAGCAAAATGTACAGCTACAGTATGATAAACGTGTAATAATGATGTTGTTCTCTCTTTAATTTTATGTTCAATTTCAGCTATTTTTGTTTTATCAGATCCAGCTGAATCTAAATCATGTTTTAACTGTAAATATAAAAAAAAATTATTACTAATATTCTTTATTTTAAAATCAATTTTTCATACCTTTTGTATAACAGGATCCAACCGATTTATTGTTTTCAGTAAATCCTTTTCTTTGTATTTAATTTCAACGATACCTTCTGCTTCTAATACACCAGCTCTTGCCTCTGGATCAGCATACGTTTCCATATATCGTGGATTAATTAATGAATCTAATACAGCCCATGCACCACCACGTACTTCAGCATTTGGTGGTAAATATATTAATACCGGTTGTTTGTATTCACGTAAACCATCAACAATGTATGCACCAAATTTAACAATTTGTTCGTACATATCTTTCATACCACCAGAAAATCCACGCCAGTTAGCAAATATAATTAATGGTAATTCTTCCCGAGAAAAATCTTTAATTGCTTGCGCAGTTTTATATGCTGAATCTGGATACCAAACTTGTCCAGCTTGTTGTAATGTCTACAAGATACAAAAACAATAAAATAAAATTATCAAATTGTTTTAGGTATGCACAATTTGTTGTTTTCTTTACTTTTGCTTCTGAATCTAAATTGGCTGGATCAGCTGGCATTGTTACTTCAACAGTTCTTGTTTCAACAGCAATCACACCAACTGGCACACCACCAAGTCGTGCGCGGCCAGTTACAACTGTTTTAGCCCATGGTTCCATAATTTCTTCCCATGTGCCTCTATCAAAGAATCCAGATTCCCATTCAGTTTGATTTACTAAATGAAAAGTTCGAAATTAATAAACGATTTTTTTCTCCTCAGAAAACAAATAAAAAGAATTATTGAAGTCTAACCTGGATTTACACGACCAGCCAACATCCATCGTGGATCATATGGTGATTTTGTTGGTATAAAGTTGATTGGACGATTAATTGGATCATTTGGTATAACAATAGGAAGCTCACAGCCAATATATGCTGGAATGTATGACAACCAATGTAATATCGTGTAGATACCATCAAGATCGGCAGCTAAAAAATAAAAATATTTTTTTAAATTACAATTTAATTTCTCAATTTTTTCGTTTTTCTTGTTTTTGTTTTCTTACGCTCAGTCTTATGAGAAACACCATTATTATACATTATTTGAACACCACCAAGTTGATTATTTGAAGCGTATACTTTTCGTCCAAGAACCTAAATTAAATTTATTACAATTGAACCAAGAAGAAAAATAATAACAAACGGTTACCTTATTCAATGCAGCATAACCAGTTAGAATAATATGAGAATTTTCAATTTGTATAACACGTTGTCCTAAACGTACTAAATATGAACCAATACCAATTGTGCGACATGATACTAATGATATTGTTACAATTTCATCATAGGCACGTGATGTTTCACCCGCTATTAAACCAGCATAGCGTAAATTTTCAACACCCAAACCATCATCTTTACCAATAATATCCGTAATTTTATAACGTGGTTCACCTTCATCTTCAATTAATATTGAACGTACTGAATTTAAATTAGCAACTTTACTATAATCTTCAGTAGTTAAATATAAATATTTAAATCCTTTTTCTGGTTCATCAGGATCTTCCCATGCAACTTTAAACATTGATTTTATTTCTTCAGCCAAACCAATTCTAGCACCACTATTTGCTGATATGTAAATCTAATTAAAAGTAAAATTAAGTTTAATTTTTTTTTTTTTTTTTTTTTTTTTAAATTATGAAAATGACAGTATAAGATCATAAGTAAATGACTTACTCTTGGACATTTTCGTTTTCTTGCTAATTCTGACGCTTTATGAAATAAGACATCTTCTTTAATACTAAACGATCCAATGAAATATGTGATATCATTTGAAATAACAACTATTTCACGACCAAGAGGATATTCAGGAGTAGACAAAACGATTCGCCAAGCAACCATTCCACACTAAAATTTAAAATATTTGTTTTTATTTTAAAATTTTCAATAACTATTATACCTTGCTTACACTCTAGAAAAAATTACTTACATTATTTTCACCGGGTAATCTTTGCATTTCTTGCAAATTATCACCATCTAGAACTAATTCAACACATTCAAGTAAAATCTTTTCTGGTATACGAATATCTACTGATGGTCTAGCTTTCGAATATTCTTTCCATAACCGTTCAGTCATTTGTCTAAACATATCTGGAATATCATAAACGTATGTTGTACCATTCGATTGTGCTTGGAAACGTTTTTGTTGTAAGAAATCTTTGGTCATATATGGTGTAGAAATTGGTAAACCGTGTAATGGTCCTTGTTTTTCACCATATGCTTGAAATTTAATCTAAATAATAAAAATATAAATTTTTAGAAAAAAAAAAATACAATTACATAACTTGAAAAATAAAGGAGAAAAAAACTTACAACTCCTGTTTCAGTATCTGTTACTTCTGTATACATTGCAATGTCCAAGAAATATCCAGAATCATTTGCAATGCATAAACGTATAGCTTGTGTTGGTGATTGTGGTGATTGCCTGATTACCATTTTTAATTCAGCTTGTAATACACGTAATTTCCATAAACGTGGACCATAACGCATTACCATTTGTGTTACAGATTCTTCAATTTTTGCTGGATCCATAATAACAGTCGGTACAAAATTCAAGAATATATGATTACAATCCGTACGTTTTGCTTGAGGATGTGAAAATGCGACTTCAAGCTCATCCATTGCCTCAAGTAAAACACGTTCACCTTCATTTTGTAAATATTCAAATGATGCTTCCTACAATCAGTCAAAATTTTTATTTTTTTCTAATTTTATTTTATTTTCTTTAACTTACTTTTGTTATTAAATCTGAATGGCGTATTATTGACCGTATAAAGAAACGATAATCGGTCACTTCTTGTCCTTTAGCAACTTTTGCTCTACCCAAATACAGATGCATTTTTTGATTGGCAGTAGGTAACGCTTCTAAATCATATGTTTTCATACGATTCAACTCTAATTGGAATGCACACGCTGGCTCTAAATGACGGTAAATTCGATCTTCTTCATAATTATCACGTGCACGATAGGTAAAGAATTTTGGGAATTGTCGTTTTTTTAATGCAGCAAATGTAATACGACGTACACGCCTTTTATATAATTCATCACGATGTTGTCGGCAAAATGAACCAAATGTATGAGACATTTGAACATCATCCATATCACCAGTATCACGAACAGCTACACTTAAAATATGAATTGGTTCCTGAGATTTATCTAAAAGAAAAGAAATGAAATGAAAAACAAAAGAAATTTTCAAAAAGTGAAAAAAAAAACGGAAAAGAGAAAAATTATATGTTCATACTTTCATCTACAGCAGAAACGCGGGTTGTTGGTTCAGATAATGATACATTTATGGATGTACTCAATCTACCATCTGAATCTACACCATCTACTGCTTCAAGAACCTAGAAAAAAAGTGTAAAGAGTCGTAAATAAAAAAATTAAGCATTTTTAAATAAAGAAAAAAAAATTGAAAAAAAAATGTAAATTACGATTTCCCGATAAAGAAGATGAAATATCACAAGTTTTGCGAAAAAAAATCAAATATATAAATTTTTAGTAAATGATCTTCAAATTTCCAATTTTTTCATTAACAAAATCATTGTTCTATTTACTTAATTAACTTTGTATACGACTGATCATATATTACCTTTGCATTTACAAATGCTGGTGACGAGAAATCTTCTAGTAAATCAAGTATTTCATCAGAATATTGTTCAAAATGATTGAATGAGTCAAATGCAGCCATACAACCAGTTCTCATAAATGATCCAGTATTTAATTCTGTATCACTACCATCTTGTGGTAATCTAAAAATAAAACTACTCTTACATAAATTTTACATATCAGGTATATATTTTGATTTTTTCCAAATTGAAAATCGTACCTATTTGGATGTGCTGTTGGTAGTAAAAATTGAAAATGCACTAAAGGCACTTCACCAGATAATTCTAAATGTTGTAAACATGTTAATTCATATGATGTGTATGCACGTCTAACATACACTTCTAAAGCTGCATTACATACAGCACGATTTGTGTGATAAAAGAAATCATGTAATATATCAAATATTGATGTTTCAGATAAAATCAGTCTTTGTAAATTTTCTGGATGAAAATCATGACCATACATATCAACTGCTGATAAAAATATTGATTCCATTTGATTATGACGTAATTCATATGCTGGCTGATGTGCTGCAATTAATACTTGTCGTGCACGTAATGCAACACGTGAGTGTTCAGCACGATTTAATGATGTCAATTCACTTAATGTTGCTGCCAATTCATCAGTCAAACCTGGCTCATTTGCCCATAAATGATCGATTAATAATGTTACCAGAAGATTCTTTTTTGCCACTTGACTATGCGAGAATATTGTATTGACTACTGTTTGCATATCATCTTTATGTCTATCACGTATCATTGCAACACATTTATCATAATGGCCATGCTGAAACTGTGATTCAACATCATAATATTGTCGTAATAATTCATGTACGGCTGCCTTCATTCTACCCCGTATACCATTACGATATCTTTGTACTAATTGTACAATACCCTGAGTATTTAAAAAGAATGCATCACGTTCTGCACGCTTTTGTAATGTTGCTGCATGACTATCAATTACACTAGCTATCTGTTGTGACGGAAATTGTGCCAATACACTAGTTATATTCCTTTCATATAATGTCATCAATTTACGAATTTTCTTTTCAACTGATATTGGTATACGTCCAGATATCGATGCAATTACTTCTTGCAATTCAAGTAATGGTAATGATGGATCACGTAAACTTTGCATAAATTTTTCAATAACTTCACGTAAACGAGGTGCATTATACGGATCAGGAAGACAATATCCGTTCAATGTATTTTCTAATATTGATTTGAAGCTAAAAAAAAAAAAAGAAAGACATTATCAATGCACCAGCAGAAAAGATTTAAAAAATCCTCAATTACCTATTATGAATTCGATTCAATTTCTCAGGTACTAGTGGATTTTCACTTTGTGGGAACGTATTCTTGTATGGTTGGGCTTTTGTTACCAATGATGGATCATCAAGTTCTAAATGACCGATCAATGATCCAGCTTCTAGTACAGCACCAGGTCTCCTTACAAATGATACTGTACCAGATTCTTGTGATGTTAATGTCATTACCATTTTCATAACTTCAATTTCAGCATATGGTTGCCCTTTCATAACATGTGAACCATCTTCTACCAATAAATTAATTATTTTACCAGCTGATGGACTACGTAATAATGATGGATCATTTTCTTTTTCAAATACACATGTTTGGTTTCCAATTACAATACGATAACGATCAACTTCTTCTTTCATATATGTTGTATAACTAGCACCTTCTAGTGATAACAGCATACCACTATCAGATAAACGATGAACCTCAACTTCTTTGAAAGAATTATTCATAAATAGAAAATATGTATTTGGTCCACTTTTAGCGGCTTGAACTTTATAACGTATTCCATCATGAATTAATTCAACATCAACAACGTTGGTTAATGTGTTGGCAGCTTGAATTTGACCCCTGAAAAATAAATCAGAAAGATTTTTTGTTTGTTTTTTAAAATCTGAAAATAAGTTTAGATAGTTCGAATTCATACTTTTCTAGAGATATTTGAAAACTATTGAATGCCTCAGTTATATGACGATCAGCAATATGTAATGAACCGCATATAACTCCAAGTAATATATCTGGTTTTTCAGATTGTACTCGTTCAGCAATTAATGCATCTAACCATGCTGTATCAATACTATTGTCCAAAAATCGATTCGTTTCTAATAATGTTATCAAGTATTCAACAGTAGTTCGAAAATCACCACGAATTGATAACTCTTTTAAGGCAATTACCAAGTTCTCTCTGGCTTGTTGACGATTTTCACCCCATGAAAAACAATGACCAAATTGTGAATCAGCAAATTCATGTAAACCACCTGAGGCGGCTACACTAAAGTAACCCCATACATTTTTACTAGAACGAAAATTTAATTCTTGAACAGTACCAGATGATGGTTTAAAACCTTCATCTGGATTCTCTGATGTGATACGTGCAGCAATAACATGACCCCATGGTCTTGGCTTATTTGGCGGATTCTCAAAATCAATAGCTGTTGATCCCCATGGCGATTCACCATATAATAAACGAATGTCTTTTATACGATGTAGCGGTATACCCATTCCAATCTAATATTAATTGTCAAAAGGAAAAAGAGGAAAATAATAATTTTATAAAAATTTTTAAAAATTCGAAGATCTATCTACTATACCTGAAGTTGACATGCTGGTAAATTAACATCGGCTACCATTTCTGTACATGGATGTTCAACTTGTAAACGTGGATTCAATTCAAGAAAATAATATCTCCCTTCAATATCGTATAAATATTCAACAGTACCAGCACTTACGTAACCAACCATTTTAGCTAAACGTACAGCTGCCTATTGGATGTCACAAAGAAATGAAAAGAAAACCACGTTAAGAAAAATACCAAACACACAAAATTTTCAATTACTTTTTCCATATCTTCAAAAACTTCTGGTTGTGCAACAATAGCTGGGGCTTCCTCGATGATTTTTTGATGTCTTCTTTGTATTGAACAATCGCGTCCAAACAAACTAATTGCATTACCATATTGATCAGCTAATAGTTGTACTTCTAAATGCCTAGCGCCACGTGCTAATTTCATAACAAATATCGGTGAACCCGGTACTTCAGCTTGAACTTGCCGAAATAAAGCTGGAAATTCATCGGCAGAATCAACACGTCTTATACCTTTACCACCTCCACCTTCTGACGCTTTTATCATTACAGGAAAACCTAAAAAAATAAATAAATTATAGATAAAATTATTTTTTTTTTTAATTTTGGTACTAAAATAAAATCTAAATACTAAAACAAAATATTTAAAAAAAAAAACAGATAAATCTAAATCGATTAATAATATACTTAAAAATCGTGCCAAAATAAAATTTTTATACGATTTTGTAAGTATTATAAAATTTTAATTCATTATTACCTATTTTATTGGCAGCTATTAGTCCTTGTTCTACAGTACTAACGCAACCTCTAGCAAATAATTCACTAGATATTTTTATTTTCTTTCCACTATATTGAGCTTTTAATTCTGAACCAGACCATGGTAATGTTGGTATTTCAGCTGTTTGTGCAACAATTGATGATGCCACCTTATCACCAAGTGCCCACATAGCTCTTTCTGGTGGTCCCAAAAATACTAAATTTTCTTTATGTAAAAGTTCTGGTAATTTTGGATTTTCTGATGCATGACCCCAACCAGCCCAAACAGCCTTAACATTGCAAAAATAATGATAATAGATAATTTTCAATTATAAACGAACGTGAATATTAGTACAATTAATGAGACTTACTTGAACTTGCGTTCGTACAGCTATGTCAACAATTAATTCAACATTTGCATAGTTATTATTATTTGATCCACCTGGAACTGGAACATAATGGTCAGCCATCTTAATGTATTCAGCGTTAGCTTTTAAATCTTCTGGTGTAACCTGAATAATGAAAAAAAAAAATAAAACAATAAATAAAAATAAAATAATCTCTAATATTAATTATTATTTTTCTAAAATTAAAAAAAGAAAAAAAAACGAGTATTTTCATTTACATACCATCACAACAAAACGTACAGCACGTTCATTTTTAAACATTTCATATGACCATCTTCTAATTGATCGCATACATTTAACAGCAGCAATACCATTATTAGCAATTAAAACTCTATTAATGGCACGGGTACCCCCGAATTTTTTAACAAATTCTTCAGTGGTTGCTATTATAAAATCCCTCTCTTGATATCGGTCACTGCTAAGGCCAGTGCCGCGGGACATACTAGGCCTATAAAATTTTTTTTATTTATATATTAAATTAATGTAGACACGTATACAAATTACAATAATAATAATTTATATTAATTTCAGATAATGTCGATATTTCCAACTATCCAACACATACCCAAAAAAAAAGTACTTTAACAATTTTTAATGTTTTTTCTATTATATACTTATTTTTAAAAAAAAATATTTGCATAATAAATTATTAAATAAAATACAATTTAATTAAAATAATGAACAAAATAAATAAAAATATTGTATATGTATGTACTTAAGAGTCGCTTGCTGTGGCTGAGGGTATAATTTGCTTTTATCAAGTTCCTTATTTTCAGTTGTTGTCGATAGTTGTTGTTGTTGTTGTTGTTCTGATAATAATGATGAAGATGATGATGATGATGATGATGATTGTAATATTGATATTGATATTTCTTTCTCATCATGATTTACTGTCGTAGATGATTGATCCGTTGTAATTCTAATTTCTGTACAATTGCTATCATCATTACAACTATTATTGTTTACATTATTATCACTTTTATCAACAGCTGAATTCCACACAGATTTTTCACCACTTTCAACTAATACAAATCTTTTACTAGCACGTCGTTTTAACATTGTAAATATCTTCTTTCTTTTTTGTTTTTGTTTTTTTTTTTTTTTTTTTTTTAATTTAAATTTAAAATTATTTATTTAACTTATGAATGAATCTAAAAGTCGTTTTACAAAATTTATTTAACTATTTTTTCTACATGAAGGTAATCTACTATAAATAAATACATTCATATATACACAATTTTTATGTAATAATAGATGTAAATATCACGTAGTATGTGACTAACGTAAAGTAAATATTAAAAAAATATATATATATAAATATATTTGTAATTTCAATTAAATATGTTACACACAAAATTATTTATAAGGAATTCGAGAAAAAAAATATATAAACAAAAAATGAAATAGAAAATCACTATAAAATTAGAAGGAAATACGTTGAAAAATTATGTATTTTAGATATAGAAACATTATATATAACACATTTACTAACGTAATTTAATTTTTCAATTGAAATGATAAAAATAAAAATATTTCTGTTTTTTTTTTTTTTTTTTTTTAATTTAAAATTATAGTGTACTTGAGATGTAATTAGCAAATAAAAAAAATGTTGAAATTAAACTCCAAAAATAAAGAAACAAAATCCTTGAGTAATGAACTCTGATCTCAGTTTAAAAAAAAAAAACTCAATTAAATACTTCAAAGAAAATAGGAAAATAGTAAAATAATAATCTAAAATAAAAATAAAAAAATTCCAATATAAAATAAATAAATTCAAATAAATAAACAAAAAAACAAAATAAATATTCAAAAAGGAAAATCCAAATTCGTAAATTTCTAATATTATTCATGATCATGACAAAAATTTAAAACTTTTAAAAGATTCTAATTTTTATTTTATGACTCTTAGTATTCATTTTTTTTTTATCGTCATAATTTAAAAAAATATATAAAATATTGTAAATTAATTAAGTTTGTTATTTTCTACGTGAAAAGCATTGAAAAAATAGAATTATGTATTTTTTTTTTTTTTAATTAAAAATTATTTCATTTTGATCTACAACATACGTATACTGTAGTTTTCGAAACAAAGCTTTTTTTTTTTTAAATTAATTTTTACAACTATAAAAAGTATTATAAATTTTTTCCAGTAGTAATTTTACTAGAAACTGACGTCAGTAGTGTATTTTTTTTTTTTTTTCTTCTATAGTTTCGATTTGAATTGTATAACGAAATGTTTACAAAAAAAAAAAAAAGAAAGAAAAAGAAACAGAAAAATTAACAACAATGTACATTACTGCTTATATAATTTACGATGACGAAAAAATAACATTAAATTTATTTTTCTTCTCTTCTTTTATATTAAATGCATTTCAGCATTATGAATCAAAAGTTTTCACTTTCTATGCGTTTTTTTTTTATATTTTATTTTTTATTTATTATATTTTTTCTTGTAATGCTTAAACTGAAATTTTTTTACTCTGTTACTATATTTTAAGCATAAATAAAAAAAAATTAATGAAAATAACTGAAAATTTTCTTATGATTTTCAAAATAATTTTTTATTTTGAATTTTAATTTTTTGTAATATGTACTTTAAATGAATATATAATTTTTTTTTTTAAGATTTCAATTGTATTTTTTTATGAAAAAAAAAAAAAAAAACAAGGAAGTAACTAATAGATTTCCTTGAACACTCAATGATCATCAGTAATAGACAACAAATTAATATTAAATATTAAGAATGTTTAACTTAAGAACAACATTAAAAAAATTACAATTTTTCAAATAACACGAAATATATTGTAAATTACTTAATAATAAAATTAATTTAATAGTAGAAAATTTTCTCATACGATTTTGTTTTTTCAATTTTAAACTAAAATTTAACGAAAATATTTAACAACAGGTTTATAATACGATTATTTTGTGTACATATGAACGTAATGTAGATTTTACTTTTTTTATTTTTTTTGCTTTCTTTAAATTTTATATATATAAGTACGAGTTCTCCTCCCAACAGTTAAATTTCAACTGTCTATCATCATTGTATCTTATGCCGTGTGTTAATAATATTATAAGATACCACCACCACCTGTTTTAACATATTGCTGCTAGCTGTTAAAGCAATAGTATGCATATATGTAACAGGTTGGGGTTTTTCTTTACTTAAGTTAAAGACGATCATTTATTTAATGATAAATAAGCAAATGTGAATAGAGTATGAACACATAACTTTCTTTTGTACTTTTCTATAATAATAATAAAAAAATGACCAGTAAAATCAGAGCCGGGCACTTGTTCATTTAATCAAACTGGGCATTTAACTACAATGGCAAATTTCTCATTTATAAATAAAAAAAATTCCCAATGTACTTATTTCTTTGATAATTTAAGCAATTGAATCAACAGATTATGAAGGCAAAGAAATTATATTTCATATTTCATTCTTATTTTAAGAAGGACAATCTATGGTCTTATCTATGGCAGAACAAATTCTAGCACCGGTCCTGATTGCGATGTTAATATAACGTAAAATTAATTTGTTAAACAGGGTAATTATCATAACTAGAAATATCATTATTGTGTAATTTACGTACTAATTTCATTTTAAATTAAATTAAATTTTAGAAATACTTTTCAATAACTTACACATATTCTTTCAATAAAAATTAAAATAAACACATTATTTATACAAATGACAATTACATTCAATAATGGAAAATTCGAAATGTTAAAAAATCGAAAAATTTTGTTTATTTATTCATTTTAAATAATGATAACAATTTATTTACTTACAAAAATTTTTGTTTTATTTTTTTTATTTGTACAACACCCTGTATAAATCATAGATGAATGATTTTACAGTGAACATATATCGCTATTTTAGTTTTTTTGTTGTTGTATTTCGTTAGCAATTAAAGTAAAAATTTATTTGAGAAAAAAAAGTAAATACTAAGGAAGAGTAAAAAAAAACTAAAACAAAACAAGAAAAATTTGTTTCTACATTTTTAAACAATTATCTTCGAAAATAATGTTCGTTACATGAAATTTATTTTTTATTTTTCATTTTTTTTTTAAGTACATGTCGACTATTAAAGGTAATCAATTTAAAATAAAAGATGAAACAAAAAATTTACTTGAAAGAGTTAAATACAACATAGCAAAAATTTTACGAAAAAAACATAAAAACCAAACTAAATAAAAAAAAAACATTAAATATCTATGTACATAATAAAAAATAAAAATTAAACAACAGCAACAGGGAAAAAGAAATCATTGTACAAAGTACAATGTATACCTTCTCATTAATAATAATTTATTATTGGATTACAATAAAAATTATGTTGAATCAGTTTTAACATTGTTGCTATTGAAAGATTGTCAATTAATATAATTTATGTATAAAAGTTATTAAATTATCAATATACAATTTGTTTGCTTTTTATTACAATATAAATATTTTCATTTCTTTCAATTCGTTTATTTATTTATTTTTAATTTGTTATATAAATAGTGTACATAAGTGTAAATTGCATTATATTGCTGTGATATGATAGTGTACAATTATTATCATTATATCACGATATAATATATAAATAAAGTTGTATGAAATGTACTATAATTTAATTTAAAAAATTTGTAACGGTCATTCATTTTTATTTGGTTTTTTTTATCTTTTCCATTTTTATTGTTCTACTTTTTTTTTTCTTTTTTTTTTTTTTTTGATTTTATTCTACCCAGTTTTAATTAGGTAAAGCAACGTAAGTTCAAAATTTTTTTTTTATTTACATATGTACATATTTATTTATTTATTTATTTCATTTCATTTTATTTTTCTTCTTTTTCTTTTTTTTTGTATGATCCATTTCAATTTTAGCATAGTCAGTGAATAACTTAATAATGTGTAAAAATGTAAACGTATACCATACTCTTTTAAATAATAATAATACATATAATAAATTTCATTCATGTATAACAGAGAAATATAAAAGTGTTTTTATACATACATATTATGCATTAAATTGAATCAAGAGCATTAATATATTAAGTACAATTAAGTACAAATTTAGGAAGCTGATTCTTTTTCAAATAATTATTTTGAATTTTTTTACATTGTTTGAATGTACATAAATTTTCATTTCATTTCGTTAATTTCAAAAAAAAAAAAAAAAATTGATAAATTACACATTTCAAATCTTAATAATAGTATGAATTTACTTCAATAACTACACTCTGTCCACTAATATTATGCACTTAAGGTCTTATGGAAATTACTTAAAGTGGTACCATTTTACATCACTATATAGAAATTATTAAAAAATTATTTAAAAAAACTATTAAAAAATTCATCTGATATAATATATAATAAAAGCCTTGTGAATTGTTGTAATACTGTTCGTGAAACAATTTAATTAGAAATTATAAGAAAAAGAGAAGAAAAAAGACATACATATGTATGTACTCCCATAAGACCTTAAGTGCATAATATTAGTGGATAATAGATTGTAATATAATCAATTTCATTATCATAATATAATTTACGTAATTATTTACTAAGATTTGTTTTTTTTTTTGTTCTTTTCTTTTCTTTTACCATTTGTCACCTTAAATTCTATCAAAAGAAAATGTATTTGTATTGCATTACAAAATGCGTTATATAAAATCATAAGATTTATTAAAAAACAAAAAGTAATATGTTCATTATTATTTGTATTATAAGTAAATGACCTTTAATTTTCCTATGGCCATTTTCTAGAAATATTTTAAAAATTAAATGAACTTAGGTAATTATAACAAATAACAACTTATCTTTTTTTTAAATAATTCAAAAATGAAGTAGATATTTTGAACAAGTTTTTTAATTGTTACAAAAGTTTTTCTTCATTTCGTTTTTATATTTATTCGACATTATTGATATTAATAAAATATTTTAAAAAAATAATAATAATATAATTATGTATTACATACATACATATTATGTGTATGTCATGTAATTTAAATTACATACCGTAATCTTTTTCTACGCTCTGCTAAATCTCCATTTGTATGTCGAAAATCATTACTAATCTTTTGAGGGAAATCATCAACAGCCTCTGTAGCTTCTTGTATATTATTTTCAATTTCATCACCAACCTAAGAAAAAGAAGAAAACCAATTCATTAAGTACCTTAAAAAAAAAGCAAAAATATAAAAAAAAAACATATGTCTACAGTATAATCTCGATCATTTTGAATTTGATCAAAATTTTAATGTAACATAAATTTTTTTTTTAAATTCTAATGTTCATATTTACCAAAAAACTTGGTCGTTCTGATGTTGTTGTTGCCATTATGTTATTATAATTTGTTTCTTCACTTATACCGTTATCCAAAATGAAATTCTCGTTTGAAAATGTGACTTTTCTTATTCGATTATTATTGGTTATTTCACCAATTTTATCTAAATACCCAATAGATTTTTTTTTCGTTTTCCAAAAAGCAAAGCAAAGAAAAAGAAATTTAAAAAAAAAAAACAATTAAAAACAAAATTTTTAATTTTTTTTTTTTTTTTAATATTTTAACGTGTAATAAATTTTTTTTTTTTTTAAATTAGTATTATGTTGCACTAATAAAAAAAAATTAATTAAAAACAAAATTAAATGAAAAATTTTAAATTAAATTAAATAATTTATAATTACATGATTCTTACTTATTATTATGTTTAAAGTTTTTCCGAGTAATGTAGTCAATAAAATCATTAACAAACAACAAATTATAATGAGCAATATCATTTGATAAACTCTCACTCAGGTCACAAACTTAATTTACATTGTTTATAACTATATATATATGAAAAAAAAATATACATAGAATACAATGCAATTTTTTTTTTTTTAATTTGCAAAATTCATTTATACATATTTACAGTGATGCAGAAGATAATTGCATGTAAAATAAAATAGCAGTAGTAGTAGTAGTAGCACATAAACAATATGAAAATATAAAAAAAAATTATAAAAAAGAAAAATTAATACATTAATTAAATTAAATTAAAAATTACATACAAAAAAACTACATTTTATTTTTACATTAAAATTGAATATGAACAACAGAAAAATCAATTTTAATACAAAATAAAAGCTGATAAATTATTGTACATAAATGTTAAATAAAAAGAAAAAAAAACAAGATTTCTATGTAACGTGTAATTTGTGAATGTGAATTTTATAAACAATTCTTTGTTTTTAATGTAAACGTATATATGTATGCAGATTACACATGATAAAAGATAATTTTAGTAAAAGCTCAAATGTATGATACCAGATTGTATGTATGTATATACAAATATTCCTTATATTACGTGTTCCTTAAAAAAAAATCAATTTCATTAATGATTGATATTTAATAAATTTGTTGTTAACTAATTACTATCTTACATTAAAAATGTTTTTTTTTGTTAATATTGAGGTTTATAGTGTAAACCTATTTTGTCCTACTTTCATAAAATAATTCTTATTACAATTTGAGGCTATTTAAATGCAAAACTATTGATCTATATAAAAGTTCTTTATAAAATGTCCTATTTCTACAACATTTTCTCAGATAATAAAGTACACAAATTCTTGTAATTCGTATGTCCCTTTTAAATTACTTCTAAAAAAAAAAAAAAATTTCTTATAAAATCAATTATTTTGTATTTTTATTATATAGGGTCCCCTGAAATAATGGTCACAAAATGGATCTAGCGAGTAGATCAGAATGTTGCAACAAAAACTCGTCGTAGATCCTTTTCTCCATTAAAATTTTTTCCTTCTGAAATACAAAGGATTGAAAATTTTCAAATACATGTAGTACATGACTTTATGTATAATTGGCCTTTTGAACTAGTCTACATATATAATATGCACCTTTATTTCTATTATACTATGGAAGTATGTAATAATTATTAAAGTATAACTTATAAGCATACACACATACGTATGACATGTATACAAATCAATAAAAGAAAAATATTCAAACTAATCCTAACCAATATGCATGTGTATATATGTATGTACATTTATGTATTGATTTTTTTTCTTTTGAATAATTCAAAAAAAAAAAAAAAAATAGAAAGAATTTAGTACACCTACATACCAATTTAGTGGAAAGAAAAAACAATAAGTTTATATTCTTAATACTGGTAAATCAATAATAATTATTATTAATATTTATATTTTTCATAATATTGTCAACATATTTACCTACATACATTATGTACATAAGCATTATTGTATGATATTTACATTAAACACTAAAACACATCATTGTTATAAAATTAGAAAATCAATAAAAATTCATTCAAACTTTATAAGTATATGATACATGCAGGCAGACATCATATTCATATGTATAGTATATATATAGTTTTTATATGAATTATACATAAATTACATGTATATGAAAGTATACATAATATACTTACAACAGGATAATAAATGTATATGATAATTATTCCATATTTTTAAATTTGAATTATTGTAATAATTAATAAATATTATTTTCATAACTTTAAATCCTTTTTTAATTCCTTTTAAATGTACATGAAAAAATGAAAAAAAAAAAGAAAGAAAAAAAAAACAAACTAAAATAATTTTTATTTGAATGTAGAAAATTATAAAAATTTATATTTCTATTTCTATTTGATTTTTAAAATTTTAAAAAAGGATGTTTTAATTTAAAACGAATTTCATGCATTCGTTTCGTAGTAATTATCAGTTTGAATTATAAACGAAACGAAAATACACATTAATTTTTACTATTTTCTTGATGTACATGTCTACATATATATATGTATGTATGTATAAGTATGTTCTAAATAAAAACATAAAATAAACAAAAATTACAATAAGTACGTAGACGAATAATACATAATACATAGTAATTTTTAGAAAATGTATAAAATTAAATAATGACGTATTAGAAATTTTCTTTCATTTTATACGATATATACATATGTATGTATCTATTTACTGTACAATATATGTACATTTATACATGTACATAATTATATATAATGTAAATCAAAGAAATAAGAATATTCAAAATGAAAAGAAAAACAAAATCAAATTACAAAAAAAATAAATAAATAAATAAATATAAAAAATGAAGCGCTTAAGGTCAAAACACAAAATCGAATCCAAATAAATATAACAAATACATTGAAATTAAATAAATTAAAAAGAAAAAGACAAAAAGAAAAGTAATGAAAATTGATAATATGAATAATTTTTTTGAAATTAAAATAACAGGGTGACTATTACTAGAATTTTAATTTAATAATTAATGTTATACCGGTAAATACGTATACCATATATTATACAGATAACATTAGTAAAAAGCTTTATTTTTAAATTACGTTTGCAATATATAGGTCATATAAAATGTAATGCATTTTTAAAGACATTTTTTCATTGTTTGACGTTACATTTTTATATTTCTACTTTGAAATATTGACGAAATCGTTTATAATCTCATAGGTCAGTTTAAATGAACTTCTATAATAGCACGTGCTTAGGCTTATTTCCTTTTATTTATTTATTTAAAAAAAAAAAAAAAAAAAAAAAAAACAAAGTAAAAAATAAATTTAAAAAACAATTATGTAGGTACTTTAAGCAATTATAATACACTAAGATACGTACAGTACGTAATGCCTATATGTATACACATATAAAAGCTTGCATAGAAACTGAATAAAAAGAAATCGATATTACTTGTACATTACATTATGCAAAAAATAATTAATAAATGTATACTATATTTTTCTAATATAGTATGTACTTGAATTATACTAATATAAAATGTTAAAAAAACAAAGAAGATAATAGCAATTTCATACATAATTTTTAAATTACATGTAATTTAAAATCATTAACCAAAAAATTTTTATTTTATTTTTATTGTTTTCTTTTCCTTAACAAATCAAATCAAATACCTAACATATTTGAATTTTCACAATAAACTAAGTAGGTAACTAAATATAAAGGACATAGGAAAATCAAGACGACAACTCAATTTAAAATAGCATAAAATAAAAATTATTTATTCCTACATACACATATTTATCATTAAAAAAAAAAAAAAATCCTACACAAAAAGGAAAACTTTAATTTTTAAATTCAAATAACAACATGAAAAAATATATCAAAAATTTTTTTTAAATTTATTTATTTGCTTATATTAAATATTTATAATTAATTTCACCGTCAATTTCTATATTTTTTAATGTATGTAGATATGTACATATAGGTATATACGTATGTACAAATTTTGTGTTGTATAGTTGCATGTATGCGTTTTTATTTTACTCTTATTAAATAAATTAATATTTGACCCTGATTTTGAAAATCAAAAAATGTACAAAACAATAAACAAATATAAAATCAGCTGATTTACACATTTTTCTTTATATTATAATCGAATATTATTTAAAATGTATACATTGTATATATGTACGTATATATTTTCATCTTTAAAATAAATAAATAAATAAGTATTTGTGTATTTAAAGTAATCAAAATGATTTTATTTCAATGTCACCTTCATTTACAAACGTTTACACATAATATATTATAGTTATATAATTCAAATATTTTAATATAGGTACATATTTCTCAATATTACATACAATATATACATACATATGTACCATATGTACCTATTACACGTTCAATATATTCATAAATAATAATCTTTTACGTGCATATATGTACATGCATATATATTTTGCAATTTACATACATACATACATACATATGTATGTAAAGTACGTGTAATGTAACATATATATTATAACTTATTTACAGATTTTGTATCTATACAAAGTCATAATCAAATCTATTATCATAAGTTCCTAATAATATACTAATACCTAAATTATGTGTATGTAATATATACATTTAATCATCTTATATACATATTTATGTATATGTGTCCTTTATCTGCATATTAGTACATAGTACATATACATATGTATACGTATATTAAAAATTTTTTTTTTTAAAAATTCATAGTCAATAATGATAAAAAATAAAAACAAGAAAAAAATTTGTCGATGATGATGATGATAATGATGATGACCTATGCATATAGTATTGCTTAATATCATATACTGATAAGTGTATACGTATATATATAGGTACAAACATATATATACCTTATATACATATATAGCATATTTTTTTATTTTACTTTTCATTTTTATTTTGCATATATATATACATACAGATTACAGTGATTAGCAGAAAATCTGTATGTATAAATATATGTATGTATAATTTTTTTTTACTTTGTTCATAAACTTATCTTAACGTTTAAAAATAAAAAAAAATAAAAAAAATTTTTTGTATGCACGTAAATATGTTTTTTTTTTTTAATGCAATGAAATGCAAATGCATCAAACATTGCACAATTATTTTCAATATTTGCTATCAATCAATAAAATAAAATATATTAATAAAACGAATAAATAAGTCGTCTGTTTTATTTGAGATAAATCAAGCTTAAGCTTTAGAGTATACCTTACATATACATATAATTTATTATCAAAACAATAAAAAATATAAATAAATAAATATAAATTATTGGTGATAACAACGTTGAGTTGAAAGTAAAAATAAAATAAAATTGATCAAAATTTAAATATGCATAAGATTTTGATTCTTAGTAATTTTGTAAATTAATTAAAATAACTTGAAAAATTTAAAAGATAAAATTTAAAAGAAGAAATATAAATTACAAAGAAAAATCAAAATTTGAATAATTGTTCTGGTAATAAAACTAAAATGTTCACTTACTAAGTAATATTATCTTTCCAATTTTTTAATAATTATTCAATAAAATTTTTCAAAAAATCAATCATACTTATCACTTAAGTATTTATGGTTTTGCATTCATTTATTACTTTAATATTTTGACCTCAAAAAAAAAATATAATTTAAAAAAAAAAAAAAAAGATGGAACTAGACAGATTTGATTAGGTTTAAGTATATGAAAATTCAAACATAATATTATACAGGCGGTATGTAAAATTTTTTTCATGATAATGTAAAATACTCTATCAGCAAATTTTTTATTTACGTTAAAAATTTCAAAAATTTTAAGTACAAATGTACCTATAAAATAAAACAAAGTTCAGTTTATAAAATATGCTTTATAAATTAAAGTTTTTTCATGCTTTATAAAAAATTTTCTTTTTTTCTACAAAATTACAATTAAGAAAAGGATTTTGTTTATAGATTTGCCTTTACTGGTTATTTTTAAATTTTGTTTTAGGTGCAATAAGCCATACTATAAATGTATGTAGTTTTTGTTTAAGTGCATATGCATATACATATCTCCATAGTACATACATAATTTTTTTTCTCATATTAAAGCAGATAGAATAAAATGCATCATATACATTTTATTTTAAATATCCTTGAAAAAATCGTTTAAAAAAAATAACAGTGTAAAAAAATTGAAAATAATATTAAATGTATATTTATCTCCATACTTACATATTATGGAAACAAAACAAAATAAAAACCAAAAAAAAAAAAAATGGTTTTATCTATTTTTATTTGCATTTTTCTATGGCATGTATGTACATACTATATATTACATTTGTACATACATATATGTATCTTATGCACATGTTTATGTGTCATTACATATAATATCATTACTTTTATTTGTTTTTCAACATCGTTATATATGTAGGTACCTATACTTATATATACATATAAATATAATTTTTTATTTGTTTTTTCCTTTAAATTTTTTAATTTGAATACAAAAAAATGACCTTATTTGGCCCCCAAAATGTAAATCAAAATTGTAAAAATATACGGAACGAAATTCCTATACATTTGAAATACGTTTATATACAAATACCTACTATACGTATATATATGTATGTGCACATACAATATATATGTATATACCTACATATACATATAATAAAAATTATGTATATTGCTTACGTACATATTTTGTGCATACGCATAAATTTAAAATATGTATTATATACATATCTACATACATATATAAAATGTATATAAACAAATTTTTGAATCTATATACTAACATACGTTTGTACGTATCTTATATATACTTATCGATGTATGTACATATATACATACTTATATTGTATATAAATTTTCACAACAAAAAAAAAACTATTAAAAATAAAGCAAAAAATTTATGTATGCATATGTACAAAATGCTTTAATTATATTAATGAAAATTCATAAATTCCTAAGGTATGCAATAAATTTTGGTATTTATTTTACAAAAAAAAAAGTTACTACAATATTTTGAAATAACAGTGCAATCTCATAATAAAAGACATTCCTTCTTCTTTTTCGATTAAAAAAAAAAATTTCATTTATATTTTTGAGATTATAAATGCATTATGTAATACAGCAGTTATTGCTTTCAGTTTTTCATTATCAACATCCAAATACAATACAGGTAACCTCTGTATAAAGAGGATTTTGAAAATACCACGTGTTGTATAAAATTCACTTTTCTTTTTGTAATAGAGACGTCATTGAAATTCAATTAAAACATATAGGTATTGTATTCATTTACAAAATCAGATAATGAAAAGTTTGTTAAAAAGTATTTTTCAAAAAAAAATTTTTTTTGCAATATTAAAAAAAATAATTGCTCTTGCATGCCCACGGGCGTAGTGCCTAAATTGTACTTATATGAATTATTCGTATATATATGATTCGTATGAAATAGGTAATTTACAACTTATTATGTAGATACAATTTTATCAAATATGCACAATTTTCAAGCCGCTTGATAAAATGTGTATAGAAAAAAAAAATGAAATTTATATATCCAGAACGCTGTAATAGAATCATTACAAAGCAATCAAAATTATTAAACGGTTTTTTGTATCGAAATTGTGATTTGTAACCGTATTATATCGAAATAACGTTGTATAAGTACTGTGCTATGAAAAAGTTACTTGTATAAAGATTTACAATAATCTTTCAATTTTCTTATTTTTGTTAAAAAATGAAAATAAAATAATTTAAAAATTATTTGTTTAAATTGATTAAAACGCAGTTTGTTTTAATGAAAATCATATATTACTTAAAACTTGAAATAAATTGTTATTCATAAATTAAAAAAATTTAATTTTATAAGTGTTTTAATTTTACTTTTTTTTTCTTTCTTCTTTTTTTACAAAACAAAACAAAAATTCGTTTTTATAAACAAAAATTTAATTGATTAACACACTTTGGTTTTTTTCAAAATTTTATTAAACATCTATAAATATGATAAAATAAAATATTATAAAATTTAAAACTAAATTATAAGGCATTTTTTTTTTATTTTTCTTTTCTTTCATTAACACTGCAAAAGTTAAAAAACACCAAAAAACAAAAAAAAAAAACTAAATTAGAAAAAAAAAGTGAAAATTCAATGACACTAGAAATGGCTAATATGTTAAACTTGTATACTATTAAAATAAAATTTTAAAGATAAAAACAAAAACTGCTTACAATTTTTATTAATGATACAAGTAGTAATAAAATTTTGTGTTAAACAAAAAAAAAAAAAAGATGAAATGTAAATAATTACAAAATAGGAACGCTACCGTGACCTAAACTGTAATAGGGTGTTTAAAAAAAAAAAACAAAAAAAATTACAGGGTCCCTGGACGAAAAAAAACTAAATATTTGTACAATAAATTCATTTAAATCTTCTGCTTTGAAACACTTGAATGCATTGATTTCAAATTTCGTTTTAGAAATATTTTCGTAAAATGTTACTATAATTAAAAAATAAAATATTATTGGGGTTTTTTTTACATTTGTTTTTTTTTTTTTTTTTTGTGCGTAAAATATAATTTATTTACACAATATAATAATTATGATAAAATAGTAATATTATAAATGTTTATTTTTTTTTTATAGAGCTTACACTATCTACAATTGAAATTAAACAAAAATCATTTTTATGTAATAGAAATAAAATTTATATTTTTTTTAATGAAATAAATACATATTTATGTGTATGTGTACCTTTTTAGCCATTTTCAAAATGCACGAAAAATTAAAAAAAAAAAAAAAGAAATTAGAAAAGAAATAGATATTACTGTAAGCAAAACCAAAACTAAAAAAAATAAATAAACACAGAATAAACTGAAAAATAGGTAATTTGTTTTTTTTATTTATTTATTTTTTCTTTTTTAATTATTTTTTAAAAGACAACACACACTTCTACTTTTTATTGCTTTTTTTTTTGTTTTTTAATTTGATTATTTTGTTCTAGAATTTATAATTGATAAACGTTTTTTAATTAAAAGAATATTTTTTTATAAATTACACAAAATTTATATCTATCTACACATATATTGGGTAATGTTTGTTTTTTTTGTGTCTATTTTAATTTAAATTTAAAAAATATTCGTTACAATTGTTTATTATAATTCTTTTTGTTTTTTTGTATATAATTAAATTATTATTAATATTTTAATTATAAAAATTTAAACGACTAACTAACAATTCAAACGATCAATACCAACTGAAAACTAAATCAAAAGTTCACTGAGTCTTTTCTTTAATATCAGCATTCCAAATTCCAATTTCAAGCAAGAGAGTTGCGTATGTGTATGTGTATGTGTTATTTTATTTTTATTTTTTTTATTTTTTTTATTATTATTTTTTATATTTATTTTCATATTTAATCACAAGGAGACGTATGGTGACGATAAGGTCAAAGACATGTTTTTTTTTTTTTTTAATTGTAAAACTTTGTTACTATTTTAATTTATATTTGTTTTATTCTATATATTTTTTTCCTGCGTTTTTTTTTCTTTTAATAGTATAAAAGCTTAAAAAAGCATATCACAGTAAATAAATACATGCTATAATATGTCTTCTTCATAGAATTTGAAAAAAATAAAGAATAAAAACATAACGTAAATTAAACTTTCCAAAAAGAAAAAATAAATTAGTTAAAATCGTATATAAAAAATCTTTATTAAGTAATTTTTTATAATTATAATTTATAAAAGTATTATTCTAAGATAAAATATCATTTGTTATAATACCAAACGAGATTTTCAAATCACAAGCGAGAAGGAAAAGGACTAGACATACTTAAGAAAAATTGAGAGGACGATATCCTAGCAAATCTATAAAACAAAATTTAAATGAAGATTAAAGACTGATTAATGATAATACTGATCATTGATCAATGATCGTTGAGAAAATCAAGGTTCAATTTACTATGAAATATCAACTGTAGTATTAGAAAAATAAGAAAAATCATTTAATATGATATCGATATTACAATTAATTATGCAAATACATGCATATATTTATCATAATTCACATTACAAAATACGTACGCTATGCCAAGTTCGAATTGAAATTAAAAAATAAAAATAAAAAAAATTGCAAATCGTTAAAAGTATGTTTAACTTGAAGAGAAAAATTTTTTTATAAAATAATTTCATATTTACCCCCACTTGAATTTAAATACATATGTAGAAAAAGAAAAATCATATTTAAATAATATGAAATGAAAATTTCTTAAAAAAACAAAAACGTACATACATCTTTTGTGTATCTAGGAAAAAAAAATAGAAGATGACGAAATAAAAAAAATAAAAAAAATATGATGTTCTTATGCTGTGATATGTTCTTGTACAGTCACGTACAGGATAAATTTCTCGATTATTTACATACATTAATTATGTTTTGATAGATAAACCAAGGTAAACATAATGACTTTATAATCCTTTTTGTCTTCATTTTCAAAGTAAAAATGAAAAATTAAAGTAGAAAGATTTCTAACCAAATGACATTATCTTATTTTCCAAAACACAAACAATGGGATCATGACAAAAATTTGTATAATTAAAAAAAAACTTTAATTTGTATCTAAACAAATTTATCCTTTGAGAAATGAAATATTGTAATATCCACATGTATCTAAAAATAGGTATAAATAAAAACTTATTGTAAAAAATACATATATTACATATCAATCAATGTACAAGATTAATTGATTACAAGATTTTAAAAATTTACAGAAAATATAAAAAAAAGTAATATGTAATAGTAAAAACAAAAATAAAATAAAATAAAAATAGAAATCTACTATCTAGGTATACTACAAAATCAAATCACAAAATCGTCCTGCAAAATGTTATCGAAATTGTTTTATTTTTCAAATTTTGTATAACATAGCAGTAGATAATAGGTATATATAAATAGGTACCTACAAACAAATTACATACTTTTTCTACATATAATTATTTTAAAAAATAATAACAAATTAATTTAAAAAAATGTATTGAAAAACAAATGAATACACATTGCAATATAATGTGCATACCTTTAAAAAAAAGTGCATCATCTATAATATATAAGCATTATGTGTACATATGTATGTATATAGTCAATAACTATAAATAAAATATTTACAAATTACAACTATAAACAATGATTGATAGCATTATCATCATCATTCGTAGTTTTATATTTATGTATGTATGTATCTGATCTGACGACAAATAAACGCCTGATATTTATAAATATGTATTCACATATCTACGTATATATATGTACGTATACTTGTATACTCTATATTCTATAAATATGTTATCATTAAAAAAAAAAGTGAGTTAACATGAATTAAATGCATGAGCACGACATATAGAGATAATATACAACACATGTACTATATCTACTTATACTGATCTTCAAAATGTTTTGTGGTCAATTTTAATTTTCGGTGTTTCTTTTCTTTTTTTTAACATATTTATATTTATGCATTTTTAGATCAAACACATACATATATGTATGTACAGCACTTTTTTTCATTTGTATATGCATATAAATTACATTGTAATAATATATATGCACATACATACATATGTATATCTAATATCACACAGAAATATTCAATTTTTATTCCTCTATTTTTAGTATAATGATAAAAAAAATCTTGCATACCTATACATTCATATGTACAAGAATAAAATATTTTATACAAGAATCCTAGTAAATTAGTAGGTGATAATGCTTACAATTAAAATACCTATCTACTTCTATTTGATTTTTTTGTTTTTTGATCATTAGTTACCTATAGATTTAAATATGTACATATATAAAATGCAACAAAATATTGCATAAAAACAGAATACATACTTAATTACATAAAATTTTATTATTTTTAATTTATATTTATTAGCAATAATATCAATTAATTATTCTGTTTGATTGTATCAAAATTTTTAATAACATAACACATAAGCATGAATAGCACTTGTTAATAAAATATATCAGTTTGATAAAATAACACGCAATGATTTGATTCAATTATCATCATCATTATTTAGGTATAGGTACCTCTACATATAATGATAATGGCAAAAAAGCAATTAACTATTTCGCATATATCATGAGAATGTAAAAATTATAATAACATATATTATAAGAATATAAAGTATACCTATATTAAATTACATATAAACACTTTTATATATTAAATATGTATATGATAACATAACTAATACACGTAATGTGTACATATGTCCATATAACATAAAACGTTCATGTATAACAGATACAGATGATAACAGAAATCATTCGACGACCATTGAATATTTAGATGCCGGTTCATGATCAATTCGTTTATTGTTATTTTATACATTCTAATATGCGTGTCTTTAATTTTTTTTTTTTTTAATTTTTTTTTATTATGATTTATGATCATGATTCATGATATGAAAACAAATTTAGTGCTGATAACACAGCATTCATAAGAATATTTACTTTGAACGTATCTACATGTTATAAATTGATTATTAATATGTTTTGGATTGGATGGATTTGATTAAATTTCGGTGGGCAATCATTATTTTCTTTCGCATCAGCAGTTTTTTTTTCTTTTGTTAATTTTAATCCAATAAAATGTGTTGTTTTATTATATGCACTTCTTTATGAATGAATATGATTGTAAATTAAATAATCATTATCGTGTTATTGACTTTACTTTTTTATCTAATGCAATATTAATCAAATAAATTTACATACCTACATACATTTTTTTTAGTCTGGCTAAGAATGTCAATAAAGAAATTACCTATACTAGGTATATTGATGCAATTATTTTTGGCAGTAGGTACCTACACATGTATCTATGTACACATGAATTCAATAAATTATACATATTTACAAGATAATCTATCTTTTAGGTGCCGAATTTTATAAAGTTTTGATATCGGACGAATTAAATTAAAAAAATTTTAAAATTGATAGATGAGATAGTAATGGTATGAAAAATAAAGAAAAAGTATCTATGTATGGAAAAAATTTTTTTAAAGAACAAAAACTAGATTTTCACGCGAATAATTAATGGTCAATACGCGTCGATATATTATTATGAATTACATACATACATAGGTACGTAGATTGAACAAATTATGAAGTAAATCAAATTAGTATCAGGTAATTAGGTAGGTACATACTTATATGTACATATATCACTTCTTCAAGATAAGTGTGAAATATGTATACCTAGAACATATTATTAAATGTGTGTATTTTCAAATAATACCTACCTAGGTATAATTTATAAATAGGTTTATAAGGCTAAGAGTGCTTGTAATTGAAATGATTCAAGTTGGATTTTATGAAATTATGATTAACTTTAAATGTTTAAAATATGACGTCAAACTGAATGATTAAAATTAAAGATATGTAAGTATTATGTTACAGCAACGCAACGAATACATTACATACTTATTTATTTATTATTTAATATTAAATTACCTACATATGTTACTTATAATGTAAACAAAAAAATAATTTATCTTTTCACATTAAAAAAAAAAAAAAATTTGTTTTGTTGCGATTTTGATTCAGAGTTCACAGGTAGTTAGGAATTTGAATTCGCATGCCTATACCTGTTTAACATAAAACGTAATAATATCAGAATTAAATCAGAAAAAATATTCACATGATACCTATCCATTAGCTTTGAATTATAACACCTACATACACATGTTCATACATATTTAGATAAAAATATACTTACTTATTGTATAATAAAATCAAATTTCTAATAGAAAAGTAATTAATTGTAGATACCTAATTGATAATGAAAAGTCTCATGTAGGTGGGTATATAGCTTTACAATTGGTAACACTAATCGTAAACACATACACACATAATTATGACGATTTGCTCGACTCAATACCGTACATTCGAACGGTGTCCGTCCGGCGTCCACATATAGGTATACATACATAGCCAATAATTTACAATTGGGGTATTATGGTGTTATACAGTTTATGAATGATGGTTGATGAATTTATTTGTATATAAATACGTATATATATATGCTACCCGGTATAATACACACGTTTCATGCATAGATTTGTATCCCAATGGTCCGAAATTGAAGATCTTCTCCTAGGAGGGCTTTAGAAGGACGTCTGTTTTCATTATTTTTCATGCCTTCTGTGGAAGGCAGATAGAATGAGAATGGAAGATCTTAAAAAAATTGAGAAAAGCAAGAAATTGTGGTATTTCACAATTTTTCATTAGCTGAACAAGAGCAAATACGTAGTTTAATTTGTTTCACTTTAGTTCAGTTTCGTGTTTAAGTTCGACTACTGAAAACGTGATATTGAAAAATAGTTATTGTGAAAATAAAGTTTAAACGGGTTCTAAAAAACAATGTAAGTAGCAATTGTATACTCTTTTTTGTATTTAATGAAAAATTTTTATTAAAAACATTTAATTTTCTAGCATTTCAGAAATATAAGAAATTGTGGATAATTTTCACAAAGATGCCATTGCGCTGTGAAGAGCGTTGTAAAAAGTAGCTGATAAATTCGAAAATTGTATATATATATGGTACGTAATTTTGATTTAAACTATAAATATTTATTTATTTTATTTATTTTCATTAATTTCAATTTCGTACTTAATCCTTTCAGATGCTGTCAAAAGAAAACTTTGGATTGGGTCAATTACAAAAAAGGGATTCAACTCATTGAGGATTAAAATAATTATATATTTTGTATTGAGTTAAAATAAAATGTGTAATAAAATTTGTATTGAATTTGAAATTTTTGGTTTTCTTTGTAAATTGAATTTGAGACCTTCCATTGTGTGTAAAATACACCTTTCTAAGAAGACCTTCTATATAACTTCAAAGCACCTTCATAAGAAGGCCTTCAATTGTACGTAAAATCAACATTTTTAGAAGGCCTTCAATACCACTCCTAAGCACCTTCTTTGGAAGGCATGATTTCCAATGACATGCCTGTATAAAAAAGATATGAGCGAGGATACGAAGAGGAAGGTCTCCGTCCTTCCGAAAAAGGCCTTCAGGAGCCTTTTGGAAGCCTTCTTTTGCCCACTGGGATTGTACAAAACTATATACATACATATATATAGTATTAACTATTAGCCTATTAGGCATATATGATACCGTATATCATACATTCATGTGAAAAACATATATTATAAGTATATGTATACAATTTTTATGTGTATGCGAGGATGGCGCGAGTTTTTCATCCAATAGGAAACCAAGGTCAAGTATGCATGCTTTTACTTTTACGTAGGCTAGGTATAATTCTGATCATTTTCTTATTATATACAGGGTATCCTACAACTCTCACAAGAAAAATAAATTTTATAATTCATTTTTAGAATATGTACCACCTATTCAGTATCCTACATGAATGCTTGTTCTCATTTTTTTGCACTAATAAAATCGACTTTACTTTTGTTCTCTAACTGCCAGTTTTTTATATTTAGAAACCAAAAAACAATAAAAACAAAAAAAAAAAAAACAAAATACCTATAAACAATAATACAGATGATAAAAATAAATATTTTTATACTTTATGTACTTATCTACTTCATTATTATTACTATGCTAAAAAACATGAATTTGTTTCTAATAAAAAATTATTCTAAATCATCCTTCCTCTCTCAAATGCACAATTTTTTAAGATATGGTGAATTCAATATTTTTGAACATATGAACATTGAACTTTTGAATTTGTATTTTGTATTTTGTTGGTAGGTATCTTTTAAACCACTCTGTATATTTGAATTATGAATTGTTATGAATTTTATATTGTGAAAAAATGTAAAATGATTTTTTAATCAATTTTATCTGAGGCAACCTGTTTATATTATAGACATACTATACTATATAATACAATTAGAAATGAACAGATATATGAATGTATGTAGGTACATATGTATATAAAAATTCTTATTTCTCAGTGGTTGTAAAATTAACATGTGCTTGGCTTATATTTTTACTGTTCTCAGAGGATGAAAATTTGTATGTTTTGTACTTTGTTTTATTATCGGTGTCCGGTGTCGCTGTCGCTGATATGAAATAATTCATACTTTTCATCTGATAAATTCATAAATATGTGTACAGATTTATACCTATGTATGTACGTATATACCATATATTGAAAATAACTACCGTTATACGCCTATTACTTGTACATATCCATAAATTGTATAATAATATAATAGTCCAATTTTGATAAAGATTGATCTATTGATGTGCAATATACCTACATTGAATTAAAATCTAAACATAAACAATTCAATGAAAAAAAAAAAAAAAACTTCATTCAATATTATTATTTTTTTATTATTCTATATTCTCTTTCTCTATCGGCTATCCGGTTATGTTTGCTCATTTTTTCTCATGTTTTACTCTGATTTGCAGGGTTGCCAGGTTTTCATATGTACATTCCGCCCAAACTGGGAAAAAATTTAGCCCAAATTACGCCCAAATCCATAGATGTTACAAGAAACAGGTCTAGTTATGTAGGGGAGGATCGATTATCGAAATAATCACTACATATAGTATATACATAGAGAAATAAAATATATTCTTGTTCGTTTTACACATTTATTTTGAAAAAATATGATTAAAAATGAACAAAAAACAAAAAATGAATGAATATTCATGTATTAACAAAATAATTCTTTTTTTCATTAATTACAAAAAACAAAAACTAAACATAATAATAACAAAACATAATAGAACTAAAATTTCACAGAAAAAACAAAACAAAACAATTCATAATAAATTATGTGTACATACATTTGTAACAAATATTGCATATTGATTTCATTTACAAAATTGAAAACAACAATGTTTCTTCCTCGGTTTCTTCTATTACTGTTTTATTACAGTTATAAATATCTTGATTAAATTTCTCAACATCTTATCTGTAGGTTTAAAATTTGTGCAACAATAATTGTTGACATTGCAATGTATTCTGACTCTTAATAATGCGTCAGTGCTTTCAGAATTTAATCTATTTCTTGATTTTGTCTTAATTGAATTCATTACTGAAAATGTTCTTTCAACTTCAGCATTACTTACAGGAAGAGCTAACACAGACAAAACAAAAAAACTTAGTTCGTAAAACGGCTTTTCGTTTACAGCATTTTTCACTTTTATTGCAGCAAACCAGAACTCAATAGGTTCATTTGGTATTATTTCATTTGAAAACATTTGTTTCCAATCATAAAAAATAAGATTTTCATATTGTTCTGTTAAAATTTTGTTTCTTTTTATTTCACAAATCAATCAGATCAAATAGATAACATTTTATTTTACGGCGCCCATGAAATTTGAAGTAGCCCAATTAGGCGCTGGGCGCATTTTAGAAATTCTGAAGCGTTTTTTCTAACAAAAGTTAGCCCAATTTACGCTATTGCGCCCAACCTGGCAACCCTGCTGATTTGCTCAATTTCTTATAATTTATGAATAAAAAATATCGTCCGATTTTATTGCACGAATCAGCACTACAAAAACAAATGTACATACATACATACATATGTAAGTATTTTAAAGCACCAATCACCGCATATACCATTATAATTTTTTACAGTGTAAAAAAAGATAAATTTTTTACACACCTACATTACGTATACGTATATGATAAACTGCATTATTTTGATTTAATTTTCATTTTATCAGAATGATAATAAAATATGCAATTAAAATTAAACAAAATTCTCAATTGATTGACATTTTATTAAATGTAAAATTTTGTAATAAATAAAAATCAAGCAAAAAAAAAAAAGATCATTGTTTTGTTACAAAATTATGTTCAAGATTTGAATATGTAATGTTAAATCAATGAAAATTTTATTATTTTAAATATTTAAATAGTATATCTGTGTTAATTTTTATGCTATAAACAAACATAAGATACCATTGACAATATAAACGATATTATAACATTTAAAAAAAATCTTCATGAATATGTAATGTTAAATCAATGAAAATTTTATTATTTTAAATATTTAAATAGTATATCTGTGTTAATTTTTATGCTATAAACAAACATAAGATACCATTGACAATATAAACGATATTATAACATTAAAAAAAAATCTTCATATCTACATGAAATATTACAAATTCAATTAGAACAATGAAGAAAATGAAATTCAAATTTTTCTTTTTTCCTTTTTTGCATGAACAATGTTTAGAATTTATTGATTATTAGTGCATAATTTATAAATTATAATTTAATAAGTACAAATTTATAAAATTTAAATAAACGTTACTTGCATTCAAAAGATAAAATACCTACATATACATAAAGATATTAGAGCACATGTACATGTATAGTTATATGCATTTATAATTAGCAAAACAAAACAGATAAATTATTTAATTTACATTTTATAATTGTTAATATGAATGTACATATTTCAAACTGAATACATTTAAAAATTGTAACGTCTTTTTTGTACACATTTTTTGTTTTCTTTTTTAATTTACAAAATATATACCTATTATAAAATTAACAAAAACAAAAAAATATACACTAATATTTTTTTATATATTACAAATAATAACTAAATAATATTGAAAATAAAATTTCAAAAAATACATACTTGATTCCATTTTAAATTTTGTATGCAGCAAAACTATTATTTTTGATGCACAATATGTTAATCAATATATTTTCTTGTTTTCTAATTAAAAATTTCTATTTTAATTTGTATGCGTTCTTCTGGATAATATGTTTATGTATCTACTTCTTATTTATTTATTTATTTATTTTTTTTTTTTGTTTTCTTTTTTTTGCAAATTACATATGTATACTCATACTCATACTGTCATAAAAAAATTGTATAAAACTGAATTGATTTTTCCTTTAGATTTTATAATTTAATTTGAAAAAAAGAAAACTCACACACACAAAAGATATTTTTATCTTTTTATTTCGTTTATTATATTAAATAAAATACTATTCACACTTCACTGTTATTTCAACTTTTTAATAAAATAAAAATTTCTTTTAAAGAACGATATATGTAATTTATAAAAGCATTTTCATTTTATATGTATGTACCTATATATTTATTTTTTTCCTTTATTTTAATTTTATTTTTTAAATTGATTAAGATGCAATTGAACTTATTAAATTTTATATCGTATTTTTCAATTAAACAGCAGCTATATAACATTACATATATAAATTATATTAAATTAAATTTGTATATAATCTTATTGTACAATAAAAATAAAATCCTACAATATTACATATGATTTGAGTTTTATTTTTCCTTTTTATCGTAATGATAATAAATTTGTAAATATGTATGATGCATAAATTTAGTTTTTAAATTTAAATGTACACAGAATTTAAAGTATTACAAATTTGTTACAATTAATTTACCACACAATAGACGTCTTTTGAAAATTTAATTAAATAATTTATAAACTATATATAAGTAGATTTTTATGTGTATGTAATATTTAAAAGGAAAAACGTATCCAACACATGAAAAATTAAACGATTTCTTTTTTTTTATTTTTATTTTTTTTATTTGGAATATATATAATTTATAAAATGCTCTTTTACTACCTATGTGTATATATGTACATATGTATATATATTATAATTAGGTATATATATAAAGTAAAATTGTATTGACTTTTGGTTGCTTGCTGTTGCTGCTGTTGTTAATTTAATTTGATAGAAAACTCTGACAATTCGAAATGTCATATTATATGAATAAGTGTAGGGTGTACTCTGTATTGTGTTTGTAAAATTGTAATACGTACTGTGCTACCGTTTTACTATAAAAACGAATATACTACATATTTTTTTTTTAATCATTATACTTTTAACAAACGGGTAGTGTTTTAATTTATTTTAATTTAGGAATATAGTCACTTATTTGAATTAGTGCTTTTTTGTATTCTTTTGTTTTCAGTTTGAATAAATCTGTCTTTTTCTCTCATTTTCTTATTGCCGATTTTCTGTGTGTTTTATAAACAATAACAAACAACAATCACATGAGAGCAACATAAATCACAAACATAAATGATTATTGACGTAATATTTTTATGCTTCATAAAAATAGACATGTCTGTGCTTTAAAAACGCATCATAAATATTGCTGTATCTGATTTGACAAATTTCCCTACTTTCTCTTCAAACTTACTTTTCCGTTTGATACTTTTTCAAGTATCCGAATTACATTTGTATTAACTTTAAGTAGACAGCTATCACTTTAGACTTAACATATTTTTGTTTACATTTGTTTATGTTTGTAATTTGTAAACAAATTTAAAAATAATTCTAATTTAAAAATAATAATCCAGGGCATCAGCATACTATACTTAATTATAAAGAAAAGATACTTAATTATTAAGAAAATTCTACTTCATCAAAATTTTAATTAAGAAAAGAGCCATTTACGTTTAAAGTTTTCACTTAATGTTCACTCCATCTATTTCCCAAATACATGTAACAACCGACATTTGTATAATCACCTGATATATCAAAATCGAATTTCAGATTTATTTTTAAATCGAATTTGAGGTTAAATTTAAAAATCTTAAATTAAAAATTTTTAAATTTAAATTTAATTTAACTTCAATAACGATCAAATTCAAAATTAAGTAAAGTCGTAAATAAGGTAAAAATATAGTCTGTCTAGACTTCATTTATCTGTACTTCATAATGTAGTTTTACTTCGTAACGAAGTATAGTATGCCGAAAGCCTTAATAAAGTACAAAGGCCGTGTTCGATTTCCTTACTTTTCTCGTTGGTACTTTTTTTGGCGTATAAATTACGTTTGTGTCAACTTTAAATAGACAGCTGTCATTCGCTTATTTGTTTACAAATATTTCTAATAATGGTTTCAGCGTACAAATACTTTCACAACAATATGAATCATCGTAAAAGTATAATTTTAATATTATTATATTTAAAAATGGGTGTTTTATTTATAATGTAAGTGGAAAATGTTCTGAAAGTTCATGATCATAATTTAAAATGAAGCCAGCGAATATTACAAAAGGACAAAAGGTACATATGTATGTGTACATTTTACTATAAAAATTACTTCACAAGCGAAGTAAACAGCTGTCAAGTACAAGTCTACTATTTTTCTTACATATAAGAAAAGAAGTAAGAAAATTGTGTAATCGGACACAGCCAAAGATATTTATTTATTCAAATAAAAATTTAGTTGCAATTGGCAATGCTGATATCTGCGAGAACTCGCTTCTTCAAATGCCTATTGGTAAAAATTGTTAGTAAATTAACTAAACACAAAGAGTATAGAGATAAGAGAAAAATGTCTCTGACGTCACAGAAGTAACAAGGACTTATTTTTGTTTTCATTGTTTTATTCCCCATGCAACCAAAAAAAACAAAAATTTTCCTGTACGTGAAAGTCCCGCCATAAATAGAAGCATAAAGTTATTAAAAAGAACCTTTATATGAAAAAGAAACACATAACACTTTCTTAAACTCAGCAGAGAATTTCGGTTAAGTATGTGTAATATTTGTTTGTTTACATATTTTTTATGAACGCGTTTTTTAAATGGGGATATTAGGTGCGACAATATTAGTGGTTTACACCGATAGAGTATATTACCTGCGAATGTAGTTGTACAATCATATGTTTTCCACGTGCGTTTTATTTTTAATGTTTTTAAATGGCTGTCAGTGTGTTGGTATTCACACCGATTTGTATCTACGTCATTCAGCATTGAGAAAATTAGAGAAATAAACTGCTAAATTTTGTAAGCAATGGGAATTTAGAGAAATTATTTGTAAAAAATAAAACAAAAATCATAAAATGTCATGCCCCGCTTTCTTTTGATTTCTTTATCTTTCTTAAGGATCCTTATGGCCATTAATATTGCTATCGACTTTTCCAAGCCACAAAATTTTATTTTTCATTCGCACCTTATAACGTGTATAGGAAATTTTTATAACTGTAAATCAAGTTTTATATGGAACATTTTTCTCTATATCTACTCTATGCTAAACATATGTACATGACACAACAAATAAATTGTCATGAGAAGAAGTGAAGTTTTGATAAGAGGTTACTTTTTTTTATATTATGATACATATTTTTATACATGTAAGAAGATTTGTAATTAATTATAAATTGTTAGAAAAGTAATAGAAAAATATGTATAAATAAATATGTTTGATGTTAAATCAATTCGAGCTGATCATAAAGATATGATTCATGATGTTGTTCATGATTACTATGGCAAACGAATGGCGACATGTTCAAGTGATCATACAGTAAAGGTAATTGTAAATATTATTAGATATCGGTTATCACAAATCTTAATGTTATTATAGGTATGGGATGAAGATGAGCAAGGCACGTGGACAATATCAGCTAGTTGGAAAGCACATTCTGGTTCTGTATGGCGTTTATCATGGGCACATCCTGAATTTGGTCAAGTTTTAGCAACATGTTCATTTGATCGTACTGCATCAGTATGGGAAGAAATAATTGGTGAAAAAGTTACAGCAACAATGGCACCAATTAAAAGATGGGCAAGACGTGCAAATTTAGCTGATTCAAGAACAAGTGTAACAGACATTAAATTTGCACCAAAACATCTTGGATTATTATTGGCAACTGTATCTGCCGATGGAATTTTAAGGATATATGAAGCACCAGATATAATGAATTTATCACAATGGTCGTTACAACATGAAATCTCATGTAAATTACCATTGAGCTGCTTATCATGGAATACATCCAAGTTTAGACTATATGCGCCAATGATAGCGGTATATTCATTTTTTTCTTCTTTCCGTTTATACCCATTTTATTTTGTTTTTTTTTTACGCTATGTATATTTAAAATATTATTCTAGGTTGGAAGTGATGAAAATGGAACAGCTGTTGGGAAAGTTTTTATTTATGAATACAGCGAAAATGCAAGAAAATGGACAAAAATCGAAACAATAAGTAGTGTTACTGATCCAGTTCATGATATTGCATTTGCTCCAAGTTGTGGAAGAAGCTTTCACGTATTAGCAATTGCTAGCAAAGATCTGCATATATTTCATTTGAAGTCAATTCCGTAATACCAATTAAACATGGATAAATTTTTATTATAAAAAATATTTTATTTAAAATTAAAAACAATAATAATAGATAATTTTATTATATAGAAATCATACAGGAAATCATCTTGATATACAGCACGCAATACATTCAACAGATCATAATTGTATTGTTTGGAGGGTCTGTTGGAATGTTCTTAGTACACTATTAGCATCAACAGGAGATGATGGATGTGTTCGATTATGGAAAAGTATTTTCTCGTTTTCTTCCTGTCTTAAATTTTTTTTTTTTTTTTGTGTTTTTAATAAAAATGAAATTTCTTTTATTTATTTTCTTGAATGTATGTACAGTGAATTACATGAGAAATTGGAAATGTGTTACCGTATTGAAATCAGACGATAATGATACAACTGATATGCAAACACAACAAATTCCAGTTACAACAGCATTAACACCAACATCAACAAAATATTTCAAAAGAGGAATTATCAGTAATCCAGAGGGACAATTCTCGTTCAGTGCAGTGTAAATATGTGAAAAAACACTACATTTAAATTTTAATATGTTTAAGTTTTTACATTTCATTGTAAGAAAATGCGATCTCGTTACATTAGTGGAAACTTGATTTTGAATTTAAAGGGTAAACAGCTAAATTGAATTTAAATGAAATATCAACTGTCAAGAATTTTTAAAAATAAAAACTCAAATTCATATAAAATTTTACCATGAAAATCGATTGAGTTTAAAATTTTAAATCTAAAATAATATTGGTTTTCGATGGATTATTATTTTTATTATTATCATTATTATTAATCAATATTATTACTATATATTTAAAATTTCAAATTCATATGTACATTTCGTCCACTAAACGTATCATGTGTCTGCACTACCACTTTGCACCAATATTATTTTTATTATTATTATAAATGTAAAGTGAATTTTGATTCGCAGTGTGTAAAGTGTTTACACAGTGTAATTATTTTTTTCACGTGTTTGAGAATCACAAATAGTAATGCAAACGTGAAAAAAAACTACATTTTTATACTACACTAAACTAGAATTGTGCCTCAGGTCAGATAATATTTAACCGTTTTTTTTCTCTAATTTCTTTTTAAGTGAAAATTATTGTAATATAAATAGAAAATTTATGTATGTATATGTAAACAATGACGTTTATGCGAGTAATTAAATATAAAATTATATATAAAATATATAATTATATATAAAATTTCTAAATTTAACTTTTAGTGCATATATACACTAATCGGTACTAAAATCTAATCTTGTCGCAAAAATTATTCAGCAATGCCAATGGCATATAGCTGAATGATTTTTATGACGAGATTAAGTTTAATACTGATTGGCGCACATAGGCTTAACATTTATTAAAAGAAATTTTCTGTTATTCTGTTCTATTTTCTGTTTTGAAATATACATAATAAAATGTAATATACATACTTATGATTTAAATTTATTTATTTAATTTTTACCTTATAAATTATTCCTGTGAATTTTGTTACAATTTTTTGGTAGGGTAATCACCACGTACCTATTTAATGCGATATCTAGTGTATTAATGTCTTCAGCTGGATATCAAGTAACATTTAAAATTCTTTAGTAAAAGTATTTCAAATTTTATACATATTTTGTGTTAATATATGTCTTTGAGATAATAAAATAAATTCAACAAATTTTTTTTTACTTTTTGAAATTGTAATTATTTGTTTTTTTTTATAAAATACAAAAATAACGTATTTTTTCAAATAAAAGTAATTTCTTTTCCTTTTATAAAATATTAAAAATATCTTACAAGTTACAACGATAAAATTGTGTATATACATATTTTATACGTACAAAATTATATATACTGTATCAAAATCAAATACACGATATAAATGTCTACATAATGTAGCAATTACAATTATATACTTCTATATAATTTTTAATTTATATATAACGATTTTAAATTGTAATTGACTATTCGCATTATACTTGTGTAACGTATATTCTGTACATTGAGAATGCTTTGTATTAATACATAAGATCAAACATAAAAAATATATTTAACTTTCTAATTGTAATTTCTTTAAAAAAATAAAAAATCAACATTTTCCAAACGAAAAAAGAAAAACATACTATATATAGGGTATAGAAATCTGTTTATTGGACATGGGAAATGATTTTAAAAAAGAAGTTATTTCATGTTTAATGGTTAACAATTCATCAAATTCAAACATGATTGTTAAGTGATGACGATAATGCATGCATATATTATCATTTAAAACATATGTACAACTGTAACATGTACTTATCTGTAACATACATATGTTTGTATGTAATACCTTTTATGTGTACATAAATTTATCCACCCACTTATGTACATATCTTGTAAAACAATTTAATTTCATTGCACTTACATACTTTTCTTAATTGTGGTTAAAGATAAATGCATGTTAATAAGTACATAATACCATAATACATAGTAATGTTGTTCATACTAAAGTACATATGTACATACATATATAATGTATAATATTTATAAATTTTCATGTAGATACATTAAAATGTTACCTACCTATATTGTATATTATATGAATTTATGGTTTTACTTGCGGTTAATGGTTAAATAAAGGTATAGTTGAAAAGGAAGAAAAAAAAATTGTATTTTTCTTACATGATAATAATATATTTACACATCGGCACAACATATCTATACATACATTTTCATATGTGGATATTTCCCATTTAAACATTACTAATATGTAGAAATGTGAAATTGCAATTTTTTTCTTCATTATTTTTTGTAAATATTTTACATGGGTCTGTTTACATACATGAATTTACTTCATTTTATTTGATTTGCACTAATAAAAAATTTTAATAAAATCATACAACTCTTCATTGTTTACATTTTTAAAAAATTCGTTAAATTATAAATACAATACATATAGTTTATATAATTGATTTAAAATAAAATAAAAAAATAAAAAAAAAAATTTTTAAATCTCTAAACTAAAGTAAATAAAAAATACATTTATCAAATTTAAAAATTATTTATTAATATTGGGTAAATTCAAAAATGTATCATTGCTCATTTGATGCAATATCCAGAGTCTATGATCTCAAGCTGGATATCGCATCAAATAGGCAGTGATGCATTTTTGAATTCGCCCACTGATTTAATTAAGATCTTAGCCTAGAGCTATTTACCTAGGTCCTAGATACACACAGTTTAGATTTTTATAGCGTAGCGTGAGCAATAATTTTTAATAACGACATTTTTAAAATGTTAGGTGTGTACGTAATACAAAAATACCTATATAAATGGTACTCATTCAGTATATTAATATATTCTGCAAAATACACATTATTTTTTCATAATAATAATTTCAAACAATAATTATTTATTCATACTAAATAGTAAATTTACTATTTACAAAAACCAAAAAAAAAAAAAATAATAATAATAATAATAATAAGTTTAACTAATAGCCAATTGTGATATGCAAATTTTACCTTGTCCTTTTTCAGCTGTTACTGTTACGTCTGTTTAATGTTGTATTACTGTTGTTGTAATATCAAATCAATATCAAGCTATATTGTTAATTTTAACTATTTTTTATTCGTACATACATATATGTGTACATACATTTTTATATTGCATAGAGTCATAGAGATATGTATACTATATTTACATACCTATATAATGTTATATTTTACTTTTTATTTTGTTTATTTAAAACGTGAGTTGTTTACAAAATTACAGCAGCACGAGACTTATGTATGATATGATGATATTAACTATACGAGTATGTACATACATATGTATGCATATACTAAACTAAGCCACGATGGTGGCAAAAACAGTGCAAATACACTAAAAATTTTATATGTACGTTTGTAGACATGTATACAATTTTATGTTCATCATCATATTATCATATACTCATAACTATACATATAATCTGATATAAATACACGAATGTTTCTTTAAAATAAAAATAAAAAAGATATGATTTTGTATATTGTGTTATTTTTATACTGTACTTATATATATGTAAGTATATTTTTTAATTGTAGTTTATATTACAATTACATACTTATTATAATATATTTTACATGTTCTTTTATTATGATTATGATTTTCTTTTCTATGAAATCCTTTGAAATTTTTAAAATCATTTTACCTAAAGTTTATTGTAAAGGAAATGTATGTAGAAAAATAAAATATAATGTAAAATGATAATAATATTTATTTTCCTTTTTTTTTTTTTTTCTCATATAATAAAGTTTTTTATACGAATTTATATGTATATATAGTATGTACATAAATATATGCATATACAAAATACATTACATTATTCATAATCATATAATAAGTATTACATTTATTTTATCATCTGAAAAGCTTATTATAGTGTATGTAACTATATAGACTATAGACATGTACCTACTTAAATAAAATTTCAAAAAATGTAACAACAAAAATAATTCTGAAATAAACAATACTGAAAAAAAAAAAATGCCCATTATGAATTTTTTGTGTTACTTTATTAAAGAACAACAATAACAAAAAAAATTCATTATTTTCTAAATAGTGTGTGTTTTCCAGGAAAATATGGATTCATTCACTGTAAGTATATAAATATGATGTATCTGTATCACTTATTTATCTCATAATCAAAAATATGAATCAGAGTGGAAATTATTCAAAATAAGTATCATAGAATAACACTATACATTAATGCTATGGGTAACATATAATTGGGTATCAACATATTTTTTTTTACCTATATTATTGTGTTATTATTTTCTTTTGAAAATATATGTTAACAAAAATCAAAATATCTCAAATTGTAAAGTTTCGACATAATAACTATAATTTTACTATTTACATATTTATATACATACATATGTATATGTAGCTATATTTTTCATTTTTTTAGAATACAATATTACATATAGGTATGTACTCTGATTTTCTTATTTTTAATATCTCATAATATTTCATTTTGTTTTTTTTTTTTTATTTTTTAATAAAATTATTGAAGTAAAATTATAATTTATTGTTTCAATTTCAATACAAATCGATATATTCTTGCAAAATAAAATAAATTTTTTGTCATTTACTTTACTACATACATCCATAGTGTAAATTTACAATTTCTTACATAATAGGTATGTATTGGTGTACATACATATATGTATGAAGGTATATATAGGTCATCGGGATTTAAATGTATTGTTATCATTTGTGTTGTGTATGCATATATAAAGATATATACTTACTTACATTACATACTTATTTATAAAATGCATATCAGAGTACATAATATAATTACATAAAAATGTTTAAATATATGCACGTATATCAAGTAATGCATACATGAATAAGAGGCCGGATAAATATTTAAATGTTACATGTAATTTTGTTTTCTCATTATACACATACATACATATGTATGTACATACATACAAACACTGTGCATACGTATAAATATTGTATTATTAGAGGTACATTAGTTGCATCAATTATCGCGAATTGAGTAGTTATATAGTTTAAATGTAAAGAATACAAACTATCTACATAAATTGCATATACAGTTGTTACAGTATGTGCATATAAAAATCTATCTACCAATATCTGCATAGGTACATAATATATAATATATATGTGTGTATTTGGTATAGGTATAGGTACATGCTTGAATAACATATAATAATGTAAGCATAATAATATGCATACATATGTACATTACACAAGTATATTTATATATGTACATATGTACATATGTATATCGGGTATATACATTATAAAATATTAAACCTGAAGGAAGGTCAATTTCGTGACTTTTAAGAACCAAGACATCCATTGACCTAACTTTTTTCTTTTTATTATTTTTGATTTTTTATTTTTCAATTGAGTATAAATACTCACAATATGTATATGTATGTATGTACAAAATACAACAGAATAACATGATTAAAAAATAAAATGTAAATGTTGATATCTAAGTACGTATACGTAAATTTTCAAAAATAATATTGATTTTACACTACATTTTAAAAGTACACACAATGTACAAGATGATTCTGACATTAACAAAAAATTCAAAGAGTTTGAATGAAGAGGAAGTGGTAAATTTTAATTATTCGGCCGTTAAACGACATTGAAGAAATTTTTGTCTTTCCTAATAAAATAGTTTAATTATTTATACCTAATTTGCAAATTATTGGTGATAGTATACCTTCAGATTTTTTAAAATTTTTGTTAATTTTTTTTTATTTTTATTTTAAATCTCCTTACATAACAAAGTATAGGTACATCCTAATTATGTGAATTACATATGTAGGTATATTAAATTTATTTTTTTTAAATTTCAATTTATACTATATTTCCATATGTAGTTATATGGATACACATGTAATACTTTTTACATGTATTGGTATACATTTACAATAAAAATTTAATTCACTAATTGTAAATAATGATATAATTATTTTAATTCTAATGTATAAGTAAAAATAAAATATATTTATCCCCATTTAATGGTTGTACCTACCTACAATATTTAAATTGTTTTCTATCGAAATCAAAGTATACATTTCATGTGTATGTATCGTATATAAAATCGATTTTTAAATTGCATAAAGTTTAATTCAATTTATAATTTAAATTTACTATAGAATTATATCAATTTCATTTACAAAACAAAAAATTTTTATTTTTTTACAAGCTTAAATCTTAGAAAATATATACTATATATATATATAGAAAATAAAATAAAAATCAAAATTTAAAAAGAAAACGTTGTTATACAAATTAAAATGTACAAACCAAAAAAAATAGAATGTACACAATTAAATGCAGGAAATTAATATATTTTAATTCTTTAGTAAATAACAGTAATTAAAATGTCTGAAGAATTTCTTATATTTTACGTTTTGTTTTTTTTTTTTTTCTTTTTTAATTTTTGTGGATTTCCATTCTTTTCATTATGCATTATTCTCATCAAGTATAACTAATTAACATTGAGTGGTTAAAGGATCAAAAAGAAAATTTTGTAACAAAAAAAAAAAAAAATTAAGAAAGCGGATGAATATCAATTACTTAACATTTCAAGTAGTTAAAAATGTTTGTATATTATATAACATAGATATAGTATTTATTTTTAAAAATATTTAAAGAAATTAATATCCACATTACATTACAAATCTAATGTATAAAATATATAACGTTAGTTTTTTTTATTTTTGTATACGTACATGTATATGTATGTACATGATTACAATAAAATCACATTTTAATTAATATGAGATACATAAATATTTACGTAAACCGTACATATGTAAAATGCACAAAATATAAACCATATACGCATTCTATGTATACGAATATTATGTATGTACATACATATAATATTATTATTCATAACATTGTGCTACAATTTAATAAGTACATATCACTTGATGGTGTTTTTTTTTTTTTTTTTTTTTTTAATTTTTAAATGAAATCTCCATTAAATAATTTAATATTCAAGTTCATTGTATACACATACAAGTTATATAAATGATTATTATAGCATACATACGCATATTTAATATGAAATACACATACTGTATAGATAAATGCATACGTAATGTATAAATTACTGAAATACATTATATTTATGCATGTAAAATTACTATACATGTACATACAGTACGTATGGTATGTATTATGATTACATACACCTATAATATATCCTAATTTGAATAAATTATATTAATCATAAAATGCATTTTATACTAATAAATTAATGGGAAATATCATTGAGTCAGCAATGTTAAAGTAAATATGTATATATTCATGTGCTTTTATTATTTACAATTTACATACACTTATTACTTTCACATATTGATACATATGTACATATGTACATACGTATTTTTGTGAAAACCAATTCTGTTTATTATTTGTGTGTTACCCGTTTATAGTATATTGTGTTTATTTTATAAAATATATTTTATTTTATATTATTAATACTCTTCTGAATTTGTTCATTCGTACGTGTTGGTACAAAAAAATATAAAAAAAAAACTTAATTTTAATTATAAAAATAATAAACACGTACATTATACTTTAATATGTACTTATACGTATGTATGTAATGGAAAAAGGATAAGGAAAATTTTAAGAGTAGATAGCACAAAATACATATTACGTTCGTTGAAGTGATAACATTACCTATAAAATTAAAATTTTTCAGAAAAAATATGCACGTATAAATTATTATTCTTCTTAAAACTTTAAGGACTTAAAAGTTTTTTTTTTTTTATTATATTTTATTTAAATATTAGAATTCATAAACATGTAAAAAATTTAAAAATAAAATATATATATGTATATATAAAACCAAGCATGTACCTACTCACAGCAATTTTCTTTTATGTGTTTTTAGTTTTTCGCATGGTTTTAGAGACATGTACGATATGTATATGTACATACATATGTACATACATTACATCCCTAATTATAAAAATTTTACAACATTGATATTATTCTCATATACATACATATTTACTATAGTATAGACTATGGTAAGAGTAAAATTTATAAGTGCTTATCTTAAATAAAATTTACTCCATTAAAAATACATAAATAATATAATACAATCTTCAATTGATTTGCTACAAATTGGTTAAGGTAATATATTTATGTATGAAATTTGTATATTACATGTACTCGTATGTATGTACTTACATATTTATTTTGTTTAAAAATGGGATAAGATGAAAGAGCAGTTATAAATGTCAATTATAATATAATGTTATAAATCACAAATCATAGTATCTGAGTGATATAAATCGGCACTTCATAATGTTCTATTTATATATGTATATGTACATATGTATATACATATATGTATGTAAGTATTTAAGCTATAAAATAAACATTAAAACGAGCATAATAATGTAATCTTGTATAATGTATTAATACTACATACCTATATATTGTGAATATCTATTTTATATATGTTTATATATGTATATATTATATGAGCATTTATACATAATATATACAAATATATATGTACATATGGATGTATGTATGTATATATATAAATAAGTAAAAATTATAAATTTTTTTAGTACCTATATTATAAGAAGTTATATCCTGTTACTGTAAGCATGTGTATCCATATTTATGAATTCTATAATATTTGAACATACATATACATACATATACGTACGTTCAACTCGGGAGCAATTAAATAGGTATCAATAATTCCTTTAAAATATCCAAAAGGCAAGAGTGTTGCTAACTTTTGATATTTAAAAGAAACATCATTCATGTAAGTACCTAGAATTCATTATAAGTAATGTAACCATAGCAAAGATATAGTTCACTGACACAACTTTCTTCTAGGTTCTTGTTTTTTTTTTTTGATATTTCTAAGAAATTGTGCCCTGTGGGTGTACCTGTTATCTGTTCAGTTACTATGTATATAATTTGATTTTTCTCTTCCTTCAAAATTTATTAACAATTCAATGCTTTAATGGGATTTAATCAATATGTATAAATATACAATTAATGTATATTTATTCGAATGTAAGTAATATGTTATCCTATAAAACTCGCTACTTTAAATTTATCCATAACACCCTAGAGAGAGGTAAAAAAAAGTTCTCAAGTGTATGACAAATTCATTTATTACATACATACATATTTATAGATGTATGTACGTATAATATATGATATAGTAGACATTCAAAAACAAATATTAATAAATTCTTTATTTATATGTGAAACATATAGAATGTTCGAAAACCTTATGAATTATCCTATGCATTTAATTTCTAAAATAAAGCTGAGGCTTGGGCCTTTCTAATAAGTTATTGAAATTGAAATTGAAATTTGATGAAAATATCTAAAATTATTACTGTTCAAAGTTTGTTGTTGTTGTTTTGCATTTTTTATGCAAAAAATTAAAATGATTTTTAAGTAACCATGTATAATTTTTATATGGAAAAATTTGTACCAATTATAAAAAAGAAAATTTGTTCTCCATCCAGATAATTTAAGTTTAGTATCATTCTAAAGTATATACATACGATTTTAAATTCATACTATATATGCATCAAATATTCCTATACAGATACACTATTTATAATATTTATTAAAATAGAAATCTATGTTTACGTACATACATACATATGTTGATGTACATATTCACATGTATACGTATAATATGTGTAATGTGAAGTTTTTATTACTTTTTGGCTTTTTTTATTTGTCGCAGGATTCAAATTTCATTTATACTTGGATGTACCTACATACATATGCATTTATTTTATATATTTCCTTTCTTTATGATGTATGTAAAAAAAAAATAATAATAATAATTTTTTGATAAAACATTTCAAGAAAAATAGTTTTTCTGATTTTATATCGATATTCCAGGATTTTTATAATTATTTATTTAAAAATAATGATTTGATACTGTAATATTAGATTATATGAAAATTATAAAATAATGAACATATTGACGAATATATGCACATGCATGCACAAATATACGTATTCAAACATTTTTTAAATTTAATTGCATATGTACACACGAGTAAAAAAAGTTTTTTTTTTCTTGTACTATTTTGTTATTTATACTGTATGACCTGTATATACACAGACATACATACATCCGAATAAATAATTGAAATAATATTATTTTCATATACATTTGTTTGTATATAAATCTAATTATCATTGTCATTATTTTTGATATGCGTGAGTGTGTTATTATAAACAAATATTAATTAAAAAATATTCCGGGTATATAAAAATGCATACATATACAATTTTAATTATAAAATTTATTTTCAATTTTCAAATAAGTTATACATATGTAGGTATATGTATGTATTATTAAATGCTTACATGAGTATTTTGCATACGTATTTTCCATATACGTACTTATTTTCTTGTAATTTTTTATTTACATATACCTACCTATTCATTTAATATTAATTTTTTCGTCTTCAGTTTTATTTTTTTTTTTTCATTTTAATGTTATTCTATTGTATGTAGAATATATTGTGATTACTACTGTATTTTCTATTTTGATGCACATGCAATTTTGCATGATTCCATTTTTATTTTTATTTATTTATTTTTTTGATTTTATTAAACAAGAAAAACGTAAATATTTTTCATTGTTATTATACAAAAATGTTTTTTTTTTTTTTTTTTGTTTTTATAAATTCCTATTTTCAAAATACAAATAATGTAATGTATACATATGTGTGTACCTACATAACATACGTACTTTATATTATATTTTATTTTTATTATTGCATATGTCATTAATTCGAACTCGAACTTGACTTTCTTAATAATAACAATATAAAATAACACTAACAATTGTATATACATATACGTACATACATTTACATATATATATATATATACATATATGGATATTATTATATTTTATATTAGTAAATTGTATGGATGTACCTCAATAAAATAATTGGTATAATCGATATTAAATTTTTGTTACCTTGACATTATATCAATGACAATCACCACTTTAGATTGTGAATTATTATTTTAATATATACTAATATACACTATATAATATGAATATACAAACATGTATACGTACAATTATATTTTGATCATGTACATAGTGTGATTTCAAATAAAAATGATGATTAATTCTTATACATTTTCACATGTTCATGCACATATGTACATATATTTTCATTATACAAGTAACTATATACATGTACACATGTTGTATACATGATAATATGTGGATTAACCACATATGTTAGTTATAGAATATTAATACCTTGTACATTTTTGTTATTATTAAAAATTATAGAATTGTAAAAAAAAAAAAAACAAAATCAAAAAGAAACTTCCTCATTGCCATCAATCAGTGTCATGAGAATTTTATAATTGTTCTAATTTTTTTTTTTTTTACTTTAATTTTTACTTATGAACACATTATTTTTAATATATTTTTTTTTATTTTCAAAATTCTCCATTTGTTGCTTTTAATATATGTATGTACATATATTATAATGAATATACGACGAGTAATATAAGTAGGTAGGTATATGTAGATACTTATATGTACATTCGACATCGTATTGTCTTTGTATAAATGTATAATTCATTTTATTTCAATTCATAATTTTTCTCATTTAGTTAAATTTTTCTAAAACGAAATTTACAAATTATACATACATACATATTTGAATTTAAAAACATATGAACTATAACAAGTAATGTTAAACACTTAACACTGTGATTGAGTGATTAAGTAAACATTACTTACCTAATTAATTTATAAAAACAACAAAAAACAAAACAATCTACACTTAATTTAGTAATTTGTTTTCTTTTATATAGGTAATCTAATTGCCAATAATGATTATAGTCTTATTGTAGATTTGCATACATATGTATGTATTCATTTAATTATCAAATTTCTATTTTAAATTTACAATTTAATAATTACAATCAAAATTCTATCAAATTACAAATACGTATATATGTATGTATGGCTGTACCTATGTAGATATATCTAGTACTCCATTTGTAAATAATATTCGAGTATATACATGTTTAAATATATCAATAAATTCCTATAAAAAATATACAAATAAGGCACGTATTTTATGTACATACACATATGTATATACATACCTACTTCTGAAATATCCTTGATATTGATAAAATTTTCAATAAATACGTATTGTACAAAGCGAAATTTAAATTGCATATACATAGATATAATTGAATGTCTTTAAAAAGTAGTATGTATATGAAAATTGTTAATTTTATAAATATCGATAATACGTACACAACAAAATATGTTTTTACACATACATATGTATGTACACGTATAAATATATACTTATAAGAGGTATCATAGATACAATTCTTTTTGTATCTAACGTTGATATTATATTATAATTACATTTGTACATATTTCTATTTTTCTCTGTAAAAAGTCATTATAGTTACCTATTGTATATATTTATACAGATAGTCATATGCAGTGGATTACATTAAACTTCTTTGATTACATACATACATATGTATGTACCTAGCTATAAAAGTAGATATTATATCATACTTATACGTATAATACAAGGTACAAAGACTATAAAGGTATCCCGTGTTCTTCTTCTTCTGTCTTCTTTTTATGACGTCATTACGTGTATTAGTATTAAGTAGTAAGGAAAACTAACGTGATATGCAAAAAAAAAAATTAATAATTGTTTAAATAGATAGAAAAATAGATGTAAAAATCAAAAAAACAACCATTGTTTCGAAGTAGAACTTACTTTTTTAATTAAGGGACACAATATTAATTTAATTTCTTATGAAAGAAATAAAAAGATTGAAAAATTTTGTCACAAAGTACCTACGCGTTTTATTTCTAAATACATAATTTTCCTATAAACACTAGTTATATAAAACACGTGGTGACGTCACAGCCGTTTATATACGTTACCTCTAAGTCTGTACCATGCGTATAATATACCTATACTCTATCCATTAATATTATGCACTTAAGGGTTTATGGGAGTACATAATATTTCTTTTTTCTTCTCTTATGATTTCTAATTAAACTGTTTCACGAGCAGTATTACCACAATCCTCAAAGCTTTTATTATGTATCAGATTAAATATCAATACATAGTGATGTAAAATGGTACCACTTTAAGTAATTGCCATAAGACCTTAAGTGCATAATATAAGTGGACAGAGTATACGTAAGTATACTTATGAAACATATATTCATTCGAAATGAAATCGTATGTATGTATAAGAAAACACATAAGAACAATAAAAATGACAGCAAAAAAAATATATTAGATATGTTATATACATAACGTACATGTATGCATGTAAATGTTATTTTTTTTTAAACAATTTACTGGAATGAAAATTGAATCTAATTGCTGATAATTATACTTAGAAATGATATCAATTAACGGATTGAGTTCAGTCGAGCGCAAATCAATGTTTTGATGTATGGTCATCATTGCGTCCGGCATGAACTATAACCTGGTCTGATTCTTTGTCCTCCTGTAAATGTATATTCATACGTATGAACATTGCACAAAGTATTTATGTACATATGTATACATAGATTTGTGTAGTATCTATATAATTTCTTTCTTTATTTGAAAAATAATATTAGGGTAGATGTACTAGTCTACGACCAAATAAGATATTTTAAACTAAAAAGTGATAAGATTATAAAATTATTTTGTTTTCGATTCTGATCATACTAAAATTAACAAAAAATGTTAAAAATAAAATAAAATACAATTATGATTTACAAATTTTCAACTCATTTTATATTTAATTCGAATAAATTGATTTTGTTGTTATAAAAAACAAGATAAAAATTTTATGAGATATTTTAATAAATTTCATTATTATTACATATTGTTTTTACGAATAATCCAGAATTATATAGTACACGTAGTACACTGGCCAAACTAAGCTACAATTACCCTAATATTTAAAACAACATACTTACTTTTTTTTTATTTTTAACTAATTAGTCAATGTATTATTTTTTTTGTTTTTAAAGCATTAGCCTACAAGTCTAAAATAAATTAATTATGAGTAAACTGAAAACTTGATAGACATTTATTTCAATATTTATTACATTATTATTATTTATTTTATTTTTTTATTTTTTTAAATTACATTATAAACGTTTTTATATTTCTTATTCTTTTCAGAACCTAATTTTTTATTATCAAACACATATGTATGTATATTGTGTATAGGAACATAATAATTTTAATATTAGTATCATTGTAAATTATAAGAGGGTCATATTTTCGCTTGAAAAGATATTTAATGCATGCATGCATGCATACATTATATTATTCGTCTATTATTATTGTAATATTAATTTATTATTTACAAACGTATGCATTGTGATGATTACAATATTTTTACATACATACGTATAAATGCATATTGTATGATTTTATTGTTAAATTGATTGGATATAATATGTACACATATACAGTACAGTATATATATTATACCTATATATATGTAGGTATACAAATATAAATTATTGTGGTCTTACAGGTAACATCAATTATAATTTATTATAATGTAATCATCAAAAATTGAATTGTAATTGATTTGTCATACAATATTTACGTATGTACATATGTATGTATGTATGTATATACTAAATTATGTATCTATATATCAGTTTTAATTAATATATACCTACATACATAGGTAGTAGATGTTTTTTGGTATAAGAATCAAATTTTTTTTTATATAGCTTTAATTACACATTCATAATGTACAAATTTATATATGTAGATATTGGTGGTTGTACGCGTAACTATATATACATAGGAGATGATACATAAATCATCCATGTTTTTAAATCTTCATTAATTTTTTTTTTTTCATGCAAGTACAACAAATTTACAAACGATTTAAATTGTGTGTAAATTTACAAAAATATATTACATATATGTGTGTTATATAGCATGTAAAATAATATTATATACTGTACTAGTTTATAATTGAACAAATGTAAAAAAAAAAAAAATTGCATTGTAACACTATATTTTACCACCAAATTGGGAATTGTAGGAAGTAACCTTGAAATGAAGCACGATTTTAACGAGAAATCACGTTTCATCGTATACATATCACAGATAAGTGTGTATTTTATTTAAATCAATTTTATTTTTTTGCTGTTGCTAACAAAAAAGAAGGTTTAAGTTTATAACAACTTTAATCGTTGGACAGTAAATTGTAGTGGCTATATGATTTTATTTTATTTTATTTTTTTATTTTAATACTTGTTTTTGGACTTTAGATTTTATCATGTATGAATGTATATAAATGTTATTGTATGTTGTATCTTGTATTTACGATCATATAAATTTATAATACAAAATATATGTATCTGTAAGTATATTTTGAATGAGTCATTTCTACGAATAAAACTTGTATTATGCACTGCGATTAACAATAAATAATTTTCGTTTTTTTATCTTTCAACCTCCTACAATTACATACACAATATAATTTTTATTTATGTAGATATGAAAGATATTGAAAATGCAATAATTAAAACATTTTGCGTTTAAAATTTGAAAATATTAAATTATTTTTGTATGGTTAATTAATTTTACACAAAAATGCATATTTTACCTAGAAAAGATATTTAATGAATATCCAATGGTAAATCCAAGTTATATATGTACATATATACATATTACATACCTATATAAACTGTAAAGTGTAAATCCACTTAATTGAAATAAACGCATTTGCTTGGTTGAAAATATGTAAATGTATCAATTTATCTATATATAAATACTTATATGTATATGTATGTATTACGTATGTATGTACATATTTTCATTAAAAGTTAATATACATAAGACAAATTATATAAACATTTTATAATGTTTAGATACATGTGTATATACACATATGTATATGATAAAAGTTATTTGAAACAAAAATGATGGTTTTATTCTTGTACGGAGTTGTACGTACATAATATATAGGTACCAAAATATTAAATTAATAAAAAAATGATGATATTTAATTGTTACAATGTGAAATAATACATGTAATATAATAATTAAATAAAAATCATTTATGTACCTACATAATATAAATTACAATTTTCTAGCAACAAAACAAAAGTATAGAAATAAAATAAAATAAAACATTACTGGCGACATACAGTCTAGTAATCAGAGTAGTACTAATTCTCAATGTTACACATACATTTTATAATAAATTTGTTTTAGAGTGTACATACATACATATATATGGTATGTAATAATATATTTTGATATTCGCTGAATATACATTATTTGTATTCAGCAAATTTATGCATGTATTTATACATGTAAATACCTACATTAACATATTTTATGCATAAATTAAGCACTCAACAATCATGACGTTTTTTTTTTTAAACACATACATACATATACATATGTATAATAATAATATACATATATTATATACATGCATTTTGTATTGTTTATTCATATATATAATGTACATTTACATACATATGTATGTATACTCGTATCATGTATGGTTATGAAATGATTAAAAGTGAGCAAAATAATACTAATAGTACCTACATATTCTCTTATCTTTCATAATAAATTATAAATATATAGGTACTTAGGTATTTATGTATTCAAGAAAAATAATATACATATGTATGTACATGCACATTATGCATGTGTACTTCATAAATCACAATGATTGCATTTGTTAAATGCATAACTGCATATACGTGTTGTATAATACATGCAAATATATTAAAGTATATAATACATACATAATGTTATATAAATTTTATCGTATACATATGGATCTGTATTTAATTGTTATAAATTTTTTTTTTTTTTTGTTTTTTTAAGATAGGAATATTACATTATATTATATATGGTAGTAGGTAGTACTTGCTATAAATGCATAATTACACACATTTTTAAGCACGTATGTAATTCTTTTTAAATAATACATACTGCACTTTGATCAGATTTTTAAATCTTAGATTTTATGTATTCAATTTAATATTCTTCAAATATTATTTATGTATATACATACGTATATCACAGTTTCGTTAATAGTAAATAACATACATACATATATATATGTACAAATATAAAGTACATATATATAAAATATATATATGTACAAATATATGTACATTGTACACAGTTGTGTACTAATTAAATTATACAAATTATCATATATGATAAGTTATGAGAACTATTATACTCCATGAACTATATATTTATAATAATACCATGTATCATTTACTCAAAAATCGCATCATATGTAATAAAAGTAGAACAAAAAAAATCTATTACATATTTGTTTATCTATTTATTTTATGTTTTCCCAATTGTTTAATTAAATAAAAAGTCATTTGTACATTACATATGTGTAAACATACAATATATCGTTTATATACATGTGTGTAGTGTATGTAGTCATATTTAGTGCTATCGTTTTGCTATAAATGTAGTATTTTTATCTCTTTTTTTGTCTGAGACCGCAATAATGTATGTATATATTATATCGTATATTCGTGGATTTTAGTAAAAAATAATGAGAGAAGATATACATAAATATTTCTATAAAATATGCAATGATAATCATTAATAGATAAACTTTAGTTTATTTCGAACTCATTTGTTATATTACTTTTACATACACGAAGTTGCACCTTTCATATAGAAATTAAATTTTTTTATATTTAATTAAGAATTTCGTCTACAATAAAAATTAAAAAGAAAATTATTTATTTTTAAAGGAAAACTTCAAAGATTCAAATGAAATCATCTGAAAAAATATAATAGTGTCGTAATTAGGAAACTTAATTTGAAAAGTGCTTTTTTCAAATGTGTAAGCATTCAATAACGAAAACGATAGCACTGGTCGTACAGTACATATCAAAGATCAGAGTTTGTTTATAATTTTATAGTTATTTTGATAATTAAATAAAACTTTGATCATAATATATAGTACATATTATAAAAGTATGTTGATATGTACTTATATATTTACGTATGAACATATATTTTTATCAAGTACATAATATATATTTGTGTTATATGTCTTATATTAAACTTGACTAAATGTTTAATCATGACAGAAATTTACTTTTTGATAAGTTAAAAAACTATGCCAGCCAGCATGGCGATATAAAATATATAAAGTAAAAATATAAATATGCATTATGAGATAATAAATGGAGGAAAAAAATATATTAAACAGTATACAGGATGTTAATATAATTTTCATTTTAATTACACTTTAATTAAGTTTTAAAATTTTCAATTGTGATTTTTATAATTACATAGATACTTTGATGGAAAAGCGTAAAACGTTTTTTCTAAAATTAAAATCATATTCTGGAATTAAAAATTTTTTTTCACTTTAAAATTTTTTAAGTGTTATATTCTAATAAGTATTAAAATATGCATGTTTCTTGGAATTTTTATTAATTATTAATTTTGAATAGAACAAAGTAGAGTACCTATGTATACTAAAACTGTACTTTAAAGTATTATTTTATTTACATATGTAAATAAAATAAAATGGGTGTACATATATTATGTTAATAATATTATCTAATTTACATACTTATGTATGTATTTAATTTAAATTTGGATTTTTTTTTTTTTTCGATAATAAAAATCTATGTACATGCTGTTTACATGCCTAAAAATAAACGAATATGAATTTTTAATACATTTGTAATTGTTTATTATTGAAATAATGTATGTATGTACATATATATATTTGTACGTGATTACGTACATATATAATAACCATTTTTATCATACTCATAAAGATCAAATGAATAATATATTATATTTCTTTCGTTTAAAAAATGATTTGCAAATTATGCATATTCTTACGTAGTTAAAACATGTAATACTGATAATAAAATAATTTTTTTTTTAGATAGAATTAAAAATGATCTAAGAAAAACAACGTGAATGCCAGATATATGTATAAATACATATACATACATACATATGTACATATACATATGTGAAAAACAATGCGTGTGCATATACGCATGACTTTATCGTATCAGTAAAATAAATTTTATTTATATTTTCATTTTATTTTTTAATTCATTTTTTCATTTTGGATTTTTAATTTCTTTATATCAGTAATAATAATTTTGCCGCATCTAATTTGAATGCATTCAATATCAACTATACATATATGTACGTTATAACATATGCATATAACACATATTATGTATGTATGTATATACCTATGTAACAGACCCATATAAATGCATACATACAAATGTGTAACATATACTTATAAATATTGCCCTCATATAATCTAGAACGGAAGACAATCGTATTGTATTCTACATAAAAATTAAAAAAAAAAAATAAAAATAAAATCAAAAACAAAAAGAAAACGAATATCATTTAATATAATGGAAAAAGCAAATAAAATTTTATAATGTGTATACATTTTTTTTTTATCATTATTTTAATAAATTTAAATATATGTAATTGAATTTGAAACTAAATAAGTATATAAATTATCAGTAAAAAAAGAAAAATATAAAAATAAATATATTAAAAAATATTGAATATAAATAAAAAAAAAACAGTAAATTGTTTCATAATAAAATACGTATGTTACGTGTAAATACACACATGCAAAAATGACAATATATTGCTTATAATAGGAAAAAATAAAAGATAAAAATTTATTTTATTTGCTATTTTTTTTTTTATTTTATTTTATTTTTTTGTTGTTTTTAATTGATTGTTATATACAGAATAAGAACAAGAAATGTATAATGAAAACATTTTTATCTTTGTTTATTAATTATTAATTATATAGGCGGTTTAAATTTTTTGAGATTAATATCATTTTATTTTATTTCGTTTGAAATTTTCTTTTATTACAATTACATAATTTTTTTTTTCTTGTCATTTCTTATATTCATGTACATACTTATATTTGTATTTCGTCATACTATTGCATTTTAATTATTAAATTTATTGATAATAAAAAAAAAAGAACATATTGTAAAATTAATTGTATATTTTCAATAATTATTAATTTTATATTAATATTATTATTTTAATCATTATAGATATACTTTTTTTATTTTTTATTTTTTTTAATGTTTTCGTTTTTTGTTTTTTTATTAATATGTGCAATTTGCATATGTATGTATTTATAATGTGAATTACGTATTCACTATTCTACATTTTATACGATGATGATAATTCATAATTATGTATATGTGTACCATTTTTTCAATAATAATTTTTAATAAAACCAAAATGGAAAATTTCATTAGGTTTGATATAGATATACGTATAAAGGCAGTTATATATACATATGTATAATATAATTTTGATATAATGCATATTAATAGTTAATAATTTATTTAAATCTCATATGTGTACTTGATATATGTATGTATTTTAAAATGTAAATGTTTGTACATTACATCAAATATTTTGCATTTACATTTATGTTATCTATACATAATTATTCTTGCACGTATGTATTATAATGTATGTACATATTATTACGTATATATGTATTTTAATGAGATAAATCGATTTCTGCGTACATAAAGTACACTAACATAATAATAAGTACTGATAATTAGGGTATAACCATTTTAACTTTAGTAAAAAAAAAACAATATATAAATTTAGTATTTACAATATTTTTATTATTATTAGATTTTGTTTCTTTAATCTGTAGAATATCTTGCATTATTTTTAAGCAAATGCTGTATAAGAAAAAAAAAATTTTTTTTTTTTTTTTGTGCAATTATACATTTCAAATAATTATAATAAGTCATTCTAATAAAATAAAAATAAAAAAATTCTTTAAAAAAGAAATAAATTGAAATTCTTACTATTTTTATACTTTGTATGATTTATGTATGGCTGATAAATATAAATTAAATGTTATACAAATTAACTTAAATAAAAATAATGGAATATATCATGATCCTTCAACAAAAATCAAGCAAGCAAAAGATAATATCTAACAAATTTATATACGTAGTGTTAAATATGAATTTCATTTAATATCTATAGCACCCTATAGATGCATATTGAACATTTAAATTTTCTATTCATACAATAAAATCATAAATTAAAAATAAAAATTAAAAATATATATCATAGGGATATTGACATGTGAATATTATTCAAATATGTACATTTTAATTTTAATATATTATTTCAATAATTTTAACATAAAATCAATCATGCATGTTTAACACATGAAATGAATAATGAATTTTTAAAATTTTATTTTTTTGAACCATTTATAAAATTTAAAATTATAAATATTTTATATTTGTATTTATTTATTTCTATATAAAATGTAAATAATTAATAAATTTCAAATTGTAGAATATAATCCATGCCTAGATTTACATATATCAATTTTTATACAATATATACACACATACATACATATATACTTATGTTTGTATGTAATTAAAAATAGAAATTAATTATTCTTTGAATTCTAATCAAATACAAAAATTATTTGCATCTGACATGTTGACATGTATGTATAAATAAACACAATTCAAATTTTTTAATTAAATAGGTACTTCATAACATTTTAATCAAAGTATATGCATGTATCCACCTACTAATTAATTTTTTATAAATTTGTTAAAAATAATAATTATTGACATGAATTGGGATTTTTTTAAAACTTGACTAAAATTTTTGTGAAAAAAAAAAAAATTCAATCAATTTAAAAACAGTGAGTAGTGACATATGTCAAAATGTAATTGCAAAAAATATAATTGAAATTTGTTTGCTCATAATTAGGGAACGAAAAAGAAAATTAATTTGTAACCCTATATAGTATAAGTTAATTGTTTATGTTGCTATAGCGTAATGAAATTACAATATACATATATACGTTTTTGTAATTATTTCCTTTCCTTCTATATAGCATTATGACTGTTAACGTTTTTTTTTTGTTTTTGTTTTTTATTTTTATTTTTTAAATTTAAAAATTTGATTTTTCTTTATGTTATATTTATTTTGTATGCAAAATAAGAAGCTTAATTTTGTTACGAGTTAAAGCTCTTTTTTAATGAGATAAATGGTTGGGTTTATGAATTTTGTTTTACTAAATATTAATGTTTGACCAATTTTGACTATAATGAGAACGAAACTTTTGTATCCTGTGACACTGTTTGAAAAAAAAAAATTTTTTTTTTGATAAACATGAATTGTTGATTTTTTATTTCTATTTACATTTGCAACTTCCCAATGGTCCAAAATTGAAGATCTTCTCCTAGGAGGGCTTTAGAAGGACGTCTGTTTTCATTATTTTTCGTGCCTTGTGTGGAAGGCAGATAGAATGAGAATGGAAGATCTTAAAAAAATTGAGAAAAGCAAGAAATTGTGGAATTTCACAATTTTTCATTAGTTGAACAAAGAGCAACTACGTATATTAATTTGTTGCACTTTAGTTCAGTTTCGTGTTTAAGTTCGACTACTGAAAACGTGATATTCAAAAATAATTATTGTGAAAATAAAGTTTAAACGAATTCTAAAAAACAATGTAAGTAGCAATTGTATACTCTTTTTTGTATTTAATGAAAATTTTTATTAAAAACATTTAATTTTCTAGCATTTCAGAAATAAAAGAAATTGTGGATTATTTTTTACAAAGATGCCATTACGCTGCAAGGAGTAAGATCTGTGAAGAACATTGTAAAAAGTAGCTGATAGTAAATTCGAAATATATATGGTACGTCATTTTTGTTAAAACTGTAAATATTTATATATTTTCATTAATTTCAATTTCGTATTTTTTTTTCAATTTCCTTTCAGATGCTGTCAAAAGAAAGCTTTAGATTGGGTCGATTACAAAAAAGGGATTCAACAGGATTAAAATAATTTTATATGTATTTTGTATTAAGTTAAAATAAAATGTGTAATAAACTTTGTATTGAATTTGAAATTTTTGGTTCTTTCTTTGTAAATAGAATTTGAGACCTTCCATTATGTTATAATACACCTTTCTAAGAAGACCTTCTATTCAACTTTAAAGAACCTTCTTGGGAAGGCCTTTAATTGTACGTAAAAGCAACATTTTTAGAAGGCCTTCAATACCACTCCTAAGTCCCTTCCTTGGAAGGCATGATTTCCAATGACATGCCTGTATAAAAAAGATATGAGCGAGGATACGAAGAGGAAGGTCTCCGTCCTTCCAAAAAAGGCCTTCAGGAGCCTTTTGGAAGCCTTCTTTTGCCCACTGGGTTTTTTTAAATTTAAACTAATATTGTTATTATATGTAGTATTATGATGCTATTTTCAATTCTGTCATATAAAGGAGCATGTTATCATTATATGTACAATTTTGGACAAGCACGTAATGTACGTGACAAGTACAACATATCCATAGCACATAGAAGTTTAAAATTTAAATTATAAATTATTATGAATGTACAAAAATATGAAAGCCAAAAAAGGGAAATAAAATATACGTACACTATGAACATACTTATGAAAATACGTACATATCTATATATAAATGTATGCTTTATATACATATATGAATATGTACATATGTATATGTATGTACTTGTATATATTTAAATTTGTATACGTTGGACACTTAAATAAAATATTATGTTTTTTGGAAATGGAAAGAATAAAATAAGTATTATTTTTTCAGTATATTTCTTATTCATTATATACTTTTACATATGTATGTACGTATGCATATGTATATTTTTTTTTTTATGAAATGAATTTTTTTAATTTTTCTCGAAATAAGCACGTATTAAATATGTATACACACGTCTCTTTTATAAGAAAATACAAAAAAATAAAAATAAATAATGAAAAAAAAACTTTGAAGGAATATAATAAAAGAAATAAAAATCCGATAAATAAAAGTATTAAAAAATGAATAAACATATGCACATGCGACGACATGTGATTCGTTTTATACACATGTTATAAGAATGTATGCAAATTGCAAATATAAAAAAAGATTATTGTAATTGATGTCTTAATATTATATAAAAATTATATCCTGAATATGTGATAACTACGCCCTATATCACATAGGGTAAAATGTCACTTCAAAAAAATAATAATAGTAATACATAAGACAAAGGAAAAAATAAAATTACTTTTTGTTTTTTATATAGAAAATATCTGATCCAGCATATATGTATGTATGTATGTATGTATATTATAAAATCTTATCAATGATTAAATATACATACATATATTACAAAATATATGTACATATGCATACATACATATATGTGTGTATTTATATTGTGTGAGATGTGAAAATAATAAGAATGTGCGTATTTTATATTAAAAAGTAAATTATATAAAACACATTGCATATTTCACGTAGAGTTATAAAAAATAAACAACGCAAATAAGAAGAAGATTTTGATCCTAATGACAAAGCTGATCCTGATGGCAATGTCATCTAAGAAAATGTAAATTATTGAAGTGTCAAAATCAGATCAGAAAATTTCTCAAATGTCCATTCATGAAGAAATGTGTTTTGTCCATAAAATATGCAGAAACATATTAATATGTTCATTTACGTATATGTACATAGATACACGTTTTGTATACGAAAATGATTATAGGTATATTATATACATATATGTACATATATATTTTATATAAATTGACTCTAGTCGCCGTACATATAAATACATAAATACATATGTATGTATGTAAAGCAAACGCATGCAGATATTTATTTTTGGAGAAAATGTGATTATATACCTAATATTAAAATTTTTCATACACGAATGTATTTCCCACAGGTACATAAACATATTTAGTACTATTATTATAATATATGTATTATACTAAAATGTTGACAAAAATTAATGTAAGAAATTTCACCTGAATTTAATATAACTATACAGATAAATATAGCTTTTATACGAACATAACATACCTATGATTTTTTGATACTATACATATGAAATTATTTTTTTTTTTTATAGATATATCGAAATAATTACATGTGTTTATATGGTACCGTACAGGTTTGTTGCAAATTTGCAATTGATGATACTACATATTTACGTATATATTATCATATATATGTATGTATGTATAAATGTACTGTAATTTTTTTATTGCTAATTTAAATTTATTATAAATATGCACATATTATATTGTAAAATGCATATACGCGTTTAAATGTCATATATGTATATGTTTGTGTGTACGTTCATATACATATATATGTACAATACACAAATTATTGTGTAATTTTAAATTTATTATTATTAATATTGTTCAGTTCAAAAGAAGACAAAAAAAAATGCAGACTTAAATTTTTGCTCAATTTACGAAATAATATTCTAATAAATGATAAAAATAAGTACAAATGTAATTCTTAAGATACATATTACTTGATATTATTCCGTAAGACGTGTAGCTATATATAATGGGAAAAATTTTATGTGTGCTTCTACATTTATATGACCCATATAGAATATGTATATAGGTACATGTATAAAGAGGAAACTATTTTATTATTTATTTATCATATGCACTCGTATGTGCATAAGTTGAATATTTTTTGTTTTCTTAAAAATAATAAAACATTTATGAAATTCAATGTGAAATTTCGAAAATGTACGTGATTAAATTGTGATATCTCTAAATACATACATGCATGTATAAATGTTTAATAGGATTTAGGTATTAAAAATTGAAAAAATGAAGAGTAATATTGTGAAATTTTAAAAAATTCACTCAAATGTACAATGCTATGAGTTTTCATCTGAATATGTGAATAATAAATATCAATTATTCATGTTTATAAAATGAGACCGATTTAAGTGCATTATTTTTTTTTTCTTTTTTAAATTTAACGTTTATATACATATGTACATAAACATACCTACATATGTATATGCTAGAACTCTGAGAGTGAATGTATGTAGGTAAATACATATAAATTTAGGTAATTCAATTAAATTTAAATAACTAGATAATTTAATTTCCAATCAACAATTTAATTTCTCTGTACACATATCTTTCATGCATATTACACATGTACCCACACACATACGTACGTATGTATGTATATAAACGTCAATACGTTATTTATATATTGCATTTTTTATGATTTGCATAAAATTTTCTTTTTAGTTGTTTTTTATTTTTTCATTTCAAATTTTCAAATTTGCGCTTACGTTAATAATTCAATAATTTAATGCTTATCATTATAAAAATAAAGCAATTTTAATTTTCAAGTGTACACGCAATGTATGTATTTGTTCTTTTTTGCTTTTGCTTTGCATATTATGTGATATTATTCTTTTGTTTAAAAAAAAAAAAAAATGAGTCATTTCTGCGGAATCTATCATGCTATGGTATTTTGTGTTTATGACAAACAAAGTATGCATATAACATGTACCTATGCATACATAGTTTGTACACACATACATATGTATATCCAAATGCAGACTGTTATAGATGAATCATCAGCACAGATAAAATAATAATTATATTATTTATCTCTTAATTTTATTTTTCTATTGAAATTCTTCTCTTTTGAATCAGGTAAAATAAAGAAAGTGGATATTTTAAAATAAATAACATACACTACCTATGATACATGCACATAATTACATACCTATATCGTTTTTTATTTTTTTACTAGTATGTAAATACAATGTATGCTAATATCTAACCAAATCTAACATACAAAAATATATTTTTTAAAAAAAAGCGTAACAAAATTCCTTTCTAATTTGTTAACAAAATATTTTTGAAATGACATGAAAATTAAAATTATGCAAATTCTTTTATTTTATTTATTTTTTAATTTGTTTTTTCTTTGTGGTATAGAAAATTAATATATTTGATTATATAATTCATTGGTAATGAATTTCAGTTTTGAATTGTTGCTGATTATAAGTTAATTACAAATTTTAAATATAATTCTAAATAGATACATATGTACAAATATAAAAAAAAAAAAATAGTGTTATCAGATAATTTATACAAATAGGAAGTCATTTACAATGTACTTTTGTATGTTGGTATGTCGGTATTTATCTATAATTTACTTATTGTACTTACATGTATTTTTAAATTTTGATCATTGAACATTGTAGGTTAAAACATTTGACTTTGTTAAAGGATAATGAATTGAATTTTTTTTTTTTTTTTTTTAAATTGAAAATAATTAATTTCTTAGTAGGTAGCGTAATGTAAATAGGTATTTGTCTGAAATTAAAAAAAAAAAAAAAAACATACAAATATTACAAAAAAGAATGTTTAAAGGTTAACAACTTCCCATAATAGATAAAAATATGCATTTAATGATGATTGATATATGAAAATATAAAATAAGGAAAAAATAGAAAAGTGAAAATGTTTTACAAAGGAAAATGTATAAATTACATACATGAATAAAAAAATAAAAAATAAAACTGCTAAAAATACTGTAAAATGCATATACCTACATACGTATATTTAATGGGTACTATATGTAATGTATCTGTAAAATACGTAGAATATCGCACAAGTTAATCTAAAGCAAGTCAAAATCAATTTTAATTGCGATCATTGATCAAGTGCAGCGTTCGATGATCATCCTATATATGTATGTACATATATGAATCTGTTTTATAAATATATATGTTTAGTGAAACAACTATTGAATGCACTGAGCACTGTACGTAAACGTAATTAATTATTATTATATAAAAGTATAATCATGTTTCTATATATATACATACATACATACATACATATACATATGTATACTACATATGTATGATGGTTTATATAAGATACGCATGTTCACATGTTCATAAAAAATGTGTAAATTGTTTAAATTAAATAATGATTATTATAGGGAAAACATATTTTATGCATTTTATGTACATTTATATATGTACATTTATATACACTTAAAATACCCATACATACATAAATGAAATAATTAAATTACGTATTATATGATTATACATATGTATATATCTACACAAACATATTCTCAACTTCATAATATAATAATACAAGTTAGTTCGGTATTTAACGTAGAACATATTATTATACATACGTACACAATATATACATACATAGGTACATATGTACATAAGAATATGTGTATGTATGTACACAAAAATCTCAATTTCATTGTCAGTGCGCCAAGTGACACCTTTTTAAGTGAGAATGCTATTAGATAAAACCGCATTACTTAATACCATTTCTGGAATGAAATCTTTTGATTAAAAACATTTTTCCTTTTTAAGGATAGTAAATTACACTGTTACTTATTTTTTTTAAATTTTTCCTTATTAAAACTATTTTTATGTTACATACAATAATTTTCTGTTATATTCTGTACATGTATGTACATACTCACATTATATTAAACTTGATTAAATCTGTTTAAATTTATGTCTCTTTTCATACTTCTTAGCACATGATGTTGTGTTTTGTAGCAAAAATGCTAAGAATACAGCAAACTAATAAGTAAACTCTTTTTTATTATATTTTTAAAACAATTCGTCATGAATGTACAAATTTAATATTGCAATTACTTATTAGTTAAAAAATTTTTCAATTTTTCATTTACAAAAAAATATTTCAATTTTATATTAGATAATATAATACATGTTGACAAAAAACTCAGAATATTTTGAAAATATTTAAAAAAAAAAATAATAATAAAATTTAAGTAAATTACTAAACGAACACAAATTATTATTTAATTAAAAATAAATTAATTAGAACTTAGATTTTCGAAAAGTAATAAATACTATAATTAAATTATTTTCCGTTGTTATTTTTTTATTTTGTAATATTTTTCTTATTTTATTTTTTAAATTTATGAGAAAATAATGTTCAAATGCAAAATTTATATTTATAACTTATTTAATTTGTAAAATATAAAAAAATAAAAATAAAATAAATAAACAAAAACGTGAGAATGTAATATGTATACACATAATAGGATATAATATTGTCTTATAAACGATAATATGATTGGGAAAAGAAACTCTTCCCGGATATTACATTCTTAGCAAAAATATAAAGAAACTAGATACATATAGTATGTACTTATGTACATATGCAAACAGAAAACTGGAAAATTGAAAAAGTGTGTGCATGTTATTTTACAGAATTCCATCGAAAATGTTTTAAAACACTATTATTACAAAAATGATAACGAATTTAATAATGCATTCAATTTATGTTGCCTAAATTAACAGGAATTTATATTTAAATACAAGTCAAAAAACGAATACATCTTTTACTTTTTAAATTTAAGCATAAAAATTTAAATGTTTTTATTCATTTTTCCAATGTATGTACATATCCATATGCATTATTTATGACTATACTCTGTCCATTAATATTATGCACTTAAGGCCTTATGGGAGTGCATATGCTTTTTTCTTCTCTCATAACTTCTAATTAGATTGTTTTGCGAGCAGCATTACCACAATCCACAGAGCTTTTATTATATATCAGATGAATTTTTTAAATATTAATACATAGTGATGTAAAATGGTACCACTTTAAGTAATCGCCATAAAACCTTAAATGCATATTATTAGTGGACAGAGTATAGTCAAACTAATTGTTCATATTACAATAAACATTATATAATAGTAAAATTTTTTGATATGATATAAAATTGAATGGTTAATCTAATAATAATGATCTGTAATAAAAAATTTCTTTGTTAAAAATAAAATAGTACAATTAAAAGAAATTGATGATCATAAAAGTAATAAAATTAAATAACATAAAAGACACATTATTTAAAAATGTTTTATATATGTATACATATGTATGTACATAATTGTACATGTATTTCTGAATTTATATAATTTATTACCATTTAATGTAGGTATATACTAGACTTTATATATTCTTATCTTAAATCTCTACAATAATATTTATGTATGTGAATTAATACATAATTGAATAAATTTTGTATATTTATTTAATACAGGATTTTAATATAAGATAATCAAAGTATATTAATATACCACCCAAACAGTTAAATGGTATTATAATAAAAAAATAATAATAATAATAATACATTATGTATGTACATACTCTATAATTGTACATCAAATTGTATTTATAAAGACTGTATTCAACACACATACATACATACGTGTATATTGGCTGATAAAACTTAAAATGTTAACTTTAATTGAATAATTATAACGATAGTTAAATAGATTTTTACATAAATATTAATGTTTTAATTAAAATGTATATTTTACATATAAAAAAATTTATATATATGAATCTGTAACATATGTACATATTATATATAAGAAAGATAAGTTGCGTGTGTCTGTATGACAACAAAGTATATTTGTGTAACATATTAGATAAATAATTTCATACACATAATGCACAATTAGTATATGAATATAGTGTTAAATAAAATGTTAAATATAATATGAAAATATATTTAATTATATGTTGATGATGATGACGGTTATAATGATAATGATGGCATTATGATAATAAAACGATGATAATGATAATTATATGAAGATTTAATCGTAATATATGAATTTAATAAAATAATATACATATGTATATTTATACATGTGGTATGTACACCAAGTTTATATACTTACATATGTACATTATATTATAATACCAGTATACATTATAATTTACTACTTGATGTGCATATGAAATAATTAATATTCTGTATATATAATATATATATATATGTATGTATGTTCTCATATATACTAAGTGTATACATATATGTACGTACATAATATACACATGTGTGAACACTAAGTCATTTAGTCGGTTGCATTGATTTCCCAGACTTTTCACTGAACCTTAACAAAACCACTTATCAAGCTTTAAAATCATATTATGCATTCCAAACAAAAAAAAAAAAAAATAAAAAAGAAAATAATTAAGTTTTTATTTACCTGTTGTATTGTTCTGTTTTTGTTTTTTTTTCTTATTCATTTTTTCTATATATTTTATTTTACTTTTATGTTTTATGTTTATATTATACCAGAAAATAATTTAAAATTAGCTGAGGGCTACTTAAAAGTGTTTTAAACTATAATAAATATAGGTACTGACTACTGATAGTATTTTATTGTATTTTATTCACCATATTTAAATATTTATAAATGAAAGAAAATGAAAAACATTGTAAATATTTTATATTATTTTTAATTTGTTTTTCATTTATTTATAATTTTCAAATCCCTCACAATAATTTTTTTATTCTTTTATTTTTAAATTATAACAAAATCAGTGATGCGTTTCACACTGTTTTAATACTTAAAATATTTAAAAAAAAAAAAAAAAATCATAAACATTAAAAGAATCTGTTTAATAATAGTATGATAAATTTCATAGACATTTTCATATGCGTATACGGGTACAATGAATATATAATATACGTATACATACATACATACTACATCGTATATGTATGTATGTGTAAATATTTTATATATAAAACAGCAGGAGGAAATGATTAAAGACTTGATACACACCTTCTAATTTTATTTTTATTCTTCTTTAATATGCTCTTCTTTTTTTTTTTTTTTTTTTAACTTGAAATGTAATAAAATAACATTATTATTGTAGTATAATAACGTACAAGTGAAAAAAACCAAGATATTCAGATAGTGTGGTATATATACATTTTTTTTTTTCAAACAATTTACTTATGCATATATTTTTATTTCTGTAAAATTTTATTTAAATTTTTAACGATTTTTTTTTTTTTGTTAAAATTTAATTTTACAATTTGAATGGTAATATATGTATGCGCACTATTAAAAAATAAAATTCATATAATTTAGGTAACATTTGTACAGTATGTATTATACAAAAAAAATTTCATAAAATAAAACGTGTCAGCATAAAAACAATTTTTCAATTTTATAAAATTATACATATTATTTTTAGGTATGTATATATATGTACATATGTGTGTAAGTATGTACTTAATGTGGTCAGATATGTGTAATAAATATCTAAAAATATAATATATATACTATGTATATATTATTATATACATTTGTACAATGCGTAAATACATACATATGTGTGTACAAGGTGTCCTAGAAGTCGCAAAACATATTTTTTCTTAAAGTTTTTATTGTTTCTAGTAAAAAATCAATCACTGAAAAATGAAGCAATTTTATAAACAAAAATTACGCTAGAATTTCATACACAAAATCTGCAAGATGACTCAAAAATCACTATTTTTTTGCATAAAAAATGACACCTTTTAAAATTTAGATGGTAATAATAACTTTTTGGACGTTTGGATCCGATTCCAATAATTTTTGCTAAAAAGTTATCAGATATTGCCAATATATGTACGATATCATGTAAAATTAACGTTAACGAAAATTTCAAAATTTTCTATATTTTAGACGACGTGGATTTCATGATTGGAAGCCTAAAAGGATTTTGTTCTAGAAACAATCTAATTTCTGAAAAAAAAAATATATATATATATATTTTATCACTCTTACTCTGGAACACCTTGTATATGCATCAAACGAAATTAATAAGTAATATACATACATGAACATGAATATATGTATATACATATACAAACATATATACGTGTATATAATGTAAATAATATGAATTGCCAATATATAACCAATAACCATAATATAAATTATTTCCTTTCATACGCCTACAATTCAATTCATAGATGAACGGGTACAAAATCTACATGTACATATGTACATACATATGAGTACGAAAATAAAATAAAAATAGGTACATACATATATATGTATGTATATCGAAAAAAACTAAATATGTACACAACTCATTAAAATATTGTATAAATAATAAATACGGAAGAAGGATATTTTTATTTTCATTTTATTTTTATTGTTTTCTTTTTTATTTTTTATTTCTTTTTTAATAGTATATTTTATATTTATAAAAGTCATGTCTACGTTTTCTTACAATTTATTTAGTCCAGTCATATGATTTATTTGGTGGTTTTATTGCTCCCTGGGAGATGAATTATTGTGAATATATACATATAATACACATACATATGTATATGTAAATAATGTGTATTGTGTATGTATATATACGTACATATAATATTTTACATAAGCACATAACGTTTTTTTTATATCATACATGTATTTTGTTTTATTAAAACATTATTTTATTAATAAATGATTCTTTATTTTTAGCAAAAAATTTATTTTACACAAAAGACTTTTTACGGTCGACATGTACATACGAAAAATAAAAAAAAAACAAAAAAATACGCGCTACATTATGTATGTACATAATGTATCTGTGGTTCTTTAGCTTTGCAAAGTAAATCATGTGCTTATAGAAAATTCAGATTATTGACTTTTCACACCTATAAAATTGGTTTTTCTTCATTTTTTGCTTTATTTTTTACTTTGCTCTTTTTTTTTTATTATTGTTATTATTTATTATTTTTTAGTTTCTTATTGTAATGTTTATTATTTTTACTTATGGCAAAAATAATTTATAATTTAAATAAATTTTCTGTTAGCAACATTTTTTTTTGATATTGAAGTTTTATTTTTAAAAAAAAAAAAAATTATTATCGGTTTTGTCACTTACTTAATAAATATGAATTAATCATTTTTTGACAGTTAATTAATCAACAATTAATTATAATTGTATATATGAATATGTATACGGTACACATAACTAAAAGGTGTTAAAATTTTAACAGCAGGAGACATAAAGAACATTACATACCATATAATACATATACGTACGTATATACTTAGTATGCTTACTTGTGCGTACAATATAGATACTGTCTTTTTTGATATTTGAACAATTTTTCAGTTCATATTATTTTGTTATAATCAAAAGAAAACAAAAAATTTATTGTTTAATTAGTTTAAAAATTTAAACTTTATAAAGCAACAAAATAAAAAATTCTAATTAATTGATTTCGATTTTTATTTTTTATATTAACTAAAAATTGTATCTATTAATATAGTTTGTGTTATATTTCAATTGATTTACCAAATTTATAATTTAAAAAAAAAAAAAAAAAAAAATAATTCTAAAACATAATACTATCAATATTGTATTATATAGATACCATACATGAATGTACTTATATGTATGTACAAGTGTATATTACCAAATAAAATACATATATGTATTACTCTACCTATACGCTTAGTACTGTTGTACAATATATTTTCAGATATATTCCATAATCTATATATGAATATAAAAAATTACATTGTAAATTCATTATTTTGAATTATTTATTTAATTTTCTTTTTAATTTCGTGTCAAGAATAGAAAATCATATACTTACCTATAATATAGCATTATTATTAACATTATCCACTTTTAAATTATTCAAAACACAAATCATTTCTACATAATAACAATTATTGTTAAGAAATGATCCAAAAAAAAAAGGGTAAAATGTATATATAACACACACAAAGATAAAATTTTAATAAACTATAGGTGCATGAGGTAATTTTTGTTTGTTTATGTTTTTTTTTTCTTTTTTTTAAATATATTTGTGAAAATTTTCACATTGTAGGAAAATCCTTATTATGTAGGTACTAAACTAATAATTATAATCAGTTTTCATGATAACCTTAATTAGTAAAAATTATGTTATGATAAAATACATAGCATTGATCACGTGTATTCTTTGTACATGTACTATGTATATATTTTATATAACAATATAACACACATGTACATATGTATGTATGTATGTTGTACTTTGTGAATATACCTGTGTATGTACTTCGTAAATATGTAACCACAATTTATAAATATGCACAACCACAAACCTTCTTGAATATTAAGAGATTAGTTTTAATAATTTTTATTTTTAAATTTAATTGAATTTCACTTATATATTTATTTTATTTTATTTTATTTTTTTTCATTTCTTCAGTTTCTTATTTTTTTCATTTTCTTACTTTATTATTCTGTATGTATTATGTACTTTTTCATATTTAAATTAATATCGAAACATTAAATGAATTATAAATTAGATAACTGTTTAATTTTATGTTGATTATAATTTCTTGTATATGAATATACAATGCATATATACATATGAATGTAAATGTACGTTTGCGGCGCATACAAAACACAATAAAAGGTTTGTTACAGAGAAGGATTTAATAATTTCTTAAAAATTGATAATATTTAATAACGTAAATGAATGCTCATTACATATCATATGTACATATGTATGTATATATATATATATATACCTACATATAGATATATATGTAATAATATCACTTACTATCATAGTATTCGTGTTTATAATATTGTATATCTGTATCTGTACACATGTATTTAGTATTAAAATCTATTAGTCGGTTAATTACATATACAAGTGGGTGTTAAAAGAGAAATATTGTAATTTTTGTAATTAATTTAACTTATTATTTTATAAAACAAGAATTTAAATATATTTTTCGTATGTTCTTATTGTACATACCTACATATAAATTTTATTACTGAGGTATACATTCTGAGCATTCGGAATGAAAGGCTCTATAGCATTTATTCTGAGACATACCTATACTTGCGCGAAATATAAATGTTTATAAGATATTGTTAATTTATGTGTTAAATTTTGAATATGTGTACATGTTCATAGATTGTAAAATATGTATACATAAATATGTATACTTGTCTGTAACTTTAGATAAGCACATACATATACGTATGTATGTAAATATACAAATAATATATAAAATATGCTCATATAGGTATGCTACATATGTATATTATGAAATTAATTATTATAATTTTAAATAATGTTTGCAGATAAAATTTATAGCGCTTACAAAAACAAGAAAAATTATAGCATAAATTTATAATAAATAATATGTCATATATTTTATTTTATTTTTGTTTTTTTTTTTATTTTTTCTCTAACTTTGTTTTTTGTTTTTTTTTTGATAAACAACGGCCTACTCCATTATAGATTCGTATGGATATTATTTTTAAATCTGTACATAATAAATGATAAATATTCGTTAATAAAATTCAATTAATTATAAGGTGTATTGTATAAAAATAATTACATATGTAAAAATGTAAAAAGTTCTTATAATTATAATGTTATTTGTTTAATTTGGTTTTTGTCTTTTTGTTTTAATGCTACTGCTATTATTATTATTTTTTATTTGAAATTATATTTAACTTTTCTACTTTTTAATTAATTAAATTTTGTGTTTTTTTTTTTTTTGTTTTTGTTTTTCTGTATAAATATCATAATTATATTTTTAAAATGTAAAAATTGTAATTAGTCAATTTTATAGATACTTGTATTTACATGCATTTATATTGAAACGAATACAAAAAATATTCAGTTAATAATAGTTACATAATTAACATATGACATAATAATTATTTTTTAATTCGACTCTTTATTACTATTATATTTCTGCTTTTGAAAATAAAATTACATACATGTTACATGTTTTATGAATAAAATTATTAATTAATAAATTAATTAGTTAATTTTTACTTTTCAATTTGATTTAAAAAAATATATGATAAACCAAAAATGTACAGTTTGTAATTTAAAAAATACATGAAATATTCTTTTTTTTAAATTTCGAATTTAATTAGAATTTTAAATTATACACAAAAGTGAAACAGATAATTAACAATGACTCTTTATGTGTGATTTGAAAATATAGGTAATGTAATATGAAAATTTTCTGATGAATTTTTTTTACATGAAAAAATCGTGTTTTTTTTTTTTCATTTATTTATGAAAAAATTTACAATGCTATTATATGTACGTGTTATGTAAAATAAAAATTGTGAATTCTTTATTGTGTACTTGTAATACATATTTTGTGAAGAATTTCATTTATAAATAAACAAAAATGATACTCTCGTATGTAAAATAATTCCTTACAAAACAAAACTAGTACATAGTTTAACTAGTACTCTGTCTACTAATATTATACACTTAAGGTCTTATGGGAGTAAATATGTCTTTTTTCTTCTCTCGTAATTTCTAATTAGACTATTTCATTAGCAGTATTATCAAAATCTACAAAGCTTATATTATATATCAGATGAATTTTTTAAATATCAATATATAGTGATGTAGAATGGTACCACTTTAAGTAATCTTCATAAGACCTTAAATGCATATTATTAGTAGACAGAGTATAAATACAGATGTACACTTTGTATAAATAGTATAAAAATGATTTTTTTTTTCAAGAAATTACTAAAAAAAAAAACAAGGAAAAATGACAACAGTCATATTATCTTACACTATAAAGCATTTTTTAAATTCTCTTTTACCTCTTCTAATTTACTTTAGTTTTATAAAAATGTATGTATATGTGTAATAAATATATAAATGAACTAAAAATTTCGTTTACATACGTATACGTATGTATATTGTATTTGCATTTCTTTGAATATTTTCATACATTGAATATATGTATGTATGTAAAAAAAATTATAGTAATGTAATATCATAAAGGAAACATGTTAAAGTTATTGTACTTTGGTAATATAATAGAAATCGTATCAAATTAACAAAACTTTTTGTATTAAATTAGAACCATCTGCAATTTTTTTAAATATTATCATATAATACAAAGTGTTACCGATTTGAATCGGTTGTTCTTGTTATTATTATTATTATTATTATTATTATTGTCATCATTATTATTGTATTTAGTTGTTTTATATTTTATATTTTACCTTTGTCGGAATTAATTATAAACAAAGAACAAAAAAAAAATAAATAAATAAATAAAGCGAAAGACTTACAAACACTTGTAATGCATTTTCTCTTTGATGTTCTTTTCAAAATTAATTTCATATTATATAACATACCTACATATACATATACATACACTTGATTTTAACCAAATATATGTTTTCATCTATACGAACAATGTAAAACAAAATAAAAAATAAAAATGTTCATTGCAATGATTTATACATACACACAAATATACATACATACATATGCATATAGTTTCATTTTCAAAAGAAAATGCCGCTAGTTTTTTTTTTTTTTTAATTTATAAATACATTTGCAATACTATTAAAAACAACAATTAAATTTTTAAATAAAAATGAACAGAGAAATTATTTCTCTTTGTATACATCATTACATTTACATAAATTCATTTAATAGGTATATTATATGCATTATTCGTTTTTTAAATTATTTTAATTGTAAATAACATAATTTATGATAAATTTAAAAAAAAGCATGTTAAAAAATATACGAATATATATATATATTTTTTTTATTGAATAAATATAATAACTAAAATATATTAAAATAGAAAATATTTTAAATAATAAATCTTTTAATTATATATAAATTAACAAATACATAATAATATTATTTGTAAAACATATGTACATAGATACATATGTATGTATGTATATGAAATAAATATGAAAATTAATAAAAAAAAAAAAAAGAAAAAACATCAAAATCAAATTGATACGAATGTAAACAAAGATAGATATATGGATATATTGCACAATACACGTATTTTTAATTAGTGTAACTTAATACAATGATAAATATAACAATATCAAATATCTAAATAAATAAGAATTTAATTACTATACCATAACAATAATAAATAACATGTTATATAAAGCTAAAAAGAAAATATTACATACATACTATTTGATATTATGTATTTATTATGTTTGTATATTTTTTTTTGAAATTTGAAATAATTATAATAAGGGAATAATAATACCAAATAATATTTACACATTTATACAAGTATCTCTTTAGGTGTACATATGTATGTACATATGTATATTCAATGATAAATTTTATAAATAACAAAACAAAAACTAATATGATATTATTATTTTTATTTTACTTGTTTTAACTTAGACATAACATATTAATGAAATTCTAATGAAATACCAAAACTATATAAAATTTTGCGATTGGTAATGACTGACTAAATATATTTCTAGGTATCCAAGTATTATTACATTTTTCTTTTATTTGATGTGGTTTTTTTGTAAACGTTCTTATATAAAAGTTATGTTATTATAATAAAAAATGAAAGTAAAAAAAAAAAATTATCTATATATTAAATATATTTTTTTTTTAAATAAAAATACAAAATCTCAAAACAAAAAATTTCATATTTTTATTATAAGTACATTAGTTCAAATAGTCTACATAATTTTTTCTATTTTAATTTCATGAATGTAATGTGTATTTTTTTTTTTTATTTACTTTTTTTTTTTTAACTATATACTTAGTATTGTTTAAATTCAATGGTACAATTAATTTTTGTCACATACCGGAAAATATTTTATAATAATAATTTCTAAATAAAACAAATAAAAAAGGAAAAAAAAAACGTGTATGTTTTAAATTTAATTTATTATCACGCGTTCAATAAGTATGATAAATTGTCTACATATAATAATAAATTACATTGGGCATGTAAAAACAACGTATAAAATTAAGTAACGAAATTATATATTGTATGCAAATGCAATGTACATGCATGTGTATATGCATATGTATATACACATATACCGTGTATATAAGCACAAAATTCCTTCTATCGTTTTCGTTTTCATTCATTTATTTCCATTTTTTTTTTTTTTTTTTTTTTGTAAACCCTTCTTTTCTTGAATAATTAAAACAAAAAAGAAATGAATAAATAAAATAAAGTAAAAAATATTATACATTACAGCATTAAATGAATGAATGATTAAATGAATTATAAAATAATTAATATGCATAAAACTGATATTTAGTACAATTTGTTTGTTATAATTTTTTTTTTTTTCTTTTATTATAATATTCTTAAAATGCGATTTAACCATAAATTGCAATATAAACATGCAATCAATGTACGCTTTTATATGCTATACTGCACATATACATTTTAACATACATATGTATGAATATATTGTAATATAATGGATTTATTTATTTATACACATGTGCAATTTTATATGATTTGTATACATGCAGTATATATAATTTTAGTATACTACATATTATAAGTACATATGTTTTTATGTGTATGTAAATATATTATTTGTATATGTATTTACATACTATTATAAATAATGTAATAGCAAATAGCTATTTAGTAAAATTATGTATTTATAGATTTACTTAAATGTACAAAATTTCTTATATGATTATACATGTAATTGAGTGCATATGCAATTAGGTATTAAAAATATATGTATTAAACATTTTTTAATATGATTATATTTTTCATATAATGTTACCATAATTTGTTTTCATTTTCTTTGTATAATAATTTTTTTTTAGGTCGTCCTGTACTAACTGTTCACATATAATATTTACTATATATCCATATGCGCTTGTATTTGAACAAAAAAAAAAAACAAAAAAAAATCACGAATAGAACTAGCAAAAAAAAAAAAAGAGGAAAAAAAAAACGATAATAAAAGAACAAATAAACCGAATATAATATAATTAATAGATATAAAATATTTATCAATTTTAATAAGCTTTTCTATCTAATCTTTAAGAACAATATATTATTCATGTATGCAATCGTGTGAACTGTTAGATATTTTTAAACAGCTATGTAACCATATAATTGCAATATAATATGTTAATAATAATATAATAATAAAAATACATTTTGTATGTATGTACATATATACTCGTATTGTGTGTATTATATAAAAACCTATAATGATATATAAATCATGACATATATCGTACATTAAATACATATCTTTTTTCAAAGATTTTCCACAATATAGTATTATATATACATATTTGCGTGTATATGCATCCATACACATACATACATGCATTATATTAATGTATATATATTTAATGTATGTAATTAAATCTTTTCGGTATGTAGCTACTGTATGCAATTTTTCATATTTTTATTTCATTATGAAAATCATAAGTTATTCCGGTATGACTTATAATAACAAACGATGTATATTTTGTAGTCAACTTGGAGCCTCATATTTTTTGTTTTTTTTTTTCTCTTATTACATACATATAAGTATATGTATACATATATAAATAATGTATATATAAATGATGTGAACATATAAATACGTAACAGCAATTATATATGTACATACATATGTACTAGTATTTATTGCTTTTTAATCATGGTTAATCAATGATTGAGTACTTATATACTACTACTTTTACTTATCTAAATTATTTTTATTTAATCATTCATTTTGCATTATTATTATTTATTAAATATATAAACGATTATATGCATTGACAGTTACATATTTATACATACATAACGTACTTATATTACGTACGTAAGGAATATTCACTAATGAATAAACATACATACTCGTACATTTTCATTTACACCAGTCGTAATAATTTTTATTTATTTGTGTTTACAATAAATATGGTAAAAATTTATTAAAATAACTTAAATACTTAATACATCATTTATTATGATCATAATAATAATAATAATAAAAAAAATAAAAATTTACAGATGAAGTATAAAACATATTTACTTTCTACATCTAATAAGCATTTAAGGCATATTCGTATGTATATATCAATCCAAAGATATTACATAGTCTTGTATGTACATGTGTGTACCTATGTATGTGCATGTAAATATTATAGTTGAATGGTTTTATAAAAAATCCTGAATAATTTATAGTATGATAATTGATAACAAATTGGTATTCAGTAGATTTATTATTATAACTTTTTTTATGTAAATTAACATATATCAATATATTGTACATACTCGTATACATATGTAAATACAGTACATACATGTGTATAAATGCACATACATAATTAATTTAAATTGAGAAAACAAATAAAATACGTGAAAAGCTAAAATTTTAGAATATCATACATACTTGTAAATAATAATAGAAACAATTAAATAATACAGAATATGTTATGTATATTCTTACATACATACATATGTACATATGTACATATGTATGTATATGTACATTTAAAAATTCTTAAAATTTTATTCAAATTTGATATGTGTATTCAATATATGTATGTATGTATGTATGTATGGCTACATTTATGCAAAAAGTACATTATATTTTACAAAAGTATTTACTATTAATTATATACATAATTTTTTTTTTATTGTTCATATGTACATACGAGTACGTGTATGTACTTCAATACCTCCGTAATATTACATAGGTAATACATGGTAATATCTATATTATCATTTAAAATTCAATTAAATTTCACAATTAAATGAAATTTATTTTGCATTATTGTATGTTCACTTGTGCACAATATATGCGTATGGAATATACTGTATGGAATTTACAACAACAACAACAAAAAAAAAGACTTAATTATTAAAATAAATATTAACCTAATTACAAGAAGTAGTAATATGACATAATTTTAAATTCTCCTTGTATTCTTATATAAGATATATTCATGCATGATTGAAATTGAAAAATCTAATAGATGAAATAAATCAAGAAAAATACATCATTTGTACTGATAACAATTATAGTAACGATACATATAAGAAAAAGTAACAAAGAAAAGAAGAAAAAGAACAAACAAAAGAAAGCAAAAAGAACAGAAAAAAACAATACATCAAAACAGATAAGATATATAATGACAATTAAAAAAATAAAAGTAAATGTACATATAATAAACAATAAATAAAAATTTTAATTAATTAACAATATATTTTCTATACCATATATAATTACAAATATACATACATACATGCACACATATGTTTGTATGTATAATGTATTACAAATAAATCTAACTTAACTAATAAACAATTAAATGCTCATACAAACATATTAAATTAAATACGTCCATATGTATACTAAAAGTTTAACAACAATAATAAAGAACGACAAACAAGAAAAAAATAAAAAAAATTAAAATGTGTAAAACGATTTATAATAAATTTATATGACTAATTTTTATTCGTTTGATAACAGCAATTAAAAAGAAAAAAATACAAATAAATAAATAAATGAAGAAGAAAATATATATACCATAATAAAGGAAACTTAATGTTTTACTTTATTATCATCATTATTATTATATGCTTTTTGTATTGTTTTTCGCACATATTTTTTCATTTTCTTTCTTTATTTTTATACGTTCTGATGCATACATATATACAATACATATACATATGTATGTACATATGAGTATTTTGTATTCACATACTCGTAATATATTATTTTATTCGTCTTTTATGAGTATCATAAAACTTTTGCATTATTTGTCTACAACAAATACATTTATATGACTACGTGTTCATAAAAATAGAAGAATGGAAAATTAGAATAAATGAAAATTAAATAATTTTATATATAAAATATGAATGTATTATACGTGCAAGTCTACATACGTATATTCATAAAAAAATGCATCAAAATTTGATGAGATACATACATATGTATGTATACATAAGTATTTGTATTTTCATATATAGTATGTATGTACGTATGAAAATATTTTTTTAATATACATATGTACTTGCCTGTTCAATGAAATTTGATGAAATTTTTGATGAAACATATTTTTGTTAAATTTTTTATAGCAAGAAAAAATAAATTCACTTATATAATAATTCATTTAATCATAACGATCCATACAATGTACATACCATACCATACCATACCATATGTACATTTACCTGTAGATTTTACATGTTAAAAATTTGTTAATTATAAAATTTTTAAAATTCTGTATGGTCGTATTATATACATATCTATGGTGTATTTATGTATACAAAAAATTTTCAGGGTGATTCAAATCTATTAATTTTTTTTTTGTTTTTTTGTATAAAAAACAAGGATTTTGAACTTTGAACATTAACAATTCCATAAACATATACATATGTACATGCATATGTATATATATTTTTTTCCTAAATTATTTAGAAAGTTTAAATGTTTAATAAATTTTGCGTATTATACACGAGATTTATCATTAATTTTTGTATTCTCATGAATATACATACATAGTACATACTTATTTATTAGGTATATAAGTATATTTATTCTTATTATTCACGTTACAGATCATTATTATGATCTGATAATCAGATCGTAAATTTTTAATCAGTAATGCAGACGACACGCAATGTTACTTTTACTTTAGATTAATTTTTTCTTTTTCATTTTTATTTTATTTTATTCTTTTTTTATTTATTTATTGTTGGTTTTTTTTCCTTTTCTTTTATTTAGTGTAGAAAAATTTAATTAACTCATGTCAGATAATAAAAATTGATTTCTTTTCACAATTTACGTTTCATTCGTATTTTTGTATGTACATATTACCTATATTGTATACGTATGCATTGATGTATCCAGTGGATATACCCTTAAATGAATATGATTTTATCATATATATACATATGTAATGTACATGTGTATGTACATATACGAATCACATATACGGTACATATATATGTACATATTTGACCAACTTATACACCAAAATCATACATATATGCCTACATTACAGCATATACTCTTATATCCTTATATATAGTACATTATATATAAAAAACATACACACCATTCAAGTATTTAGATATGCACAATTTACGTTTTGTTTTACCAATTTTACATAAAAAGAATATAATGTGAACATGAAGTACAACACATCATTTTTTTTTTTAAATGTGTTTACTAGGGACAGGACATATCATGTACGAATCATTATACGAATCATATGTACGAAAATACATACATACATATGTATGTATAAATAAAATTGTATAAAATTTTTTTATTTTTATTTTTTATTCAATGTTTATAAGTACAAGTACATATATACATATGAATGTAATTTTTAACCTTATATATACGTACAAAATACATATACATATGTATACATAAGTGTATTGTACATACATATGTATGAATATATGTATGAATGTATTTTTATTATAAAGGATAAACTTCCTCGTAAACATGAAAAAGGTTGCTTTCAAATTGCCTTATTTTTATTTTTCTACTTAAATAATAGAAATACACACAACCAACCACAAAGTTAAATGAAAGCAAAATCAAAAAAAAAAAAAAAGAGGAAATATTGTTTTATTTTTTCTATTCATTCAATTTTATGAACAATTAACTTAAATAAAAATGAAAAAGTATGTATACATATGTGTATGTGAGAAAATAAAAATGAATAAATACAGCAAAACATATTTAGTAAAAGTAAATGTACATTATATATGTATGTACACTATCACATGTAAGTTAAAATATAAAACAGAACAAGGCAAAAAAAATAAAAAAACATTAAAATGTTTTAACTTTTAATAAAAAAAAGTACATACATACGAGTATATGTAATATTTTAATATACCAGCATACCTAACATACTTTCAGTGATGATGAAAGGAAAACACATTATGATATAGTCAAAAATTTGGTCCTTGAAAATAAATTTTATTATTATTATTTTTTTTATTTTTATTTTGGTATACAATCAGTATAACAAACTCATCAGAGAAAAATTTACTATGATTTTTATGCAATACTCGTGCATATTAATTTCATATTTTCATTTAAGTTCTTTCATTAATTAAAATTTGTAGTTTTTTTTTTTAATTTGTGTAGAAATATTTTAAGAATTTATCTTTTATATGTACAAAATAAATTTTTTCTTGGGAATTTTTTGATTTATTATAAATATTTCGAATTTCATTGTATCTGCGAACTACAATTGTTTAAATGTTCTATGCGTTTTAACACATTTTTTGATAACAGCAGATATTATTTAAAAAAAAAAAATGGCAAAGGGTTTATTTGTGTACTGAATTGTGTAAAATGAAAATAATTGGAATGAGAATGTGCTATCATGCGCCCCAATGGAAATAACAAAAGAATTTTTAAAAAAAAAGCACACAAACGTAATTGAATTGTACTATTTTTTGATTTACATTATACAGAGACTTTTGTTTGAAATTTTTAATAATTACAAAATAAACGATGGTAAATATAACATGTTCATATACCAAAATTTTGTTTGAAATTCATACTTACATAATACAATATTTAATGATTTCTGCTTTTTTGTATTTTATTTTTTTTTTTTCGTTTTTTTTTTTTTTTCAATTTTTGGGTTATATTTTAATATACATAATATATTTATTTTAATGAATAGCATATAAAAACAAATTATATAGAATTCCTATGAAAAAAAAATTTTCTTTAAAGCATGAAATAATTAATGTATGATAACATTTTATTTATGTTATTTTCATTTTAATTAGATAAATTGTAATCAATGAAATAAAATTATTTGATTAAACCTACATGATGTTAGTGAATAAAATGAAAATAGAAAAAAGAGACATGTGTCCTTTTGTAGTTTTATACACACATACATATGTATACATATGTATGTATGTATATACTTATGTATGTAATGTATGTAAACTACTTATATAGGGTGGTTGTTGTAAAACTAAATTCTGATCTCTAGTTAAGGATTATGTATTCTAACTACTTCTCAACACCCACTGTTGAAACTGCAAAATAGACTACCACAATTTTATTATTTCTATATATAGGTTAATATATACATATATATTCAGTTTTAATCAAGACAAGACACAAAACGTTCAGACTTGAATGATTTTTTTCAGATGAAAGTTCCGGAGATTTAGAGATCCAAATAAATTTTAAGGTTCATTTTTAAAGCGTATCCATGTGTATTTGAAATGTATGCTTTTTCTCATTTTTAATGTAGCATTATTTGCTACGTTAGACATCTTCTAATGACCTACGACCAACAGGTGTACTCGCTGGCTATACTATAATGCTCTATAATCCATGTCATATCAATCACCCACAAGATATAAATGTAGTATAAAAGTATGGATTCTTGTGTATATGCTAATTGAGTGCAGAACGGTTGATACTGCAGTGTCACCCACAACATATCATACCACATAATATACAATTGTACAAAATTGTTTGTAAAAGTCAAGTTTGATATCATGAAACTTTTTGATATCATTTGAAAACCCTGTATATACCATACATAGGTTATGTACTCTGTGATGTATTGAAAATTTACAAACGAAATAAAAATTATAAATCAAAAACAAATGTTATGTTTTTCTCTTCCAAATAAAGGAATTAGAACGAAAAATTATATATATATTTATCAAAACACAAACATATTAAATTACTGTTAATGATATATGTATGTATTTTAATTACTATTTAGGCACGTTATATCTAATTGTACACACTTGCTTTCCTACTCAATAGAATTATTTTTTAAATAATGCCTTTACTATTGTCATAACTTTTATATGTATTTATTAAATATTTATATGCATCAATATTTTTCTGTTTTTTCATTTTATTTTGTTTTATTCTTTGATTTATTATCACAAGTTGTTACATTTGATATTAACAAAATTTTCGAGTTTAAAAATTTTCTCGTGTGTGTACATATTTATATTATACTCGTATACATATGTACCTACATGCGTGTAAATGAATGCATACATCATAAACTGAATAATTTAATTTTACAAACTTTTTAAAAAATAAATAAATAAATAAATAAATACATATACATATGTTTATTATATATAAAATAATAGATATGAAAAAAAAGATACAAAAAATAATTATCTACATATAAATAAACATATTGTACTGTAAATATTTCACACAATACGTACAAATGTATGTATGCACATATGCATCCGTATATTCGATATAAATATTTATTTAACAATTTATTATTTGGATGCAATTTAATTCATTTACATTTATTAAATAACTTTTTTCGTTCTGTCGAATATGTATATACGTATATGTATATATGAATATGATTTTTTTATGTACTCACAGAATGTTAAAAATCAAAACGTATAATACCTATATTTTGTTTTGTGTGTATAGCAGTATGTACTTAAATAATATGAATATACATATGTATATTACCAATACATACATATACACAAAAAGCATCATTTTTTTTGCTCATGTTTAAATAGACATACATATGTATATACATATATTTTCTTTCGTTTTTATGTTTTATATGAAATTAATATAATGTTACAATATAAATACATATGTATATTTTAAATTTATACATATCTACATGTGTATATGTATTCTCACATAATATAAATTGAATATAAAAGCATATATACATATGTATGTATGTATGTACATATACTTTTTAAAAATTCAAACATTCATATATGAATATTCAGGAGGTACATATATACATATGTACATATTATGTATAAATATTACATTACTCTATGATGTATGAGTAATTGGAAATACACATTGGGAAAAGCCCATATATATTTTATAAAATAAAACAAAAATTGTAATCCCCCACAGAGAATATGATTTTTCAAAACATATTAATATTTATCTAAGTATATCTACATATTAAACATATCATCGTCATCATCAACATCAAGAGCGGAAAATATATTCAAAAAATAAAAATAATATCAACGAAAAATCAAATAAAATAAAAATTATATTTAAATCGGTATGTACATGTGTTATATTGGCTCATTTAAATTGTAACAGCAACAACAAATCAAATTAAAATCGCTTTGGTTTGGTAGTACTATTATAATCTGAAAATTCATTCTAAAAATAGGTCTTATAAGCGCTATGCCTATAGAAAATTTTATATCGTAAATTCATACTATGTCTAGCAAAACAAAAACACAGAAAATAAATGCATAGATACATTTCATGTATAAATACATAAAAGTAAGTAAATTTCTGGTATAAACGTATGTATATCAAATTCTCATATGTATTCCATTTCAAAACATCAAAGTTTACATTGTGCAACATGTTATTAAAAAGAAAATGTCGCTTAAGGTATGATTTTTCATTTTGAAATTTACTTTTGTTTTAACATATAGTACATGTATTAATTTGCTTTCATATTTTATTTTGTATTTTATTTTTGTTTTTATACTTAATTACATTCGTGCAGTAAAATGCATGTGTTTATTTTTCTATATTATATGCTTTCTATATTATGTATATACATATCTACATAGTACATATACATATATACATACGTAATTGTATATACATAAATGAATAACAAATAAAATTTCGATTTTTTAATTAAAAAACCGTATATACATATCAATCAATTATTAGAATAAATATTAAAACTTAAAAACAAAAAGGATAAATAAAACTAAATATTCATTTCAAATTCATTTTAAATTTTCATAAATAAAAAATGTTTAACACATAACATTTATATGTATGTGTTTCATTCAGAAAATTTTTTTAATCGTACAAAATCATCATTAGTGGCGCTACAGCCCTTTCCAAGCCTTGACCTCTAATAGAAGTTCCCTCCATTCTTCTCGGTTTCACGCTTTGCTTCTCGAGTCGTGAATTTCCATCAACTTTTATATCATCCTCAATATTATCCAAGTATCTTTTCCGTGGTCTGTCCTTCTTTGTTTTACCATCCAATTTGTGGAAAATATACAAAAATATACAGAATATACAAAATAGGTATATTATTTTAATAATACAAAATTACAAATTGATATTATTTTATATCATCATTACTTGGGTAATAATAGGAAACTAAACTGTAAATCTGAATATGTATGTATGTTTTTATAAATTTATATTATTATAAATATTACCGTATATATAGTATGTCTGTGTATGTACATATGTATATATACGTGCGTATATGCATCCACATGTATTATGTTATGTGCGTCATTAAGCATACATACATATGTGGTCATGCTGTGATAAAAAAGAAAGATATATAGGATCATATTTTACTAATATTCACATCAACCATAGAAGAATGTACTTCAAAAATTTAATAATTAAAAAAGTTTACCACGTATTAATTAAAACAGCACTAGCTAAAAGCAGAAAAGTTTTTTAATGATCGAAAAATTAAAATTGTAATAATTTTACATGTGTAATACATATACAGTACATTGTTATTAAAACAGCCATTAATTTTAATTAACATAGTACATATGTACATACATATGCCAATGAAATCCTGAGAAAAATTGGATTAAATTACAACATATTTTTTCCTATCGAAATATGTAATTTAATTAATTTTCATGAAATTAGTTAAAAAATGATGTACATACGAGTACTCGTATGTAAATACATCATATAACATGAAATAATAGATGAAAAAAAAAATAATAATTGAAATTCAAAATTTTTAATAATTAAAAAGTATTTTTCCTGGTTTTTTGATTTTAAGCTAATTTAAATGAATTTAATATTTTTGTAATTTTTGACTTACACAATATTCATATTTCTCTTTTTCAATTAAGAAATTCAATTTAATATACATGAAAATATATGTATATCTACGAGTATTAATGCATTACAAAAAAAAGCAATCAAATAAAAACACCAGGAACAAATCGAAAATGGTTTTTATCAAATGTACTTTTAATTGAAAAAAATCAGATATGTACAAACAATTCATATGATAAAAATTAAAAGTGTATATGTAATAAATTTTCTGTGTTTGATTTAATTTATCATTCCTTTACAGGTACTCCTGTAAAAGAAATTTTCCAGAAGGTTCAATGTGTGATATTATTATTGATTTTTATAATCTTATTATTTTTACATCTTATTATTGACACATCTTTATGTCTTTATATATACAATGATGACGTCTACATATACATAATGTAAATATTATTCATATGCATATTGTATATACATATACGTATGTGATGTGTATATATGTACGTATAAATCACGGAAAAAAAAAACAATATTATGTTTGTCAATAATCCTATCAGAAACATTAAAATTAAAATAGTACATTCTCTAACAAAACTCTTACATATCCAGGTATTTACGTAAAATCTTTTGTGTTGATGTTTATGCTGTTTGATATCAATTACATTCTTTTGCTTTTTAAAATCGTTCGTAGTATATACTATATGTTGTTTGTATACTACTGTCTACTATATGTTTAACATTTTATAACGTATCCTTTTATAATAATTTACTATTAAAAACTGTTTAAATACATTATATATGTATGTATACAGGATGTACTTAACATATTCAAAAATTTTCGATCCTTTATATTAAATAAGGAGTGAATATTAAAGGATGAGATGGTCTAGAATGATATTTTTGGTAGTTCGATATTTTAAAAAAATATGGATTGTAAATTGTAACACTTACTCTGGGATACTCTGTACACGTAAATATTATACGAGTATCATTTTTGTACATACATACATAATTATATATAATACTGATTTATGACAGATTATTTACATACACATATTTAATAATCCCTGTCAAAACATATTTTTCTAATATATATACACACATACATATGTGCTTATCATTGCTAATATGCACATATTTAATAGAATACAATCATCTAGAAATTTGTGTAATACCAATAAGTACATACAATCCACATAATATACCTACACACACATTATGCACATGTACATATGTACATGTTAGAATATCATGTTTACATTATGTTTAAATTCGTGTTATTCGACTATAAATTATATCATCCTCATAAATGTACATATACACCTATTACTATTATTTTTTTCAATATTTTTGTTCACAAAATGGTATTAATACATACATATACATATATACAAGATACAAGATGTATACAAGATGTCCCAAAATATATCATTATCTTATTACAAATTTTTAAACATATGATAAAATATGAGACCTTTTTTAAAATCATTTATTTATACTCCGTCCACTAATAATATGCACTTAAGGTCTTATGGAGATTACTTAAAGTGGTACCATTTTACATTACTATGTATTATTATTTTGAAAAATTCATCTGATATACTATATATAATAAAAGCTTTGAGGATTGTGGTAATATTGCTCGTGAAACAGTCTAATTAGAAATTATAAGAAAAGAAAAAAGACATATGTACATATGTACTCGCATAAGACCTTAAGTGCATAATATTAGTGGATAGAGTATAAACAGTTCTATTTAATTTCATTGGTGCACGTTATATCAAAGATGTGGGACTTTGTTAATAAGTAATGATTTAATAAGATATTTCTACTTAAAGTACAGTTTAAAAATATTATTAGCTTCAAGGATTTCTGAAACACCCCGCATGTATGTATTTTAGTTTTGTATAAAATGCATATAGTTTTACGTGTATGAAAATATTTTTATGCATGAAGATGCATGAAATACATGATGTAAATACATATGTATATGAATGAGAATAATCTTTATATAAATAAGTACATATATGAATTTTTATTTGAACTACAATTTACAAAAATTTTTCTCAATAATATTTTTCTTGTAAACAAAATACTTATGAATATTATACGGATTTGCTATAAATTTGCATTCAAATAATATTGTACGAAAACACATTCAGAAGCATATAAACATACATACGTACATATGTATGTATATACCACATTAATAAGAAATTAATAGCAAAGCTATATGTATGTATAATGTAAACGTAAGAATTATATGTGTATGTACTCATTATATATGTATTATTAAATGTACTGTAATTTGTATGGAAAAGTTTTTCCTCTTTTTTAAATGAATAAAGACCATATGTTTAATTTTCATGTTCGTCTCTACTACATAATATTGTATTTATGTATAATATTTATGTATATACATATGTTAATTTATTTTTACCGACTTTTATATGGTTCTGAAATGGTTTGTGTAAGTAAATTGTTAAATGAATAAATAATTATTACAAAAAGTCATACATATTTTATTTTATACTACTTGTACAATATAAGTTGTTTACGTATTTGTATAATTGGATATAATATATACGTGCATAGTTTAATTATTTGCATTCATAAACACATACATACATACATGTACTATGTACAAAGTTTCACGTAAATCTAAATCTTCACTAAATGCATATATGTATATACGGGATAAAAGATAAGTTGAAAGTTTAATTAATTTTTAATTAAACAAGTCATTATTAAACGATATAAGTGAATTTAATATGCTTAAAAGATAATTAAAGGAAATTTTAGAGTACAATCGAGTACACACAATATATGCTATATCACTTTAGTATAACTGCCATAAATGTATAATGGACCTATTTACCTACACACAATATGTATATAAAAATGTAAATACATGAATAGATGCATTAAAATTTGTATGTATACAAAAAACTTATCTGCATATACATATTTTTTTTTTAATTAAAGCATATGTGAATAAATCTAATTTGCATTATTATACTCATTTTTAGCAAGTTTTCTATGATAATAGTAAAATAATACTCAGTAAAAATATAATGCAATTTTATTTATTTGATTAATTTTGTATGCATTTAAAGTGAATGACAAATTATTTTTATACTAATAATAAGAAATACATAATATGTATGTACATTTTATTTTCATAACTATGGACAAATTCACAATTTTTATGTTATCATTTTAATCATAGTAACTATAAATTAAAAAGTATATTTGTTATTTATTTTATCATATTTTGCTATTAATATATATTTTTGTTTCCAATCAAATAAGGTCATGTAATATTTTAATAAAAATGTTTTTTATGTTTGTTCAGTTTTGCTTTGATGTTTTACCAATCATAACTGGAAAATGAAAGGTCCTTTGAACGTCTAAAAAAATTATTAAAAAAAAAAAAAAAATTCATAAAATTACTAAAATAAGAAAAAGGAACAAAAAATGAAAATATGATATTTGATTTAGCTTATCATTTTCCCATACCTACTTTGTTTTTCCTTTAAATAAATTACATACATATGTACATATATATATTTAAATTGATTTTATTAGATACATATTATCTGATACTACATATGTATGTATGTATGTCTAAAATTTATTTAAATTTTTTTTTTTTTTTTTTTTTTTTTGAAATCAGAAGCATGGACATTTTTAATTTAAAGCAAAAAAAAAGAAACCAACTAATAATAATAATTTAAATAAAAAACAAAAACCAGTAAAACATATCCACACACATGTATAACATTACACATACATATGTGAATATGTTAATGTATAAAAAAAAAAAAAAGAAAATCATGAAAAACTTGATAGGTACTCTTGAATTATGTAAATATATATATATATGTATGTAAATATGTACGTATGCGCTTATACATATATACGTGTATATATTTATATGAATGCACATGTTTACACACATTTATTATAAACTTGTTTTTAATGAAAATTTTTTATTACTGTTTTTTTAAAAAGAAATTTGTGAATTTTTTCAATTTTGTGCAAAACTTTTTACAAAAATAAAAAAAAATGCATGAAAAGAAAATGTGATTTCTTTTCATAATTTTTTTTTTTAAAGAATACTCATATATAATATTGTATACATCGTTCTTTATTTTGTCTGCCTTTCGTTTTTTTTTTCTTATTTTGTTATTTTGATAACTTTTTACCATTTATCATTTGTTGCTGTTTTTTTTTCTTTCATATTTAAAAAAAAAAAAGTTTGAATGGGATAAATAAAGTGCGTGTTATTATTTACGACGATTGAATGTAACTGTAACATTTGAAATTGAAAATGTAGGATAATAATGAGAAAATTGGAAGAATAATAAAAAGGACAAAAAAAATATATTTTTTTAAATAAAAATAAATTAAGAGAATATTTCTTTGTAAATGTACATACATATGTGTGCAAAAAAATATATTAAGGATTTTATTATGTCGTATATACATATATAAAACATTTACATATGTATATGTATAAACGAACCTGAATATATGTATTTATACTTTCATGCATGTAAATTTTGTATTCTATGTAAACAAACGAATAACGAAAAATACACATACGTAAGTAAATATACAATAAAATTTGGTTTCATTTTAACTTCTTTGGTTTCATATATTTTTCTTCTTTTTTTAAAAAAAAATACAATAGTTATGTTATTTATATATTGCTCTAAAGGAAAAAAAAAATTCATTTGAGTTTTTATTCTTGTACTCATGTATACAAATATTACAATGTCTTCATGCAAAACTATATATTTATAAAAATTATATCCATAAAACACAAGTACATATGTACTTGTATTAATGCTTTTCGAATACACGCGTTACACTACAATTACACTTACATATTTTTCCTTTTACATTTATAAATTCATATTATAAATATATCCTTAATAGCAATGTTTTTTGTATTTTTTTTTTTTTTTTTGAGTTTTTCTTTTGTTTTTCATTAAAGTACGTGCATACATATGAATATTACATGTACTGACATTGTAGAAAACATGAAAATAAAAAATAAAAGCCAAAATAAACGAGAAAAATCACTTTTCTTTTAGACGCGACAACATCAAGTGCATCGAACTAACAGGATAACAAACAAAAAACAAATAATACAAAAAATAAAAATAAAATTTATAACATTAGTTATTCTAATTTGCATAAAAAATAAGTGTCTATACAAATACAACATACAAACAATACACAAATGTATAAATGCGCATACATACACTTGACTAATGCATATATATACATATCTATGTGCGTTTACATATATAAAGTTATTTAAAAAAAAAAATAACAAAAAAATAAAAAAATTTGGTGAAATAAAAAATATGTTATGAAAAATAAAACAAAAAAATGTTGACTTTTTATTTTACTGCATATTTCTAAATGCAAGTTTGCATAGAAAATTTACATTGTATATTTATTTTGAAAAAAAAAAAAAAGAAATACTTTATTTTATTCTTATTTCCTTTTTTCCTGTAATACTTATCGCTATGATCTTGGGTAAAAAAATCCAAAATTTATTAAAATAAAAATTTATATATGTTACTATAGTCCCTACACTAATTCGGTGCAGTTAAGGTCTTATGGAAATATACATGTCTTTTTTTCATTAAGCCTTAACTGCACTGAATTAGTGTATGGAGTATAATTCTTGTAAACAACAATCCTATAAACAACGATATTTGAGAAAAAACTGAAATTTCATTTTTCTTTAATTTAATATAATTTTCAAATCCAAAATACGTTATTAAGTTAATTGTTTTGGTAAAAATGCTTAATTTCTTTTTTTGTTTTAGAAATCAATTTTTTTGTTGTAAATTTTTCAATAAATATTTTTTGCAATTTTTTTAATTACATATAAATTTAGAAAAAGCATAAAAATTTTATTTAAAAATTATTGGTAATTATTTTCACACACCAAAAAAAAAAGAACAAAAAACAAAAGTGAAAATAGTGAAAATTAGAAATAATAAGAAAATGTTTAAATAATAAATGAAAATGACATTTAAAACATATGTACATACATACATGCGTGTACGTACATACATATAAAATAAATCACAATGCATTCATACGTTACACACATACTCGTATTTTTATTATTTGTCATTGTAATTAATTATAAAAAATTAAAAAAGAAAATGATCAAAATTGGAAAAATGAAAATATTTTCCAGAAGTAATAAAATTATTTTAAATGATGTACAAAAAAGATTTTTTTTTTTTTAAAGTAGAATAATTTTTCAGATTATTATATTAATTGTTATTATTTAAGTATGTATTGCAATACACACAGACGTAATTTTACATACATACTATATATTACAGATTCTAATATACATATATATGTATATGTGTATTTTACAGATTTATAATATGTGTAATATTTTTCTTTTTTCTTTAATATGTTCATATACGTTTATTTAAATAATGATGACAACATGAGAAAACAATGAGAATTATTATTTTGAATTATTTCCATTTATTTTATTTAGAGTCTGATTTTATTTTTCTTTTACTTATTTTAATGGAAAATCTTTTGTCTTTTTAAATGTCATAAATTATATAAAATGCATTATAAAATGCGGAAGTAAAAATTTGACAAAATTCAAATTAATTATCATGATATTCTTAAAAAAAAAAAAATGGAGTCAAAAAATGAAAACTTTGTATGAAAGAATGGAAAACAAAGTATGAAAGGAAAAATAAAATTAAAATAAAAAATAAAATACACACTTTGCTTTTAATATTATAATTTATTATGATTTCCTTTTCTTCCATTTTAGCTAAGTAATGCTATTTGATTTTTCATTTCTTTCAACATTGCACAAATAATAAAATTATTATAATCCAACAGTTCAAACAGATTTATTTTATTTTATTTTTTTTAGATTTTCTTTTTTCCTCATACAGATAGATACACATGGCACATACATACATATTTATGTAAATTTGTAGAAATTATTCACTTGAAAAATGTATGTACATATATGTATGTTTCTATAACACACATATATGTATTCATGTGTAGATATATGTGTGTATATATGTATATTTTAAAATATATATAATATTGCACTTATTTGTAAGTATAGGTATAAGTATGTACATATATACATATAATGCACAGACGTAAAACACATACGTATACATATGTACATACGTACATTAGTCATCCTTCATTCTTTCATTATACTTATATGTACACTCGTGAATTATTATTTTTACTTTATTATATTACTAAATAAAAATTTACAATAAAATTATAACCTTGAAGGATAATTAATTTGTCAGTGTAAAATTCATATATTACATTGCATTGCACAAAAATGAATTTATTTATAAAAAAAAAAAAAAAAAATAATAAAAATAAAAAGCAACAATTACAATGAAAATAATTTTCAAAAATTTTATAGAAAAATTTCTAAAAGTACTTTATGTATGTATGTTGACATATGTAATTTGTGTGCAATATGCGTACAATTTTGTTTACATACAAGAGATACATACATACGGCTTGTTTATTTTATTTTCATAAAATAATTTATGATGACATCCATTTTGCACTAAACAGTATTTACGATATAATACAATATATTCACATATGTGTGTACATGTGTATATGGATGAACTTTTTAATTATATATACATATACATACATATGTATTATAACATAAGGAAAATATCATGCGGGATATTAATTTTGGACTTTTTGCATTAATAATTCTGTAATATTGTAAAACATATGCATGCATTTCGTATTGATACAAAATGCGTTTAGATTTATGTACATATGTGTATATATATACAAATACATATGTACATATAAATGCGTCCATATAAAATACATTTGAGTATGATATGTATAATGTAAAGTTAGTTAGTTAATAAAACGCATTATGAGAACTTGATTAAAACCAAAAATGTAAATTTTAACAACTTCAAGTAGATATTGACATGTAATTTTTATTTTTATATACACATACATACATATGTACATTAATTCTGTAACGTTTGAAATCAAAATTGGAAATTTTCTATAATATCATGTTGATTTGTAAATTTTTTTCTACTTTTCAAAAATACCAATATAATATATCGGTGATATTGATATGTACATATATGCATGTACATATGTATGCACATATAAACAAATACAATGTTTACTTATAAATGATATTATAATAATGTACCCGCATATAATTTTTTAGCTTACATCTACACACATAAGTATGTGTTTGTGTATACGTACGAGTACATTTGGGTTTTGAATATTTCATTTATGTGTACTCGTATTTATATATTATTTTTTGAAAAATAACGACGCTTATCTATAAAGAAAAATATCTATACAATATTTAAATAAAAAATATGGTTTGATTTCTTACACTATATAGTGAAAATTTATTACATTTATTGATTTATCTTTATGTATTTATCATATAGGAAAATTTCTAACTTTTATTTTATTTTATTTTTTTTTGTCTTTGGAATAAATTTGAAATGCATGCATTCACGTACAATAAAGTAAAATTCTCTCGTTCACACATAAACACAGGTAAATATCATTTTGAATTGTGACAAATTGTGAAATGCGTACAAATATACATATATTGATATATATCTACTTATGTACGTTTGCATGAATATTTCAAAATGTGCATATATGTATTATGCATTACTGTATACACGTAAATTACAACATACGTACATGCGTTCATATATACATATATTTCTAAGTTAACACAAAAACACTTTTCTATCGATAGTTAATATTAAAACTCAAGGATTTAATGGTCATTTTTAGTTTGTTTTCACCTTTTTTTTATTTTGTTTTTGTTTTTTTTTTTTTTCTGCCTGGCTGTTGTGTTATTATTACTATTTGTTTTATTTTTGTCATCGTAATATTCATATTTGGCAAACAAGGAAATGATTTTTTAGTATAAAATAATTGTCATTACATTTACATTACAAAATTCTCAAGTAAACTATAATATACTTACAAATGCATGTATAAAACACGAAAAAAAAATGGAAATAAATTTAATAGAAGAGCGATATAATGACCTCAAAAATTGCATTTATAAAAATATATAAGCACAGTAAAGTATATATGTATATATTATGTGTATTTTATATATATTTTCATGTGAATTAAATAAAAATGTTTTTGTATTACGGATAAATGCTAAAAATTTATGTGAGAAACTGACATAATTTAAAAACGAAAATGAAAATAACACAAAATTTTGCTGTAAAAATTTCATGATATGAGCATTTATTTAATTTATCATCATCCCTGGACCATAATATTGAATAATCTATACAACATCTGAGACGTAATACTGTTAGGATGGGATCATAGTTGTATCAAGTTGTATATTGAATAATGTAGCTTAAATAAATGCATATAAAATGTATATGGCTTTGTTATGTACATATACAATATGATTACTCTTGCAATATGCATAATAAAAAATATTTCCATGTATTATTTTCAGCACTATAACTATATATATATAAATATATATCTTTTCATATTCTATTAGTGACGTGTTATATTGTATACATTAATGCCTTATATATTTGGTTATACATACATGCATACATATATGTACGTAATATGTGTGTAAAATATGGATTTGTATTTAATGTATGTGAAGAAAATAGTCTATATTATTTATATATAATATATATATGTAAATAAATTTAAGTGCACGATATCAAAACGATGAAATATATGTCATGAATATATATACACATATATGTAAATACATACATGTATGTATGTATTTATATATGTAAGTATATTTTAAAAATGATCAACCAGGAAGTGCATTAAGTCTAATCATTATTAACTAACTAACTTTAAAACTGAACAACTATACAGAATACGCCATTTTGTCGGAATAGTATGATTTTTTTTTTTTTAATTTTAATGCAATTAATTTTTCACAACAGATCTGTCAACCAAAACCTAGAAAATTTTTGCAAAAATTTTTTACATATATAGATAAACATTAATAAATATATTTGTACTTATTCGTATGTGTGCCTATATGTATATATATATATGTACATACTATATATCTCACGAATAAAGCATTTTGTTGTCTTTTTTAACAAAAAAAAAACACTTTGATGACAAACAATTTGAATTTTATTGACTAATATGTATAAATAAAAATAAAAAAATAAAAATTATATGGAAAAATTTAATAATAAAAGCATATGGTATGTTACTTATTTTAATTTTGATCATAAAAATATTTTAAAATTATTTAAAAATTTTCCAAAAACAGAACAAAGATTAAACAGAAAAATAACACAATGCACAAAGTAATTTTTAGGACATATGTATATGTATGTACAATAAAAAAGTTAAAAAAAAAAATAAAAAATTAAATTAAATGAAAATTTATTGTTAAATCTGATTCTGATGTTTAGAAATATATAAAAGCTAAAAAAAAGTACACACAAATATTTGTAAGTATTATTGTGAAAACACCACATTGCACATAAAATAAATTAAAATATATGGAATGAAAATTCAATAAATAATATTTAATTATGTATTTATTATTTAATTTTCAAACTATACCTATATATGTATATGTTATGTAAGTATGTGCATATTGTATAAATCTGTGTTTAATACCTGGTAAATTATGCTTTTGTTTTCTATTGTTTTTATTTTGAAATTTAAAAGAAAAGAAAAATAGAATAAAAATAAAACTACATTAAATAATTTTGATAACAAAAAAAAAAAAAAAAAAAAAAAATACAAATAATAACTGAATTTTTATATTTGAAAAAAAAGTGTATATAATTTCACAATTATACACAATTATATTTTTCAAAATATTTATCAGTATTCAATTAAATTTCATTTGAATTTTTTATGGATGTATTTATGCAGAAAAATAAAATTTCCATAAAAATTACTTATTCTCGATAGAAATTAAGAAATTGTGTATCTGTGAGATATTCATACAGATATTAAAGATATGAATTTTTTGAAAATGCGACAATGAATAACATCTTCCGAATGATAAACATTTTCAATTTAATTAGATATTCATAATTTGATTTTATTATTCATACGGACATATTTAAAAATTGACGAGTTTTTTCTAATACATTCTGTAAGTCTTTTTACATGCATAAATAAATATATGTATGTATCTACATATTTACAGATATTCATAATATAATCAGACTAAATAGTTTATAAATAATAGAGTTAGTATAATTCGTTTATATAGGACCTTTATCTATTTATTAAAAACACTTTAATATATGTACATACATTGTACAATAATGCATAATCGTACTGTGTATACGTATGTATATTCCATTCACTTACAATTCATGAATTCTCACATTTTATTCTTATTTTTGTAATTTTTTTCCATTTTTATTTTTCATTTTTATTTTCTATTTTTAAGACGTTTACTTTGTATGCTTTCTTTTGATGCTCTTTAAAAAGCCTTTTTTTTTCTTTTCGTTTTTATTTTTATGTATGTTACATACATATTCTTTGTGTATATATAGTTAAATTATTATAAGCATGAATTTTAGTATTTTTATTTGTTTGTATTATTATTATTATTATTATTTTCTTTAGCATTTTCATGTTTAATTTTCAATGTTATTATTATACGTAAATGTGTATGTACATATTTTATATTTTCTTATATTCACGATTGACTAAGTATTCTTCTATTTGTTCATGGCTCATTAAAGCCGCTGTTAACTGAAAATTATCGCAATTACAATTACTATAATATATTAACTTTTAAAAGTGTTTTAAATACAAGAAAAAGTAAAAAGAATAAAAAATATAGAAAAAAAAAAGGAAAAGAGAAAAGAAAAAAACCAGACATAACAAAACGAAAAAGAATACTGTATACGTATGTATGTACATATATTAAATAAAATATATACTTTTTGGTAGATACATGCAACTAAACAAACGAATAAGTACATACATATATATACTCATCTTCAATGTTATATTACATGAAATCATTGAATCGTGCAATATTCCTTGTGAATGCGTGTACAAAAAAATATGATTTTTTTTTTCTTTACATTTCTTATTTATTGTACTGTTTTACATTTTCAATTTAAATTTTAAAGTATTTTTCTATGGGTATCAATTCATATTTGCTTCTTTTTTTTTTCTTTTTTTGTTTTGTTTTGTTAAAGGCCATACAAAAAAGTATACACAATTATTGATATTACATTTAAATAATTGTAAATTAATTTTGAAAAAAATCATAAAATTCTAATCATGCATTTAAGGCAAGTGAAAAAATTTAAAAATAAAAAATAAAAATTCTTTATTGTATTCAATTTTTTTTTGTTCTCAATAGAAAACAATTATTTATTTATATTTCTTATTAAAAATAGCATAAATGTTTTTGCACCAGCATAATCATTACAATACCCTGTAATTAATTGGGATTTAATTATACTCTATTTCCTAACTTAGAAAAAAAATAAATAAATAAATAAATCATGAAATAAAAATAACGAATATTATTTAAATGATAAAAGTTAAACATTCGTAAAATTATCAAAATATGTACTTGTATAATAAATCCATATAATGTAAATATGTATTTTTATTCACGCATATATGTAAGTGTAGGTCTGTAAGCTAAAAATTCATATGTACCTGTAATTACTGTGTAGTTTCAAAAACGCATGCGACCTTGTTTGTAAACTTCACACAAATATATCATTCAATAAATCGTACAATTTTCCATATGTCCTATACATGTACGTTAAAATGTTTAATTGCACACTGAATTCAAGGTAAAAAATTTAAAAAACAAACCAATAATACGTTACTTTTTAAAAGCTTTATTTTCAATTAAAAAAAAAAAAAACGATATTTTATTTTACATTGCATGCTATATTTTCTTTTACGTTCTGTTTCTTTTTTACGTGATTAAAATTACACCTAATGCTTAATGTTATAATTTGATTTAAATTATACATATGTATGTATCTATGCACTTCTAAGTAAATTTCAAAAAAATTATTTATAGAATATTTTAATAATATTTAATAACATATTTGAAGTTATTTTTATTTTCTCTTTAAAAAATTCATATGTATTTGTACATATGTGCATACCTACGTAGATATGTCTTTATATATAATTAACTAATCAATACAATAAAATAATAAATTTTACATTTTACTTTTCTTCGTTATAAGATAACTAATCGTATCGTATTGCTGAAGAGATTTAATAAAATAAAAGGAAACATTAAATACAACAAATATCCTATTATTCATTTTAATATGTACGTACAAATCATGCATGTATACGCGGTGCTATCGTTAAAATTAAATTCAAACATAATAGAACAAAAAAAATTATTAATAAATTTGAAATTCAAATTTTAAATAATGTGAAATAACCAACTCTTAATAGAGCGACGTAAATGTTAATAATTTTCATTTTAACTATTTTACTGTACAATACAACCCGCCTTCCACCCTCACGTCCAGAAGACAACTGAATTGAATATTCATTCTCAACCTAATTTATGTTACTGATTAGGAATTAGGACCAGCGTAGTCGTTTTAGGACTAGACTAGACTGGTACATAGACTGCTATACCAAAGGAATAGCTATACTGACTATATTGTTATATATACCAGACCAGACCAGACCAGGCCAGTATACATAAAAATGCGAAAGCAAACTGGTTGAGAAATTAGGGTGAAGACATGCTATAGTGTACAGAACAGGACTATCGTTTTACATAATTCTTTTTAAAAATATTATTTTGTATGAAATATTCGAGCATTTTGATGACACATAGAAACCGCTTTTTTCAAATGTGTTATACTGCTCTCATGTTTTGGAAAACGACAGCACTGTATATACGTACATACTATATATGTGATAAATAAAAATCATATAATGTAATATAATGTTCAAATGTATGACATATTTACATATGTAAGTATATTAAAAAATTTCGTATCATTTGTCATGATTTGTAATAAAAAACTATTTGCCGAAAATTGTTTTAAACATGTGGATAATAAATATAAATTACTGTTTACCTGAATACCACAGGTCTCCGTTTTAAGTATTATTTACATGTTTTTAAATTGCTTATTTTTTGTTTTTGTTTTGTTTTTTTTTTTTTTGTTTTTAATTTCTGTACATATGGACACATAATGTACGTGTATCTTATTTTAGATATTTTTATTTTGATCATCAACATCATATTATTTTGCTTACGTGAATTTACTAAATGTTATACTTATTATCATTATTAAATTGAGTGTCAATTTGTAAAAGTAAAATATTCAAAAAAAAAAAGGAAAAGATGAAATTAAAGAAAATATTTTGAATAGCATAACATTAAATTACGTAAAGAATTTATCTATACGAGTACATACATATATATTGATAAATTCACAAATATATGTTTAAATTAATCAATATATTGTATAAATAAAATAAAATATAATATCCTTGGAAAATAATTTGAAAAAAAAAATAATAATAATAATAAAAATAAAATTTTCCGGCATTATTATTTCAAAATTTCATTAAATTTACTAAAATTTTTATTTAAATAATTTCTAGAACAAATTAAATTTGTAATTGAATGGAAAAGCGGAAAATGTCAAAATTTTAAAAGCTGTCCATAAATGACAATTGAAATATATTTTGTATATTTGTATGTATGTACCTGTAAATTGTATTGCAATTTTCATTATTTTTTTAAATAAATACACGTATACATATTCTATGTTTTTTCGTATATTTTACAAAATGATGATAAATCATTTATTTAATACAAAATAATACCTTGCCATAAATTTTCTTTTATTTACAAATAAATTTTTTTTTTTTTTTCTAATTTATTAGCACATTTTGTTTTCATCATTTTTGTGTAGAAAGTTTTAATGTTGATGTTATAATTATATGAATTTGTAAAATTGATACAAATGTAAATTGTATTTGATTTTATCATTCAAATACGAGTATTATGTACATATGTATATATATATATATTTTTTTTTTAAATTAATTCTAAAAATACACGTGCTCTAGAATTTATCTACATGTGTAAAATTATGTTAAAATGAAAATAAAAAATTTAAAATAAAATATCAAAAATATATTATTATGTAAAGATAAAAACAAAATTAAATGTACAAACAAAATATACGACGTTACATATATACGAGTATGTATAATATACATGATAATATATTATTACAATTAATTTATATCTTACAGATGTATATGTATGTCAAAATGTTTTAATAATACACAATTGTATGTGTGTGCGTGTGTTTGTATAAAAAAAAATTTAAGATAATATTTTATATTCTGTTTTTGTTGTTTTGATAAAAAATTAAACAAAAATAGAAAAAAGAAATTTTATGTTTTACAATTTTGCATATTTGTATCAAATTTATACATAATTGACATGAATATTTAATTGAATTTATTATAAAGTAGAATAAAAAAAAAAAAAATAAAAACTTGGATGGTTATATTTTACGTTAGGTTTTTCTTTTAATTATCATTTCTACTATTTGAAAAAAAAAAAAAAACAAATGTAGGTATTTATATAACTTTGTATTTTTAATTCAAACTTTTGTTAACAGAACGTTTTCATTTTCTTTTGTATGTTTCAATAAAACAAGAACCTATGTTTATTTAATTTTTTTTTTATGGATATGTTTACATACATATTTTATGAATAGTTAGTAGGCCATTAAAAAAAATTATTTATTAGAATAAAATTTTGTATGCCACAAAACAAAAATAAAAAAAAAAATCTAGATAATATAATGTGCATATAAAATACATAAAATACACAAAAATTGTACACGAGTTCATTGTATGCTTAAATTTGCTTAAAATAAACAAAAACAAAAAAAAAACGCTAATTTAGTATTTGCTTGAGTTCATTTATTTATTTTTGTTTATTTACTATATTTTCTTACATAAACACAAATGCTTATACACATAAGTATAATTATTATTAAAAAATAACATATATAGGTATACACATACTATATGTACATAGATGTAAGTACATACATACATATGTGGTTTAACTTTTAATAATCGTGTATTGTTAGATATTTTATTTACAAATTTTGTTAAGCTTAAAATGTCATATTATATTATATCACTTATATTACGCACATAACGCACATAAATGTACATTCGAGAAAATGGTTATTTCAATTATACAAAAAATAGAGTTAAGAAAGGAGAATGTAGTACAAAAAAAAAAAACAAAATTTGACCAAAAATAGGATGCGTACTATATGTGAGATAATACGATAAGTTCGATATAAATAAGCACAATTTTCTTGTTCCTCTTTAGTGCTTTTTCTAGTTTATTTATTTATTTATTTTTATTTATTTTTATTTTTTATTTTTTTGAATGATAGCATGCGGTTGTATCATTGACATTGACATAGCATTTAGCCATACAAATGTGTACAATATGTACATTGAATACATGTACATATGTACATACATTATAATACACATTAAATACGATTGTACGTCATATGTACGTTAGCAATAATTACAGAAAATCAAATAAATTAATTTCAATTTCAGTTTTTTTTTTTTTTTTAAACATTATTAACTAGATTTTTAGTTTTATTTATTATAAATTATTATTATTTTTCTATTAATTTTAATTTGTATTTGTTTTGTGTTTATACACATGTGTACGTTAATTAATTTAAAAAGAATAATAATTAGTTGAATGATTTCAACAAAATCAAAAAAAAAAAAAAAACTACTACTACTCATTACATTTTAATTTCGCATGTTAGTTTGTAAAGTAATAAGTATTGAGCATGTAATACATTCTACATATGTACTTATTTTTTTATTTTTTTTTTAAGGAAAAAACTAATGCACGTGTTTTGTATATGTATAAATTATTTAATGTAATCTAGTTTTATGTATATACGTGTATAAGTATTTATTTTAGTGTAATTATTATATGTACATATATTTATTTTTATATTTAATTTGGTTTAATGCAGTAATTTTATTTTAATAGATGTGCACACACATATGTACATAACATGTGTACCTAATATATACATTTTTATGTACATATGTACGTTTTAATATTTTTTCAAAATTATTAATATGTGTATGTAAAAGCCAAAATTAAAATTAAACAATTTTTAATAATTTTACAAATTTTGATTAAAATTTCTAGTTTGTAAGATTTGAATTGCTAACATATAAATATGTACATATGTATAGATTGCTGATAATATTAATGTTATTATTACAATGTATGTGCAATTTAATGCACATGTGATAATTAATATGTACACTAAATGTATTCATAAACAACATTATTTTATTTATAAAAATAAAATATATACGTACATATACCATATTTATCAACAATTCTAAATCTAGAATTTAAAATATTTCGCATGTTTTATTAAAGAAACCTCAAAAACGCACAACGTGTGTGTCATCTATGACCATCATATTAATATGTATAAATAGACAGACATACATATTATTGTAACTGTTTATATTTACTAGACATTATTATTATTATTATTTTTTTTTTTTTGTTTTTATTTAATTTTAATTTTTTTTTTTTTTTTAATTTACTCATATTTGTTTTAAATATGTGAAGTTTATTAATATTAATTATAAACTTAAATTAGTGTAAATTAACTAAGAAATGTAGGTATATTGTATCTATATAATAAGAATCATATGTCTACATACATACCATACATACACGGATCCATGCATATATGTTTGTACAATAGGTATATAGTAATTTTACAATACATGTAGTTGTATAAGTATATATAGGTACCTATACGTTCAATAACTTATTTTTGTTTTGTTTTTGCATTTAACTATACTACTACTGTATCTCACCTTCAATTTAACAGTGAAGGTTAATACAATAACCTACCTTAATTTTTTTTTTTTTTTTTTTTTAATGAATAAAATGAAAATAACTAACAGCATTAAAAGATTTTTTACGGAAAAATATGTAGAAATAAAATTAAAACACTAAAATCGAATGTGTATATATTGATATATACGCAATTACATACATATGTTTATATATGTAGGTACATTTTGTATATAAATAAATTAAATAATTTGTTAAAAATTTGATTTCAACATAGAAAAAAAATTAAATTAAAAAAAATCTTTTTTAGTACTTTTTATATACAAAGTTATTTTAACTATCAATATAAATTAATTCGTTTTAATTAAATTTAGGATTTTATTTTGTAACTAAAAATATAGATAAAAAAAGAACATGTACCTACATTTAAATTAAATCATTTTTATTTTTCTATTTTTAATACATAGTACTGTCGATTATTTATTTATTTAGGTACTTTTTATGCTGCTAAGTGGTGCTTTTACCATCCATTTAAATTAATTAAAAATTCCTAAATAGGTACATACATATCTAGTAATTAACAACATGATAAAAGTACGATTTTTATGTACCTATTTGTAATAACTTCATATGAAAAAAAAATTTTAGTGCACACATTTTTTATCATTACCATCATCATAGTTTCATTATATCATCAAATATGTACATATTAGAATTTTTATAAAATGATGAAAATAAATCTTTGTATAATTGCAAAAATTAAATAAAAATATTCAAAACAATAAAAACAAAAGAAAATTCATATTAATTATACTTTATCATTATAATGTATTATTGTAATGATAACACTGACGTAATTTAATTGTAAATTTTTTTAATTTAAAAAAAAAAAAATCAAATACATATTAAAGTGTAAATTTTTGTTTTTGTTTCAAGATACTTTTGGAATGAGCATTTTTATTTATTTTATTTTATTTTTTTTTTTCAAATAAGATATGATAGAATTAAAATATGTATAAGTAAATAGATATATGTATAGGCATATTTAATTCTCATGTAATAGAATTGCATAGACTGTGTATATACACAACATCATAGAATTTAAACTGCAAAAGTAACGATTTTGTTATTTAGTAAAATTTACGTAAATATGCACATGAAAATGAACATGAATACGTATATGCAAATGGAATTTCTAAAGCACTAAAAAAAATATCATAAAAATATAATGAGATTTTTTTCCAAATGAAAATATGATGATGCAATACAATTCAATGTACTTTTATCAAATTTAGTTATTTTTATTAATTTTGTTTTTTCATTTTATTTTTATTTTTATTGTTTTTTGTTTTTTAATTTTTATTTTGTTTTTTTTTTTTTTTTTTTTTTTTTTAATGAATTTCAATATAATTTTCTCCAACACAAACATACATATATGTATGTACATACGTAAATGAATAATGTATGAAAACAACTTGATACAACTGATTTGATTATCGTTCAATGCTACCACACATATTTTTGTTGATTAATTAATTTGATATTGTGTTCTACACGTATTATACATAGTATTCTTATTTATCTATGTATATGTATAAATATAGGTATATGCACAATGACCTATACGCATATATGCAATTTCATACATGAGTATATGTATATATTTTTGTATACCAATCATAATTTTGATTTTTTATTCATTTATTTTTTTGTTTTTCCCATGTGTTTTTCACCCTAATATAAAGTATTTTGTTTACATTTTTGATATATAAAAAAAAAAAAAAACTTAAAAAAATAAACGTATTTTTGCTTTCTTATAAAAAACACAAAAAAAAATTGATTTAATATTGCAATAAATGTTTTTATTATTTTTGGTCTATTTTCGACTTATTTTTTTTATTTTTATTTTTTTTTGTGTGTACTTTTTTGTATTTTGTCTGATAAATTAAGTAAATTAATTTATTTAATTTGTTGATGTTATTATTATTGTTGTTGTTGCTATTGATATCGGTGTTTTTAATCGAAATGATGACCTCTTTACTAAAAAAAAAGAGTGTTCATTGTTTATATAATAAATCATTTACACATATGTACATACATTTGGAGTGTTCCAAAACAAGTGTAGTAAAAGCTATAATTTTCTGACAAATTAACGATTTGTATCGAAAAACTATCCTAAACATATTTCCATGAAACCATCTCCCTTTGGGATATTATGCATGTATTAAAAACCTAAAGATGTTTAAAGTACATGACATCATATAATATAACATAACATTTAAAAATATTGATAGCGTCCATGTGTCATTTAATGTAGAAAATATTTTGAACCCCCTTTGATTTTCTTTTTAAAGGTAATATTAATTAATGAAACACCCTTTACGTAACAACGTCTATAAAAATTGATAATAAACAATATAGGTAGTACATATTATGGTGTGCTCATTTTAATTTCGATAAGAAATTAAAGGTGTTAAATATTTGATCGTGGGTGTGTAAAAAAAATGTATTTTTATGCATGCATATAATATATGTACATATGTACATCAGTACATCAGTAAAATTTCGAAAAAAATAAAAAATAAAATAAAATAAAATTATAAATAAAATTTTCAAATGAAATATCTTTTAATACGGTAAACATGCATAATATGTATGTATAGACATATGTATGTATGTGTCGAAGTAGGTATGTAAATAAACATATTAATATAAATAAATTGGGGAATTTAAATGATAACAATCAATTTAAAAAAAAAATAAATAAATCAAAAATAAAAATAAAACATTTATTAGTACTCATCATAAGTATATATTAATAAACGTAAAAATAATTTTTACCTATTTACAAAAATAAAATGTTTTATTTTATTTGTATAAGTTTTTTTTTTTTTCTCATTCGATAAACCGATCGATGATTTGAGGTTATTGTGCTAGAAATCCTTCACATTAATTTAAATAAATTAAAAAAAATAAATAAAAAATAAAGCAAAATGCTACTTTATATTTATGCAATGAGAAAATGTAGACGACAACAGAAAAAAAAGGACCGAATATATGAAGTGGAAAAAAGAAACAAGCACTTAGAAAAAAAAAAACTAAAATATTAAAATGAGTAGATATGATTTTTAACATTTGTTTATTTATTTTAAATTTTTATTTTTTATTTTTATTTTATTATTTTGTTTTTTATTATTTGAATATGACTTGAAATTAAAATCTCATATTTGTAATTTATTGAAATAATTACATAATAAATTCATGTGATAATTAAAGGTTTTAAATGAATGGAGAAATGCAAATTATTTTCTAATACATATAAACATTACAATGTCTATATGTTACGTCTCTATATAGGTATGTATGTATGTAAAATGTAATGAAAATATATGTATTTGGAATTTTCTTAAATTGTTTTGAAAATAAACAAATCAATAACATATACAAATTAAAGAGTATGTATTAAAAAATGTTTTTAAAAAATTCTCAACTTGGGTTTTTTTTTTCTATTTGGTTTTATTTTGTAATAAATTAATAACTTATCACAAATTTGTTATTTTGTGAATTGCATAGATCAAACTTTATATAAAAAATCAATTTGAAATGATAATGTTTTCCTGTTAATTAAACTTAGCAAAATGAAAATTTATATTACGCTTGATTATACGTATTTTTGTACAAAATGTGTAATGCTGATTGATAAGCATTATCATATGGAAGTAATATGTATGTATAAATAATTTCGTTTTATTTTTTTTTATTTATTCTAAATTCATATAACCTCATATCCATGTCCATGTATACAAGATTTTTTCCTAATTTTCATTATCTCGAATATTAATTTTCGATTTCTTACACATGTATATACACATTTTCATTGATTTTATTGAGATTTTATTATTGTTATGTGTGCTTTTTTATTTATATTATTTTGCTCTTAATTTTAAATATTTTCATATTATTTTTATATACATAAATATGTAATTATATATTTCAATAATACACATTACGTTATTGACTAAGGACCGCACACAGTGATAGTTAATTAAATTATACATTTTATAATATTTAAATGTATATAGAAAATATTGTAATATTGAAAATTCAATTTATATGCGTATTAAGTATACATACTGTACACATGAATGAAATTAAAAGAAAATCATTATTAAATTTTTTTTTTCTGTTATTAATTTGTAATTATGTTATTTTCAATTCAAACGAAATTTTATATCATGTTTGAATATATCATAATATGTACGCATTGTATAAATATGAGAATACGTTATATGGTGTGTAATTTTTAAAAATTAATGAGTATTTGCTTTTTGCGTGTGTTTAGATAGAAAAAAAAAATAATAATAATAATAAAAATCACACATGTGTACATATAATATATACAACATGTATACCTATGTATTAATTAAAATTAAATTAAATCATTAAATGCAAATCTAAAAATAAATTTAAATGAAATGTTTTTATTTCATTCTTTTGTTTGTGTAATTTAAAAAAAAAAAAAAAAGATCTGAAAATTTGATGAAAGAAATAATGAATTTTTCCTCTTTTAATACTTTAATGCAATACAATTATGTTTTTGTTTACGTTAAAATATACAAACATACATACATTGTTTGTATATCACAGTAAAATAAATTTCTGGAATACATGTGCATGTACCTATACATTTGCATATTCTTGTTTTCATTGTCATACGAAAATTCTGAATTATGTCATTTTTCATTATTTATTTTTCTAGATTTTTTTCTTTTTTTTTTTTTTTTAATTTAGAGAAGAAAACATTTTTGTATTGTTTTTGTTTAAATTCTATTAAAAAATAGAATGTAGATACATATTGTATATCAAAGCTATCATCAGCATTATAATTAAATTTTTCCTCAGAATTAAATAGAATAACAATTGTTGATTTTCAACTTTCATAATAAACATGAAAACAAAAAATGAATAAATAAATTCATTCAGATGTTATGTATGTAAATAATCGAGTATTCAATATTTAATCAAATTATTTATTGATATCAAAATTAAACAAATAAATTGATGTCGCTTTATTGAATGGTAAACTTTTACTTGAATAATTTAAATTTTTTGTTTTGTTTTTTTTTTTTTTTTAACTATAATCATTGAATTTAGAAGCAACAGTATTTATTTTTTATACGAAATTTTACGTGTATAAGTATTTTACTTTTATACGTTATACATGATTAATAGTTTATTTACTACATTTTTATTTGTTTATTTATTTATTTTTTTATTATTATTATTTTTGAATAGTTTACATAATTTTTTAATTAATGTAAACCGTATACATAATTATAATTGATATATCATCACTGAATAAATTATATTCCATAGGTGTACACAGGTATATACACATACATACATACATATGTATAAAATCGAAATTTATAAAAAAAAATAAATAAAAATAAAAAAACATACAACTCAAGAATATAATGTGAACATCAATTTTAATATTATTTTGTTTTAGAACAAAACAAACAAAACATTTTAACTAAAATCAACTAAAATACAACTAATGGCATGAAAATGTTAATTTTGTTATAACTAAAACGAAATGACAAAATTTTGTTATTATTTTTTGCTTTTTTTATTATTTGGTATAAGAAAAAAACAAATCATGTATTTTTTGTTTTCACCAAACAGAGGCACACGACATTAATAATCTCAAAATTTAACATGAGTGTTTTTTTTGTTTTATTTTTACCTCTCTGTAATTAAAATAAATAAATAAATTGTGTTTTTTTAGTTTGAACATTAAATCATCATACGATTCCATAAATAAATATTTAAAAAATAAATAAATAAATAAATAAATATGTAAAATTAAGTATATGTACATGTATTTACACATTATCACATTAATAACTGTATTCGTAGATTTCATATAAGGTACATACATATATGTATGACATATAACATAGTACATAAACAAAATTGTATAATGTAGATAGTAAAAAAAAAAAAAAACAAAAAAAATTCAAACATAAACCAAACTTGTAAAATCATATTCAGTAAATCAATACATAATGATAAATTTGTTAAAATGTTTTATTACTAAAATATATGATTTATTATATATTTATTAAAAATTTGAATTATTCAAAATACCTCTAATAAATAAAAATTTTTATTTTAATTATTGTAATATTTTATATAAATAAAACTATTAATGTAATGATTCTATTGATTTGAATTAATTTTTAATAAAATACATTTTTGTTTTATTATACGAGTACCTATACCTACGTATGTATGTACCTACATTAACAAAAATAATCATTTAATTTTTGAGAATTATATAATATTTTTTTTCTTATGAAATCATGTCACATGCATGCATATAACTTTCATTAATTGCATCGAAATAGTCAATTTATTTTTAAATTTACAGATAAATCAAAGAAAAATAAAAAAAAAATATAAAATTTACTTTTAAAAATAAATAAAAAATAAAAAAATAAAAATAGAAAAACAGGAAGAATAATGCATACATATACATGCGTAAAATTTAATGTGCACATTTGTTTTTTGTTATATGAAAAAATCGTATTATGTCTATCATATTTTCTTTTCAAGTAAATCACTTTTTTTTTCGAAAGTAAATTATGAAAAGAAAATAGTTAAAATAATAATAATAAAGACAATATCTAATAATGATTAATGTACATAAATATTAGTAAAAAAAGCCGGAAGCTTTTAACAAAATTATTAAAATACAAAATTCACTTTTGCTTGTCAAATTTTAATCAAAATCAATAGTACATATATGTTCTATATGGTAATACATACATATGTACATATTACTTTAGTAATAGAATTTAAAATTTTAAAATAATTTTGACACGTACATATACAATCGGCCCTGAAATATATTGAATTTATTCAATATGTAATAAATACAGTTATGTAAATGTACATACATACCTATATGGATGTAAAATTGCAAAAATTTTTAAATACCCTTTTTATACAATAAAATATACATATATAAAACAAATGTGTTATTTTGTATATAATAAATATTATAAAAAAAAAAAAAAACAATTATTGAAAATATAAAATTAAATGGAATAAAAACAAACAAACTTTTGAAGAAAAACAATGGATTTTCTTAAATTTATTTATTTTATTTTTTTCTAAATGAATTTTAAACAATAGATATTTTGTATGTTGATACAATATTGTATATTATGTACATAAGTACATGCATTTGAAGAACTTTCAGTTCCATATGTGTTATATTATTATTATTTTTTTTTGTAACCTTTTTAAAAATGTATGTATGTATGTATGTACGTATGTATTTATTACCGAACAAAGACATTGTCCTTTTCATAATGACGTACATACTTATGTACATATATACCTACTCGTGTTAATATATTTTAAAAATTTTACAATTTACATTTATAATTTTAATTTAAACTTTTGAATTGTTGCCAAATAATGTATACATACTCGTACATATTACATACATATTATATACATAAAGACTTGTATTAAATTTAAAAATTTTAAAAAATTATTTTATTATTAAACGTTAAATGCAAGTACGTTTATATTTATATGCACAATTACAACTACATATGTATATGGATACTTCATCATCATCTTCAGCAGATGGTTTCTTTATCATATCTTAAATGATCATATTTATAATAGTCATTATCATAATAATAACAATAATCTTAAATTTATTGAATCAAAACAAATTGCTACATGAAATTAATGTATGTACATATGGACATGTACATATTATACATTATATTATGGACGTGTTAAAAATTTTCGAATGTAGTGTAGCAAAAAATATAAAATCATCGAGAAAAAAAAATTTAATTTACACATAAAACAGAAAAATTATTTCTTCAAGGTCAGGAAAATCATTTTTCTTGACCTTCAGAGGAAATTCTTACATCCGGCCATAATGTCTATTTTTGTGTTTGTATATAATGTACATCCATATGTGCATTTAGTGTAAAAGTATGTATTATTCTTTACACATCAAGACTATATAAATAGTAGTACATTTTGAGTATACAAAATATATTTACATACATACATATATATTTTTATCCATCACATGTTTAACGGTGTCACCACGTTCATTGGCATTTTCATCATCTGTGTAAACTTACACATGTACGTACGAGTAAGTACATTACAGATTTTCAGGTCTATATTATATACAATTAGATATATGTATGTATAATTGTATATTTATAGCATTAATGTTAATGTTTTGATGATGACTGCAACGACTATATATAGTATACTATATACACGACGGCACCTATGTTGATGATAATAATGATGATGATGACTATAACTTGAATAACTTTGGCTGACTGGGCTGACTGGCTACAATCTATTACTGCTACTTTTACACATCTTTACATTGTTATATTATCGTATTATTATATCTGACTGATGGCATTGGAAGGTGCTTTGACCTTCGACTTCTATATACCATATGAATTATATGTACTAGTAAACAGCGACTTCTTTATATCATTCTGACAGGCAGTCAGTAACAACAAAAACAAAATAACAATAATAACAATAATAATAATAATCAGTAACAGAGAGAGTAAAATCACGTATTATAAAATCAAGTAGAATTTTTTCATATACTGCTTATAAAAAGAATTGTATGTAATAAATATCAGAAAAATGTAAACTTGCAGTACATATACGTAGATATGTACATATTGAGAATATCATATGTACAAAATCGGATTTAATCTATACTTTGTATAGTACAATCTCTGCATTACATGCATACTTTCAATTTTAAAAGCTCTAAAAATAATTCGTAGTGTATTTTTATTTCGATGCATTATTTTTCCATATGATAATAAATCAACCACAAAGACACTATACACACATATTACCATTATGAAATTCATATAGTCATACATAAATATACTAAACATATTGAAAGTCGACATTTAAAATTTAAAATAATATAAATTATATTTTTTTACCAAAAGTGAAAACAAAAAATCTAAAATGAATGTTCTAAAATCTTCAATTTTTTAGTATCTATTATTATTTTCCATAATTTTCTTTCTGTTATTTTTTTTATAATTTTTTATTATTTAGGTCGATGGCACGCGTTTATTATCACTGTGACTACATTATTCATATATTTGTATCTTATAATGTATTGAATAAAAAGTACCTACATTATTTATGTGCACATGTATATATTGAGTACAATAAAAATCTAAAATAAATGAGATACATACATACATACATACATGTATGCACACATAGAGGCATATACGTACATACAATACGTTTATATGTACTAAAGTGTTAATAAACTTGCAGTTAATTTAAATTATAAAATGTACTCTAGAAGAGAACCATGACCTGAGACAACATTCAAGGTCATTGATGAAAAAACTTTGTCTCCATATATTATTTACTTTGTTTTTATAAATTTTTATAGCAAATAAAAAAAAAAAATAATAAAAAACAAAAAGTTGTGGAACTGAAAGAGGGTGGCTAAATTGAATAAAGTAAAAAAACAAGAATTATTTTAAAAAAAAATAAAATAAAATAAAAAGAAGAAAACAACTAGAACAAAATTTAAAACATAATAAGTTAATGTAGGGTGAACAATAACACGTATTTATAATTTATAATACATTTATTTATATGCGTATATTTTGTACTTATTTCATATTTTGTACAATACATCATACATATGTATATGTTGGTACAATACAATACAGTAGATGTGTCACAGTCACAGTACGTTAACATCTTTTATTAAACAGTTTAAATGCAAGAAAAACGGATAAATCATTGATTTATTTATCAGTATATCCAGTACGTATAGGTATACATGTTCATATACATAATTTGTGTATATATACTTAGGTATATGTATGTACGTACATAACACAATTAATAAAGTATAAATTCATTTATTTATTTACACACTTGCATAGGTATATTTTATTTTTAAATTTCTTGAAGACCACACATCAAATATTTTTCCTGTATTTATATTTATTTATACATATTTATCGTGTACAGAACAAATGTACTGTTAACAAAATAATATAAATTGTTAATTAATATTTTAGTTTTTTAGTACGTTCATTTATGAAGAATGAAATTATGAACTAATGTACTTATGTATACATATAAAAATTGTACATATGTATGTAAAATCATTGTAAATTGATTTTGAGTTAAACCTGGTTAAACTAATAAAATTGACTGACACTGACGTTTTTGCTGCTATTGTTCTTAATCATAATGTAGTTCTCTTACGCTACATTCATAAACGCATTTTGAAACGCATTGTGGGTGGCGTGTCAAAAACCCCCATCAAGATAAATACAATTATGTGAATATGAATGTATATATTTACATACGTGCATACATACATATGTAGATATAAAATACACTTTTATGCATATTGAATATAAATTAAAATCTCATTTATTTATTTAATATCAACTTTTACTTACAAATGCATACTTTGCATTTAACATTTATATTTTTATTTAAAATCCTTTTATATAAGAAAATACAGCATGCATATGTACGTACTTCCGCATACAAATTTCACACAAATTATCGTAATAGAAATAACATTTATTTTATTAAATTTTATTAAGGAAATGTTTAAATTTTAATTGTTTAATTTTATTAAGAATATGTTACATATGTAGGTATGTGCATAAAAATTAACGAAGATGAACATTATTAAAGTAACATTGAATTTACAATTAAAACTACGTTACTTGTTCTGTACATATATATGTACCTGTACATAATATGTATGCACATGTAACAAACATTAAAATGAAATGAAAAATTGAATTAATTGAAGCTAAAGCTTAAGCTTAAGACTGATGCTTTTTCGTAAATAAAGCACAATTAAAATGTTACCAATTTCCATGCTTGTGTCATTTAAATTTTGTACATAATATGTATCGATATATATTGAAGATTATTTTATTATTTCATTTTTGTATTGAATACAATTTAGGTGATAATTTTTCTATTTTGCGGAAATTTAAAAGTGAAAATTCAAGGAAAAGATGAAATTTGAAAAGAACTTGAATAATTATTAAAATTTGGTTATTTTAAAGTAACATCAAGTACAATGCTTGAATTCTCAATTAAGTTACGTAAAATTAACGTTTCAAACTGACCCGAAGCATCCCGAAGTTATTGAACTTAAAATTAGATTCATTTTATTTATTTTCATTCTTTAAAAATTTCTCATTATCAACGTTGCGTTATGCTACGTAATTTCAAGTAATTTTGGGTGGGCCTTTATTCTTTCTTTTAATTTATAAACTTTCTGGGTTTTGTCCGTCAAAAACCATCATAACCGTTTGAACGTTACTTTTTAATCAAAGGATTTTAACTTTTAACACTTTACTGCTTAGCATTAAAGTTTATTTGGGACTTTCACCCTTTCATTTATTTTTGTAAATATGTATGTACTCATTTCAATGAATAATCCTATATTATTTACTTAGTATTTATAAAAAATATTTCGAAAGTGTAATTTTTTATCTGTACATGTAGTACATGTCTACACTACACAATATAAATTCCAATTGTGTTTACAAAATACAAAAATTTCTGTGAAAAAAAATTTATTTATTGTTTTTATGATTATTATTGATATTTTAACTGAATATTAAATTTTTATTGGTTTTTAAAATAAAGCGCCATACATGGAAAATCATATATGTATATGTATTCCAATTATATGTACCTATATATGTATATGTACAGTATGCAAACCACATACATTGTAATTTATATAAATCATACAAAGTACCAATATGTTGGTAAAATAAAATTTATAAACAAAAAGGAAATTCAACAATTTAAAAAAGATAAATTAATTATATAAAAGTCAACAGGTGCATGATTCATGCCAATATAACAAACAAAATAATGTAGGTATAATGAAATTTTTTTTATTTAATTTTATTTTTGTGAAATTAAATATTCTGGTTTTATTTATTTATTTTTTTATAATTATTTAAATAATTTCCCTTACTTTGGTTTTGAATGTTTCCAAACAGATAAATTATTGTAAAGAAAAAAAAAACATTGAATTTTAGATTTTTCACAATTGTTTTTCTTTTATATAATTTTTTCAACATGTAAAATTTAAAAAAAATATATTGTATGCCGACATGAAAATTTTTTCAAAAAAAGGATTATTTTATAAAAAAAAAAAGTAAAAAACAAAAACAAAAATCAGAGTCGTTACGGCTTTTAGGTTTGTATAATGTCTTTTACTCATCTTGTATTTTCACAAAGTAGATATACATTATTAGATAATAATTAATAATAGTACGCAATAATACATATGTATATACGTATGTACACACGTATATAAGATTTATTAAATTTTTAATTTCAATAATAATCATTTTCTCATTAAATAGGTATACTCCAAATGTTTAAAATAATACAGATTTCATTTATAATGAATTTACATGTCTTATGTGTTTGTATGTACGTTTATAAAGAAAAAAAAATTAAAAAATAATAAAATTTACAAATGAAATAAGAAATATTTAAATTTCTTTTGTATTGTTAATAATTCAAACAAAATGTGTACGTATCCTTTGTACATATGTACGTTTTTTTAATGTAACAGTAATTTTTCACAATACCTACATATATATACCTATGTATATACCATTATTATCATCGCCATAATAATTATCATCGTCAACACATCCAATAATAGCCTTTCATAAATATTATTTTGTTTAACAGTTGTTATATTTTTTAAAGCGATGTACGCATTTTTGTATAACGTATATACATACATACATATGTATATATGTACATGTATACCTTAATATGAAAGTAAATTTATTTTAAATTAATAAAATATTTTATATAGTAGATTATATACGAATACTAATGTAACATTTATTGTACAATATTTATATGCATGTACATATGTAGAATAATGATTTTATGTTTTAATATGAAAATTTTTAATTTATATAAATATTCACCATAAAACATATACTCACCTACATTGTATAAATTAACAATAATTGTATATTTTTCATTATAATATTTTATGGTTGGCTAAAAATGTACATATACATATATAAGATCCGTGATATGGTAACTAAGTATAAGTATGCGGTATAGGTAAAAAAATCTTAATTTCTGACTTAATTTAAATTTAATGGTTTTTCTCTGTTTTAGTATATGTATATAATTTTTTTTTTTCAATTTTCTGCATATTAACTTATTTTTTTAAGTAGATAATATGTAATTTTGATAGTGTCATTGATAATGACTCTGATAATATCAATTTATAAATGATCGGTATACAAAAGATCTACAAAAAAAAATAAATAAATTTAAATTTGAAAAAAAAACGAATCATTAAAATTTGTGATTTTCCGTGTACAGAAGTAAAAGAAACTGTCCATAGTTGTAAGTTGTAATAGGTGTATAGTTAAATGTCCATAATTTAAATGTGAGTACATATGGTTGCATGCGTACTTAGGTATACTATATGTAATATAACTCGTATGTGTTTATCAAACTTTTAATATCAAAAATATTATTAAATTTATTTATTTTTTGTTTTATGTGTACATAACGTTCATACATACCTATGTAGGTATAGTTAAAAATTTTCATTTTTTTATATAAGGGCTAGAAAATTTTACAAAATCGACGAATAGAATATGATAACATGATATAATACAATATACATATGTATGTATATGAATTAGTACATACATATGTACGTATGTCTGTATAATGTGTAAAATATAAGTATGTATGTATGTACATATGTATATAATGTATATATGTATATGATAATAATGATAATATACATATAATGTATATATGTACATATGTATATGAATATCCAGTAACTATGTGTATGCATATATTACATACATACATATTTACATTAAAATCGTTCAAGTTTAAAATAAAAATATGTTTTGTTTTATATAACTGATGCGTTAAATTTTATAACTTAGTAAAGTATGTAATAATATAATTAAATATTATACGATTTTTATATGTGCATTCATGCACCTACTAACAATAAAAAAAGGTGAAAAAAATGTAATAATATTATCCAATTGTTATGTGTCTGACATGAGATTATTATTGAAAATTTTTTAAATTTCACAATACTGAATACACATTATGTACCTATGCATATCCATTTACATGGACATGTAGCACATACATACATAATGTTTAATAGCCAAAAAATACTAACACTCGTATGTACGTATGTACATATGTCCATTGTATAATTAATTAATATTTTGAATTAATCACTAGCAAAAGCAGATGAATTTACGTACAAAACTTAAATTACCTAAATAATTTTCATTTTCATAACAAATAAAAATTTTTAAAAATAAATCTGCATACAGCTGTTACAAATACGGAAAAAAAACAGAAGTGATTACTTTTTTGCAAAAAAAAAAACAAAAATGTATTTTATGTTCTTTTTTTTTAAATTTTTATTTATCAATTTATTACATACGAGAATATACTGTATGCAGATTTTTTTTTTATTTTTATTTTTTACCTTTGTTCTTATATGAAATCAATTTACATATGTATTTAGTCAAGATCAAAAAAGTTTTGTGTTTTGAGTTTTTATTTTTCATTAATCATCATTTACTAATATTATATCAGCCAGCTATGTATGTTTATCATTTTATTTTCATCATTTATAATAATAAAAAAAAAAGCTTTGCCAAGTATTCAGCATTAAAAAAAAAAATAAACAAAAAACAAAAACAAAAAAAGCGGTTCTACACCATTAGCCTTTAAATTCCCAGACCGAATCATAATAATCAACTCTAGTTTTGGTAAGTTCAGTAACCCGAATGTGTATTACACATAGAGACAAAATGCATATATTTATACATACATAACGTAGATACACATTCATATGTGTGTATATGTTTAACTTATTGTTTATGTTTTTTTGTGCATATATGTATGTATATTTATTGTAAATATACATGTATATGTACATATACATATATGTTTTCAAAGGAAACACTTGAACTACATACATATGTACATATATATACTGTACATATGTACCTATGTTATGAAGTTTTTCATTTTATTTTTGCTGTACAAGAGTAAATGTTTTATAGTCAAGTCATTGGCCAATAACCGAATAACTAAGCAACCAAACCAACTAACCCATCATATCTTTTGCCTATCGATATATGTATGTATGTACATACATATATATCTTTTAAATTTATCTGACAAACATATTGTACACATATGTATAAATGTGTGTATGTAACAAAAGCTTTACTTTCACACTTTTGATAAGAGTCATAAAGTTGACTGTAAATAATATCAATCAGGTTTTATGCTTATATGTATATAAATCTGTCAAGTATACAATACATATGTATGTACATATGTACATACAGGACTTTATATAGTGAGCTAATAAAAAAATGTATGTATATAGGTACATATGTATGTGTGTGTCTTTTGTTTGTAATTCACTTTTTGTTTCATATAAAAATCCTATATCCTTGTCGACAATATTCATTCAACCATCCAACTATAAACTAACTAAATTTCATTTGGTGAAATGATAACATAAACAAATCAATAAAAGCTCGAAAAATTTTTTAAAAAAAAATTTTTTTTTTTTGTTTTTGATCAAAAATTCAAACCAGACAATTTAAAGAAAATAAAAAGAAATAAACATACATATACACATACGTATGTATATACATATATGTATGCAGTAGATTTCAAAGGGTTTTCACACGTGTACATTTACAAATATGTAAATGCATTCATGACCGTGTAATACATGAGTATGTACGTAAATTTATATTGCATGGTAGGTATATAAATAAATTAGTACATGTAAAAATAATTGTTATTATAGTTTCAAACAATTTTTTTAAATTATGTTTGTGCTTATGTTATTTGGATTTGTCCTTACTTAATTTTCCACAAAAAAGGCTTTTCCAGGGCATCGTGAATATGTACATAGATACATTTTATATTTTATATTTTTAGTAAATACGTACATACCTCCATATGCTAATAACTTTAAATTTGAGTACAATGCTTGGTTAAAACTCGGAAAATGTATATCATACATGCACATACATTTATACAATTTGGTTAAACAAAGTAGGTATACAAAAGATCATTATACTCCAGTTAATTACAAATCATTATCGTTTAAATTTTTAATCAAAACTATACTCTTCAAAATTCTTCAGCCACATATGAACTTGCTTTATATTATACATATGTATGGACGTAATATAATATATATATATATATAACAATTATATATGTATGTATGCATTTGTATGAATATCGATGATTATATGAATATATATAACCTATCCTATATATAACCATTTCCATTTATTGGCTCATATGAAATACGAAAATGAAAAAATTAAGCTTGAAAACTACAAGTTTTGAGAGTTCGCGAAATAATTCATGGACTTGTCGTAGGTCAGTAATTTTTGAGTTCAAGAACGGCCATCGCGTCATAACAATACTACTACTAGCGCACCAGTTAAATTAATACATGAAGAAGAATATGGAAGCAAAGAAGGAAAAAAAAATTTTTTTTTTTTTTTGATTTTTGTAAATTGCAAAAAAAGCTGTACAAAAGTTACTGGTGCCGTAATTTAAACGAATCGAGAAAGTACTTACATTTTGTATGGTAGGTACATGCTTTATATTTACATGGGTATGTTCAAGAATCCACATTCATGTCACGAATTACGATTACGACGACGTCTGACACCGTAATGAGCATCAAAACCTATTTCCTTTTTGTCTTATTACAATGATTTATTAGATAAGGATTGATTTTGTTTTTTGCTTATATTATTTTTGCTAACTTATTAAACTAGATATTGGTAATTGATTATGGTTGGACAAATAAAGTTAATAGAAGAAAATTGTTAAAATCAATGATAAGTAATGACAATATTGGTTATGAGTTAAAAGTTACAAAATAATAAAATACTTTTTATTTATTTATTTTATTTATTTTTTTTTTTCAAAATTTTCATCTATTTTCAACTAAGTTTCATGTTTCGTATAATTCGAGTACACCTGTGAAGTAGTACGTAATGTATAAGTCCATTATTTCTAGCTGTGTTAATAAAATGGATTTACATTCAATATGCTGAATACATCTATACTTATTTTATTGAACAAAAAACTAGGATAATAATGGAACCTAACACATACATACATTAGTACATACCTATTCAATTTTGTCTTTACTGTTTTTTTTTTTACAAACTTATGAATTTGATTATGTACCTATACATAACCACGTTGATGTGTATGTACATATGTATACGTATCAATGTTAGCTTTTTAGTTTTTATCCCTTATTTTTTTTTTTCAAAAAAATATCACATGTATGAATGTGTATTTAAATGTGTATGTAATTTATATTATATGCTTTAAAATATAAAATTCACTACGAATTGTAGACTATAATCAAATCTTATTATTAAATAAAAATACAAATCTTCAATACTTAATTAGTAGTTAATTTTTTCCCTAGATTTAACAATTTTTTTTAACAGGTCATATTATGCTTTAACATTTTATTAAAAGAAAAACAATGTGTAATATGAATGCATATTTCCATGTTAAAATGTCAAATTAATTACGAATGCACATACAGTAGCCAACAGACAACATTAATAATCCTTCGACCTTAAAAAGTTTTTAATGGTTTCTCTGCTGTATATTCACCACTATTTTAATGACTTTAATTACTAAAATCTCTAATGACGGACGACGACGGTCAAATTGTCTCATTCTATTCATCGACCAATGCACTTTTGAATTGTTTTAATTTAATAGTGTGACGGTGATGGCGATAGTCATTATTAATCCCATTAGGCTTCAAAAGTCTTACTATATATGTAGATATGTACTGTATATAATATATTTATATAAATGTGCACGTATGTACATATGTATAAGCATATACATATGTACTTATGTACATACTACATACGTTTTTATGCATGAAATTTATTTTTTATCATTTTATGTGACTTCGTTTTGGTAATTTTCTTCTTTACTACCTTGATATACTTATCTTTCCATAAAATTTTTAATATACATTTTTTTTTGTATTTATTTTCGTCTCTTTTTACGCTTTTTTTTCTCATTTTTTTTTTTTTTTTCAACACACACGTCATTTTCTTGGGGTCAAAGACAGGAATTGACAGAATGTAAGAACCGTTAAGCACTTAAATGCTATGCATCAGAGAATATAATATAACATATGTATGTACATATGTATATAGTACCAGATAGTACTTAATCATTCCGTATTTGGTATTTTTATCAGTGTGTGCTTGTGATAAACATTTCCAAATCAATTTACAGCAAACTGATAATATGGAAAATAATAATTTAAAATTTTTAAAAACCTTTTCTCTAAATAGATATATTACATACCTACATATGTACATATAATTGCAGATATTACATACGTACGTAGTACATATGTATGAGACGAGTAGATAACCTACCTATTAGTTGAAATATTAAAATCAATTTTAAGTATTATATATCTAGGTACTAAAAAAAAATCAAATGAGATCAATAATTTTTTATTAATTATTATTAATCCAAAGAAAAAGTGTTTGAAAAATAGGTATTTTGAGCTTGATTGTTTGTCAGTGATAACAGGATATACCTACCTAGTTAATTACATAAGTAAATGAACTAACTATCCATTAAACATATCTCTTCAATTTCAAGAAGTAGGTACTTGTTTTATGAATTTTGAAAAGCTCGGAAATTAGCATCCAGGTAATTAAACAATGTACAGTTATTCATTACATTTTTTTTTTCAGAATCCTCAAATGCCCCCAGGGTGTCTTAGGTAAAAATGTACATATGGATGTATGCATGTTTGTATTATCGAAATTTTTGGGTAAATGACATTGAGTGGTTCAGTAGACTTTAAACTTAAACTCGAATTATCTACCTACACATTGTCATTATAACATTATATATATTTTATAATATATACTATACCTTTTCGTGAGGCATACATGCGTAAGATTTGTTGAGTTCAAAGTAATATTAATTTAATTTTGTCATAAAACTTTTAACAAAAAGATTCAGTGAGTGATTGACCAATGGATGTTTTTTTTTTTTTTAGTTTCATTTTTTAGTTTTTTTTTTGTTTTACATTTTATGTTTCTTCATCTTTAATTTTAATTTTGTACCAAGCATGTGAAATTCACTGTTTATAATATTGCTGTTGTTGGCTGACAATAAAATGAATGCAATTATAAAACGGTTGCTGTAAGCCTGTAAGTAAAGCAATATAAAAATACGTATACATATATGACCATTACTGTATACACCGGTCGTTCGGTCATCATCACCATTATAAAATACAACAGTGTATGGGCGGTCATAAACCCTTACATATGATATTATGATATTACACGTTTTTGACGACTATACGTTGTGATGGCGATGATAATTCCAATTTATGACAGATATGGGCATTGAGCAAAACCGACAAAACATTTTCATGACTTTGATAAAAAACAAAAAAAAAAAAAAAAAATTAAGACAAAATAAAATAATAATAAATAAAATAAAAAAGAAGGTACGTTAAAAATAAAAATAAAAATAAATAAACTTTTAAAAAATACTCAAGTAGAGTAGGTATGATGATGATAATGATGATGATGTGATGTAAACGGTTCCTGCTACTTTCTTGAACTTAACAAAAATCATAATAAAATCAAAAGTGATGAATATAAAAAAGAATGACAACAAAATTACTATACCAATTATAACTAGAAAAGATATTTATCTACTTAGAAGAAATTTAATCATTGTAACTCATATATACAAGCAGCAATTGATGTAATCATGCAGTACCTAATGAGTAGTAATTACGTTATATCCCCATGATACTTGAATAACTTAAAATGATTGAAATGAGTCAATCAATAAAATGACAACAAAACTGAAATATTACTGTACAGTGAACATTATATTTATACATATAATTTTAATGTATGTGTATAGAATAAAAAACTTACGCACAACATTTAATTTTATTGTTATTATTTTATTTAATAACACTGTATCATATATTATATGTTATGTACATATAGTATATATACCTTATACAGATACTTTAAACATGCATGTAATTCTTTTAAAGTACAGAATACGTGTTTGTATTATCCATTAACTATTTATCTTAAGGTCGTCCACTCATTTTAAGAATTAATTAAACTCACCTGTCATTTTTATGAAACAATGTGCAAATAATAACTGTGTAAACAGTTAAATAATCCTTTTTATATGTCCCTCTAGAGATAATTATTTCAAAGAATTTAGATATTTAGATAAATTACGAAATACCTACAATAAAAAGATTTAAAAAAACCAGTAAAAAAATGTAAACGTGTAAAAATGCATTACTTATTTGTCATGAGAATAAAAAAAAGAAACTCATAAACAAAATCAAGTTTCAGTTTATTTGAAATGATTTTTTCTTTTTTTTTCTAAATTTTTATCATTTCATTCACTTACATGCATGTGTATGGATGTACAATTTTAAAAGGATTTTTGTTTTTTTTTTTTTTTTTTTTAAATATTAACTGAAAATTTAATTTTTGAAACTTTTCTTTTACAATGGTCAGTTTTGGAATTTTCTTTTTTTTTAAATCATTTCAAATCACATTTACATCATATTAATTACATATAGTATATCACACGACAATCAAATATTTGATATACATATGTACATATGTTGTGTGGTATACATATGTAACATACTGATATGTTATAAAATTGCACGAATTTTCAAAAATATATTCAAATCTAGATATCTGTAGGTACCTACATATATAAAAAATTGTTTTTGCGATATTAAGTAAATTCTATAGATCATTTTAAATCAATATACATATGTGTTGATTCTTCAGGCTGCTATATGAATTATCTACTAATGCAAGATTTACTCATTTATACGTACATAGGTATCTTGTGTTTATTTGTTTAATTTATTTTAAGTCATCTATTACATCAATTAATTTAATTTGATAAATTTTGTAACATTCATTTAATATTTTGTTCATCAATTTTATACATACATACATATATGAATTTTATTATACATATGTATGATATTTTAGTGTCGCCAGAAGTTTTATGTTTTAACGCTATTATATGTATGTATATCTACATTTTATTTGTATCTTTTTTATTTTGTTTATTTTTTACAGAATATTAATAAAAATATTGGTATTTTAAATATTAATTATAACATACCTATGTATGTAAATTAATTATGACACAACGCAACATTGTATATATGTATGTATGTATGTATCCATATTAAATATATACATATGTACTTGTATATATTTATACTTATATGTGTTTATCTGTAAAAATTATACCATACATATTTATGAATATCCTATATGCATAAAATATATGTTACATTTGTATGTACATACATACATCATACAAAGTGCATAACAGATATAGGTTTTTTTTACATATTCGTATCTAAGTTACATATCGTATAAAAAAAGGCAAAATATTACAAGGGCATGTAAATTGTACTACACACACACATAAACATATGTATTGCATTGTGTGTATTTACAAATATCATAAGGAAACTATAATATGAATTCATTTGACTTGAAAAGAAACACAATGAAGCAAAAAAAGAAGCTCAACAAAATATCAAAATTATTAAATAGAAAATAAATAAATAAAATGAAATCTTTGTGTTGTATCGTGGGTGTGACCTACAAACCTTTTTAAAGTACAGTTTAAATTTTAAATATTATTACATATGTTTATGGATAAAAAACAAAAACAAAAACATTTACAGGGTATTTCTAAGAAAATGCTCAACTGAAGACCTTGTCTTTATTTATTGTGATTATATGAACACGAATTTGATTTATCTACATATTGAAAATATAAAGTAAAAAATTAAAAAGAAAAAAATTTTTTCAAGATATTAAAAAAAGAAACTCTTCTTTTGTTAACAAAATTTCGAAGAACCAATAGATCATAACTAATTATCCTTTTGAGACTCCAAACACAAGAATAATTGTTACCATTTACCATTTAATTTAGTACCGAAAATACTCGTATTATAAAGTTTCATAGGATTGTGATTAAAAGTGTAATTTAACGTATAGATTTTTTTTAAACGATCGTACAACGAAAAAGCGACGTGATTCACCCTATATTGTAAAAGAAAGTAAAAAGATATCATATATAGGTATATACAGTTTTTAAATAAATATAATTTCATTCAAATATGTACATATGCACGTATCATTATTCGATCTAAGATATTATCTGAATTAAAAATTATGATCATTTTATTATTGCTTTTTTTTTTTGTATGTTTAATGTGTTATCATCGATTGTTGATCACCTGGGAACCGGTTTTCAAATTTTATATATAATATCATCATTAGTTGTTGTGGGCTTGTTATGATCTTTTTTACCTTTTTATTTTTTATTTTTGTTATACATATATTACATTTATGCTTTTACGTTATAGATAATATTAATAAATTTAAAATGCATAAATACAGAAATAACTTGTTGAAAAATGAATTATATATTTCGTTTTACAAAATGATAATAAAATACAGAAATAGATTATGTGTATACTTTATCACATACGTATGCAATAAAATTATTAAGTAATATACTATATAATACGAAACACATACATATGTATCTTTACACACATTGTATATCTATATACTCACAATTTATATGATGTCAAAATCTACTACTATGTATCATCATTTAATATAAATAAATTTCATTAAAAAAAAAAAAAAACAAAATCAAATCTAGGTATTTATTATGTACGATTTAATCGACATATTGACAACAATAACACTAACAGTCTAACAGGTTGCTTTTCACCTTAACTTTATGTCTGGATGTTGTAGGTGTTCATAATATGTGATAATATGGACATAGCGACATTATTAAAACATTTTTTTGGTCACACGCTCTTTTTTTTAAATATGCATATAGGTATATATGTATATACATATGTACATATGTACATATACGAGTATCTATGTAAAATATACATAATGTGGTTTGATATAATCATATACGTATGTAATAACATAAACGTTTTGTATATTCAAAATTGTTGTAAAACGCATATATTGGACACATATTCATATGTATGTATGATTATTGTATTATACCTATGTATATATTATGATTTGTGAATATTTGTTGTAGATATGTAGGTATTTAAAAATTCAGAGTGAAGTTTGATTTTTTATTTTTACTATTATGCACCAGTTACAAATGTTCGAAGGTTTTTTTTTATGTTATTATTATTATTACTATTGTTATTTTTTGTATCTATTTTTAATGAATTCATTAATTTTTTTTTATTTATATATTTTTTTATGATTTTTCTTTTTAATCTTTTCTTCATAAAATGACAAATAGATAAATTACAATAAAATATTAAATTTATGTGAAATAAAACCTGTGGCGCTGACTTTTAATTTTATTCAATATGATCATATGAAGAAAATTATTTTTAATTTTTTATAAATGCATGTATTATATTATAAGATGTTCTCTGGTATTATTATCCATGTATTAATTTAAATAAAATGTTTTAAAAAAAACAAAAAATTATTTATAGAGAAAAAATACGATAAAAAGTTGTATGTACAGCATATGTGAACTACATACATACATACATATGTATATAATTTACTAGAATGCATATAAATACCTATATAGGTATTTATTGATGTATGTGGACACGAATTACTATATTCGTATTATTTACACATATTTTATATTTACACATTGGTATCATATACTCGTATGCATATGTTGGGATCATATGTGTAAATGTTCATTATTCATATGTTTGTACATAAATTTGTATGTATGTTCGGTATGTATATAAATTATACCAAACTGTGAGTAGGTGAATTTTGCTATAAATAAATAAAAAAAAGTCCATATAAAATTCAGAAATTACGATAAATCCATACAGATTTATGCAAATTCAAATAAAAAACAATTTTGAGATGAAGAAGGTTATAATACTATAATAGTAAGTGAATGTAAAGAGAGTAGTAAGAAACAAAAAACATTATTATAGTCTAAAACACAAAGAAAACAAAATTTTATAATAAATTGTTTGTATGCATGAATAATGTATGCTGACTAAAAAAAAAAAAAGAAGAAAAAAATTACTAACTATGAAGATTAACTTTTTGCTACATGTATAACATAATAGTATCTACATATATTAAAATAATGTGCAATATCATCGTCTTACATTATTTTACCTGTATTATTGTTATTACTAAATATGATAGAAAAAAAAATGAAAAAAATGTAATGTTTTGACGGGATTTAAAACACGTGTGTAGGTGTCATCAGTTTGTTTTGTTAAAACACTATAAGTTTACAGTCATGTAAATAAATATACATATGTAGGTATAGTGTATAGTCAGATGTACATATTTTATATTGTATTATACGTAATCATAATATATAAATATTGATTAATATATGTATGTACCTATTTATGTATATATGGATGTATGTACATATATAATTATGCTTTTAAGTAGTAATAATGTGCAGTTACATCATATTCATGTTGCATATATTATACAGAAGAAGATTTTATTATTATTATATACTACTATTATTATTATCATTATTATTATAAATAAAATATTTTTTATTTTCCTTTAAACAAATAAACATGTTGTATAATTTTATATTTTATTAGTTTATGAATAATTACTAGGTATTATCTTTTTTGTTTTTTGAAATGTAAAAGGATTATTAACTGGTTAGAAATACACAAGCCCATATAAACATATACCTATACATATATGCATACAATGTATTTCTTAAAATGTATGTAAGCACATAAACTTTTAATTAAAAATAATAAATTGCATATATCCACTCACATTTTGAATAATCAAATTTCAAAATTATGCATTTTTAAAAAATAATTTTATCAATTTTCTGTTTTTTTTTTTTTTTTTTTTTTAAATAAGATTTTGGAAAAATTTTTTTATCTTATATATAGTTATCAATTTTACATATAAATTTATGTATATGTACATATAAATGTTTTTTATGTATGTACATGTATATAAATAAGTAGGTAGGTATAAAGTATATGATATAATCACATACATATATCAAACAATGTAACTTAAATTCCCATTTTGAGAATATAATTTTGGATCGGTACAGGTAAATGTCATACATATTATGTATGTATGCATTATTCAATATACATACCTATATATTTACATCCCGGAAATTGCAATGTCAATAAAGTTTGATATGCCCAAAAAAGGAATGTGTACATACATACATATCTATACGTATATAGGTATGTCTTTACATACATATGAAATCCATAAGCATGTGTTTCCTTCTTATAACGAATATGTGTAATATTGTTAAATTAAAAAAAAAAAAAAAATAGGTACAAATATTTAAAATAAATTAAAAATTGTTCATGATATATCTAAATCGATTAAAATAATGTCAAAGCGTTTATGTATGAATATTGTATGGGTTTTAAATGTCAAACATTCATGTCCTATATGTATGTACATATGCATGTGAAAAAATTTTTAAGGTCAATGTAATTGTATGTAAATTTTAAATAAATGTGGCTAATGTGATTATTATCAATTATTATTTATATTTGTGTATGTTGATTTTTTTCCAAAATTGAAATAAAAAATTACAAAATAAAGTTATGGGTACCTATAATGTTTTTTTTAAGTCATAAATACATGTGTATATATGTATGTATGTGCGTGGCTACGTACAAAATCAAATCATAGAATATTTTATTTAAATTTTTCATTTTTTTAAATTCTTATGTTAAGAAAAAAAAATTTTTTTTTTTTCATTAAATCCATATGCATGTGGCATAAAAATAAGATTAAGAAAAAGAATATAAAGGAGAAAAAGACAAAAGGAAAAAAAAATGTTTTCTTTAATAATACGAAAAACCAAAAACTCAAGAAAATAATAAAAGAAAATATTCAAATTAAAATGTATGATATCACGCATACAAATTAATGGTAATGAATTTATAATTACATACTTCATACACGTATGCATAAATATCTGTACATATACATACATACACACATATTTTTATATAGGTTTATCGTTAGTATTAAAATATAATAAGTACATACAGTACATACACTACATAGGATAAACAAGGTGTCTCCATTGAAATGTCAGAAAATGTACTTTTCATTTACATATCTTTTTGTGTATCTTTTCATGTATCACAAAATCTTGGAATAAATTTTTATTAGAAACAAATTCATGATTTTGTAACACTCTATATTATATATTAGATATATAAATGGGATATAATGCAGCGAACACATAATCAAAAATATATTTTAAAATCTAAAATTAAGATATGTATGTGTATATTGTGTGTACATAGTATATTAAACGAGGATTTTATAGCGCCGTTATACAAATATGAAATAATTATTGTACAATACACATAAATATGTACACACCTCTGGTAGATGTATGTATATATTTACTGTATTCTATGTACACATGAATATATGTATGTACATACAATATGTATAAAGACAATTCATGTAATAACATGTGTCAAAATTAAATGAAGTGCTTGAATATAATTACAGTAATAAATTAATTTTAGATTGTAATTGCAATGCAAATGAGTTTATTACTCTTTCTTTCATGTTAAAATTTTTGTTTTGTTTGTTTTTTTTTTTAATTTATTTTTTTTATTTTTAATTTAAAGAAGACTTTTTCCAAGTGCACAAGTAATGTTGAACAAAAAAATTGTTTAAAAAATCGTATTTAATCAACAAATCAAAAATAATATACATATATGTATGTATATATCTACTGTATGCACTTTAGGTATTACGTGTAATATATAAATATATAATAAAAATTGATACAAAAATGATCACATGCAAAGACAATGATGATTGCTTTGTAATAGGTACACGAATACAAATGGTTTCTTGCATTTATATATGTATGTACATATAACATTAACATCACGTTAGCAAATAATCATCGTGATTATGAAAAAATGTATAAAAGAATTATTTATCACACTTTTGTGTAAGTATATATATTCAAAAATCATAATAATATTTTAATTATTGTAGATTATAATAATTTTTAAGTATAATTCCATTGCAAATATTAGTAGGTATATTATACCATATTATACATTGCATGCGAAATGATACATATATTATGAATGAATGAATGTATGTACATGAACTTAAAAATTTTAGATAGATATGATAGGTATGTATAATAAAAAAAAAGAATAAACAAAAAACAAAATTTAACACAAAAAAATAAAAAATAAAAAAAAATTTATATTTACGAAATAAAATATAAAATGCAAAAACAATAATTGATTTTGTATGGGTGTACAAATATATGTATGTACATGTGTATGTGTGTGTAATGCATTAATCCAAGTATGTAAATGTGTAAAAACTCAAATTGTTATATGAATTCAAAGAAAATTTTAATTTAAAAAAATTGTAAGAAGTAGATTTGTGTATGCATATATGTAGGTATGTATGTATGTATGTATGTATGTACGTTATTCAAATACGTTGTTATTTTACAATTACAACAGTTAATACTAATTTACGTCTGCATTCATACATAAATACGTAACGTGTACGTACAAAAATTTCATGTATGTGCTGAAGTACATATACATATATATGTATATGTATATAGACTTATAGAGTCTAAATTTTGCTATATACATGTGTACATACATATATATGAAAACATATGAATAATATAAGTTTTACATCCATATTATTTTTACCAAAGTAATGTACCAGTTGCAGTTCATATGTACATGTATATACATATGTATGTAACATATGTATGATCGGCTTTTTATTTTTTATTTTTATTTTTTATTCTTTTTGTTAATTATATGGTATCCATGAAATACATGTTTTAAAAGCGTCAAAAGATTAATGTCAGGCTATTGACATTAAATGCAAAATAGTTTTTTTTTTTTTTTAATTTTTATTTTTTATTTTTTGTAAATTTCAATTTTTGTTTTATTCTTAGATATATTACACCCATGTATGTATATTTTTCTTTATACACAGTTTTATTTCCATCAATTTTTTATTTTTTTATTTGTTTTTTTTTTTTCATTTCATTTTATGTCGGAAAAAAAATAATAATAAAAAAGTGTGAAATAAGAAGATTTTAAAATTTATTTATATGTAGGTACTCTGTTTCAATACACGTAAGTGTATTAAATGCACGACACGCATATATGAATATTGACATGTACATTTTTATGAAATTTACGTACATATATTTAAGTACAAACATGTTATATATCATATATACATATATCATATATAATATGTATTTTATTTTGATTGTTAAATTTTGCTTTCATCTTTTCTTTTTTCTCATAAATTTATATTTTATTTGTCAGGATATTGTGGTTGTTTTGTCATATACAGTATTTAAGAAAATTAATAATGAAAAATATAAGATGTAGATATGTATGTATATTTATAGTAAGAAATTTTAAAAGGAAAATACGAGTAATAAAGTTAAGAACAAAATTTTTTAATAAATCTTTTACAAAAGGAAAGAGGGAGACGTAAATTTGAAATTATTGAAAATATGCATATGTACTTATATGTATTTTTTTTTTTTTTTTTTTTTTGTATTCAAAAAGATTACATTGAAATCACATTCAAATTTTAATTATGTATTTAAAATTTTATTGCTTTAGAAAATACGATATAAAAACATACACATGTATAAAACGACATTATAAAAAAAATTAAAAAAAAAAAATTTTTTTTTTTTTACAACGTATGATGAGTATACTATGTGCAACAAATAGTCATTAATCAATTAATTTAAAAAAAAATAATAATAAACTAAATATCCGTACATACATATGTTGGTATACACTAAGCATAATAACGAAACGTCCAATAATTTATACAATCATATTCTCCCACATACATACGTACATACGAATATGTACATATATGATTTAAAAATTGAATTTAAATTACGCAAATCCAAATGTTTATTAAAAATTTACTAATGTAATTTATAGTATGTATTTCATATTTTATGTACAATTGCATATTTTGATTTAATTAATTTTATAATCTTTATTTTGTCTATTGAAACATCTTTAAATGATCACGTTGCAAATATATGTATGTATGTTCAATGCAATGTACATTTTAATTAATGACAATTAATTTTTTTTTCCTTATCTTTTATACAATTATATCTTGTTTATAAATAATAATAATAATAATTGTTCATAAAGAGTTCGATTACTGTATAACTAAACTAATATTTTTATTATATATGAATATTCAGCACAAATGAAAAGTTTAAATATTATTTTTACAATGTATGTACATAATTTTTTTTTTCTAATAATTTAACGTTGTACAATGGTTGTACATTTTAAATTTAAACTGTAAATAATTAAGTAGTTTTGATAATAAAAATTGCTTAATAAATAATTATGAAAAAAAAAAAAAAATTTAAATTGTTTAAACTACTTATCACATAAAGTAATGTTTTGTGTAAAGTGAAATAGAATTTATAATTAAGTACAATAAATATAGAAAAAAAAAATTATGATATAATGATGACGATGATATTAATATAACCATATTCACGTATCTACAACATGTATTATGTACTCGTATGTACATATGTTCATGTTCGTATGAATGTACGTAAAAGCGTTTATATAAATATACGAATATTATTATTTTGTTTTTTTTTTATAAATTCTCAGGAAAATAATTGAAATTTATGAAAATTAGAAAAGTAAAAAATAAAAAGATACATTTTTTTCTAATAGCTAGAAATAATTAATAACAACTTAATAACTTCTTGGATAAATTTCTTGTAATAATTCTTTCATTCAAATTAAATTTATTAATGCTATCAAGTTATTTTAATTTTTCATTACGTAAAATAAAAATACGATCTATACCTACATATACTCTGTCCACTAATATTATGCACTTAAGGTCTTATGGGAGTACATACATACATATATCATTTTTCTTCTCGCATAATTTCTAATTAGACCGTTTCACGAGCAGTATTACCTCACAATGCACAAAACTTTTATTATATATTAGATGAATTTTTTAAATATCAATACAAAATGGTACCACTTCAAGTAATCGTCATAAGATCTTAAGTGCATAATATTATTGTACAGAGTATAGTAGATGTATGAAATGATTTTAAAATGTAAATATAAAATTTAGAAAATGAAAACTATTCAATTATGTACATATGTTATACGTACGTATAATCTGCATAAAATTATTTCTGTTTATTTATTTTGTTATTATCATTTTGTTTTACTTCTTCACCTCTGTGAATGTAGTGAAATTCTACACTGTAAATATCGGATACATAACTTAAATACAATATATCAAGCACATATCAAGTAAATAGTATATTATTACAAGTAATAAAATAGTGAACGTAGTTTATCGTATAACGACGTATACTATACTTAACTTTATAGTGTAAATTCATATTCATGAAATGTATAGTTTTCACCGTCAATTAAATATTATTATTAACTATTTCTAATAGATATATTGTATAATAAAATGCATATAAATAATATGTATGTTGTGTATTTCACGTTCTTAAATAATAAATATTATTAATCATATATAAAAATGTGTATGCATGCTTATACATATACATACATATATATGTACATACATATATACCCGTGTATAAAATATACAAAAAATTTGTATATATACGTTTACAAATCACCATATATACACAGAAAATCATAATATATATATGTGCATACATATATGTACATATGTATGCCTATATATGCACATGTATGGTAGTTTAGGTCATTAAAGTTCAATTTAATGTGTAGATCACTAAGAAATTCATTTTAAATCCATTAATCGTTTATTAAAAATATTCAAAATATACATACACAAATTTGTGTGTACATACCTATGTACATATATATATAAATAAACATAAGTAAATATATATATTTTTATATTTATTTTATAATTTTACTGTATACTTGTATTCATATGTACTTTACAAAAATGTATAATTAAACTACACACGTTCATACATATAAAAAAAGTATATTATTTATAAATCTTGCATATATAATATAGATATGTATGTATGTATGTAAAGTAGTACACGCATGTATATATTCTTGTAAAATTATATTACAATGCAAGAGTATAAATAAGACAAAAATGTATGAAAGTTAATGTAATGTTAGCTTATATTATCATAATGTACTTATAGATTAACGGTTTTGTTAAAATTCAAAAAATTAATCAAATATGTTTTGTTTTGCTTTTTAAGATATAAACTGATTGGTATAATATATGTATGCATGTATGTACGTATGTACATGCATACATATATACGACAATTATTTATAAAATATATGAATGCAATACTGGCTCGTGACTGTCTATCATTTTTAAATTACGATAACACACAATAAATTAAAATTAAAATTTAAAAAAAAAAAGAAAGAAAGAAGAAAAATGAGGAAAAAAAATTTTTTTCTTCTGTTTTTCTTTTAAAGTGATAAAAAAATATGAAAATAAAACGCATTTTAAAATAAAATTATAAAATATTATGTACTTATAAAAAATGAAGAAAAAAAAATTGAAAATACATATTATAAAAAAGCTACTTAGTAAATATAATAAAATAGGAGAAAAAGAATAATAAAAAAATGAAAATGATAAGAATATAAACAAGCTTATCAATTAAAATTACGAATTATTATTTTTATTATTATTATTGTTTTTTTTTTTTTTTTACTACTGATGATTGAACTGGTTGACTATGTACATTCAATTCAAATATATGTACATAACAATATGTACCTATACATGAACATGTACTTATTATTAATTTTATACAAATATAAGTACATCATTAATTTATATACTTGTCCGTACTTATAGATACTTATAAATTGATAATAAAGTACATCAAGTACATATTATTATATGCAATTTTTTGTCTTATTTTTGTTCCTTTTTTTTGTGTTATTTAAGAAGTATATACATAAAAATATATAATGACTTATATATTATACATATACATGTCTATTTGGTTTACATTTTGACAATATGAAATAAAAAATTAAAATTAAAAGAAAATATGAGCAATAAGAAAAATACGAAAATTAATAATATGAACAATATATTTAAATTAGAATTTAATAAGTTTAATAAACTTTTTATTTAGATATTGGTCATGGTCATATTTTTAATACATACATATGTATGTACATATATATGTAATTAGTTAGTTAAATTACGTATTAATAATAATTACAATTTTTATTACTACAATTTTATGATTAGGACTTTATAATCAATTTTGTTTTTGTTGTATTTCAACAAATTTTTTTTAAGTTTTAAATTTTTATCAAATATTTTTATTATTTTATTGTATAATTCTTGTTTACATATTTTTCCATCATCTTACTTTTTTTTTTACAGATTGCAACTTATTCATTTTTATTATCTACTCTATTGCATACATATGTATGTATTGTATATTACTGTATATATACTTATAATAACACATATCGTACATACATATATGTATGCAAAAATATTTTATAATGCTTAAATATTTTGTTCATCGTACTGTATGTGCATATATTTTGTACAGTTTTTTCTTTTATCTTCTATTCAACATTTTAATCCATTAATAAAAATAAAAAAAACTGTTTTGTTATAATGGAATTTTTTTATAGAAATTGAAAATCCGTATTAATAATGTAAAGCTTTATACTTTTCAATGTAAAGTGCAGTATGAAAGTATTTTAAAAGGATAAAAAATGTTTTGCATTATTACTTTATTTTGTTTTTAAATAATACATTCATGTAAATATAGCTAAAGAATTAAAAAAATATTTGATTTAATAGATTTAATATTTTTTCATGATAAATTCACATACATATTGTATGCATACGTATGTTATATATGTATGTACCTATGTACATATGGCAATACATCTTTATACAAGTAAATAAGTTTTATTTCTATAGTCTGTCTACTAATTCGATGCAATTAAGCCTTATGGGACTATGAATATGTCTTTTCTCTTCTCTCATAATTTCTAAAAAGTTCATCTCACGACTCACGAGTAGTATTATCACAATCTGTAAAGTCATCATATAATACGACATGATTTTTTTAAATATCAATATACAGCGACGTTAAATGGTTATGTCATTTCCAAAAGATCTTAACTGCATCGAATTAGTAGACAGAGTATACTGTTTGTTTGTTTTTTTAAATATTGTTTCCAATTTTAAAATCTTCCAATTATTTTGTATTTAATTTTGTACTTTATCTTTATTACACTTCATTGTAAATTGTTTTTTCACAAAGCTTATGCTTGTTTTGATTGTAATTACGTTATAGTTTTTATCCGATTAAAATATTGTATAAGCATTAAAAGTAAACTATATCCTTTGTTTTTTCTTACTTTTTCTTTGTTTTATCAATTATTGATGTGAAATTGAAGATTATTAGATTTACAAACAGATAAATTAAAAGTAAACTTAATAAAAAACAAATTTTTTACAAATAATTTTAAAATAATTGTTTTATAAATTTTCTTTTTTTTTCACATTTTTTTATAAATTTTAAATAGTATAACATGTCCATATATTCATAATGTAGTAATAAAAAGTAGGTGTATTTTACATAATATGTGATTATATTATTTTTTCAATTTAATTGAATACATTTACATATGTATGTACACATGCACAAGCAAAATGCATTTAAAAAATATTTTATACTGAAATATTTTTATTATTGTTTTTCTACGAAATATACATATATAAGGAGATATTAAAATAAAATAACTTTTTCTTTTTTGTACATAATTTTTTATCTACGCAAAGACCTAGTAATTTTTTTTCGTATGAACAAAAATCCTTAAAATAAATGTACATAAATATATATAAAAACAAAAGTTTAATTAATCTAATTAATTACTATTTTAATTTCAAAAGAAACTTCTTATTTTAATTATAACATTTAGTATATCAATAAATTTCAATAAAATTACGTAAATTGAATTAAACATACATAAGTAAATTAGAATTTTTTTTTTTTTTTTTTTTTGTTAATCATTTTAAACAGTAATTAAAATTTATAGTTTTTGTTTATTTAATTTTAGATATTGTATCAATTATTATTCAAATAAAATAAGAAAAAAAATACAAAATATAAAAATCATTTTCATTTTTCGTAATAAAAATAAGACATATTAAATGATCATTTCGAAAAAAAAAATAAAAAAAAACATGTAATATCTATCTATATTGTATACATATGGTCTAAATATGGATCTAATTAATTATTAACAAATGTATATGTATGTAATTTGATTGATTATTATTATTGTGATTATGACTTATTTTTGAACTCTTCTTTTTATCTCTAATGACCCAAATCAATTGAATAAAAATAAAAAATTTTATTTTTGTATGCATATTTGTAAGTTTTTAAATATGTTACTCTGTTATTCTTTTTTAGTTTTTTTTTCCCCTACTTTTTGCTTCTGCATGAGATATTACAATTATGTATATTTAATGTAATTGTGTTGAACATATGCAATCTTGTAGTAAATTATTTATTATTTACATGATGTACATACATACACAATGAATTTTCTTGATAGTGTTTGTCCATATAAATAACAAATTATATAAACAAAGATAAAACTAGAAAATTTGTAATATTGTGTACAAATATAATATATGAAAAAATTTATAATATAGTATAGGGTAAATTCAAAAATGCATAACTGCTTATTTAATGCGATATCCAGCAGATATTGTGATATTAGGCTGAATATCGCTTCAAATAGGCAGTGATGCATTTTTGAATTTACACTTACATACATACATACATACATATGATACATATTTTTACATACACATGTGTAACTAAAAACGTAAAAACTTCATAAATACATAGAAGTATTGAATTGAATTTATATTGATTCTTGTTATACATCAGAATAATAAATATGTTTAATAGTAATTGATTACGAAAATGTTGCTATTTTCTGATAAATATTTCATCATTTCTTTAATCTTTACTTATTACATTTCTCATATAATGTACATACAAGGAACAATAAATTTATTTAATTTTAATTTTTTTTTTTTTTTTTTTTTTTTTTTGAAAAATGTAATTATTTAAATTTAATTTATGATTTCATAATATGTATTTATATGTGTCATAACTAAAATAATTCGTATATACATATGTACATACATATATTCAATTATCAATAATAACATTTAATCAGAAGCAAATACAAGAACAATTTTTTTTTTTCAAAAACTTATAACATTTTGATATACATACATATATGTATGTACATATGTACATATAAATTACAATAACAAAATTTTTTAAAATTTATAAAAATTATAAATGTACGTTTTTTCTTTTTTCGTTTTTTTAGTAAAAAAACTCAATATATAAATATTTTAGTAAAAAAGCATCTAAATATGATATTAAATTGTAATTATAAAACTACATTGGATAAAAATCAAAAAAAATTAGAAAAAGATAATATTAGCAAAAAAATTCACATAAAATGAGAAAATGGAAAAAAAATAACATAAAAAAAGTTATCAACTATAAGAAAAACAAAAAAAAAATAAAAAATAAAATAAAAAATAAAAATTTTCTGTAATTATATTAAAAATAAAAAATAATAAAAAAAATCTACATAAATATTAAATAATAATGTAAAGTGTGTATATATGTACATATATGGTAAACATATACATGTATGTGTACATGAATTTATTATTATATTATATATATCAGTACATATGAGTACTTATAGATACTAGAGTTTATAATATATGTATAGGTATGTATGGTCATAGATACTCTTACGAATTGATTTTATAAAGTAGTTTTGTTGCCACTATGTCTAGAAAATTCATATCACATCATTTATACAATTTGTGTATACTCAATAATAATAATTGTTTGCATTATACACACATGTACATACATATATGTACGTGATATGTATGTACACGTATTAATTTTTTCCAAAAGTGGTATTTTATACGTACAGTAATTTATCATTATTTTTATTTTTTATTTATTTTTTTATTTATTTATTTATTTTATTATTTTTTTTTTTTTTTTGTATTATATTGTACATGAATTCAGTATTGACTTTTAATTATCAATCATTATTATGATAAGTTAAATGTACGTAATTGTATTAAATAAATTTTTGTGTTATTAAGTTTTAAGCATATTATTTTATATAGAAATATGTTATTAAAGAGAATTATTATTATAATAATAATAGAAGAATTTTCTGATGTAAAATTTCTGAATTTTAAAAAATATGAAATAATTACGTCAAAGATAAGCAGCAAAATCAAATCAAAAGTTATAGAAAAAAGTAAATAAAATGAATTAGGAAAAAAGACATAGAGCAGAGTATTTAAAACTTCTGAAAAGTTATTAATTTGTTTTTTTTTTTTTTCGTTTTTAACCTTTATTATTATTATTTTTAAATTGAATAATTTATTTTTTTGAACATAAATTTTCTTTATAATAATAATGACAATATAAACAATAGAAGTATTTAATTTTATTAATTTTCAAAAATTTAAATTATTAAACAAAACTTTATAACGCATCAAAAATTCAATAAATTATAATTATTATTATATACAACAGCTTTACAGTCCTATTTAATTCTTTCATATTTTTCCGATATTATATGATTTTTTTTTTTTATATTAAATTTTTTATTATTATTTAATGTATTTATTTCTATTTAATTTTGTATTATTACTTTTTTTTTTCATATTCTCTTTTTGTATTTTTAGTTGCGATAACAAATAAATATAATTGAATTTTATAATTATAATAATAAATTTACATTGATATGAAGTTTAGAACTTATCATCGCTCATATGCATATGTGCACATACATACATATGTATTTATATATTGTGTACATTTTCAGATTATTATTATTTTTTTTTAAAATGATTTTAAACAAAAGAAATAATGTTTTACTTGATTTTACATATTTAGAACATTTTAAATTATATAAATAAAACAAAATAATAATCAAATGTTACATATGTAATTATATTTTATAAATATGATTTAACACATATTTATATTAATTGTGCTATATTCATATGTATATTCATTTGATAAAAAATTAATAAATAATTAATTAGAAATCAATTTTTATATTGTTATTTAACAGAAATTATAAATAAATGCAGAACAATAATAAAAAATGAGACAAAAAGAAAAAAAATGTAAAAAAAAAAAAATAATAATAATATCAAAATTAAAATTATGATTTATTATTATATTATTTTCTGATAGGAAAACAACCCATTTGTTTTATTGCGTAAAAAAAATTATAATAAAATGAATTAGAGAAAAAAGGACATGTTTGCTATTATCATTGATTTATTTGTTGTGTTGTTCTACAGTTTTTAATTATAAAATATAAATATGTATTTTTAAAATAATTCAAATTTTTGTACGTTAAAAAAAATATTTACTAATTAAATTAATTTTTTTTTTTTTTTAAATAAAAGATAATAAAATTTTTTAATTTAATCAATGCATAAATAAATACATATGTATTATACATAAAATGTATTTAAAAATTTCCTTTTATTTACGTATTTAAATTAAAAGAATTATAATTAATATATTTTATAACAATAATTATAATGATAATGAAATATTTATCATTTTATAAAATCATCTAAAAAAAAAAAAAAAAAGAAAGAAACAAGAACAAAAGCAAAATACTAATAATAATTTTAATCTATTTTTCAATTTTATGAAATCGATGAACATGCAATAAAATTTCCGTTAATGAACTAATTGTTAATAGTTTTATGGCATGTTAGAGTAAACGAAAACCACATTATTACGTATGCACATATACATATACATATGTATATGTACATAGACATATGTACGTAAAATACGAACATTAATTGATAGATAACAATCTGAACTGTCACATTAGGTAATTGTATTAAATTGATATTTTATTAATTTTTTTTTTTTTCTTAAATAAAAAAAAAGAGAAAGATTTTTCCCTATTTTCTTTAATTAATTTCTATTAGACTTTATAAATATTTTATTTTTATTTTGATTCACTTTTATTTTATTGCTATATAATATAATAGCATAGATTTTTAATTACTGTATGCAATAAAAGATATAAAAAGAAATATTACTGGAAAAAAAAAAACAAAATTCAATAATAAAACGTAATTTATTTATGATTTATTTATTTTATAACATAATATATTTTTTTTTTTTGTTTCTAACACATAATTATGAAAAATTAAATTACATGATTTTTAATTTCTCAGATATACAGCTTGGGACAATAACATGGTTATTTATTATTTTTTATTTGTACATGTGTTTACAGTACGTATACATATAAATATAAATATTTTGCTATAAAATTCTTATTTTGACACGTGCAAGATTGAAAAGGTTATCATTTTTTTTATCACTGGTATCATCATTTAATCAATACATTTAAAAAGAAGGTTAATTAACATAAGAAATAGATTTTTCTTTTATTTTTATTTGGTGATTAAATCAAAAAATCCTTATAATATGACAATGAAAATATAAAGAAATTAAAAAAATAATAAAATATTACATGATTATACGTCAATTTTTTCAATGATATTAAATTATACAAATGATGCAGTTAAATGCAGTTGTATGCACATACATACATACATAATAATATGAAAATATTATCTAGAATTCACAAAATACTTAATTAAAAAGATTCAAAATTAATAAAAATAAAAAATATAAAAAACTTGAAAAAAAAAAAATAAATTGAAAATTTTTCTTTGTTTTCGATTAGAATTTTTAACATTATTAAAATATGAATATAGTCGTATGTGCATATAAAATAATAAATTAAAATAAAAATAAAAAAGAATGCATTTAATTGCGCGCATACGTATACATAAAAATACGTATGTATATTAGTAATTGCGCATCAAATGTATTTAATTTTTATTATTATAAGCTTTCATCAACAAAAATATGCTTTGTTTTGAACTCTACAACTCTGTGGTTACATACATACAATACAATGCATACATATGTATCTATGTACGCATTTAAAAAATTAAAAAAAAAAAATACTAAAACAAAAAATAAATAATAAGTAATTAACTGATCAAAATAAAATTAATTAAACGTTGGATTTCTGATTAAACTAATAAATTAGAATATGCACTAAATTTTAATTATAACGAAATATCAATATACATACATACATATATGTACAATTACATGCTGTGTGTATAATTTACAAAATACTGTATGTATTAATTAAAAATGTAATTTTAAAAAAATAACTGAAATTGAAATTGATATTTTTCATACATACATACATATATTTAATTTTAAAACTATGCAATATGCGTATACATACATACATAATATGTACAGTGATTAAATGTATTTTTTTGCTGTAAAACCAAACAAGCTAGAGAAAACTGTACTCTAAACAAATATAAAAGGTAAATTCTATAAAGAATTTGTAAAGGTAACTGAATCAACGGATGGCACACAAAAAAAGGGAAATTGTTATGAGCTTGCATGTATGATGGGTAATGAATTTAATATTCAAAACATTCACTATTAATTAATATTGATGACAATTTTAAATTAGGTATTTTTGCTTCATTTTGGTAAAATATGTATGTAAATCGAATTTACGTATGAAATATGACGAAAATCATTATTAATTTTTCTTTAAAATAGAATATCTTTTTTATTTTTTGTTTTCAATTACATTTTGAAAATGATGTTCAAACTACGTGTGTTAACGACCCGAATGCGTTAGAATTGTAATCTGAATTGTCAACTGTACATGCACACATTGCAGTTGTTTGAAAGCGATTAAGTAATTTCTGTAAAATTTGCAGACTGCTTGAATTAATGAAATTGATACATTTCCACAATTGTACTGGAAAAAAATTTATGAAGTAGATGTTTTTGACGTCAGCATCGATGACGCATTTATGAAAGTACCCTATTTATTATTTTTGATTTAGTTTGGCTTTTGGTTATTTTATATTTTTCATTATGGAAATATTATCATATAATAAATTTAGTAAAAGCATACATCAATCATTTTAGTTTTAATTATATTCTTCTCATCATTTATTAATTTTATATCATATTGATGTGTGAATAATGCACATTTTTTACCTTACAAACAAACAAATTGTTATTATTTTATACGATACAAACATACATACTTATACAATTTTAAAATGATGAATAAATGTATTTACTAGTTTTGGTATTCGCATTATATTGTGGACTTGAAAATGTTCTCATATTACAAAATAAAAAAAAAAATTTTTTTTTATTATTATAAAAGGTGTTTTATTTTTATTTGTACAGTTTATTTACATGCTTAACATGACAAAAGGGTGTTTAGTCATCGTATGAATGAGTAATTTTCATTACACATATTCTTTTATTTTTTACCTTTATATTTATGTACATACAAATGTACATACATATATATTCTGTTATTGTTGCTTCTTATTTTTTAAATATTTCTTTTTCTATACTTTTATTTTTATTAATTCGTATAGATCATTTCCAAACATCAATTACGTGTGTGTGTGTGTGTTTTTTTTCATATACAAATAATGCATACAATTAATAATATGTATAAATAAAAAGAACACAAAATTATATAAAAAAATAAAAAAAAAATTTGAAAAATATAAAGACAGAAAAAGTTATGGTAAACAGCTACAAAAAAAAAAAATACAAACAAAAAAGAAGTTATGATTCAGCAAACTTCTTTTAAAAGAGAAAAAATATTTTTTTTATATACATATTTATATTATAGTATATGAAGGTAAATTTATATGCATACGCATTACACATTATATTCGAATCTACTTCATATATTATATATATGTACATATGTATGTACATATGTGGGATAAATTAAATCTAGAAACTATACTATGTAGGTATGTATGTATAATATTATGGCGTGCGTATTTTTCATATGCGTGAATAAATAATTGTCTCAAAATGCTATGACTGATGGATAATATATTGTAATAACAGTAATACAAAAAAATAAAGAAAATAAACAATACATATGTATTTATGTACGATGTACCTATATAAATATGAAACCATAAAAAAATGCAATGATAATCTTTAAAATTTAAATTGTACGTGTATACACGTATGTATGTATGCCTCCGTACGCCGTATGTATGACATGGCAGCATTAATAAAAAGTATAATCTAATGTTCATATATATAAAACGTACCTATTCGTAATGCATACAGGTAGCATTTTAATATTTTAAAACATCAATTTTAATTACACTGTACTGTATATATTACACGTACATTCATTTAAAAACTCAATGTATGTATATACATATATGTATGTATGTATTTAGTTATAAATTAAATTGCACAAACAAACAGGGACGTTTATTCTAGGACATCTTGTATAGGTGCATATGTATGCACATGTATGCATGCATGCATTAACATTACCACATTACCTGTAAAATTTAATTTTCCGTGTTATAAATGGAAAAAAATAATAATAATCTGAATTAAACAGCACAATACTTATTCTGCGTTAAACAATATAAATACATATATGTATGTATATAAATAAATATGTATGTAACCAGCATGATTAAAATATGTACACATACATATGTATATGCATGTACGTGTTATCGGTGTTATTTAGTATTTTTTTTTCCTTTTTTTTGTTTTTTTGTTTTATTATGCTACACATATGTATGTATGTATGTATGCATTGGTACATATATAATCATGCATATATACATAATATGTAGATTAATTTAAAAAACAAAAGTAAAATTATAAACGAAATCTTCTTATTTACAAAATGATGAAATTTAATTTTGCTAAATTTTACTATTTTTGCTTAAATTTTATCTGCAAGGTATGTAAATATTTGGTAATACATACCTATATATGTACCTTTGATAACTTTATAACTTTGATTTTAACAATTTTAGATAAGAGCAAATAACAGATACATATGTACATATGTGCAAATGTAATACGAATAAATCCTGATTAAATGGATCATATAAGAAAATCAATAATTTTGTAGATACATATGTATTTACCTAATTTAACTTGTGAATATATTTTGTCTTAAAACAAATAAAATTTTTATACTACGTATGTATGTACATATGTATCATAAATCTGCATTAAAAGGGGTTTTTTTTTTTGAAAACACTTATACATACATATGTATGTATGTATGCATGTATATACGAGGTATGCTGCATGTACATACATATATTTATGCATTTTAAATAATAAAAGATGTGAAAATTATAATATTATCAGATACAGATGCATTTGTATTACAGTATTGTATACATGTATATACATACATATATGTACATACATTTATGTGTACATATTTAAAAATATAGTTATCATGTATATACATATGAAAAAAATTTGTATAGGTATATCACACGAGTGGGTATCAGTGGGTAAAATAATAATTTAATTACCAGATTAAAAGTTTGAACATATTAAAAAATTTAATATCTGTAATATCTACGATTTTACAAAATAATTATTTTCTTTAAAATTTTTCGAAAATATAAGAAAAAAAAATAAAAATTATAATAAGGATTATTATAATAAAACTAAAATAAAAATATGTATAAAGCCTTTTTCAAAAAATTTTGAAGAACATATGTACATGTATGTTCATACAATTTCATATTTAAGTATGTATGCAAGTATTTAAATTTAATGTTCTTATCACATTGTTACAACGATATAATGATGAGATGATAAAATTTCAAAATTTAGCATACATATAATACATATGTGAGTATAAAATTCTATATTTTTATCTACATACATGTACATACATACATATGTATGTACATAATTAAATATAGGTATGTTAGGTAACATATTTGCCTGTATGTTTACGTACGTTCTTATATTTATATTTCTTAAAAGATGATTATATGCCATTATACTCACATACGTATGTATATTTTATAATTTCAAAATTTATTCGTATATTTTTTTAAATTAATTAAATATTTGCTACAAATGTTGAGATTTGTTCGTTAATACTCTCTTAATCACGCACGTATTTAAAAATAAAATAAAAAAAATTACAAAAAGTATTAAGGGATATATCATGTAATGAGTTTCATATTATACATTATTATTATCTTTTTTTTCTTATTTTTATTTTTACCTACTTAATTCTTTTTAATTTGTTTTTTGTTCGATACTTTGAGTTTCAAAAAAAAAAGCATATAAAACTTTATAATATGTACTTACACATATTCATTTATATACTTACACATACATACATACATACATATGTATTTTTGAAATATATTTTAAAACTTTTTACAAACTTATTTTTTGCAATGATTAAATCATAATTTGCAAAAAAACAATTTACCAGAAAAATTTGAACAAGAATATCAGATGTTATGCACATACATACATACATATGTACTTACTCTACATAGCATACATTACATAATATGACAATATAGAAGATGTTTCAGGGAAAATATCACAAAATGGATCTAGCGTGTAATTCAGAGAGTTTCTAGCAAGAAATTATTCCATATATCCTTCTCCCCACCTTTTTTCTCAGATAAGCTGTTGGAAAATTTTCGAACACTTACATTACATGACGTCATATAATTGGACATATTTTTGAACTATTCTAAGCATTTGAGAACTTTAATTGTAAATTAAAGCTGAAGCTTAGACCTTTCCAAAATGCTATTGTTAATTGAAATCGAATTCAGAGTTGTTAACGTTCAAAATTCAAAAACCTTATTTTTATTTGCATGAAAATTAATGGTTTTTGAGTACTTATATTTTGTATACTGAGTATATTTTTTGTATTAAGAAATTTTTTACCAATTGTAAAAACAAATGCCTTTTTTAAGGATTTTCAATTTTTGAAAATTTCAGAAAAATCGGAGGATATCATCTTGAAGTATTCAATATTTTATATATGTATATTTCAGTATGTACAATAAAAAACAAATTTAAATTATAAATTTGAGACCACTACTAAAATGTTCAGTTTTATAATACTGAATTTGTTAAAAATTCAAGGGTAAACACTATGATTTTCCAGTTCAACCTATATGCAAATAACTCCTGAATAGAGCATATACATATGTATTTTTTATGTATATGTGTTTGAACATATGTACATATGTATGTGTTACATACATACATTTGTAAGTATCTATGGATTTTAAAAACATACTAGTAAAAAAAGTGTAAAATTTTAAGCAAAATTATATTATATATTATACATAAGTATAGGTATATTTTACCTGTTTATATATGTATGTATGTATGTATAATACAAGTATGTTCTTACAAAAAATTATTTTTGTTTATCAAAACATCTTTTAAATGTGTGTTTTTTAAAATCATGTTCATATACATACATATGTATACATATATTATATATCTATCTTACTATGTACATGTATGCATTTGGTTGTATATGTACGTAAAAATATATTCATATAAATATAGTGAACAAAAATATATGTATGTACATACATACATAAATCTTTATGTATAATCTCTGCACGTTGAAAAGTTTATAAAATATTTGCCTTTTTTTTTTAAATATAAAATATTGTATGTATGTAAATCAACATTTAAAAAAAAATTTGTTTTTTTAAATAAAAGTCTGTGAAAAATAAAAATACATATCTTTGCTCATTAGTCATCATATTTTTAAATTCTATATAGTAAGTGTTGTAAATTGTTTTAATAATAATCATATATCATATTATCGTCTATGAATGCATGGATGAATTTTTGTTTAGTACCTAAAGTAGATAATAGTGAAAAAAAAAGAAAAATTGTATTTATGTACATAAGTAAATGAATGCATGGAAAAATATATTTTTTAATTTTTAATGTTGTTTTTCGTCTTTTACTTATCATATTTTCTGTTTTTTTTTTATGCTTTATAATACGGTATTAAATATTAATATTATTTCATGTAATCAAAGATATTTTTTATAATATTATATTTACATATATTTTTGTTTACAATTCGACGTAAGTATACGTACATGTATCTGTATTTATGCATGTAAGTAAAATGAATTCTTTTAAACGATTTAACTTTATATTATAATGTTGTTAGAATAATTATAATACATACACACATACACCATCGAAATTATACTATATATATATACATATGTATATCTTACATTAATTGTACAACAACAAAAATAAATCTATAGATATGGTATATTTTATAATATGTATGTAATAACTTTTGTGTATATTATACAGTATACTATGTATATATATTACATATGTACATATATATTTTTTATTTCACTATAGCTATACATACATAAATGTATGTATATACATATATACTACCAATACCAAATACTATGTGTGTGTACGTCTGTACGTGTGTACGTGTATAATACGTGTATGTGCATTGTAGATGCGATCAGTTTTAGTTCAATAAACTTATCTTGTTGGTGTTAAGTTGTTTATCTGCTATATCCCAGAAAATTCATTTATACCACAATGATGAGGATGAATGATGGTTATAAAATATAATATAGTATATATTATGTTTATAAACTATGTACATACACTTATTTATGTACATAAAGATTGTAAATATAACACACTGCATATATGTATGTATGTACTTATGTGTTCATTTTGTTAATTAAATATTTATCATAATTTCATATTGTCTATTGATTTTCATTTCATTTCCTTACCATATTTTTTTTGTACTTGAGAAAAAGCAAAAAAAAAAAAACCAAAAACTTTTGCAGTATCATATTGAAATTGATAATAAAACATTAGATAATATGAAAATCGGATTTACAAATTTTCGACCAGAAAAAAACAAACAGAAAATATAAAATAAAATGAAAGTAAGAAAAATTTATGATTTTTGTAGTTTTTCGGAAATTTCTTTTAGTAAAAGATTATTTTTTGCTTTTAAAAGAAAATAAATTAAAAATAATAATTTAATTAACATAATCATTTTAATTGAAATGTGATATTTAATAATACGTAATTACACATACGTGCAACATATATACTATTAATATAATTTTACTTTATACTTAGTTTACTTTATGGGCCTTACCAATAACCGTTTAGTAAGGATTTAGTCTTAGATTTTTATATGCGATTAGTTCTTAGTAACGACTTAGTAAGCAGTTATTGGTAAGGCCCTATGTATCTACCTACTATTAAAATAACTATTAAATTAAGTGCATTGTAAAACGGTCATGTTAAATCCTTTCTTATAATTTTCATGCATGCATATTTATGGAGATGTTTTATTTATATTTATTTTTAAATTTTTGTTTTTAAACTTACACAAAGAAATTTCATTAATTTAGTATGTCATTGTCATCAATAATATCACAAAATATCCAACTACCATCATCATTTTCACCATTTAATATCAAAATTATCTCTGCATCATAAATTCATTAAGCAGCTTCATAAGAGAAAGAAAGCAAATAAGAAAAGAAAATAAAAATAATGTTTTTTTTTTTTTTGTTTCTTTTTTGAAGATACATACATACATATTCAAATTATGTGTTTTAGTATTTTTTTCAGTTAATTTAAAATTATCAAAACTGATGAAGAAAATGTATGGATCTCAATGCCTACGCTTCAGTGCCTTTAATTGAATTTATGTATATAGAGTGTAGCCTAGCTTTTTTAAACATATGTATATAAGTATGGGTGCACCCATATATAAATACACATTTAATAGAGCATGTATGTGTGTAATATACGCGTATACTATATAACCCCCGGATCAAAAATAATCCGGACTTGGTCAATAAAACACAAAGTACAAGTCTATTCATTAATATTTACTTTTTCCCCTTCAAAGTATTCTCCGTCTGATGCAATGCACTTGTGCCACCGTTTAATCCAATCCTGGAAACATTTTTCGTACTCACTTTTTGGGATCGCCATAAGTTCCTTCTTCGATTTGTCTTTAATTGCTTCTATGCTGTCAAAGCGGGTTCCCCGAAGTGGTTTTTTTAAGCGACTGAACAAAAAAAAGTCGCACGGTGCGAGATCCGGTGAATATGGTGGTTGATGAATAGTGTTTGTTGAGTTTTTAGTCAAAAACTCACGAATAACCACGGCTGTGTGAGAAGGTGCGTTATCGTGGTGTAAAATCCACGAATTATTTTGCCACAAATCGGGTCTTTTTAGACGAACTGCTTCTCGTAAACGCTTCATTACGCTTAAATAATAATCCTTATTAACTGTTTGACCTGTTGGTAAAAATTCATGATGCACAACACCACGATAATCGATGAAAACGGTAAGCAAAATCTTTATCTTTGATTGAGTACGACGAATTTTTCTGGGTCTTGGTTCTTCTGAAGCGCGCCATTCACTTGATTGTTGCTTTGTTAACGCATCAAACTCGTACACCCACGTCTCATCACCAGTAATGATCCGTTGAATGAATGCAGGATCAGCATTTACTCTGGAAAGCATCTCTTCAGCAACAATAACACGTTCTTGTTTTTGTAAAAAATTCAATGATTTAGGAACCAATTTCGCTGCAAGTCGTGTCAAGCCCAAATCATCACTTAAAATGCTTTGAATTGTACCAAATGAAATTCCTGTTTCAGTAACCATCTCTCTGATCGTTAATCTTCTATTTTCCAAAACCATTGATTTAATCAGATCAACATTTTCTTTGGTTTTTGATGTTGAAGGACGCCCAGGATGAATGTCATCCTTCACTGATTCACGACCATTTTTAAAACGACTATGCCATTCAAATGTTGTTGTTTTCGATAGAGAACTATCACCATAACATTTTTGCAACATTTTTAGCGTTTCAGTAGCATTAATTTCATTTTTTACGCAAATTCTTTGTTCAATTATTTTTTCCATCGCAAAATCGAAAGTAAGCAAAAACTTGACCTAAACAAAGTGCTGTCAAAAAACAACTGATTGACATATATAGCTCGAATTTGGAGGAAATGTAAAAAACAGGTATACAAACATAAATACTAAAAGAAATGCATCTTAAAATATTGGCGGGGGTTGTACATGAACGAGTCCGGGTTATTTTTGATCAGAGTAGTATTAAAAAGTTACAATTTGTATTCTTTTATATGCAAATACACATGCACTAATGATTCTATAAGCTTATACATATGCATGGATGTATGACATTGTTGTATACATACATAGATATGAATATATATTTTATTACAAATTACAGTTTTTCTAGATATTATCCAGATTAATATTTATTAACCATTTAGGCATTAAATACGCCATTAAAGTGCATCGTTATTGTCAAACTATAAAGAGGTCTGTCTCTGAATGCAAATTTCATATAAATTTGTATAGCATTTTTATTTAATAGGGTGATAGTGTTTCATTAACACAATCATCTACTAATAAGTAGTAATGCAAATAAGTGATGGGTCAAATCATTTATTTAACAGAATCATCCAGTTTGAATAAATTAGTTCAAACAACATATTCAGTTATTCACTCATTTGCTGCAATTTCGGTAAGGACGTTCATGATTTACTTTCAACAATTCGCAAATTTTTGAGTACGTGCTTTATTGAAAAGAACATAAATTCCTTTAACTTTTCCTTGTAATCAAACATAAAATATTTACCTTTTGTTCTTGTTCTTCTTGCCTTTTCTTCTTTCATTAATAATCATCAACTGCTAATTCTATAAACGAAGCGGAATCATCCTGTATACATTTAATTTAAGTTGTGTGGGTACATTTTATATTTATATGTATGTGTATATGTACATTTCAATTGAACACTGATATATTTATAATAATTTTATATATTGTATATATATATTAATAGATAAATATAGCGAATTGTGTATTTTTCATTGTATAAATGTGCATATTTATCAAAGTTTTATTTTTATTATTCATACATACATACATACGAGTATATACGTATATGTGTCACATACAATACAATGTATAAAATTTGAATTTGATTTTATTTTATACTTTGTTGATAGTGCAAATTTTTCATTTCATATTTTATATAAAATTATCAGAATGTATTAAACAAATGAAAAATCTTACATACGTACATATATGCACACATAAATATGTATACATGTGTTGTATGTAGCCCATGAATATGAATGCATATGCACATGCATTATCAAATGATGATGATGATGAGTTTTCTTCTGCATCAGTCACAACAATCAGAATCACCATATTATGTACACGTATGTAGATACGTTTTTATATTCTGTTTGTTTATATGTACATACATATGTTTCATCCTTTAAATGTGTAATGTAAAATGAGAACAAAATAAAAAATAAGGAATTACTTTTTGAAGTGCTGTTTATTTTCTTACATTAGTGTTCTTATGGCCGGTTTAACAGTGAAGGTTTAAACTTTGTTTAAGGTTTAAACTCAAGTTTACAAATATTTCGGTTTAACAGTGTTCGTTTAAACTCCAAACCGAGTTTAAATCTCAGTTTAAATTAAACGGAGGAATTCCGTCGTTTAAACTCTGTTTAATGAAAATGAAGAAGAAAATCAATAATTGTCAAAAAAAACTCTCATAATTTAAATTTTAATTCAAAATCTGAAATTCAGCTGTCAAAGCCTGCTGACAAAGCCTCTGCTAACTGAGACTGTTAAATTGAATCGGTTTAACTGAAAGTTTAAACTCTCGTTTAAGTTTAATTAATCTGGAGTTTAAACCTTCACTGTTAAACCGGCCATTAGTGTATGTATACATGTAAATAAAATTTGAATTATACAATGCATAAAATATTAAAACTTAAAAGCCAAAACTGCCCATAGCTTCCGAATTTACTTTGTACATACATGCATCAATCCATATATCTACAGGTAATAAGTTATTTTCAAAGATTTTATACAGTTGGTCTTTATTATGTATTGTATCTATAAATGTACACATATAAAAATGCACTTAATACACATTTGTATTTGTGTTCATCGGAAAAAACTAGTTATGTTTTCTTACATGAACTTATCCTTAATGTTAATAACTTACCTGCATTATATATTTATTTATAAGAAATATAATATAATTATACTGTATTTGAATAACACACAAAGTTACTTTTAGTTCAAAGTTGTACGTATGTATGTACATATGGATTTATTTAGATATACATGGAGAAGCGTGGATAATTAATTCAGTGAGGAACACCAGTAGCTACAATTCGATTTGGTTTTATATCCATCAGTTGAAATATAATTCTTAAACCGGTTACACAAGTATTTCTTATTATTATAGTACATTTAGCATGAGCATATTATGTATATATTTTTTATAATATCTTACAATACAATTAGTTTTATGTATATATAAAAATATATAGCACATACATATACCTATGTATATAGGCTATATAACGTCTATCTATATGTTTTAGTATAAGATCTTTTTGTTTACTTTTTTACAACAAAGGTTAATACAAAAGCAGAGGAGTTCAATATATAGTCTGTTCATTAATTCATTGTTTAATGGAAAAGTGTTCATGTTACTCCAACAAATATCAATAAATTTTGTAAAGACTATATGAAAAAATGTATAAATATGTATGTCAAAGTTAGTTTCTGTGATAATATTTGATTTGACATAATTTTATGTGAAATCACTTGAGAAAAATATAGGTAGCAATATAATTTGAATAAACATCTCATTCCATTTTACCATTTTATCTTTTTCGTAGTTACGTAATTAATGTGTTCTTTCCTAATGAAACCTATTAGCTTTTAATGAATGTTTAAATAAAATATATTCTGTTCTCTGCCTTTTTTGCGACCACCTTGTGAATAAAGTATTCTTTGAAAAACAAAAAAAAAAGATACAAAAATATTTACAATCATATTTGTATACATACATATTTCTAAATCGATATTTTAAAAATTTTGATAAAAAGAACATTTATACTTTTTATATATTTTTTTTTAATTCAAGGTTAGTTAGTTAATCGTTTTCAAATACGTGTTACGACCTCTTCTTAAAAAGAAAAATGATAAAACAGAACTAAATAAAAACGTAATAAAAGCACAAATATACAACAATAAGTAACATTTTAGTTAATATATTTTTCAAAATTGGTATAACTGCAACTTTTTAATTGACCTTAGTGGGTGTATGTATGTACATATGTACATATAAAATATAAATATGTTGTATTAATTAATACTTAATACACAATCATATCAACATTTTGTACTTAACGTACATACAATATACATACATGTATGTATGTCTGTACATACATACGTACGTAAGTGTTTATCTTACCTTTTAATATTACTTTACTTACAGTTTACAGTTTATGTTGTTAACAAAATTTCCAAGCATAGAATTTCTTTCTGACATATAACAAGATACATAAATAAAACATAACAATTCAAACTGCTTTTGGCATCATATGTATGTACGTCTGTGTGCATATTTTTGTATATCATATGTAGATTTTCGGATATACATTGTATATATTTTTGAAATATTGTCATTATTATTGAAATGCTGGATCACACATAATAACTTGAGTATCCCATTTCCCAAATATCATTTTATTATTTTCTTGTTTTATTATAAGCATACAAGTAAACGAAATGGATTTTATGTTCACACTTACGTATATATGTATATATCCTTACGTACATTTTTTACATACATACATCCATATACCATATATGTACATACTCAGTTTTCGTACATCCTCAATTTTTGTCTTTATAAATCTAAAAAATAAAATCAATGGTCTATTGTATTTTATTACAAAGAAAGAAATAATCTTTATAATATATCTTTTATTATTTAGGTATTATTCAATTAATTTAAGATCATATTAAAATCACAAATTTATAAAATACATTTTAACAAAATGCTCTAAAAAATTTTCATATTTATTCTAGTTTTAAAGATGTGAAATGTTCCATCTAAAATACAGGGTATTTCATTGTATTATTATGATAAATAAACAATTATTCAAAAAAAAAAAAAAAAAACAATTGGGTGGGATGGAATAGAAGTGGTTAAGGTGGTAGATTGAACAATATGGAAAAAAATTTTTTACTCTAATTTCACAGGCTTATAATCCTGGAAAAGAAAAAAAAAATACAGTACAATATGGCATTTACGGTTAGTATACATATACATATGTATGTATACATATATGTATGTGCATATTATATTGAAGTGATTTAGAAAAGAAGCATAACTCGTAAGTAAATGCCACTTATTTTATTTTTTTTTTTAAATCATTACGCTCTTAGTATAAGCATGTATAAGAATGGTACCTACATAGATGTAAGTCTCAACTAAAATATAAAATTTCAAATAAAAGCAAAAAAGTGAAGAATAATATATGTATGTAATAGAAAAATTACAAAACCATATGTTTAGTTACATGGTTACATGTTACATTATGATTAGATAAATTTTCCAATTTTCTAAATACATAAGTACATACATATGGGCACCCATACAATGTACATAGTAGTACACCATGTACGATGTTTATACATACATTTATAAAATTTTAAAGGTATATAGTAATGCGATGCTGTTTTACCTTTAAATGCAATTTATAAAGTAGAAAAAATAAAAATAAAGAGCAATTTAGTACTAGATGGTACTAGCATGGCAGATTTAGACAAGTTTCTTACGGTCGTGTAAACATAAATTTGGTTTTATAATTGACTTTTTTCAACTTTGTTTGTTATCAAACGAATGATGGTAAAAAACATATACACACACATCTACATACATATATATGTATGTAATGTAGGTATTCTAGAAGTTTGTAAGTTTTTATGTGTACAAACACCACATTTATACAATGAACGAACAGTAAGAAAAATGAAAGACCAAAATGTATTTTGTTTATATATTTTAAAATGTAATTTATTAAAGTAAAGAAAAATTGCTACCTACAAAATATAAAACCTACACAAAGATACTGAAAAAGAAGATACCTACATATGTGCATATGTATATTTTAACTTACATGTGTTACTGATACATACTGAAAATAATTAACCAAGAATATGAATTTAAATGAAATTAGATATTCTGATTGCAAATTTCCTTAAATTTAATTTATTACATATTTTGTATTTCACGAAATTGCCAACATTATACGAGGTATTTATATTAAATTGAAATGTTGCCCTTTCAAATGATATAAAATACTATGTATATACCTAATTAACATTAAATCTTCATAAAGGTAATTCCTGGTATTAACGGATTATCTGTAAATTTTAAATAAAATGTATTTATTTACTAGAGTAAATATACATATGTACATGTACATATGTACATATGTACATCATGTGTATTTTCGGTATTTATATTCCGTAATATAAATAATACTTAATTTCTGATGATTTTATTAATTCAATTAACAATAATAATCTTCGATAATAATGAAATCATAAATGGAGATATAATAGTTAATGGAGTACATCGAACATATCTATACTCCATACACTAATTCGATGCAGTTAAGGTCTTATGGAAATGACATAAAGTAGTATCACTTAACGTAGCTGTATATTGATATTTAAAAAATTTATTTCGTATTATATGATAACTATTCAAATTATGGTAATACTACTCGCGAGATGATCTTATTACAAATTACGAGAAAAGAAAAAGGACACATACATATGTATACTCCCATAAGACCTTAAATGCATCGAATTAATGTATTAAGTATACATAGTTCATGGAATAAAGTACTAAAATAAAATTTTTATTTTCATTATAATTTTACTCACATCTAAGTAATTCATTATTTAAATTTTTTTTTTATGCATTAAAACTGATAATATGCTTTAACTTGTTTATATATTGTAAAAATATGTAATTATGTAAGAATGTGCAAATTAATATATTATATTTGTGCATAAATACATACGTAAATTTATTTAAAGTAATCACAGAATATTCTATAGTGTGTTTTTAACGTATGGTAATGTGAGATTATGACAGTGATTACAAAAAATAATGAGTCATTTATTATCTTTTTATTTGATAATAACTAAAAATAAAATATGAAGATACATGTATTGAGTACTGAATAATAAATAAACAATTGACAACAAATAAACAAACAGTTAAAATATCAAAAAACAAAATTAATATATCTTTTTTCTTCTACCTATTTGACTAAATGAATATTAAAAATAATTTTTTTTTTATTAAAACTTTATCAAAATTAATATCAACAAATTGTAAAAACTTTAAAAATAAAAATAAAAAAACTTGAAAAAAAAAATTTTTAATAAATATTATTTTATATCTTGTCTTCTTGAAATCAATTTTGCATGCAAATAAGTATGAAAGTATGAATACAATATGCCGGAGAATACTTACGAGTACAATGTATATTCTTGAATCATCTTTTTTATTCATGTAACTTTAAGAATAGCATATCACGAATTTGTGTTGTATATTTCATAATTTTATGAAAGAATTTCTTATACTTGCTTATACATATTCTTATACTTTATATATGTATGTATGTACAAATAATTCATTTTCTAGATACTTTTGTAAGGATTTAAACGAGTTGTAATATTTAAGCTTAGTAATATCCTGTAATTCTCTTTTATTGAATTAGAAAATAATGTTTCATGTTTGCTTTTTAACATTTTAATTCAATACGTTATAAGTTAATTTACATATTTTAAGGATGCAATACATAAAGTGTTTGTATGAATAAAATATTCGAATAACATATAAAAAATCGTAAGTAATAAATGGGTGTTACTTGTTCAAATGTTATAAAGAATAAGAACATTTTCACCTTTGAAAATATTTGAAAATTCAGTAGCTATATGTTTAGAACTAGTGTAACGTCTGTTTATCCATAACACAGTTTTCTATAAAATTCGAATCTATACTGCATATCATATACAAAACAAACACATGTACATACATATGTATGTAGTTGAGAAAAAATAAAATAAAAGTGATTCAAGCAAAAATCTTGAATTTTATTACAATTTTATTTTGGAAAATTAAATTCAGTTGATAATGTTATTGCTTTTGTTTAATTTTTTTTTTTTTTCGTATTTTTAGATGTTTATACATACTCAAGCATATACAAATGTACATATGTATGTATATAAAAATATTTGTTACATTACAGTCGTTTTTTATTGTATTCATTCATTATCAAATTGTTATCATTCATTACGAATAGAATAGTATAGTACATATAAATACACAATAAATACATAAATGTATGTAGTGCATGATTTCATTTAAATACATACATTTACAATTTCCTTAATATATACATACTTACGCATATATACTTATAAAAAAGGAATCTTAAATTGATAAGGTCCTTCTTAAAATTCTTTCCTTAAATCAAATAAAATTTATTATTGTTATGAAATTGTCAGTACCATATGTGTTCTTCAATTTAAATCACTTCCATGTTCATGTATGTATGCATGTACATACATATATTCTTTTGTTATATTTATAGTTTTTCCTCCCTAACATTTTATAATAAATGTATATGTACATATGTACATATGTACAAGTGTTTATACAGAGACATTTAGTGAACATATGTATATACATATTATTTATTTCCTTTTCACAATTTATTTTCACTTTGTTTTTCTTTTTTCGTTTTTTTTCCTTTTCCAAAATGAATTTTATTTATTCATTTATTTATTTATGCTTTAATATAAAAAATGTCATACCCTTGTATAATAATGTACGTACAAATGGAGACATTGTATATATAAAAAAAATCCAAATTAAAATATACGAAAATGCAGTGCTTTTTAAATACACATATACGAGCATATATTTACGTTGAAACATGTTATATATATATTACATAGATATAATTTTATACTCGTATAAATATACTGTACAAAAAAACAAAAACACCTATTTCATATATGTATTATTTACGTTATGTAATATATAATGCTGTATTAGAAATCCCAAAATTATTTTACAAATAAAATCGAAATGAAGATCTAATAGAAAACATAGAGTTTTGTAAATGAAGGATAATAAAATTTCCTTATTTTTTATATTGAAATTGTTATTTATCGAAAATTTACCGTACAATACATACATACATATGTATGTATGTATCATAAAAAAAATCATATAAAAGAATTGATTTATTGTCTTTAGATGTATATGTACGTATCTATATCCTACAGGTTCTAATGTTCTATTTATATATATACTATATGTATCAAATGAAAAAAATCCATGGCACATTTATCATATACATATGATGAGATATAGGTCAATTCAAAAATGACGAATGTTTTGTATTCAATAAAAATATATGTATGTACGTATGTTTTATATATATGAAACTGTATTTAAAAATCAAAAAATATATAATTCAAATGTGTTTTATAGAAAAGTCGAATTTACGTTGTGTTTGTATTAATTTATTTTCTCTTTTTTAATTAAAGATAATAATTTTTAGTTTTGGTTTTTGAAAAATAAATAATAAATTATGCACGCCCTCTAAAATTAACAGAGATAATTTAATGAAAACAAAAAAAAAAAAAAACAACAATATAAACATAATAATTATAAATGAAGATTTTAGACATTACGAAATATGTATAGTATGTCTATACATTTTATAAACTACATTTTTACGTACGTATAAATATCTAATGAAATATATCAAATGTTTTTCTTATATTCAATTTATGCTGTAATACGATGACATACACTTATGGGACAAAAAAGTGAGAAAAACAAGCATAAGTTTAATTTTTAAATAAATCGAAAGAAATTATATTATTTTGATTAAAAAAAAAAAAAAAAACACAACGAACACGTGAACAAAGTATTTTGTTTTTCTTATCTGATTTGTTTTACTTTTCATTTTAATTTATTTCATTTTATTTTGCTTACAAAAATGTAAAGTAAAAAAAAAAATCAAAGAATTTCATGTTTTTCTCGATCTATATTTTATTTTTGTAATTTTCCATGTACATTTAATTTCGTTGCTAATTTATATTATACGTACATATACGTATACGTATGTACATATAAATACTTGTGATAAAATTAAAATTATTTTCCATGTTTGTTTTTTGTTTTATTTTTTTATTTATTTTTTTTTTTTTTTAATTATGAAAAACATGAAAATTTTTCCTCAGTAAAAATATTTACGTTTTTTATTCTCGTTTTGTAATTTTATTTTTTATTTTGTATATCTTAAAATTTCTTTAAAAAAATAAATAGAAATAGGTATTCATGTGATCTTATTTTAAAGTTTGTCGTTGAGAAAAACAATTGCATTGTGAATACTTTTCTTTTATGTAGAATAATTATAGTCTGTCTACTAATTCGATGCAGTTAAGGTCTTATGGGAATGACATAAAGTAGTACCACTTTACGTCGCTGTATATTGATATTAAAAACATTTATCTCGTATTATAATATGATAGCTTTACAGATTATGGTAACATTGCTCGTGAGATGATCCTATTAGAAATTATTAGAGAAGAAAAGGGACATGTGTATTTACATAAGGCTTTAACTGCATCGAATCAGTAGACAGACTATAAATGTTGATTTGAACTTTATGACAATAATTTGTATAGTAAACAAAATAAAATAAAAACAATTCCATTTAAAAAAAAAAATCTCATTATTTTTTTTTAAACGTTCAAAGTTTCTTCCTATTCTATTTTAAGCCTTATTTTAAAAAAATTAAAAAAAAAAAAATAACAAACAGACTCAATCTCATTGCTGAAGAAGTAAAATATTTAATACAAAAAATAAAAATAAAATAAAATAAAAACATTTAATATCAATAAAAAAAAGTAAATAAATAGAAAAAAATTATTTTCATTAAATAAATTCAAATCATTTATTTTTAGATTTTTATTATATGTTTACAATTTTCATTAATGGAAGAAACCACATACCAACATACATATATTGTGTTCGGTGTAAAATACGCACATTGTATATACACGTATATTTACATACATACCTATTCCGTATCTTTGAATTTTCATTATCATTTTTATCGTCATCATCATTACGCTATAATAAGTTTTTATTTTATTGTTTAATCATCAGGTGTAATTTTTTAATATAGTATGTACACGTATGTTATATGTGCATATATAAACAAAATAAAAAATGTTGAAAAAAAAAAAAAAAAAACAAAAATCAGACAGTATTGAATGGAAATTTCTTTCATTTTAAATTTTTCATAGAAAATTTTTGCGTAATCTGTGTCTAATTTTCGTTTGCTACTCATTTCCAAAAATATATAAATTTTTTGTTTTCCTCAAGGAATTATCATGATAAATATAAAAACTTTATATACGAGTATGAAATACATAAATATGCAAATCTGTACAACATGTATATATGTATATCCGTTTATATACAGACAAACTGTATGTATTGTATGTCCATACATTTCATCATTTCATGCAATATAATTAAATTAATTTATTTTTATTTTCAATTTTTTTTATTTCTTGCTCTTCATCTTGTTTATGTACACTGTTTTTTTTTTTTTTTTTTGTTTTGAAATTAATGAAAACAGAATATGTGTATGTTCGGTTTTATTTTTGTTGTTTAAAAATAAAAGACAAAAAAAAATTCTTGACATGAAATTTATTCAATTTTTACTACAAATATTTTTTCCTCTTTTGCATTTTTCTCATGTTTTTTTTTATTATTATGATACAACGTTTTCTTTTTTTTTTCATTTTTGTGTACATTTTTTTTTCTTCTTCATTTTTATATAAACACACTTGCTGTTTTCTTTATTATTTTTGTTTACATATGATCTGTATATATGGATGTATATATGTATAAAAAACTATATATGCCAGTATACGTTTATGTTTGTAGATGTTACACCAAAAAATACGAAATAAAAAAAAAAATTGTTGAAAAATAAAATAAAATTACCATTAAAATATTTTTGTACATATTTTATTACGTACAAATTAGATATAATATTTTATTAAAAATAAAACGCAACAACATTCTAAAATGAAAAAAGAAATTATTAAGGAAATAATAAAAATGTACAGTGATTGAATGATGACAAGAAAAAATAACAAACAATAAATGAAATGTGTTAATTTGTTTTAAATAAATGAAAAAGGAAAATGTAATAATAATTTAAAAAATTAAAAATAAAAATAAAAAATCTGAAAACAAAAATACTAATTTAAATTGACTTTATATGATAAATCAAAATCAAATAAGAAGAAACAATGAAATAATAATTTGTTTATTTTTGTTTTGAGCTTGCCACTGATTTAAGAAAAAAAAAGAAAAGAAAAAAAAAAAAAAAAAACAAAATGAAAAATTAGAATTTCAAATTTAAATTAAACTTTTTAGAATACGATTTTCTAACCGTATACATGATTTTATATGTATTGCAACCATGCACATAGTATGTTTTTTAACGTATTTATTTTGTTTTAGATTAACTTTCTGTATGCTGCTATCTATCTGCTATCTGTTAATTCTGCATTTTTTATGAACATAAATTTTTATCGCAATTCAAAATGAATAATTTTACTTTAATTTTGAAAATTATATGTATATTTGCTTTTGGGTAATTTAAAATAAAATTAGATTGAGAAATATTCAAATTACTTACCGCATAATACCTTACTGAAAAACAAAAAAAAAAAGTGAAAATTTTAATGTTGACAAAACTGAAATTTCGATTATGGGTAAACTCGTTTAATTACACATTTGATCACATACTCTAATTTTATATTACATTACATTATCTATTCAAAGCTGTAGCTAGGGTAGAAGTAGCTGTCCGTTTATTTCCAAGCAAGCCCACTTAGGCCAAAAAGGTCCATTGTGATGATATTGTACTTACTTATTATGTATGTATGAATACTATAAGGATCAACATAATAAAAGAAATATTCTTGTTTTTTTTTTTTTTTTATCTTCCATCGAAATAATTTATTATTCTCTTTATCATGTTACATAGTACATTTACAAAACATAAACAAATATATTACTTTTAAAAAATAATCTGAAAAAAAAAATATGTATATATAAGTATATAATATGATTTTCATTTTTTCAAATTAGCAAATTTTATTTTTCCATTTTGATTCATAAAAAAATTATATAATATTTTTTTTATAGAATTACTTTGTATTTAATAAATATAATATAATAGAGTATATAAAATTTGAATACATATAATGAAAACAATTTTTTATTAAACTATCCACTTCTATTAATCAATATAGTAATAATAATAATAATAATAATAATTAAAATAAAAAATATAAATAGAAAATTTATTAATACAATTACATAACAATAATTTAAAAAAAAAAAAAAAGAATATGTATAAACGTGATAGAAAAAGAAAATTTCTACTGAAAAATTTGCCTTTTTCTTCAAATTCAATTATTTTTATTTATCTGTTTTTTTGATTATTATTCACATATTTTTAAGTAAAATACAAAAAAGAAAAAATAGAAAAAAAAATTTTTTTGTTTTTTTTCATTATATTTCCGCTTTCAATGCCTAAATTATTATTAAAAAAATTATAAAATTCATAATCATTGTATAAATTTCTAATCATTACATTAATTCTAAATTCAAGTCTTTTTATTTTCATTTTTCATTATTCTTATAGAATTGAATAAATAAGCAAACAAATTTTCCAAAAAACCAAAAACCAAAAAAAAATATCATTCTTTGCATTTTCCTTTCTAAATTTTACGTTATTATAATGTATACCAAAACCATTTTAATTTACAAAATTTAAAATACAATACACAATTGCACATATGTATGTGTACCATAAAATGAAAATCGAAATACAAAAATTTTGCGTATCTTGATAATTTTCAAAATTTGTTTTCAAATTCATTTCTAATACATATCCGTATACTATAATATATGTATTTTTTATACTTTATGATTTTCATACATATGATTATGCATATTAAATTTTTTTTTTTTTTTCAATTCTTTATAAAATCATTAACAAACAAGAAAATTAAAAATTTACTTCCATTAATTAATTTTAATTTTGAATTTCAATTTTATTGTTATCCATATAGGAAAAATTTATGTAAAAACAATAAAAAATATAGTTTCAGTTTCTTTTCGTTATAAATATTCAAAATATAGTTTTTGTGTATGATAATGTACTTTTATAACTTGAATATTGTACTCAATAAAACTGCAGGTTATTCTATTTCAATCATGTAATGTTTGCTATCTTGTTCCTTAAAGTGTTTCAGCAAGCATACACATTGCCTTTATTATAGTTTTTATAATATGTCTTTGAAACTAACGAAGTTAACTTAAAAGCTCAGAATTTACTTATAATATCAGTAATAAATGTAAAGACGTTTAGAATTTTCCAAACAACACGATGTATTTCAATCAAAGCTAAACTTTTGAATCTACATTAAAATACTCAGACTTTTGTTAATTGATAAAATATATTTCAAAAATTTAAAAACAAAAAACTTTTGCCACATTCTGGGCGGGATTTTTCGAGTTCGATAAGCTCTTCAAAATTCTAAATTTTGAGAAATATTATTCCTTATACAATTAAAATTTGTTATTTATCTGGTGTGATTTTTAACAACAATAATTTTTTGTTAATGACATCAAGCTAATAATAAAAATGGTTTTATAGAAACATCAAATATTATTAATTTTAAATCCATGTAAATGTACGTACTTTAAAAGAGAATATCCAGTGTACTGGATACAAAATTTCAATTTTATTTTAAGAACATGTTTTTTTTTTGTTTTGTATTTTTATTTCGCTGGCTCGTCTTCCTATTTTTCTTCTTTATGTTTATTAATTTTTATAATTTAGTAAGTAGCGTAATGTTCAATTTATGAGATTTATGTAATACATATACATATGTAGAATTACAATATGTGTGAAGATACGTTGTAAAAGTAAAATATAATTTTGATCCAATTATTTTTTGTAATGCAAACTATTCAGGACTATTGTTTATTAACACTTTACATGTGCAAATTCATTTTTTTTTTAACAAAAAATTTTTTTCCCAAAACATATCATCTGTTTTATTCTTTGTAATAATTTTCAGTTTCGATTTTTTTTTTTTTTCTCTAAAATAATACACAAATAATCATACAAATGTCCAAATAACAACTGGTAAGTGATAGAACAAGCTATTCTTAAGCTGCAGTGTCGATGCTATTAAACCTCATCTCACCGTTTTGGAAGAAATAAAAATGTCCAAATAACATATGAATTATTATCATTTCTTTTCTTGTCTTATTTGTATTTTCAAGATTATACCATAAATTGATTTTGAAAAAAATTGTATTGCAAATTGCAATACTGTTTAAATATTTTTTGCATATCTCTGCTCATAAATACATTAAAAATGTTTTATTTTCTTTTTACTTTTAAAAATTTTTAATTTTTTTTTTTTTGTTTTACTTTTAAAAGTTTTTAATTGTTTTTTTTAACTTTGAAAAATTTTTAATTTTCCTTTTTTTTTTTAAATTCACGAACAATACACTAAATTATTTAAAATTTTTGTCCTTATATTTATTTTAAATTTTAATCTTTAATTATTACAAAATTTGAAATATAAGTAAATTATTATTAATGTAATTAATAATTTCAATTTCATTTTAATTTCAATTTCGTATTGTACACATTAATTTGTTTTTTTTTTTTTTTTTTTAAACCTTTTCTTTCCAAAAATCACATTTACGAGTTCTAATTTAAAATAACAAAAAAAAAAAAAATAAAAAATAAAAAGAAAATTTTCTTTTTGTAAATTAAATTTTTTTTTAAATGTTTTTTTGAATTGTTTCTTTTTATTTTTTGTTTTGGATGTGTTTACCATTACTCGTATATCAAACATTTACTTAATAAATAAATTTATTATTGTTTTTATTTTGTCTTTGTTCTTTTTATTTTCTTATTTTTCTTACATTTAATTGCATATCTAGTTATCTATGTAATTTTCATAATTTTAATATAATTACCATTAATAATTAAACATTAAAATACAACATACATTTACACTATATAGTTTTCACACAATACATATATTTTATATGTGTACATATAAGTACAACTCAGTAAATACATATATAATGAACAATAAATACATACATAAATAACTTTTTATATTTTTCCTTATTTTCAAGAAAATATTCTTATAATAAATAGTACTTGATACATTTTAATTTATCATTAAAAAAAATTATAAATATTATTAATATACATACTTATATATAATTGCACATATGTTATCAATGTGAATTTTTTTATTTTTTAATCACTTTTTTTGGGTTTCAATAATTCATTGTAATTAATGAATTTCATTAAATTAGAACAAAAAAACATAAAACTCTTAATTATAGTTTTAATTAAAAAATAAATAAAAATTTTTATCATCTATATTAATTTAACATTAAATTCTTTTTAATTACATATCAAAATCTTAATTATAATATTTAACATAACAATATTATTAAATTTCCAAAAAAAAAGAAATTAAATGATGTTAACAATAAAATGATAACAATATAAAATCTTTTTGTTTTTTGGCTTTTTAATATCATATTCAAAATTTTTTATATGTATTAGAAAATATTTTATTTGAATGTCCTTGGAGAACTGATCGAAATCATTGATATGGATCGAATAGAATGGAAGAAAAAAAAAAAAAAAATATTGTATTTACCAATACTATAAAAAAATTCATTTTTAAATTTCATTTTTGAACGTAATTCACTGTGATTTTTCAATAAAATAAAATATTTGATATGATATTATCTAATACAAATTGAAGATTTGACGAAAAACTCCAAGTATACATGTACATATGTATGTATGTATATGTTTAATCAAACACATGAGATTTTCATAAAATCAAATCAATATTTAATTTGTGTTCAATAAATCTGTGATATCATGCCATATTCAAAAATCACAGCGATAACATTCACAAGAAAAATATTTTTATATATTCGTAACGTAGGCGATAAGGTATAGGTAAAATTCTTCTTTTATTCCAGTGCATAATCCAAAATTCAAATGAAATTTACAGGTACAAACCTACTTTTGTATATAAAAAAAAAATATATATACATATATATTTAAATTCTTGTTTCTAAATTATATGAATTTAACGATTAATTGAAAAAAAAAAAAAATTATCATTCAATTAATTAAAAAATTACTTAAAATACCTATAAAATAGCAGTATATTAAATACGTGTATGTTTTCTATTACATACAAAATTGTTTATGCTCATACATTCAAAATGTATGAAAAAATTTAGTTTTATTTTATTTAATTTTTTTTTTTTTTTTTTTTTTGTCAAATATTATTACATACATATATGCAATACTTCTATGAAATATCACAAGTAAATCTAAATATATTTTATTTCACATTTATTTATTATTTCTTATATTTATCATATTACACATATTATAATCTATGTAATGTATATATATATGCGTATGTATATCATACTTTAGTGTAATGTAATAGACACAAACATTAAATCTACAATCATATCAAGTAAAATTTTCATTTTAATAGTATTCAAATGTGAAGAAATATTTTTTGATCCTTTAATAAAAGGATACATTAAAAAAAAAAAATTTATTTTTTATTTTTTTTCGTGTATATATAGTATGTAAAAGATATATGTGTGTAAAGTATATTTATATATGTATACAAATTTATATTGTATATGTAATATTTACGTTACTATATAAATTGTATAAGATTTTCTAAAAATATTCTAAACACATAAAGCAGCTTACTATCATTTTTATTGTGTTTTTGGTTTTTTTTCTTTTTATCTTTGTATGTATTTCATTTTATTTAAAATATAAATTCACATAATCATACGGATTTTATTCGTATATTTACAGAGTAAATAAATTTATAATAGTTAATATTATCTTAAATTAATTTCATTTTTCGATTATGTATGTACATATATAATTTTTGTTTTATGTAATGATGTAAAATTTAAATTGAATTTGCCTAACCAGAAATACATGTATGTAGTATGTATTACAGAAGGAAATAGGCGTAAACAAATGTTAAAATAAACATAAGGTGAAAATGAAGAATTTTTTGTTTTTTATTTTTTTTTTCTTTTTAAATTTTATTTTTTAAAAAAGAAAAACAAAATCCTTTTTTGGTTAAAAAGAAAAATATACAAATATGTAATAAGAATACATATCTCTAAAAAAAAAAAACAAGGATAAAAAGGATAAATAATTTAAATGGTAAGAAAAACAAATTTCAGGATAAAATATTTTCCTTATTGAAATTATAACGAAATACCTATTATTATATTATTATTATGCCAAAAGATTTTTGTTTGTTTGTTTTGTTTGTTTTTCTTTTTTTTTTTTCATAATACATGTGTTTACAATAATATATAGGTGAGATTTTATTTTTGATTTAACTTAAATTCTAAATATGTTTAAATCTAATTTTTATATACAAATACATGTACATTTATTCATATATATGCTTTTATAGGCATAGTATGCATGTACGTATATATGTATGTATGTAATATTATATACTTATTCCTAGTAATAAATACATATTCATTTTATTTTATATTTATTACTAGTTCTATCACAATATATTTAGAGCGGAAAATTTTTCATTTCATATAATTTTTTTTTTTTGTTTAATAATGTAAAAAATAAAAATTCACTCCAAAACAAAAAATAATTATCTTATTACTACTTTCTTATTATTTTTTTTTTTTTTTCATATTTGTACTCAAAATTGATACGAGTACATAATACCTATACAAAAGTTCATTATTGTTTCATAATTTGGTAGTTTTGTAAATTTATAAAATTTTATGAAATTTCACATAACAACGTATTTTCATATTTTTAATTAAAACATTCCATGAGAGAAAATAGTAAACTTATAAAATAATGAAATATAAATTCTTTAAATTATTAACAATTTAATTATATAGTTAAAACATTTTGTAAAAGTACAAATATTTATGGAAACCAAAATTGAAAAAAATAAAAATAAGAAAAATAAAAAAAAAATTAATGAATAAATAAAAAAATTTTGTGTACATTTTTATGTACACATTATTTACTACATACATATGTATTTTTTAATTAAGTTTGTTATTTTCATTTTGACTTCATTTTCAATTTTTTATAAGTATATGCATCTATTCTGATTTTCCTGAAACATGAAAATAGTGTTTTTCAAATTTATGTCGTTACAAAATGCAGCATTTTTTTTTTTTTTTTTTTTTTTTTTTTTTTTTTTTTTTTTTTTTTTTTGATTTATAGAATATTTTTCTATATTAAATACCAAGAATGCATAGCAAAAAAAAAAAAAAAGAATTTAAAAACAAAATATGTACTAAAAGTAAAATTAAGAGGAAAATCAAGAGAAAAAATTTAAAATTACGAATGTATAGAAATTTTCATCTTTTTGTTTTTATTTTGGCTCTATACACACAAAGTATGTAATGTGCATAATTGACGTTATAATATTATATGTATTTGACATTTCACATGCATCACATCATATATATTATTCAAAGCTCGTGTACCATACATATACAAAATATCAACATCAGTTGCACTGTATGTATGTACGATGCAAAATGTAACGTTCATGTGTACAAAAAAAAAATATAAATTTTTTTTTACAAATACCTGTGTATAAAATGCTTTTTATAAATTGAATAAATTGCACTGTACCTTATACATAATATGAAGTATTACCATCAGATGCATAAAATAGCATTGTATGCACAATATTTTATAAAGTACACGCGTTTACAAATCAACATATTAGTGTGTCTGTACCATACATATGTGAACATGTATAAAGAATACTGACACCCCCCATTTAATAAAGCCATCATAAATATATATACACCATCAAAAAAAAGATGTAATTTTGTATTCTTGATGCATTATTTTCTATATTATTTTTATTTGATTCTCTTCAATATTCATATATTTTGGTATGTACATATGTACCCAACATGATATATGTATTTACATACATATTAAGTATCATAGAATTTCAAGGTTGCCTCGTGTGCTCTTATTATAATAATATGTGCAATATACGTATGTGCATTACATAAATATAAATGCATGTGCAGATACATAATGTTTAGTGTTTATCTTGTGTACCAGTATAATTATTAAGAATACAAAGAATATATACACGTTCGTATATTTACTAACACATTCACTTGTATGTGTGTTCAAAAAACAAAAAAAAAAAAAATAAAAAATAATAATAATAATAATAATTCTGCATATATGTAGCAAATTTATTTGCACATAAGGAACATCTAAAATGTATAAACTTTTATATTATTTTGTATATATGTACTTAACATGCACTTTTATGCATTCAGTTTATAAACAAACATATGTATGTACATACATATATATATAGATATGGATAAGCGAGATTATGCATAGACTTTTAAATGTATAGCAAAATTAAAAAAAGATGATATTTTATTTTAGAATAGAAAATATACGAAAAAAAAACATGATAATTTCAAATAGTTATATTGATTTGTATCTCTAGCACATGAGAAAATTATTAATATAAATATGAAAAAGCCTGCGCAAGAAAATCTTAAAATTTTCTTATATTATTATTATATGTTTTAGAAATGAAAATTTCTGTTAAAATCATAATAACAAGTAGATACTATGTACTATGTTATTCACAGTTAGATGATTCTATAAGACATACATATGTATGTTTTTAGTTAAAATATATAATACAGTACATGCATAATGTATTTTGAATTATTACGAATTTTGTTTTTTAAAGCCCATATACATGTACATATGTACATACAAATGTATTTTTTTTTTGAATTTTTTTTTTCAAATTTTTTTCTGATATAGTCGAATTAAAGCACACAATTTTATGTATTATAAAATATATATGTACCTACGTTTTGTACATACAATAAATATCATTTTGATATCATATACATATTGCTGCGCAGAAATCGACTTTTTCTTATGAATATGAAAACATTTTCCCAAATAGTATGGCTCAAATTCGTTTTCTGAATTTTTTTTTTATTTTTATTTATTTTCATTTTAAATTATTATTTTTGAATTAAATCGAAATTTATTTGTATCATGTAGGTACATACGTATACGTTAATATGTAATTTTTGATTTTTATACATTTAGAAATTGGAAAATTTTGATTGGAAAATTTTGATTAAAAAATTTATTTATTTCATTCTTCAATTGGCACTTTCAAAATTTTCATTTTAATTTGTCTTATTTTATTTTTTTGATTTTTTTTTTCTTGTTCATTCGTTTTCGCACATGGATGTACAAATGTGTAAATATGATGATGCATATACATTAAATGTACATATGTATATACACATAAATAATTAAAGAAAATCAATTTTTCTATTTACTGAATTTTTGAAAGCTTAAAAACACGAGTATAAAAATTTTTTATGAACGCAAGTACACATACATACATACATATGTATGTTCATGTAAATATGTATGTAAATACATATATCTTAGGAATGTGTAGAAATGTAACATAATATTATAACAAAAATGACGAAATTAATTTTTGTTTATTGTTTTCTTATATGTAGGTACACACAATATGTATAGATTTCAAATTAAGTACGTACTTATTATTTTGTAAAAAACAAAAAAAAAAAAAAATTCAAACAAAACAATAAACAAAAAAACAATCTTACACGTGAAGAAAAAAATTATCATAATTATATTGCATACATAACGTATGTATGGTGTGCTTTTAGTAAATGATGACGATAAAAAAGAAAACAATAAATTGAAAAAACTACAACAACAATAATTGTTACGTTTTAATTACATAAATACCATCCATTTGTCACATGTGCATATTTCAAAGTGATCTAAATATCAAAAACAAAAATTTTATGATACAAAAAGTAACATTAAATTAGGTATGTGAATAATTTGTTTACAATTTTTCTTATATTTATGATAAAACACAAAAATAAAACTCAATAAATTGTATTTGATATGATTTGATTTATCTCTATAAAAAAGGATTTTCATTACGAAGGTAATTAAAAAATTAAAAAAAAAAATTTTAAATTTTACGGAAAAATGCAGAATGTAATTTGTACGACCAAATTCGAAATAGCCAATGATATGATGATGCGAATGCATGGTTATGTAATCTATTCTGATCAGATGAAGTATGAATGTAAATTTGAATTTTCGATAGTTGTGTCGACAAGCTATACTGACTTTATCATACAAAATAACATTTCTAAATTTAGCTTGATTTGAAATTTGCCTTTTCTTGAAATGAATAAAAATCGATTATCATAGATTTTATTTTAATCAGATAAACTTTTATGGTTTATACTGTTTATACTTATAGTATGTATGTGATATATGCTACCCAAAAAAGAAAAACAAAAAAACTACCTATTAATATACGTACGTAAATGTATACATATTATACAAACATATCTAAGTACACACATACATAGATGAGTAATAAATAATAATTGAACGAATTAATAAAAAAAAAAAAATTGTTAATAATAATTATTGTATTATCACATAAAGATACAACTCATGATTACAACTCATTTATTTTAATTAAGAAAAATAATTTAATACAATATAAATAATAACAGTAATATAAGCATAAGAAAAAAAACAAACTAAAAAAAATGATTTTTTTTTTTATAGATTTTTATGAAACGATAATGATTATGTTGATGATAAAGATGATGATAATGTTTAATGCTGTCGTGTACGTACATGTACATATATTTACAGTATCATGTATTATTTTGTTCAATTAAAAGAAAAAAAAAAAAGAAGACTTGTATGAAAAATTATTCAAAAAAAAAAAAAAAAAAAAAAAAAAAAAAAAAAAAAAAAAAAAAAAAAAAAAAAAATGGTATAAAATTTAAAACAATCTTTAATCATCAATCTATAATAAAACACATACAAAATTGATTAAAATATAATTTACATCATAATCTAAAATAATAATAGATAATTTTAATAAATACATATTAATCGCATCCTATCTCATCTAAGCTAAATCAAAAATAATTTTATTATATTTTAATTGTAAATCAATAGGCTGTATAGTGAGTACACAATAATAGATACATTATGTATAATACATTAAAAAAAAAAAAATTAAAATTAAAAATACATAACATCTGGTCTAAATATGTACAACTACTTATTTACACATTAATTGAAGTATAACCATACTATATGTATATCATATAATATATGATGTGTGTTTATAAGCGCGGTGATATTTATGTATGAATTGTACATATGTATGTAAACTTGTACTCTAACTGTGTGTACGCAACTACAACAAATAAAAATAAAAAATTGAATGACAGATGACAATTGATGATAGATATTGCACGATCTTTATTGAAAATTAATGAGTAATCATGTCATTAACAAGGTCTTTGGAAACTAATTTGGAAAATTCTCTAATAAAGTAAACCAGACAATTAAAAAAAAAAAAATGAACAGAGCAATAACAACAAAATTCTAATAGTAATAATATGTATGTACTTAAAAATTAAATAAATGACAAGAACAACTGATACAGACTACTGATCAAAAAAAAGTGAACCCATGATTTTTTTTTTTTTTGAAAAATTACTTATTTCATTTAAAAATAATAAAAAAAAAAATATTCCCTTGTATTGGTTAATTAGCCTCAAAACCTAGGAAAAGATACTATGTATACATATTACAAATTTATCATTTGATAAATATAAATGAAAGGAAAAATTACTAAAAAGAAGGAATTAATTAAAAGAAGGTTGCAGTGGCCGTTCAGTTGAAGGAGAATTCAACTGAATTATTTAGAAGAAAATACAAAAGATTATCGAAGAAAATATTCAGTTTGTTAATATTTTAGAAAAATATTTTATCATATTATAGTATATGAAATTTGTGCTGTTCATTTTTTTTTGGTCAGTAGTGTACTTATGTACATATATGAAATAAAAATAGGAAGAAAAAATTGTACACATACCATATGTGAAAATACATACATTACGTACTATTAAAATGAAATTAAAAAAAAAAAAAATTTTAAAAATAAATAAGTAAATTCACATCAAATAAAAAATAAAAATAAATGAGGAAAGGAAAAAAAATTCTAAAAACAAAATCAAAACATTATCGAACATTATTATACGTATCAACATTATCATCCTTATCATCATCACATTTTACTCACATATAAAAAAAAAATTTAATTGAATATACATATGTGTGTATGTATGTAAAGAAAAATAAAACAAATAAATAATAAAGAAATAATGCATTTTTACATTTTTTATTAATTTAAAAATTCACTTACTCCTACCTACTTGTAAATCGCTATTCTAATTAAATGTTCAATGTGCCCATACAATAGAGTCGGCCCTGTACACATGTATGTTTAATATAATATATTAAAATATAGAATATATTTTAATTGAAGTTTAATTTAATTACAAAGTTTTTTGTTTTTTGCTTTTTTTTTTTTAATTAAAAATTACCATTAAATCTCAATTAATCCATTAAAAATTTTGCATCAACTAATTGTGCACACATGTATAATAAATACAGAGAGAGAATCGTAGAAGTAAAATCAAAACATAAATAAAAAATAAAAAATAAAAATAAAAAAAATGAATAAATAAAAATAAAAATATTTTTAATATATATAAAAACTATTTTGAATAAATTTCATTTCATATTTTCTGTTTTTCTTCTTTACTTTTGTTTTTTTGTCTTTTGCTTAAAATAAATAAACTGTAAATGAATGTATGTAGATTACGCTTATTAAAAAGAAAAATGAAAAAATAAAATCCAAACAAAAATTGTTTTCTCATGAATTTATTTAAATTTTATGTTTGAATAAATTTTATTTAGATCCTTTATCGTCATATTATATTATACACATTTTTTGTTTTGTGTAGTAGTAATAAATTTTCTTTCTTTTTTTTTTTTGTTTTTTTGTTTCATATGTATGTATGTGTGTATTTTGTTTTTATGTTTGAAAAAATATTGAAAAAATTTTTTTCCTTGAAAATACAATATGTTTTAACATTTTTATATATGTACATATGTATGTATGTTGTGTACATAATGTATACGTCGTATCTACATATGTATGTATGTATTTAAATATAAGATATAATACATGTGAACCTTCTAGATTTAAATTTTATATGTTTTAAATACATAACATATATTTATATGACTAAACGATGAAATTTTTATGAAATTTTTTTTTTTTTTTCATTTTGTTTTTTGTTATTTGTTAAATTTTTTGTTATTTTTATTTGTACGGTAAAAAAAAAAAAAAAAAAAAAAAAATTTTAGAGCTTTTCATTTTCAATTTTGTTACATGTGTAACAACAATGTATGTAAAAAAGTTTTATCCAAATTCCCACTTTTTTTTTTTTTTGTTTTTTAAATACACAACATATATAACATAAATTACTTTTATACCTACACATGATGTGAAATTATTTTGTAATCCTTAAAAAAAAAAAAAAAAAAATAGAAAATAAATTCAATGAAAAATTAAATCCAGATTTTATCTATAACCTTAGCTAGCATCAAAATATTTATATGTATGTATGTTTTGTTAAATAAATACAAAAATAATAAATAATAAAAAAAAAAAAAATGAGAAAAAAAAATCAAATCGATAATGAAAATAAAAAAAATAATAAAATACTATACACATGGATACTTATAAAAATTTTAACTGTTAAATGTATTATGTACTATGCGCAAGTATGTATACATGGGGTACTTTCATAAAAATGTGTCATCAACGCTAACGGCAAAAAAAATCCAATTCATAAATTTCTTTCCAGTGAAATCGTGGAAATGTATCAACTTCATTAATTCAAGCAGTCTGCAAAGTTTATAGATATTTAAACTTCAAACAACTGTAATGAGTGCATATGCACAGTTAAAAGTTTAGATTACAATTCCAGAGCATTTGGGTCGTTAACACACGTCGACGACACATTCATGATAGTACCCTGTGTTTCGCTATACGAAATTCTATGAATGTAATAATATGTCATATATAAAAAAGGTCCTTTACGCTCTATGATACAATCAAGAGCACACAGTGAAATATTCAAAAAACAAAAAAAAAATTTTTTTTTTTCAGATTGGAATAAACTTTTTTCACCAAAATCCTTTTTTCTTAACATTATAATCCCCTTCTTTTGTTGTATTAAAATACACTGATAAACAAATATTTACAAAATATTAATAGAGTATGTAATACAGCTATATTACATAGAATATATATACGTAAATGTATTTCTAGAATAGGCAAATAAAATTATGTAAATGTTCATCATCAAAATTTGTGCTGAAGTATTAAAAAGAATAAGAATTTTATTTACATGTACATATTTGATAATTTTAATTTTTAGCTAGCAGTATTGTTGCACAGAAAAAAAAAACGAAAATAAAAAAATAAATAAAAAAAAGTTAAAATTAAAATAGAATATTTTAATTAATATAAATATAATGATTGAGTCGTTTTTTATATTTGTTATAATTTCTTGTATTATTGTCTGTATTTTTTTTATTATTTTAATCTTATGTAGATGCATTTTTTTTTATTTTTTTATATACGTACATATGTATGTATGTACATTTGACCCTTTGTTTCTAGTAATTAAATTAAAATGTAATTAATAATGACAAACAATAAAAGAAAATGTTTTCAAGATGCCTCTTACTGTTTGTTTATTTCTCTTAATAATCACAAAATAAGTATAATTCATTGGTCCATCATTTTAAAAAATTTTAATCCTTTTGTTAAAATTCTTTATGTATGGAATTTTGAATCTCTTTTATTTATTTTGTTTTTTTTTTTTTTTTTTAAATTTTAAAAACATTACTTGATAAAAAATTAAATTGATTGTACGTATCTTTATTTTTCTTTAATATTAATTGAGACTTTAAAAAAGCAAAAGAAAAATTGTTCTGTTTTGAAAAAACGTATGTATATGTGAGAAAACTGCTACTAGTAGTGACCACAAACATACTAAAATTTCAATTGTATCTTTATGTATTATTGACAATAGATTCTAGTAACTTGATTTTAATTATTCTCTTCAATCTCTGTCCTTTTAAATAATTTTCACTGTACAGACATCAAACATTTAAAGCAGATAACACATATAATTACAATTATATTATATTTGTTTATTTTAATGTATTATGTATTATGAATACATAAAGAAAATTCTTATATTATGCATTTTGTAAAATATGATTATTATAATGTCCTTTTTAATTAGTTAACATTTAAAATATTTACACAAATATTTATGTCAGTTTATCAGCAGACAGTCAATTAGTAATTCATTTTAAATATAAAATTCAAAATCATTTATACTCTGTCTACTAATATTATGCATTTAAGGTCTGTATTATATCAATTAGTAGACAGAGTATAAACATTTTCATAATAACAAAAAATCAAGAGGAAAATAAAACAATGAAAAAAGAAAATCAACTTGCTGAAGAAAACTGAAAAATAAAACTAAAAATTAAAATTAAAATTAAAATAAAAACAATTTGTTTTTGTTTTTTTTATGTGTATAACTTTTTTTTTTTACTTTATTTGTATTTTTTTTTTTCATATTTTTATATAAAGGTTTAATTCAAAAAACAAAAAATTTTTTTATATAATAATATTTATATATGTATATTTATAAGGATTTATGTATAATGTAAACAAAATAATTGTAATAATAATAATGAATAATATATAATATAATATAAAATAAGACATTAAAAAAAAAACTACTAATAATAATAATTAAAAATATATCTTGTAAACTTAATTTAAAAATACATTAAAAAATTAATAATATTACACGTAAAAAAAAAAAAAAAATTCAAAAAGTAAAGAAATAAACAATAATATTACACATAATAAAATAGTAAAAGACTCAACAATAATAATGATAATTACTTCACATGCAAATTTTACTTCTTAAAAAAAATTACAACTCTATTATAAAAAAAAAAAAAAAAACAAAATAAAATAAAAAATCGATAAAAAAACTAATAAATTTAGTTTTCCCCTTTTTTTTTGTTTCAATCAATTCTATTCGAAATTTATTTTTCATACATAAAAAAAAAAAAATTAAAAATTATTTAATTTCTTTTTTATTTTTACACATAAAAATTTTCAATGAATAAAAAAACAAACAGAAAAGGATTTCAAAGAGAAAAAATCGCTTAATTCAAATTTAGCTTTCAATTATTTTTCGCCAAAATTATGAAAATCTGTCTGTTTTCAAAGCATTGCACATAGTGTTTAATTTTCAGTTTATAATGTAATGTAGTGCTTTTACACAGAAACATCATTCACTGTGTTTTTTATTTTCAACAATATTTTTTCTTTAAATAAATGTAAAACCTGACATTACGGATATCGATGTACATACATTACAATACCCCCCAATTCTAAATTTTATTTTATTTTTTGTTTTTAAATTTATTTGATTTGAAATATTAATTTTTCTTTTACACACACACATTAAGTTATATAAATACGTTTAATGTAGTTCTTATACGTACCACGTTATGTATATATAATTTTTTCCATGATTATTTTATATAACATAAAATGTATTATATAGAATAATCATTTATATTTGTTTACACATGTACTTCATATAATGTGCAAGTAGGTATAGTGTTTTTTTTTTTTTTATTGTGTGCATTTGTAATTGAAAAATTTTTTATACGTATTTATATAATATTATTTACACATACAGTAATTATATGCTTATTATAGAATGTTGCCAATAAATTTATTTTTTTATTTAATTTTTGTTTAAAAACATGTAAATTTCCTTTTTTCATGTTATTTTTCTCATTGGTTTTTTTTTTTTTGTTTTCATGTTAAAATAATTTCATTTAAAATATGTATACATATAATATGTGTTATCATTTTATTATATAATATAAATATTTATATAGAAAATAATTATGTATAGTTTTTGTTTTATTTTTAATTAAATTTTTTCATTTCTTATATTATTATTACATTAATTGTAATTTTTAACTTTGAATCAAAGAAATACGTTATTATTTAAAAATTTAAATTCATCGTTTTTATCCTTATTTTCTCATTTATTTTTATTTTTTATTTTTTATTATTATTATTTTATATATAGTTATATGTATGTATATATATATATGTATATCTATTTACTTATTTAGTGTTTATTTTTTAAATTCAATCATTTTTTTTTTCTTTTCTATTTTTCGAATATATGTAAAACATTGTACAGCATATATTCTCATTATATTTAATTAATTTGTTACTTTTTCATGCTCTTTTTGTTCATTTTGTTTTTCCTTTTTTCCACAAAAAAAAAAAAAAGTACAATTAATAAAAAAAGTTTTTATTAATTACAGAAAAAGTACATTTATATTATCTAACAAAAAAAAAACAGAAAATTTATATTAAGAATTCTATATACAAACGAATTGATTTACATACTTTGTTCCTTTTTGAATATTTTGTAATATATCAGAATATCGTTATTTTTTTATTTTTGCATTTCACAGATGAAATATATATATATGTAATTCAATACGATGAACACATACACACGTACGTGGGGTATCATAATAATGAAATAGAAAAATTTCGAATTAAAAATCATGTAATTTTTTATCACTTTTACTTACGTTGTATATTAATTTACGTAATTTCTATTCTAAAAAAACAATTGTTGCCTTTTTTGTTTTGTCAAACATTTGTGATCGACAACAAATACCAATTACACATGTATATGTATATATTTATGTATGTATGTATAAATTCGTAATTTAATTATACATTACATATACAAATTTATAAAGTATACAATTAAAATAATAAATATTTTTATTAATTAAAATTTGAGACAATTTTTATATACATACGTACACACACATTCATTTTAGATAGTATGTACATAATGTACCTATATTTATATTAAATATATTTAATTTTAATTATACATACATATAACAAATTAATAATAATAATCATAAATTCTTTCATTTTTTTTTTTTTTTTTTTGCAATTTTAAAGAGACAAATTCATATTCACTTAAAATCATAAAATATCAGTATAGATATAATAAAATATAATTACATAAAAACAATTAAAAACAAAAAACAAAATTTAATTAACGTAAAAAAAAAATTATTTTTGTGATTTAATCTACCTGATATAATGGTATAAGAATAATATAAATTTACATGTAATAAAAATAAAATTAATTTTTTTTTTATACTTACATAGTTTTTATGTTTCGCTTGTTTTTGTTTTGTTTAACTATATCTCAGTTTCGCTTTATTTTTCTTCATTTAAATATACAATTTAATTTTTTTTTAAATTTATAAAGTTTTCTAATATAATGTATACTTACTAATTAATATTTGTTTTGTTTTTTTTTTTTTTTTTTTTTGTATTATTATTTTGTTTTGTTTCTTTACTCTTTCTTTGAATTAAAGATGAGAAAAAAATTTTTTATTATTTTAATTTGTTCAATCTTTTCATATATTTATGATTAGAAAAATTGTTATACTTATTAAAAATATTTATTTTCTTTTAATTTTAATTTTTAATTTTTTATTTATAAAGAAAATAATTTTTTTGAATTTTTTCTTTTTGCATTTCTGCATTTTATTTTAAATTCTTTTTAAATATTTTCAATTTTAATAGAAAAACAAATGTTTATACATATGTTCATTTTTTCTTTTAAATAGAGAAACCGTTCAACTTTCATATTGTACAATAAAGGACGAAATTTTCTTTTCTTTTCCTTTTTTTTTTTTTAATAAAAATATTAAATTAAATTCAAATAGAATAAAAAATTAGAAACCGAACAATTTTTATATTTTGTTTTTATCAATTCACATTTTTTACATTTTTTTTTTTTTAGTCGTTGTTCAAATATTTTATTAAAATTACGATTATTATTTCAATATATTATTTTACAATTAATCTGATAAACAAAAAAAAAAAATAATTAAAAAATTGGTTTGTAATTGGCAAATGTAATTAGCTTATTAAAATTTTAAGTTTTGGGATTAAAAATTGCAAATTATTATTCAAAATAAAAAAAGGAAATTTTATTTTCACAAAAAAAAAGAGTAAAACTATTACAGAAAATTATAAGTGAACAAAAACAAATAAGAGACAACAAAATAAGAAAAAAATGATTTTACAGCCATTTAATGTAAAATAAAAAATCCATTTGTTCAGAAATAAATGTATTTCAAAATTATTTTGATGCAACTACAATTCTCGTACTTAAAATCAAACAAAATAAAAAAAAAAAAATAAACAAAAAATCCAACAGAAAAATATTAAAAACTTAAAAATTGAAAAACGATTAAAAAAAGATAGAAAATGTACACATAAAAAGAAAGTTGAAAAAAAGCAAATAATCCCACAATAATACTCGAAAGGAAAAAACCAAAATTTCGGATTATTTTGTTTTAGGAAAAACTAAAGAAAAATTGTGTCTATCTTCTTCATTTTTTATTCTTTTAAAATTCATTTCTTTTCATAATTTTCCATTTTTTTTTTTTTTTTTAAATGGTTGTTGCTTTGTTTGTTTTTCACTTTTAGAAAACAACGGATAAAAATTTACAACATCAATTAATATTTACATACATAAATAAATTGCATACATGTCAATGAGAAAATGTATGAACAATTTATATGCTTATAGTAAGTGTAAAATGGGTGGGTTTAAAATTTAAATTTATTTTTATTTTTATTAGTATGATTGACTCTCATTTCAGAATTTTTTACCTTTCTCTATTTACATTAAAATTTAAAGTTTGTTTTTTTTGTTTTCTTTTTCATACTTTTTTTTTTATTGAAATTTTTATTTATTTATTTTTTTTTTTACATGTACATACATATGGTATAATATATTTATGATTCTTAATTCTAAATAATATATAGTAAAAAATATGAATATGAATATATGCATATTATGTATGAAATATATTTCATTATTTTATTATTATTTTTTATATGAAATATATTTCATATATTATTTCATATATTTAAATATGTATCTTTTTTTTTTTTTTTTTATTAACGCCAATTTAACAATACAATCGAATTATACAATAATATGATTTTTACATACATACATCTATGTTTTTTTTTTTTTAACGAATATTTATTAAAAAAAAAGATAAAAGTAAAAAAAAAATTTTTTTTTTCACTGAGAAAATGTAAAAAAAAATATATATATATATGTATATGATTATTTTATATACATAAAGAAAATATTTTATATATTATGTATGTAGCATATTATGCATGAAATGTTAGTATCATATACAACTGTGTAAATTTTATAATTAAAAAAAATATTTAAATGTAATTCATATGAGTGTATACAAATTCTAATAAAATTAATATAATATAACGTATTTTAATAATATGCGTGTAGACATAATTTATATATCATATACATATGTATGTATATGCATACGTTTACTACTCAACATAATGTTTTGTTTTTCATTATATGGATTTATATTACTACTAAATACAACTATGTATATATATATATACTTACAAATAAGATTTTATAATAATGTATACATATTGATATTTTATTTATTTTATATTGTATGTATTAATATTATATGTATATATATGTATATTAATATTTTATATGCAAAAAACTTATATTATAATTATATATGTGTTTATGTATGTATGTGTGATTAAAAATGTGTATTCAAAAAAAATTTTTTTTGTGTTTCATAATTTTTGTTTTGTTTTTTTTTTTTTTTCTTTCATTCAAAATATAAAATTATATATCTATGTGTATATATACAGATTTATCTTTGTATGTGATTTTTTTTGTGTTTTTTGTTGTGTTTTATTTTACTTAAGAAGAACAAAAATAAAAAAGTTAGAATTAAAAATATAAAATGACTTTTTTTAAATTCATTTTAATTCATTCTTTGTTTTGTATTTTTTTTTTTTTTTATTCTTAAAATTAATAAAATCATTAAAATAATATTAATTATTATAACAGAAACAAAATAAAATGAAAATATATCTCTTAAAAAAATTATTTATATGTTATGTAAAAAAAAAAATATATGTATATATATATATATCGAATTAAAAACTAATTCAATAACATAATAATAAAAATAATAAATGATTTATTTAAAAAAAAAAATCAAATAACAAATATAACATGAAAATAATATTTTGAAAATAATAAAAAAAAAATAAAAGTTAATGTTATCTCACATGAGATAATGCATATTTTTACTATCGCAATTAAATTCTAAATGACTACCTGAATTTGATGATGATGCCGTTTCAAATTCTTCCAAGTTACTAAAATCCAAATTGAGATCACTTGGTATTGTTGTATCATCGAATACATTAGTTGGTATACATGGATCAGCAATAAAACTATTTAAATTGAGATCATTTTCACGTTTTATACTTGTAAAACGTATCGTATATTCACCAGACGATGAATATGGATGATGATTATACGTATCATTACAATTATTATTATCGATATTACAACAATTAACAATATTATTAACGTCACAATTTCCATTTAATGCTGTTAATTCGGCTGATGTAACTCTAATTCCAGATGATGGATTTGTTGATGTTATTGTCCTTGCTGTAGTTGTTGTTGTAATATTATCAACCAAATTTGAATTGCATGTACTAGATACAATTGAACCATCAACACCAACAACTTCAACACCGCCAACATGTACAACATCATTTTGAATCATATTTGATGTAATCGATGCTGATGCCGGAGATGATGGTGACGCAGAAGAAACTGTTGTATCATTTGGATTCAATGTAATTTCATTTGGATCGATACTGTGACATAACATACCATTACTTAATGCATTTATCGTTGGATTATCATGTAAGAAAGTATTAAGTGGTGATAGTTTTGCAGTTATAGTTGTTGTTACCGGTGATGATGTTGTAATTGATCCAGTCGATGATAATGTACTTGTTGAAGGATGTTGATGGTGATGATGATGACTACGATGATTATGATGATGATACGTTAAGCTTGCCGGATTTAAATTAGCATCATTCACAATACTGAGCTTATTATTATCATCGATTTCAATTGATGATCCAGTTAATGGTGACATACAATTACCAACACTACCACCACCATAATATGACTTCATTGATGTATCATTACGATTTAATGCTGTATCATTTGAGAATAATTTCGTATCATTATTAAATAATTTTGATGCAGATGGTATTGATGTTGATGATGATGTTGTACGCATCGAATTGGATGCTGAGGATGACGACATTACATCATTACCAGTACATAAATCAAATAAACTATCTGATGTAAATGATAAATTTTTACTTGTTTCATCTTCAGGAAAATTATCAAATTGTTCATCGAACATTTCAACTGATGTATAATTAACATCATTTTCTAATAATTTTGTAACGGCATCTGCATCTAAATAATGTGAATTAAATAATCTGTCGCTTAAATCATTTGATAATAATGAATTATCCTCAAATAATTTAGCACTTTCTGGTGAATTTGGTACAACCATTGTAAACTGTGTCATTGATGTAAATCTATCATCCCATTGTGAATCATTTTCAATTTTGATATCTTCATTATTATTTGTATCATTTTTTATGTTATGATTTATGATATCATTATTATTACCATTTATATTATTGTTATTGTTATTACCATTATTATTTTGATTGTTTCGATTATTTTTACAATTATTGCTGGTTTTAGAGCTGTTGTTACGTTTATTATTGGCAGTATTTTTAGATTTCTTTATATTATTACTATTTGGACTAATTCCATTTGTTGATGATGAAGGAAAAGATGTAGACGTTGGTGATGATGATGTTGATGATGAAGACGATGACGAAGAGGATGATGATGATGGTGATGATGATGATGCTTTAGCATTTTTTCCTTGTTTCTTTTTTGGACGGTATTTATAACCAGGATATTCTTTTGAATGTAATCTTCTTAAACGTTCTGCTTCTAATATATATGGTTCTTTTTCTTCTTTTGTTAATGCTTGCCATCTAGCACCTAAACTTTTTGATATTTCAGCATTATGTAAATCTGGTGTTACTTCACATATTTTACGCCTTTCAATTTGGCTCCATACCATGAAAGCATTCATTGGCCTCTTAATGTGACCGGGACTATGTTTTTTGGTCTGAAAATAACGAGAAAAAAAAAAACAGAAAATTAAAATGTAGACTTTGTTTTTCTTTTCTTTTTTTTTTTTTGTTTCATATAGAAAATAAGAATATCTCTTATTCATGAATACGCATGAAAAAAGAGACAATAAGAATTAACATTACATATTTATTCATTTCCTATTTTGTTATCAAATAAATAAAAATAAAAATAAATAAATAAATAAATAAATAAAAATAAAATTAAGAATACAACACAAATAATATTATCAAGAAATTTTTATTGAATAACCTTGTGAATTAATATGCATTTGTAATTTTAATTAAAATTTTGATTATACACACATATACATATTAACATAAACAGTGCGGGTTTTTTCTGTTTTTTTTTTTGTTTTACTTTTAATGTTTACTTATTTTCTATTTATTTTTTGAATTATTATATAGGAATTCAAAATAACAAGAAACAAAATGTTTTATTTAATTCTTTTATTTTTTTAATCATCACAAAAAAGGCAAGACGACCTTATAAAGTTGAAAACATCACAATACTTATGTACGCTAATCAAAATAGCACCTGCATTTACGTATAATACAATACAGTACGCCATTGTGATATAATATTCTAATTAATTTTATTAAACATAATATACATACATACTCATATATGTATATTCAAGTAATTTAATCATGAACAATGACAACAGAATCAGAATGTATGTAAACGCATTCAGATTAATTTACATATGTAAAAACCATTTAGATGTCTTAATCAGTTTACAAAAAAAAAAAAAAAAAACAAAAAGAATAACAGAAGAATAACAAAAACAGAAGCCGAAAGTTTTAATTTTTATTTTCTTCCTTCATGGTAATGCAAAATTATTATCATGTATGTTCACATGCAAATGCATTACGATACATATGTAGGTACATACTTACGTATTGGAAATTTACATGATTTAAATTTAAATACACGTAAGTACATAGAATTTTAATTAAAAATTAATGATAATTAAAATGATAATATGTATAACATACAAAATTATACAGGCAGTCTAGAATTAAATTAGTACAAAAAAAAAAAAAACTTATAATTATCAATTAATAAAAATCTAGTAATAATTTATTTATTTATGTATTTTTCTTATTCTTATTATTTTTAATCTTTTATATATAATCAAATAATTTTTTTTTTATTTCTATTAAATTATGATAAATGAAATAATTTGAAATTTTGCATTAAAAATTGAATTGAATTAATGTTGTCATATAATATAATCACCCACATTAATGAAATGAAATAAATTCGAAAAGATTTTACACATTTCAAGAAAACTTAAAAAAAATAAATAAATAAAATAAAATAAAATGAATTTTAATTTAAGTGATTAAGATAAATATTATATCATTTATTATATTATACTACAAGAAAAAGAACTTGAAAATTTTTATTTATGTTCAATATCAATGTGTGTGTGTGTGTGTGTGTGTGTGTTTTTTTTTTTTTTTTTTTTTTGTCGCTATTATTTGTGTACATTTTTCTATTTCCTTAGTAGAAAATCATTAATTATTGTACAACACATACATATGTATGTACATATGTGTACATATTACACATGTTAAAAAAATAATTCAAAATTAAATTATAATATATACAATATGTATATGTTCCGTACACAATTTTAATGGACAAATATGTATGTACATGCGTACACAATTAACTAGCACAATGTACATACATATATGTACACATATTATTTAAGAATATATATTATCTGATATTTATCTAAATTTAATTTAAAATTAATAATATTACAAGGTTATCGAGTAAATAAATTTCATATGATATTCTAAATATATTTTAATATTGTATACGTATATTATATATGTACATATGTATGTACATATTCATATATAAATTGTATTTTACATTACAGAAAAATAGAATTAATAAAATATAAATTTATGCATATGTATACAATCTATTGTATATTATAAATATCGTTAGACAGTAATTTATATACGAAATGTTTGTTATTAACTTTGGTTTTTTTTTGTGTCCGAAAATTTTCAATTTACAATATTTTAGAAGGGATAGATTTTAGTAGGAGGAAATAAAAAACGATTTTTTTTTTTTTTTTAAAGTTGAAACACTTTAAGAAAAATATAATTTGTCACACCTATTTTAGGACACCCTGTATAACAATGAATACGCAATATCTATGTAAAAAAATATAGTGTTTGTACTTTTTTTTAATTTTAAACTACATTTTAAATTATATTTAATTCAATTTTCTAACAAAATTTTTTAAATAATTTTTATATGATAACAAAAAAAAAAAAAGTGATAGATTATTTTATTTTGTATTTAAACATTTTTAGATGTACCTATAAAATATTTTTTAAAAAGTTTTTTTTTTTTTTTTTAATTTAAATTCTTATAAAATGAAATTAGAAATTTCTTAATTAGAAATTTTAAAAATAAAAAAAAATTTCATGCTATTATTTTCATTTTATTTTAATGCACGCGTTTATATTAATTGTAAATAAAATTTAATGTATGTATTTTAATGTTAAATCTAAATAAAATAAATGTATTAAAAAATAACAAAAAAAACATGATATTTATTGTGTAGAAAATTTATTGTAAATAATCATTTATTATTACAGAATGCATACTACATGTAACATATATTTATACATAGTTATTTATGTGTATAAATAATGAACAGTTAAAAGTTGTTATTATAATTATTATTTTATTTTTCTTCATTTTAAGTGTACTACACATACGTTTTACATGTACTACGCGAAAATATTAAATAGAAAATATTCGTTATAATAATTCATAATTTAAATATACATACGTATGTATATAAAAAGTTACTAAAGTAAAAAAAAAAAAAAAAAAAACAAAAATCCGTAGCAGTTTATCGTATTACAAAATATGAAAAAAAGTAACAAATTAAATAAAAAGAAAACCTTATGGTTTTTAAATTAATGAATATGATGACCCACCTTCATTTTCATTTTCATTACTATTATTTGCTTATTTTTTTTTTTTCAATGGTATTTCTTTTACTTAATATTTGTTTTTTTGTAAGTACATTTTTCACTTTTTTTTTAAATTGTAATTATGTTACTACACACACAAACACAAGAAAATCACACTATACCATCATCATTATTATTATCATCGTCATCATCCATCGTCATCCTCAATTATTATCGTCATTAAAATATATCATAAAGTAACAAAAAAAAAAAAATAATAATAATAATAATAATAATATTGAAAAAAATGTATGTACATATCCACAGGTACATACAAATAATAGCACATGTAAAATCTATGTACATACACATATATTTATGCGTACAAAAGAATGAAGAAAATGTACATTTTAGCTGTTAAAAAAAAAAATTACACATGTAACGTACATATACATATATATACGAGTATGTGTTCAGTGTGTATATGGTATACATATTAAAGTATATATGGTCTTGTGCATATAGCGTAATGTTATATACTGTAATGCTTAATATAATGCATGCACGTCGTATGATTTACATCATAATATTTTATAATAATTATTCAATTTGTAATGTAATGTAATTTTTTAACTTTTGGTTAACATGTAATACATACATACGTATATGAAGTATGTGCACACACACGAAATTAAAAATTATGTTGCTTAAGAAGATACTTCAGCATCTTGTATTTAGTATTTAAGTTTTGTTTTTTTTTTTTTGTATAATTTATCGCAATATGTATATGTACACACATACAAGAAAATCATACAACAATATATAACATAATCTACAAAAAAGAAAAAAAAATTGTAAAATAATTTTCTTTACACGAATGTATGAGATATACAGTATTTATATTGTATACAAATAAAAGCTGTTATATTTATACATTATGTATTAATGTATAACATAACTTCAAGGCCAAAATACTTGTTGAAAAGAAAGAAGAAAAAAACATAAATAAATGATGGAAAACATGAAAAATAAGTTTTGTTTTTTTTTTTTTTGAACTTATAACTCTTGTTTTATTATTGTTGGTCTTTTTATTATACATACATATTTTCAAATTTTCAAATTAAAGTTTTATGCTTGTCACTACTTAGTTAATATACATAATATACATGTAAAATTGAAATTTATTTTTTTCTCATTTTCATTACATTGTTTTTTTTTTTTTTTATAGCACACTTGAAACGAAACCATAGATGCATATAATCATCTGATGTAATTTTATACAGTATACATATGTATGTATGCGTAACGCAGTTGTGTGGATATGTATATAAACAAATATAGATGTATAAAATTAAAATTTTGAATTAAGAGTAAATACTTTTTATATATGTATAAATGACAAAATGTACACATGTATGTACATACATATATATGGATATGTACTCAACATGAATATTTTTGCAAGCAATCATAAATAATGACTGAAAATTTTTGTATACACACATACATATGTATGTACCTATATACAAAAGTATTCATCTTTAAATCTATAATAATACACAAATAACGTAACCTTCTCTCTCCCTTTTAACCTTCATTGCAACATTATTAATGAAAATTATCCAACAATCAATTATTCATTTTTAAATTATTATACAAAAACAATATTAAAAAATTTTTACCAAATAATTACGAACAACATAGACATTTTTTTTTTTTTTTTTTTCAAAAATATAATTTACTGAATTAAAATTAAAATTATCAAAAGTCAACCATAATGTTCGTTTTTATAAATTAATGCATATAATAAATTTGTATGCATTTTGTGTTATGTAAATTTTGTACAATTATAATTAATTTTGAACGAATATCAAAATTCGGTTTTTCTAATTTCGTTTTGTTTTTCATGTAATAAAATGTAATAATTTTCTTTTTTTACATTTTGAAAAATAAGAATTTACAAGAAAATGTACAAACAGTTATAAAAAAAATAATTTAAAAAAAAAATTATTTTTGGTGAAAACTTAATGTAATTAAAGTTAAAAAAAAATTTCCAAATTAAAAATGTCATAAAAAATGTAAACGGCTTTGTCAACTACATGTACGTACATACATACATATACATATATAAAATGTGCTGTTTATATCTAAGGGCAAGCACAGACAGAAAGCGAAATGGAGCTGAACAGAGCTGAAATTAGATTATATAATCTTTAAATTAAATAAAACTTATAGCAAGTACATAATACAAACGCGCACACTGACAGCAGAGTGGAGCTGATTTTGATTTAGTTAATTATTTTTTTTCAATAAATACATTGCTTATTTTTACACGATAAGATTTCCACTTGATTTTCATGCAATTTCGTCGGTAAGAAGGGTAGGGTATGTGGATATTACTATTGTAATCAATTTAATTTGTATATTGTCAATATTTTTTTTTTTTATTTTGCATTTGAAATATCCAAACACATTTATTGTTTAGGAAAATTAGTAAAAATTAAATGTTCCTGAAAATATTTATTCACTTCATTTAATTTTTTAAACATTTTCAACTCAAATTAGGTGTGCTTTGAATTTGCATATCATGAATATTTCCATTAAACTGATCAGCGCTGACATTATAAGTTAAGCTCATTTCCTCTCTGCTTTACGTTTACGCGTAGCCTGAGCCTGAGACTGATCAGTCGTATAACAATTTTTTTTTTTTTTGCTATAATTATTATTGAATGATGAATTTTAATCGTATAAAATCGATACATATTAAAGTAACGTACGTTACAAAATATAAATTGTACGAAAAAAAGACTTGTTTTTTCATACTGTATACTGATAATGATTTTTAGTTTTTTGTTGTTTTTTGTCTATTCCTTTTTATTTAATCTGTTGTTTTTAGTTTTTGATAGAACCTAAAAAACAACAAAATATCTGGAAAATTGCTCGTTTATATGTGTTTTTTTTTTTTAATATGTATATTGTGTATATATATATTTTTTCTGTTTTCTTCTTATTTTTCGTTATTTCTTGTAATTCATGGTCAATCAAATCGTGACTAAAACTAATTGACCAATTTGTTGGTAATTGTATGATATGTACGTATTTACTGATTATTACAGATTATTTTATTATGTATTCTATACAGTACATACTACATACATACCATATAAAATAGTACAATAAATAATTTCATATAAAAATATTAAATTACAGAGTATATACATTGTAGCTAAATTAGTTTTAAATATAAATACATTATGATCTACATATGTATGTATCTATATATTTTTTAAATGTTTTTTTGAAATTTGAAATTATCATCTAAAATCTATAAAAAGTAAAGAAAAAAATGCTATAATAGGAAAAAGGGCAACATAATAAAAGAAATCTGAAAAATATGCATTTAATATATTATATAGTATATACATGGTTATAGATCAAAGATTTATGATAATTTGTTTAATATGTAGGAAAAAATAAGTAAAAATGAATCAATGAAAATTGCTCTTTAAAGCAAATAAAAATCAATTTTAAAAGCTTTAAATTTTCAAAGCAATAAAGATTTATAAATTTTAGCATGAATATTATATATTTTGTTTTCATTTACATATAAGATATTCTCATAAAAACACAATAATTATAATTAATGCAAACTATTTGAAATTTCTATATGTAATTTTCTTTGATTGGTTATTATTTATTTATTAAATTTTTACTTTAATGTACATATATTATTAAATACAGTGGATATTTTAAATATCATCGTCATCATCATTGAAAGTTAACTACGCAGTAAAGAAAACATTTTGTCACCCTCTTTTGAAAAAGAAAACAAAATAAATGCATAAGATGAAGGGATAAAAATAGAAAACAAACCAAAAACACCACTAAACAGGAAAAATAGTGGTAAAATGGGGAGTAAAATACAGAAAAAAGTAGCTATAGATTATACCCATAATATGTATAATGGTGCTATAAAACAAAAATCAACAAAAAAAAAAAATACTATATCGAAAGTACGTACATATGTATGTATGTATCTATATATCAGTGCAGTACATCTTTTTAGTTTCTCCGTTATACAAAACATTTATTTCGTTTACATCAAAGTCGTACTACATTACATATGTATGTGTTTAATGTGCAATGTAAAAGTATTTTATAAATATTTTATATTTTATCCAAATATTTTTGATAAAATCACCCCTCAACGAATTTTATTTTCATTTTACTTTAAAACAAGGAAAATTTTTATATTATGTGTCTTTATTTTCACTTATATATATACATACGTATATGATATATTTATTTTATGTATACGTGTTCATATATACGCGTAATTCTATGTACATACGTGTATTTTTGGTAATACATATTTAACTTGAATGTAAAATTTTTGATATAATAAAAATGTCTTTAACCTTCTCACAAATATTACCAAAATTTGGTTATTTCGTGTGTACTTTTTGAAAATTATTATTATTATTTTTTTTTTTTGTAAATATAATGTAAATGCATTTGTATAACAATTGATCTAAATATAACATTTTCAATTCAAAAATTTTCTATAAAATATGAACATAAAGGTAACTTATCCTCAAAGTAAAAAAAAAAAAAAAATGCAAAAAGAGAGAAAGTACAACCGACTTAAGAAAATGCTTTTATTCTAGATAAGAATAAACTAAAAATTAAAATCATACATTTAAAGAAATTCTGGAAGTCTGTACATGCAATATTTACGCGAAAAATAAAATAATTTCAATTTATAATACAATACGCAATCATAGATAACGTAACATTGAATTACATTTGAGTAGTAATTTCATTTGCACTCAAGAAATATCTTTAATTGAATATACATACATAATTTTTCCTCAACCCTGTCATTAATTTAATCGTTTTGTTAATTTAATCCTTTTCTTTTAATATACATCATTTATTTCTCTTTAAAATTTTATCCTGAATTCCTTTTTATCCTGTTTCATTATTGTTTGCAGGACAAGAAATTGTTCAAATTTAGTCAAAAATTTGTAACAAAAGGAGAATAATGTATATATAAACATGAATAATTTTGAAATTATTAGGAATAAATCAATCCATGTAAAAGTTTGATTCGTATATAGTATAGTGCCATATTGAAATATAAATACATATGTATACATGTATGTATATCAAATGCATATACAAAATTTCGGAATAATCCCAATTTAATCCACATTAACGAGTTTATAGCATTAAATTTAGGAATGAACTAAAATTCGAATTTAAAATGGACTAGCTATATGAACTCAATTCATTTGACTGTATCATAAAAATGAAAAACAAGAAACATTTATATACATACGTACATGCATAAACTTAAATGTATATACATATTTTAAAAAAATGTCACTGTGTTGCTTTTCGGTTATTTATTACATATGTATCTATACATACGAATCATGTACAAAATCATGTACATCATGTACAAATACATATTTTGGTTTGTTGATTGGTCGTATTGTGGGTATATGCATGCATATTTATATTGTAAAATTGTAGGTTTGTATTTACTACATATTCATCAGCTGTTTTACTTTACATTATAAAAATAAAAACGAAAATATATGTATATGTACATAACGTACAAGATTCAAAGTTACAAATTACGAATTTTACGTTATGTGTAAGCTTTACAAATTTTTTTACACACTCTAAAAACAAGGATACTATCTATATACAAATGTATATATTAGTGTATATCTACTATAAAAATTACTACACTATTACAACTACTACCATGATACTATTCAATATTACTACTTCATAGTTTTATTATTATTATCATTATTATGAGTACAGTGTCCTTTCTATGTACAACATTGGAGTTATGTATGTTATATATTATATATACATATCAATGTAATAACAGTAGTAACAGTCTTTGCATATGAATATAGAGATATGTACGTACAATATACCCATGCACATACATATTTATACACTTGTAAAGATATCCGTAAAAGTATCTATATGTATACAATATTCATATCCTTAAGCAATGTAAAGTTGAATGTTCAAGTTTTCTGAATATTGTCTCGACATGAAAATTTCATTTATTTTTATTAGAATTTTCTTATTTTTTATTTAGGTTTTTGTTTTTTAAACTTTTCCCGTGCCTTTTTTATTTTTGTATTAATGTTTTTTCTTAGTTTTTGATTATTTATTTTTTTATTTTTTATTTGTATTATCATTAAAGTTTATAAGCTGTCTGGCTTCCGTTTACAAAAGCTTAAAACATTATTTTGGAGTAAATTGTATACATGATGATCGACATGATAAAAAAATAATAATAAAAATGAAGTAAAATAAAGCAAATCAGTGAAAGGAACCACTGGATAAATTATTTCAGAATCAAAATAAAATAATGAAAAAAGTAAATAAATAAAAGTTGAATAAAATTCAAATAAAATGAAAAAAAAATAAAAAATAAAAAAACAGCACAGAAAAGTTTTTAAAATAAAATAAAAACAGAAAGGTAGAAAAAAGGTAAAAAAAAAAATTAAAATAAAATCAGGAGATGGTGTTAGAAAGATATTTCCCATGAGGACATGCAATATTTAAGGTTCATTGAATCAGGATGTACAGCACTGTACATACATATATAAATATGTATGTATAGTATTTTGTACGTATACAATCAAGTGTATATATACATACGTATATACATATATGTATATAACATGTGTATTGTATTTAAGATGCAAGCACGATGATATTTGATTTGAATTTCCACACATACATACCTACATAAGCTTATAAACAAATTATGTACTTGTATATTATACAGTACATTTAAAACGATATGCACGTTTTTATATTTAAATATACAAGTACATAATATGTATAAGGCTTGTATAACATACATGCATACATGTATATATACATATTTATTATTCTTATTTTCATGAAAAAATTTTCCGTTTTCATGTTGTACGTATGCTAAATTTATACGACTATGCATATTCTAATTTGTCTTCGTTTTCATTTTAAATGTGAAAAGTATAAATGAAAAATAAAGAAAAAAAGCAAAAACCAAAAAAAAAAAAGGAAAAAAAAGAATAAAAAACGAAAAACAAAACAATAGTAAAATACATTTTATAAATACGTAGATATAATAGAAATTATTTCTTTTATTCGTGAGGAAAATTAATATTTTAAAGTTGTTCTTTATGTTCTTTAGACACCTTTAAATTATAATAATGTAAATAAATATACATGTTAACTTTATATAAGGTATATATGTACGTCTAATGTTCATGTATATAAGAAAAACAAAAACATAAAATTATATCTATAAAATTTTGGAATATACATACATATGTAGGTAGTATATAATTATATACGATTAATTTATGTAGATACGTATGTATATATCTTCGTAGAATTCAAAATTGTAACCGGAGATGAAAGAACAAGCACAAACAACTTTCACTTCATTTTCTTTTCCTTTCTCCTTAATATGAAACACAAAATAAAAATAAAAAAAAAAGTACAAAAATGCCAGGAAAAAGAATTCATTAAACAAATTACTTAAAATGAGAATTATAAAACTTGTGTGAATTGTTTTAATTTCTTTTAATATTTTACATAATTTGGGTTTTTCATTTTTTTTTTTTCGATAAATTTAAAGAAAAAAAATGTTAAATTAAAAAAAATAATAAACACAAAATTAATTAAAAGATTATATAAAGTAATTATAAAATTGGGATTTTTATTATTCAATTTTTTCAGTATGTCAACAACAAAAAAAAAAAAAAAAAATCCGCAAAAATTCAAAGCTTAGTAAACATTATATGTATTATAAAAAAATTTTTTCATTGAAGAGCATACAAAATTTATTTATATACATACATACCTACATAATATATGTATGTATAAACGAACATGAAAATGTATTTAATAGTTTTGATTTTTTTAAAAATATCCTATCTAGATACTGTTTAATTTGGACAATTTCCAAAAATCATAAAAGATCAATTAGATTTAACAATGAGAATATTCTCGATATTGCGTTAGCATGTGTATGTATATATGGGGGAAAAAAAGAAATAAATAATTAATTTTGCATACTCATGCAATATAAAGCAGAATAATGCAGAAATTGAAATTTGAATTGTTACATGCATGCTATAATAATAATTTTCCATAAAATTTTTCAAAAAAAATTAATAAAATTAAATTTTTGTATATATAATAAACGTACGTATTCTAATGTGCATATAATATGCATATGATACATACTTACATATTATAAGAGAACATAATAAATTTGTCATTTTTGTTTTTATAAATTTTATTTGTTATTACGATATTCCCGGAAGAAGGAAGAATTTATTCTTGATTAAAACGATAATTTAATATATATGTATACACATATATTATGAATGTATGTTTATATGTATTTAAATTGTACAATGTTTTATATAAGCTTAACTGTTCGTATATATGAATTGAAAATAAATTATGTGTATATATGTATGTATGTTTGTATGTACATATCTATGGGTTAATTTTCATTTAAATGCAATACAAACAATTCATGCCAATGGTACACAAGCGTAAGTAATATTATTTCATAAAAATAAATATACTCATAAATAAAAAACAAATGATCAACTGATCGATGTACGTTTGTACCTTTTTTTTTCTCTATTACTTTTTAATTCTTTTTTTTTTGTTTTTTTTTTTTTTTGATTTTATGCAAATTAATTTATTCAACTCACGAATTTTCTTTTATTTTTTTTTTTTTTAGATACGTGTGAAATTTAAGAATAATAAATTCACTTACTGTTTTTTAAGCTTTATTTATTTATTTATTTTTTTAATTTTTAATTTTTATTTTTTTAATTTATGTATGCTGAATGCATAATTATTATTTTTATTATATACATATGTACATTGTATACCAAATATGTAATATTAAATTTCTCATGTTTTCATCATTTGCGTGTTAATCACAATTCCAAAAAAAAAAATAAGCTAATCATAATATTAAAAACAGGAATTAAAAAAATAAACGAAATAAAAGGAAAAAATGATAAATAAAAAATTAATGATAAAATGAAAATAAAACATAAAACATTTGTAAATAAAAATAAATTAATTTTATTTATCATTTTCTAAATTAATTTTACATTTTTTTAAATTTTTGCAATTTATTTTGCAAATTGTCTTTTCTTAGCAAAAATGTTCAATATAGAAGGGATAGATTTTAAATGGAGGACCAAGGTCCTAGCTACAATAACATGTTATTTGAAACATGAATTTAGATCGAGTTTTCATTTAGAAATTATAAATTTTCAGAAAATTAAAAAACTGTACTCTGTGATACATATTCTTAGACATCCTGTATTAAGACATTTATTTATCGTATATATGCTTGCTTTTAGTATAATGTCGGCATAAGTGTATAATACAAACGAAAGCAGTATAATGCAATTGTTACTGTTACTGTTACAAATGGTTAAGTTCTACAATAAATATATGTATGTAATTATTATTTTAAATTGTTCGCTCACGTATGTACATGACATTTTAAAGTTATTACATTTCGTTTAAAGAGAAAAACAAAAAGGTGATGACAAAATAAATTTATTGCAAATCACCAACTGACAACAAACAAATCTAACTAACCTAACCAGCCAAGCAGTTAACCAACCAACCAACCAACTAGCCAACCAACAATCCAACTAAATTAACCAAATACTAGGTACTACATACATACTTTATAGTTTATAGTTTATACTATATATAAATTTATTTATTTATTTATTTATTATTATTATTAATATAATTATTATAAAAGTTATTATTATTATGTTACTAGACTACTACTTTTGTAGTTTTGATTGAAATTGTTTTTATTTTTTAAATTTTATTTGTATTTAAATGTTTATCATTGAATATATTTACAAAAATTTATAATATAAAATTAAATATAATACTAATATGTAATAATAACAATAATAGTTAAGATTTATTCCATATAATAGATACAGTACATGAATATGTATGACGTTTGCGCCACATAGATACAATTTGTAGTACAATACATAATACATACATATATACACGCATGTATATGAATTTATAAAATATGAAATTTGTTAAATTTGCACTGGGTAAACGAGCTCTCTGAAATTTTTATTAATCTGTGATAATATATATGTATGTATGTAGTAACACCACAATATGATAACATACAAACACTTTTCACGTATGTAATTGCATATAATATATTTTTTCCTCTATAATATTTCTACAAACAACTGAAATTCGAGGTCATTGCGACAAATACGGTATAAAGAAGGTCGGCTACAATTCAAATTATTTTACACAAACATACATACATATATAGATAATCAGACGTATATATTTTATATATGTACGTACGTATGTTAACAATCCATAAATATGTAGTTAAAAAAATATAAAATAAAATAAAATTGAAAAAAAAAAGTGAATATCCAAAAGCGAAAAATTATTTGTAGCTTTTATCACAATTATTTTTAAACCCATACCGATATGTTCATAGAATATGTTCATTTAAGAAGCTTTTTGCTCTATGACAATAATCGTACCGTCTTTTATAGATATGTATGTATATATTAATAAATGAATAAATTTATTATTATTAAGTACATATATACTTTTGTGTTGTCGATACATGCATATATATACAAATTCATACGCATACACCACGTGTGTTTGGCTATAACAGCTGTAACTATTAACTATACAATATATACAATATATATAATATAATTAAGTGTTAATTCAAATGTACATATACATATTATACCATACACATATCATCATTTTTATAAATGTATCAAGAATAAAAATAAAAAAAAATTAAATTTTTTATACTTTTATAAAAGATTAATCTATAAACGAGCGTATGAGTTAACATGATTATAATTTTACAACAGAAGTATAGTGTGAACAGAAAATTACTTCCTTATTTTTTATTTATGCTATTTATTTGTTTTTGTTTATTTATTTATTTTTTATTTCATTTTTTAATATTATTATTATTATTTTTTTTTTTTTTTTTTAAATACAATATGAGAAATATATACATATATTTTCATACTGCTGCATACAGTAATATTGCATATCTATACTTATGTATACATATATGGATCGTAAATATGTACATATATGATCTTCTCAATAAATTCACATTTGATGATAGTATGCAATTCAATATCACGAGAATATTTTATGATATATGAGAAAAATAAAAATATTATAAATATGCATCTGTCTAACTTTATCATATGCATAATGTATTTTTACACATAAAAAATTGATATGATATAAAATAATATTAGATAAAATGTGAATAGAAAAAAAAAAGTTAATAAAATTTATAATAAGACGACAAAAAAAAAAATAGAAATTAATAATAATAAAACCACATATATTTTTTTTTTAAATAATAATTATTATTATTTGTTTTTTGTACACATGCAGTAAAGAAAATATGCAGAGAAGAAAAAATATTTTCAAATATATACGAGTAGATACATACATACATTTATTAAAATGATATATTATAAACCATCACAGCTTTATTATTTGATTTTGCTGAGATAATATTGAATGTAATATAATTAATTGCATTATTTTAACTATTTAAATTCATAAAATATTTAAAAATATTTAGGTTTTATAAATAAAAATTTCATATGTACATATTACATACATATGTACAATATGAATTTTAGAAATTGGATTGGCACATGTTCGATACGTATAACATACATACATACATACTTAAATATATGTACAAATTGTATAACAACAAAAGATCTCATATGTAATGAGTCTGGTATAAAAATCTTGAATCAGTGATCTTTCGTTTTATATTTAATCTAAATTAGTTATAAATATTTATTAAATTCATGTACATAAGTACATTATGTATATTTACATAAACTTATTTTATTTTTATTTATTGTAAAATAATGTTCATTATTGTATTTTATATGTACTACATATCATACTTTATATCATACAAAGTATTTGAGTAAATAGGAAAAATAAATTTCATTATTTTTCATAATTACGACTACTACTAATAAGGTACCTTTTTATTTATTATATGAATTAATTTTATAAACATTTATTTTTATAATTATTACAACATAAATGTATGAGTATAAATACAAAGTTATATGTATACATATGTATAAATAATTCTTTTATAAATATATAAAAAATATTTGAATGAATTTTTGATATGAGTATGACACATTACTTTAAAGTTCATAACTCGAAATTTATTATTATATGTACTTATGTGTATTACAAAAGTATGTAATATATGTACATATGTACATATATGAATGTAATAAAATATTTTTACTTTAAACTTAAAACACTTCATATAATAAAATATGTCAAATTTTTCAAGTACATAATTTATGTATATAAGATAGTAAATATATGTAAAAACACATGATATCTTTAATAAATAAAAATACATACAGTAATATTAAGTATAAACATATATAATGTATATGTATGTATAACATTGCATTATAAGTGTTATTCTAATTCAAAATGTAAATGCTTATATGTATATACATATATTGGTCAGCTGTTTTATATCAAAAATTGTATTAAAATTTTGATAAATATAAATTTAATGAATCAATAAGTCAATCATAAAATGTCAAATAAATAAACTAATTTTGAAAAATTGCGCATTTCAAAAGAAAATAAATACAAATTATATTATCTAAAATATTTACATTAACTTAGTAATTATATGGGTGTACATAATTATAAGTTCAAAAATGATTGACATATATATGTACTTATGTATATACATATGTACTTTTGACATATTACTTAACATGTACAAATGCATGTATTTGTTATAAATGTGTGTGACATACATTTGTTAATTTATATAAAAACATTATTTATAGTACTAAAAGTGTATAAATCTATACATATGTACATGTACATACTATATATGCATGGTATGTATATAAGTATGTAATACATATTACATTATTATGATCACAAAAAAATTTGGTGTTATTTTTAGTTATTTTTTTATCACTTAACAATATTAATAAAATACATACGCGATTTTATTTGAAATAAAAATAAATATTTGAAATGAAAAAAAAAAAAAAAATAATATCAAAACGAACAGTAATATGAGAATCCATAGAGAAAACAATAATAAAGGATAAATCTTTTCAAATCCCTCATACATACATACATTAAATTCTAGTATGTATTTAATCAATAGTAGATTAAAGGATTTTCATATTTTTTGATTAAAGGTACCAAAAGAAAAAAAAAAACAAGTGATAACCTGATAATCATTATAGCAATAAAATGATATTGAACGCGAAATGACTCGATCGATGTCAGCTACTCCTATAATATTATTAATAATGTGGTCAATTCTGAAATGGTTTGGGCTAAATGTCACTAATATAATTGTAGCATGTTTAAAACAGACTAAAATAAAATGTGCATATTTCATTTAACGCAGTATAATACCTGCAATACATTACTTTTAAATTTTGTTGCTATTCATCCTATGTAAATACACACGATAATATGTAAATTTGTATATGGTAAAGGAAGAAATTAGAAAAATGATGACTGCACATAAAATATGAATTGTATTTTACAACAACATGAAGAAGAAATCATGAAGACACGATTACATAAAAACACAAAAAAAAAAAAAAATAGAAATTGTAAAAAAAAGAATTATTAAACGCGAGTATGTTAGATGCATGCAAATGGGTCATTATTCATCATTGGGCACAGGTAAAATTCATAAATAAATGTTCATGTATGTTAGAATTTACGTACATATGTACATATGTATGTATGCACACTTTATATTCTAAATATGCTTTATGTAAAAAGCATTTTTGTGATTTTTTTTTTTTTTTTAAATAGAACCTTGCGTACAATGTCCACATTCGTATATTGTCTATATGCACAAAAAAAGAAAAATAAGATACTAGCTAGGCGTTATAACGATGGAAAATTTCACACAAACCTCACGTAATGTTTATGTATCTTCTGCATCTATAATAGATGTACCTATATGTACATATTGAATATAATATACCTACCAGTACTTTCTTTTTTATATTTAAAAAGAACAGTATAAATATGTATGTATGTGTATAAATAACTTTAAATATGTGTGAACGTTATTATTATTATTTATTATAATTTTTTTATTACTGCTACCGACTTTTATTAATATAATTTAATGGAGCATAGGTACATAATATATAATGTATACGAAACACGCGGAATGAAATTATAAAGCCATCACATTTAATGACACAATGATACACACATACATGTACATATGTATAAGCACATATGTATATGAATAATATTCAGAGACAATGTGACTGCCAAATGTAATTGCATTGTAATATACAATATACGATACAATGGTGATATAAAAAAAAATCAAGAATAAATATATTCTATTGTAATTATGTATATACATACATACATACATACGAGTACATATGATAAAATGTATAATTTTTCATATGTAAAAAAAATTAAAAGGTTATACATACTTTTTATTCTATGTTCATCATATTTTGAATATTTTTATATAAGAGTATATAAAATATTTATATGTATTATAATATATACATAATGATAACAGGCAACATGTGCATTTTACATATGTATGTACATATATACAGCTATGTAAGATTCATATGAATATTTAATTGATAAAATATACTGTTGGACCCTTTTAATAATAAACCCAAACCATAATTATCAAATAGGTCATCGGCATCATAACAATAACATAACAATAATGTATACATGTACGTATGTATGTATGTACATATGTGTGTGTAATAAATGATCAAATTTTACTTACAACATTTAATATGTATGGATAGCACGTATAACATGATACGAAAATTGTGCATATTTTGTATTAAAAATTAACTATATAAAGCCATTGTCATTAGTATATGTACATGTTTAATTTGTATACGTACCACATATAATGTTTACGCTATTATAAATAAATCTTTTATTATTGTCAATAATTTTTGCAATAATTAAAGATTAAACTAACATGCATGATTATGGTATTATACATACATACTTATGTGTATTTTGTATTCATTTTGTAGTACAATTACATACGTAAGAGCTAAGGCTGATTTAGTATAAATGAACTGAAATGAAATGATAACTACTGTACACCTAACGTTATATAATTAATAAAAGAAAAATTATTTTTCTATTTTCAATATACATAACGATTAGGATATGTATAGGTACATATGTTTGTAAGTAACTGACAAAGTAGAATTTAATGAATTCGAGAATCAATCAATAATAATAACTAATTTCTTTTTTTCCATAGATCAAAACGATTTATAATATTTTTCTTGGCTATGAATGAAAATCAAATCACATAAATTAATTTCTGATGTAGGTACTTTTTTTTTGATTTGTTGATGTCACATTAAAATGAAAACTTGAACACTAATGAATTTAGGTTTCGACTCTTCAATAAAATACAGTAGATACAATTAATTAAATTGAAATTGACTTGAATTGCATAATTAATATTAGCTTTTCTGTAAACTTTACCTAAAATTTAAAATTTAATTATTTTTATCAAATAAACCGAGCATTCTTGTCTCTATTATTATGAATTGTTATTGTTCTTATTTAATGTATTGTATGCTGTTGTTATGAACATATGTAAAAAATTATAATTAAACTTCGAAGTTTTTTTTTCCAAAAAAAAAAAAAAAAAATATATAATAATAATAATAATAATAATAATAACAAATAAAAAAATAAAAAACAGAATATGTAAAATCCAGAACATTTTATACATAGCATGTGAATAATAGATGGGTATACTAAATTTTATAAACACTTTTGTTTATTAGAAAAAAAAAAAAAAAAACACATGTCACATTATCAAAAATTTAAAAAATAAAATAAAGGATGAAACCCCCAAAAAGGTGGAGTAGTTGATGATTGTACAAACTATTGTTGTTTGTGTAGTCAAGTGTACTGTAATCATGTATATAACAATATTTTACATTTTAGGGGGAGAAAAATGACCACAAAAAAATAAATTTTGTTTGTGTGTATGCTGTAGGTATGTTATTTGTAGCGATAAAAGTAACCATTAAAGCCAAAGATATACATATTATAATAAAATAAGTACCTTCATGCATGTAATGATGTACATACAAATATACTAAAAAATATTTAAAAATATGCAGTGTGAACGAAAAATAATTTGTAATTTTCTTTACTCGGCCAGAGTTAACTAATTAAACTTTATTATTTATACATGTGTTCGTAATGAATGTGTACTTATGATAATAATAATAATAATAATAATAAAAGTTATTATTTTCATACCAATGTACCTAAATATATACTACACATATCATTATACCTATGTATGTATGTACATACTTGTATGTATAAAATTTTTGTATGTGTACACACATTTAAAAATATACATATATGATAGGGTTGTATTTGAGTACAGATTGTTATGATTCAGGCATTTTTAGTTTTTGTTTACTTTATACACATACATACATACATAAATATAGAAAACCATAATTTGAATGAAAGTTTATATGCACATAATTTACTATGTTTTTTAGTTTATTCTAATTCTAATTAAGTACTCATATTTATATTAAGATATACAAATATGATGTATAAAAATGTACGTGTCTAAAAAATGTAAGTACTAAAGAAATTAATTAAATTCAACAATTTTCCAATTCTGCATGATAAGAAAAAATTAAATAAAAATAAAAATTACTATTCTAATTCAAATACTTTTCATTATAAACAAAAAATTTAACGTCAACAAAATATCCTTGAATTTTTCTATTTTTTTTTTATTTAGTTTTTGCGAAAAAAATTACACATGTGTATTGTGTCCTCTGTTTTTGCATTAATTACTTCTGGAATCATTACAAAATTAAATAAATAGTTATCTATATATTTCATTTTTTCTTTTATTTTTTTTTCTATTGCAATCTAACTTTTTGAATTTAAAATAAATGAGAAAAATTTTTCTCTATTTACATACATACCTTTTTATTTTCTTCTGTACATGTGTTTTCTCTTATCTACATTTTAATTAATGAATAAATTAATTTTTAAGTACTCATTTTTAATCTCAAGTTAATTATTACTTATACGTACCAGAATGTATGGTGCGCAAACATTTGAATGTGTAAATTTTGAATCGTGTATATTTCAACGATAGAGAAGCACACGATAATCAAATTTGATTGTGGTGTAATAGAAGATTATCACAAAAATATGTGCAAATATTTATATATTGTAATATCATAAATTTTTATAAAAATTTTTATTTTATTATTTTATTAAAATTGAATATTATTTTTATAAAATTAATTTTGAAAAACGTTGATTTTAAAATTTATATATTTTTTTTTAAGTTCTAGTTTTGATATTCAAACTATTAATCAGCACATTAAACACCTAATAAATTCATCATAAAATTTATTCATCCAAAAATCTAGTTTGTTTATTTTCTTAAATTTTTTGTTTTTTTTTCCTTTTTTTTTTTTTTACTTATAAATTTTTCATTTTATTAGTTGGTATCTGATTTTCTTTTCTTCCTATTTCATTTAAATATATTTTAAAAATTTTATATGTATTTATGTACATACACACAAACATGTTTATATAAAAATACATAAATGCTCTCTGTATACGTAGTACTTTCAAAATATAAAAATTAAAATTAAATTTAATATAAACACTTGTACTACATATTATATGCACATGTGTAAAAATTAATGCACAATGAACTGTAATATTATGTTTCTTTTGTAGACGTAATAATGTATATATAAATAGTAATAGTAATAATATGTAATAATAAAAATATAAAAATATTTTATAACAGTAGTAATAACAATAATGTGCAAGCAACTATTAAATTGTATTTGGTTTTTTTTTTCCTTTTTGTTATTTATTAGACATACATACATATCTACATATGTATCTACACATGTGCTGTATATACATAGTAAAAATAATATATGTAGTACTATATATTTTGAAAAATGTTCTCATGCATAATACATATACAGAACGTGTTCATATATGTATAAAACAAATAAGGAAATACAGATGAGCATTTAATGTAATATTACATAAAATTGTACATAAATATACGAGAATATGTATACATGATTACAATATGTAATTTATTTTATCTTTTGATTCTTTTGTATATCTTTATAATCATCAAGAATAAATTATGATTTTAAATCATTCATTATGGTTTAATTTCATAAAATTTTACAGTAAATACTTATATGGCCTTTTTATGTATAAATGTATGCATGTACGTATTTACATTATTTTCCCAGTATGTTTTTCTAATCTTGTTGTTGTTTTTTTTTATCATTTTGATTAATTTAAATTATTTGAACTGTAACATTGCTTTTTTTTATGTGTAGAATTTTTATTTTTCATTTTGCATTTTTTATTTTTTCAAATTAATTTTGTAAATTAATTTATTGTGATAACGATATACGATCAAAATAAGAAATAAAGACAACAAAAATGAAAATAGATTTAAAAACAAAAAAAAAAACAAAATTTATAAATTATTCAAAAGTTCATATTATCAAATTTGTCAAAAACGTTGTTTTATTGATAAAATTTATAAAATATTGTTTTCGAGTGTTTATGAATATATAATCGTAGTACATGTAAGTATATATATGTATATTCAAATCGAATAAAGGCGTCAATTTATGTGCATCAATATGTGTAGATGAGCATATATGTTCAAACAATAAATATTTACATATGTATGTAAAATTATAATATGTATTATGAAGATGAAGTCTTTAAAAGTTTGTTTCTAATTTTTTTTTTTTTCAATTTTAATTTCAAACACTGTTGGGTTATGATGCTATGCTTCAGTAATTGACCTCGTAACATATGTTTGATATTTTGTTGTATATTTATATGTAGTTTTTTTTCTGTTACATTAAATTTATGCTTATATTTTATTACTATCATAACTTCAAATGATTTTTTTTTCTTTTTTCTGTAATTTTGTGGTTTATTTTTTTTTTTTCTTATGAAATAATGATGATGAATTACATTTTAAAATTTTTAATTTATTATTATATGATTTATGCTCTATTCATTTGTTTATATTATTTGATAAAATCAGTTTTCGAAATCAAAAACAAAAAAAAAAAAAAACAAATCCGAAACCAGTAGTAGTCGTTTTTTCTTTTTTTTTTTTTTTGAAATTTTGTTTTATACTTAAAGTTACAATTTAGAGTTTTTTATTTATGTTTTGTCTTTTTCATTTTTTTTTTTATTTTTGTACATAATATTTTGTATAATACAAATTAATAAAATTTTATTTTTAATTGATTAAGAAAAAAAAATTTATTTGATATATTAGATAAAATTTACATAGTTTTAAAATTTTTTGTGTTTGAACTATACATAAATGATTTTTCTTTCATTTTTGCTGTTTAATTATTTTTTTTTTACTACGAAGAAAAAATTAAATATATGTATGTATAATTATGAAATTGATTTCAATTATCACATTGTCATTTGTAACCATTGTAAATTTTAAGAAAAAAAAAAAAAAACAAAAAACAACACACGTTGTCTCCCACGTTGACATGAAAAATAATAGTCCCTTATGTTCATAAAACAATGAATTTAAATATACCAATGCTGTAATAAATTTTTTTTTAATACATTTTTATAATAAATTATTCACATATGTTACAGATGGTATTTTTATTTGATTATTTTTGTTTTTTTTTTTTTTTTTTTTTTTTTTTAATTTCAGTTTAAAAAACTACAGAAATATATAAATTAATTAATTTGCCTTACAACAGCAGAAAATTGTTAGAACACTTGTAAATTAATTACATATGTATGTATGTACCTATATATGAATAAAATCAAATAAATCTTTTGTTACTGTTCTCATTCGCTAACATTAATATAAAAATTAACAAAAAATTTAAATTATTTAATATTTTCTATTCACTATGAAAAAAGAAAAAAGAAAAAAAGAAAATAAATATTTGCTGTATGTTGAAACATTCGATTATTTTTACTCATTTATTTAATTTTCTATTTTTTCTCCTTTTTAAATTGTATTTCCAACAGAATGTAAATTAATGCTCAATCAAAAATTGAAATGATTTTTTTTTTTTTTTTTTTAAATATTACATGTACACACGTGAATTAATTAAACAGAAATATTACATTAATACATATTTAGTTAATATATTTTATGGCATAATGTATTCATGTAATTACATGATAGTTTTGATTGATATCTTTTGTTGATTAAAATGAATTTTATTTATTATAAAATATTCATATTAGGTTAAATGAATGCTGGTTTGCTATATATGTATATTTGTATGTATATGACATACATACTATATGATATGCACGCATGTTAATATGAGCGCGTATATAACATTTAAAAAAAGACACATGCGAACTGTGTGTTTCAATGATAAACACGTTTATACATTTCAATTAGATACTTAATTAAATTGAAAATAAAAAACTATGTTGATACCTACACAAAATATTTTGGAAAATGTAATTTTACTGTATTAAAAAATTATATAAATTCACAAACGTGTACATATATGTATGTACGTATATCGTACACAAAACGAATTATGTATCGTTTAGGTTAAACATTTTACAAATTAATTACGTCTTTCTTTAAGCTTATAATTTTTTTTTTTACAAAATTTCTAGATTATAAATAATATTGAAATATATTTTCAGAAGATAAAACAAAAGTACAAGATAAGTAAATGCCATGCCATGTCATGTCATGTAATTAAAATTTTCAAATTTTCTAAGAAAAAAATTTTTTTTCTCTTCAAATTTTTAATATCAAACAAAAAAGGTGATATACTAAACATTTTGTTGTTAAAGAAATAAATAAATAAATTTTCCTAAAATATATCTATGACTCGTGATTGTCTAGCAATTTCTTTATAAAATATAATGTTGGTACATAGAATATATTCGTTCATATACATATGAAAATTTTTATCATCATCATTTGATCATCAATTTTCACGGTAAAATTTTCTAAATTAATTTTCTTTTCATGTAAAATACATGTAATAATTTTGTTCACAGATAATTATTATAATAAATGATGAATAAAATTAATATATGCCTTCTTAATATGAAGGTGTGGTGTGTGTATTAGTGTTATATGTACACACGTATGTTTTAGATGATGACATTAATTTATTTTCTGTGAATTTTTTATATGTTTATTTTAATATCAAAAGCATATGTGTACATTTTTCGATATAATTTAATTTGTTAAAATAAAATTAAATTTTCATAATTTGAATAAATATACAAAATTGTACTCATTTTCATTTTTTTTTTTTTTTATTTTATTTTATTTTTTTTTTTGTTTTTTATTTTGAAATTAAATCGGAAGGAGTTAAAACTTGAAAATTTATTCAGAATTTTCTAAGAATTAAAAAAAATGAAAAACAGAAATTAAATTAAATAAAAACTTATATGAAGTAGGTAGGTAGAACCTTTATATATACTACACATCTATATAGAAAATGATAGCAATCATGTATGTACATATGTATGAATAGTCAGATTTTATTTGTGACAAAATAAGAAACAAAAATCGAAAATCTTTTTTGATGATTGTACACATTTATCGTGCATGTTAATTTATCTGAATAATTTTTCTTAGAATTTGAAATTTGTTTATAATGCATAATTAAATATGCATTATAAAAAAACGAGAAAAAAATCACACAAAGTACATACATACTCGTACATATGTACATACATATGTGAATACATACATATATCAAAATCTAATAATAAAGATTTAATTTCATCAAATGCAAATACAGCAATTTATTTAATTTTTCTTCTTTTTTATTTTATGAATTAATTTTTGTTTTTTTCGTTGGTCGTTTCTCTTTTTTTTTATTTTTTATTTCTTCCAAAATAAATTTATAATGTAATTTAATAATTCATCATAACTCATAAGCGGAAAAATTCATTAATTCATTTATTCAAAAGAATTAAATGTTTATTTGATAAAAATAACATCGAAATAATTCCCAAATTTTGTTTCATTTGTTGTTCTTCTTTATTTAATTCAAATTTTCAATAATTATTTGAAAATTAGGTACTTTAAAGTTTAAACGATTTTTATTTTTTGGACTAAATGAAAACAAGTTCATGCATACCGTATATAAATATGTATGTTAAAAAAAAAAGAGAACATCTTTTTTATAAACGTATGCAAAGCGGAATCTTTTTGAAAAAAATTTGAAATTAAGAAAAAAAAAACAAGAATAAGTAGAACAAATCTAAAAATTGATTATGGATTGCAATAATTCAATCCATATGTAAAGATATTATTAAAAGTTCGTTATATTCAAATAAAAATATTTTTCATTCTAAACAATTACAATTAAAAAAATGTTATACACATATGTATGTATACATTTTTGAAATGCTATGAATTACACATTTTAACCTAAAATGTATAATATACGTACTTAAGTATTTTTTTTTCAATTGTAGTTGTTAAAAATACATTTATCATAATTATTTCTTTATTAACATTATATGAAGATTATTAGCAAAATATATATACATACATACATATTATCGTAGTGTACATATGTATATACAGAAGCACATTATTAAATTAATGAATATCAATTAATATTATAATTATAATAATAACAATTATTATTAATTAATTAAATTAATTCATTCAAAAATGTTATCTGTAGAAAATTTTATCAAATACATACTGAGTTGTAAAAAAAAAAAATTATTTTATGTGTACAATAATTGTAATTGTTATGTTTACATTAATTGAAATGTACGCATAATATTATGTAATATGCATATATTATGTATCGCCCTCTGATATAATACCCTAAGTATATAATATCTGTATTAATTATATATAAAAGATGTACAAAAGAAAAATTATGCATGATATACACATACGTATTATGTTAGAAAAAAAAAAAATAATAATTATAATAAATGATATAGAAGTAGTAGTGCACATAAGCATATATAAACATATGATGAGAAATATGTAATTATTATGAATAACAAAATGTTTTTCTTGTAGTAATTATTTTATAATATCTATTCTTTTTTCTTTTAGTTTAATTTTTTCATGTATACATATGTATATTACTTTTATTATTTATCAAAATCTGTAAATATAAAAAAGCGAAATACCTTTATATGAAAAAAAAAATTTTTTTTACGGTAGTATGCATCTTTTGATATGAATGACTACTGCATTTTAAAAAAAAATTTTTTATTTTTATTTTTGCTTTCATATCTTTACGGATTAATTAACCCTTTTTTTACTTGTATTTCTCCATTAATACAATAGATATTATGATTTTCAAATTGCATGCATATACATTTAAAAAAAAAGTAAATTCCATTTAAATTTTCATTATTATATAGTTTATCAAATAGACGTAATGTACTATACATTCTTTAGTCTTCAGTAACAATTATGAGTATACATTCTCTAATTAATATGTTAAATATACACGCATTACATTTAATTCATATACATATAACGTAACATGAAATGTTTGTATTGTACAAATGTTTGTATTTATGTACATAAAAATAAAAACTTCTAAATAGAAAAAAAAACCACTTAAGTATAAGAAATTAATTCTCACTTACATACAACAAAACGTCAAACAATATATCTGATTAAAGATAAAACGAAGGGAAAATAGAAATACTATCGAAAAACTTAAAATATATCTACTAGATGCATTTGTAATAAAATTTTTTACTTGCCACGTACATATATGTATGTATACATATAAACACATTAATATATATGAATTTATATAAAATGTACATGTACGTATCCAGATACATACACATGTATACTCACATATTACTATACTGATTATATATGTACATATGTATATTCAATATAATATCTTTATGATACAAAAAAAAAGTCTCCTATATCATTTTCAATAATAATAATTAATCTGATGAAAAATTAGTCATTGTATTTTTTTTTTTTTTAAATTAATTTATGTAAACAATTGTAAACAAAAAATACAATTATTTCTAATATTAAAAGAAAAAAAAAAACGATTAAATTTAAATATAATAGCTATGCAAAATAAAATAAGATATCGAATAATGCACATTAAGCAATGTCATTTTGTTTTTGTTTTATTTTTCTTCATTACGCGAGCAACACTTTTGAAATTAATACTGATAAAAATTTAATCTTTTCAAAATATACTTTGTGTACTCATGAACATGCAAAAATTCATATACTTAGGCTGCTCCCATCAAAAATATTATTCAATAATAATAAAAAATAAAAAAAAATAATTTCCATTGAATTTGATTTTAACTTGTTCCAATCATATTTGAATCACGTTTTAAACTCAACCCTGTGTGAAAGCAGCCTTAAAGTATATTTATTACGCTCTGAAATATTACATTATTAGATTGAAAAAAAAAAAAAAAAAACAGAAGATCAAGAAAAGAAAATGTTTAAATAAATAAAAATTATTGCATATCCGGTGATAATTTATAATTTTATTTAAAACTTTGTAAATAAAAAGTTTACAAATATGATGTTTATCTATTAATAAATTATATGCAAATTATATACATACATCGTATACATGTGTACATATGTACACTGCAAAAACAAAAAATAACACAAAAATGTTTATAAAAAGGGGAAATTAAAAGTCGGTTATTAACAGAAGAATCAATTTTTACTGATTTTTAATAGAATCTGTTTTGCCTTACAGTTTAGATCTATTTTCTTTTTTAATTTTGTTTTTATTTTTTATTCATTATGATAAGATTTTTTTTTTTTTTTTGAATTAAAATTTAATTTAATTAAAGTGATATGAAAAATGAGTAAATATTAATTTTAATACCATCTCAATTTAAATAGATTTGTACATACATACATATAATTTACAAAGTACTTATTAGTAAATAATCCCTCAATTAGATAATTACAAAATGATCGTATTTGATAGGTATAGTTAACATACATACATATATATTTTATTTTATTTATTGATTGTTATACATTTGCAAAGAAAATATGTATACCAACATGTATAATAATTAAAATTTGTTTTTCTCACATATATTTATAATGTAAACATATACTGACGTTATACATACGAATTGTGCAATCATATAATTAAATGGAATTTCCAATATTATATATTTATTTGTTCATATTTTCTTCTAAATTTATTTATTTTTTATTTTAAAAACAAATAAATTATGATTACCGTCATACATGAATTTATAATAAATTTTAAATATCAAAAGACAAAGACCAGGCTAGTAGTAGCGGAACAGAAATAAAAAATACATATATGAACAGAACTTTTATTTTTGTTTTTTGTTTTTTTTTTTTTTAAAGAAAATTAATTTAAAAATTTTTAAACTTTTTGTAAATATAAATTATTAAAGCATAATTACGACAACACAATATAAAAAGGTTAAAATAAATAAAGAATAATTATGTACTTATGGTTTAATTTTAATTACATGAATTGCTAACCAGATTCTACCCTCGTAAAAGTTTTAAACAGATTTAAAATAAAATGAAAATCGAAAAAACACAGAAACATTTTCTAGGAAAAATTAAATGCATTAAAAGATTGCAATATAAAAATAAAAAATAATAATAAATTTTAATATATTGAAATATTACTATAGAGATGTGTAAAAAAACACTCAGATTTTGATGTATAAATGAATTAATTACAGCTGAATGCTGCATATTTTAAGAAAGGACAACAATACACATCATCATCACTGTTTAAATTATTAATTTTTTTTTTTTTTTTTTGTTTGTAAAGTGATTCTTGCCAGTTTTCCCTCAAGTATACCATTAACTCACATAAATATGATACACAAAGATTTATCTATCTAGATTTATTTGTGTATGAGTGAAGTACACGATTGCATTTACATGCATATACATATGTATTTACGTATACGTACTGACGTACATTAACAATCAACTTCATGTATAATATTTATGTGTATAAAACTGATATTTTTACAATACAGCATTTAAATAAAAATATCTATGTTATATATTATAGCATATAACAACGTTTTTGCATATATGCATTTACGATAATAATAATAATAATATTATGTAGTCAAATCAGCCACAAATTAACAAGCAAGAAATTATTATTATTTTTATTCAAAAGCCATGTGTATATACTGCAAACATATAATGTATCTATTTCATATACTTCATTTGTATGAGTTTATGTAAGTTTTAAAGCAATGTCTATCAATCACAAAGTTAAGCAATTTAAACTGTTATTGTTATGGTATTGTTATGGTTGTTTTTAACTTTTTGTTTAAAAAAAAAAAAAAATAAGTATATTTTGTATTTTGTACTTATAAATCTAGTAAATCTATTATATAAGTACATACATACATTTTATATTTATATATAAACTGTATACATATGTAAGTATAAAAATTTCTATACAATATAATATTCAGTGGAGTACTCATATACTTGAATACCTTATATTTTACATTACAAATAGTATAATATTGTTACTATTATTATTATTATTTTTTATATTCATTTTAATTTTTTGTGTTCTTTGATTAGTTAGTGGATTACTCAACTGTAGTTTGTTAGCCCATCTGGAGTTTATACCATTTATATATATATATCATTTTACACATACTATATACCATTTTTACATACATATATGTACATACTCGTATTCGTATATAATAAGGTATAGGTATACAATACATACTTGTATATCGAGATTAAAATATTGTTAGATATTTTTAGATTTTAGGCATTTGTACGTCACGTGTATATATACCTACATATAAAAATATATGCACACACCATAAATCACTATAAAATAGAAAACTTACAAAATGGACCATAATAACGGCTTTTGTTATTTTTTTCTTCATTTTTCCTAATTTGTTTTTATTTTTGTTCAACTAATCTTTTTTTTCGTTTTTTTTTTTTTTTTGTTTTTCTTCAAGAAAAAGACTTAAGGCCATACACGAACACTTAATTTATTTGGATGTTAACACAAACATACTTACATACACATGTACATATATACGTATACGTACATAAAATGGTACTGTTTTTAGATTTTTTGATGTAATAATGAAAAATAAAAACTTTTTAGAAAAACTTATAAGACTTCTTCACATACATATAATTACATACAATTTTACAGATTTTAAATGTTTTTCTTTTCTTTTTATTGAATATTGTATATTCAATATAGTCATAATGTACATAAACGCATTTGCTTCAAGTGAAAAATGTATTAAGAAAAAACAAAATAATATTTTAACCACAGTTCTGGTAGTGGTAATATTAATTGAGAGGAAAATTTGAACAAATTCGTACATTAAAGTACTTTATAAGTTTGTATCTACTTATAAAAGTACACATGAATAAAATATAATAAGAATGTATATGTAGGTACATTGATGTATTGTGTCTATCACATTGAAATCAACATTGAAATAAAAAGAGGTAGACATACATACATATGTATGTATATATTAAGTAGTTCAGTATTCTCAAAAATTATACAAAATTCAAGATTATGTACACATAAAAATAAACCTATTATATACTTAAGAAAAAAAAAAAAAAAAAAAAACATATTTTGTTTATATACATATTTGTAAATTAATAATTAATTAAAATTACTTATTTTAACTACTTTCTTTCATAAAACTTAAATATGGAGAAAATTTAATTTAAGTAACATAAACTTGTTTAAATTTCCATTTAATTAATTAATTAATCAATGCAAACAATATGCATTGTAAATTAAAACATATTAAAGAAAATTATTATAATAATAAAAGTCTTGAAATAAATTTAACTTTGTTGTTTAGAAAACAACAAAATGTGCATATGAAAAATGAATTTCATAAATAAATATGTTGATAACTATGAAAGTGATTGTAGAGTAAGGGCGCAAGCATTACAAAAAATAAACTATACAGAACATAAATAATTGACAATATCAAAACTTAGAAAAACTGACTCAAATAAATAAGATAAGGTTTTGAAAGAAATTGAAGCATACATACACATGTAAATAATTTATAATTATATTATACTAATTTAATTTTTTTTTTATATGTACATATGTATAAGTATATGTGCATATGCATTTCATTAAACAATTTCCTATAAAGCAAAATATTTGACAATAATATTTTTTGTGTAAATGTATTTTGTGTTACTGCTATTCTTTATCTTCATCAATTTTTCTTTCTCTTTTCAATTTTTTTTCTTTCTTTGTTTTTTTCTAATTTAAAAAAAAAAATATGTATACTTTACAGGACAAATAAAAACTAATTCAAATTATTTTAATTAAAATTATAAATTATAGACATTTTTATTTTTCCTTTAGATGTATATCGATAAATATCATATTTATTAGTAATTAATAATTCGAAGCAAAAAATGTAATGTCTATCATCTTTATTTTATCCATTGTTTAATTATTATTTTTATTGATAAAAAAAAGAAAAAGAAAAAATCCATTTCTTTTGTTTGTACGTACATATATATACCTATATAAATCAAAAACAGAAAAATCAAAATAAAATTAAAAAAAAAAAATCAAAAAATACAACAAATCATTCAAAACAATACCCAATTACAATAAAGTGAATTTCCTTATTTTATCATAATGTCTTTGTTCTTGAAATTTCTCTTCTTGTGTTTTTTTTTCTCCAATCTTTTTTGTTTTTTTAATTTGCTTTCAATAACAACAAAGATGAATGATACTTTATTAATTTATTTAATTTATTAAATTTTAATTTGTCATTTTTATTTATTTCTTCTTTTTTTTGTTTTGTTATTTTTGATTTCTAAAAATATATCATTTAATGATTACCAATACAAAACAAAAGAAAAAAATGCCGAAAGAAAGAAAATTTTATTTTAAATTAAATTTTCTCTTTGTTACCTGGTATTTTTTTTTTTTTTTTTTTTTCAATTTTAAATTGAATGTCAGATACAGCATATGTACATACATGTTTTGATGGAAAAGAAAAAAAAAACAAAATTTATTAAGAATTTTAACAAGTAAGAACCATTATCATCATAATCGTTGTATGTAATGCAAACATATGTACGTCTACATCAAATAGAAATATCTTCAAAAATCACTATTCGTAAAATATCCATTTTAATTAATAGAAAAATAAATTAGAGAAAATATTTGAAAAATTTTTTATGTTTAGTTATTTTTTGTTCCTACAACAAAACACATACACAGCAGTTCAATTTCATTTTACTGTTTACATTTTTTTATTCATTTATTTGTTTGTTTTTTTTTTTTTTTTTTTTCTGGTTTTATTTTCATTATCAAAAAGTTATGATAAGATAATGTTATAATATGGTATTTTATGAGTATTTACAATAAATTGTACTAATTAACCAGCAGCATTTTAATAGATTAATAACAACAAAATAATCATTTTTTGGTGTCTAATTGTCTGCTAAAATTTTAATAAAAAAAAATAAAAAAATTTTACATTAAATGCATGTACATACATATTTATATCTTATCAAAGGTACATACATATACATACATATGTATAATATAATACATATGTAAGTAACTAAAAAGCAATAAAAAGGCAAATAATAATAATAATATAATCTGAAAACATATATACATACATGATTATTTATTATAATTATATATACACTAAAAATATTACTCATAACATAAAATAAAAGTATAAAAAAAATATAATTTAATTTTTTTTCTCGTTTTCCTCATATTATTCATGATTACATTGTTTGAGGATATACATACATACATATGTATGTACGTATTCTGTTTCCTTGATTGGCATTTCGATAGATAAGATAAAAATTATAAGTATATTCGCTTTTATTTTATCAAATTATAATTTTAATAATAAACAATAATAAATAAATAAATACAAAAATAAAACAATAAACATACATATGTATATATACGCACGCCAATGGACATGTACATACATTTTAAAGTAAATACAAAACATATGTACAAACATGTAGTTTTTATATAGAATACTGATGATAATAATTATTTTAATCATTTTAAAAAATATATACCTATATAACATCATTTTAATTAAAATTTTATTTAGTAGTATATTTCTTAAATTTTTGTTTATTTTAACTATTGATTACTTTATAAATTAATTTTTGTGTTTTACAAAACATTTTTTTTTTTTTTTAAAAAACGAGAATAAAAAAATTTAAGTAACGCATATTGCAATTACATGGTATTAGACAAAAGAAAATTATTTTTGTTTTTTCTTATTTATATAAATTTTCTTTAGATTTATTTTATAAATTATTAATTTGAAAAAAAAAAAAATTAACTAAATTAAAAATAATGTCCGTAATTTATGTTTCAAGTTTATAAATGCATGAACAAAAAAAAAAAATCAACAAATATCATATATTATCTATTTAAGTATCTCTATAAAAGATTAAAATTAAATTAAATTATAAAACTGATTAATTTTGTTACTGTAAATAATAAATATAATTAAAAAGTAATTGAAAATCAAAGAGCAAAGAAAACAAAAATAAATGCAAAAAATAAAAACAAAAATTGATTTGAATGATAGGGATTTTATGTGTGTGTTTGTGTGTGGGTATTTTTTTTTTTTTCTATAAATAATAAGTAGATAGAGTAAATGCATTTTTTCGAGGACATATTATTCTTAGCTTTCTTTTTATTGTTTTATATTAGTTTAGTAATACAATGAGATTTTAATTACGTTTCTTTTCAATTTTTAGAAATTTACAACTCTTGTTATAAGTTTTTCATTTTGTATTGATACACTTTTGATATAATATGTGTTTGCATATGTATATAACGATATACTCGTATAATATATGTATGATACAACATGACTGAGTATAAAAATTAACCTTGTAAGGTCTTTTGGTCAACGTTCAATGGCACTCTTATCAGAAATAATATACATATACATATATACATATATATGTATGAATATGAGAACGTATTATTGTATATTATAAGTATATTTTATAAATTAAATAGTATGCATAAAATCATATAATTGAAAGAAAATAAAAATATTGGTAAAAATGAAAAAGAAAAGAAAATGAAACTGTTAATTTTAATCAATTCTCATAATTTTTTTTTAAGTACACACATACATACATATGTATGCGAATATGCAAGATAATTTGTAAATACAGAAGAACGTTTTATATGTTGAAAAAAATTTGTTTCACATTATACGTAGTTCATGTTAGCGCGATTGTACTGTATTGATTTTGCTATTTTTATTCTTATCATCAATTTAAAATTAAAATATACTTATATACTTAGTTATGTATGTAATGCATAAAGAGTTCGGGTTTAAATTTTTTTTTTTTTTTTGTTAACTCATTTCATTTTAAGGATGATGCAATTTAAAGTATATTTTGTATATAAAACGAAAGCACACACGAATATATTCGAATATGTATTTGCAATTTATCATTATTGTGCAAATGTATGTACCTATATCAAAATGTTGAACTCTAAATTCAAAATGAAAAAATCTTAAAAAGTCAATGTCTCACAAATTTATAAAAATTAAAACAAAAAAGCGAAAAATTCAAAAAAAAAAAAAAAAGGTCGTTAACAAGCATTTTCTGGTTTTTCGTTTTATTTCATAATTTATGATGAGTAATTTTTGAAATATTTTATGATATTGATCACTAATTTTTTTTATATCTTTTCGTTTTAATTTAAAAAAAAAAAACTAAATTTTGTGTTCCATTCAGTTTCAATTTATTTATTTTGTATTTTTTTTTTCAATTGCCAAAGATTTTCGTATTTTCGCAACAAAACAAATTATATATTTATTTACCTGAACATTTTTAAAAATTTCGGATACCAATTTTAAAAAGTTGGAAAGTAGTTTTTGGCTTACTAATAATGATTTTATACATACAGACATTTCAAGAATTGCAAAATTATGAATTGCAAAAAAATCTCAAATTGGTTGAGTAAATTATAATAATTTATTAATTGGTAAATTATTCTAATTAAGCATATACATATATTGTATATATGTAGCTATATGTATGTATATATACGTAATATCTTTTAATCTTACAGGAAAATAAGAATATGCCTATATAGCCTAATATTTAATATTGTCTTTCGCTTATCAACTAAATTTATATTGCACGTATGTACCAATTTTTTTTTTTTTTTTTTTTTTTTTTGTATAGGTACATACATATGTATGTACATATTTTACTATAAAATAATATTTTTGAATTTGACTGCTTTTGCAATAAAAATACAATAATATGGTCAAAATTTTCATTTATTTTATTATAATTTTATTATTATTTGACATGTTTAATATCAAAAATATTTGATGATATAGTATAAAATTTGCACATATTTATGTACACTTATGTATGTATGTATAAATATAAAACATGAATAAAGGGCACAAAATTTTTAACTGTTTGACAAGAAAATTAGAAAAAAAAAAATAATTATAATAAGATGAAGCATTACTAAAAATTAAAATCAAAACGAAACTCAACTAAAAACACAAAAAATAAAAAACATTGTATGCATGTAAGATATGATATATGATATACATAAAGATTTCCTACTGTGAGAGCTTTTATGTCATTCATTTATCATTTTCAATCCATTTCAAAATAAGTAAAAACAACATTTAAAGGCCAACGAAACCACAGACAAAAAAATAAATAAATAAATATGATTTTTTTTTTTTTGAAAGAACAGATGCACAATAAAACAGATGAAAGAGGAAAAAATTTCTTAATCTATTCAGATAAAAAAAAAAAAAAAAGAGTAAGAAAAAAAAAATTTTTTTTCGTAAAAGATTAGTGTTGAGGACACAAAATTAATTTTCAAGACAATTGGTTTATGTGTTTGTATATCCGTATATCAATTCGTATATTGCATGGGTTTACATCTACATTATACAAAATGTATAGTATGTATTAAAAATTAATTAATTATTGTTAAAAAACGGATTAAATTTATTCTGGTACATATAAAGTATGTATTTGACAAGCATTAAATATTAATCAATATGTCAATATGTAATTAACATTATTTCTATTTATAGAAAATAAACCAACAAAAAAAAAAAAAAATAAAAATGATAAACATAAATTTGAATGAAATAAATTAAATTTTAAAATTAAATAGAAAATAAAAATAGAAATGATAAAATTTTAAAACTAAATAACGTGTGCATCATCATCATCATCAAAATTATCAGTATAATCATCATCAGAAATTGACCACGTCATTACTTTTACGATAAACTGATATCTAATTCTTTTTTTTTTCTCTCTAACAAATGCTTTGATTTTTTTTTTACCATCATACTCACATATATATAACTATACTCTGTTCACTAATTCGGTGCATTTAAAGTCTTATGGAAATATACATGTGTCTTTTCTTCTCTCATAATTTCTAATGAGATCATCTCACTAGCAGCGAGACTACAATCATTAAAATTATCATGTAACCGAGAAGAATTTTTTTAATATCAATATACAACGACGTAAAGTGGTACTACTTTATGTCGTTTCCATAAGACCTTAACTGCATCGAATTAGTGTATGGAGTATAGGTACTTGAATTTTCCTTAACATATTATTGATTTTAAGATTCCATTTCATTTGTTTTTTTTTTTTATTTTTTATTTCTTTTATTTGCTTCTAAAAGATTTATTCGTTTTTTTACAGTTTACATTTACAAGAACAAAAAACCCAAAAAAATAATAAAATATGTATAGATAATTTAATATTTGATTGTAATCTCAGTTCAATTTATATGTAGGTACATATGTATGTATATTGATTGTATTTCTGTTATGATTTTTTTCAAATATATAAATACATAATGTTTTTGACGTTCAATTTTACTATCTTTTCAAAAGAGAACTTAAGTCATGTAAGTATCTGGATGTAGCATAATAATTTATATAAAATATATTCACATCCATATTTACACGAATATATATACATATACATAATTGTTTGTATGTACATTATATTTAACTGTATAGTGTACAGAATTTTTTTATTCTACTGTTCTAGAATTAAAAAAAAAAGGCATTTTCATTTTTTTAAAACAATTTATTTTGTTTCAATTTTTATTTATCATTTTTATTGCTTTTTGAAAGAAATAAAAATTTTAAAACAATTTGTTTTAGTTTTGCATTAATTCTATCCTCTTTGATTATTTTATTTTTTATTTATTTATTATAATTTTTTTTTTGTTTTCTTTACAAAATCGTATGTAGTTTAATAGGATCAAGAAACAAAAAGCAGAAAATAAATAAATCTAAGAAAAATAAAAGAAAAATTTGATTAAAAATATAATGTATATGATTGTAACGCATGAGATAATATTAAATGAGGCTTAAGCAACATAATCACTTAAAATAAAAAAAATAATAATAATAATAATAAAAATGATATAATTTAAACGTACATAATATATGTATATTGTTATGTGTGTTTTCATGTTAATTATACTACATTGTGGGTTGTAGTATAAGTAAATTATTGTTTTGTATATTTTATTGACAAACTCAATTATTATCATCATACATATACTATATATCGATGACCCGAACATTTTTAAATTTAATCTGTTACATAATCATTTAATTTAAAGTGTTATACTACAAACTGTATTACATCTTTATACATAATGTTTACTTTTTGTATCATCTCATTATTTCATACATCGATTAATATGTGAGCCATTTGCTTTGAAAATTGTTGAAGATCATGATTTAAAATTTTGTGATATTTTAAGTTATAGTATATTTGTATTCCCTAATAATCTGCACAGAACAGGAAAACTTTAATTGTTATAAAATCTATAATTTGTAGACTTTTAATATGAACTCTTTTACATTATGTGAAAATTTTAAATTCGCCCCACTTTCAAAACCAACGGATCATGTAATAACTATACATATATGTACGTACATACATGCTCATATATGTAATAAATTGAAAATATAAATCAAAAAATTTTTCATTTTTAATTTTTTACTGTATAAATTCATTTTGTACATACATTCATACGTAATTTTATCACATTTTAATATCTAAAAATCTTTATATGTTAATTTTATGATTTCAAATAATATTCTCAACATTATGAAAAAAAAAAAAATCACAACAATCGTAATGAATGTATTACTATAAATAAACTTAGAAAAAAAAAAAAGAAAAATTAAATATACAAGGTCAAGTTGAACAAAAATTAAAAAAAAAAAAATACAAATCTTGAAATTTTGAAATCTGTCTGTCTATTTATAATTTACTATGCTTTTATAATTTAGATAAGCTAACTTCAAAAAATCTACATGTGTATATATAAATGTGTGTATACAAATACGTACTTAATAATGTGTACATTTACATAATAAATTTTATAAATCATAACTAAAAATACACATAATACGTATGTACGTATATAATATGCATACGGTATCTAATCTAATCCAAACTTTAGTAGGTGAGTAATGTATACGTACATATACGTATATGTGCTTCTTACTTTATATATATATGTATATTGTAAAATTAAATTAATAATTATATACATATATATGTATACATTACCATACGTGCTACACACATTAATTTTAATTTACAATAAGATAAGACAAAAAAATCTAAACAATAGATAAACGTAATGAATTGTAGAAATTAATTATGCCTATAAGGTATTTTTTGGCACATTTCATTCACCTAATTAAAAGTATGTGTATAAGCGATACAAAACATGTATTTCTATACATTTATCTATTTATGTGTGTATTATGTACTCTTTGTAGACATATCGTCAGTCGTGAATATACTTAGCTGTATAGTACAACCACACATATATACACAGTACTTATATATGATGTATGTATGTATGTATGCAATTGTATAAATCAGTATATTTTAATTTAAATTTTTAAGTCATTAGTACAACAACATGTTGAATACAATATACTATAAATGATCATATTTTTTATTATAATTATCATTTGAGAATAAAAAAAAAAAAAATTTTTTTTATGCCGGAAAATAGAGTTTAAAATCGATGGTAATGTATGACAAAAAAAAATATATATATACAATATGTATGTACATTTATGTAAATATATAATTTTTCAATTATACAATAACTAGTAAAGACGTGAGCATACATTTTATAAATTCGTATAATTTATACAGATAATCATATTCACAAATATAAGTTCTAATTTAATCCGTTCTTAGTATTTTCATGTTTTTTTTCTTCTTCTTCTTCTTCTTTTTTTATAATCATTCAAAATTCTATTCAAATTTAAATTAAAATAAATTTTTGTTTATAATTCTAATGTCAGAAAATTACATCAAATTATAATTTACGTATCAAAAATAATCATACTACATTATATATATATATACTGTACAGAATAAATTTTTTTTTTTTTTTTTGTAATTTTTAAATTTCAATGAAAGATAAAAAAAAAAAAAGCTTCCTTAAGTAATAAGGAAAAATAAATAACAAAATAAATAATTAAATTTATAATAAAAAAAAATTAAAATAATATGAAAATAAAGTTTTATTGATAACATAAACATAACATACGAAACGAAATGAAGGAAAAAATTAAAAATTTATCAACAAAAATTTTTAAGAAACATGTTTTTAAGAAGCAGATTAATTTTATTTAAAACAATATTCAAAAACAAGAAATAAAAAATGAAATAAAAATTAAAAAAAATAAAAAATAAATAAAAAAGGAAAATTTCTATAAGACTATGATTTAAAGTTTTTCATTTTTACAATAGAATATGTAAATAGTATCAAGAAAATAAAATGCTTACATACATACGCCCGTTAACTTTTCTTGTGTAATTAAAGAAGAAATAATAAATTTATTCTTTTAATTATAAAAATAAATTTAAAACAATTTCTCTTTTATTTATATATTCATTCTTAAAAAACTTTCATATTTGTATTGTTGGCATGTCCATTTTTTTAATATATACTTAAGTATATGTACAATATTTAAATGTTGCATAAAAATGGAAAATGGAAAATATTCTACTCATTTCCATATGTATGTAGGTACATTATAAATTCATTTGTAGGTATAATGTAGGTATAACGTAAATAATAAATTCTACATCACAAAAGCAAAAAACAAAAAGAAAAAAAAAACGGAACTAAAAACCCAAAAATTATATATAAAAAAAAAAGAAGAAAAATACATGAATAGTAATAACAACAGAAAATACCTTCAAAATTTATGTGTCAACAGTGCGTGAATTAAAACATTTCTTTTAATTTTTACTTCATCATATTAAAAATCAACATAATGTTATCTTACTTTATAAACGTCTTTCTGTATTCATTTACTTTGTTTCTATTTAAATTATTGTTCTAAATTTTGTACTCAATTATAATAAATATATGTATTGTACAAGAAAAAAAAAATTTTTTTTTTTTTTAATTTCATACGATACAAAAACACGCACACAAACTTTACATGTTATGTATATGCATACGTTAATATGGTTTATTACACAAATGAATGAATTTATTATTTTCATAATACCTTATGCATTTGTGTATGTGTACATTAAATTCATTAACATTTCTTTTTAGTTCATTTTTTTTTTCTTCTGATTGTTCTTTTAAGATTCTATAAAAAAAAAAAAAAAGTTATTTTCCCCCTAATAACTCAACTTAGTTTTGTGGTAAGTATATATATGAATGTATAAGAAATTCAATCGAAATTCATTCATATAAATTATTTTGTTTTGTTTTTTACTCATATTAATAACAAAAATGTTATGCAATCTGCATATGCATATTAGGTGAACTATGTATGTACATGTATGTATAATTGTTTATTGTTGTATTATATAATTGATTTTTTTTTTTTTTTTGAAAATATGTTATAGGTATGTACATATATGTAACAATAATATATTTAACAATTATTACTATCATGTAATTTACTCATATACAATTAATTTTAATTTTATTTTATTTTACGTTACGTTATTTTATTACTGTTACCTTCTCATTAATTCATACAAAGGTGAATTTGATTATGGTATATGTATACAATATGTATACATACACATGAATATAATATGTATACATATACCAATAGCTGTTTATGAAAATTAAAAAAGGAATCTAGCATATTTACATAAGATAATGCATACATAATTATTCACCATGAAATGTCTGATCCTTATCATGATAGAAAATTTTTATGACATGATATTTTTAGAGTAAATTCAACAAAACAATTTAATCTTGTTATAAAAAAAAATTATTTTTTTTTAAAATTTTTCTCTTTTTATTTAAATGGAATAATATATGACATATAAATAGTAGAATACGTAATTTGTAGGCGCAAATTTTATTACATATGTACAAGTATTTTTTTTTTTTTAAATATAAGTAGGTATATATACTTTTTGAAAAATATGTAGCTTTCTTCATAATTTACATAAACGCAATTTTTACATATTCGTAATTATTTTGTTTCGAGAAAAGAAAAACCCACATCATTATTCATTACATACAAATATAAGAAAATATTTACTCAACATAATTTTTACATACATATGTTATACTATATAATATATGTATTTTTTGAAATTCCTTCAATAACAGATATGTCATGATGCATCTTTGCATATTACCAAATATTACATAATTATTGTTAACTAATTATGCAGTTATATTTCATTTAAATCAGAAAATTTTATTGTGATTCACTTCAACTAACAAATTATCATTATTATTTAAATTATTGAGAATAGAAAATATTCGTATATAATTTACATTATATTATTGAATACAAATTAAATTGAGTATATATGTATGTACATATAAAGTAAATAGTATAAAAAAAAGAAGAAAAAAAAATTAACAATTTTGTCCGATAATCTCAAATAAATATAAGTGTTATTAATTGTTAATCATAAAGCAGACATTCAGCAGCTCATAATACTATATACCTATATAATTTAATATTAAAAAATATGGTTATTATATCTTTTTTTAGATTCATAAATATTCATGAAATACACATATGTATGTATGCCTGATAGCAAACGTAATTCTACATAAAATATATATAAAATAAAAATAAAATTTTTTAGGCGGTTTTCATAATTTGAGCTATTTCTAAAAATATCTTACAATAAATAGAAAAACAGTACTAATGGTTTAATAAAACATCATATATAATTTACTATATGTACATGTATGTATTATGTATACATTTATAATCAAACATTTATAACCACAGATTTTATCATCTTAAGGCAATACAATGACCAACAAGTTAAATTTTTGACTTACATATATAAATCATTACATTTTTTTCTTTCTGAATATTATATAAATAACATATGAAAAATGGGGGAACAAAATAAACCATTTTTTTTAAAGTTATTTAACAATAGACAGAAGAAAAAATGAAATAAAATGAATGCATTAACATCTTAATAGATATAAATTAAAAACTATTAATGATAAAAGTATTTTTTAAAAATCCAACAGAAAACAAAAAAGTTTCTATTTAATAAGCAATTAGTTTTATTAATTTGAATTATACTAAGCAGAGTATTCTTTTAAGTAAGGGAAAAGAAAAAATCAAGTACAAAATGCTGTTAAAATGAATGAAAATTTCGGAAAGTTAAAGAAAAAAAAAACACAAACAAGTAAGAATTTCCATTCGTTGAATTTTTAATGTTTTAATGCACAAAACGAAAATTTTTATTTTTGTGACCTACCTACGAACTTTTTTTTTTTTAAATAAATTTACGTACATATAATTGACGATGGTATTGGTAAAAGTATCGTTTTAGAGAAAGATATTTAAATTTATCAAACGAAAGAAAAACGAAATTTTCACTTCTGCAGTACATATATATATATATATATATGTATATGTACGATGCACATTTATATGCACAATAAAATTACATCTATACGAGTAGTTATATATATGTATATATATGTGTGTACCTACAACTGTTTGATTCCCGTCTGATTAAGTACAAGATTCTTTTTTTAATTTAAATATAAGTTTTTTTTTTTTGTTTTTGTTGCTGCTATATGATTATACCTATATATGCACATTATCTCAACTAAAACCTCGAATCGAAAAAAAAAAACAAAACAAGAACTAAAAAATATAACTTGGGTATATATATATAGTACAATGGAAATCATCATCATAATAATAATGATGGTAATAAACTTCGACTTCAACCGTTTTGTCCATCATTAGTCACCTGAAAAATATTAGGTGTGGATTTTGGGTAACATTAATACAGTAGAATACACAAACGCACACACACATGCACACTCGTATAGAAAAGGGCATACAAGGTACATATAATCACTGCAAACAGCCTATAAAATGTTTAATGCGTTACGATTTACGATATTGTTGTTGATACTACTTATATGCATTCTACATATGTATGTATGTACATATATTTCTCTAATATTTAAGTTGTTAATTTTGTTCATGACAATTATCATGAATAAATGAATATTACTATTGGAAAAATAATGAAAACACAGTTGAATTGTGCTGAAAATTTTAATTTTAAAAAATTAAAGAAAATAATGATCAGAAAGTAAAAAGAAATTTGGAATCAAAACACACACAGCATACGTACTTTATTTATAAAATTCTTACACCATAGAGGCTATGACGAAGAGTATAACCAATATATGCAATATAACTTTCGTACTTACATGCATTTACTTTTACAAAATTACATCTAGAGTTTCTTTATCTATCATACAAGTTTTTGTAGTGTACATAATAGTACAATTTTTCATATATATATTTTAGACATTTCATTTTTTAAATTTCTATAAATATCTTATTATGTATGTATTATATGTTCATATAAAATTATTAAAAAAAAAAAAAAAAATAGAAGAAAAAGTAAATAATGGAAATAAAAATTGCCGTGTCATAACCCTTACAAATAAAAATAAATTTTTAGATAGGTACCTACAGTAGATTCGTATTTGCTGTAAAATTAGATATAATACATGAAATATATACACATATGTCCATATAATAAAATTACATCTATTCTGCCTTTTAAATGAATTAACAAAATTAAAGATTTTTAAGAGAATAGTACATAAGTACGTATTATTGTACAATTTTTATGATATGATGAAAAATGCATTATTTATTTATTTATTTTTCATAATACATCACATTTAAGTAAATTTATTAGAAACAACAATATTTTCATGGTCATTTCTTGTACTGATTATACACAATATATGTATATAAAATGTGTATATAATGTAATAATTTAAAATTTATATAAAATGGTCGTGAATACATTTTGTATTTTTATATTTTATAGTTATACGTATGTAAGTCATGCGTTTAAAATGTTCTCTGAATGTTAAATGTATTTATTATTCGTTTAAAATAATATCTATAATCTTAATTTTTTTTTTGTTTTGTTTTTTTTTTTTGTACCACAGTTTACAACAAATATAAACCACCATTTAAAAAAATGTATACCTATAAGACATACAAATACATAAATAACATATAAAAATGATGTAGATATATGTATATACTCGACATGTACAATTATTTTAAAATTCTCCTGCTGGTTTTTACTGTATGACCCTTAATTACATTATCGCTTTAATGAATGGTGAAGGTTTACCGCAATCTGAATTTAATAGACAAACGATGCTATATAAAAAAAAAAAAGAAGTATTTAATTGAGATCTAAAGTAAATCTTAGTATTTTTTGATTTTTCTTCTTTTTTTTTTGCCTACTCCCTCTTTATTTTATCGTTTTTATCTTCAATATATATTTTTTTTTATTTTGTGTTATTTTTTATTATTGTTTCGATTTCATATTTTGATTTACAATAATAATCAAAACACGATTTAAACTGATAATTTAAATACTTATGAATTTATGTACATACATACACGTGTAATACATTGTATTTTGAATTATATACACATTTTACGTATACAAACAAGATATACGTACATATGTACATATATGTATGCCCATTTTCACTATAAAATACTCAATATACAAAAGAATAAAAGCAACAAAAGTCAAAATGTTTAGTTGAACAAATATGAAATTTTTAAAAATTTTAGGATGTTTTATTTGTATTGAAAAAATTTCAATAATTTTTAAATTTATCATTACATTTCCTTTTAGAAAACATCCATTATCATTCATATTGTTTTATTATATGATACATAGATCTGTATGAATATACATTTGAAAAATTAAACAATAGAAATTACACATATAGAATGTTACGAAAAATTTTTTAATTAATTAAAAGTTTAACATGTATGCCTGTGGGCGTACAAATATATACATATTATATGCAAGATAAGTTACATATATTGTTCATGCTCAATATATTCAGTAATTCAGTACATATTGTGTAAAGTTCGGCATAGCAGAAAACAAATATGAAATGGACATTTTAAAATTGTTTTCGACAGTAGTAAACGAATATGTGTATAGTATGAGAAATAATGAAATTCAAACTTTTCACTTACATACATACATATATGTACATTGTATTTTCATTTTACACATACAAAATTTCAATGTACGTTTATGTACTTATAACCTCATCGAAAAAAAAAAAACACTAAGATATAAAATAGATGTTTTCAAAAACAAAAAATAAAACAGAATTTAAAAACAAAAACAAAAAAAAAAATCTGAAAAAGAACATGGATAAATGGTAAATTTTGTGTAGTAACAAGAAAATTTCGTTATTCAAATATGATATTCAAAATGTTTGTATGTAATTCTATACGTTTTGAAATTTTAGCAATATGTACATTCTTTATTTTCTTTCTTTTTGGTTCTTTGTTTTATTCAAAAGAAAAAAAAAATTCAATATAATAAGGACATACGAATACATTTATATATACCTATACATTGGAACTTTTGAATGAAAAAACCCAGAAGCAGTTGATTTTAGTGAAAAAAAAACTTTCCTTTTTTGTTTTCTTTTGGTTCTTCCTCATAATAGTATAGTAAAAAAAAAAAACATTATTTCTTTTTCGATATACTATACAAAATTTTTGCTAACACGCAACCACTTATCAAAACAAAAAACAAAAAAAAAAAAAAAAATAATAAAAACAATTTGTTTTTTATGTAACATGTATGGTAGGTATATGTTTGTAAAAAAATACAATATAAAATATTTTTACTGTATTTATGTAATTCTATCCTGAAATAATATTATATATCATGTTGGTAAATTTAAAATGACAAACAAACTAATGATCCTTTTTTTAATACAATTTTAAATGAAAAGAAAAATAATATGAAAATTATTAAAATAAAATAAAATAAAAAATATTTGTTTGAAAAAAAAAAAAAAAATATGAAAATTTTTATATAAAATTTATAGATAATAACCTACAAAAAGATATTCTCAAACACAGTCATTTAAATTTAATGAGAGAACAAATCAATTTTTCCTTTTTATTTGAATTTAATTATAAAGAAGATATTCATACATATACATATGAATATAATTTGTTTATTTTTAATAGTTGAATGAATCACCTATAAAAGAATTTCTGAAATTGTGTTGCTTTTTTTTTTGTCTGCTTTGTTTATTTCTTAACTTTATTAAAAATTTATATTTTAACTAAAAAATTCTAATTTCACATTAATTTATACGAAAACAGAAAACTGTATATATATGTACTTGCATGTATGAAATATGTAAACTTATAAGGTCAATATCGTATTTCAAACTGTGTAAATAATTCCATTTTAAAATGTAGGATTATGTGTTTTCTACAAGGTCATATTTACAATATACTGTAAATGAATACACCAACATACATACGTATGTATATAAATATTTGATAGGAAAAATATATGAATGTGAATGACATGTACAATGTGAATGTTTCAATGTATACATGTTAATATGCCTTTAAATTGTTATAATCACTTTAATTATAAATAAGATTATGTATTTTAAAATTAATTACTTAAACAAAAAATAAAAAATAAAAAAGGATTTTGTGGAAGAAAAAAATTACGTATAATTTCGTCACTCTTGTGTAGACATATGCATACTTATGTATGTACATATGAGAAATAATTTATAGGAAATTATATAGCAGCAAAGAAGAACAACCAAAATTTTTATATGTAGTATATACGAGTATATGTTTATGTATGTATGTTTGTATAAATTTTTATCAAATGTCTATATTTTTCATTTTGGTCTTTCTTTCTTTTTTTTTTTCTCACTTTTCTTAAATGTCAAGTTATCCCCATGACTCGTGTATATTATTTTTCTTTTATATTGTGTATTTGTACATGAAAATATATTTTAAAAATATTTTATTATCTAATTTTTAATTCTGTGTAATTTAGGTTGTTGGCACACAAGAATTTTACTTTTAATTTTTTTTTTTATGTGCATAGAGCATATTTATTATTTTTAGTTTTTTGTTTTTTTTTTCAATACTTTTAATGTGTGATACAAAAAAACATACAGATATACATATAATATGTTAAGTCATAGATTTATTTTTGATGACTTATTTCATATGATTGCACATTTTATTTTGTACGTTGTTTACATACGTATGTATGTTTTTTTTTATATATAATAATAATAATAATTATTATTATTATTCTAAATACATAGTATAAATACAATACAATATTAAATAATTGAATTTATTAGAGAAAAAAAATTTAAAAAAAAACGAAAAGAAAATTCAATTTTTAACATAAACACGGTTATCCCTTATTCCATTTTTTTTTTCTTAATGTTTATTATCGTCAATGAAAAATCAAATAAATTCATTTACATGTAACTAAGCAAGCACATTAAATCATACTTAGCTATACTATATATATAGTATTTTTTTTTTTTTTTTTTAAATTCATGCATGTTTTTCAGGACATGTGTATCTATAAAAACATACGATTTGTTTTTTAATAAAATCTTCTTTTTCCGTAAATGATACAATAAAACGTATAGAGTAAAAATTATCTAATATCAAAATATTTTCTACATGTACATATATGAAACATATATGTATATTGTATAACATATACAATATATGTATGTACTTGTAATATAAGTAATTGACATATTACAAATTTTATCGATAAATGAAAAATTCAATTACATGACAAAATTGCGTATTCATAGCACATGCAAATATGTATGAATAAAATAAATCTATATTTTTACATTTTCAAATATATATAAATATGATTATTTGCACGTGTTTATATATTAAGATCGTATTAAATAAACTAAGAATAAAAAATCAAAAAATTGAAAAAGAGAAAAAAAAAATAAGAAAAGGAAATTTAATTTATTATGCACAAAAAATTTGAAACTATATGCTCTGTTATAATACTTAGATACAATATTTTATACATGTGTGTGTACCATATATTTATTTATATTACTATGTAATATAATGTATTAATGTGTTCTGTAATATGAAAAACCAATTTTTTATTTAAGGTCTGACACATTGAATTTGTCAATGGATTTTATTTTTAAATTAAAAAAAAAAAGAAAATTTATTCAGATAAATTTTCAAGCATCAAATAACATTGAAAATGTTAAAATATTGATAATAAAAGAAATGTTTAAAAAAAAAAATGCCAAAAGATTGTAAAAGAATAAAATATTGACATTTTAACGAGAATCAAAATGTTTTAGAAAATTCATGTAAATTACATACATACATACATACATATATTATTTTTGTACTAACGTTTGATCACAACGATAAGAATATTATATACATAAGTATATGCACATTTGAATACAGAATAAAATATAAATTTTCTTGCAACTAATTACATTTAAAAATGCTACAAGAAGTTAGTAATAATCAGAAGCACACAATTTAGATATAATCAATTTGTTTTTCCATGTATTCTTGTACATACATACATATTTGTAAGTTGATACCAAAAGGAAATTTTACATTAAATTTTGTAAAGAGAAAGTATTTTTTTTTGTTATTACATATAAGTGGTTTTTTTTCTGTTTTTATTTATATAAGTTGATTTTAATTTTTGTTTTACATTGTATATGTTGCATTTATTTAAAAAAAACAAAATGCTATTTAATTGCAAATAATATGAATTTAACTGTACATCTATGTATGTAAGTAAATACAATGCACATGTATGTATGTATGTTGAAAAAAAAAAAAATTGAAATATACCTATAAAATTCAAATTATAAAATCATAGCCATTTCATTATATCTAATTAAAAATGATCATTTTAAAATAGAGAATTCAAGAAAAATCTATGAATAATTGCAATTCGTTATACAAAATTACCAATTTATGATTTTTATTTAATGCAATCTTTGATTTTTGATTATTTTTATATTTTTTTTTACATTAATCACACACATATGCACACACCTAAATATGTACGAAAAATATACTACATGATATACATATCTATACAATATATGTTTTCTCATTTTGGTTTTTGTGTTAGTTCAACTATTAATTTTCTTTTTTCTTTTCCAAATTCAGTAATTACATTGGGTTTAATTTTGTTTTTGTTTTCTGATGTTTTTTTTTTTTAATTTCTGTCAAATTTAATTTCTTTTTGGTTTTTTTTTTTCTTTTTGTTTCGTCTAATTTTCTCTAATACATAGTATATTCCACTTAATTTTTTTTTGTAATTTTTTCTTTTTTTCTTGTAAATACAACAGTGTCTTTAAATTAAATTGCATTGTCACATAATATGTATGATTTATATGCACATATACATTATGGCAAAGCATTATTTTTTAAAAAAAATATATATATCAAATTAAATTTATTTTTATAAAAAAAAAAAAATGTCGTATTTTAATAATAATAATGATTGAAAACTATAATGAACAAAATTATGTAAAGAATAAAAATAATATACATATAACCAATATAATCATCATATGTATATATATTAACGATAAAATGAAAAAAATAAAAAAACAAAAACAAAATATGTAAAAAACGAAAAGTAGCAAAAACAGAACACATTATGCTATAAAATGAATTTTCTTTAACACGTCATTATTGTATCCGATAGAAGATATGCAGATAATATAAATGTACAGATATGTAAGTTCGTAATTGCATTTGATTTTATATAAAAATGAGAGAAAAAGTATTGTTGTTGTTTTTTTTCATTCTTCTTGATCTATGATCTATAAAAAAAAAAATTTTGAAAACAAAAAAAAAAACGAAGAAAATTAAAATAAAATAAAAAATGTGCATAAGTACATGTATTATGTATTATATATTGCATTGAAGAAAAACAAAAAAGCATCAAGATACAAAAAGAAAAAAAGAAAAAAAAAATTGTAAGATGGAAATCATTTTCTAATTAACTTTCTTCCAAGATGATTAATTATAGCTTTTTGATCATTATAAAATAACAGTTAGAAAAATACTCTATAACCAGTTATTTATGATCGACAACAAATTGATGACGAAAATTGTACATACATACAAACACTCATATCCATCGAATTTGTTGTGCATACAGAGGCATATAAATAGTATATTAGATTAGGAAAGATGTACTAAAAAAAAAAACCAAAAGGAAAGAAAAAAAGATATACTACCATCTACTATCTAAAAAATGTATATTTATTAATATTGAGTATAACAACATAACATTAAAGCATGAAAAAAGAATATGTGTATAGGTATGTACGTATACGTATGTATAAATAATAATTAATAAATAATACATGTATAGACGTATGTAGTTTAATAAATATAAAATAAAAAAACAAATAAATCAAGAATAACAAAAATATTCAAAAAACAAAAGAATTAAATAAATAATACAAAAACATTAATTTAGTAGAAAAAGTAACAAAAAGAAGAAAAAAAACAAAAATTATAAAAGGTAAAATATAAATACATATATATAAATAGCAAAAGACATGTACTTATAACTTACATATTAAAAACAAAAAAGAAGTAAAATAACTAAAAGTATAAAATTCAGAAAAGAATTAAAGTACATAAAAATTATAATAATGTGTGTACAATAAAAAGCTGACCGCAAAATTATGTTAATTTTATGAATACAATAATATAAATGTGTACACACGTATAAAATATAATATACAATATTATACAAATTTACAATTGTGTACGTAACTCGTAACATCATTTTTGCATAATTTTTTCTTTTTATTCTGCATTGAAAAAAAGAAAAAAAAAAAACATAAAATAAAAATAAACCATAGGAAGTGGGTGTTAGCCTGACTTTTCGCAGCTGATTGCTGCACAAAAACTAGTTTCTTGTACCCTTTTTCTGGTTTTTACTTGTCTTGTATATAAAATGCATACATATGTAGTATATTAGTATGTTAAATTGTATTTTTTATTTTTACAATACTACTTCTACTTCTTCTTCAACTTTTTATTCTTTTTTTTATTATGGTTTTATTTTACAATTACAATATAAATCTACATATACAGACAATACGTTATATATGTATTTATATAAACATATAACGATGATCGCGATGTGATCGTTTGATGATGATGGTGGTGGTGGTGGTGTATAAGAAAACAAGAAGTTAAACTTAAATCAAATCAACGAGTTTAAGTCTTACTTTTTTTATTTTATTATTCAAAGATACTATATAATACATATATAATAACACTTTTGTATAACCCATATATACTAAGTATGTACATTTACGTATAATATGTATTTATATGAGTACATACATATGTATATATAACTACATGAGTGACACCTATATATAGATTATATGTGGTATATTTTTAAGTACTTGTACGTTCCCGTCCACCTTAAAAAGATTACAACAAATCAACTTTAAAATCTCATCAAGATATTATGCTATATACTTATGTAGCTATATTTATATTATTATAAAGAAGTTTTAAAAAAAAAAAAAAAAAAAAAAAAAAAAAAAAAAAAAAAAAAAAAAAAAAACATAGACTAGAGAAACTGGTTTTTTGACTTAAAACTGGGGTCAGCCTAAGACCTAAAATTTAAATTGACGTAAACGTATGCGCAACATATATAGTAATAATTATATTTTTGTACATAATTATATGTATACATATGTTTATTATACATATATTTAAACATAAAATATAGCAAAAAGAAAAAAAAAAAAAACTAAATCAATAAATAAAAAATAACTTAGGTAGGCCAATATCGTCAGCAATAGCAATAAAATTTATGTACATCTGTATGAGTGTAGTACAATTAATATGAGTTAAAATTTTAAGTGTTTTAAAATTATGATTTTAATTTTACATTTTTAAAGTGAAATTATTATTTATTATAAATATTATTTATTATAAATTATTATATACATATTAAATATAATTCCTTAATACATACATAGATTAAAGGATGATATTGATATTTTACTTCAAAAAATATCATTTAATACATTTTCTTGGTCTTTTTGTTATATGACCACTCCAAAATTTTCCCAAATTAATGTATGTACATACATATGTATATTTACATGTGTATCATTTAGTAGCCAATTTTTTTAACTTTAATCCCTAATCTATACATATAATATATAACGAATACATAAATAATAAAATATGTATATAAACAAAGTTAATATAGTATATGTTATTGAAAATCTACTATCTAAAATACCTGTCCAAGATTAATATCTTCTTTTTTTTTTCTGTGTGTAAATAGGTGCATGCACTTTTATTATATGTACTAATACATATGAAATGTGATACGTACATAAATGTATACTATATGTGCATAAATACATACATATATGTTTGTATTATGTTGAAAAACTTGTTCTAGATCTTCCTGTTAAATTTCTTATGCTATAAATCGATGACTGTTTAATGTTTTCATTTTCATTTAACAGCTGAATAGTCATGATGATGATCATCATATGTACATTTATGCATACATACATATGTGTATCGTTTGACACACAATATTATTGCAACATAATATTTTTTATTTTTATTTTATATATATATATACATATATGATCAATACACACTTATGTATGTTTATATGTATTTAATAAATGTAGTATATGTATTAAAAGTTAAAATCTTATAAAATAAGACAAACATTTAAGTAGTTAAGTAGAATGTGAAATGAAGTAACTAATCTAATAAAAATCAAATTTATTATTGTTTAATAAGATCATAAGACTGATAAATATCTCATTTATTAACGATTTGAATTCCTTCTTTAAAATGATAAATATAAAAAAATATGTGTACATATGTATTGTATACATATTTTTGTGTATTCATTGAAATAATATTTAGATAATATGTAAAAACATAAATTTTGAAATTCTCTTTATGAATCTTTAATATAATTATATGCCTACATTTAAGGATTTGTATAAAATGATTATGATGCTTCTTAAAACTTTTAATCCTTCACAGTTATCAGGTATATACATATACGTAAGTATATACGTACATATGTATGTGCAATAATTTAATCATAATATCCTTAGTATTAGAAGAATTTGTGACATAAAAATAAACGGATAAGCAAACCTTTGATTTACTTTGATACATGGTATGGACATATGTACATGTATGCAAATGATTAAATAGGCAAAGAAATTTACAAATATGTACATATATAGATACATATATGTACTTATATGTACGTATACAAATACAATGAATATACTCAATATTTTTCTGTTTTTCCGTTGATTACATACATACTTATGTATAAATCATATACATGGAATAATAACGTACATAATATTAACTGAACGCATGCATAACCACAAAATCAATTTATGAACTTTCAACAAAACAACATTAAAAAAATAATAATAAATGAAATTAAAAAAAAAAAAACAAAACAAGAAAAAAAATTATTGCATGTTTTTCAAATAAAATTATAATCGTACGTACAATTACAAGTCAGTAGTTATTTATATTTATATTATTTTAAACAACATAAAATCAACATTGGTGTTAACTAGCAAATAATATTTAGCAACTATATAGACAGTAGAACAACTACAACAAACACTATAGATACAAGCAGTAATATATGCATGTATATACATATGTATGTATATATTTTTATTTATATATTAACTATATACCACTACCAGTCATCATCCAATAATATATATAGTAATAGTAAATGTTGAGAAGATTAAAATTAAAACACGTGTATCGTTGCTAATATTTCGTAACATTATATATGTGTATAACGTATAATGCACCCATTGTTAGATAGTTACATACTTAGTTTAAAGTACAAATACCGTATGTGGGTACTGCACATGTTGCACTTGGCATTTCTGACATAGATATGTAATATTACAACTGTATTCATTTCAACTGGTATGCATATTGCATATAAATGCATACATTTGTATGCATATATATATGATATGTGTATAGTTACATTACATACATACATATGTACATATGTACGTGCACATAATGCTGCATTTGAGCACAATTACACAAACTATACACAGATGTACATACACATTCTGTTCGCTCATGTGAGCAAAACAATTTCCTTTAACCTTGTATATTTACCATATGCGTGATGATGGCTATAATGAAGTTAAAAGTGCTATTTTTTTTTTCATATGCATTCGGGGGCCATGCATTTATTTCATTTGAAATAGTATATAGGTATATGTATGTACATACTTCATTTTTTGTCATTAACTTATTTAGTACCTATATTGATTTGATCCAATTTTTTTCGAATAGTCTAGAGTTTGAACGTTTTTTTTTTTAATTATACTAATATAAGGTTCAACGAAATAATTTCATTTAATATTATCTAATTTTTGCCACTATTTGTTCAATTTGCTTATTTTTGATGTTTCAACAAATTTTATTAATATCCAATCGACCTTGAAAAACAATCTAATTTTCAATTTTGTATTATCCTCAACATTTTTCCCTTATTTCGACTTTATTGTACGTGTATATATGTATGTACGTAATCCCATTTTAATTCGAATTTTAGATACTACCAATTTAATACTCGGATATACGGAGATGATTCGAATTTTAACGAAATTATTTGGGCTTAATTCTAATTTTTTGAGAATGTATGTGTAGCAAATTTCCAATATGGCGAAAAATTAAAAATATCATTTTAAAGTACTGATATGACAAGTGAATGTACTATATACAAACAAAAATGAAGTGAAGTAGTGTGAGTTGATTTGGATATACATATATTAGATATGTTATATATATGATAGCTTACAATGTATAGGTGTAAGTAAAATCCAAAATCCCAATTTTGGTGTATATATTTATAATCCCAATTATTGGGAATATCTCATTTTAATTCATTATTTTTTGTCGTATATACTTATACATTATTTTTTACTCAAATACACACTACAATATAAGTATGTATATTATGCGTGTATACGCAACACGTAAAATATACATACATACCATATCTGTTGATAACGATAGAAATTTTATTTTAATTTCTGATAAATTTCCGAAATTTAACAATTTTAAATGTACAAATTGTAAGTATATGTTATGTAAATTTCAAAATGGTATAAACGTACCGAATTTATTATACATATTTTATTTTTTATGATATATGTATGTATGTATTCAATATTGGTATAAGCTAGAGCTAAAGATATAAAAATTAAATAATGTTTTTACTAAGGGGATAAAAAATCTGTAATTATATTTACATGTATGTACGTCTAATATAAATTTGATAGACTGAACCTTCAGATGTTTTTGAACTTTTTGTTGCATACTCGTTTGTATACACAATGCACTATTATACTTACTTAGTGGTGATTAAACATAGTAAATTCTAATTCCATGATTAATATGCATATAATGTATACATGTTTATCTATGTACTTAGATACACATGTCTATATACGTTATGTATGGCATTATAATTAATTTCTATCAAATACATACAGAAAATTTTGAAATTATGATTACAATAAAGTAAGTAGTAATAACACATATAATATAAAATTGCATATACAATGTATGTAACATACGCATTATACCTACATGGCTACATACATATGTAATGTAGTATGTCTGAAATATTATCGTATAACTAGTATTAAATAAACAACTATCAATTCATTTTTGTACCTGAAATTCAAAATATTGTCTCTATCGTTTAATCAGTCGATAACATTCTAAATATGTTATGTTGCACAAATTTTATTTACATAAATACATATATACATATATGTATATACATGTAAGTTTTAATTTTAAACATTCACAAATATTTATTAGCGTATACATGTATATATTTTTATTATTTACATTAAAGAAAATGATAGTCAATCATATTGCATAAATACATATTATATAATTAAGTATATTAACAATATACATACATACATACATACATACATACATACATACATATGTACGTCTCTACTCGTTCAATTAATTAACATTCATATGTTTATATTGATATTTACAAGAGATTATACATGTATACATTATTACATAGTGAAATATCATCTTGAAAAGTAATTAATTTGTCTTAACGGAGAATTCATTAACTTACATATGTACATATGTACGTACATACGTTTTATCAAAAAGAACTGAAAACTTATATGTACATATATATAAGGTTTTCTGATATTATGTAAATATGTACGTATTATACGTATATATTATGTATGTATGCCTATTGTATATACATTTACTTACATAACCACACATATATACATACCCATACATATGTTAGTATATGTATGTACATACATAGATGCTAATATTCTATCTAATTTATGAAGTACATATTATGCACAATAATATTAAAATTTATTCAATGTTTATTTCTGATGATGACGGCTTATCACAAAGTTTTTAATATCTTTTTTGCTTTTATGATGTATAAAACTATTTATTCTACAATAAATTTTAATTAAAAACAAAAAACAACACATGGTTATTAAAAAAAATATATAAAACCAAAAATGAAAAGAATTAAAAATTTTATCTACTACATAGTACCAAATAGTACCTACTTTATAAATATTGATAAAAAAAAAAAAAAAAAATTAATTGAAATTTACTTTTGTATGAATGTAATATTCAAACGCATTTACAAAATTAGCTCTCATATAATCATTTAAAAACAAAAAAAAAAACAAACAAGTACAAAAGATTCAATATTTTCTTTATTGAAATTCTTTCATCAGGAATTTTTTATTTACATTATATAGTATGTATACATGTATATAATTGTGGTCTTTATAAATGATTGTAATTTAGAAATGAATGCACGCACATTTTAGTGCATTTGTTTTGATTACAAAACGTGTACATATGTATGTATCTATTAATACATACATATATGTATGTAAATTGTATACAAACATTTTAATGATAAATATGTATATTTGTAATTATTATTCACTTTGTCCTACAATAAAGGTAATGTTTAATATTGATTAAAAACAAAATATTTAGTCTTGAATTTAAATATTTTAATTTTGCATTAATGCATTATTTATTTGATTTTATAATTCAACAAACCCTATTTATGTAAAATATAAAATATAACATCTACATATATGTCATGTATCATTTTTACATCATGTACAACCAAAAAACTTCAAGGCCTTTAATTTAAATGCAAGTAAAAATTACATATGTAATACATTCATTTTTATATCATTGAAATACATGTGAATTCAAAATTTATAATTTTAATTTTAAATTTGTTTTAATTTGAATATTATATTTTATTTAAAAAAAAAAAAAAAAAATCTTTAGAAAATGTATGTATAGATACTCTACAAGTATGTATGTTGGTGTAATTATACATTAATGACTAATTGATTAATTTATTATTTATTGAAGACAATAAAACATAGACCAAACCATTTATGTATATCATATGTATATAAATCAAATACATACAATAAACGTATAATTTGTTAGCAAGTATAACATATAATATTTATATAACATATTTACATAACATGTAAAAGGTAAATTATTTTTTAATTATTTATATAAAAAGCAATGAAGGTGTCCATTCAATATTATTGCATTAGAAATACGTATTGTAATAAATTTAATTGTTCATTTTGTAATAAAATATTCATATTACATATGGGGATATTGAATGCATTTATTGTATAAATTCATTTTGATATGTTTGTAAATTTTAGATACATACGAATACCAATTATTAATTTTTTTTTTTTTTTTTTTAAATCCCTGATCAATATTTTTAATTTAATAAACCTATTTTCTATAATGTTTACATTTGGGATAAAAAAAAAATAATAATAATTTTTACATTAATTTTTAGAGTTTATAATAATTCTTCTTTAGGTCATTAAGTGGCGTGACATAATGCCATCAACTATTTGCATAACGTTAAAAGGTTTTTCTTTTTGGCATCAAAATTCACGTTACAGAAAGAAAAAAGAAAATTAGTAAAGTTATTTAGTGTATTGTAACAATTTATTTTACATATTTATGAAATTATATTTACCTTTTAATAAAAATTAAAAAATATTAAACTCGAATACATGTACGCATATATAGATTTAAACAACAAAAAAATATTATGAAACATACACGTCTGTTGCATGCCGTATAACACCCTCAAGTACTTTTGTTTTGTGTTTTGTTTTTTTTTTTCTTATAAAAATTTCTTAATCAAAAATGGCATTTACTAAATTTATGTGATATTCAATTTTTTTATATTTTTTTCCCAGTTTATATACAATCGTAGTGTTACAATCGTAGTATCAATTACATTTGAAATTATTTTCAATTCTTCTTATTTTCAAGAATAAACCTTATATGGTATAGTAGTAATTTTGAATTTTGTTTTTTTTTTCTTTTTTTCTATACGTTTTCCCTTTTTTTACACAATTGGTATTGATTTTCCTCGATATCGACCCTATATTCACATACAAACATACATAAATATTATATGTAAAATTTTTTGTATTGTACATGACTACATGATCGTTGGTATATGACATTTTTTCATATACATATATACGGTATGTATTTATATATTATTTTATATAATCATTTCTTTCGACAAGTTAATTGAAAAGCAACACGTACAAGGCAATTTTAAAGTACCATTCTTATCGTTCAATAACATAAAGCAAAAAACAAAAATTCAAAAAAAAAACAATATTTTTTTCTCATCCTCCTACTATGTGTTTACATTTAATTTATATACATATATTCTAAACATTATATATCTCAATAATTCATCGTGCACATGGTGTACATACACCGATTATATACAGTACGTGTGTGTGTGGGTACAAAAAGTGTGTACACATAATGATAACGCAATGACGATGATGACGATAATAATGATGATATGATATGACGACGACATAATGCAAGTAAAATATCTATTAAATAAAATATGTAGGTATAATATACATTGTATAATGTATGTATATTGTACACATCGGTACATACATACATACATATGTAAACGTATAATAATTTATATTTTATTGTATACTATATATATTATTATATATATACACTTATTTAATACTCAAGTACTAGACTAGTTAATTTGCATGAGGAAGTGAATTATAATCAAGAAGTAAAGTAAGCAAAATTAAAAAAATAAAAAAAAAAAATACAAAAATAAAATGTAAATAAAATGAAATAAAAGATAAATAAATAAATAAACACAAATAATTGGAGGAACAAATAATAAAAAATACATAAGAAGGAAAAAAGAGCTTAAAAATGTACATTTAGTATAAGTTCAAGGAAAATAAGGAGGAAAATTAATCTTTTCAAATACATATTGAAGTATGTATACAAATGTGAATATACATATGTGTGAAATCGTACTTCCTACACAATTATATGCATGTAATGTATACTATATGCAACATTAAAGTACCCGTATTTTATTATATACACATATATATACACAATGTAATAACATATTCAGAACACGTAAAATATTTAATATGTGCACATGCAAACGTATATGCTTAAAAAAATTAATTTTATTTCTTTTTCTCATGTGGACATATTGAACACAGTTATTATTGAATAAATAAAAAGTCTATATTTCAAATCATATATAATACTAAACACATACTATTATTTCGTATACATATCATGTATATATATATACGTAACGTACATATACGCTATTATACGTATATTAAAAAAAAATTAAATTTTATGTAATTTAAATAAGTAAATAGTACGTAAAGTTTACCTTTCACTGTATGTACATGTGTATATATATATACATAAATGTTTATATTCAAATTAAAGAATAAAATATTAAAAAACTATTTTTACAAAAAAAAATTTTTAATAATTTCCACAGTTGTATTATAGTTTTCCATTTTTTTTTTCTTTCTTTTTTAATTTCATGTGAATCTATGCATACATTTTTATATTTGATCTCCATTTGTTTTATGTGAAAATTATGTGCAATTTGTAATGAATTTTAATTTACATTACACATTTATAGCTTTTTTAAAATGTATTTAATTTTTCTTTTATATGCCATACAAACAATATACATATTTGTCTCGAAGTAAAGAAATTTTATACATACAATGTAAACATTTAATTTCATTTTATATTTCTGTATTATTTTTTTAATACTTTTTTATAGAGATTTTGTTTTTCAGATATAGGTACATATTTTCCTTTTTGTTTATTCCTTAGTTCCTTTCATTTATCCATTTTAATTTTTTTTTTTTTTTTTGCATTTATACATACATATATCAAATACAATTACACACGAAAACATATTTATCACCTATACATTTGTAATAAATGTATGTATGTATGTACATAAAAATTTTCAATTTAAAATTTCATGAATTTCAACAATATTTACTAATGTTTTACATTTCATATTTATTTTGTATATTGTAATGATGATCATCATCATATATTCAAATAAAATAGTTTTTTTCATCAATTATTGTTTAATTTTCCCACGATAATATTATGTTTTTATTCTTATTTTCATGTAATCTTGTTTTACTTTTTTCCTTCCTTTTTTCGTTTTTTCTTTTCTAAAACTCTTTTTTTCTTATTTATTTAGTGCATAACCTAACACAAAATTATTAATAGCTGGTTTTTTTTTTAAATTATTTATTTTTTGTGTTTTATTTATTATTTTTATTACATATTTAATTTTTATCTTTGTTGTTAATTTTTTGTTTTTTCATATACATGTATATACATATGTACAAATTGTACGTAGTCTACTTTAAAGAGTTCATAAAACTCATAGTATAAAATCGTATAATTTAATTAGATTCACAATAAATACGAACATATTAAGTCCACATATGTATGTACATATGTATATATTAAAAATGTCTAACATTTTAGCATTAAAGCAAGGCGATGACTTCTGTAGTGTTATAATTTCATATATTATATGTTTGTGTTTTTAAAATTAAATATAATATTAAATATGAATCACCACATACAGCGATATCAACTACAATTTATACGTACTAAAATTTTTTTTAATATTATTATTATGTGTATATAAATGCTATCGTTCGGCTTGTTACTATGCAGTACATTCATTTGTACTTACTGTTCTGTAAATGGTGGTCGGTACGTTTAATGAATTCTTAGAGAGAAAAATTAATATCAGTTAGAAATGTATGTATGTATATATACAAAATAAAAATAAATAAATAAAATAAACCAAAAATAAAAACGAGAAAATTATTATTTTTTTTTTCCTTTAATAATTTATTTTGTTTTTGTTTTTTATATAAATATTAAATTGTTTTAACTGTAATCAACAAATATCTTACAAGATTTTATTTTTTGTTTATTTTATTCTTAGAAATGATCAAATTATAATTCTATATTTACATTGTATGTAAATTTCACGACTATTAAAATCAATTTGTATCTGTATTATTCACATGAAAGAATGCAAGTAATTCATTTTTTCACATACGAATTTTATATAATAAATGTTACAGTATAATTTTATTTTCAATGTAAATTGAAACTTTGCTTACATTTTGATATGTTCATTTATTATTACACTCTCCTTAAATGTTGATTACAAAAAAAAAATAAATAAAAAAAAAAAAAAAATAAAAAAGAAAAATAAAAACAAAATATCAAATCAATTCATTTATTAAATCAAATAGAAAAGCTAAACAATTAAAAAAATAATAATATGTAATAATAAATGAACAAATAAAATTCTATTGATGATTTAATAAATTTTTTCACATGATATTTTTTCGAATAAAATGATGACATACTATAAAATATTATATAACAATGCAACACATGTTGATCAAAAAAATAAAAAAAAAAGTAAAAATAAAAAATAAAAGAAATTAACAATTCATTATGAGAATCTCGTCAATGTACTTAGCATAAGTGCTTTCAAATTAAATATTATAATAATTACTTTTCTTTCATTACTAATACATTTTTAAAAAGCATAAATTAAAATTCAATTATACAAAACGATTTTATGTTAATTACAATTTTCATTGAATACACTTCATAATTGCATTATTTTGCATTGTTAAATTTATCTGCATAATATTGTATATACATACATACGTATACTCATATTTATACATGTACACACATGTATAATTATTACTATTGCTGTTAGTTTTGATATTGTGTACATTTATCTATGTATATTTTTACATTTTATTTATGTTTTCGTATAATTGTAATCAATTCTTGTTGTTCTCAATATTATTGAATTGAATTTGAAAAATTCATTTTATATTTCGATTTAAAAATTAATTATATTTTAATGGATACATTACACGAAATATTCTATGTACATATATAAAATTTTGCATACATTACATATAATAATATGTACATATATTTATTATTCTATTTATGTATATAGTGAATAATAAATTTTACACTAATATTATATTGTAGATAATTATGATGTACATATGTAAGCACATCATATCATATGGAATACATAATAGAAAACATATTGAATATTATGTACAATTGAATATTTCATAAATGCATTAGAATATTACGTTAATATAGAAACGAATGTTCGAGGCTAAATTTTTTCATTATCTCGATCAATTCGTTTCAAAATCAAGTAAATAAAAAATAATGAAAAAAAAAAAAAAATTAAGTTAACATAATATATATTGCGCATACGTTTATTTCATGAATTCTAGTAAATTTTAAGGAATAAGGATATGTCTGATATTATATTTTACAGTTTTCTGCTTTTAGAAAGTTTTCTAACTTGAAATTAAAAACAAATTTATTTTTGTACATTTAGGATTTTTTTTTAAATTTATAAATAGGTATGTGAACATACGTGTATTAATCATTCTCATTTTTTTGTACCACAGAAACTTAAATTAACAGACTATGGATAAGAACATTTGTCTTTTTAAATAATTACTAATTACAGAAGAATATAAAAATTCCAAAAAATTTTTGTAGAATCAGTGTATGTCCACTGTTTAATATCTACATATATGTATCTACTACAATGTAGAAAATCGTAAAAAAAATTTAAGAAAAAAAAAATTGGTATAAGGCAAATTTAAATTTAATTTGTAATTAAGTTAAATTTCAATTAAGTAAATACGGCAATTTTTCTTTAATCATTTAATATACATACATATGTATGTATGTATATTTGCTATTTTAAAAGTTTTTTATTAAATGTGAAAAAAGTGGTCTATTTTACTCTATAAAAATGTGCCTAAAAATCTTTTTTGTTTTTTGCGTATTTTGAAGAACTTGAATAAATTGAGCTACACAACAATGACCACATTTTAATTAATTTTTTTTTTTTTTTAAATCAATCAATAAAAAAATTTAAAATAAATAAAGTAAAACACATCGTTACAAAAATTAACTTACAAATATGATTGTAGTAACGTCATAATATTCATACAATAAAAACAAGTATTTACCTGAAAAAAGAAAAAAAAAATTAATTAAATTTTTAATTGTTAAACATTCTAAATATTATGTTGCATTGATTAAAAATAAATTGATTAATTCCAATTAAATACCCATCATATTATTCAGTTTTTAATTAAAAAATTTTATTATATTTTCTTTTTACTGTTTCTAAGACAAATTAATTTAAAATATGTAAATGATTAATTATCAAATTAACTGATAAATTTTTATTTGATCTAACTCAGATACTTATACATAAATTATAAGAAAAAAAAAAGATTAGTTTATTTGGGCATTTAGGCAAAATGCATAACTGTATTTTCGTATGTATTCTAAGTATTATCAGAAAACATAATATCTATATAATTCAAAAATAAAAAAAAACATACATGATTTTTTTCATTTTTTTGAAAACACCTTACAGAACCTATGAACATGTTTTTTTTTTTAAATATGTGTGTGTAATTTACACCAAAAATCCATTATATTTTTGTAAAATTAAGAATTTTAAAAAAGTATATATAAATAGGTTTATTGAAAAATAATAGGTACATTTTGTATAAAACAATTTGATACGATCTTTGGATAGTTTCAAAATTTGTTTTAGGTATCTTTTTTTAAATTTATAGTACATATGTACATATGTATATTTACGAATACACATAATTGACTATAAAAGCTATACATATATGAATATGAATATGCTATACAATATACATATGTATGTACATATATGTATATAAATGTATACCTATATTTCGTCCATGTTGTATTATAATTTAAATAAAAGATACATCACACATACATATGTATGGATGCATATATATCTGGCTTATATGGATACGTATTAAAATAAGTATGCCTCATAAACATATACAAAGCTAATAATTTAATGAATATATATAGATAATATGCACATTTACTGCACATTTATACGTATTGTACATATATGTATATGGGAACTTGTCAAACCTGACAAGTTTGAGAACGGCATTAAATTGATAATAACATTTATGTACATATGTGTGTATATATGTAGGTACACGATTTTGTTTTATTTTTTATTTTTTTTTTCTTACTTCTTGAGATTTGTTTTTGGCCAATTTTGTAAAGCTAATGACATGTGATAAGTTTTTATTTGATAAAAAACAATACCTAATAATAATATAATCATTATACCTAATTATTATTATTATTTTGGTGATTATCACAAATATTGATTCAAGCTAATGTATGCACAAATAAAAATAGCTTAGAATTATATATTACACAACACAAATACAGTTCACATATGCAATATAATACATACGTATATACATATGTGCATACGTAAAACAAATTGTAAAAAAAATACTCTTTTTTTGTAAACTATAAAAAGTGTGCTTATGATCATCACTATAATCGCATTCTCTTTCCTTTCACATTACAAACATTTACATCAATTTCTAATTTATACATATACGTATGTGTATTGATACCAGTGATTATACTATAAATATACATCATTTACTACATATGATAATAATACATATCATTATTTATATATGTAAATAATGATATTATGATAACAAGTATCCAAAAATAGAAATCTCGTATTTAATAACTTCTATTTATTTTTAATTATTTATTTAAATAAAGCTAAATAATCGCATTTGTATTGAATATAAATTATTATATGTATATATTTACATACGTGTGTATATATACATATGTAATATTTTATAAATAATACAATGATAACGAATAGGGTGTTTCTTATTTAAATTTTATCAGATTAAAAAAATTAAAATAATTTAAAATTTATTGAAACATTAATAAAAAAAAAAAATCACAAATAAAAATTTACATAATTATGTTACAAATTAATCAGACACACCTAAAAATAAAAAATAATAAATTCGTTAAATTTTATATACAATTTTATTTTTATTTAAAAAATTTTCTAATATCTTTTATATTTGAAAATTTTCAATAATAATTAAAATAAATAATATTTTTCAAAAACAATCTCATGAAATGAAACAAAATTATGTGATACGTTTTTAACATTTTAATGAAATATAATATTCTAAGTTTTATTGAATGAATTGAAGAAATTTTTTTTTTTTTACATACGAATGTACATTTCTATATGAGCATCATTTTTGTACTATATATATTACAAAATTGCATTCATAAAAACACACGTTTGTATACGAATGCATTAAAATTGTTTTGTTCATAAGCGTATAAAACCAATTTTAAATTTTAATTGATATCAAAAATACAATTCTACGAGTCTACAATTAGGTTTACGTGATATACATTCTAAATAATTTGTATTTACTTTTTTTATTTTTTTATTTTAATTTAATAAAAATTCATACATAAATACAAATTAATGTATGTACATATTTATATGTAATTAATAATATGAGAACGTTACGTATATTTGTATAAAATTAATTTACATAAAACATTAAAAATATTGTATGCCTAGAATAAAAATTTAAAAATTATAAACATATGTATAAACAAAATATTATGTTAATAAATAAAATAAAAATAAAAACAAAAGCAAAAAAAAAAAAAAAAACAAAATGATATAGACAAGGCACTTAAGTAACGGAAAAAATATAAAGCTAATATTAATAATAAAATATTCTTATTTACTGCGTTCGTATGTAATTATACGCGTATATATATATATTCATTCACATTCATGTACATTTGCACAAAATCATTTTATATTTAAATACTTATTCTCGAATACACATTTATATATATGTACATATATATGTACATATATAAATGTGTATACCTATGTACCCATTATATAGTAGTAAAGAAGTTTGATTTATTTTTTAATAAGTTTCTTTTTTTAATAAAAAAAAATAAAAAAGTACAAACAGTGTAATGCGATTTTTATGTTAAAAATAATCTTATTTTTGTTTTGTCTTTTTCTTTTTAATTTTTCTTCTTTCTTAGTTTTTATTGTTGTTATTGTAATAATTCTTTTTATTATTTATAAATCGTATTTAATTAATAAAATTTTAATAATATGCCTACTATAACTATATATCTTGTAAGACTAGTTTAAGAATTATTTAACGTAATTTTTCTATTTCAGCATCGTATTGTTGTTAAAAGAAAAAATATACATATATATATCTGTATGTCTACACACAACAAAATATACATTATACATTTTTAAATTAACAAAATAAAAAATACCAATAAAATCAATAAAATAAACAAAAAATACTTAAAAAAATCGGTAATAGAATTTAAAAAAAAAAGAGTACATCATAGATAGAATAATAAATAAAAACAAAAAAAGTTTTTTCATTTTTCTATGTTTGCTAATTTTACAGAAATAATGTTAATACAGGTACACAATTTAAGTTAAGCCTACGTATAGGTTTGCATATATAAGTAAGAAAAATACAACATTATAATTAAGTCAACGATTAAAATACAATAAATTTCAAATAGGTATATAATACAGGGTATTTTATATATGTACATACATACATATGTATTAAACCACGAACATATGTATAGGGGTACATGGATGGTAATAGATCTTTTATGAATGCTTGAAAAATAGCTTGAAAATTAAATTGAATATATCATTTGTCAATCTATACCATCTTTTTCATCAACTTTACTTATTTATCTCCCAATTTAAATTAAATTTGATATTTATCATCATTATAATTTACTATAATCATAGAATTACGAAACACTCTGTTCTTTTAAAGCAAAAAAAAAAAAAGAAAAACCCAATAAATAGTGGTTTAAAATACAAAATAAAAAAAAAAAGTTATTATATCATGTCACTATACGTAATTATCAGATTTACATAATAGACTTAAAATAGAAAATTATGTGAAATGACTTTTTTTTTTTATTTTTAAATGATTACCATTTAAAAATTTTAAAAATTTTAAAAATAAATAAATTAATGACTGAATAATTTACTGTTACTTTTCACACTATATAAATCTGCTTGCATATAAATGTACTATTTATAGAATACACACATAATTACATTGCTGTAATTTTTTCAAATGAACTTTTTTCTATATATTATGCAATAAAATAAAATAAAAAATTTACAAAAAAATCAATGTGAAATTTTGCCATCCGCCAAATGCCAAATAATTACATTGACTATATTAATATAAATTAAATTGTTGTATTTTATATTCGAATTTTGTATAAGCACATATTTGAAATTATTGCTATTTTTATTTTACTAGAATGTCTTAATTGAAAAATTTTCTTTTTAATTTTTAATAATTTAATTTAATGCCTTATGCGACGTTTTTAAAAATTAAAAACTATGATGTAATTTTTATTTTTATTTTTTATTTTTTTTTTTCAAAGGGAATATTAACTGACAATGGAAAATTAAATTAATGTGTGATAAAGTCATAAGCAGAAGTTACAGCAGTAGATTATGAAAGGATATGTCTTAATCATTATATTTTCAAAAATCAGTTCATGAAATCGTGGCATAATTCATGTTGAAAGGGTATACATTTCGTTATTAAATATTTAAGAACTTTAAAAAAAGTGACTTATGTAGATGCCACTTTCATAATTAGTGACACATTTTTACAACAATTCTATAACATATTTTTATTATTAATTTTTTTTTTTTTTTTTTTTAAATATATAATAAAAACAATTAAAAATAAAAATATCTCAACATATTTTAAACATTTCTAAATTTTTTTTTTCAATTTATATGTATATATGTATGTATGTACGTAATTGTTTTTCTAAATTTAGAATTTATGTTTGTTTTTTTTTTATCTCTTCATTATGACTACATTAGAGTTTTCAAATTTCATGACATATTTCTGTTTTATCTTATATTTGCTCTATTAAATAAGGATTGTAATATCACATAATAAAATTAAAAGATTTATTATAAATATTAAATTAAAAAAAAATATACATGAATATGAATTTACTTTATTTATATGTTTTTCCTGGGTTTTTTTTTTTTCATTTAAGTAACTTATCATACAGTATTTACTCATATTCCACACAACGAATATTTAAAAATAAAGAAGAAAAATTAAAATTAATATTTTCCTTATTTATTTAATATTAATGAAAAATTATTTAGTCACTTAAAAAATATTTAAAATAACAATAAAAAAAAAATTTATCTTTTTGTAATAAAAGTTTTATATCGTATACATGTTTTATTTTTGCACATAGACTTGTTTTTCTTAAGAAATATTTTTCCCGGAAAATTTTACCAAAAATCATTTAAGAAAATGAAATCAATTAAAAAACAAAATTTCATCTTAAATAAAAGATTGAAATTATGACAATAAAAGTAGAATACCAGTGTCATAAAAGTGTAATAAAGACTAAAACTATATTATAAGTATATATACATATATATATATATATATATATACAAGAAAAATTTAAATTTCTAGTAATAACATTTTTTTTTTTTTTTTTTTTTTTATATATAGATTAATAGCATTTTTGTAGATTTAATACATATTTCATTATTTTCCTTATTTTGTTTTTTTTTTTAATTAATCTGTATTTTGATCATTATTTCTATGAAATTAATTTTTCTTTATATTTTCATAGTTTGTTTTTTTCAATTCAAATTTGAAACTACAATTATGTATATCAAAGTAAATTTAAAAAACAAAACAAAAAAATTGTTTAATTGTAAATTTTATGCAGTATGCGTACATATTAATTACAATTTAAAAAAAAAAAGAAAAGAAAAATGTAATATGAACGTAAATAAAATATTTAATAAAAAGCATTAGAAATAAAGTAAAAACACAAAATAACAAAAAGCAAAAAGCAAAACAATTATAGAATATGAAATAGCAACAAAAACAACAACAACAACAAACTAGAATAAAAATTCTTTTTTTTTTTTCACTCATCTTGAATTATAATTAATTTGAATTTTGTGTTTTTTGTTTTATATGTACGTATATATACGTACATTTTTTTTATTACTATATACATAAATATTATAATAATGTACATATATTGTATTATTTTTTTTTTAATTTCTTTTATAACCGCATTTTATGATACCGTCGTCGTCATTATCTCAACGCACTGAAAATTTTCAAATAAATTTTTTCTACATAGGTAAATGAATAGATATGAATAGATAAGTAAATTTAGTGTTTACATATTATAATATGCATGTTTATATACGTACAAATATACCATACATTCATACATGTGTATATAATTTTATTTTTGTTTATTTATTTATTTTTATTTTTTTTTTATATATATATACACTATGCACTCATATAAATATATATGAACTGTACAGAAATTAAATATTTTAAAAAATTATATACATACTTAAAAATATGTACTTGCATGTATGTACATGTATGTATACATATAAAATACAAAAAATAGTAGTCAACTATAATAACAATAAGGAAATTACTTTGTTATGCAAATTTTATTATTCTAATCGACTATTATTATCAATTTTCTAATTATTCTCTCTCGTTTATTTTTTTTTTTTTTTCTAAAGAATCTAAAACAAAAATAAAAGAAAAACAAAAATTTAATGAAAGATAATAACAACAACGAAATGTAAATAAAAATCATTTTAATAAAAATAATATGTAATAATAATAATAAAAATTAAGAGAAAAAAAAATGTGGATAGATAAATATTCTTTCTTAATAACCAAACTTTAATACTGTTTTTTTTTTTTTTTTTAATGAAGAAGTAAAAAAAAATATATATACATATGTATAACAAATAATATTGTAAAATGCAAATAGAGTATTTAAAAAATAGATACATATGTATATGTGCATACATATGCGCGTACGTATGTACATTTATAACTATTAGTCTGCAGTGTGTAGTCAATTATCTTTATTCATATTAAAATGAGTTTTGATACACATACTATATGTTATGTATGCATCAGTATACTTATAATATATTTCATTTACGGTGTATATCGAATTTATACTAACATTTACGTACATACATATGTGTACATATATTTTTTATTTTATATGTATCTAATAAGTGTAAAAAAGGAAAACTATTTTTCTATGTTTATTACACTACGCGAATTCCTAAACCGAAAAAAAAAAACAAATTAAATAAGAAAAATAAAAAAAACGAGTAGAGTGTACAAGATATAGTATATATGTACATATGTATGTCAGTATTTTTCATTTTATATGACGTTGTGTCTTACAATTATAATTACTATGTTTTAACTTTTTTTTTTTCATTTTAATTTATCTTTTTATTTGGTGTCTACTTTTATTTCTTTTTTACTTTAATTTAATTTTCGTTTTTTTGTTTGTAGTAGATAGTTTTTTTTTTTTATTTATTATTTTTTTAGTTGAAAGATTCACGACTTTTATATCATCAATTAATTTTACAATCTAAAGCCCAGTCAGTCAATTTGAAAATCTGGGTTAATGTATTCTATCATAAAAAAAAAAAAAAAAAATTTTTTATTACCCCTTCACAGTTGAATGATATTTGAAATGTACATTTGTTATATTATGTATCTACTTTATAGCTTGCATATTATAAATTATACGTTTAGTATACGTCATGAAAATATAATATAGGTACATATGTATGTATGTATGTATGTACGTATCTGGTGTTTTATATTATATACATACATATTATACATAAATAAATTGAAAATTAATGTTTTATATTATAATATTTATAATATGATTGGGATATAGAACAGATATGTATTTAAGTAAATTTATTTAAAATGCCGATTTAATTACATTATTGAATAGTGTATCAAATACAAATACATACATCAATATAATTTACTTACAATAAGAAATGTATGTAATAAATCTATTACACAATTTTATTTAATATTCATCTTTAAAATATAAACTTATATGTACATATCATAAACACAAAAACAAATTACATATGTATATAATTTGCAATTGTTTCGATGAAAAAACAAAAAAAAAATTTAAAAAAAAAACCATTCTAGGTGTAAAGATTCATGACAATAATTTCAGTACTTTTTTATTCGTTTAATTGGAGAAAATTACTTATATGATTAATTTTCTTTTCTATTACATATATGTACATGTTATGGAATTAATAAATTTAGTTTAATAATAAAATTTTTATAATGTAATTTTAAACAAAACCAAAAAAAAAAAAAAAATATAATAAAAAAAAATTTTTAAAAAGCAAGAAGCTAAAAATATAAATTCATATAACACTCATAAAATATGTAGATCACAAATGCTATATAATGTACATTATTATAAATACGAGAACATATTAAACAATTAATAGTACATAGATTTATCATGCATTTATTTTATTAGCATTTAAAATGATCATACAAAAATAGAATAAATGTAATAAAAAAATATAATAATAATATATCTTTTTTTTTTTAATTGATTTACCTTTTGAATAACATTATGAACATATTTACTGTTCTATTTGAAATGATACATGTCGAAATTGAAAACAATCAAATAAAATTGAATAAAAATTAGCCACGTACGGGTATGTACATACATAGGTTTACTAATATAAAACACAGCTGTTGTATATATATATATTTTTTTTATTTAAATTTTATTTTGTGTGCATTTTAAACTCGTACATATGTTGTATATTTGTAATTAAAAAGCACGTAGATGATAATGTAAATATAGTTATCATTCATTACATTTATAATATAAGAAGAAAAATGAGTTGATGACCTTTTACGTAGAAGAATTGTTTTTTTGGCGATTTGGTTTACCATACTAAATGAAAAAAGATATTTTCGCATATTTTCGTGTTTTATATTTATGTAGGTATATTCATAAATATATGTACGTTTTTCTATACAAAACTTTATGTATTTGTGTGTAAACACATTTGAAAAGAGTACAATTTAAATTGAAAATTTCTTGAAAAAATATAATTTAAAATTCTTTTTTCTGTTTCAATAAATTTCAAACTATATATGTAGGTATATCATTTTTTTTTTTTGATTGACCACTTTTTTAAGAAAATTCCTGATAAAATTGTAAAATTGTAAATAAGATATAGGTAATTACCTAACTCAATTTTTTCACTTACATTTTATACCTAAGTACATTGTTTGAAAGAATCTTATTAGAATTTTTATTGAAAAATCTTTAAAAAAAAATAAAAATAAAACAAAAAAACATAAAAAAAGAACAAATCAAAAATCAGTGCAAAACATGGAAATAATATTTATGCAGAAAACTTAAAATATTTACAAAAAATGTAGTTTTCACACTTGTTTTGTTTTCGTCTTCATCATTAATGCAAAGTTAATTTTTTTCAAATGTGTATTGACGTTATATTTTTTCACTTTTTAATTATTAAAATAAAATAAAATAAAAAAAAATTCAAAAAAAAAAACAAATTATAATTTCTAGAGGGTTATTGAAATTTAAAGAAAAAGAAAAGAAATAAAATAAACAAAATATTTTTTACGACCATATACAACAAGCATACAAACATGTGTATTGTGTACGTATATACCTATGTATATTAGAGAGTACACACACATACATACTCATACTTGAATAAATTTAAATTTTTGTACGTTCATACACTTATTGTATTTTTAAAACTGTTGAAATATTGAAAATATATTACATGAAAAACAAAGTGGAAAACATTATTATAAATGATTTTCATGGTCAAGGTGAAATTTTTCGTTTTTATTTTATTTTATTTTTTTTTTGGTTTTGAATAAGAAAAACGAAAAAAGCACACAAAAATTAAACAATACTCAGAGTAAAAGCAAGAAAAAAACAATAACAATTTTCACGCATGCATATATTGTGTACACATGGTAAAATTTTTTGATTTTGTTTTGAATACAAACTGGTGTGTTCTTCACATCAATATAGTAATAACAATACAAATGATGTAATCTACATATAGTAAATATATGCATCATATATGTATGTATATATAGTACACATATTAATATGTTTACATGTATGTAATGTGCATACGCACAACATAGGTATATGATATGTAAATTGTACATATTTATTTAACAATTATTATTCATGCGAATAAAAACAAAACAAATGTATTCAATGACAATAAACAAAATCGAATAAATAATTTAATATTATTGATAAAATTGACATTGCAAATTACGATAAAACCAAAAAAAAAAAAAAAATCTGCAATATCATCATACAAAAATTTCATTGCATTTTTCAATAAATGAAAAAAAAATCGCGTTTTTATTTCGTTGTTTAAATACTTAAATAGTCATAAATAAAAAATTATTAAGAAGAATTATGACAAAAAGGAACAAAAATACAAATTTAATTTAAAAATTTTTCATATAAATATGTATTGGTACTTATTGAATATTTTGTACAATACAAAGTTGAATAGCCTTTTTCCTATTTTTTTTTTCTTAATTCCCTTATGTTTGTAATTTTTATATTAACTAATATTTTTTTCTTTTTTATTGTCTGCGTTGTTGATTATCATTTTTAAGTATTTTATTCAATATTATAAAACATAAAAAGCGATCAAAATAAATTTTCAATATAATATTCAATAAACAAAGTAAAATAATACTTTTAATAAATATGTAAAATAATGTAAAACACAATTTTAAAACAAATAGGTACATATCTACATACATATGTATTGATGACTCCCACGTATGGATTATGTATGTATGTATTTGAATAGAAAATATTTTAAATTTATGCTGGTACAGGCAGCATTTTAAAATGAAGCTTATTAAGCTTTTTAATTTATGCTAAATCATGTACGTAAGAAATATATAATAATAATTCATTGCAATGAATAGTGTATGAATGCATACACATACACATGTATCTACAAATATACAATTTAAAATTTTCAATTATTTTCTCTTTTGTCAATCAACAATAAATTTCTAATTATTATCAAATAAATTATTAATATCAAATGAAATTGTTGTCATAGATATTCATTTTTCGAAGAATTTTTATTTATAATTGATCATAATTAAAAACTTGGACATATTACACTTCACTTCATTTATTAATTAAAAATAATTAAAGCACACATTCACAACAGAATTATACATATATATGTATATGTACACATATCGTAAAAATAAATACAAAAATGATTGTAACAAATAATGATTTATACGAAATAAGGATCTGTTTGTTGCTAACGTTATAATACAATTAAATATGATATTATACTTTTAAGTTTTAAGAAGACTCCTAGCAACATCAATAATTATATTGATAACAATAGCATTTCTTTTATACCTACAAATATTTTATAGAAAAAAAAAAAAAACTTTTTTTCCTTTATACCTATGGTGTGTTCTTTTATGATAGACACGTGTTAAATCATAGAAGATAAGAAAAGAACATCATTATTGTTTATGATTTATGTTTGCTCCCGTGTGGTTGTTGTTGTTGTTTTCGTTTATAAAACGCAGTAAACTAGGAATCTGATAAAACTGGCGTAGAGAGAGAGAAAAAGACAAATTTATACAAATTGAACGCAAAAGAATAAGAAGAAGCACCACTAACAACAACACGTGCCTAGATTTAAAAAATGAAGTATAGGTGTTTTGTTTTTTTATTATGACTAATAAAGGTAGATATAAGCAAATAAGCAAGAAATGAATTTATACAAATAAATTATTGTGTTATAGGTATACCCACATACCTAATTACGAAAATATTAATTTTTATTTAAAAGTCATTCATAATATACTAAACCTACATTACAATTCAAAAATTAAATGCCCTTTTTCTTAATAACATTCATATGAAATTTTTTTAAAATGTCAGAATTTATCAAAAAAAAAAAAAAAAAAACAAAACAAAACAAGAGCTTAAAAAAATTCTAAATGATCAATGACCAGGTCAAGGTAAACTTCAATTTCATTACTTTTTAGATAAATTCAAATTAACATTACATTATTTGTTATTATTTGCCTCTTATTGTTCTCTCCGGGGTTTTCTTTGCCTTTTTTATATCTTATATATACATACATACACACATACCTTGTTTCCTTTTTTTTGCTTAATTTTTTTAAAAATATGTTAATTAGAAGAAATTCAATAGAATTTTTTTTGTACATTCTTCATACATACTCGTACTTACAATAAATATTTCTATCTAAAATTTATTATACATATATACAGAGTACATATTAACATCAAAAGAAAGAACGATACTGAGAAAAATTAAATATTTTTTCTCAATTATTATTTTATTTATTTTCATTTTCATTCTTTTTTTTTTTGTTTTTTTTTTTTGCTTGTATAAACATCATGTCATTAAACTCAATTCACTTCAATTAAATCATAGAAAATGTTGACATTATACCGTAAAAAAATAATAAATATGATTCTATATGTAGAAACACGCATGTACATATGTATGTATGTACATGTATAAAAATATATATCAACACATAATTAACTACATAAAGTGATAAAATTATACATATATACATATGTATGTATATAGATAAGGTGTATTGTACATATAAAATACAATTACCTATATTAAAGTAAAATTTTTTATATAATTCTATATTTTTTGTGTTACAATGGTCATTAATAAAATAATAATATAGGTAATAAAAATATTGAAAAAAAATTATAGGTACCTATACATTTTATTTCAAAGTATGACATGGTATGACGCATATTCCAAACACATGCTTTAAAAAAATCAAGAATATAAAGGAATAATGAAAATAAAGAAAAATGAAAAAGGCATGAATAAATAAAAATAAATAAAAAACAAACGTCCACAAATATCCAAAATAATGATGACAATATGATAAAACATAATTTTTTTTAAAAAACTAGTTAGATACAGGTACATAATGTATGTATATCTATGTACATATAACTACATACACTTGTATGTATTGAGCTTGGTTTTTGATATGCGGTCATACGCACATTACTTATGCATGTACGTACATATAATGTAATTATGATAATTAATATTTTATTAATACCTTTTGTATCTACATATATATAATCATAAAACACATACGTACATGATTATACAAAAAGAAAAACAAAAAAACAAAAAAAATGTAATTTGATATAACGTTATAACATATTATATCACATACAAATGTACATTTATTTGATATAATGTAATTGTGATATGACAATTCTACACGCATGTTAATTACATGTTAATTGTTGCTACTTTTGAGTTATTAATTTGTTTTTTTTTTTTTTTTTTTTTTTTTTTTTTTTTTTTTTTTTTTTTTTTTTTGATTTGAGTTAATTATCACGAATTTGATGAATAACCAATGACAATGAGTTTTTATTAAAAAATATTCTGAAAACTATTATATTTACGAGTATGTACATTTTAAAAAGAAATAGGTACCTAAATATTAAATAAAAAATGTACGAAAGATAAAAAGAAATTTAAAAAATAAAAAGTTCAATGAATAGGTAAATAAGTAAAAGTAAAAACATATATAAAAATTCTCTTACGCACTGCCACATGATTTAAAATTTAAATTAATATTTGTAATTTATAATGAGAAAATTTGCGCTTAATTTTTTTTTTTTCTTTTTAAAATCTTACAAAATATAACAGCATGTGTAAATTTTATACATTTTCGTACATTTACCTATACCTGCCTGTACATGTACATACATATATATGTACATACATTATGTAAAAAAATTTATTTTATTATACAAAAACATAAAAATAAATTTATATTAATAATACGTTGTTGATATACACATATGTATGTATGTACATATGGCTTTGTATGACGCATATAAAATCATAAAAAATTAATATACTTACCTAATTTTTCATATATAGTTTATTTGAATTTTTTATTTAAAAAATTGATATGAACTAATAAATTAAAAAATTAAAAAATTGAAAAACAAAAATTAAACCAAAATAAATCATTTCAAAAATGTATAACGTGTTGTAGGTAATTACAATCAATAAAAGTAATTAAATAATAATTTCATATAAAAATTTCTATAACATAACACGAATGAATCAAAATTAATTTGTAATACATAAAATAAATATATTTGAAATCTTATGTACCTATGTACTTATCGTATACATATATGTATGTATATGTACATATGTACCTACATATGTATATGTACCTAAATTACACGAATAATTTTCATTTATTTATATTTACACATTTGAAATCACAACACGTATTTATATTATTTTAAAAATCTTCATCAGCTACCGCCCACTCTTTTCCCCTCTCACTCATAGTTTGTCATGTCACTAATTTATTTTTTATTTTTATTTCAAATTATACGTTGCAAATTAAATTACAACAAAAAAAAAAAAAACAATGATAATAATGTCGCTGAACTTTCATGTGGCGATCACTTTTTCTTGTGAAAATTTTTGACAATTTTTTTTTTTTTGTCAAAAGGAATTTTTATTTTTCATTAACAACATTCACATTAAGACAATGAATGACAAAATTTAGTTTTTTGAAAAAAAAAAAAAAAATTGAATGCCATTTACTATTCTTCCTTTTAAAAAAAAAAATTACAATTAAAAATAAACAAATAAACAAATTTCTTCTTCGCCCACGTGATACGAGCAAAATAAAAAAAATTTTTTTAATGTAAAAATAAAATACAAAAACAAATACCTACATACATGTACATATGTATATGATAAATAATAAATTTTACAAATAAATACGTTTATACATACATATTTATCAAAATACAATTTATGCTTGTTGATATTTTTAATAACTTAGTAAATTTCCAAGAATCAAATATGTGAACATAGATAAAAACAACAAAAACAAGCACTGAGATCTGATTATGGGAAAAATACATCCAGTGCTATCGTTTTGCTATAATTGCAATATTTTTATTGTTTTTTAATGTCTGATACTGCAATACTGTCGTTTCGTCGTCTAAGACAGAAAATTGCTAATTTTTCAATGGAAATTGAAAAAATATAAGTGTCGTTATCTTAAAATTAAAATAGGAAATTTAACTTAAATAACGCTTTTTTTCAACATGTTGAACCGTTTTCAAGTTTTAGAAAACGAGAGCACTGAATACATCAATTACGAACAAAATAAGAAAAACACGCAAAAAAAATAAATAATAAAATGTACAGATGCAAACAGGCACATGTATGGTTGTGTATCTTCGTATTAGTAGCAATATTAAGGAAATTAATAATACTTAATAATAATTACTAAATAAAAAAAAATAAAATAAAGTAAAATTGAATTAAACCAAATTAAACGCAAAATTAATTTTTCATATACAAATTTGTTTTTTCCCATGCTATTTTTATTTTTTATTTTTACCAGGAAAAAACGAAATGTTATTTTCATATTCATTATTATATGCACAATTATCAAAATCAGTAAATTAAATATGTATGTACCAACAATCGAATGAGAAAACAGAAATACACCTATGTATATTTATTGAAAATATGTAATATTACTTTCTTTTTGCTATGAATATAAATATTTTGGTACAGGATGTAAATATTTCACATTAATTTTTTTTATGTAATTAAGGTATCAATTTTATCTGATTTATTTCTCCATTATCAATATAATTAATACTATCAACAGGTATTTAGCTGTAATATATAGTATCAAAGGTAATATGAGCAATCAAAATGATAAATTCTGAAAAATTTTCATTCAATTTGTACTTTACAGAATGTTATATAGATAGGTACCTATATTGTATATTTTTTATTCTGCAGATAAATTGTGATAATTTAAAAATATATTCAAAAACATATACCTACCTAAAAATATTTATTAATTGATTGTAACTAATTGATTTTTATACCTACATATGTATGTATGTAAATATTTTTAAAATTTCATAAAATCAAAAATATTAAAAGTTTTAAAGAAATTAAATGAAATAATGTATCGTATAAATTTAGGTTAAAAAAAATCGATATTCAATTTACAAACAATATGTGATTTTTCCTTGATAATTCTATCACATAAACACTTACAACTTACGTGGATTTCGAATATGAATAAATAATTTGTTAGTAGTGAACAGATTCAATTTATATGATAAGACTTGAATTGAGAATTATTTAAGTAATTCATTATCAGCAAAATTGATTAGTACGAATTGTATCCCAGTAAACAAAAGACTCAGTAATTTATTCAAAGCTGAATGAACTTGGAGACGGAAATGGAAACAAATGATGAAAAATACATTTTTATTTTACACTATTAAGAAAAAAAATAATTCAGTACAAAATACGTATACATTTTTATTCACGCATTTATTATGAAATGTAGGTATAATCAAATATGTATGTATTTGGAAATGTGTACATATATGTATAATTAATCAAAACTTTAAGTTGATTTTTAAATAAATCACCATTGAGAAATTTTTTCACTTAATTTAGAAGTGAATAAAAGCACATATGAAATAATAGACAAAAATGAAAGATCAATGAATTGAAAAAATAAAATAAAATAAAAAGTTCAATCATCTCAACAAAAAAAAAAAAAGTAAATAGGTATCTACGTGATTTTTATTCATAATTAACACATTATTCATTCTCTTCAAAGAAAAAAATAATTTTTTTTATCAAAATCTTACGAGTATTTAAATAAAATTTGAATGTTTTTATTTAAACTCTTCTCAATTTAATAAAATGTAATTATGAAAAATATACATACATTTACTAACTTTTTGTACATATAAAATGTAATGTATGTGTATAGGTACATACATATGTATGTACAAAAGTATACGAGGATGTGCCAATTCGAGCAAAAAAAAAATTAATTTCTTATTGAATTTAACTGAAATTAAACAGAAAAATTATATATAAAAACAATTTTGTTTTTTGTTTTTAAAGTTCAGGTTCAAGGTCACAAAATTTGAATCAATAAATTAGAAATTCATTCACTTGAAAAAAAATTTACCAAGAAAAAGCAAAACAAAAATTTTTTGTATAATAATTTTGATAAAATATTACGAAAAAAAAATTTCATATGGATACGATACAAAAATTTATGAATTTTGAAATTACGACAAAAAAAATTTTTTTTAAAAAAATACAAATTGCTGTATTAATAATGAAAAAAATAAATAAATAAATTAAATTAAATTTTCATTTAATAACAGAAAAAAGAAAAACTCCAAATAAAATAAATCTAAAATAAAATAAAAAAAATAATATTGATAATAGCTATAATGATAACTTTCTCGGTTGGCTGAGAAGAAAATTCATGTCACGCTATCAAATCATCATCATCATCATCATCGTCATTGTAGTCGCGTTATCTTCATCGTTGAAATCATCATAATTCATGATGACCTAACAAATTTTCAATGTTAAGTGCAATGTCCGAATTGTAATACATATGTATACTATATATGAACATACCTATTTTGAACAATGTACGTATGTAGATACACATACATACATATATGTACATACCTATATTTAAGTATTGTAAAAGGAACAATATATGTATGTAGGTACGTAAAAAAAAGGTGGGATCCCAAAAAACCAGTGTAATAATATTAAAGATACATACTTAATTTTGATAAAATTAAAGCTAGAATACGTCATAATATCAATGCATATAAAATACATGCAGTATTATATTCATTATACGTACTTATGCAGATGGTTTTGACTTTATATATGTATGTACATTACACGTTAAACAGATATGTTCAGGTATGTAGATATAAATTTTACAATATTATATTATATTAATATAAATATGTATGTATATGAATATTTATGTTTTTATACAGCACACAAGCATGTAAGTATAATATATAACACACTTTTGCATACCGTACACACATACATACATAATGTCTATAAATATGTACATAGTACTTCAAAATAATAGCTTTATAATATTTTAGGCTTTTTTATTCAGGTAAATTCATAAAAATTTAATTATAAGGTAACGAACACAATAAAAAAAAAAATGAAACAGGAAAAAAAAAAATAAAAATATACATGTATTTATGAATATGTATTATGTACAATGAAACGGCCAGAAAGAATTTTTTTTCTTCTCTCTTTTTATACACCATTAAATGCTTACAGTCAAATTGTTGAAAATAAAAAAATAGCCACGTACATGCAATAAAATAAATTTCTCTAAAAAAGATATTATATGTATGCTATGTGAGAATACATATTTCTTCCTTAAATAATCTTAAATTTTATTTTTTATTTCGTTTTTAATTTATTGAACAAAATTTTTAGATGTATTTGTATGTGTACACACATATTTATAATAAAACTGTATTATACATGTTTATATACAAAAGTGTAGCGAACTACAACACAAACAAAATTATTAAAAAACATTTACAATCTTTAATAAAAAGAAGAAAAAAAAAAACAACAACAATAAATGCATAATACAAAACGAAAAAAAAGTAAAATAATATATCTTCATATTTTCCTAATACTTTATTATTTTCCTTTCGTCAACATTAACGAAAAAAAAAATAGATAAACAAAAAATAAAATAAAATCAAAAATAAAAATTCTATATACAAAATTCTTTTCAATTTAAACTTTAATTCAATGATCCATTATTTATGGTTGAAATGATTTGATCATTTTAAAAGAATAATAAAATAAAAATCAAATAGAAATTTAAAATAAAATTAAATTCAACTATAGTATTATATACATATACATAGGTATATTATCATCAAAATGTGCTATTAGAATAAAATAAAAAGTTAGATATTATAATACATTTCTTTTTAATATGTATGTGCTATTGTACGTATAATAAAGAAAAGTAAAAAAATAAATAAATAAATAAATAAACTCGAATAATAAGATATATAACAAATAATTTACCCAAATAGTTAAAAATGATGAATATTTGTATAATTTTATTATTGTCATGATAAACAGCATTAATTAATTATGTATAAGGTATACAAATATTTTAAAAATGTACATTTGTTTAAAAAAAAAAAAAAAAAAAAACATTCTAAATTGAAAAAGAAAATAAGTAATTAAAGCATGTACAATTCAAGTATATATGTATGTATATGTATAAATAATTTTTTTCTTATATTCAAATTTTAATTGCACATGGTATAATGGACAAATGAACATATATAGTATGTACACTATTTTCTCTAAATTTATGAATAATTAATGTAAGTAATGTGAAATGTTATTATTTTTATGTAATTTGTTTTTAAATCATTATTGTCGATGTAATGTATCTTCATACTCGAAATTGAATGATTTGTGTACACATTAATTCATTACACACGAAATTCATAAATTATAGCATGTACATACATTTCTACCGGATATATTACTTCCACTATAAAATTATCATCGTTATTATTACAATCACTACTATTTTAAATATAATAAAGTATTTAAAATAAATTTTAGAAATTTTTAATTTTTACTCTTTTTTCTCAAGTCAAGAAATAACAAAATAAAATTTGTAAATTCGTTCATTTCATGAAATTTATTATGTTATAATGATATCTAAATTCAACCAAAAAAAGAGAAAAAAATAAAATACCTCACCTTAAAAAGTTGAAAGATTACACACTTTTTAATAATAATCATAATAATAATAATAAAAGAACCAAAAAAAAGAAAGAAAAACGATATGAAAAAAAAACATGACAATGCATGCTTTAAGAAATTTTCAAGCATTAAGTGCGTACGTACTTGCATTTAATGGCTTTCTAACCTTAAGATTTTTTTTTTTAATTCATATGGTTCTCATTGTTATATTTATTATTTTGTTACTCTTTTTCTTTTTTTTCCCCCTATTTTGAATCTACAATGAATTGTTCATACATGCTTAATTTTTTACTCTACCTTAGATTTTTTTTTTTTTTTTGTAATTTATGAATTCACATTTATAATTATCATACGTATATGAACAACATTATACGTGTTGTATGTAATAATCAAATAATAAAAGTAAAATGCTATATATGTTTTATATTTATATACATATATTGTATATATACATATGTATTATACAAATTTTGTAATCACATATGTATCAAAATAATAAATACACGTATACATACCTATATGAATGCCCATTTTTAATATCATAGGACAATATGAATTGGTAAACAGACGGATGGATGAATGCATAAATGTGATGTATCAAAGACTGAAAAGATACTATTTATGTACGTATACATATATATACATATATTAAAATATGTACATACTATGCATATAGGTAATAATAACAACCATGTATTTATACAATAATGTATGTATACTTATTGTATTTTATTTACATTTTACATATCGTAATGTAAGAGCACCGAGTATGTATATGGGTCATTTTAAAAATTTGGTCGACTTTTGAAATTTGATTTTTTTTAAAAAAAAGTTTGAATAAAATTAATTTCAAGTATTAGAAGTGCTAGAATGCAATCAAAACAAGGACTTTTGGATAGTAGCAGTTAACTTTAAAAAATTTTTACCCAAAAATTTACATGTTTTGTCTACCAGGTCAGATCAAAACTTCCCCTATGTTACCAAACTTAAAAATTAACAAAATGCAAATTATATTTAATAACAAAAATTAAGTTTTATTTCATTTTATTGGGAACATAAGAAGAAATAATATACGTGGTTTATGGTAATAACAATTTAATTGTTTTTCTTAAAAATCTATTTTTATGTCCACTTTGTTACTCTCTTATTATTTTTGAAATAGTTTTTTTCTCACAACTAAAAAAAAAAAATATGTGCTTTTTTCATTTATACATAATTAATAAACTCATTTATAGAGATAATATAATTCATAAAAATTTTCTTGAAAAACTTGAATTTTCCAACAAAAATTGAAAATTCAGTCACTAGAAGCATGGGACAAATTCAAATTTTATTGAATTATGTCACCTAAGTTACTAAAAGTCCCCTATGTTACTACAATTTTCCTTACGTTTCTCATACAAAGGTAACGCAAGGGTAACGCATGGGACTTGTTACGCAGGGGACAAAAAATGTTAAAATATATATTTGCAAAAATTTGTTAAAAATATTATCAAAATATAAATGTCATCTTAAAGTACTTTACAACTAGAACATATTACTTCAAAATTAAAATAAAAAGCATTTGTAATCGCTTGTTTTTGAAGGTAACTCAGGAGACAATGAATTAAGGCACGCGCGCTATTAAAAAACTTCGGGACTGATTTCTTTATACTTACGCACTTGTCTACGACTAAACACAAACCGACAAGTATGTACATGAATGCATGTTTGTCTGCAATGACGTAATGGAAAATTTTTACAAAAATTAACGCTTTTATGATAGTAACATAGTGGAAGTAACGCAGTGGACAAAATCCAGGGACAAAATACTTTTTTATTTAATTTTTTTTATTTGTAAAAAAATCACTTTTTTTCGACATATTTGTTTCCTTATGATATGAATGCTTAATATAGTAGTCACATTAATACTTAATTTATAAAATATAATGAAAAAAAAATGCATTGAACTTGAAATTTACTCTCGGGGACACGCCATATTCGTTGACATCATAACCATTATGTTGAAAAAAACAAACTTTTTATTTACAATAATGAAATTTAAAATGATCACATATTACAGAAACAAATTAAATATTGATATTTTCGCATTTTTATTTGTATTCATCGAATAATTTCCAAGAAAAATTAATTTACATGTCGAGGACAGTGAAGTCGACCAAATTTTTAAAATGACCCATATATACATGAATGCATTTTTCTACCTGACAGAGTATTATATACACAAAAAAACAATAAAACAAGAAATACTAATAAGAGATAAAACAAAAGTAAATACACTCATAAATTTATGCATTCATATATGTATACATATGTATGTACATAAATATGTATATATGTATATAACATGGTTCACATATACCACATATGTATGTACATATGTATGTACATATATGTGCATTAATAAATTAATGTGCACTTGTGTGTATGTACAATAAACATTTATAAACCAGCAGCTTTTTATAAAAGCACAACAAAAATGATATTGATAATAATAATGATAATAAAATGACGATGACGATGATGGTGATGATAATGATGATTATGATTATGATGACTCTGGATGAGACTATATACATTTATGTACATACCTACACATGTATGTATAATGAATAGAATATTTGGTAGATAATATCAAAATATGACTATATAAGTAATACAGAAAAAAAATAATAAAAAAATGCATTTATAAGAAGCAATCTTAATAAAACTATACATACATTATTCTACTATAACTATCATCTAATATTATAATGTAGATTAAAATCAAATGAGAAGAAGATTCGTGTGAATTTATGCGAATAAACTTAAAGATATACGAGCATTATACATATTTATATGATGTATATGTAACTAAGTATATGTTATGTTATAGTAAAATTCACATTATTATACCTCAGGTAAATAGGCGTGAAATGGATGCATTTAACTAGAATTGTAAATTTCTTTTAATATGAACATGCACACCACCACTCAGTACATTTATAATGAATGACTATTAATTGAATATACAAATAGTTACGTTTTTTTCTGTTTTTTTTTTTTTTTTTTTAAATTTATTTTCTTATCGTATACAATTAATTTAAACTACTAAATAGTACGTTTATATATATTATGTACTTTTTATACGTACATACGTTTAATTGCATTATACGTACATATTTGTAAAAATTATATTTTTAATAAATTATTTTTTTGAACATTTTCATTATTTTTCTTTAGATTTTAATTTTATTGTGTAATTTGTTATGTGTTTATTTTAATTAAAATGTACATACATATGTATGTATGTATAATAAAAAAAATTTCATTTCATATTGGTAAATAATTAAGTATGTACCTATTATGTATGTATTTAGAAAATAAAATATTAAAAATCTACGTAGAATTTTATGTAGTTTTTATCTATTTTTGTTTTTAAAGAGAAATATATTACCTACATTACAATGAAATTTAAAAATTTTGTCAACAATGTCATCAAAATCATTTCAAGAACACATACATGATATATGTTTTTGTGTGTAACGTTCATTGTAGAATAAAATTTTTTTAGAGAGTGATTTATTTTTATATTATATAATTAGTTTTTTTAAATGTTTGTATAAGAGCATTTAAATTATTTGAAGTACACAAAATTGCAATTGTTTATGTAAATATTGTAATTGAAAATAAATTAATAATAATGTGTAAATATTTATATATAAAATAAATTAATCTTCATTCAATATGACTTTTTTTTTTAAATATATGTATACAAATAAATAAGTTTTTTTTTTTCTTTATTTTCTATTAATTACATTAATTAAATTTTATTTATTGTTCAAATATATTATTACATATTATAGTTTATATAACATTTAATTTTTTTTTTCGTGTGTTATACGATAATATGTTATATTGAAATATCAAATTTCATTACTTACAGTATTCACTGCAAAGTATAACATGCATCATATATACATATGTATGTATGTATGTCATACGAATTCGTGTTTATTTACATATACAAATTTAATATGTACCTATAGTTATTTTAAAAATCTTCTATTATGTACATATTGCATATATGTACTATTTTCATCATTATATTTATTTTGTTCATTGCTTTTTACATGTATTTTTGTAATGCAAATAAATTGAATGTAAGTATGTGTAATTACATTAAATTTAACAAAAATAATAATAATTGATAATATTCATAAAAGTATCAATCGTTTATGTATATATGTATGTATATATATGTATATGAAATCGTGTAATCGTATATATATAGGTATACTCAAATTCATATGTAAAGTTATAAATTTAATATATGTAATTATACACATGTGTTAATAAGTGATATATGAAAAAAATATAATAAAATTAAATTGGTTTTGATAACCCAGAAAATTTAAAACGCAAAAATTATTATTTATTTATATCACATTATATATGTATGAAAGTATGTACGTACATATATATACATTTGTAGTATATAAATTCATTTAATTATAATTTTTATTTAAATTACTCTACCATATAATTTTTTGAAATAGATATACATAATGTACTCATAAAATATAAATAATATTACTAATAGATAGGCGTTAAAATTATGCACGTGCATTTATATCTTATAAATTATTTATACATATGTTTAATATTTTAATATGAAATCTGATATTAAATGCCTACAAGTTGCTACAAGAAATTTTAATCTGTTTGATTGTACAGAAAATTAAAACAAAAATATTTGAAATAAAAAATCAATACAAATTAAGTTAAATTAAATAAAAATGAATTTTATTTTTTACGTGTGTACATACTTAAATACTTATTTATTATTAAAAATTATTTTTAGAATATTATTCTTTCAAGTAAATAAATTGAATAAAATACAATAAGAAATTAATAACGTAATTCTTTCACCTTTCTACTGTATACTCACTCTTGCATACATCTTTCAAAAATATGAACATTCATATTTCATACATACATATGTATGTATATATACTAGGCTAGGTATAATTATAGATATAACCAAGTATAACATATATATACTGTACATTCATGACCATTAATGTACGTAATACGTTATCATAGGATTTTCATTTTAATTAGGTATAATTTTGTTTTATTTTATTTTTCGAAATTTTATTTGTTCATTACAAGATTATCTTTCTTTTTTTTTTTGCAATTCTACAATATTTAACTTGAAATTTAATCAAAATCAATATAAAAAATGTTCAAATCTTCAAATGAGAAAACGAATGAAGAAAAACACAAAGATAAAAAAAAATAAACAAATAATACAAATTTACAATTGGATGACATTAAAAACGTTATCTTAATGTACGTACATACACAAGTATAAATACGTATACATACATACATACGCATTTCAAATTTTGTGTATTTTTCATATTCAAGAAAAAAAAAAAAAAAAAAACAAAAATTAATATTACAAATGATAACATTGAAAAAACTAGGACATAATGCGAAATTCTAAGGCAAATAATTACGAAATGAAATTCAATTGAATCATTGATATGATTAAAATTGAAAAACAAATAAAGCTTATTATTGAAATATGTATGAACAAATGAATGTTTGTACATACATATATGTACGAACTAAAATTTTGTATAACGTTTATATATACGATATTTTGTATATTAATTAATTATAATTGAATGTTTGTATTTGAAAAGAAAAGTAATACCTATGTACTATATTATAATTATTTGATTTTTTTTTTTTTTTTTTTTTTTAAGAATCATTTTATGTGTAGGCATTTTCTTTACGTAATTCATTTAGATATTGATATTGTAGTCCAAATAAAAGATTTTCATACAAGCATAATTTTGTTTTCAAAACCAACGTTTTTTTTCCTGACTGAAGCATATACATACATATACATATGTACCCCCATTGTGTACATTATATTGTAGTTAAATATCTCATATCTTATATATTTTTAAATTTTCATTTGAAAAAAAAAAAGTTACGCCTTAGTTATCTTTTGATTTTCATTCAAAATAAAAAATTTAAAAACCAAAAAATAAGCGAAGTAAATTGAATATATTGACTATATGTATAGGTATAATATGATAATACATATGTATATGTATATTATTCAAAATCAAATGTACATTATAACAATTGAAATATTAAGAACGTCCAACTTTTTTAATTGAAATAATTTAACAAAATTAAAAATATAAATAAATAACGACAAATTTTAACATAGAATAAAATTAAATCAAATTTTTAACGAAAAACATCAAATTTAAAACAAGATAAAAATTCAATACATATGTACATATGTATGGATATATGCATTTCGAATATGCATGTACCCAATACCCATACATTCCGCATGATATACGAAACCATCATGTCATACAAGTACAATACAAAGTTAACATTCGTATGTACATACATATACCTATTTAAAATTCATTTTGTATATACGGAATTAAGATAAGTACATATATATATATACCTATATGTAAGTATGTATATATATATATATACATTCACAGTATAATAATAATCATAACATTAATTGCTCAGACTAACAGATGTTTATCGTTAATTGACCCCAAAAGGAAATTCTATTGACCCCTTTTTACACAATATAACATCGTACAAATAGATATATAGAGGTACATATTACATTTATTTACTTATTTATTCATTTAATTTTGTGTTTAAATGTATATTAAATGTCAAGTATATATGTACATGTACGTACCATATGTAAACACATAATGCAAAAAGTCAATGCCATTCATATAGTCATTGAGTTATATGTATATATGTATGTATGTACATATATTTGCATATGCATATAATAGCTGTCTATTTGTAAACCATACAGATTAAAATTTTAATTTTTTTTTTGTTTTTTTTTTTTTTCATTATTATTTTGTGCATTTGCATATAAATTATTTGCATATGCAGTAAAATATTGAATCAATTTATCATCAAATTAACAAATTAATTAATAAAAAGAAGATAAAATAAATAAACACGTGTATATATATGCGTAAACGAAATTTTAATTTTAATATCAAACGATATAAATAAAATTTGCAAAAACAAGTCCAAATATTATCATAAATGTACGCATAAATATTTAAAAATAATTATACATTTGAATATGTACATTATATCGTAAAAAGTTTATTATTATTTTATACACAAAAACAATAACACAATTATTGTAAACAGAGTTATATATATATACTTATGTACATATATATTTTTGTATTAATTTTATATACATATGTACGTTTATAGCTTATTATTTTGTTTTGTTTTTCCTTTTATGTGCCTATTTGTTTTTCATTTAATCCATTTTATATGTTGTATGCATATCGGTTGTTTAAATTTCGAAAGTATATAAAATTGCAAAAAAAATACATATATATTTTATTTCATCGTTATCATAATTATATGGTTATAAGATTATTATTCTCATTTTTATCATATAGCATACTAATCTTTTACAATATATTGAATCAAAGTAAAATGATAATGTTGTTTTTTGCTGTTTTTGTTTATTCAAACATATACATATAAACATATATAATTGAGAAATTTCAACATTAACAATATTTTTTGCATGATTAATAAACTTTATTAAAAAACATTCATAAGGTCAAGGTCTTTCATGCATTTTTTTTTTTAAATAAATCGCATATATGTACATACAATATACATACTTATATGTATGTGATATAAAGGTGAATAGACCTTTTTTGCATATCTCATTTTGTTTTATCTTTATAGATTTACTCCTCTTTTGCTAAAAGCTTTATGCAATTCAAGGCTTAAATTTTTCTTTAATTTTTTTTATTTTTGTATTTTTTATATTTTTTTAATTGAGTAAAAAAAAAACCAAAGGAAATACAAACAAGAAAATATTTTTCTTTCGTCTTATTTCCTTTTTAAATAAAAAAGAAAATATACAGAATATATATATAACACAAATATTATAAAATGCATAAAAATATACATAAGTAAACAGTACAGTGTTTTTCGTTTTGTTAAATAAAATTTCAAAAATAATAATAATAATCTAAAATATGTTTAAATTATTTACGATTGAGAAAGAAAGGAAAGATGAACGAAATATTAAAAAATAAAATAAAAAATTGTACATGTTAATATATTGTACTGTTGTGCAAATGAAAAGCGAATCAAAGATTACCATATTTCAGCTTTCATTTTTTTCTTTCGTTTTTTTTTTTTTTTTCTTTTTGTTTTATTTAATTTGTGTCATGCACACATCTTATTTGAGATAATTTCATTATAATAAAAAGAAGAAAAAAAAACAAGAGAAAAAAAGAAGCATTTTGTTTTTTAAATTTAATTTATTCGATTCAGTCAGTTCGATTCAAATACACAAGGGTTAACATCCTTTAGAAGAATTTGTACTAGAGAATAAAATATGAATTTTTTATGTATGTATTTTCTTTACATTAACGTACATTTGTATATTTTCTTATACAAAACGATATTTCAACATTTTTGTATGTGTATATTATATATACATAAATTTAATATTCAATAATACTTTTCATTTTGTTTTTTTCTCCTTTTATTTTTATAAATAAAATCCATATGTACGAATGTAAAGAAAAGTAATAACATAAAAATAAAATTTAAATAAAATATAGATATGCTATTTTTACTTTCTGTATAGTTCAATAATTTTTTTCTTATCTGTTATAAATATTCTTCTCTTGTACATATATATGTATAAAATGCATTTTACGTATATCTATGTATATATTACAATAAAACAAAGTTATTAACAAAATTAAAAATTTAATTCTATATAAAAAAAAAATAATTAATTTTTGTATGAAATATTTTTTCTGATGAGAAAAATAAAATATAATTAAAATAAGAAACAAATTGTTTTTATAGAAATTGTACAAAATCTAAATATAAAAAAAAGAGAAAAAAAAGAAATTGATTTGATTTGATTTAATGTAGATAAACCTTATTATTTTGGTTAAATAAAATAATAAACAAAATATGTAAAAATTGGACCTATTTTCAAATTTCCAAAATATATTATATATACATATACCTACATGATATTATTTTCTAAAAAGTTCTAAAAGTAATAAAGGCAGAAAAGTGTTGCGATTTTTGCAAAAACAAAAAAAATTATAGTCTTCTTTCTTCCAAAATGAATAAAAACCCATAATTTTTTTTTTGAATTAACGAAATAAAAAAAGAAACAAAATTATTTAACAATTAATAATGTTAAATTGAATTGAAAAATACACAAAAATGAACCCTTAAAAAACAACATACAAAATAAATACATATGTATGTAATTTCATATGTATGTATGTATTTGCTTGTTCCTGAATTAAAACTGCATTCATGAAAGTTACATACTCGTATACATTCATGTATAAGATGTATTAAAACATACATACAATGCATAAAAGTAATAAAATTTGCAAACATAAACATGTTTTTATTTAATCACTAACATTCGCATTTTTTCATTGAAATAAAGTAATAATTTTTTTTTTTTTTTAAAATCAATCTTAATTAAAATTTTAAAATAGGTAAGTACATTATTATATATTTTTTTTAAATAATTATTTGACCAAAAATACCTACATATGTATATGTATGAATACATTAAATTTAAAATGAATTTTATTGCGATACAAAAGTAAATCAAACTTAAAAGATCAAGCGATTAATTTAAAACATCAGATAATTTTCAAATTTAAAAAAAACAACAGACTTTTTACAACCAACAAAATCAGAAGATATAAGTTTTTTTTTTTCTAGGAAATTATACAGTATACCTATATATATATATATATGTATATACAACAACATACATACATATATTCATTTACGTATGTAAATGTACACATACGTAAGAGATTATAATGTACATTCAAGGTTTTCGAATTAATTTAAAATGATTATTTTTTAATTAGATACACATTTCACATATTTATATGTACGAGTATATGTACATTTCAAATAGCTTTTTTTTTTCTTATTACACATTATACATGTAAATTAGAAAAAAGCCAAGATTCTTATAGTGTTTAATGATTTTAATCAAAAAATAATAATTAAAATCGATACACAATGTAATGATTCGGTTTATCTGTTTGTGTTCTAAATCTACACGTAAATCATAATGTTTGTATACAAAACTATGTAAATCTTTAAAGTAAAATTTTAATTACGTGCATTTAAATTTTTAACATTGCAATTTGTTTTGGAATAAGAATTTATAATTTTAATGTTCTTTGTATAGGTATGTTAATACGTTATACAATTCTTCTTTAAAACATTTGAATTTAGTCTATCATACACCATCACCCACCCTTTCTTTTCGTATGTGATTTTTATGTTTGTTTTTTTTTTTTTTATTTTCGTATTTTTGTCATAAATTATTGCTTTTGTGAATAAACAAATTATAAAAATTGAGTTAAAATAAACACTAAAACAAAAAATTACCTATTTACAATACATTACATACACATTATATTATCATCATATAACATGTGAATAAGTCTTCATTCGTATGTGATAAAAAAATGTTTTTTTTTTTTTGTTTGTAAAAATAACAATTACATACAACGACAATTGTCTCTCCACATATGTACATACAATGTTTACATATAAATTTATTGAGTTTTGCCTTCTTAAACCTACTTAGTATTTAATTTCAATTTTAAATAATTTTTATTGTACATACCAGTTGTAATAATTTTAAATCTTTGAATACGGTATGTACCTACATAGTATTTTTCTAAGAGCAATTATAAAACTTTACGTTTCAACAAAATTAACTTTTTTTTTATTACGTATAGAAATGTATGTACATACATATATGTCTATAATTTTCGATTCAGAAATATAATTTACATACATACATATGTATATTATTTGTTTGATAAATGTTTTATGTTACTCAAGTTACTTAACACTTTACTATATATTTAAAGTAAAAATTGAACACAAGAATAAATTAAATTATTTTTTAAATTTATATTTAATTTTCCTTTAAACTTTTAGAATCATATTGTGTGTGTTACAAATAATACGAGAAAAAAAAAGAAAAAGAAATAATCAAATAACAAATGTATAGAATATACATACAAGTAAACAATATAATATATGAATAAAACATTTTTATATACATACATATACATATGTATATATACAGACTATGAGGATGATATATACATAAAAATTAATGAAAAAAAAAAAAATAATACATATGAATATCTTATACATATTATAAAATTCAAATAAATGACGCCAGTATGTCTGGCCGTGAATATACTAAAATTTTTCTACGTGTACACAAATGTCATGCATTATGTACGATTATTATGTGTACAATGTACGTATGTACATATTTTCAATTTTTCAAACTTCCATGTAGTATTTATGTAATAATATGTGAAAATGGATTTTTTATGGTAAGTACTTAGTATGTATACTATAGTATATATATGTACATATTTAAAAACATGAAAACTGAAAACACAAAAAATTAAGAAAAAAAAACAATAGCAGAAAAAAATTTTTTCATGTAGGTATGTATATTTGAAAATCAAGTCAATATAATCATACTATATGTACGTATATATCACTAAATACCACATATTATGAATGTGGATACATGTATATATTTTTATGTACGTAAATACAAATAAACTGTACTATAAACAGAATAAACGACAGGTAAAATGAATTAATACATATGATATGGATGAATTTTTACATAAAATAAAAATATTGTATGTACTCGTAGGTACTATACTTATCTGGTTATACTGTGTTATATAGTAGGTACCTATATTGTTATTGCGTGGCTTGATAAGCTTTAACCAGCTTTTTTCAATAAAGTAAAATAAATAATGATAGCACACAAAAGTGTATTTATACTATATATAGCAAATAAATTGTACATACATACATAATATGTTTATAGCCTGGTATGCGTACAATAAGATGTGTAAAGTAGTATAACAATGATTTGCATTTATGTAGATATGTATATGGGTCGTTTTAAAAATTTGGTCGACTTCACTGTCCTCGACATGTAAATTAATTTTTCTTGGAAATTATTCGATGAATACAAATAAAAATGCGAAAATATCAATATTTAATTGATTTCTGTAAAATATGATCATTTTAAATTTCATTATTGTAAATAAAAAGTTTGTTTTTTTCAACATAATGGTTATGATGTCAACGAATATGGCGTGTCCCCGAGAGTAAATTTCAAGTTCAATGCATTTTTATTTCATTATATTTTATAAATTAAGTATTAATGTGACTACTATATTAAGCATTCATATCATAAGAAAACAAATGTGTCGAAAAAAAGTGATTTTTTTACAAATAAAAAAAATTAAATAAAAAAGTATTTTGTCCCTGGATTTTGTCCACTGCGTTACTTCCACTATGTTACTATCATAAAAGCGTTAATTTTTGTAAAAATTTTCCATTACGTCATTGCAGACAAACATGCATTCATGTACATACTTGTCGGTTTGTGTTTAGTTGTAGACAAGTGCGTAAGTATAAAGAAATCAGTCCCGAAGTTTTTTAATAGCGCGCGTGCCTTAATTCATTGTCTCCTGAGTTATCTTCAAAAACAACCGATTACAAATGCTTTTTATTTTAATTTTGAAGTAATATGTTCTAGTTGTAAAGTACTTTAAGATGACATTTATATTTTGATAATATTTTTAACAAATTTTTGCAAATATATATTTGAACATTTTTTGTCCCCTGCGTAACAAGTCCCATGCGTTACCCTTGCGTTACCTTTGTATGAAAAACGAAAGGAACATTGTAGTAACTTAGGGGACTTTTAGTAACTTAGGTGACATAATTCAATAAAATTTGAATTTATCCCATGCTTCTAGTGACTGAATTTTCAATTTTTGTTGGAAAATTCAAGTTTGTCAAGAAAATTTTTATGAATTATATTATCTCTATAAATGAGTTTATTAATTATGTATAAATGAAAAAAGCACATATTTTTTTTTTTTAGTTGTGATAAAAAAACTATTTCAAAAATAATAAGAGAGTAACAAAGTGGACATAAAAATAGATTTTTAAGAAAAACAATTAAATTGTTATTACCATAAACCACGCATATTATTTCTTCTTATGTTCCCAATAAAATGAAATAAAACTTAATTTTTGTTATTAAATATAATTTGCATTTTGTTAATTTTTAAGTTTGGTAACATAGGGGAAGTTTTGATCTGACCTGGTAGACAAAACATGTAAATTTTTGGGTAAAAATTTTTTAAAGTTAACTGCTACTATCCAAAAGTCCTTGTTTTGATTGCATTCTAGCACTTCTAATACTTGAAATTAATTTTATTCAAACTTTTTTTTTTAAAAAATCAAATTTCAAAAGTCGACCAAATTTTTAAAATGACCCATATACAAGGTATTTTTATTCGCATAAGATATACATGCGAATGGATATGGATATTAATTAACTGGAAAGACAAAATGTTTTAGTCAAATACCATTTATAAATATGGGTATGTATCTATATATGTATGTATACATTTATATTTTTTAATTTTGATTTTATGCCGTAGTGATAAGTTATATCTATTATAATATTTTTTCGAATCATATGTATGTACTTAGATTTTATTTGCTTTTTTGCACGAATTAAGTATTTTTAAGGTATCTATTTACTTCAAATGTTGATAGATAGATACCTATCTATTTATTTTTCTAATTAATCTACTCTTATTTATGTATGCCTGTTTGTTAGATAGGGAAATGCAATATTAAAAATTAAACACTATTATTTGTATATACATAATATACATACATATATGTATGTATGTATATAAATGCATGTCACATGTTCATAATAGGTATATGTTATATATTATATACAATAAATCATTCCTATTCAAAATTTTAATTAATAAGTAAAATATAAGTACATGTGTGCATAAAAAATTAGATTTCCTTATAATTCTATAATATTGTAACGCATAATTCATATCATTCATTTTTGATTCATGATATTATACGTATGTGTAACTAATCACATGTGTAAATTTAATTACAATCAAAATTTTATTACACGTTTTTCTATTAAATATTTAGATATTTATATATGCGTATGTGAGTAATAGAATTAATTAAAAATAAATGAAAAATTAAAACGTTTAGTGTTCTTACGTGTTTTAACGTGTGTGTATATATTTTTCATTTTTGTTTACTTACTGGGTATCATAACTTACATGTAGTCTTAAATTAGTATCGTCTTTTTTAATAATTCAAAATATAATTTAATTAGAACATGCACGTACACAATAATTAATTAATTCTTTGTTACAACAGTTTCAAAAAAAAATAAATAAATAAAATTATAACTGTAATAGAAAAGCAGGAATAAGTTATTTATTTGAATATTTTTCATTTAACTCTTTTCAAATTCATTTTATAACGTTTTATAATCGAAATACCTAATAATTCTAAAAAACCATTTTTATAATTCTTTAACTACCTATAAGCATCCTTTTAATATTTTATCAGTAAATATAAGTAATAAAATAAATTCTTACCTGTGTTGCATCTGAATATGGTGTACTTGAATTTTTATCAACCAGTTGGGAACCAAATATAATTCCACCAGTTGCTGTTGCCATAGATCGAGCCATTATATTATCAATAACACTTTGCACAGAAATTGATGATGATGAAGATGATGATGATGATATTGATTCACTTCTTAAATTATTATTACCACTAATATTATTATTGTTATTATTATTACGATTATTTGTGCTTCCAGCGGTCGGTGTTGGAGATGTTACACTAGTATCTTGCGTATGTTGTGGAACCATCTTACTTTTACAACATCAAAGAAAAAAATTAAAAATCCAACACACAAATATTTTAAGTTCTGCCAAATCAATTCTTTATTTATTTTTTAATGCAATGAATATATGCATATACACAACATAAATAGAAATTTTTATTTACAGTTTTATTTCTTATTTTTTGAATTTTGCTTTTAAGTACAATTAAATGCTAAGGTATCAATTTATTTTTCTTTTAGATATAAAAAAAACTGTTTTTGTTTTTATTTTTCAAATTGATAGAAAATTCTCAAATTTTATATATAGATACTTTTTTTTGTATGTGTGAATGAAAAAGAATCACAGATTCACGTAGTGTTCACACATTATAATAATAAAAATAAAAAAATTAATTTTTATTTTGTTGATTTAGTTTTCGTTTATAATAATTGAATATTTAAAATTAATTAAAATGAAGTAGAGACCAAAAAAGAAAATGTATATTAAATATTTATTTATAAGCAATACATATCAATTTTAGACTTATTAAAAAGTCAGTCTCTGTTTATAGGCAGTGATTGTATATTTTTCCAAGAAATCAAGAGCAAATAAAAGAATTTTTGTACAATTTATTGTTTATGTGTATGTTATTAATACAAAATGCTTTATCATTTCATTTAAAAATAAAAATTTATTAATTTTTGTTGTTTTATGATGTTCGTAAAAAAAACAATTCAAAAATAAAACATGTATAATACAATAATTAAAAGATATGTTATGTTGTTATTTTAATAATATGGCGTATACGCACATGAATACAAAAAATGTTTATAATATGTATGGTTTTTAAAAAAATCAATTATAATAGTTTATTTTCATTTAAATGTGTTTTGTTTTTTATCACACTGCTAACTTATCTGTTTTATTTCATTATAAATTTGCTCTTTTATTTTCTTTTTTCTTTTTGCTTTTTTTTTTGTAAATTTTTTAATTTGCTTGTATAAAACAAGTAAAAAAAGTTCACACGCGATTTAGAACCACAACTAAATACAATAATCACGAGATGATAATAAGTTTTTTTTAAAAAAATATCAAATGTTCACTATTATAACTTATTATATGTGAATGTAAATAAGTATAGTATCAACAGTATAGAGATAATTTTGAATTTTTCACTTATTTTAACATAATGAACGATAACGAAAATTCAAAAAAAAAATAAGTAAAAAACAAAAAAAAATTTTTTTTTTTGTTTAAACTTATCTGTAGTTCATATAAACAAATTTAATGTAAATTGTAATTAAAATAAGAAATAGCACGCTAAGTAGTACAAGTGCGTATATCATACCAACTGACTTTATAGGCGAATTGATGTATACAAAAATCAACTGTTTTTATTTAAAAGCAATAGAATTTGATATTAGAAAAATAAACTTACGTTCTTTTATTTATTTATTTATTTTTTTCTCTTAAATTTGTTTTATTTTGAATTTCAAAGTTTTTTATCCAAATTTCAATAATGTACTTTAGCACGTAATTATAACTTTATTTTTTAAATCACCTTGATTAAAATATGATTTATATGCACACACATATATACGTAGTGTACGTATTTGAATTATTATACAATGATGACAAAATAAAACTGAAAAATTTGTAATTTAGCACGTTTTAAATTTTCTTTTTTATATTAAAAAAAAAAAAAAAAACTATGTATAATATACACAGACAAGATGAATTTTTATCACTTTACAAAATTTATGCAGTTTATTAAGTGCTACTGTATAATTTAATTTTAAAATATTTAAATTTTTTTTCAGATTTATTTTTTTATTTACTTTCTTTTCAAAGTCAGAAATAAAAATTTCTAAATTTCTCAATAAAATATTCTACGTTATCAAGTTTATTTATTTATTTAATTATTATTATTATTTTTTTTCATTAATAAATGCGTATCTTCACGTAAACTTGTGCGTATCTTATTTTTATTTTGTTTATTTACTTTTTTTATGTGTGTTTTCCTCGAATATTATCTGCAATTAATTTTTTTTTTTTTTTGGTATTTTGGTCTGTATTTCCTTTCGCAAGAAAAAAAAATCAAAACTAGATATTTTTATTTATTTTCGCTTTAAAATATTTTTTTTTTTTGTTTTCCTTTTCCAATAAAATATTTGCTAGTTAGCAAAAATTTGTGTTTATCGGATAAAAATTGCACGCACACTATACAAATAAATTCTTATTATAAACGTATGTATTTATAATTATTGAATATATTTTTGTCTTTTCTAAATAATTACATATATGTAGATAGAAATATTTAAGTTTTTATTTTTATTATTATATATTATAATTTAGGTATAATAAAATTTTTACTTACGTTCAGGATATTTGGTTTTCTACATGTACATTTTTTTATGAATGCATAATTTTATTAAAGCATTTTATATTTAAAATGTTCAATAAATGAGAAAGTTTATCAAATATAAATAAATTTTGAATTTTATTTATATGCAATAATAATGATAAATTCTTATTATTATTATTATCAATTGAATAGCAATGAGATATTATTTGTCTCATATGATAAAACATTTTCTTTTTTCATGCAATATTTAAAATTGAAACAGTACTTCATATATTATGTATTTACTTCACTTATTTTAAGAAAAGTTTATTTCACTTTAAAAATTATTTTGAAATTTCAATATTGAATAATTTATTTATTTATTTTTTTTGCTTTGTAATGAAAATTTGTTTCATATTTAATATATGCAAATTTATTATTTTCAAATTTCATGTATCACAGCAAGAAAATTTAAAAATCATAAAACTGTTAAATTATTCAAATAATGTTTTTTTTAGTTCTTAGTTCTTAGATGAAAAAATTATAAACATCAATATAATATAGGTATTTTGCTTATTGTATACATTTATTTAGATTATAGGTAATATGAATATTTATATTTCTAAATTTTTATACACAATTTATCGCTTATTTAATATACACGAATTTAATTCAATATCTATGCGTTATTGTGCAAAAAAATATTTTTTTTTTGTTTACTGTACAGACTGCAAAGAGAATTTTTGAAAAATTCTAATCGATAAGATAACTCTTAAAAATGTGCATACATACGTATTATATCATAAATATATTTATGATAAAGTTCTCGTTGTTTAAACCTCTTTTTACACTTAATTAATCAAAAACAATTTTACGATGATAATCACTAAGTATAATATATCAATTTATATGTATATACATATATTATTTTTATTAATTTATAGGTATCTACGATCTATGTTTAAAAATATTATATTATTTGAATAATACACATACGAATATATGTACATATAATATAAATAACTTACACCCTAATATTTTTTATGATTAGAGAAAATATTCTTGCACGTGTTATTCACGCTGGATTTTATTAAACTTTTTTTATGTGTAGCTTTGGATAAAAAAAAAATTCAAACTTTGTTTTTCTTTTTTTTTTTTTTTTTTGAAAATTTAATTTTGAATATTTAATAATCAAAGTCAAAAAAATTTTTTTTTCTTTTTGAACTATATGTAAAGTAGTTATTTATTGTAGAATACACGTGTTACTGTATTGGCATTTTAATGATCCCTATCAGATCACCACCATCAATTTTTTTTGTTTTGTTTTTGTCTATTCATAGCACAATAAATTATGAAAAAAAAAGTATTTTGTTTTTGTTTATTTTTTTTTTTTTTTTAATTATATCGGCAGTTAGTAAATTATTATAAATACTAGTTTTATTGTTTTTTAATTAAAATGTTTTAACTAATACTTATTCAATGAGCCACTATGAAATATGATAAGTAATTTAGGTTTTAATTAACCATAAAGTTTATTCATGTGTTTTTATTTTTTGTACAAGCGTGTGTGAATTTTTAAACTGCACTGACCATATTTCTATTATTTATTTATTATTATTATTAGTATTATTATTTTTTAAATTTTATGTTTTATTGTTAAATAAAGTATTTTAACTCGGTATACAAATGTACATTAAATATATAGTATGAATTTTACAATTAAACAACAAACACTGAATTTATTTATTTTTTTAAAATTTTTTTTTTAATTTATTTAAAATTTATTGGTACACTTTGTGTTTGAGCATATTCAAGACTCAAATATTGTTCACTTTGTCCGATGTATGTACACCTGAATAAATTTATAAATTATATGTTTGAATTTTTACCATTTTAAACACTATCATCTTTTCAAGTTTTATTTCATAAACATAAATAATTTAATTTAAATAAAAGAAATTTAATTTCTTTCCAATTTCATACAATTTAATCTAATTATTTTTTTTTAAATCGAAAAAAAAAAATAAATTTTTTATCAAAATAATCTGTCTATTAATTTCAACTTATAATTTGAATTATTTTTATTATTTTTGAATTTTAAAAAAAATTAAATCTTAAAAAACTTCTTGAAAAAATTTTTCAACTAAACCGTTTGACTGTCACTGATAAACTAAAAATTTTGTTTTTAAAGTGATGTCGACAAATGTATTATCGAAAATGAAATACAAAAATCAGCTGTTCGTGTTGTAAAGTAAAATCGTCATTTCGTTTAGCCCCACTACTTAATCTAATAAGTATCTTAATATTTTATATGTATATACATATTTTTATATAAAATATTTAGTTATATATTTTATTTATATAAATATGTATATATACATATGTAAATATAAATGTACATATTCTGTATTTCTGTTTATTGTAATATATTTATATACATATGTATATAAACATGTATACAGAATGGCTGATATAAATCATGAATATATCGTTATAATCGTTATAAATGTATTTATGTATAGCAGAATGGTTTTTACATTTATATCAAATTTATGTATATCACGTTTATATAAAAGTTTGTAAATTTGTATATGTACATATGATGTATGATGTACACATATATATACATATAGACATAGGCGGCAATTATGAAAGTCTATTTCTAATCGACTTCATGTTGCTATAGACTTTTGGTATTATGAAAGTAAAAATTTTTCTATTATAGACTTGAAAAGTCGCTCATATTTTAATGATCGACTTTAAAAAAATGACAATAAAAATTTTGACAATACAAATAAATTTAAGAAATAAACAATCAATTTAACTGATTTAGTACAATAATTTTTTAGTACTATGCATAAAAATCGATTGATTTATATAATACCGTGACTTGTTTTGATCGACTTTTAAAAGTCGATTCTATTTTTTTTTGAATAGACTTTCATAATTGACACCATATACTTATATGCATTTACAACAAGTGCTGTATGCTGTACATTTTTTTGGCATACAACATAAGCTACAATTCACACAGTGACTTATTGAAGCAGCAACTTTTCAGAAAATTGGTTTATGATGAGAGAGGTCAGGGAGTAAAAAAATTCTTCATTGTGTCGTGCGTTGTCAAGCTTGAATCTATTTAACTCATTTAACTGATGAGTGATACTGATACGTTGGAAATTGAAATAAAAGTTTTAAACGAAATATCAAAGCTTTGATATCACCATTTATGTGCATGATATGTATGAAGTTGTAAGTTTACATTATATTGTCTGTACGCGATTAAACGCTAATCGTCTTTTGGTGAAGCTAAGGTGATTTCGATACTTCGATGCCAGCGTGTGAATTGCCCTAATGGTATTGAATAGCACGTACAGCTAATACACAAATTACTCAGTTTTTATTAATACATATATCGATATACATACATACATCAAGCAGCAAGCTATATATTTATAAATATAAATAAATGAATACAATCAGCTGAAAAAAGAGAATATACATAAGGTGTTTTGTTCTACAATTTCTTAATGTTTATAAACATTATTTATATAAATAATGTAAACATGTTAATATTGTTAATGTATAACATCATATGCATGTGATATACTTTTTAAGCCTTTGAAATTTAAGGGAATAGAATTTTATAACATAGGTAGTTCTAAACAATTATGGTTATATATGTATTTTTCTTTTTTCTTTTTGAAACAACATAATATTAATGAAACATTTGAAAAGTCATTCGTTTTTTTATGCATTTTTTTTTTCTGGTACGACTAGAGAAAATTTTATTTACAAGTAAATATAATTATACATGAATTTACATACACACTTCAATATAGTAATCGCATATCAGCTGATTATTAATAAAATTTGTATCTATAACAAAACAAAATGACAATAGAAAGAAATTGTTAAACTTACTTAATATGGTATTTGTTTGATATATTGTTAACAATTTGTAAATTTTATTCCAGACTTAATAAATTAATTGGATGTATACAAATAATATATATATATATATATACATGCATACATATTTGCTGTCTATAATTCGGAATAGTCACAGCTGAACAATAAAAAAAAAACACAGTTATAATATATACATACATATGTTATATATATATACGTACATATTGTATATTTCTTCTTATATACTATGCATACACAAAAAACCTTTTCATACACATATTATATTATTACATGCGAAGATTGAATTTTAAAAAACATAATGTTGTTTCTTGATGTTTATCAACATTTAAACATTTTGCATATTGTACGTTGTGCAATACAAGAGACTACAAGCCACAAGGACAAGTAATGTTTATAAACATTTGTGCATTTTATGTATTAATGTATCGTCATTGTCGCTAGTGCATTATACAAATATCCGTACGTACACATTGCACGACATACGTATGTACATACTTTTTTTTTTTTTTTTTTTTTTTTTTTGTAACAATTATTTAACTAAAAAGAGTTTATATTTATTTATTTTTGTTCATTTATTGGTTTATTTTTGTATATATATTCAACACATATATTTATTTTTTATTTTTTCTCTTGTAGTCCAACTGACTAGCTTGACTTGGCATTGCATTAATTAGTAATGATATTTTATACATATTTATATACATACATATGTAGATATATAAAAATATAATATTCTATCATATAATAATATATGTAGTATATTGTTATAATGCACAAAATGTACATAAATATAAACATACCTACATAATATTTATGTACATAATATAACAAAATAAAATTACGTGTATACATGCTTATATTTTATGTACATGCGTCACGCCAACAGAAAATAAATAAATAAATAAAATAAAATCTATTACTTCTTTCCTTATTGAGTCATGAATGCTCATTTGATTTACCAATTATAATTAAAATGCATTTATTACAAGAAATTTGTATGAAAGTATAATGTCAAATTTTTCAATTATTAATAAAGTCAAAAATTATAAATTTATAACCGTCTTTTGAAAACTCATGATACATAAATCGTATAGATTTGTACATACGGTGTTAAATATTTAATGCATACATATGTATGTATATATATATAAACATTTAGCAAACCGATCATTTTTGATCTTGAATAATTTTATGATAATACATATTTAAATACATACACGTGTAAATTACATATACACATATAATATGAACGCATGTAAAAATTTTGGTAAAAAAAATTTTAACACATTTTATATGTATATGTAGGTATGTAAATATTTCATATATTCATGTAATACGTATGTTATATAGGTATACACAAACTAAGGAAGTAATTAAAAAATGAATGAAAATTTAGTAAATAAAGATTGGATACCTACATACATGTTTTTACATACAATTTTTATTTCTTAAATTAAAATTGACCCATAAAACAAAAAAATGCACCATATACCTACATATAGTATGTACGTACATATGTATGTATATATGATATGAAATACGACATATATATGTATTTTATAGTAATGACATATTTAATTTTATGATAAAATCTTATCTAACTATATACATATATAAAATGATAAACACATAAGTATTATAAAATAATGAGTTATGGATTACAAGAGTATGTTTGTAATATTATGTATAGAAAATTTATTATAAAATAGATACAATTTATATATGTACATGTATGTGTGTTTAAATACATATAAATATACATATAATAATGTTAAATTCGTTTTATTTGTTAAAATGCATATAAATTAAAATACAATAAAAATAAGAATAAGAAATTTTTTAGTTCTGTTTTTATCTTCAAATATACATATGTATTTCTATTGTATACAATATACGAGTACTGTATGTTGTATGATAAAATAAATTATATATTATAATTTGTTGAATATACACATGTACATACATACTTTCATACAGATTAGTGTATTTAAAAAGCACGTAATCATTCAAAATGCTCTGTTCTTTGGACATTTAATAAAATGCCATTTATCAAAATCGATTCTAAATTTTAATTTCTTTTTTTTTTCTTCTACTTCACATACATACATATATATTTATATACATACTTACATATGTATTTTTAAACTTTGCATTTTGTTTTTAGATAATCAAACCAACAAAAAATAAATAAAAATGCATAATATACTTTTGTCGCCATAAAAAATAATTTTTTATTTGTACATACTTAGCTTCTTTTTCATTTTTGAACATTACAAGAAAAAAACAAAATATGAAATATGATCTCAATATGAATAATAAAAAGTATCATCAAATATCACATACATTATAAGTATATTATGAATGTTGCACTTCATGTTCAAATATGTTTATATTTTATAATTTGGTAGCAATAATGATACCTATTTAGTCAAAATATCATGTTTTTTTGTTTAAATTTTTTTTGTTAATTATTTTGAAATATGTACTATGTACATTAGTATTACATAAATTTTGTATTAGTTTTATCAGGTTTTTTGTACATATGTAATATATAATATATGTTATGTACGTGTGTAATAATTATGATATTGTGCGGGTCATATATGACAATGTACATATGTATATACATTTGTACATACATATGTACAATCAACATATCCATGGAATATCTAAATATCTATGCAATAAAGTGCATACATATTATATTATGTACATGCATTACTGTATTATCTGTAATTATACATGTGTACATATACCTATGCTTATTAATGTGAATTTGTTTTCTTTTTTTTTTTTTGTTTACGCAAAGTAATCACACAATAATGTATACATTTTGAATTAAATTTATAATTCGTCTTAAATATTAATTTACATACATATGTATCTATGTATACGTACATATATAGTATATGGCTAAGAAGTAAATAAATAGGTATGTAGGTATGTAGGTATATATTTTCTTATTCTAACCTAATCTAAAGTAAAATGTGTTCATACAATTTGATACAAGTTGATACAAGTCATAAATTTATTATAAGAAATTCTATTTAGTTATGATGAAATTCTATCATTTTATAGGTATGTATATATGTATGTATGTAATTGCAAAAAAAACAAAAGAAAAGAAATAATAATAAAAAAGGAGAGAACGTAAAAATCTATAAGCACAACTGTATAGATAATATCTAACTATACATATATGTAATCTGGATATTTATTCATATACCTACATATATATGTATATGTATGTATCTACATATCTGAACATACATACATGTATATATATATGAATATATTTTGTTATTATCCACACAGGTACGTATTATGTATGTTTATGTATAAGTGTATGCATATAAAACATACATATATATACATATATTATTTAAAATCAATTTATAAGTATACATATGCATGTACTTATAGGTACGATATGTCTGTGTGCTTGAAGTTTTGAATGATTAAACAGCTATAAAATACTTTATTTGATAAAAAATATTTATAAAATTTGTTTATTGGAAAAGTGGTAAAATAAATAAAGACGATGATTTTTTAATTGTTATCATTATTCACAATGTAATGTACTTATGTATGTACATACATACACTTTTCTTTATTTTTCTGAATTTATAAACAGTGTTATCGTTTTGTTATGATAGCAGTATTTTTATTGCTTTTTAATGTCTGTTACTAGGATACAGCAGTACTATCATCTTGATGAAAAAATTGCTTTTTAGAATCACATGCACTTGATTTGATATAATTACATTACTAATTATTATATAATTATTTGATATACAATTATATTATATCAAATATGATATAATTATAATAGAACAAAAAAAAGCAATTATCAATGAATTTGAAATTAAAATTTTGAATATCGCTTCCATGCGTCGCCTATGAAATTAAAATTCAAGATTCAACGTACAATGTACAATACCGCCTTTTTTCCCTCACGTCCCAAAGGCAACTGAATTAAATGGAATAATCATTATGAACCTCAAATATGCTACTGAGTGAGTACTGAATACTGACTAGATTCCTAGACTGGTATGCTGTACAGCTGTACTGTACATTATTGCTATGTATGCATGGAACATGACAAAACCAGTTCAATTCTCAATTAAGACATAGCAATAGCAGTCTAGGGCAGTGTTGCCACTTATATTTAAACAAATGTGGTAGATAAGTCCTGAAAAATGTGGTAGATTGAGATATTTAAGTGGTAGATTAGAGCCTACAGTCAAACTAAGTAAAAATACATTTTTTTAAATATTTTTATAACATGAATGTGACTTCTAATGGATGAAATAGGATAATAGTTAAAGAATGATAAAATTATCATACCATTGAAAATAATAGAAAAATGTGGTAGATTTGAACTTAATAGTGGTAGATGTGGTAAATCACCAAATTTAACGAAAAAGTGGTAGATCTACCACAATTGTGGTAAAGTGGTAGCACTGGTCTAGGGTCTAGTGTCTAGTATTTAGTGACTACTTGACTAGTGAACTGGTCCCAGTTACTAGTCAGTCAGTTGTTACCTCTCTCCCCTACTTTATATTTGAAAAAAAAAATTCAGTCAGTTGCCTTTTGAAATTTGAACGTAAGGAAAGACAGGTGGTATTGTACAGTAGCTCCTGTGAAAGACTCTTATAACAAACTTTTGTTATATTAATTTTACATACACAAAGTTGCATTTTTTCATAGAAATTGTAAAATTTTCTATTTATTTAAGAATTGTGGTTTCAATAAAAATTAATTATAAAATCGCTTATTTTTGAAGGGAAATTTAAAAAATTCAAAAATAAGAAATTTTTAAGTCGTATTTAGGAAACTTAATTTAAAAAGCGCTATTTTGAACGCGTTATACTACTTACAATTTTTGGAAAACGATAGCACTAGTAATAAACTATTATGTACTTATTGCTCGTTACAAAATGAAAAAAATTTATTCCATTAGTAGTATAAAATAAGTAAGAGCATTTGTAAAAGGGTTATTTATATTTTTTATTGCTTATACATATGTTCTATAAATAAAATTAATTTGTGCAAAATATTATACGAAAGATAGAAAGATATATATTATACTCATACATATATAATAACATGTAGTACATGTATGTATGTATGTAGATGTAGGTATATACATATATAGGTATCATGCGTATGAAAAAAAGAATCATAGCTAGGCAAATGGGCCTATTTAAGATGTTTATATACATAATTTTATGTACCACTCTGTAAATATATGTACATTCATAATGTTATTTGGATCCAAAACTATATGTGTTATGAATGTGTATGTATATATTTATAATCATTAGTATTATTTGTATATTATATTTTATAATTATGTTATATCATTATATATTTATAGACATGTACACAGTACACATGAAACACATGGCAAATTTAAATATACTTATATACATACATATGTATGTATATACGATTATGTATGTAAATGTACATCTACTAAAGCCTGCATGTCGTAACATGTTCAAGTTTCAACACATTAAATGAATGAGTCAGCTCCATCAGCCACCAACAACTCCATCCATCCATAGGTTAAGTTAAATTAGATGGAGCATATATATGTACATATGAATATGTACATGTGCATACAGTGTATACATTATATTTGTATGTAGATAATTCAAAGTATAAAAAGAATCTGATCCAGCCAGCCGCCAATACTTCTAACGGTGAATGTACGTATGTACATACATACATATGTATATTCATATACAAATACATATGTTTAAGTATCGTGAACATATGCATACATATAAATACATAAATATATAAATATATAAATATATATAACTTGATATAACGCACAAACATACATGAATAAGCCAAACAGTCTGACAAAAAAATCTTTGCACCCTTGAAGTTTTCATCGTACAACCAATAAGGAAACATCATTAGTATTTGTGTTAACAAAATTTAATTTTTATATATGGTCTAAATCTATTTTAAATATAATATTAATATATGCACATACATTATTTTATTTTTAGAATTTCTTAATAATTTTTCAATATGAAAAGATAAAATAAAAGTTATGTAAATAAGCAGTTTATTTTCTTTGCACTTAAAACTTCAGATACATATGTACATACTTATGTATGTATGTGTATACCTGCATAAATAATTTAACAAATTTTAAATTTAGAGAATATCATATAAGAAAACAATTATACACAATGACAATTTTACAAAAATTATCAATGAAGAAATTGATATTTAAAAAAATGATGTACTACATAATTAAGTTATAAAAGAATATGTACAAATAAAATAAAAAGCATATACATATTTACAATGTTACATACACACATATGCATGTACATACGTATACAGGCAGACGTAAAAAAGTTTGGATATAAATGTATAATCAAAGAAGTTTAATCTAAATAATATAGTTTCTCTGGTATAATATATGAATAAAACTTCGATTATACAGTACTATTATGTATGTTAACGAATGTACAGTGTAATTTATCTAAAAAGATCAATTCTATTTTTGTGACATTTTTTTTGCACATTATGTATGCAAATATACATACATACATATGTACATGTATATGATATATTTCGCGTGTGCAGGAATATACATACATACATATGTACATGTAATTATCATTTTTGCTGTAACTGCACTAAATATAATTAAATTTAATTTTGATTTTTATGTTTCCTTTTTTTTAACTTTTTTTTTTTTAATATTCTATATACATATGTGATTTTTATACGTAAACAATTGTCATACGAAGGTATACCAGAGTACATACATAGGTATCTACAAATTATTTTATCAGATATGGAAATATATTTTTTTAAAGTTATTCCTGCATTTCTAAATTTGAATGTGAAGAAAAGCATATCACATGGTTCAATGTCAGTCAACTAGAAATGAAGCAAAAGAAGTAACAAAATTACGATCGGTTCCTTTGATATACTTATTGTACACACAATTACACACATACATATGTATACATACTTATATGTATGATATATTAATGGGTTTGTTATATAGATGTAAATATAATATATGTATGTATAATATACATAAATAAAAGGTATATTCTTAACTTAATTATAATATGCATGTATGTACATAGATATATAGATTTTATACTTGCATAGGTATACATACAAATGCAATCAATGTGTATAATCCGCATATTCACAGTCGTGGGAAAAATCGTTTTACAAATATATCAGATGATTTAATTCTATAGCAACAAATTTATGCTTATGTACATTCAGTGTTGCAGATTGCAGAAATGAATGCAATGTATTGGGAATTGCAATATAACTACATGGACCTACTTACATACATATTTAAATACATGTGCAACAAGCAAAATATAATTAATCAGATTTTTTTTTAAAATCAACATTCATTTTTACAGTATGGATGGAGTACTAAATATTATTACAAGGTTGTACATAATATGTCAATGTTATCATACAACATACTCGTATGCATAATACAACTGAACTAAGAAAGTCCCAAATTATGTACTTTTTTATGTATGTGAAAATGTTATCATAGACGACAGTACTGCAATGCAATATTATATTAGACTTGCATTGCGTTAAAAATTGACAATCGGTATGGGCTTTCGGGTATCGGATATGTAAAAATGTAAAGGATTGAGCTTTAAAATTCCAAAAATTTGAATGTTAGGGAGCAATTCTGGATAAACAATAACAACAATAATAACAATATAATAATGTCAAATTGTCAACGTTAATTTCAATTCACGTTATTTGAAAGTTTTTGTGTCATTAGTCTCATGATCAAATAATTTATATAGGCATATTACTGTATTATATATTTACAAAATTCACGTAAAAGTAAACACTTATCTATAAAAATTACAAGTAATGAGATAAATAAATAGGTCTGTATTAATGCATTATGTCATATTATGGATGTGTCAATTTGATTGTTCTTGATGCTCAATAAAACCCTTTCTTAATGGTTGTTTACAACTTAAATAATTTTTCAAAATAAGTGGTAGTTATTGTTATAGTTATTATAACTGTCTTTATTAATTATAATTTTTTTTTTTTTTGGTCTAAAGTCTAAAAGAATACACCGATTTCATCTATCACACATTATGACAATGATATCAAATTATCAAAGGTATATAAACGGAGGTAGGTAGATACCTATATGGTAAGAACTTTTGTTCTTTTGAATTTTTTTACGGTTAATAAACAGTCATTATAAAAATGAATTTGTACTATTATTATTTTCATATTTATTATCACCACGGTATAAAGTAAAACACAAAGAAACGACAGGGAAGGAATGGGAAAAGTAAATGACAGCAAAAAGTTTTTCTAAGAATTTTATGATTGTTAGTTTGATTTCAAGGTCAATAGACAGGTAGATACACATACATTAACTAATTTAAAATATATTATCTTTATATAATTATTATATGATACATACATATACATAATCATATTATAAGATGCCACTGTCGCCAAATACCTATCACTATTCGTTTGAGTTGCCAACGAAGCAAAATGTTGTTCAACATGACAATATAGGTACAAAGTGTATACAAATGTATATGATATATATGTATGTATGTTCCTAAAAAAAAAAACTTAGAAATTAACAGAAAAATTCGCAAAGATTTTTATGTTACAAAGTTATAACTTCACTAAATGGTACATATACATACATACATACGTACACATCAGTTAAGTGTATTTATTATTTATAAAGTTTAATGAACAGATTGTCGTTAAAACAGTGATTAAAGCTCCTTTTTCTTTAGAAGATACCTTCAATATCTGTTTACCTGTTTAACTGACTAAACTGCCTGCAATAGATCTGCTTGTCTTGCCTGTCTGCCTTTCTGCCTACCTAACCTACCCACAATTTATTTTCCACGTACATTGATATATGTATATTGTTCTATTTTATTTTATATATTACAATATGTATGCATGAGAAAATTATAATTTTTTTGTTTTGTTTACTTGTTCATTTCTATATATACTTTTTTTTTTTTTGTTTTACTATTTATTGTTAATCTTCGCATTCATTTTTGGCCTTGACTAACCAGGAATATTAAAGCATACATTAAACTTAAAATATGTACACACCACATACGTCAAAGGTGTGATAATGAAAAGAAATTGTTGGCAATGAAAATTGATTATCACAAAAGTTGGCATTATTCCATATGTTATGTACATGCATGTGTACAATGCATACAATTAAATTAACTAAGAAATATTATAATACACATAAAAACATACATACATATGTATGTTCAATTGTACGTATGTACATATATCTACGTACATTATATCTAATTTACATAAAATTGTATAAAAAAAATATACAATAAACAAAACTGTGATCAAAATATTGTACGTAAAAATGTGTACGGATTTAATGCATTTTATTTTTTACATACATACATATATGTACGTAGTTTAAATTTACATATATACAAATATATACATGGTATATACCAAAGAAGTTTAATCTAAATATACATATACGTATCTCTGTATATACATAGTGTGGATAGGTACTTATACTTATAGTGTGAACGTTCGAATGATGTACTTATATTTACGTATGATGCATTAATATATTTTTAATAAAAATGTTGAATCGAAATTAGTCAATCAGTAAATTCGATAAGATGTTTATATTTTGTACCTAATAATTTACAATGTATAGAAAAGTATTATAATTTATAATATGTACATTTTTTATTATTATGTTAGTTTAAAAAAATAGAATAAATCAAAATAATTATTCTTTTTTGGCATTCTTTATAGTAGAGGAGGTATTACAAAAGAAATATGTGCATACATATGTATATATATATATGACCACCCTCTGTATTTCGTTTATACATACATACATATTTACTATATTATTTACTATAGCTAAACACACAAACATAATAGATTTTTTTCAGTAACAAAAAAAAATATATACATGACAAACATATAAATTTTCAAATTTTCAAATGTACATGTAGCTATAGCATCAAAAGCAACATCATAAATGTTTCTGTACATATATGTATACATTCATATAAAATTTATTTACATATTTACAAACATAGTTTGTGAATATAAAGAATCAGCTGACTATGTTGTTTCACTGTTTGCTTGTTTTATCATCATGTCGCTAAGCTCACATATGATTGTCGTACATATGTTGATAGTAATTTCTCTCAGGCTTGTTCTCTCGGTGTCAGCTGTTTTTTTGGCTGATTATGTTACTGTTGAATGTAAACGAAAACGAAATGTAATTGTTGCATATGAGTTTACAATTGTGTGAATAGACTATATATACATGTGTATAGAAACATATTTATATATATACATAGGTATATAAACTTATCATATACGAAATTAACTTGTATATATACCTATATGCACATACATATGCATGTATATAAATTTTACACACATGCCAAATGCGTACATATATATGTATTTATACACACATATGTATGGATATACATTTGTTCGTACATATGTACTTTGTACACAAAAACATATGATAACACATGTGTTTTTTATACTTGGTGACGGTGTTTAAAAATTTATATTATTTATTCGCTGTATATATGTACATACTTGTGTATATACATACATATATAATAACTTTATTTTATTTTATTAGTGGTATTGAAGTTCTTTAGTATATTTTACATTTTTTCATTTTATTTTTATTTATTTATTTCTTTAAATTTTATTTAGATAAATTGGGATAAATTACGATTTTGTTTTTATTACGTACTTTTAATTAAATTTTATAAAATGAATAAATGAAATTTATATGTAATGTATATATGCAATAATTATTGAGAGTTGTACAAGTTGAGAAATAGAATATTTTGAAAGATATTTGTTTTCTTTCAAAATTTTCATTTTATGTCGAACAAAATTACATATTTTGTAATTTTCATGCGGGAAAACAGATGTTTACAAGAAATTATATGCATGAGCGATACGTACAAGTTCGTTAATTGTATATCTCAAGTATCTTCATATATGTATGTAAAATATACCTACATGTATATACATATTACAAATATATATACATATGTACATTGTACATATATTATAGCAAATTATAGATACATAAGTATAACTTTGTATATATGCTAACAAAATATGAATTATTTTAATACAGACGTATGTGTATAAACTCGAAATTGTGGTGATAAGTTTATTGTCCTCTCCCACTGAGGACCACAATATAAATTATTGTGTATGCGGTTAAATATTTTTTTTAAATTGTGCCTTTGTAAATTCATTTTTATGTTTAAAATTTTGATTTTAGCAAAATATGTATTAACATTCATCATATATTTACTAAATATATATACATATGTACATATATGTTGCAGTTCCTTTAAAACAAATGCTCATGCATGTATAATATGTATATATGTACATACACACGTATTAAAAGTATAGTCGATGTTTTGCACATACATATTACCAAATATTACATGTTGTTTTATACACATTCTAATCGCATATCAATAATCCTTGCATAATCAAAATTATTCATTATAATTTAACGTTTATCAAATAACATAATTAATAAACTGAATTTCAAAATTCTATTGCCTAAATATTTATATGAATTTATAAACATGCATAAAATAAGTGTTCATAAATGTAAATAAATGAATAAATGTATAAAGAAATAATTTTTATTTATCTACTTAATTATTATTATTTTATACACATAGACGGGTTTCAACCAATTGTGAAAAATGTCGAATACAACCCTTATTAAGTATGAATATTATGTTATGGTGATCGATGGCAAGAGGGAGGTTCTGGCAGTATCCTGTCAAGACGACTAAGATGAGTGTGGAAATTAGATCAAAACTTACATTACAAATTACATTACAAACTTACATCTTACATTTTCTATTCCTTATTTATAGTTTTTAATCTTTTTATTTTTAGCGTATCCTAAAGAATATACCTACATATTTGTATGACTCGTCAAAATTCTAAAAAACCAATTCAAATTTTAAAATAAAAAGGAATTTACGTCAATAGTTTTTTCTTTTCAGTTTTTTTTCTTTTTTTTTTTTTTTGATTAAAAAAAATAATGAATTAATAACATTTTTTTATATTTGTTTTAGGTAAACTGAGAATAGAAAAGTGAAAACGAATAACAATAACAAGTTAGAATTATAATTTCTGTCTAAAACAATAGTCTAATTATATGACACGTTAGGGGTAGCACAACCGCAAATAAATGTCAAAAATCCATTGACTTTTTTCACATTTTAGTGAATTATTACATACCTATATAATCGAAATTATGTTAGAAAAACGATTGCGACAAATCTTCAAATATTTTTTGCATTTTAAAACTTCTTTGAAAGCAACCATTTGGTAACTCTTAAATGAACCAGGCATTTCGCAATAACTCACCTTATTAAACTCTGCATCATGTGCATTTCATGTACCACAAACCACCACATACATATTTCTATAGGTATATAACATTTATTTTTTACAGGACAATATATATTTTATATCACGAGATATTTTCTTATACGTTGTTGATATTGAAAAAGTTGTTAAGCAAGTTTTTTTTAAAGTAAATAAGAACATCTGACTTTGCATCATGTGTTTAATGTAAAAAAAATAATAAATATATATACGTACATATTATATGCATACATATGTATGTTTTTAATATATTTATGTATAGCATTTTTACTGCGGATAACACGTTCATGTTGATATAAGAAGACCAATGACAGCTGATAAATTTTAAGACCAGCATGCCAATATGAAGGAAATACATACATATGTATGTACTTTTTTTTTATTCATTTCGAGATATTTATTCGTAGCACAAAAAATACGTTTTGTCTAAGATAACAAAATTTACTTTATTATAATACTTCAATTCCACGGTCTATAAAGTTTACTATCGTCATGAGTTCGAATAATTTTAGATTGTGGAACATTTTACTATTTAGATTTAAGAAAAAGATCCTTTCAGTAAAGTAAAAATTGTATATTCGTATGTAATTCCTTTTATTTAAAATTACATACATATGTAGGTATATGTATAACTTTACCATTTTGAAGTAGTAAAATATAGCATTCAATATCAAATAATAAATATATTTATATAATATATGTACAGCCATACATACATACATATGTATGTATGTACCGTATATTATATAAATTATCTACATATCTGCATATATGATTTTTATATACATATGTGAATATAATTTATTCATTTACATACAGGTTTATATGTACACATGTACATATACATACATACATATTTTTATATAAATAAAATGCATAGATGTGTACACATAAAATACATGCATACATATGTACATGCAACATTTTATGATTTTAAATCATATATATATAGATACGAAACATTTCATATCGTACATACATATATGTATATACATATGTATGTGTACCATGTATGCATAAATGACTATCCTAAATGTGTTATATTTGATTGTATAAACTATAAATATTTAATATACAGGAATATATATTTTGTACATAAAAATGTACGCATTAGTATACCTATACATACGTGTCTTGTTATGTTTTCTTCTACGGAATGTATCTCGAAAACTTAAATAAAGGAAGGAAAACAGTAAACAAGGGGTAGCAAAAATGATGTAGTTTTCAAGAATGGAAATATAGGTACATACTATATGTATGTATATGTCCATGAGTCCGTGCATATATATATATATGTATATACATTTTATTTTATTACGCACTCCGTATATCGAAGAGGCTTTCTTTTTTTTCATCACCTACACCTAATGCATACATACATATGTACATATGTATAATATGTATATGTACATTTCTATTTTAATATCAAATATAAAATGACCTTTTTTTAAATTGACAAAAAAAAATTATTACATAGTTTGATTGCCAAATAAAATATTTTTGGTTTCTCTGTACGTACATATACGCGTATATATATGCATTTGTATATATACATATGTGTATACACATATACATATATTTTAAAGGTACAAATTCCTCAAATCTTTGGAATCTTTAATTACAATAAAAGGGAAAGGTTCAAAATATTACGTAATGCGTAGTATATTATAGAGAATAGGTATTTTACGATTGAATTAAACGGTAAAATATAAAAAAATGTTATGTAGAAAAAAACTTTCACAAGTAATGACGAATATTGTCATATTTTTGTTTAATTATAACAAAAAGAAACCAATAATAAAGAAAATCCAGAGGTTTTGAAAAAAATTTTTCGTGAAGAGATTCTCACACAGATTTTTTTTTTTTTTAATTTTTATTATAATCACTTCATCAAGTGTAGATAATCAACGTTCATCGCATACACATGATGGTGCATAGTTGCATTGCAATATTCAACATATATGTACATATGTAGACGATTCAACATTTTTTTTATATTGAGTTCGTCTTTTTAGAAAGAGAATTTGTTTTTCTAAAAATAGAATTCATCCTGTTGCAAACAAATCCATCTTTTTTGAAGGGGAATACTTCTACATACAAGGTGTCTTGGAGTAAAGGTCACAAATTTCATCTTTCTTAAATTTTAGAGTATTCATAGCAAAAAATTGCTCTAGACTGCACCTTGAAATTCACTTCTTTTGTTCAGTGTCTTTTTTAACCTTGGATCGAAATTTGATGATAATCGGAAAATATCATCGTGAAATATTTAAAATTTTGCTAAAGGTGATTTTTTTCCTAATTCTTTGAGACATCCTGTATATGTAATTTTATGAATAATGAAGAAAAGGGAGAAAATTTATGAAAATATATTTACATATGTACATATGTATACATATATTAAATTTTAATATAGAATTAAATTTCGCTGAGTGTTTAAATGTGTGTATTCGTAGGCAAATAATATATTTTCAAAAAAGGCCCATTAAATTTTGTGACGCAATAATTCCTTTCTAAAGTTCATAGAAAAGTCATAAATTAAATTTTGCACATACAGGAATAGGGCACGTGTTGAAACATGTAAAAAAAGTATCGTTTTATTCCTTGAATAACTTAGAAATGGAAACATTTATTATGGGGAATAAAGTAAGGTGATCTCTTCCTTTTTTGATAAAGAATTATTAATTTCTTAACATGATTTATCAATCTTAGTTCCTAGAATTTGCAATTTTAAACAAAACTCCCTGTATATAACAAAGCACTTATTAAAAGGATGCTCTTAGCAAGAGTTGTATGTATGTACATTATATGTATGAATGAGAATTTTATTAATTTGTAACCAAGAAACCCCAACACTTTGCATTATACATAATATGTATTTACATTATCACAATCACATACAATTTCGTATTCAAAAAATTTAATGTATGTATAGGTACACATAAGTAATACCAGTAATCCATACAATACGTACATATAATAAATATGTATGTAATATACACCTACATAGTTATGTATGTAAATATGTACATATACTTATGTACATAAACATAAAATTTGTTAACATACTTGATGGTTTGACATTAGAGGGAGAAAAGGATTTTTTTGTTCAAATTTTTTAAAAACATGTAGGTACTATAGATAATATTACAACATAATGTATAAAATATATTATAAAAAAAATAAAAAACCCTGATTGAGAACAATCAACTTTTTTATATTTTTTGAACCCCAATTTTACTGCATTGTATTGTACCTATTTATCTTAAATACAAACACGTACTTATATTATGTATAACAATTAAAATAATGTACCTATAGTATATATGTATGCAGGTATGTTGGTATGTAATTTTTTTTTTTTTTTTTTTTTGTAAGAGCAAAGGGGTGAATTACCTTTTGCTTTTTTATTTGTTTATTGTAAGCCATATTACGTTATGTTGAAAAACAAAATAATAATAATAAACGTAAACACTGGCTGTTTTTCTGTATTTTTTCCGTAGATAGAATAGAAAAAACAGAATATTGTTCGAAAAATTTGGAAAAGAATGAATAAAGAAACAATGTTTATTAAAATGGCTGAAGAAAAAATAATTTAATTTTTTTTTTTTTTTGTTATTGGAAAGCTAGGTTGGAAATTTTTGTATTTAAAAAATAGAATAAAATAATGTAATTTATTTATTTTATTATGACATAACTCTATTCAATCTTTCACTATCATAATTTTGACAGATTACAAATTAAAAGTGGGGTTTATTTCATTAATTCCATCATCAGTCTAGTATCAAAAAGAATACGTTCTGGATATTCCGAACAAATAAAGAAATACAGAAAGGAACGTTCGGAATATGCTTTTTGAATAAAGAAATGCATATGAAAAATTCCGAACGTTCAGAATGAATAAAGAAAAACAGCCACTGAGTCAAAAGAAATAAGAAATAAAAACCATGATTTTTTTGAATAAAAACCGAAAAGCATTTCATATACACATGTATGTACATATGTATGTATACATATTATATATAAATTATAAATATTGAAAAGTTTCACTTTTCCTGAACATTCATACATATCCAGAAATGAAATTAAGATTGGAAACTATGCATAAAGAAATAATAAATAACAACATTTTTGAAGTTGATTTAAACCGAATAATAGTTCCCTTTCCCTACTTATATTTGCTTGTATGTATTTATTTAAAATGATTCAATGTTATAAGCATACAATCTACCTAAGTATTATTATTTCTATAAGTGCTATTATGTTGAAACGCATGTACGAACATATATACACATGTATTATATTTTTATGATTTTCACACGTGTAGAATGGAAATACTTCATTATATAGTATTTTATTTTCATACTTCAAAGTACTTTTTTTTTTAAATTAAAAAATAATGTTTTTATGTTTCAAAGGTAAATTGATGAATTCGTATTATATACTATATGCCAACATGAAGTAATTAAAAAGAATTTTCATGAAAAGATTTCAAAAAAAAAGAATACCTATAAATGTTTAACGATTTTTAATACAAAAATACGTATTCTATTAAGTATAGAAATCGAAATATTGTGTGAATATATGTAAATATATGTATGTATAATGAACATCTCAATTGATGAATTAATAAAAGAAAAGGAAAGAAAGTTATTTTTTTTTTTTTTTGAAAAATCGACCTTATCAAATCATTCCTTCAATTTATTGAATTTTCTAAATAAAATGTTGCTAACTAAAGAAGCCATTTCAATTGAGATAAAATTTTCAATAATTTCAAATGAATTGAATATAAAAAAAAAAAAAAAAAATTGAATCGCTATGTACACATAAATACCCTCATAAAGCCTAAATTTAAGTACTCGTATACAGGATGCCATATAATATAATAAATGTTTTGAATATACCTTTAATGTATGATTTAAACCAAATTTTTTGTTTAAACATGACAACGAAATTAGAAAAAACTTTATTTGATATTCTTTAACACATACATATGTACATATGTACATATATGTATGCACATATATATTTCTTTAATGTTTTTCATGTTAATTATTACCCAAGGCATACACGGCACGAGCAAATTTGTTTGCAATATTGTTAGAGCAAAAACAAATACATACCTACATATGTAACCTATAATACACGTGTATGTTAAATATTTTATCTTGTTTGTTTATACTTTAATTTTAAATAAACAATGGTATTAAAATTAAGTAATAAACTACAAGTTCTCTAATACGCGAATCCTTATTTTTTTATTAAATTCAATAGGTAGGTAGGTACTTATGCATAAGTATTCTTTAATACTAAACAAATTTGAACAAAGAAAATTATATTACAAAGAATAAAATAATCAAAATATTATAAAACGTACTTGCCTATAATACATAAAAAATCTATTTAATTTTCAAAAATATTTAATTCAATGTAGGTATTTATTTACACCTACACGGCTACATTTGATGTACGTATAGTTTTAAATAAAACATACGTACGTATGTTTATTCATATATTTAAATTAAATAAACTAGAAAACGTATTTGAATGTTAGGTACATATTTCAAAAAAATAAAATTTTCACTTTTATCATAATATTATTTTAATCGGAATTTTAATTTCAAAGGTTTTACTTTGTTTTACTATTTAGTTTTGTGTTCTAATTTTTTTTTCATTATGACGACATGTGATTCATGTGAGTATTTCAATTTCAATCATAATCATAACTTGCTATGTACATACCACGTGCCTCTTACCAAAAAAATACATTTCTTATCAAAAACAAAAAAAATACAAATTTTTATTTTCTTTTTTTTCTTCACATTATATAATAAAGAATCCTGATAAAAATTATGAATCCTGATGTAAATTATAATTTTGTAACACGTGTTTTCTAGCATGTTTCGGAGTAAACGTAAGAAATGTAAATTATACATTTTTACATACATACACATATACATACATATATTCCTATAGTAACAAAATGCATACTTATATTTAAAAGTATAGGAACAATACGTTTTTCTACATATTTTATGTATTACATATTCACATATGTACATATGTATGTATGTCTGTATGAGACTATTAAGGATAAATAATTTTATTGTATATTTTTCGAATTATACTTACCTCTGTCCACTAATATTATGCACTTAAGGTCTTATGGAGATTACTTAAAGTGGTACCATTTTACATCACTATGTATTGATATTTTAAAAAATTCATCTGATATATAATAAAAGTTTTGTGAATAGTGCTTGTGAAATAGTCTAATTAGAAATTATCCGAGAAGAAAAAAGCCATATGTATGTACTCCTATAAGATCATAAGTGCATAATATTAGTGGACAGAGTATAAATATATGCATGTTGTTTGATATAATCTTGATAAAAATAAATCATTAGTAAAAAATTTGAAGATTTTTTAAATTAGATATATTTTAAAAAGATACAATTTATTTATTTAATAAACCTAAATTATAATTTAGATAAAATTTTCTTTTATAAATTTTTTGTGGTTAAATATACAAATTTACAAGAACATAATTATAGTACATTACATGGGTACTTTAATTACAATATTTTTTTTTCAAATTTAAATCGTTTAAATTTTTATTCAACTTACCATTTATATAAATTTTATTTAAATATGCTATATTCATTCATATTGAATGTACATACATACATATATACAAACAATATGTACGTTCTTTGATTAAAAAACCAAAACGAAATTCAAAGAACAATTTTTATTTAAAATTAAAAAAAAAAAAATTTATTTATAAAACATACTGAACAGAACATTTTATATGTTCATTGGTCACTTCTTCTTTTTAAATAAATACCTAAATAAATGTACATGGTAACAGCATCAAAACCGCAGTTTTTCGATAATAAATTAATATGTAGATCAAAGTATTTTTGATTTTCAATAATTTATTATTCAAACATTTTTGTAAAAATAAAAATAAAAAAACAAAAACGATTTTCATAAAAATTTATTTATTAACGATTTATCATAAGTTAAAATTAAAAGAAAAAAACAACAAACAGAAAGGAATAATTTTTTTTTTTAATATTTTATATTTTTTTATTAATTTTTCGTGTCAATAACCACAAAAAAAAATAATTTTTCCCAAACTTCATAATATTAAAAATAAATTCATTAAATTTAATAATAATAAAAAAAAATCAAAATCAAAATAAAATGAAAAAATAAATAAATATAGAATATTATTCACTTACATATAAAGCTCATATAGTATGTAGATATAACATATGTAACATATGTACATATGTACAGATGAAAAAACTAATAAAATATAAATTACGAATTTTCATCATTTCAAGTGAATAAACTTCTAAATAATATGACAAATATACATATTAATATACTATGTGTATAATTAAGTATAGCATATGAATATACATATATACATACATGTGTAGGTATGTAAATAACAAAAATATTTTCTTTCAATTTACATATGTATGTACATATATTTATAATTTATTTTAATTATTAAAAGCAGTGCAAAAACCCAACTAGTACATTATTTCGCGCGTATGTGTGTGTGCGTATAATTTATGTTTCTTTCAGATTATTATGTATGAATTTCATTTTGATCAATATAATTAAATTGTAATAATCTATTCAATAAAATTTTGAAGCATACAACATACAAATATGTACGTTAAAATCATCTCTTTTTAAGTATAATAAAGTATTTTTTTTTTTTAATTTTTTTATTTTTATTTTAAGTAATTTTAGATACACTTTAAAAATAGTATAAAAAAAAGTTAAAAAATTAAATAATAAAAATAAAACAAATAATTGTTATAATATAAAAAATAAAATATTGTTTTAATTCATATACATTACGTATACATAAGTAGGTTTATGTTAATTTTTAAATTTCATTTTATCTCTTTGTAATACGATGTATATTTTGTTAATGTGAATATATGCGATTTTTTGTTTTTTAAATTATAATAACATTAACCTGCACATAAAATGCATACCTACAATTATTATTGTTTGAAGACATTCTAGATATAAAATTTTATGTTCACTAATGTACATGCATACATATGTATACAAGTAAATTATACACCTATGTATGTTTGTATGTAGCATATGTACATCTTCATACTTAGTATATGTATCGTTACTAAAATCCTTAACCGGAAATTCAAAAAATTAACAATAAAAGACGAAGTCAATTTTAATTTTTTTTTTGTTTTGCTAATACATACATACATATTATGTACAATTTGGTACAATGTACATACATACAATATATAAATACATATTTATATGAAATGCATTAAAGTAAGGTATGCAAATGATAAATAAAAAAGAAAAAAAAATAATAATTAGTAATAATAAGAAAACAACGATTTTTTAAATAAATTCAAATTATATTACAATGTTAGTATAACTCGATATAACGCTAATTAAAAAGATTAAGCTTTACTAGCTTTGCTTAGACATACATGTATGTACAAGTAATATTTACCTTATTCTCCTTAAACATGTATATAGATCTTATACAAATTTTATTTTATTTTTTCTGCGTCTAATTATGATTACTTACATACCTACCTATTTTAATTTTTATGCATTTTTAAAAATTTATTGTTATTATTATTATTGTTCTCTTTTGTAGTATTCTTTTTTTATTCGTATAAATAATTGCAATAAAGGTGGATTTCTGATTTAATGTTTTTTTTATATTTTCGGTTTTTTTTTTTAAAAAAAAAACTTTTTGTTGTTGATTTTCAATTATCATTACAATTATTGCACATTATTATAATGTATAATTATATTGTTGTACAACTGTATATAAATTATGCGCATTTAAAATATATTTTGTCATATATAATGTACAAATGTATACATACATACATATATGCATGTATGTATACATATGTTGTATATGCAATAATTTTAATGGTATTACAAATGGCACTATTACCTGATCACATACCATGCAATAATTATTATTATAAAATAAAAATACAATGCTAATTACTTTAATGGATTTTGATTTGATGGATTTTCCTTTTTCATTTTCTTCTATACTCGTACATTAGTAATTTTTTTTTAAAAGGAATTCAAAATTAAAAAAAAAAATTTCAGAAGTTTATATTTATAAAAAAAAAACGAACTTTTAAATAGAAAAAAAAAATGTAGGTATATATACATGCATAGGTATATAATTCGATTTTGATGCAATTTATGAACTAATTACGTGGAAATTTTCAAAAAAAGAAGCAAATTGTATTTTAGAACATCACACAAAATATATATTATGTATGTACATAGTATGTACTACAGATTTGAGTTAAATCAAGATTCTTGAAAATTTTCTTATCCCTAGGAATGGATTAATTAAAATTCTTTCACACACAGCTTTTAATATATACAATATATACAAAACTGTAAAAGTGTAAAACAATAAATTGCTCAAGTTAAAAATTGATTGCATCAGTCAACAACACAAATCCTTCATTTATAATTATTATAATATGTACATACTCGTATATACATACAAATACAATATACCTATGTAGTGTTCACTATGTATGTTAATGTAAATTTTTTGTCTATATGAATATAAAAATGAAAATGAGTGCAATGATCCTTTTATCTTCATACATACAATACAAAGTGTATATCCATATATAGATATATGTATGTACATACATATGTATTACAATTCGCAAATATAGGTACCTATATCAGTAAATTTAAAAATGTCTAAGTATTCATTTAATTTTTCTTTTCTATTATCATTTGTAATTTGTATTTATGAAATTATAATATACAAAATACGTTATGTACATATGTACATGCAGTTAAGTATAATAAATATGTAAAAGAATTATTTAATATTAAAAAAAAAGAATTACTTGTTTGAGCTTTAGGTTAAAAAGGCAAATATTTTTTGGATCATACACATAGTATTAATATTTTGTCGTGTAACATATTTGTATATACTATCAAATACTATGTACATACATATGTACTTATACTTATATATGTATGTACATTATGTATATGCACAAAAGCTTGCATTATGTATATTTTACACATTTGTGTGTAAAATATATTATTGCACAATTCATGTATGTATATAGATATACACTCATGCATTATAATACAACATTTTTAAGTGTACTGCGATATATCTGGATATTATATCTTATATACATAGGTATGCACTAAGTGTAAGTATATGTATGTAAATACATATGTAAATTTTAAAACACCATCACCGCCATTATCATCATTATCATTCGGTCCAGCTTAATATAAGATATAAGCTTGGTTAATATTATAATATTTTTGATTGTGCATGGGTATAGTATGTACATACATACATATATATATACGTACGTATGTATGTAATATTTAAATATATAGGTATACTTACACTAATTTGTGTAGGTACTTATGTATGTATACTTACAGTAATTAAGTCAACTGTGAGTGGTGTATACAATATACAGGGTGTCTCAGAATATTTAACTTAGAATACTCAACCTATTTTTCTGAAGCTTAAAGTATTTCTAGTTTTAAATCGTTCTCTATAGATCTAACGACTAAAAGTTTATATCTGTAGTATTACCACAATCCACAAAACTTTTATTATAGGTACCTATATCACATGAATTTTTTAAATATTAATACACATGAATGTAAAATGGTACCACTTTAAGTAATCTTCATCAGACGTTAAGTGCATAATATTAGTAGACAGAGTATAGTTTATAATAATAATAGGACAAGTGAACAGCAACTAAAGAAAAATTAATTTTTTTTAAATTTTTGTATAAAATGCTTGTGTATAAATTTACAACATTTGCACATACATATTTATATATATGTATGTACACTTTTACGTTTAGTGTAGGGTGCTTCATAAATAGATGTTAACCGAGCAGCAACTGCTAGGTCATTCCATTTTACCTAAGATGCCCAGAATTTTCCATTCAACAAAGCGAATAATCAAAAACACTCTTTGAAGAGAACTCTATTTTTTACTTTTTCTTTCGATTTTTATTTGCTTTCGTTTTGCAAAAATTCAGATCTTAAAATTAATAACTAATGAACTATTTAGGACAAGTCAATATTTTTACAATTTTTGAAAATAGTATTTACGAGTATTTTGAAAGACAAAATAATTTGATAAGGTATTGAGAATAAATATTCGTGTCGAAAAACATTTTTCATTAATCGATATATTTTATAACATCCCAATAAAACACCCTATATATGTATAGATTTGTACATACATACATATGTACATACACACGTAGTAACAGTACTCGATCGTTTTGTTTTATAAGATCAAGATTGTCGCATATATTATGATGACTGCGCGAACATCAACAAAACTGAATATCCAAAAACTGATGTTGCAAATTTTACACACAAAGCCACATACAATGTTATTATACATATGTATTGGTTGACTGGCATATACAACTTTTTTGTGTTTTTGCACTTATAATATATCTTATACTGGCATTATATAAATGCATATACATATATGCAAGTATATTTTATCTGAAAATATCAGAAAGATCTCCTGCTACAGCAGGAGGTCATTGCTACAAAATTTATGTCCTTGGATGCCGTTGGAAGTAATAAATAAGTCACGAAAACGAAAAGAGGAAAAGTAACAATATATATATATATGTATATTCCTAAACACATACAATAAAATCTAATATGTTTTTTTACCTTATGTACGTATGTATGTATGTATAATATTCTTTTGCTTGTATTTATATATATTGTATGTACACATATGTACGTATATGTACTTTTTTCTTATGGTACCTATTTTAGTTTGATTTTTATTTCATTTATTGCACTGATTTAAAAAATACAAACAAAAGGTCTTTGCCATGCTTTAGCTCAAATCTGTTGTATTTGCATATATGTACATATGTACGTATATATACGTTGACTGGAATACACGGGTATGCAATACATAAAAGATACATGTATGTATATTATTGTAATTATACATTTGTAGAAAACTATAAAGAATATATCTTGTAAAATATTTTATTTTTACTTAAAATATCGACAATTTTATAAAAACAAAACAGAAAAGATATATAAATGATGAAGATGGGTACAAATACATACGTAGGTTATTTACACTTTGTATGATATATCATATCATTACGTTTTTTGGACGAAATTGTGACTAAATCACGCATAAAATAATACAACACATATCATAGTACCATACTACAATATTTATGTTCATTTGATCATTAAATGCATTATAACATTTACGAAATAATAATAAATGAAATGATCTTTTAAATATAATGTGCAAATAATTTCTTTGTTTAAAGCTTTATTGTTTTCTTTGGTATTGTTGTGAAAACTTTTAATTAACATCATGGTATAAACATATGTATGGAAATGTTGAAAAATATATATACGTATGTAAATAGAATAATATATATACTTTATCTACTAATTTTATGCCCTTAAGGCCTTATATATATGTATATAGAAATGATGTAAAGTATAGTACCACTCTACGTCGATATATACTGATATTAAAAAATTTTGCCTAATGTTATATAAAAACTTCATAGATTGTGGTAATACTGCTCATGAAATACTCTAATAGAAATTATAAGATATGAAAAAAGATACAGGTATGCATGTATGTATGTACTCTTGTAAGACCTTAATTGCATACAGTTGGTAGACAAAGTATAGATTTTAATAATTTTTACGCAAAGAACACAAAGTTATTAAACTTTCTTTTTATGTCATACTATATATGCACAGTATGAACACATGCATAGAATAAACATTTATATGTACATTATATTGTATTGTACCCATATATATTTCTTATTTATCATATCTATAAAATTTTGAAAAGTCATTGAAAAAGAATTTAACCGAAATCAAAAGAATCGTACATGCATTAATTTTTTTTTTTCAGAAATTCAGGATGTTATTTGTTTACAAAAAAAAAATGTATATATTTATTCATTTTTTTTTTCTTGCTAATTAAAACGGAATAATCTGTAGTAAACTGTGACATATACTTATATAGATCATGAATTTATACTTATAATACATATTTATATAACATATGTATGCATTTCTTATTTCATACATGTATATAACACATTTTAATACAAGTGCAAGGATTTGTTTTTAAAAAACACTTTATTTTGTTTAAAATATAAATGTATTAACTATATGTATACATATAAATAGAAGCAAATGCATAATTTATGCATTTTTATAATATGCGTATCATAATTTAAGTCATGAGCATTCGTGTAGTACTTGAAAGAGTTCTATTTTTCTTTTATGCAACATGAAAAAAAAAAAATAATGTGAGCTATAAATATATGTATTGTATATAAAACATTTTACACATACATTCATACATTATACGAAAGAATATTAAAAGCAACAAGAAAAAAAAAATTTAAATAAAAGTAAAAAAAAAAAAAATAATAATACGAGCATTTTTAATATTTAAACATTTTCTATATTGCTGCATTCACAATTACTAGTATTTTGTTATAAAGGTATTATCAAGTAATATGCTGTTTAATTTTATAAATATTATTTCATTTCATATGAAATGCACGTATAACATATACATTATGTACATACATGCATTACAATACATATAAAAATAAAATCGAATAAAATGTGCATGCATGTATAAGTATATATATGAGAACATTTATTATTATATGTATATGTACATACTATATATACAAAAATTTTAATACCATATCGAATTGATGTACATACATATGTAGATGATGAGGGAGTTTTTATCAATATTTACATTTAAAGTACGAATTCAAGAAATACTACAACGAAAACAGATGGTAAATATTATTAAAAATAAAAGCCGTTTCTATGTATGTATGTATGTAAAGTATGATGATAAATCCATTGAATTTAAAATTTATCATCGTCATTATAAAGCATACCATTATCATTATCTTGATATCAATCTGATCTTTTTCATCTTCATCTTAATTATTGACATTTCATCATCATCATTAGTTTTGAATTCGATGGATCGATTATACTTAGTGTATCGAATTATTAAAATTAAATGAAATGAATCGTACATACGTTACCTTAAGATCTTTATTTTACATTTTAGATACAACCAATATAACATATTATTATGTATGTAGGTATATTGTAATTTTCTTATGTACATATATAGGTACATACATATGTATGTACATATTTAAATTTAAATTTTTCTTGCTTTCTTTTTTATTTAAACTCTATTTGAATTTTCAAATTATTTATGCATATGATTGAAATACAAATTTTAAAAAAAACTGATTTTTATATTGTATCATTAAATTTGTATTTTTTTTTAGGCTACGTATGTACAAACATATATTGATGTAATATATTTTCATACATATGTGTATTTAATTTCATGTTAATTAGATAATATGTACATACATATTTGATAATCTTATTATACATAATTTTCGATGGTAAAATATTGTATAGCTAGCATTGCTAACGTTACGCTTCGATAGAATTAAAAATTAAATGATAATTAATATGATATCGCATTCAAATATTAAACAGATTATGATAAAGCGTAGCGTATAGCATCCGTAGTATGTAATTGAATGGATTACATTTAAATTTTTTCGTATTAGTTTTTTACATTTTTAACAATAATTTTTGTTTATTTTTTTATAAATATGCCTTGTCAATCATTGTTAAATTAATATTATATTGAAAATAATAGATTTTTGTTTATTCAAATTTTTCTTATTTGAATCTTTTTCTTATTTCTTTCATAAAATTTTGGACAAATAAAGAATATCTTAAAATGAATAAAACAATGATGAAAATGTAACACTGTACAAGTAATTTTGTTTTTTTTTTTTTTATTAAATAGAAATAAAATGTGATAATTAAATTTTTGATAAATTTAAACGTTTGATAAATTTAATTTCAAATTTAATGAAGAAATATTCAAAAATCCTAGAAATATACTATCTACAAAAATATTTCCATTCTGTTTATGTATTATGTTTCTGTATTATTCCTAAATTGATATAGCTTATTTATTTGTTATATATGCAGATGTTTTAAAAAGGATGTCATTTAAATTTGAAATTTGTTGTAATAATACACCTAACACACCTGAAGGTTAATAAATATTCATACGGACATATACATGTGTACATATGTGTATGCATTATTCATAATATATTATGTATAAACTTATACGAATACTGAGATAGATTTTACCCAATTAAATTTGTACGTACATACATACATACATACATATGTATGCGAAAAATAATTAATGTAATTTATTCATGCAGATTTCTGAAAATGTATACGTACATACATATGTCTATGTATGTATATTCATTTCATATATGTATATGCCATAGAACATACTAGCATCGTGAACTACATATTTCGTTATTTTATATTTTGAATATTATCTGTGTTATATAATTGCTTCTATGAAATTTAAAATAATAAATAAATAAATATTTTTGTCTTATTAGGTATTATTTCTTTTTTTTTTTTTAACTTTTTCAAGGTAACATTGATTTAATCATGATTTTCATGGTGTTCATAAAAAATATTTGCAATTTACGTAAAACATGAAAAACAGAAAAAAAAAGCAAATATCTTATATATCTTATACATATATCTAAATATAAATAATATGCTCACTCTTATTTATTAAAGAATTTAGTGATTGTTTTTAAATATATAGAAGACATGCAAAACGACATGTGTACATTATTTACAAATATTATATGATTTAATAACACATTAGTATAACATATAGTACTGAAAATTTTCATGTCCATTACAATTTAATTTTTATAAAAATAAAAAATGGGCACGCCTTATAATGTATAATATATCATACTAAATGCATGTACATATACATATAAATAACGTATAAGTACATGTATGTTTATATAGACGAAAAATTAAAAAAATATTAAAAGAAGAAGAAACAACAACAAATACAGAAAATATAAATATTAGAAATTAAAATGAAATTAAAAAATAAAACACCAATAAAAAATTGAAAAATCAAGAATCACAGTAGATATTTTTGTACTTCCATACGTTTGTTAATTGACAAATATACATACATACATACCTACATATCTATAATATAATACATTTGTACGTACATAACATTGGTGTATTTAAACATGTTTTAAAAAAAATATTAAAACATACATCATACATATATAACAGGTAATATGCAGAAATAAATCTCACCTGTGCACACATGAAGTACCTATAAACTACCGCCCAATGAGTCATCATTATTATCATCATCAACGCCATTACCATCATCATGATCATCATCCATGTTGTTGTGAAAAGAATTATAAATATGTACATACATATGTATGTGTACGTGTACATGTATAAATATCCGTATATATATGTATAATTATATATATTATTGTATATGGCCGTTGTATATAATGTAGTACATATGTATTTGTATGTTTCAAATTATATTATCTATATGATTTATGGGTAATCTCTTCTGAAATATTAGAAAACCGTAACTGTTAAAATGTAAATACATAGGTATATATATATGTATGTAATACACTTTTTTTATATAAATATACACAATACCAATTTATATTTTGCTTATTTTGATTATTATTATTTTTTTTTAATTTCATTAATGATAATGATTAAAGCAACTTGTTTAAATTTACCATAGTTGTGTACATACATATGTATATTATTGTTTACAAATACATACATACACATAATACATATACCTACACTATACATAAATTGTATACATATTGTACTTCAGTAATGTATATTTGTAAACTCAGTGAAGTCATATATATTAATGATGATAACATAATATTATAATGAACCTAATTAATATTTTCAGAAAAATATTTATTTTAGAAAAAATTGTATATTACATATGTATGTATGTATTATAGATACATATGTATGTTTGAAATTATTCATACAATCGAGTATGGATTAAAAGATTCGATACACTGTTTATGCAAACTAAACTATGAAATATTGCACATTTTATGTGTACATATGTACATGTATATACTAATAAATACACAAGAAATAACAGTAGAGGAACGTACATCCCAGCTAATATTTATTTATTACTTTCAATCATTAATTGCAATCAAATCTAATTGCATAGATGATACATGTACAATATGTAGGTATATCAGAAATGTTTCTATATAATATTGATATCTTGTGTAAACATATTAATAAAACATATCAAAAATGATATAATTTCCTAATACTAAACTATATTTGTAATACACATCTAAACAAAAAAAAAAATTATAATAAAAATTAAATCAAACGAAATTTATTTCAAATTTCAACGTTTAAATTATAATTAAAATAATTTTTTATGTGCTAAATACATACATACATATACATAAATACTTACTTATTATAAATATACATATGTACGTGCAGGACCTTTTTTTTAAGTTTATATACGTACATATTTAAAAATATGCAAATAATTTTAAATGTCAGTTACATTTAATATAATTCAAGAAATAAGATAAAAAATAAATAAATAAATACATAAATAAATAATAATAATATTTGTTCATATTATCGCCTCTTTCACATTTTAATCTAATTGAATGTTGACTAAAATTACATCATGATGATAATATCTTATGTAGTTAAATTTGAATTTAGCGTTGATTTTAGTTACTGCATTTTAGCTAACAAACATTTTTTTTTTTTTTTTTTTTTTTTTTTGTAATTTAAAATGAAAGATCGCGTTGTAAATATTATCAAAATAGTCCGAATTGAATATGTATAGTAGTTTCATAAAAAAAAAAAAAATTTATATTACGTACAGGGTATTTCTGATGCATAGCAGTATTAGATTACATTATGTACTTTTCCAACAATTGTTGATGACGTACGGAATTTGTGTACGAATTTTTTTAACATGAATCTTTTTTTGTCGAGAGTTTACAAAAAAAAGCACGATTTTTGTATTTTTCAAGAATAATATAATTAATCTGATTGCCATTTAGGGATTAATCGAATAAAATTGCCTTTCGTATACATCCTGTACATACAACTGCATCATGATAGTTAATGCTAAAAATATCATCTGCAAAATAAAAGAGTTCTTGTGTACATGTACCTAGTATCTATTTGTTATTTAACTAAAATCTATTAAATCATCGATATATACATAATCCATAGTAAATGTAGAAATTGTATGTACTTTATTAACAGCAACAAAAAACTTGTATTGATATCATTTGAAAATTGCGTTAATGGACCTTATAATAATTGTAATAAATTAAATTTTAATTTAATAATAATATGTATGTACGAATATATATTCAAATGTGTTCGTGTACATAAATAATATACATATATGTACGTATAGATTATTATTTACATATTATAAAAATAGCACATTGCATTTGAAAGTATATATACGGATAGATGTATTCAGATTTAATAAAAATTATAAATGTAATATTAATATATGTATGTACATAGTTTATGAGAAAAATTTTGATAATGTTATACAGGCAGTAGAATAAGTATGTATAACTTGGTATATAACGTTTTTGATGATACTGTTGATGATGATAATGATCATGATGATTGCTATGATGGTATTATATTCATAACAAGATCTCTGATATATGGATCGTTTATTTTGAAAGTGGTTTAAGTCCAATTTTTTATTTTATCGAGATATTTAAAAGAACGCTAAATTATAAGTAAATTATGCGATTTATCAACTTCTTTTAAAAAAATGAAGTTACACCACTTTCAAAATAAACAGTCCATATATAGGTAATAACACATGGTTGTATGCATGGAATGGAATGGAATAAATATTTTATACGAATTGAGCATAAAATTAAAAAAATTATAAATATGTACATACATACATACATGTTTGATTTTATATATTTCTGAAAAAATGTATACCTATATACGTATTGTATATATGAATATAAAAGGTGAAACAATTTTTTAAACGAGAACGTTTAGATTTTGTACGATTTATTCACATGCCTATAAATTAATAATATACCTACTAGTATCTGAAATATTAAAAATGCAATATTAAAATAATTAAAAAAAAAAAAATAAATACATATGTATTGTAAATTTGTATATTGTATAATAATTGATGAAAAGGATTCATCGATTCGATTTAATATTAATGATAATGATTCATTTATTTCATGTACTCGTGTAGAAAAATGATTGCAATTGCTTTACGTATATATACATAGGTATTTACTATTTATATACATTTGTGTAAAATAGATTTTCCAATAGCTACATGCAGTTTAATATGATGCAAGTAGTTAAAATAAACATTATATTATATTTAAATTGTGCAAAATGTATACATATTTAGTTTGCATATGTAATACTTTCACATAAAATTCGTAACGATAAATAAGAAAAATATGTAGGTAATAAACTAGTAAATAAAATTTGTGTGTTACATACAATTTGTATTTTTTGTTTTTTTTTTTTTACAAACAAAAGTGTACAGTATATCCTCAGATACAAATAAAGTAAATAAAATATAAACATTATTAGTTATATGTACCAATTTATATGTACATATATGTATGTAATGACTATAGTACGAAAATGCATTTTTAATGTCATGGTTCAGTTAATTTTGGTTCGTAAAATTTACTCTTATAAATATGCACATCCGTATTATTGTGAACAAAGTAAATAATAGGGCATTCATAAAGCACATTTTTCTTCAAATTTAAAGGGTCTCTAAAGTGCCTATACACTACAATGCCTTTAATTTTCCCCATAATTTCCAATTTTCATTTGAAATTCAATTCTTTTGAAATAAATTATGAATGATTCAAAAAAAAAAAAACAAAAAAAAAAGAATTGAAATTAAATTATATATTATTTATTAGAATCGAAATTTTTAAATCGAAAAAAATTTGGTTCGTTTTCTTAGAGAATACAAAACAAATTTACGCTAAAAATACAATATAGAGGCCTTTCTTTTTGTGAAAATTGTATTTACGTGATGTTTATTTTAGAACACTCTGTATATTTACATACATACATATATACATGTTATGTTATGTATTTTACTCATAAAATTTTACTTGAGATGACTAATAGTTATTAAATGCATGATGGAATTACTACATAAAATTACACTTATTTTATTATAAAAATAACAACAACACTAACGACGATAACTTCAATAACAAAAAAGAAAAAAAAAAAGGAAAAAAGTCTAACAAATCAACAGCAACAGCAATGATAATATATGAAAAATAATAGTAGTAATTGCAGTATTGCAGTAGTAAAATAAATACTACATATATAATATGCATACAGTCATATACTTATGTATGTATGTATATAGAAATGTTTAACAAAAATAATGTTGCTATACACAGTGTTATTTATATAAGTAAATCAAAATATGTATACACAATTTGCATATATGTATACCTAAATGTTGTACTACACATAAAATATACCTACACAAATATCCAAATATAAATTCAAATTGTGTATAATATACACAGTATATATACACAAAATATATTTACTTATTTTATTGTAAAATTTTGTTAGATTAAATTAAAATGAAATTAAAACTATAACAGTACTTTTCTACATATATTGTGTAATTTACAAACAGAACATATTATAAATGGAAATAAAATTTATTGTATGTATATATTGTATGTACACATGAAACATGTTGATATGAGTGCATAGTGCAATTCAGTTAATTGCATACAGAATATATGTATGACAGTGTATAATGTATTTGAATATAAATAAAACTTAATATAACACATTTTGTACATATACATATGTATGTACATATGTATAAGATTTTGTATATTACCTATATATAATATGTTATTTCACATATTAAATGTAAATATATGTATTAATATAATAACAAATATGTATCTACATATAAACAGTATATAATTGTAGTTTTAACACTATTATAAATGATATAAAGTATTAAAATTCTCTTAATTTTGTTTATTGTATGCAATTTCACTGCACCACAGAACAAAGATAGGTTGTCAGCGATCAGTTTTAATTTTAATAAATTGAACAGAGTTGTATATTAATTCTTGATTTTATTATGTATATAGACACAAATTAAATTTATATAAATTCATGTGTGTATGTAATGATCTCCAATTTTTATCCGTATACATTATATGTTCATGTATATATGTATGTATGTATTTTATGATGATACAGGAGTAACAGCAGCAGGAAGGAAATGGTTAAATAACACTGTAGGGGGTACATATCCGTACCTAAAAAATGACGCGACAGATTCTGTACAGAAATATTTATAAAAAATACGTACATACATATGTATATATGTAGGTATGTTTTGATAAATATTTCTATATGTTTATCATCTCCGTTTTATTCGAATGTTAACATCAAATAATATACATATACCTATATTAGTATGTATGCATATACATAAATACTAAAAGATACTTTTCTTTAGGATTTATGAAGTTAAGTTAAGAAAGCATAAAATAAAATTGAATAAATAAAAGGAACAAAAATCTTAGGTACCTGTTTAATTAATATATTACACATACTGATCCTCTTTACATTCACAAATGTAATACAATCATAATTTGTATTTTTATTTTGTATGCCTTATATATACACTTACATATGTATGTACATATGCATATGAGAGTTAACAAAAAACAAAAATGTTTGATATTCAATTTATCGTTTTTTATTTTTAAATTTTATATTTTAGTTTTATCAATAAAAAATCGAACAAAAACACATACATACATATGTACATATGTACTTACCTACATGAAGATAATTCTTTTATTTTCTTGTTTTTTTTTTTTTTTTTTTTTTTTATTAATTTTTAAAACATTTAAGATTTAAATATAATGATAATGTGTTGTACACAATTGAAAAAAAAAATTAGCATTTCAAGTTCAACATTGTATTTATGTATGTACGTATTACAAAAAAAAAAAAAAAAATTACATATGTATATTGCATATGGTCAGTACAGTTTGGTTCAGTTTGGTACAATCGTACAATGTATCTATGTGAATGCATTGTGGATAAATATAAACATACATATGTATATATATAGGTATACACGTACAAATATGTATGTGTACTTATGTATATCAAACTGGTCGTCAACCTGATTTATACATATAAAATAAAATAAATAAAAAAAAAAAAATTAATATTTAAATAAAAACAAAACAAATAATGAAGAGTATACGAAAAAAAAGAAATAAATAAAAATAAATAAAATTTTTTCACAGAAATTTATTTTGTAGTGATTATAGAAAGACTTTATAAATTGAGACAGTAGACTACATCATTATCATCATCGCTAACTATATAAAGTTGAATTAATAAATGAATATACGCATATACTCATGTTGTTTGCATACATACAGAACGTTATCATACATACATACATATCATAAAGCTATATCTTTTGTATCTGATGTATATAATATACATATACTCCGTTGGGGGCTAAATATTATAATATAATTGTAACAAAACAAAAAAAACTTACGGGGTCAAAAACTGCAATTTTTATTCAGTTTTCATATTTTTATGAACAATGACCATACATTAAAATTATATTAAACATTTTTGTGTTTTCCTTTACTTTATTAAAAATTTTTTTTTTTTTAAATTTTTAATTTAATGAAATTTAAAACCATTATTATTAAAAGTGAATTTACTATACTGTAATTTTATTTTACTTTTTTTTTTTTTTTAAAGAAGAAATAAATGATAAAAATTACAAATATTGTTGTAGGTACAAATGGATATATGCGTACAATATAAAACAATACATACATTCGTATGTATGTATAGAATAATATATGTAAGAAAATTTGATTACTCGATCTATAGAACCCACTACTCATATATAAAAGTCAATCATCATCATAATCTTCATCAACATCGTCAAAATCATATTTAAAATAATACAACTCTGCTTATTAAATAATTATATATGTACATATAAATGTGTCTGTATTAATTCATGTATGTAAATGTAATATCTATGCATGTTTACTTTTTTTATACTTATATTATATTAGCTACTCCACATTTCCCCATTTCTTGTTCTCTGTACATATTTTTATTTTTTAAATCATCATATCGATGTCAATGGTAATTTGATGTATTTATTATTACATTTTAATTTGTACTTTTTAGTTTACTTTAATTTTTTTTTTCTAGTACATACACAGAATTGAATTAACTTATGCATGAACTAAATAATTTCTTTAGCCATCAAATTAAATGACAAAAAAATTGTCGTATTATAGAAGAGTAATATAAAAAATTGAATTAAAAGTTAAGAAAAAATAATTCAGGCGTTTAGGACCTTTGGGAAATTTAATACGGCCCTGTTTATAGACTGGTATATATCCATCCATACGTATGTATTTTTATACGTGTGTATATATATTTAAAAAAAAAAACTCATATGAATGTATAAAATATGTAAAACACGGTAATGTGTATAATTTTGAAAGGTATATAAACTCTGTCTTTATAGATCTTTGTTAGTTTACATATAAGTAAACATACACATATGTAATGTAATGAAAATATTTTTACGTATTTTTTATAATATGTATCTACCCATTTATATTTTATATAATTTATGTACGTATGCATATTCTTGGAAAAAGCCGCGTAAATAGTTATGCATGAGCGATTTTATTTGAAATAAAATTTTTGGTCTTTGTATCTATAAAATATTCCTTTTTTATTTCATAGTAAAGATATAAAAATTAAAAAAAAAAAGTAACACACACAACATACGAGTATATAGGTAGATACATACTTACATACATATATGTAGATAATATTAATATAAAAAACTTATTATTAAAAACATACTTTTTGTACCTATAAAAACTGATAAATCCATATGTACATGATATGATGTATTAGCGGCTCATGTGGATACATTTAAATTAATTAAAAAAAAAAAAAAAAAAAACAATCCAAAATACAATTAAATAAAAATTCATATATCCACCACGTTCAATTATAAGCCAATAAAAATTTTTTTAAAGATAAAAGCAAAACACAAAATCGGAATGTATAGTGTAGTAATTATGTTCATATATTTTAAATACTTTAATGTAATTGCAAATTAAAATGTGTCATTAAATTTTTTTAATATTTTTAGAAAAATAACCCCTTGAAGGTCTGACAAACAAAAAAAAAAAAAAAAATAAATAAGCAATAATTTAAGAATTTATTATATCAATTTAAATAGAATTTTTGAATGAAACTATAGAATTAATAATTTGAAACTTTACTCAATGGAAAATGATTTAAATAAAAATAAGTTACAGTATAATGTGAAATAAGATATAATCTATAAGATCAATAACGTTGATCACTAACAAACATATGAATGTTGTGTTTTATATTGTACATATGTACATACTTATATATATATGTATATATATGTATATGTTGAATGAAAGGTTATAAATTATTATTTTAAAAGTTAAATTATAAACATTCATTTTTCTATTAAAAAGGATGCCACAAATTATGATAAATAATTTAATTTTTTTTTTGTGTTTTTATAACAAACATTTATGTAATAAATTAATCATCAGCAAATGCTTATACATACATATGCATATTATACGTGTGTCGTGTGTGTATAAATTTTCACATTAGCAAAAGAGTATATCTAATTATTCTGATATATACTTACGATATACTTAATACATCTGTATACATATAAATTCATTAAAACATTTTGTATATACATAATATACTTATGTATGTACATACTTATAATTTCAAATAATCCAAATGTAATAAAAATTTTACAGAAAGCTTTACAAAAATTTCTAAATTAAAAAAACAAAAATCTATACATATAATATGACACATTTTCCACATATGTATATATGTATATATACATACATACATTAATACATAAACACATGTAGGTATAACTACACACATGTAAAATTTTTATGCATATTATTTTTGATTACCATCTTCTATAGAAAATAAAAAAATTATAATTAGATATTGTTGTAATTTTAATTTTATTACATGTAACATCATTTACATACATATGTATGTACATACATAGGATACTTACATTATTATAAATTATATTCATTAAAAGGGAAAAAGTAATATATTTTGTACATTATACACATAAAATACACTATAGATATAAAATTCATATGTAAATATATACACATATATGTACATTATACGTACACATATGTATGTATTTGATAATTGCTATCATACAATCTGATAACATTACAATCATAATAAAAAAAAAACATGATAAAATTTTATTTTTTCAGTATAGTCATGTGTATTCTTATGGAGCATAAAAATTTTGGGTCGTTACCAGATTACCATTTTATGTTGTTTTATTTTGATTAGCTATCAAAGAATGAAACAAAAAACGAGTTTATTCAAATTGAATACAACAGAATTCGATGAAGCATCTATTTAAAATCTGGGTGATTATGTTTTAAATATTAAGTATAGTTTATTTATTATTATTCTTTTTCCTACAGAACTTTGTGGTAGTAACAATAGCATATATGTTAATAATTGAGAAAAAAAAATGAAGAAAATAAATGTTTCTTATAAAATACACAATAATTTAATCAAATTGAATTGAATCCGATTTGGCATTAAAATACATACATACGTACATACATGTAGGTATGAATGGTTCTGATTGACTTAATCCAATTCGTTATTAAAATTGAGACAAATTGTGCATATATATATCAATATTACTATAAAAGCGGGTATCGCAAAATTAAAATATTAATTAATGGATTAAAGTTTATATTATTTTCAAAATTTTTTTACTTCCGAATTTTGCCATATAAGCATGTACATATATTTTAGAACATATTTAAATAATACAATACATAAACAAAGTAAAGATTCTTTCAGATATTTTCAAAAAAAATTTTTTTTTAAGTGTGAGTTGTTTGTTTATGCCACAATTGATGAACAAAACTATACTTTTTTCAATGTTTAATGATATATGTACATACGAGTACATATAAGAGTGCATTTAAATTAAACCATTGCTTGGTGTGCTTTTATTCCTTTGAATTCTTTTTTTTTACAATGTATATATGTATTTATAAAATGTATACAACATGTATGAGTAATTCTAACTCATTTTACACACTTGCAGATAGTGAAATTTTTATTTTTCTTTTTTCTTTAGTACAAAATACATTTTACTTTCTGGAATATGAAAATGTAATTTTGATATGTTAAAAAAATATTCGTATATTCAGATACGGATTTAAAAAAAAAAAGTTCATACAATTAGAATTATATTTAAAATTTAAATGATGTATACATACATATGTAGTTATATTTTTTTGATCTATATGATATTTTCTATTTTGTACTTTTTTAAAAAAAAAATAAATAAATAAATTTTGAAACGAAAAATATAATAACAATATTAAAATAATCACGATTTTCACGTTTCTCAAATATAGTGAACATCATTTACCTATACAAGAATATGCATAAGTATAATAGAGGGATAGATATAGAATATACATACAGATACATTTATTTTATATTTACCTACATACCTACATGCATATACATATTTATTTGTGTTTGTAATCATTCCATTCTAGAAATAAACATTTCCATTGTATTAAAAAATTTTCATATTGAAAAATACAAAGAAATAACTTTATACTCTGTCTACTAATGCGATGCAGTTAAGGCCATATGGAAATGACATAAAATAGTACCACTTTACGATATTTAAAAAAAATTCATTTGATATTATATGATAACTTTAAAGATCGTGGTAACACTGCTTGTGAGATGATCTTATTAGAAATTATTAGAGAAGAAAAAAGACATATGTATTTTCATAAGGCTTTAAGTGCACCGAATTAGTAGGCAGACTATAGTTCTTGTTATATTTAAGTTTAAGTAATATTCTGCAACTTGTATATGTCTAATTTATAAGTTCTATAAATGTGCATTATAATTTTTATACTCACTACAATAATAATATTATCTACATATATGGACATTGAAATACATTATTATATTATAAAGTATATGTATGTATGTATATCTCGTGTGTATGAGTATTTATGTTTTCCTTTTGATTTTATGTTTATTATTTTCCTTTTCCTTTTGTATTTATGTTTTCCTTTTTTTGATCTTTTTTATTTTGTTGACTTAGTTTTTTTTTGTAGTTTTAATTTATTCATATACATTTTTCTTTGGTTGTACGTGGTTTTATAAAAAAAAATATATTTTTTTTTGAACCCTATACTAACTCTCAAACCAGTGCAATCGTTTTCCTAAACTCGAAAGCAATATAACACGTTCAAAAAAAGAAAACACTTTTTCGCTCATTAGGTATAAAAATCAATTATTTGCAATTAATTAATAGATTATATGCTTTTAAATATATTTCTTAAATTATCACAATATATAAATTGAAACATTAAAGAAATTAGATTTTAGTAATTAAAATTCATAATACTGATAATTTTCCAAAATTTAGATTCGCCCCCTTTTTAAATTTTTCATTACATCTGCCCTAATTTGCAAAATATAAACCTATTCCAGATCATTACAATACATCCCGTTGCTTGGGGTAGCTCTCATGTGCGCTTTACAGTATAGGCGTCTGCCTTAATGCCGCCCATACTTATAATACATAATAATAATAATTATTATTATTTGTAATTTTCGGTGTCTATGCTCCAGATACACACCTATTTATTTGAAAATTTAAAAAATTAATTTTCCCGTGTACGAACTCGTCTTTTCTTAATTTGTTTTTGATTTATAAATAATTACATACATACATATATGTATGTATTGATTTTTTCTTTTATTTTAAACATTTTTAAATACAATATATGTACATGAGATATGCAAAATATGTATCTGATTTTCTTAGAATATAATTATGCACCTACACATTTATTAAAGATTACAAATAATAACCAGTAAAAATACCAATATATCATAGTTTGTCAAAAACAAAAATTAAATGTCATTTTGTATTTGAGATCAAAAGATAAATTTTAAATTTCGCAATTCAAAAAATCTTTTTTACTTATGTTTTTTTTTCATATTATTTTTCAAAAAGACAAAAACCGTTTCTTAAGAAAAGAAAAAAAGTCATTCATCCTTAAATTTTCCACCCACTAAATGGTAAAAAAAGGCAAAAAAGCATTTATTTAAAAAAAAAAAAAAATAAAAAAATAAGGGTCATTATCATATTACAGGAAAAAATACCAAACTGATGTGTGTCATATCTTCGAATGCACATAAAAATTCTGATTTTAAATTTTAAACAATTTATATAATCATCACATAAAATATTTGTGATACGCCACACATAATACATATTGTTATGTGTTTAAGCAAATATGTACGTATGTATGTATGTGAATTGATTAAAAAAAATCTTCAACATCTTGTATAACTTTGCATTATATTTTATAAATGTATCATACCCATACCATATATGCATATTACGTATTATGAATGCACATATATACACATACATATGTGTTTGTAACGACATGCAGTTTTTGTTAAAGTTCATGAACTATATGGTTGTCATATTATAATATATTTTCTTTAAAAAATCTCTCGTCAATCATATTTTATTGTTTTTATTTCTTATATACAACGTTTTATTTTTATTTTCGTTTTTTGTATATTTTATGTTTTTTAATTTATTTCATTTTGTGTATTTGTTACTAATTTTTTGTTTTTTTTTTTTTTTTGTAACTTTAAAATGATGTTGATTTGCGTACATTTATTTTATGATGTTGTAATTTTTATAGTAGAATATCAGCTGTAGTAATTACTTAACATTACGTGGAATGAATTCATGCATTTTTTTTATTTTTTATTTACATCATTTTATTTTGTTTTTAATTTATTTCATTTTTTTTTTGTTTTAAATTCAATTAAAAAATTTTGCATTTAAAATAATCTCAAAAAGTAAAAGAAAAAAAAAATCAAAAATAGTAAATTGTTGAAATAAAATGAATTGAAAATACAGTATCAAAAAAAAAAAAAATCAAAAAAGTTAAAAATAAAACAGTTCATGAACTTTGTAAATTTTCTTTGATGTTAAAATCTTCACATTCATAGAAATCGGCAATGAATAAAAAAATAAACAAAAATCAGAGTTAAAAAAGAAAAGCTTAAGAAAACTAAAAGAAGAAGAAGAAGAAAAAAAAACGATATACACATTTCCATGTTTTTTTTTTTTTTTTTCAGTAAATAAGTACATTTAATATATTTTTTGACATTCACGACACAATATTTTTTTAAAATATAATTTTTTGGCGTTAAAAGATTATTTTCTTTTCGAACAGATGGCTACATAAATTATTGCCGGTAGCTTGTCGTAATTGGAATTTAAAAAATGTTTTTATAAAATTTTTTTTTTTTTTATATACATATGTACATTTATTCATTTTTATTTATTCATTTTTTCTACTTATAACTGTGTACATATAATTGTTTGTGTGTTTGTATATGTAATTTTTAAAAACATTTTTTTATTCATACATATACATATGTACATACAAATTATGTGTATATAAAATGCACAATATTTAACTTTTATACACAATATGAAAATCGTAATAAAATTACTGCATATCTTTGTGATGATTTAAAAATGAATTTAAAAATAATATAAAAATATTTATAACAAAAAAAATTTGTTTTATCATTTAAATAAATAAAAAAAAATACATACGTTAAGTTCATGTACAATGGTACAATATAGGCAAGCATTTTCATTTTTTTATATATAATTTACGATAAATAAAAGAGATCACTTGAATTGTACTTGACTCTACATACATACATATGTACATATGTATATACTAGTACTTGAAAAAATCTTCATGGTTTGTAAGTATGTATCTTCAACATCTTTTCGGTTTGTGTTTCATTTGTCGCACTTTTGTTTTTGTTTTTGTTTTTTCCAATGCATACACATATGATTGTGTATACATCAGAATTAATTTGTTTTGAGTTATGTATAGATATTGTATATTAAAACAATTTTTACTGTACATATGTTCATTTGGTTTTTTTTTTTTTTTTGGTATTTAAATTTATTTTATTTTATTTTGTTTTTTAATTTTAATTATCCATAAATAGATAACAAATGGAATTTTTATTTTCAGTTATCTTTACATACATTCTAAATGAAATTTATTCTACACATTATCTGTTTATTATCGTTAATTTTATTAAAAATATGTTTCAAACTCATTTTTTTTATTTTAATTTTTTTTTTTTCTCTTATAATTTTAAAAAATAATGTACTATGTATATATGTAAATACATACATACTTAAAAAATGTATTTAAAAATTCAAAGTAATGATAAATTAAAAAAAAACAAAAAATTTTTTTTTTTTTTAAATATGTATTTGAATAAAATTGTAAAATAACTGAAAAAATTATAAAAATTATTACTATTATTAAATGTGCTTATACAAACAAATATAATCATTAATACAATATTATATTTTTATATTTATGTATAATATAGTGTAACATAATTTTTTTATATTTACAGATTAAAAATAATAAAATAATCATTTTCTTTTAATTCTGTATTTTTTTAAATAAATTACAAACATCTTTGCGTTTTATCTTGTTTTTTCAATTTTTTTTTTCTATTTTTATTTTTTTAGTTTTCTTTGAATTTTTTTGTCCTCGACATTAAAAGATTAAATATTAGATAATTTTAAATGGAAAAACAAAAATAACATAAACAAAAAAAAAAAAAAAAAAATTGAAATGTAAAATGGAATAAAATTTTCAAAGGATAACATTTAAATTTTTTTACTACGCGCATACATACATATACATATATGTAAATACATATGTATAATACATTAAATAACATTTGAATAAATAGTTATACACAAGTCCATATGTACATTTATATGTACATATGTATGTATACGCATGAATGCTGTTTTTCATGCATACAAACATAAAACATGTACAAGGATATAAATAAATAATTTACATCAATCTTTTTTATTTTTAAATAAAAATTTAAAAAAAAAAAAAAAAAACAATTTAGTTTTCTTTTTCTATTACCGCCCGCCCCCTTTTTTTGCTATATCTTGAAATTTCATTTTTCATTTTCATTGTAAATTATATAATCTGCTATTATTCACATATAAGTATATTTTAATATGTATATATAGCCGTCATTTTTACAGGAAAAATAACGAATTTTTTATTTTTATTTTTATGAAAATATAATTAAAAGTAATTTACAAAAATAATAAAACGTTTTACATAAGCAAACGTTTTAGCAAAGTAAAAATGACTGAAAAAAAAGACAAACAAAAGAGAACATAAAATTTAAAAAAAAAAAAATTTTTTTTCTTTTTTTTTTTTGATAAAAATATACATAACTGTGAGTCTAGAAAGAAAAACAAAATTAAAATAAAATAATGAAAATGTAGAAGTTGATAATGAAAATAGAAATGTTTATTTACCTATATATCTACTACAGTACAAAATATTCTCATATTTATCAAAATTGGAATTTATATTTTACTTTTGTATACGTACGTTTGCATATAGTTTTACATATTTAAATGAAATTAAAACCGAAAAATTTTAATTTCCTTTTTTCTTCTTCTTGTTTTTTTATTCCCTTTTTTTTATTTTTCATTTACATTTTTTTTGTGTGTGTGTGTTTTATTATATTCACAATTTCTTTTTATAATCTAAAATAAAATTTGATATTATAAATAGCATTTTTTATGCTAGGTACATTCATAAAAGAAGAATTAATTAAATTAAAGGAAAAAGGACTTTTCCGTTTTTATTTATGCTTTTTTTTATCAACTAAAGTATATTAAATACTTATGATGAGAAATTCACATAAACTTTTTTTTTTAAATCGTAAATGGCAGTGCTTTCTTAAATTCTTATTTTCACATTTTAAAATATTTAATTAATTTTATTAAATGTAAAAATGTGTTAAAGTTACTATTACACTAACAATTAAAAATATAGTAATAATATAAGTAATTATTATAATAGACGAGAATAATTTAAAAAGATTTTTGCGATTTTTTGTTATTTAGTTTTTAAATATTGTCAACTACTCAGTTACTTTTTATAATGGCTACTTTTTAAACATTAAAATTTATACAAATACATAATTTGATAATATCTACTTTCTAAAATCATTGATTATTTTTTTAAATCTTAATTCAAAGTAATTTAATTTTTTAATATACATATAAAGTCCACGTGTCTTAAAGTAAACTAACGTAAAAAGTTTACATGTTATATACTATATATGTATTTCTACAAATATATGTTTCATACATGAAAAATTCAAGGATTTCATTTATCTATGTGCATATGTACGTAGTATAGAAATGATAAAGAATAATTGACGCAAGAATGAATATCTATATTTTAGTATTTTTGAAGAACATTTTTATTGCCACCGCCATCACATACAATTATGTGGCCACTATCTAATGATTTGTGCTTGTGCTTCTATAGCTAATCCAGCATGAAAACATTCATCTATGTAAAGTATTTTTAGAATATTTAAAAAAAATCTTTACGTAAATTTATCACTTTTAAATTATATACGTACATATGCATATCCTTTTATTGTATCAAAAACGTAGAAGAATTTGTGTGTAAATTGGACTTCATTTAAAAATCACTCAAATAAAAATTTTTACCGTGGTTTTTTTTTTATTCCTTTATTATTGCTGAACAAAATATTCTACACATGACTACATTAAATGAAAACATGATTTCCATTTAATTTATTATATGTACATATGTATAGGTATTAACTATACAAGCAATACAAATTTTCATACAAAATATATGAAAAAAAAATGAATTCATGTACGTAACATACACCCACTCATACATATCGTGTACGAAGTCATACACATAACATATGCATATAGGTATATATATGTATATGTACATAATGTGATATTATATCCTTGAAAAATCATTTATTTCATCAAGGCCAAGGTCTCACCTTGTCACACGCCAACGGTTTTTTTTATTTGACTAGTTATACATATGTACATACATACATACATACACGTATATATGTATAGATTTTTAAATATTTATGCATGAGTATGTCTGTATAATTTTCGTGGATGATTCAAATAATATCGAAGTCGAAGAATTGAGCATTATGTAATATACAAAGTTATTATATGTAAAAATATAATAATACATCGTACATTCTTACAAAATTTTTAATAATATAAGAATGAACATGTCCTGAAATAAAAATGAACACACATACATACATACATACTTATATACTATAAGTTAAAGAATACATATGTTAATATCTTATAGAATTTCATTATTTAACAAAGTCAAATAAAAATGTATATGTATGTATGTATATTGTTGTACGGTATGATGTAAGGTGTTTGCTTAGAAGAAGGTAAAGAATCATTTCCAGAAAAAAAACCGAAAAAGTGAAATGAATATTATTGGATTTTTCGCAAACGTATATACATATGTACATACATACATGTATACATTGTTCATTTTTGGTATTTTTAATATTTCGATATTTGTAGAATAATTTTAAAAATTGAAATAAATGTCACGAATTATATTGCATAATTTAAAGTTACAAAATATGATGAAATAATTCTTTATTATTTATAAAATTTGTTTATAAGAAAAAAATAAGTTTAAATATTAGTCATATCTGATATAAAATTTCCTTTTCACATTTAAGTAAGGGATTTTTTTTTGAAATTGACAAAAGTCACTTTTATAATTTTAGAGACATTGTATATAAGTTTTACTATATATTTATTGAACTTTGTTAAAAGCAAAAATGTTAATTGCTAAGAAATCTATAATTTTTAAATTTCCTCTGAAAACATCTCAAGAAAAAAACACAAAAACTTTATTACATAATTTTTCTTCTTTCTTTTCTGAAATATCATAGACTAAAAGTTAAAGGTTTTTAAACTCTTTAGACATGACACATGATATCTTGAGATCAGCAATATTATTTTAAACTATAGATAACTTATGCATTTGATTTTTACTTGTTGTAAATTGAAGGTTCAACAAGGTAAATGTGATTAAAATATTGAAAAATGTCTAATACTTTTAAAATCTTTTTCTATAAATATTGTATATATAGTACATATGTATGTATTTGAAAAAATATTCTACAAGAAATATACAAAACTTATCTTTATAAAATAAAGAACAAAAACACTATACGCATTGTACACAAAATTCTTTAAAATTTTGTTTGTTTTTCTTTTTTATATAAAAGCTTTCAAGGAAATTAAAAGAAAAGGCAAAAATTACTTTTATTCATTTTAAATTATTATTTTTCTAAAAGAAAATATATAGAAAAAAGAAAAATGTTTAATTTTTCCAATAAAAAATATATAGTGGTTACATATAAAGTGAAAATGCATGTTGTTTACACGTTCAACTATTTGTGTTGTACATATATTCAGGACTAGTACTAGACTACTAGAGTCTGTCCTGTTTTGTACAAAACATAAATTTAACAACAATCTATTGTCTCCCAAATTCAAAAGAGAAATAAAAATAAAAACTTTCCGATTATTTTTTTACTATTTTTGCTGCTCTTGTGATGTACTTATTAATATATCAACGAAATTTTACTTTTCGAAATTTAACTTAAAAATTTTTGTGTACATTTTAAAATTTGTCGTTTATGTATACTGTTTTTCACTCTAGACCAATTTTGCCATATGTTAGCGTCAATTTTGCACATATTCATATGTATTAATAAAATAAATAAATATTTCAATTTTTTCATTTTCCTATCATTTTCTGTACGTATTTTCATATGTACATTTTTAATTTTGAACACAGAGAATTTCGTTTATGTTTTTATTTTTTTTAATCCATTTTTTTTTTTATACTCATAACTTATCCTTTTCATTTTTATTAATTTATTTACAAAAATAAATTTTAACTTTATAAATGTTATGTGTGTATGTATGTAGCAATAACATGCATCAATTATACATATTATTCAATTAGTTAACGATTTTCAGTTTTTTTAAAAGTGTTTTATTTATTTTCTCTTCATTATTAATTTTTATTTTTTATGTGTACACATGCATGTATTATTGCATTTAAAATTTGAATGCATACCACAAAGTTCATTTTTAATTTTAAATAAACCCAATAAATGTTTTTTTTTTTTTTTATTTTTGTCCTGAAGTAAATATCAATGCAATATACCTATTTTATAACATTTTTAAATTGATTATTATATATATTTTTTTATAATAATTGTGTGTGTAATAGTGATTTATATGTATGTGTACATGAATTGTTATTTACACAATGTAAAAAAAAGAAAAAAAAAATTTTCGTTATTTTTTGAATTTTTTTAACAGTTTGTAGATTAATTTGATTTAAAAAAAAATAAAAAATCATATGAATTTAATTTATATTTCTTATGCACATTTTATTATTGCTTCACATACACACATTGAAACAATATGAAACGGTATGAGATTGTTTAATTTTTTATTTTATTTATATGTACATATATGCATGTATATACTGAAAATCAATAATATATATAACTAATTATGGGATAGCTTGATGAGTTTTGATATTTTAATTTAACACATTTTTTTTAAATGTAAGTATATTTAATAAAAGATAAATAAAATAAAAAATTCAGAGTTATCCAATTTTTTTATTTTTTATTTTTAATAAAAATTTTCCAATGACAACAATGAAAATAAAACAATAATTAGAATTTTTAGTTATTTTAAAACAAAAAATACATAATATAAGTATGTATATATGTACATGTGTGTAGTACCTTTACATGGACACATTACGTGTCATTTTTGTTGTACTAGTAAAATTCGTTATTTGCTGAATTTTATTATTTGAAACCATTAAAAATGTAGGAAAAATAATAAAAGAAAAAAAAGTCAGAAATAAAAAGAAAAAAAAAAAACGAAGAAAAACTATGTTATTAATAACAGTGATATGTATACACATATGTATGAGAGATGTACATAAGTATATATAAAAACAACATACGTTTGTGTGATATTTATCGGATATGTGTATTCAAAATGCTAATATTAATGGATTTGTGTATTTGTCAGACGCTTAGCACAGCAATTTTCATGACTTTCATATAGATGCATATACTCATACAGCTCTGTACATACAAACATAAGAAAACAAATAAAATAAAAAAAATCTTTTATACTTTGCAATATTGGTAATTTTTGTTTTATTTATGATATTATGTCTTCTATGAAAAATTTATTAGGTACAAATTCGTAATTTTTGCACTCATTTCAATGTTCTATATATACAATATCTTGAAATATCACGTAAAAATCAAATGGTATACAGGGTATTTATTTAATAAATGAAAATATTCCTAATTAATGTTGAAATTTAAATAAAATAACATGCATATATGAAAATAATTTTAAGAAAGATGATTTTTGTTTTTCAATTAAGTTATCGTTGCTAATATTTCATAAATAAATTTTACTATGATTAAAAATGATAGGATTTAAGAAATTTCACTCAAAATTTTATAGAAGAAAAAATAATATACTTTTATTTTTTAGGTTTGCATTCAAATACCTTGATGAGACACCCTGTTCAGAGCTTTAACATATGTATGTGTATGTTGTACAATCAATAGAAAATGTATACAAAAAAAAAAAAACAAACAAAGTCATAACTTATACATTGAAATTAATTCTTGCGCTTTTATCATTACTAAAATGAAATAATTTTTATGAATTTTTCTTTTTATGTTTTTCAATAGAAAAAAAAAAAAAAAATACAAAAAAAAACAGATCGAATCTATAATAATACAAAATACAACGTATAAAATGAATAAATCGATAATTAAATAAATAACAATAAAAATGTGTAGGTATGTAATAATAAATTTATTAATTAAATTTTTCCTAGTAAAAACATATGCATGTAGGTATTTTAAATAAATTAGGTACCTAATTAGCAATTAGCAAAAAAACAAAATCGTCTGAAATATGATTATTTTATAATATCTACCTACGTATTCAGAAAATTTTTAAAACATTAAATATAAAAAAAAAAAAAAAATTCATTCAAAATAATAATTGTTTACATATGTATACGTACTTATTTTTGAATGAAATGTATATACCTACTTAAATTAAAAATATGAATTTTTCAAATTTATTATCTTTGTCTGTATTATTTACAATTTTTGAAAAATGTTTATTTAAATAATACCTATAATATGTATTTTTGTTATTTCAAATTAAACACACACAATGATACGCAATGGTATTAAAATTAAATGTAACGTTTTAATAAAAAATTCATTATAAATTATTTACAAAATTATTTAATGAAATTTAATAAAATGCAAAAATTTCAAAATTTTTTTTATTCATTACTATTTATTTACAAAAAAATTTAATTTTCAAACAAGGAAAGTTTCCCTGTTTAAATTATCTGTTTTTTTTTTTTTTTTTAATTTATTTATTCAAACAGAACATCTTCTTTTATGTAATGAATAAATTTGATACATAACTGAAAAATATAATTGCATTTTATCATTTTCAATTTAAATGAATTTGATATTATCAAATTTGATACTATTTGATGTATAATTGTAACGATACGATAATAAAATTATAAATAAAAAAATAATGAATAACACATAACCTTGACCGATTTTGTATCATACATATATTATGTACGTACATATGTATGTATGTTAAAGCAAAGAAGGTTAAAGTGATAAAAGAAATATTAGAAAAACTATCATATTGAATACGTAATCGTATGCATTATAACATATCATACATACATATATGCACATATATGATACTCATACACACACATATATTTTGAAAATGTTCGTATTAAATTTTATATTATATTTAACATTTTTAAAAAATTCTTATGTAGTATCATTATACCTGTACATACGTGTTAAATAAAAATTTAATGATTATAATTATATTTTCATAAAATATTAACAATAAAAGTAAATTAAAAAAAAAAAAAAAGAAGAAATAATACTACTCTGATCAAAAATAACCCGGACTCGTTCATGTACAACCCCCGCCAATATTTTAAGATGCATTTCTTTTAGTATTTATGTTTGTATACCTGTTTTTTACATTTCCTCCAAATTCGAGCTATATATGTCAATCAGTTGTTTTTTGACAGCACTTTGTTTAGGTCAAGTTTTTGCTTACTTTCGATTTTGCGATGGAAAAAATAATTGAACAAAGAATTTGTATTAAATTTTGCGTAAAAAATGAAATTAATGCTACTGAAACGCTAAAAATGTTGCAAAAATGTTATGGTGATAGTTCTCTATCGAAAACAACAACATTTGAATGGCATAGTCGTTTTAAAAATGGTCGTGAATCAGTGAAGGATGACATTCATCCTGGGCGTCCTTCAACATCAAAAACCAAAGAAAATGTTGATCTGATTAAATCAATGGTTTTGGAAAATAGAAGATTAACGATCAGAGAGATGGTTACTGAAACAGGAATTTCATTTGGTACAATTCAAAGCATTTTAAGTGATGATTTGGGCTTGACACGACTTGCAGCGAAATTGGTTCCTAAATCATTGAATTTTTTACAAAAACAAGAACGTGTTATTGTTGCTGAAGAGATGCTTTCCAGAGTAAATGCTGATCCTGCATTCATTCAACGGATCATTACTGGTGATGAGACGTGGGTGTACGAGTTTGATGCGTTAACAAAGCAACAATCAAGTGAATGGCGCGCTTCAGAAGAACCAAGACCCAGAAAAATTCGTCGTACTCAATCAAAGAAAAAGATTTTGCTTACCGTTTTCATCGATTATCGTGGTGTTGTGCATCATGAATTTTTACCAACAGGTCAAACAGTTAATAAGGATTATTATTTAAGCGTAATGAAGCGTTTACGAGAAGCAGTTCGTCTAAAAAGACCCGATTTGTGGCAAAATAATTCGTGGATTTTACACCACGATAACGCACCTTCTCACACAGCCGTGGTTATTCGTGAGTTTTTGACTAAAAACTCAACAAACACTATTCATCAACCACCATATTCACCGGATCTCGCACCGTGCGACTTTTTTTTGTTCAGTCGCTTAAAAAAACCACTTCGGGGAACCTGCTTTGACAGCATAGAAGCAATTAAAGACAAATCGAAGAAGGAACTTATGGCGATCCCAAAAAGTGAGTACGAAAAATGTTTCCAGGATTGGATTAAACGGTGGCACAAGTGCATTGCATCAGACGGAGAATACTTTGAAGGGGAAAAAATAAATATTAATGAATAGACTTGTACTTTGTGTTTTATTGACCAAGGCCGGGTTATTTTTGATCCGGGGGTTATGATAATAACAATAATAATAAAGAAGATAAGAAAATACGATTATATGACTAATTTTATGAATAACAAATGAATATGTTTGTACTCATATAAAAAATTTGTAATAAATTTTAAAAGAAATTTCATACATACATACACTGTTTTTATACACGTACTTCAATGTTTCAAGAAATTTACCAGAAAAAAAGAACATTGAAAATTATATTAGTCAATTAATAATATGCACATAAAACATAGTATGTATGGTTCTATTTTTTTTTTTTTTTAAAGACAAAAATTAAAAAATTATTTATAAATGATTGAAAAGAAATTTTCAATAAATTTAATCTGTATATTTGCATATGAACATATATATGTATGTATATAGGTTTGTATATACTTTTAGATATGAATAATTTCAAACATGCTTGAATTGATTGACATAATATGCATGTTTATGTTTCATTTTTCATATGTTTATGTTTAAATTTCAGAACTACATACATCATTTGAAAATATGAGTATTAAGATTGAAAATCTTAAAGAATAAAAATCTACCCCTTCTAAGATGTAGATGTTTAAAAATTTTTGAACACGTGAAGTACACGATATCATGTATTTTGCAATATCTTTTCAATCAATTTAAGTATTTAATTTATATATTTTAAGTATTTAATTTATATTGACACATTTTAAGCATTCTATGTACAAACATATGTTCTGATTTCCTTCTAATAGATATAGAATAATTTTTTTTTCTAGAAACGCTCTGAAATATAGAAAAAATATGTTTTGTTAATCTTTTCTTTGGGACACCATATGTACATATTCATGTAAACATATTCAAAACAGTTCATGATTCGAATTAACGATAATAATGATGATGGTAAGAATGATGATGATGATGAAGTTGGTGATGCTGATAATGTTCTCTTAATAACACTGATCCTTTTTTAAATATTTTGTAAATAATACATATATGTTCAATATTGTATTTCATTTTATAGATTATTTTATATGTACGTACAAATATTTTTACACCTTATTTTAATTTCACAATACACAATGTAATTTAAATCCAGTAAACGTGCAAATGTATGAAAATGTTTAGCTCTCATTATTTTATCTTAACTTAAAGGTAAAAAAAGTCTTTGAAAATTTTTATTCATGGTAATCTTTGTATGTATACGGATTAATATCAATCTTAAATTTTTTTGATCTTATTATGAAAAAATATTTATATATAATTTTAGATATGTATTTTCTTTTTAAAATTTCGAATTCTTATTATTATTATTATTTTTTTTTTAACGTGTAATCATCTTTAGATAAAATTTATTTTGCTACTTTTCAAATACTTGTTGAAAATTTTTTATTCTATTTATTTTTATTTATTTATTTATTATTATCGTCTTTATTTCACTTGATTCTGTATATATGTATATTTTTTTTATATTTAAAGGAATTGCTTTTATTATTCGTTTTACTTTCAGTTTTTATTTTTACTTTCAATCTCATTACCTGTTTTACCTGTACTACATCAATTGTGTTCTTACATGTTTTATACTGATGCATAATAAAATATATACATACAACACAATCTAGTATATATACGTACATTGATAATAATCTATTGCATCTTAAAAAGATGTTGACTTTTTTTATTTTTTTATTTTCTTCCTGTGTACAACGAATACAATCATCATGATGAGTATATGTTATTTATTTTCTCAGTCAATTATAATAGTTAAAGCAATTTAACATGAATAAAAATAAAAAAAAAATGAAATAAAAGCATGAAAAAAGTTAACATAAAAAAAAGTAATAGTAAGCAAAAAAAAAAAAAATTAAATATAATAAAAGGAAAGATAAAAGATACAAAACTTTAACCCTTATAAATAGAATCATGTATAAAAATGCAATATGCTTACATACATATTTATATAAAGCAAAATACAACGAATACGAATTCATTTGATTCTTGATATATTTGTACATTATAGTATGTATTTATGTATGTATGTATATGTTTTACAATAATGAAAATAAAATTTAATGAACGATCAAAATATACATACATACATCATATTCATATAAAACATCAATCATATTAAAATAATTGCAATTGCGATATAATACATTAGTCACACATAGCTTTATAAAAAGTACTATAACATATGTATATACATATTTACATATATAATACATCCGCATATTTTTTTTTTAAATAGTTTTTCATAATTTTATCACATTTTTACTTTAATATACTATGCATGCACATACATATACTTTATTTTACCACCTAAATGGGTGCATTAACTTTAACAATTTGATTCTAAACAATTTTATAACTTTACTTTTTTATACATATTTTATTACTTTTTTTGTAAAGTTAAAGTTTAACAAGTAATTTGAATATATGTATATACAATTGTGTATATAAAAAACACAAATAATATGAGTATAAAATGTATGCAAGACATTCATACATACACATATGTATATGTTTGTTCTATATGTAAAAAAATATATGCATGTACCTATATGCCAAGTTGTACATTATTATTACATATTCAGTCTAAATTTTCAATACGCACCTGGAGCAGGTGGTCATATTCACTATTAGCACTATAAAATGTACATACACACATATGTACTTGAATAAATAAATTAGTAAAAGTCATATGCATTGTCATTACATATGCATACAATGTATATACCATATATGTATGTATGTATGTTCACAAAGAAATGAATTTACAGATATACATATGTATATAAATATAATATAAAAAAGGATATTTCATGCAAAACGAAAATTTTCAATAATTAATCAATCTGTATTGTATAGATACATACATATGTATTGATTGTGCAAACATTGGATAATTATAATATAATTTGCCTATTAATATTGCAACATTAGCCATTACAGCTTATTATCATTTAGTGTTTTTTGCTATGCAATAATATGTATATACTAATATGCCATTAATATATTTTACATATATAGAAAAGTACGCAAACCCAAACGTCCATTCATACATATGTATATACGCATACATTTAATAAAATATAGTACAAGATATTAAAATTTACCTGATATTTTCAACGATATTATTATAGTTTTTTATTTGAATGTAATATACATACATAATGATAATAAGTGCATATAATGTAGTTCATAATTATGTATAAATTATGTGTTATAATAGTAAATGTTCAAGCAAGAGAATTCCTTTGTCTTGTAATTGATTTTAATTAGAATATCGATTTATTGTGATATCTTTTCGTGTACATTTCATACCTGTATGTACCTATGTGTCTTTAATTTTTTAACAAATTATAATGTCACATATTGTACAACGTATAAATACATGATTGTGTCAGCACTCAACAGTACTCAGTAATTATACATGCGATTATATACAAACATACATGAGTGAATGTAAAAGTATATTTTATATATAGTAATATACATCAAATTTTACAGCAGATAAAAATTTGATGACAAAATATTAAATTTTTATTTTTATTTATTTTTATACAATTTATCATAGATATAAATATCATATAAGACTTACATGCACATGTTTAAACTAAACAAAATACATATTGCACACATGTATGTAATTTATAGGTGTTAGATTAATGTACATACCAATTATGTACATGCATTATTATTATTATTTAAGCTGAAATTTTACAAATTATATTTATTCTCTTGAAATTTATTTATATTATTACACTTACGTTACGTATATAAATAATAATGCATTTATGTAAGTATTAACAAAAAAAAATTTTTTTTTTTATTACACAAAAGCCCATATGTGTACTTAACCATATTGAAATCGATTTATTATTATAATTGCAATTTATACATACATATATTCATACCTATAATCTTTTAAAAGAAAATATGTATAAAAAACCTCAGGTGAACAACACACTTTTGACCTATTGTTACCTTATAAAATGTACAAAATAAATTGAGACATACATATGTACATATATTCATAAATATATGTAGGTATATAGTATACATATGCATGTATGATATATTGGTATTGTCATCTTATTCATTTCACAAAATATTTTTTCAATGGTCATATATACACAGGTATAACAATATATAATGTTAATATGAAAATACAGGTATTTTCATGAAAAGATAATATATTAAGTGAAATGAGTCAGTCATGAAATATTCAAATTATTATCAACGATATTTACACATGTGTATCTATATATGCATATAAACGCATATACATCCATATGTATATGAGAATATCTAAACCCTAAAATGGTAATAAAACTTATCAAGAGACTTGAATTGTCAAAGAAGAAGTTTTAAACATATCAAATTTAAATTTGTCCGTTTTATATTCAACAAATTTTTGTATGTACGATGTACCTATATAATACGACACAAAAATTAACGCTCAATTCAATGTTAATAATAAATTTATACGATGATTTTTTTTTTAAAAGTTTCGATTACATACATACATACATATATTAATTTTTTTTATCAGTACAATATAACAATAAGAAAAAAACGTATTTGTAATTAAATTATTAGATAAATTATACAAAAATTTTCATATGAATTTTAATTTTTCAAAATATTGTTTATCCTTTGTACAAATGTTGAAAGAAAATAAACAAAAAAACAACATACACACAATATAATAAATTAAAAAATTATTAAAAATTTTTAAAACAACAGCAACAACAAAAAATTAATTAGTTTTCTCTATATAAAAACTCTTTTAATGGTGATCACAAATGTTTTACTTATATTCTGTATCCAATCAGTTTTTATTGTAAATATTCTACCAATCACAAACCAAACAATGATAAAAATAAAAGAAGTAAAGAAAATAGTAAATATACTTATAAATAAAATACGATAGACATTAAAGAAAACGTGACTTTTTTACATGTTTACTTTTTAGTTAAATCTGTGATTTGAAAAAAAAAGAAAAAAAAAAAAAATTAAACATAAAGAAAAATCACAACATGTAATGAAAACAATTTTCATTATATATTATATATATACGATATATTACTTAATAAGATATGTACGTTTACAACTAAGTACCTACATACATACAAAAATATACATACGTTCAAATCTACATAATATAGTTATTGTTCTTTAACATTTGGCTTTGTTTTATTTTTTCTATACAATTTAAAAACACAAAACTGTTTTGTTTATTAGAAAATTTATTATGAATATAAAATTTTATAATTACTTGTTATATTTCTTTGCAAATTTTATGTTAGAGAAAATAAACAACTGATTTCTTTTGTTTTTTCTCTTTTCAATGTATCAGAAACTTACCATAAGATCTAATTCGTTTTTTTTGTTTTCATTTAACTAAGTTCAATCGATTAGAATCAAAAATAACGTACTTGTACATATGTATGTGTACATGTTATGTTTTATACAAAAAGAAAAAAAATGTATCTATACCTAGTTAAAGGTAAAAGATATTCAAATTTGATGCATAAGTAGGTGCAATATTATACCGAAATTTTCATTTATTTCTACTTTGTATGGAAATACCTATATTTAATTAAATCTATGTACATATTAATATACATACGTACATATACACGTGTTTACTCATGTATCATGTACACATATGTTTATAAATATATCTAGGTACATACATATGTACGTGCATAAGCTATGTAAATCCTAATCCATTGTTTACTTATAATTAAATGTATGTACGTTATTGTATACTCTATACTATGCCACGTGCACATATGGGGAGTATAGCAAATATATAATCAATAATTTTGTTATCAATTAGTAAATACCTAACAGTGGTCAAAATTCATTATCGTAAGTAATATAATAAACAATACATACTCATATAAACTGTAAAAATTTAAATATCTAGGTACATTAAGGCTGTTCATCCAAACGACTAAAATGATAAATTCATATTACGGTAATTTTACATTCGGACTTTTAGTGAATACCATTATTGAAAATTAATAATTTATCTTTTATAAATTATATTTTAATGGAGTTAAAATATAAAGTTTATCAGCCGATTGTAGAAGTTTATTATTTGTATGAAATATGTAAATATGTTGCATTTAAAAATTCATTTTATGATGAATTTACATATTTGATGGTTTATCTATATTATTATTATGTTTAATTTTGTATAATATTTTTCAAGAAATTTAAAATTTTGAACAAACATTTTAATGTATAGAAGAAGAAAATTAAATGTATGTCTACGCATACACGTAACATACGTCATACACACATACATATGTACATACATGTGTGATTTAAAAATCAAAAAAAAAAAAAAATAATAAAATAAATACCATACAAATTCATGCAATAATATTGTGTTTTTTAATAAATGCTTTTAATTAAATTAATTTATTTTACTTACATACATACATACATATGTACATATGTGCTTTTTTTTATGTGCTTCACATGTGTCCAATAAATTTTTTAAATACCAACGTATTTGCATTATTCAATTTAATATTATTCATATTTCTTTTTTTATAACGTCCTATATTATTATTATTAATTTTTTAACTTTGATAATTTTTATTAAAAAATTGAACACATTTTTATTTTTTATTTTTTATTTTTTTCATTCATTACTCAATGCGTTTATTTTATTTTATTTTTTTTTTGGTTTGTGAAGCACAAATAAGTATTAAAAATTCGAATATACTACATACATACATGCGTATGTAATACGTAAGTGTACGGTATATATCTGATACCATCTGATACATACAATTTTATATGTACATATGTACATACATATTACAATGTTAAACAAACCCATATACAATAAAGATGTCCATGGCCGATTGAACGTGTCTAATTAGCATCATTAATCCTGAAGCCATAATTCTGTCTTATAACACATGTGTTCCATATAAGTTACATATGTATGTAGTTTGTGCTAAATTGTGCATACATATACAAACAAAATATTAAATAAAGAAAATTAAAACGTATGTTACAGAAATAATAATAATATTATTGTATGTATTATGAAAAAAATAAAAAATTTAATACAAAAATAAGAAATTTCAAAAGAATAAAATAATATGAAATAAAATGCTATATTAAAATAAAATATAATACATAATATCGTGGGCATCTAAAAATATGAACAATGTAAACAAATATTTACACATTATATAATATGTGTATTTTGAGTTTGATACAGTACAAATAATAAAACCTAGATTTCAATTAAAATTCTTGAATAAAAGAATTTTATAAACATATGTAATGTCCACGTGTAGTTAGAGACGTGTATGTATATTCTATATACACATCAAGTATATTTTGAAAAATTTTGCATATCCCATTTAATGGTCTTAGCAAAAAGTCATTAAAAATGACGAAAACTAAAATATAGGTATACTTATAATATATTATTTACTGGTAAAGCAAATATTAAATAGGTACTACTTTTTGGTACTACTTTTTTTATTTCAATTTCCATTATTAACTTATAATAATAAATTAAGATGATTATGTTTTTGTTGTTTATTTTCTTTTTTTTTTCGATTTTGCTTAAAAACTATATACTATATGTAGTTTGCAAAAATTTTTATTTTCGTTTTCACAATTTTTGTTTTTTAATCACATTGTAGGTATACAACTTTTATTTTATATTTAAAAGCAAAATTTCATATTATGTACATATGTATATAATTTTTTAATTTAAAATTTAAAATTTATATTTTAAGCTTAAATTTTATATAGGTATAATGACTATATGCATATACATATTACATTCTCATTCATTCTGTATTTACATGATAAAAATAATTTTTGATTTTAATTTTGAAAAATCTCCATTCATCTTTTAATCTCATTTTCGTATAAAATGTACATACAGAAGTACTTATAATATTTATAAAAATTATTATATAGTACCTATATGGTACTACGTTATATAAATGCTTATTTTTCATACATTTAATACATTAATCATATGTTTTTACTATTACTCTCAATTATTAGTAATTTTTATTTTATATTTTCATGTGCATTATTTTTATATTCCAGATAAACATGGTTTTTCATTGAAGCACATATGAAAAAGATTTCAGTGAAAGATTATAAGAAAAATAATTAAGCAGTTTTTTGCAATAAGCTGAAATTTTCAGGGTTGTTTTCTTGCGAATACAATAATCAATAATGACAAATGAATGATCTAATATAAAACATAGTAAAAATTCTCTAAAGAACTTTCGTTTTTTTTTTTTTTTTTTGAGGTCAAGATAAATTTTTTCTATCAAAAGTTATAAACTTTCAAATTTGAAAATTTTGAAATTTTTACACAAAACGGTTTTTTATTTCAACCTTTACAAATTCAACGAATAAAAACTTGTCTTATCGAAATTATTTCGCTTATATGTACCTGCTGATATGTAATGTATGTACATATTGTATGTATATTTTTCGATGAATCATCCTGTAAGTATTGTATTGTATATACCTTTTTATTTTAAATATTAGTTTTTTTAAAATTATATTGCATTCGCCTAAACAAATCTTTAAAAATGCCTGGAGTTTAACCTATTCATTTTCTTGGCTTAGTAATTTTAAAAATGTATAGGTATTGCATGAATCATCAGCTCATTTCATCCATTCAAATTAACAGGTAAAAACATACCGGTGCACATATGTATTTATTTTTGTATTAAAATTTATCTTAAAATAAATGAACAGAAAAGCATGAAAAATATATTATCATTATCAACGATAAGTACGATATATAAACAGCAATTGAATAATTTAAAAATAGAACAGTAAATTACATTGTATTGTACACATCATATGATTTAAAAAATCAATATAACGTAATTATGGCTAATTAATTAGACACCTAAGTCTTATATATACCTACATATATTTTATTAATTTTTTTATTTTTGAATAACTTAAAAATTGAACTGTATTATTTAATTCGAAATTAATTTCATTTGATTTTATTTCAGTTTTTTTTTATAGGTGGTGGGTTGAATACGATAGATTTTAATTTTCCTTTGAAAATTACCTTAGCACCAACCAAATTGCAACGAATTTTTATTAAAATGTCTTTACTCTTATACCTTTACAAAGTTCAATTAATTCATGTGTTTAATTTTTAAAATTAAATCTGGCATACCTGATGGGCCATTCTTTATTAATTACAAAACCACTTAAATATTTTATATGTGATATCACATTTCATATCACCCTTATAACAAATAAATAACATGTACTTGTACGTATACTTATACATAATATCTCACTCCTATAGTATCATAAACTAATATATCCTTATCTTTGATAGTATCAATAATTAAAATCGATGCACATTCATGCATACATTCATGCATGTATTTATGTACTGTACATATTTAATTAGTAAATTTTATTGAATTACAGAATATTGCTTTGAAATAAAATTTAAAAGAATTTGGAAAATGTAAACAGCTTATATATTGTATGTACTCGTATTAATTAATAATTTTATTAATTAGTGAATAATTTAATTATCTAATTCACTTTATATTTACTTTCATTTAAATAAAAACAAACGAACATAGAAATTCATGAATATTATGTGTAATTAATGCGATTTAATTGGGAATTTAATGTAATTGATATTAAATTATTACATTTATTTATGTTGATCTTTTATATACATATGTAATACAGTGTTGTATTAGAGCATATAGTATTAATTTTTGTATTTATTTATTTACAAATTTACTCAAATGCGAACGAAGTATATAAAATTCTATAGATATTGTAAGAATTTTAAATAAACAAAATAAGTATGTATGTATGTATTAAAATTGTAATGCACGTATGATACGCACAGGTACTACTTATGTATGTATATTATTTTACATTACTGAATATACGTACATATGTCTTATATGTAGATATGAATATCCTAGAATAAAGCATATGCTTAAGAGTCAATTATAGCAATATTTTTTTGTACAAAGGATAATAGCAAATAACATTTACCTACACATCCATTGCATATACAATTTATATATAGAATGCGAACATGTGCACATATGTATATATGAATGTATGTATAGGTATATAATATTTGTAATGTACATATATATTACATTGAAGTCAATTATATATATACATATATGTATGTGCGTACATACATATATATATGTATGTATGTTATAAATAATAGTGAATATTATAATAAACCATAAATGGTATTAGACCATTGCTGGATAATAAAAATCATTTATCGGTCGTAAACTTAAATAAAAATTGAAATGTACATAATATACATACATATATGTATGTATGTATGTAAATGAATGAAGTATTTTATTGCACATACATACATAGGATGTTCCAATTCAAGAGATTTACTAAAATATATGTACATATGTACATACATATTTATATCCCATGTATTGCTTTGATACGAAAGTTTTTCTTATACCTTCTTCCCTTATGAGGTTGATTTATGATATAGCGTAACGAATTTTGCTAAATAGTCATAGAGCTGAGGAACCTCATATCAAATACCCTGTAACACCCTGTATATTTACGCATGTTTACATAATTTCTAAATGCAATTTTAAATTTTCTGTTTTTATTAATATCATCATATATTTTACATTTGTTTAGTGCCAGTATCAACTTATATATGAATATTACATCAAATTATTTTATGACAGATATAGATATATAAGCCATTGATATATGTTATGTATGTATGTATGTATGTATGTATACGTACATTTAAAAATAAAATTAAAAAAAATTATATCTATAAAACTGATTTATGTTTTTATATTTTTATCACTGTTTTTAGTTTTGAAAAAGAAATATATGATTTAAAAATGATTTAAAAAAATAAAATCAAAATATGCAGACATACGTGTATTAAATTACTTTAACATAACTACTGTTATAATCCTCTCTGATTTGAAAAAAAAAAAAAAAAAACAAAAATCTTGATGGCTCCAATGATGTAAATTATATACATACATACGTCAACATGTGTTCAAAATTTTTAATTTAAATTTTTATTTCATTTTTGTTTTAAGAATAATTATTTTTTATTTTTAATTCATTATATAAATATATAGAGAAAAAAAAACATATGTAAAAAAAATACCAAAAAATAAGGAAAATTTATATATTTTAAAAATATGAAATATTTTTTCATGTCTAAATTGTATAACGTATTTTTACTACATTCATTCTAGGATAAAAGTATAAAAACAAAAAACCAATGCTTTTAATTGCAAAATATTAAATTCTTTCAAATAAACAAATAACCACATGAAAGTCAAATAGATTCAGCTGATATTATTAATTTCGTATAAAAGGCAATAAGATAGTAATCAATAATATTTACTTTTTCAAAATTCAAATATATACAAAGTTACATGTACTTATATTCATACGTCATTTGTAATATTATTTCCTATTTGTGTTATATTGCTTAATTAGAATTTTTTATTTTTATATACATATATAAGACTGATGTATTTGTATTTTATGTTTATCATTTCAAATTCAAAGTATCATTTAAAAGTAGTCAATTTACTGTCTATATTTGTTCGTATTTTATATCAAAATTTTATTAAAACTCTTTTAACATAAAAACATTGAAATAAACTTGTAACTATTCTTGCATTCATTAATTTATACTCTGTTCACTGATATTATGCACTTCACGTCTTATGGAAGTACATACATACATATGTATGTCTTTTTTTTTTTCTTCTCTCATAATTTCTAATTAGACTGTTTCACGAGCGGTATTACCACAATCCACAAGGTTTTTATTATACCTATATATCAGATAAATTTTTTAAATACGTCAATACATAGTGGATGTAAAATGGTACCACTTTAAGTAATCTTCATAAGATCTTAAGTGCACATTATTATTAGTGGACAGAGTATAAAAATTTTATTTTGATATCAAATGACAAGTAAAAGTTTAATTAAAAATGTATTTTGTGTATTCAAAATAGGTATACAAAAAAAAAAAACGGAGTAAAATTTTGAAAAGTATTCCTGTAATTTTCAATATATTCAATGTAATCAGTTTCTAAAAGCAATTTTCAATAGAGAACAAATTGGTTTTTTTTTACAATTTCTTTTATTAATATTCGATTGATTGATAAGTAGAATGTTACAAGAATGCACAAGAAAAAAAACGCAAAATATAATGTTAAAATTAAAATATTTTCTCTTGTATACTTTAACTTATGTATTTTACATGCATCAGGTGATATGCAATATTGGTATTGGTACTTAGATTGCAAAATGACAAACACTCAATTCGATTATATAAATTGTGTCAATTCCAGTAAATCTGCATGATAGCTCTTTAAGAAAAATCAAATTTAACAAAAAAAAAAAAAAAAAAAATTTAATAAAATCGAATCAAAAACATTTACATTAATAATTCATAATTGTACAATATGATTTATTCGACATGCATTCAAATGACTGATCAATTAATTTGTACAAACTTTTATAGTCGATTAATTTAAATATGTTCAAAATTTTTTTTACTACACACATGTATGTACATATAAGTAAAAGTACATGTACATAATATAAATTAAACAAAAGCATTTGGAAAGTAATATATGTACGTACATGCATAAGTAATTAATAAATGAAATAGCCAAGTGATCATTTTTGTATTACATGTATGTACATAATATAATTACTTCATAATTAACAAATGAATCTTATAGTTATAGAGCGTATGTTGCATGTAAGGAGCAAAATTTACTTATTCGTTATAGCACGTGATTTTAAAAAAAATTAAATCTTTATTTGAAATTGAAACGCATACATACATAGTTTGTATGTATAATTACGATATTTTGACTCTACAACTACAACTACACTTATAAAATAATACAATGTATGCGTTGATATGTAACTCGTTGTTATCATATTTGAATACTACATTTTTTTATTATTCATTTTATTTTTGACAGTGTTATTATTTCTATATTATTATAATCATCATCGTTTGTCATCATTATCATCATCATCATCATTTTGATCATCATATTAAAACTGAGTATATGTACATGTGTTCATAAGTATGTATGTAGTTCTGCATGAAAGATTCCCTATGGACATTTATTATTAATATTACATTAACTGTCATACATTTTATAATGCATTTCATTTATGTACATATACATACATATGTATAAACAGTATATACATATGTATGTGATAATATCTTGTGATATGTAAAATATTAATATATTATGATTTGTTAATTTTACCAAATTTTACGTACATTACAGTCATAAAATTTACATGGCCAAAATTTAAAATAATATTTATGTATACAAATTTGAAGAGACCAAGGCTTGATTTGGGCTGTAGCGCCATACGAAGAAGAAGAAGAAGATATGTACATATATAAATAACCAAAAAATAATACTAATAATAATAATACAAAATTAATTGTTATACGATATACCCCTTTTAATAATTGAATTTTAGTATGTATGTATATAGACGTACATATGTACATATGATAATAAAGCATTGTATGTATACTCCAAAATTTCACACCTAGAAATTCAAGTAAAAAAAAAAAAAAATTGTATAAAGGGTATTTCCCTCACTAGTATAAGCGTAGTGTGAATAAGCAAACAAAACACAAAAACGATTAGAAATTTCTAAACCGATTATTAAAGTCGATAGATAAGAATAAATAGACGGATCAATTAATCAGGACAGAACAAAATATATCTTAAAACGAATTTTTTCGGGAAAATTTTTAAAATACTTTGTTTTACAAAAAAAAAAAAATATATATATATATACATTCATATATAGTTTTTATTACATAATATGTATTATATATACATATGGACGTTCATATGTATATATTTAATTGTTCGTTTTCTATCTTTTTCTACAAAATAATAAAAATTAAAAACCTTATAATGATATTATAATGTCTTTTTCTCAAATAAAATTACTTTTTTACCAATCATAACATTATTATTCTTTTAATTTTACAATGTTTTCTCTTTTTTTTTTTTCATTTTTATACTTTTAATGTTTTGATACATTTTCAATTTACATAAAACTAAATTAACAAAAGGTATTTACCTGAATTTTTCATACGTATTGTACATACATACATAAATAAATAAATACATATTCAATGATTGTAAAATTTAATATAAAATTAATTTTTCCAAATTAAAAAAAAAAACAAAAAAAATGAATAGAACGAATAAAACAAGTAAATGATGTAATTAAATATATTATTTTATTAATTATATTCATATTAGTAATTAAACAAATTATAATAACATGGAATAAATAGTAGCATACAAGTTTATAATTTTTTAATTATACGTACTGTGTTCATATAGCTAAATGTTATATGATATGTTTATATTATAGAGGTATAAATCAAATATCAACTAACAGCTCTCTAGGTGATAATAATCATGCCGAAAAATGCGAATACAATAGAGTCCACTTTAATCCTACATCCCAAGCATTTGAAAAATGTTTGCACGTTAAGAGTCATTCATGAATATTATATGATATTATCTAGCATGAATTTTTATTCAAAAATTATATATGAGTAAAAAAATTTTCAAATATCAGTTGCGATGTAAAAGGTAAAGATCCTTCTTTTAATTTTTTTTTTTTTTTTATTAATTTCTCAGCATAATTTATCACCTGACGAACAGTAAATTTAAATTATTTGAAATACCCTATGTTTCAAGTATGAATGCAGGTTGTAGTTTTGTTCTTCATTAAAAAAAAAAAAAAAAAAATTAAATTAAATTTTGGTTAAAATTAAAATTATAATGTATGATGAATACGTTAAAAATGAAATTTAGTATATAGGTATATAAAAATGTGTATAATTATTATTTCTTCAATATTTTAAATAAAATCATTTTTAAAATTATTTCATTCTGCATTTAATGATAACCAACGCATTTCGAATGCTAATTCATTTTGACGATTACAGCTATTTGAAAATTTATGTAATAATTCAGGATTCTCATATACTTGTTTTAATTTATACATATTAAAACGACGATGAGTTTTAATATAATATGATTTATGAATAATATCCCAACAATACATACAGTAATACTGTAAATAGAATAAAATTTTTATTTAATATTAACGTCAACTTATGTATATACAACATAATTGCAATTATGTACTTTTTCGTATATATAAATATTTTTCTTTTAGTAGTGTATATGTATAGGGTCTTTCAAAAAAGGTCTAGTTTTAGGTAATAAAATTTAGGCAAAATGAATTTATTTAAATACATTTAAAAAGCACGTCTCATATTAATCCATTCCAGAAAGATATTGCGTTGATTTTTGAAAATATTTTTGCAACTTTAAAATCTGACTTTATGCTGAAAGATCCTATGCACATACATACATTACATATGTTCATATATATGTACATATGTAAGTTTTTAATACAGACCTTAAAGCATCCAAGACAATAGAAAACACTAGGTGTATGACATCCAAATCGATGGAAACAGTAATCACATCTATGATTAAAAAATATAAATGGCCTAGTTTCTAGCGTATATGAATTGTGATTATAATAATAACTTGTGAATACAGTACGTATAGCTTCCAAAAAACTTTTGAACTCATGAAATATTACCATAGCATTACCCTATTCCAATAATTAAAAAAAAAAAAAAAAATGATATGATTATAAATATATGTACATATAAAAATATATAATACACATGTTATGTATACAATTATTGAACATACTTTGGGAAAATATGAATAATCTAAACTAAAGGCAACATAACAAACTTGACCAAATTTTTCTCTCATAATTGCAGCAATTTCATCTAAAAATAATAATAAAAATTATCTGATTTAATTGAAATCCTTTCAAATGTTTTTTTTTTTTTTTAATTAATTTTAATCACCAGCTCTAATAAGTGTATTTGGTTCATAGAAAACAAGTACTGTATTATGTCGATTTACATTCACTAATACATTAGGCTCAGTATAAATGCAATCAAATACCTTAAATAGTCTTAAAAGAACAGTAATACATTCATCATCATTTATCCAAATAACATAACGTATTATATGAGATATTCTACAAAATTCACAAAGTAAATTGCTCATATGTTCGAAATGCTACAAAAATAAGAATCAAAAAAAAAAGAAACTATAATTAATTACATTGTAAATGTGTATATGAAAGGATTTATAAAATTGTTATTATAAGTATATATGAACGAGTATTATATGTATACAATTTAATTGAGTCCATACACAAATATATCTGGTATGTATAATTATTATATACATAATATTGTGCATGTATTGTGTATATCCTAGATCTAGAATGAACATAGTATTAATTTGAGATAGTATTAGTGTGGTTGAAATAAATCGAATTATTTTGTGTACATGATATAATTTCATTTTGTATTAATTTAGTGCAAATTTATTAACATTTATTCATTTGAATAGTTAAAATTTTATCAAAATGTGTTTATCTGTTTCTTTTGTGCATATACGAACACAGCTTCACTTTACATGTGTACCATATATGCATGATAAAAGCACATTGTTGTAATGAAATATATACAAATCTGATACTTACTTTAAAGGTAACATATACTTTACCCCCTATAATTCTTTTTTCATTTGGTTTCTTTTTTGGCCATGAAACTGTTATTGGGCCATAACAAGAAAATTCTTCAATAATAATATCTATTATTAGAAAAAAGAAAGAAAAAAAAATTACAAAAATCTTATTCAGTTTAAAAATATATTTTAAACAAAAAAATTTTTTTTTTCAAATGTATAAAATAAATTGATTAAAAACCTTCATTCATTAGAAATGGAACATTTTCAACAACAAGTGTATTCGAATATTTCCTGTATTGAAAATCAGATAATTCCGAAATCCATGGGTCTTTGAAAAAGAAAAAGATATCTCAAATATTTATGCATATATAGATGAATAATTTACATATATAATCTTCAATTATTTTTAATTGTAAAATATAATATTCTTTAATGAATTTAAATTTGAACACTTACTAACGTATTTTAACAGCTTTAATTCACCGCATTCATTCATATTATAGGCCATTTTACAATGTTTAAATTACTATTTAAAAATATTGTATATTCTATTATTTTATTTTAAAATTAATATTATTAATTTATTTTGCAAAAAATAAAAAATAAAAATTCAATCAATTTGTAATGTTCGTATTAATCGATGAAAAATTATTTAATCCTGAATTTTATCACTTGTAAGTTCGTTTTAAAAAAAAAAAAAATTAAAATTAAAGAAAATTCACATGAACCTAATAAAAGAAAACTAATTGTCTAAAAAAAAAAAAACAAACATTCAAAATTATGACAGAAGAAATTTTTACCAACGATTGCTATGATCATAATATAATTTTTTAAATATTTGTGTTAAAATACGTTACAAATTGCTTAATACAAATACATTTAAAGACATATATTATATTATATAAATTAAATTAAGTTGTATATTGCCATATAGAATTGACACATAAGTATATATACACACAAATCACATACATACATAAAATTAAATTAATACTTGTACCATATATTTAATGAGTAAATAAATAAAAATAATAAAATAATAATAATTATAATAAATAAAAAAGTTAATAATATTTTCTTTTTTTATTATACATATTAATAGTTTTATTGAATAAAAATGTTTAGAAAAGAATATGTACTTACATACTATGTATATGTATAAGACAATGTACTGTATGTTAAGCATGTGAATTGTATAAAAGTTTAATTCAAAATAAACCGCATAATTAATAAATTCAATAAAATATCTTGTAATTACTGTAGATTAAGATTTTTATTTATTTACATTATATAAACATATATGTACATATGTACATAACATACGTAACACGTTGCATCACATGTGCATTATACATGTATATAAAATAATATGAATTAATTATACATATTATTTATCATTGAAATTGTTATCTTATTGTGTACAATGTGTGAATTTATTTTGTTAATTTAAAATATCCTGTTTATTAAAATTATGTCTATTATGAATATGATATGAGTTTAATTACAAATTGTTATCAATTATGTTACAATACATATGTATAGCATTATGTTTAGCTCAGTTATATTCGTTTTTATCATTACATCTTCATTTAATCTACATTACATACAGTAACGTATGGTTACGCTTATATGTCCTAATGCATAGTATAATTTAGTATGCAAATAAGGAAATTTAATTAACATGATAAATTTTATTAAATGTTTGAAAAAAAAAAGAAAACAATGAAGAAAAAAGAAAATCAATTAAATTTATATAATTATATTTATATTTAACGAAAATTTGATAAAATTTTCAGTATACATGCATTAACAGCAAATTATAATGAAAAGTAGTCAATATATTAAATTATAATTTACCTTTGTTTTCTTTTTTAAACATTACGAACATGTACGTGTAAACTATAAATATGTAGTTTTCAATTGAAAAACAAATTGTTACAAAACAAAAAATTTTAAATTATTATCAGATTAAAACTGATATAATAAAATTATATCATTTACACATAGATATGTGTATATACATACGTATGTATGTATAACATATCCATATGTAGATAATTTTATTGTTACATTCAATTATAGATTGATCCCTATTGTATCATTTTATGTATGAAAATTTTTCATAATTTTATTTTTAATATACGAAGTAAAATTTTTACATTAAAATTCATGTACACAAAATTAATTAATTTGATTTAATTTCAAAAATAAAAGAAAACCCTATTAATTTAGCTATAATTAGATTGTTTCCCTATTTAATGTACGTACAAATAAATTACCATGAATATAAACATTTTGCATGGGTATGTAGTATATGTATACATGTAACAATAAAATTATCATTTTTGGGATATGTATATGTATTTTTTGGTTTTTTTTTTTTTTATTTTGTTTTATTTTATACTTTTTATATTTGACTCTTTTATTATTATGTTAAAAAGTATCTTACACATAATTTTGTAGAACAAAATGTAATTAATGTGTACATACAATGATTGTATGTACAAATTATGAATACATATTATAGACCATTCTTTTGCAAAATGATTGACTTTATAGTTAAATATATACACCCTCGTCACCATCATCATCGTCATCATCATCATCATCATTATACCTTTTATTCTTTTATCTTTATATTACTGTTAGTATTGTTTGTTATTAATAACATTATGGATATCATCATACTTTAAAATATATGTATATAATTTGCAGATAATAATAAAATATAACGTGTATATTTAATGAGTTACAGATACATGCTATATTATTTAAAAAATTTTAATGTTTAGTCAGATTGCTCATCGAACCATGTATGTTTAATATAAAATCATAAAATTTTATATATTATATATGTATTGTATTATGATGATTTTATTTCTTTTTTTTCTTTTCATCGATTTTTTTTTTTTTTCCTGTAAATTAAAAATGTACAATGTTGTATATGTACTTAAATGTATCATTATGATATCCAATTATATACATTATGTACAGAAAAATTTTTGTTACCTAATTTAAATGCAGATTCACAAAGGTTGATACACTTTTCTTTTTTTTTTTTTTTTTTTTTTTTTTTTTTTAAATATAATATGTATTATATCAAAGAATATGTATTATTATATGGTATTATTCAGTATATGATATTCACATATACATACATATGTATATGATTATAATATCTTAAAAATTTAATTTAAATATAATTTTTCAAAAACAGGTATAATAAGTGTACATATAGTAATGTAATTATAATAAATATGAAATGAGAATATATAGAAAATTTGCGTGCATGATATGACAATTTCTTTTTAATTATTTTAATTATATTTTAGGTTAGATTTTGTTTTCCTGTTCTATTAAATTTTCTTCAAAATTAAAAATTTGTACTTAAAATATCATTTTATACAATGGCTACATACATACATGCATACAAATGTATACAAAGCTTATTAATAAATACATTTCTTAATGTAATTTTTTTTAATACAATTATTTTATACTTATATGTACTCAAAAAAAAAAAAACAAGAAAAAAAAAGTTAATTTACAGAAATATGTATGTACATATATTATGTTTATCTTGCATATGCTTAGTGTAATATATGTATATACTATCCGTAATATTGAAATAAAATTATTAATTATATGAAATGGGTCAGTATAAAAGATAAAACCATTGGTTCGTAGTGGTTGGATGATACTAATGATACTGTAATGTATTCAATATGTTTGAAAAAAAAAAAGACGAAAAAAAAAAATTATAAATAATTAAGAAAATTACTTAAGAACAAATTATTTAAGAAGATTTATAAATAAATAATAATAAAAAAAGACGTTATTATCGAAAAATATTTGAAATTAAATTTACAAAGTAATCAGATTATACTCCCACAATTTATATTTTTGTGTACGTGAATATTTATCTTTACGTAAATTATAATATTTTCCTTTTTTTTTGTTTCATTTTATTTTAATTGTCCTTTTCTTGTTTTTTCTATTTTCGATTACCTTGACATTACAATCAAGGATAAAATATTCATCGAAGGTTTTAATATTATATATACATATAAATGTACTTACTTATATATTAAATTAACTAAAATGTTTATACTATGTTCAAAATTAATGTTGTAGGTGAGTATATATATATGTAAGTATATGCATATAATATACATATACAAAATGTATGATATGAAAATAATTTACAAACATTAGAAATAAAAACAAGTAAAAGATTTTATTATCGCTACTCTAATAAATAACATACATATGTACTATATATGTATATATGTATACAAACCCACACATACATTTGCATTTATATGTATATGTATACATACTTATATTATATGGAATAATAAAATCATTCTGTATATACATAGATGGTTCTGCTTATGAATGTTTAGTTTTATACACGTAGTCATACATATACATGTATATGTATACGATAACGCAGCATGCTTTTATGTATATTATATACTTATGTACCAACTTGCGCTATAATATAAACACATGAACTATATACATATATATGTTGATATGTATTACATTTAATATAAACGAAAAATACAAAAATAAAATAAAAAATCAAATAAGAAAAAAATCTTGAAATATGATATCCGTTTAATTTTATCAGTTTTATTGAGTTAATAAATCCCAATACAAAAACAACAATAACCAATACTAATAATACATAAAATTTATTTCATTATATTATAGTGATTAAAAAAAATATATTTAGTGCATACAATACACAATATAAAATTTATATATATGTACATATGTTATCCTTTCTATATATATAATATAGAATACTATATATCAAAAATTATTGATTGCAGGAATTATATGTGTATGTACATATGTATATAAATACTACTTACAACATACATATGTGCACAAGTAATTATATGTAGAAAATAGAATAAATATACATACACACATGTATACATGAATATATTTATATGCATATATGTATGTATGTATATTTATTTTCACTCTAAAATATTTTTGTTCAAGTCGAGTATCCAAAAATTGAATTAAAATTAATAATATTATGTGTATATGTAACATACATAAATACATTTATATTTTGTACAAACATATACATACATACTTACATATATTTTATATAAATTTGTGCAAATCGTAAAAACAAAAGATATCCTTGATAATATCATCAGCTTGAAAGTCAAGTCGAAGGACAATTCGCTGGGTGGTAAGCATGCAAAATTTATTTGATATTATATTATCAAATATATATATGTACAATGTACATATGTATAAATAGAAATGATATATACAATAATTTGATATTATAAATACACATACAACCATTATATGCATTACATATACATATGTACATACATACACAAGAACATACAAAAATTAAGTTTTTCCATTATCTTTATTTTTCTTGTTACCCAACTACATACATACTTACAAATCTATAAGATATACTTTATTTTAAGTTTATTATTAATAGAAACAAAATAATATGATTGAAAAACAGCATGTACGTTATACATACAATTTTTATGTTTTTTTTTCTATGTATACTTGTTGTCGTTATTTTAATTTTCTTTATTTTTATTTTATTTATTTACTTATTTTTGTTTTTCTATTATTTTATATAAAATTTCTATTTATACACAATATTGTATAAAATAGAAATTTTATTTTAGTTTAAATTTATTTTCATTTTCATTTTTTTTTTTTTTTCAAAAATAAATCAATTTAATAAGTTAATAAAAGAAAAAAAGATACATTTTTATTTAAATGTGCAATGATTGTATTGTACTACGAAAATTGATAAAGGCAATAACGATGATAATTTAGTAATGATAATTTTTATTTATTATTTTTCAATAAATAAATTAATTTGAATTATGTTCAATAATAATGTATATCATGTTGAGAGTATTTAATATAATATGTATCTTATTATAGTGAATATCAGAATTCATTCATTATTATATATGATTTCCTTCTTCTTAATTGTATATAAGTACCTATATATTGTATATGACATTATAAAATAAATAATAAAATAATTTTTATAATATTGAATAACAATATTGATAAACTTTAAACAGCAACAACATATTAAAAATAATAAAACAAAAAAATTTATTAAAAATTTTTATCAAAAATGAATTTTATTATTATTTTTATTTATTATTAAAACAGAAAAATTGAATAAAATTAAAATAAATCGAAAAATTTCCATTTTTCATAAGAGAAATTATAGAAGAACGTATGATAAGAAAAAAAAAAAAAAAAAAAATTAAAAGAAAAGATGAACAAAAAGTATAGTATACATTTAATATGAAACTAAAAATATGTATAGATATTTTTATACGATACATTTCAAGATATTTATATGAATTAAATATGCAAATTAATGTAAGAAAATTATTTTCAAAGATATTATCAATGTAGTCTACATAGTACACATGTACATATTACATATGTATATACATATGTATACCACATATGTATATTTTTGATGTAGATGTACATTTGTATGAAATTTTCATTTATCATTTATTTTACAATAAAAATAAATTAAGAAAATTAAATCAAATGATGACCAACAGAATATCAACGCATAATGTGTTATACTTATGAGTACATATGTACGTGTAATAAATTCACATACATAATATAAATAAATACAAAAAAATCAAATAAATGAATAAATTAATAGTTTCTTAATTTACAAATAAGATAAATATACATGCATATATGTATGTATATACGTGTATACAGGATATCTTAAAATCTAAATATATCATAGAATTCAATTTTCTAACATGTTGATCTGATAAATCGTATATAATAAAAGCAAAAATAAGGATAAAGATGAGTCAGGCTAATACTATGATAAAAATTTATAAACGTTTAAAACGTAAAGGGATGACATTTTGTGAGAACTTTTCTGGGGTCTAAAGTTTCAAATGAAAATGTGAAAATTACACTATATATGCATATACATATCATTTTGTTCTTGAAAGTTTTTAAAAAATTATACCCCTAAATTATACTCATATAATAAAATGATAAAAAAAAAAAAATAAATATCAAAAATATTTTTAGTTTTATTTTTACTTTTTTTGTCATACTTTAAAACACAAATGCATTACATAATTGATTTCAGATATTTAAAAAAAAAGTTTTCTGTATGTATTTTTCAAAAATAAACAAAAAAAAAAGTGTTCAACATTTAAATGGATGATGGATATAGTTGAACCACAGGTTGAACAAAAGGATTACATTAATTAAACGTTCGACGTATACACGAATATATCATTATTTGATGGTTGTTTTGAAGTCTTTACAAATTTAAATCTTCGTCCAAAACGTGTTGATCAAACAAACAAAAAAATTCAATTTCTTCGTTATATCGTATATGTCCTTTTGTGGTATGTTTTCTGTTTATTCAATTATTTTATTTGAAAAAAGAACCAAATATTTTTGTTCTGTTTTATTAACATTTTTTTAATTAGAAATGGAAAATTTACATATTCACATACATCTACATACATATGTACATCCTTAAGCGTAATTACTTTATACTGCAATGATACAAACGTGTACACTTTATTTTACTACATGGTATGTGATAGGGCGCTCATGTTATTTTGTAGACATTATAAGTTGTTATTAAAATAATGTAAATCTCTTTGTCCATAATTTTGGTTTTTTTTTTTTTTTGTTTTTTGATTATTTTTATTTTTAAAAAATTTTTATATAAAAGTAACCGTTTTTGTGTTTAAATAACAAAGAATATTGAATAATATCTTACGCGTATAGATAAGCATAAAAATTTTCCGTTAAAAATACAAAAATAAAAAAATTTTATATTTTAGATATATCATATACATATCTACATACTTTTATAAATGCATATATAATTTTTATATTTTCATATTTACTTAATTTTGTATTTATTTGCTTACTCACATATTTAGTAGTTAATATATTAAATGAAAAAATTTTTTAACAAAAAGGAAATTCATATATCATCAAAACGTGTTAACTAAAATGGATATACAACTGTAATTTCGGTTGAATTTTATGGACTGAAACATTTAAAAAAGAAAAAAAAAATGCATACGAGTGAAAAATTAATACAAAAAAAAATGTTTAAGTATAAATAAATTGACCATGATACACAAAAATCGTCGTTTTTTTATTGTTTCTTAAAAATTTTTAAATTATTCTCGGTAATTTTTTCTGTTCATTTAAAATGCATTTTAAATTGATTTTTGTTATTCGTTATTTTTGGAGTTCTCATTTTTTGTTTTCCAATTGCAACCTAAAAATGAAACGAAAATCAAAAATAATGTTTTTTCATGTATAGGCTTTTGGGCATTTTATAGCGAAATATGAATATTTCTTTTCATTTTTATGAAGATACAATGCAAGATTTTTTCATTTATGTATACACGTTACGTTACGCAAATTATAAATGTTATACCAGAAAAAGTAAGTATAGGTAAGTATTTTTCTTGTTTTTATTTATTTTTTTTATTATTTTATTCAAAACGGAATGAATTTTCTTATAGATACATATATTTAAAAAAAAAAAAAAATCGTTATTTTTTTTATGTACAAATATCTACACAATTTAATGTGCATAAATTATTTCATTCTTTCATTTAATTTTAAAAAAAGTCAATGAACTTTTTTTTTTTGGTTTTTTAACTTTTTGCATGGTAAATGCATTTATAGTCTTTCATGTTAGTACAAAAGCGTACATCATTTATATTAAATATTGTATGTATAAATTGTACAGATTTGAATATGAACGTTCTTAAATGTATTCTTGTATTATATAAAATTTTAATTTTTTTCTTTTTCTTTTCTAAATGCATATACATACACAAAAATCAATGTATATATGTATATTTAATAAATCTTTTCCATCGCTTTGTACATACATACATGTGTATGCATGTATACTTTCATATATATTACGTATCAACTTAACGTTCAGAAGATGCGTTGCCTTCTATAGTTAAATCACAATATACTTCTTATTTTCATTTTAATTTCTTTTATTTATTGCCATTTAAATGTACAAAGGTGCTACTAAAAATAAAAATAAAAATTATAATAATAAAATAAAATAACAAAGACAAATAATAGAATTGTATAAACAAAAATTTTTCAAGCTTCCTTTCATAACACTTACCACAAAAAAAAAACAAAAAATTAAAAAAAATAATACGTTTACTAATAAACGTAATTTAAAAGAAATACAAAAAAAAATTTAAATAAATAAAATAGAAACAAATAAAATTACAAAAAGGATGAAGTTAATAAATTTAGAACAATGTAAAAATGTACAATTTTAACATTTGAATGGTTATTTTGAAAGTGGTTTGAGTCCATTTGTTTTCTTCTTGCGAGATATTTAAAAAACACTAAATTATAAGTAAATTATGCGATTTTTTGATATTTCTTAAGTTTTTTTAAAATATGGACTTGCATTACTTTCAAAATAAACGGTAGATTTTACAAAAAAAAATCTCTTCGTCGTTCTTTCTTTCTTTAGTTAATTTATTTTTTTACATTTTATTTTTTGTAGCAACATAGTAACGCACAAACGAATATGAGCTCAAATAAATGTGTATATTTAAATTTAAATCTCTTATGTAAGATATTATTGTTAGTTTCAATACTTAATTTTTTTTTTTTAAATCAAATGTTATATATAATGAAAATATACTATGTATAGTACAATTTATATTAAACGGATTTCAATTATACTTGTACGGATTACAATCCAATGCTCATAAAATCTACTTGTAGATGTTTTTAATGATTTGAAAATTTTCAATTAAATTAAGGGCAAATTGAAAAACGCGTTACTTAGTAACCCCTCTTGGTATGATAATTTTAATGCACCGCCCATAATATATTGGAGTTTCGTGTCAAGTAGATAATAATGCATTCTTGACCTTACGATAAATTATTAAGGATATAATCAAAACAAGAACCTTTATTTTTATTCTTTTTATTTTCAACTTTTTAACAATTTATTCTGTTCATTTCTAATTAAAACTATTTACAAATTTGTAATTTTTCAATTTAACAAATAATTACATTTAAATCGTAATTATTTTAGAATTATATATATTTAGATTTTTTTTTAATAACACATTTTCTTCTTTTATTTTTTGTTTTTTGGTTTTTTTAACATAATAAAACATTGGAAGTAAGTTAAAATTAAGTGTAAAATTTGCATTTAATCAATTCGATTTATTTAAAAAACGAAATTTTAAAATATTATTGTTCTTTATTACTACTATTTTCTTTATTTTTTCACATAAAACTTTTATTTTTTTGTAGATAAAAGAATAAAAATTAAAATTTTATAATTGACAATATGATTTAGATTTTAGTTTTATGTTTTTTTCTTTTTTTATTTTCAAATTTAGAAATAAAAATAAAAGATATAAAATAATTTGTTTTATTTTTCAATCAAAATTTATATAAAGATTTTATAGACTCGATTATAAATTTTTTCTAATTAATTAAAATGAAAAAGAACATAAAATTGTATTAAATTATTGGATCTTTAATTTTTCTATGTGGGCTATAACAGTTCTTTTTTTTTAATTTGGTTCTATGGTTTTACCATATTGACTTTTAACAAGTGCATATCAAAAATTCATTACAAACATCGAAAAAAAATATAATGTACTTGATTTTTTTAATTTTACTAGAAAGAGCTTATTAATTTCGTACTAAATTTTTTCACAGAGTTCTTTTTACATGATGAAAATTACATTAAGAAGAAATGAAACAAAGATGTAACAGTCATAATTTAATAATAGATTTTGATTATTTTAATTATTAAACAAATTATAAGGAATGACAAAAAAAGACATAAATACAATTTGTGCGTTGTATTATTGCAAGAAAAAAATTTAAAGAACAGAAAATTAAAGAAACAAAATTGTTGTTTATGTCTAAACACAAATATATTATGTGTAGGTACAAATTTTTGATTAAATCAACGAACATTTTTTTTTATTTGTTTTTTTTGTTTATCAAGAAACCTAATACTTTTTGTATAATGTATAATAATACAACACAATTAACGATATAATTATGTACCTACTTAATTAAATTGAATCTATTTAATCACTAGCATTAACTGTAATTGTTTTGCCTTTTGGATCATCAAAACGATCCATAGTACGGATATCCATTAACCATGTAATACCAATCGATAATATGGCTAACATTAAAAATGTGACAAATAATCCGCTCCATATACCAATCGATGTAAAACCAACACAATGCCATGGATCATTAAATGTAAAATTTTGACTGGATTGATTAAAATTTGGTTGCATTTGTAAACTATTCCATATTAATATTATACTTTTATCAAAATCATTCATACGTACATCACCACAATAATATGAGAATTCTTCAGCTGCATTTATATATTGATCAACTTTTAATTGTTTATTATCATAATATACATTATTCATATACCAATAACCGTGTTTTATATCAATATGAAATTTAATAATCTTACGTTTATCATCAGTTAATTCAATATCAAAGCTATTTTTTGTTTTATTTTTTATTTCGGCTGTTGTTATTTGTAATTGTGATTCATTTTTGTCACCTGAGTTTAAATATGTTAAATTTTTATAATAAATTAAAAATTCTGAATTAATATTAAATGCATGTCCTTTATTTGGTTTTTGTTGATCATTTGATGTTTGACGAATAATTCTTTTCAACGTTTGCTGTTGTTTCCCAATTAATAGGCCGATAGTTCTACCTTGTTCTGATAATTTTTGATAAATTTCTTTTATTGCCGAATCTATATGCATAAAAAAAATATAAAATATTCATGTATCTTTATTATTATGTAAAAAACAATAATCTGAATATTAATAAATATAAAATGTTGATCTAATTTGCAAAATATTAAATATAAATTAGATCTTTATCGTTAAAATAAAATTTATAGAAATATGAAACAATATAAAAAATAGAATTTATTTAATATACAATTACCTCGTCTATTTATGATTACTGCCTTATTTTTATTGTTATCATTATATTGTCCAGAAAATTTAATAAATATTATTTTACCTTTTTCATATTCAATTGGTATATTTATATCATTATTTTCATTTATTTCTAGATATTCTTTTTTTAAATTTAAATTTCTTAATACATCAATTGGTTCTTCAACATTTAAATAGAATACTTTATTTTTCATTTGTGATAAATAATTATAACATTTATTACCGGTATTTAATTTACATTTAGAGAAATCATCAAATTTTACCTACATGATAAAAAAATAAAAAAGATTAAATGTAAAATAAAAAATACAATTCAATAATATTGAATATATACCGAATTATCAATAAAAGTGATTAACATTGATTTATAAATGTCATCTGATATGATGTATTCCATAAAATTTGTACGAGAAGTTTTTTCAAAAAATGGTACTGCAGGACTGAAAAAAAAAATAATAGAAAAATATAATTATTGATGTTTAGAATAAAAAATTAAAAATGAAGATAATTTATTAAAAAAAAAAACATCTATATTATTACCTAAATGAATCCCAGACTAATACTTGAGAATATTCACCATTAGTTAGATTTAATAAAAAAATTAGTGTAAATAATGATTTAAATATCATTTTTAATTTAAAAAAAAAAAAAAAAAACCAAAAATCCAAATTAAATGAAAAATGAACAAAATTAAAATAAAATGAAAATTATAATTTAATAGAAGATATTTGTATAATTTTCACTTTTTTTTTAAAATAGCTAATAAAATCACACTCAATTCAACTGAAATCTGAAATCTTTCATATGACAAATCACATGACAAGAAAAAAATTTTTTTTTATACTCAAAAAATTTTTTTTGACATACATAAATGAGATGACAATTGTTGTCAAAATTATGTATGTTATTCTTCTTTCTAATTTTTAAATTACTAAATTAAAATTATTTAATATTTAAAAATTGATTTTAAAACATTTTTGAAAACATTTTTTTTTGATTTTATTTCACTGTTAGTTCGGTAAAAAGTTATAAATTGGTTTTAAATTATCTTGAATGTTGTTTTAAAAATTTTCTGTAATTTATACATATAATTTTCCTTCATATTCATATAATACAGCCTTAATGGTCATGTTTCCTAATTAACGATATTTATACAGCATTGCCAAATATATTACAGACATGAAACCAAATACGCCATACAACAATACACATCGAACAGATTACTTTGAGTTTGAACCCAGGTTGTTTAACAAGCAATAAAGGCATTGTCAGACTATATCTAATTTTGAAGAAATACGACATTGTGAACAATATTTTCTTCGTCATGAAGTTTTTTTGATTAAGTAAATTCTACTTCATCAAAATTTTAATTAAGAAAAGAGACATCTACGTTTAAAGTTTTCACTTGATTTTCACTGCCATTTATTTCCCAAATACATGTATCAATCGACATTTGTATGGTTTGTATAAGCACCTGATATATCAAAATCGAATTTCTGGTTATTTTAGATCAAATTTGAGGTTAAATTTAAAATTTTTAAATTTGAATTTAATTTAACTTCAATAACGCTCAAATTCAAAATTAAGTAGAGTCGTGAATTAAGTAAAAATATAATCTGTCTATACTTCATTTTCCTCTACTTCATAATATGGTTTTTCTTCATAACGAAGTATAGTATGTACATGGCCTAAATTTGTTATAAATGTTGTTCCCCTCTACATGCATACATATGTACATATGAATAACATATAGTTATTAGTTATTATTCATGTTAATAGGGTGTACATATAATTTACATTTTTTATTGAGTTTGAGACTTTGAGTGCGCACCAAAGCTAAAAACAAAACACATACACAATATGCATATTGCATACCAGAATGGTAAGTGGTGATAACTTGATAAGCTATGTATGTACATTTGTTTTGTAGTCAGTAGTTCAATACTCCGCAGTTGTAGTCAGTACTCAGTAGCTGTAGTCAATACTCAGTAGCTCAGTAGCTGTAGTGTGTTTGCAAAAGAATAGAGATTAAAACGTTAGTATCTATATTCTTTTGGTGTTTGTTTAATGTTTATAATTTATACGGGCTGGCACAGCTGAGCTGGAAATGTAGTATTTTATTTTTTTGCAAATACAAATTAAAATAAAATTGGTTAATAATGTGAAAAAAATGTAATTTTTAAAATAATTTGCTGACAACGAATATTTTTAATTTTGTAAAATTTTATAACTAGTACAATACAAATGTGTTCTGCTGCTACCACCGATAGTAATAATCGAACATTTTTATTTACAATCATAATTGATAATAAAAATTCATTAATAAAGAAATGTTTAAAAATGATGAGACAAATTTACAAATCAATTCAACGATTAGCATTTGATAATGGATTTCAAAATAAAAAAATAAAGCGCTTCATATTAATAATTATTGTAATTTTATTATATGTAAGTACATAAAAATTCTTATACGTATTGATTTCATTTATGTTTTAACTAGTTGTGTCTCTCTTATATTTTTATGTAATACAGACTATATTTATTTATAATATTGGAAGACATAAAAATGATATGATAACAAATAATAATATATGCGATACATTTGATGTTGTTTATACATGGGTAAATGGTAGTGATCCAATATTTCAAAAACTATTAAAAAAATACTATAATGAATATCCAATGTCATCAACATCTTCATCATTGTCATCATTAAATTATGACCCATCAAGATTTGATGATAAAAATGAATTAAAATTTTCATTACGTTCATTAGAACGTTACGCACCATGGATACGACATGTTTATATTGTTACAAATGGTCAAATACCGCATTGGTTAGATATATCATATGATAAAGTAACAATAATTCAGCATTCACAATTAATTGATGATAGTAATATAAATAAAATGAATATATTACCAACATTTTCAAGTTCATCGATTGAAACATTTTTACATCGTATACCAAATTTATCAAAAAGATTTTTATATATGAATGATGATATATTCTTAGGTACATATTTATATCCAGAAGATTTATATACAGAATCGGATGGTGTTAAAATATATAATGCATGGACATTACCAGATTGTGCTAACGATTGTCCATGGGTATATATTGGTGATGGTTCATGTGATCATCATTGTAATGTTGATGAATGTCAATATGATGGTGGTGATTGTATTTATGATGATTTAAATAGTAACGGTGATAGTAATAATAATAATAATAATAATAATAATGATTACGATAATATTTTATTGAAATTAAATAATAAATCATCTAATAATTATGTAATAAATTCAACAATTAAACAACAACATCAAATGAAACAATTAAAACCACCTAAAAATGTATTTAATACAACGTCTATTATTGTAAATAAAAATATAATAAATTCTATAAAAAATTACAACAGTAAAAGAATTTTGTATACAAATTCAGATAGAAAAATTTTATCATTTAATGAAATATTAAAAAAGAATAATGTAACAAATATTCATGATATTCGTAAATTTGTTGAACAATATAATAATGAAAAGAAGAAAATTCGAAAAAATAAACGTATGAAAAAATATTTAAAATATCAAAAAAGATATTCAAATGAGAATGGGAATGATTATCAAGAGTATCAGCAACAACAGCAACAACAACAGCAGTTATTACTAGCACCATCATCATCATCATTGTTAACAAAAAAATTTACATCTACTAAGGAGATGTTTTCACATAGCCTATTATATACTAATAAATTATTAAATAAAGTTTATGGTTTTAAATCACGTAACGTATTAGCACATGTTGGTTTCCTATTTGATAAAAATATTATAAATGAAATGGAAATGAAATTTTCAAATGAAATAATTAAAACTCAATTAAGTCGTTTTCGTAATAAAAATGATATACAATTTGCATTTTTATATTATAATTATTTAATGAGTGAAACATTTAATATTAGTATAAATGATATATTTAATGAATTTGATACAGATAAATCATTAACATGGTCTGATCGTGAAATACGTACTGTATTAACTAAATTATATTCATTACCATTAGATTGGTCAATAATGCATTATTTTGAAGATATTATAACAAATTGTTCAAAACAATTACATTTAGATGAAATACCAGATGGAACATTTACAACAATATTATATGAACGTTACGAAGATTCAAATATTGTAAGTAAAATTTTATGAATTATTTAGAGAAAAGAAAAAATTATATTTATTTCTTGTCTTTTTCTTTCTAGCCGACAGTTAGCAAATATCTTGTATCAAAATGTTGGCCATTAGCTGATGCATTAATAATGAATTTTGGTAAAAGATCAAAATATAAATATACAATTAATCAGAAACGTAGCTTACAAAGTAATTTTATGATGTTAACATCAAATATAACTGAAGTTGCTGAAAATTTAGATAAATTTCGTCGTGACTTAAAGTTAGTATTTTATTTATTTTTCAATTTGAATAATATTTTTTATATTTCTGTTTTTGTTCTTTTTATATTTACAGAAAATTTAATTGTATTAATGATAATTTAGAGCCACAATATGATGATGATAATCAATTTATTAAATATTTACTTGAAGATTTTTATTTATCATTATTTCCAATACCAAGTAAATTTGAATTACCATCAAATTTACGTAATCGTTTTACATATTTAAATGATTATAATGAATGGCTGAAAACAAGAAAATTAACAATTTTTTTTAGTTATGCATTTAGTATAATTATATTATTATATATATTATATAGATATTGTAATTGTTTTAATAAATTATTATTATTATTATTTAAGAAATTAAAAACTAGAAAAAGATATTATAATCGGCAATATTTAAATATGTGATAAATTTATTCAAAACAAATTTTAGATTTTTATTTTTTTGGATTTTTTTTTTTTTTTTGTTAAATTTTGTTTTTATTCTTGTAAAATTATAACATACATATTTTGTAAAAATTAAATGAAAAAAAAAAAAATTAATTGTAATAACTTAATTAAGTAGAGACTTTAAAGCCATTTTTTAAAAATAAATTTGAGTAAATTGTAATAATGCATAAGTTTTCAAGTAAGATAAGCAAAAAATTGAATAAATTGAAAATGAAAAGACAAGTGAACATTAAATCCTGTATATTAATATGTATATGTATAACGCTTTTATGTATATTCAATTTTAAAAAATTAAATAAAATTGTAATATGATCCTATTAAAAACTTTTAATTTTTTTTCCTTTAAATTTTATGTATATATATTTGATATTCAATTTTGTTTATTTTCAAATTCAAATTGGTCGTCTAGTCGTCTAGCGGTCAGAAAAAATTTGGGCTATAAACAAAGTCAAGTTTTTGTTTACAAAATTATACATTTATATGTATATTGTACGTATAGTAAATAAGGTAAACTCATTTCACTTATTGTCGGTTTTTTGGTTAGCATTCTATAAATTCCATTTTGACAGTTCTTTCGATCCTACATATTTTGTTTTGCTTGGCTAATATATAAATAAATTTAATTTCCCTATGTAAGTGTGTTTCTGTTTATATATTAAAAATAAAAAAATTTAAATAAATTAAATATTTAATTTGAACTGAATTTAATATTTGCATTTTTTCTTCGTTTTTATTTTCAAATCAATTCAAAATTGTAATATGTAATTCATATAATCATAATCATTTATCTTCATAATTTTTTAGTTTGATAATTTCTGGTGCCGCTATTGCTGCTGACGTGTCCTAAATAACTTTTTATTCCTTTCTAAAAACAAAAAAAAAAAAATTAAAAAACAAGTGAGTAAATAAAATTAAAACAGATTTATTTTTTGAATTCTGAAAATTTTAATCAGTACTTTAATAAATACCTATAATAAAAAATAATAAATATGTTGTTTGTTAAAATATGATTTAAAGATGCAAAAAATTGTAATAATGATTTTTTAGTAGTATGCAATATTTAAAAATGTTTTGTTTAAAAGTGTATTTAAAATTTCATTTGAGTAAATTTTATTTTTCTTGTAAAAGCAGAAGAAATAGAACACGAATAATCTTTAAAAATCATGAATTATTAAATCCAATAAACTATAATTTTAAAAGTTTTGCAAAAGATTATTGGTCCAAAATAAAATTTGATTGATTTTCATCAATGACATGCTATTCATTCTAAAGCATATTTTAATTTTTATAGAAATTTGTTTTATCATTTGATATATTTTGTACTTTTTTTATATTTCAGAATGATTACAGATGTACAATTAGCCGTATTTTCCAATGTTCTTGGTGTGTTTTTATTTCTACTTGTTGTAGCTTATCATTACATTAATGCTAATATGGGGCGGTAATTTACATATTATACATACACATACATATATTTTTCTATTTTAATAATTTATATTACATTTTATTATTTTTTAATTTATTTCAGGCCAATCTCTTCAGTTAAACATAAATAAATAAATAATTAAAAAATACTAAATTTTTTCGCTACAATTTATTCTATGATTTAAAAAAAAAATTGTATTAATTTTGCTTTGAAAAAAAAATTTATATAGTAACACCAACAAGGAAATACATATTTCCACATTAAATTTAAATTGTATGTTGTTTAAGTTATACATATGTATCAATGATCATGATATTTCTAATAATATAAAATTTTTCATGTTTTCAAACTAACTAAAAAAAAAAAAAAAGTTAATAATAATAGCAATAAAATAATAAAGAAAAGTAATAGTTGATAATCATTTTAGATCAATAGATAAATTTAATAAATATTACAAATGTCATTTGAAATAATTTTTTATGTTGCAATAAGAAAATAAAATAGTAAATAAAATAAAAAAATTGTTGTCATTTATATTGTAAATATGGTGATCCAATTTATTGGAGTTATCATTAAACATTAGGAACATAAGTATAAATATTACTAGTTTTCCTATTATTTAATTCATTTTAATATTTTTGTTTTTATGAAACATACTGTCATAATGGGTATATTACATACATACTTAATCCTGTTACACTACCTTTTTTCAGAATTCATAGCCTTAATTCTAGGATGCTTCAATAAAGAAGAAAAAATAATTTTTTTTAAAAATACAAAACGTATAAAGAAAAATTAGATTAAAATAAAAATAGTTGGATATATACAATAGTTATATCTGTGTATCCGAGGGTTAATTATTTATTCACCAACATTATTAGTTATGTACATGTATCTAAGCTCATATTACATAAGTATATATTAGATGTTTTCACTACTAGTTTATGCTGTTCATTATAATAGTGTATATTTTAAACAATTAATAAATAAGGTAATTATTGTACCTGAAGACTAAAAATACCTGTATCAGGTACATTCATTAATATTATATGTCTATTAATAAGCTCATTATATTCAAAAAATAGTACATTACTAATTACTACGATTATCGTTACTCAAAAAAAAAAAAAAAAAAAAAAAAAAAACAGCTTGTAGAAATCAAGAAATTTTTATACTCTTTAAATTACTTTAAAATAACAATAAACAAAACAAAAATGAATTCATACATAAGCATATGTATAGTTATAAGGACTGATCAGTTATATAAATTTAAATACTTATACACATACGTATGTAATATAATAAGAATGTATGTAAAAGTTGGTAAAAGTTACATGTACATTATTCTGTTTTTGCATGTGTGTACATAAATACATGTACATATGGGTACATTTTCTTATATATAAATATAAGAAAGTATCGTATGCGTATCTATCTTTTTTTAAATATGCAAAATACAATGAATGTTGAATTTTTAAAATCTATATATACTTAAATTTTATGTTTATTTGTACGTATAAGTATACATCAGTACCAATACAGTACACATTAACAACGGTAATAACACTAATGTTTTTGGGTATTATATACCTACCATAAAGTATGCATACTAGGTATATGAAAATTAAATACATTATAAATATATTCGAATTGCAAATGTATTGGAATTTTCATTTAGTATTGTTGTTGTTCTTGCCATCTAAACTCTTTGCCACCTTTTGTAATCCAAGTGTAGAAGCTCTCTTATTTAGTTAGTTTTTTTTTTTTTTTTTTAAATATGGTAAATAGGTATTTGTTATAAATAAAATCAGAATAAGTATTTCATATTAACTGATATAACGATTGTATTTTCGTTACTGTGTTTTTTGTTTTAAAAAAAAAAAAAATGTGGATAATAATTAATTTTATTTAATATAAAAATTAAAAAAATAAAACAAAATTGTAAAAAATATTGATAATGGAATAAAATATAAAAAAAATATACGTTCAAAAAATATTCCGTTTAGTGTATATGATATAAAAAAAAATTATTTTAATTTTTTTTTGCGAATTCATGCTGTTTTTAATAGATGTTACCTACTATTAAAATAAATCTCTTAAAAAATAATTAATATGTTAAAAAATAAAAAATAAAAATAAATAATTCATAATTATTGTTAAACAAAAGATAACGTCTGTAAAAAAATTAAAATGAAATAATCTAATAATTGAATTCAAATTTTATTTAATTATTATAAAAAAAAATAATAATAATAATTAAACAAACAGATAAATAAAATTATAAAAAAAAATCAAAATTAATTTAAAAAAATAAAAAATCAAAATTAATTTAAACGAAAAGAACATTCTATGAAAATGCAAATAATTCTTGTTAAATATGTTCAATTATTTTGTGTTACATTATTTTTTAGTAATAATGTTAAATGCGATCAATTACTATTGAAAAATGATAATGAAGATCAAAAATTATATGGTATATCAGCATGTACAGGAAAATGTATTCAAAATAATGGAAATTTGGTATGTATAACTGGGTATATCTACATTATTGTACAGTATTTTTTTAAATATGACGTATGGATTACAAATTTTACTTTATTTTATTTTTTTTTTCAATCGTATTTTAACTTACATTTTGAATTTAATCGATTTTTTAATTATTATCATTATTTTGTTTTAAGGTTTTTTCTTTGTTTTGTTTATGTATGTATGTATGTATATATAAATTTTGTTTTTTTTTTATTTTATTTTTATTTATATTTTTTTAAATTTTTATTATTATTTTTTTCTTTGTATAAAAATCATTTTATCCATACACAAAACAATAAAATGTAACTGTTTATTTGGTTTGATTTTTTTAAAAAAAATTTTTTCATTACCGTGTAAATTTATGTAAATGTGTAGTTTATTTGTTATATTTTATATTCTTAGGCTGCCTTCACATACAATGTGAAACATGATTTAAATATATGGATTAAAGCAAATACAATCAATACATTTAATCGGTATATATTCGATTTATTATCAATTTCAGATAAACAAAAATTGCCTAAAATATGTATGTCTACTAATGTACTGTATTGTTGATATTATAAAATAAAGCATAAATAGCTGTTATACATATTGGTAAATAAAATTTAATTTCCTTTAAATGTTCAATTGAATTTTATTTGTATACATGCGTCTTAATTATGATCAAACCATATCTTATGTGAAGGAAATCTTATATACATTATATACTCGTATGAACATGTACGTATATATTGTGATTATAAATTCTATAATATGTATGTACGTATGAATAAAATAATTTGCTTACACGCATTTAAAAAATAAATAAATAAATAAAAATAAATAAAATAAAATATTCGTAATATACATATCATGCCGGAAAATAAAATATATTCATGATCGTAGTTGAATTAAAATTAAAAATTAAAATTACACAGAACGTACGAAACATATTTAAAATACATGTATATGTAGTTACATGCGATTAATACGATATAAATACATATATAATTTACTTAATAAAATAGTTAATATATTTTTATATTACAATTTATTACTAGACGTACATGTGTAGGTAAATATCTCAATATTGTTTTTATAAGATATCATTAAAATAATATAGGCAAAAGACGACAAAATTTTATATGAATATCATTACAGAAATAAATATTTATGCAGAAAACATAAATTTATTACATTATTTTTATACTTTGTATTTTAAATATTTTCCCTACAGACCTTATGGAAACTACAAAAAGTGGTAGCACTTTACAGTTTTATGTATTGATATTTAAAAAGCTCATCTCATACTGTATGAAAACTTTGAGAAATTCTTGTGATTGTGAAATGCTCTTATGAGAAATAATGAGATATGTACACATGTATATAGCTTCATAAGGGCTACAGTGAAAATATTTAAAGTACAAAGTATAGGTCATGTAACAAATAAGTATAAAATATTTAAAATTTTGTTAATAAAATCAAGAAAAATAAAATTTTTTTTTTGATGTTGGAGACCTTGTGAGATTTTGGTTTCAATTAAATTTTTTCTTCATTTTATTTTTCTGTCCATCACCATCTTTCTCTCTAGCCTTGTAGTTGAATATTGTTCCACCATTCAATTCTTGGCCAACCCACAGATTGTTATCCTTCAGCCTTGTTCATTCATACTGTTAAGCACCCTATTATTTTCTATTCTCTAGACATTTTCTAGCCGTTTTAATCTATTTAACTTTAATTTGATTCAAGAAAATAATTTTTCTTTTTTTTTTTTTAAAGACATTAGAGCAATGCTATGAAGATTGTATAGAATTTTCATCGAATAATAACAAATACAAAACAAATACAAATAATGATAATAATAATGAAATACCAAAAAAAATTTATCATAATTTAGAAATGAAATTTTTATGCCGTGATGATACTAGTTTTGTTATTGAAATTACAACAAAAAATTATGAATATTTAAAAAATGATTATACTGATAATAGAACATATTTAAATGGTAATATAACAGATGATAATGATTATGATTATGAAATTGATTCTAATGAAGATGAAGATGAGAAACAACAGAAACAACGGTATAAACGGCAACAACAATTTATGGATTATAATAATGATTCATTTGATAATAAAAATTATAATGATTATGATGTTAATGATAAAAGTGATAAAGATGATGATAATGAAATGCAATATCAAATTTATATTATTAAAATACATGAAAAGGATAAATTTCCAATTGAAAAACAAGTCTATTTGGTATGTGAGAAAAAAAAAATTTTTTTTTTTTAATTTAATTTTATTTTTTTCTTTTTAGACAAATTCAAATTTAATTAAAATTGATAATTTACATCCAAATACAAAATATCATTTATCTGCTACAGTTGTATATCCAAATAATGAATACAGTTTAATTGCATCTGGTATTACATATGATACATTAAAAAAGAAATATACACCAAAAGAAATAACAAATATTAAAATAAATTACATTCACGATGAAACAAATACTGATGCATTATCAGCTAAAATAATATGGGAACCAGCTGCAGGTATAATTTATTTATAACGATTTTATATTTTTTAATTTAAATAATGCAAAAAAAAAAAATTTTTTTATTTTATTTGATTTAAAAAAAAAAAAATTAAACTTTTATTAATATCGTTTTTATTTTATCATACCCATTAGATCAAACATGTTTCTACGATATTGTATGGTATTCACAGGAAATGACAACCGATTTGGATATATCACAAATTGAAATTCGTGATGTAAAAACACTAGAAAAAAAAAAAAAAAACTAATCAAATTGTAAAATAAACGTTTTTCTGTTTTCTTTCTAATTTTTAAATTTAGATTGAAAAATTGTATACATATACAATAAAAAATTTATCATTTGGTACAAAATATCAAGTAGCAATACGTGGAAAAAATACTAAAGATTTAGGTAAAGAAAGCGAATTAGTATGGCATCCAATTCAAACGCCAACATGCCTTGATTGGTATAAAAATAATTCGATATGTCGTAAGTTCTTTTTTTTTTAATTTTTTTTTTTTTTTTTTTTTTTTTTTTTTTAATTTAATAACATAATAAATATAATTTTTATTTTTTTTTATATAGCACCTTTAAAGCCAGAAAATTTGAATGCAACTGAAAATTTAATATCAGAAAATGAATATTCATTGAATATAACATGGAATAAACCACATTATTTACCAGATTATTACATATTACGTATACGTGATATTAATACAAGTTCATTAAAATCAAACATAATATTAATAAATATTTCAAAGGTTTTACATACATACTTACATATATTATATGCGTAAAACACATATTTAAAATAAATATATATTTTTATTTACTTGTTTAATTAGGCACAATCATCATGGTTTTTACCAAAAATTGAATTAAAAGGCTTAGACTATGAAGTTAATTTAACAGCATACTCTGATGGTGGTACATCATCTTCAGTAATTTTTATTACAATATCTGATTATATACGTTTACCAGGTTATATAATTTTTTTTCTTCAAAATTTGTTGTTTTGGTTTTTTTTTTTTTTTTTTGTTAACTCCTTATAAATTTCATATCTCAACAGTACTTTAACATTAAATCATTATTATTTTTATATTGTTTATTTTTTAATTTCAGAAAATTCCCATTTAACTAAATTAACATATGGAACTGCTATAACAATTATATTCATTATAATTGCATTGATTATAGTACCAATAATTTATGTACGTTATTCAAAATTGAAATGTTTAAAAAATCATTGCGATCAAATTGATGTAAAAATTAATATTTCTTTTAAATTAATTTTTTTTTTTCATATTTTATACATAAATTTAGGAATTAAAGAAAAAACAAATTACACATAAAAATTTTGAATTAACATCTGAAAAAATTCAATTAAATAGTATTGGTAATGAAAATATTAATAGTAATGGTAATAATAATATTGGTATAACATCATCAATTGATATTAGTAATCTTCAATTAAATTTACAAGAGAAATTATGTATTGATGATGAAAAGGAGATTGATCGTGATAATTTAAAATTATATGAAATATTGGGTGAGGGTGCATTCGGTTTAGTACGTCGTGGAATATTAAATATTGATGAAGTGAATTCGATTGAAGTTGCTGTTAAAACATTAAAAGGTAAAATGTGTAAAATAATATTCAAAATAAATAAGAGATAATAAAACGTAAAAATTATAATCATTTTTAGATGAACCATCATATGATGATATAAAAGCATTTCGTCGTGAAATTGATGTTATGAAAGCAGTTGGTCATCATCCAAATATAGTTGGATTAATTGGGCATTGTACAAAAAATATAAATGAATTAATGTTATTAACAGAATATTGTAGTCACGGAAATTTACAAAATTTTCTAAGGTGCTATAATTTTTAAATATTTATTTATTAATTTTATTTTATTATTTTTATTTTTTTTTTAATTTAATTTATTATAGAACTGAATGGAAATTAATGAATAAAATGTCATATAAAATAAATAATTCAAAAATTTTACAACAACAATTTAAAGCAGATGAAAATGATAAACTGAAACAGAACACATTTAATTATAATCGTTCATTAATTGAAAAACATCGTGTTAAATATAAAAATATTTTATTAAATGATAATAATACAATACCACTAATTGCATTATCATTATTAACATCATCAGCGGCAACATCATCATCATCGTCATCAATTAATAATAATAATAGTAATGATAATAATACCATTAAATCAACATCAAATAATTCTAAAATAATTGATGATAATTTAAGTGATAATTCATTTAATATAATGAATGATAAACAAAATAAAAATGATAAAAATGAATTTTTATCAAATGATATGATTGTTATTAATAAAGGATATGAATTGAATGGTAATAATGGTACATGTACAAATTCATGTAAATGTCAAGTTGATATTATACTAAAAAATTTGCAACAAACGGATAATATTATTAATGAAAAAATAATTGATATAAATAATGATAATTCAAATAATGTTATAAAAAATATGGATTATAATAATCATCATCAAAGAATATGCGAAATTGAAATTCAAAATTGTGATTGTAATAATATTGCAAGAAAGTTAAATAAAATTCATGATGATAGTGAACAAAAACAACAGCAACAAAATGAAAATAAAAATGATGATAAAACAAAATCAATTGTATTGTTAAAAAATAAAAGCTATTATAGATTTACAACATACGACAAAGAAAAATCATTACAGTATGCACCTATTTGTTATGGAGATATTATTCATGATGAGCCATTAACAAGTGCTGATCTTTTATTAATTGCAAAACAGATTGCTCTAGGAATGGTAGGTACAACAACATAAATTAATTTGTTTTTTAAATTTAGTTTGAAATTTCTTTCGTTTAGGAATTTTTGGCTAAAAATAAAGTTGTTCATAGAGATTTGGCAGCACGTAATGTTCTTGTTTGTTCTGATCGTACCATTAAAATTGCTGATTTTGGGTAAATATATGTACATTTATTTTTTCATTAATTTATATTTCGTTATTAAATAGATGATTTTAGAATTCAATTTTTGCGATTTAAATGTGAAATTGTAACAAAATTATATGTGTTGTAATTTTATTTCAAAAACGAAAAAAGGGAACGTCGTTTATAATTTTTTCAACGTAAAATTTACGAAAAAAGCAAAAGTATAACTTTAAAAATTATATTGCAAAAAAAAGAAACAAACGAAATTTTATAATCAGAGCTCATTTTACATATTTATTTATTAATAAAATTATTATTATTATTAGATTAAGCCGAGATGTGTATCAAGAAAATATTTACAAAAAAACTGGTAACGGAAAATTACCAATAAAATGGTTAGCTTTGGAATCAATGACCCATCAAGTTTACACTAGCCAAAGTGATGTGTAAGTTTTAAATTAATAAAATAAAAAATAAAAAATTGTATATAAGTAGTTAAATTTAAAAATAAAAATAAAAACAATTCATTTAGATGGTCTTATGGTATTTTACTTTATGAAATTGTAACGCTTGGAGGTACACCATATCCTTCAGTTTCAAATAATCGCCTTTTAAATTTACTTAAATCTGGATATCGTATGGAAAAACCAAGAACATGTGGTGAAAAATTGTAAGCGTCACTTAGTAATAAAATTAATTAAAAAAATTATAATGAAACAAATTTTATTTAATTAGGTATTCACTTATGTTATCATGTTGGGAAATGAATCCAATTAAACGGCCATCGTTTTCGGAAATTGTAAAAATTTTAGATGAATTTTTAATTAATAATCCAGATGAGCATGTTCTTAATTTAACACCAAATGAATTTTCTAATAAACAGTGAATAAAGAAAACTTAAAATAAAAAAGTCAAAATATATACAAATATATATATATTTTTTTTAAAATTTCAGAATCACGAAAATATCTGAAGAACCGTATTTGAAACCAATTAAAATCAATTAAGAATCAGTCAACTTAGAAATATCTACAATTGAAGCTACCTTATTGTACTTGCAAAAAGAAATATTTTGTAAAATTTGTGTATACGTTATGAAATGAATTTTTATATGATTAACGAAAATTCATTCATCTTTTTAAATTATGGTATAAATTTATTCATTTTTTTGATTTTGGTTTTTAAATTTTGTTCTTTTTAACAACAATTATTGTTAAATTTTTATGTAATGTAATTTTTACAAATATGTATACGATTATTTTAATTTACAAATTTTGTATTTACTGTATTAATTCTTTAAGAAACTTTTGATGTTGAGTTTTAATAAAAATGATTTTTTTGTACAGAACGTCTTGTTTTTTGGTTTTTCAATTTATTGTTAATAAAAAAACAATAAATAAATAAATAAAGTTTGATTTGTATTTATCGAACAAAAGTTAAATTTGGTAAATAAATTTAAAAATAATAACACACAATAGTAAAAATAAACAAATATAAAAAATTCAAACATATTTTTAAATTTTTAAAAATGATTTGTTTTTTATTACAGGATAAGCATACAAATATAAAAACTATATATTTTATTTTATAATTATTTAAATTTTATGTTCTTTTTTTTTCATTCATATTACTTTTCAATGTTTTTAAAAATTTTTTAATTTATAAGATTACATGCTTTTTTCATATGTACACAGCAAATAAGATAAGAAAAAACACAAAAGAGAAGTATTAAAATGCTCTCTGATTTTCTTGAGTTTTTGTAATTCAGACAAACAATTCCATTTTGAATTAATATAGAACATACATAGAAAATATGAATTAATGGTTTTTATTTGTTTCCTATAATCATTCTACACATAATATATATAAATTGCTTGAACAAAAAATAAAACAAAAACCAATCTTACCTCTATTTGTTTTGTTTTTACTATATTTTATTCTTTTTTTATATGCTAGTGATTTTTCATAATATTGCAGTATTAAATTTTTACTTGTTTTAAATTTCGTTCTTTTCTTCATTTAAATTTGAAGTACGTAAAACATTTGAGTGTATTTTTTCGTTTTTTTTATTGTATCTATTTATTTTATTTTTAATATTTAAAGACATATTTTTATTTTATAAACAAATTCATTCATACTTCGATATTATGAATATTCTATAGTTATTTTATATTATTATTATATATTTTTTTATACAGTAATAATTGATTAATATTTATAATTATTTTTATCTATTTAGTGTTTTTGATGTTTACTGTTTTTATTTTTTAAATTTAAATTATATTTTATTTTTCTCTGATTTAAATTTAATCAGTTTGTCTAGCTAGAGGATCATCACGATCAATTGGTGGTGGTGATGTCAAAACTTCAACATTTTGACTACCCTGAGTTAAGTAACCAGCAGTTGGATTAAGACCTAATAAAAAAAGAATAATAGAAATAAACAATATTTTTTTTTTGCTTTATTTATTTTTTTAAATAGTTATAAAGTTTATACCTGTTAAATATCCTCTAACATTTGTATCAGTTATAAATAAATCGTGCCTTTGATCTTTAAATTCAGCCCAAACTGGATGTTTCAATAATATTTGTGATACACGATCGCCATAATTTAAATTATGTGTCATAGCTTTTAATGCAGCAACAACTTGAGCCTTAACTGTTGATGGACTATCAATATAATCTAACCGACTTTCAAGTAAATTTAATAAATATGGTATTAAATTTGCTTCTAATGATTGACTTATTAATGCATCCTTAAAATAAGAAAAATACAATTTTTTTTAAACTTAAAACTTTTTTTTTTCTCAAAATGTAAATTTTATGAAAAATTTAACTTACGTGTTGATATTTAAAAAGTCTACTTAATGTTTCACAAACTTTTTCAATTAAAAATTTATGTTGTTCCATACATTTTTTTAATGGCAAGATGCATTCTGTTTGTGACACAGCCGTTACACAAAACTAATAGTTAATAAATAAATAAATAAATAAGATAACTCAATACTTTTCTAATTTCAAAAAGGAAAAAAGAGAACGACAAAATTACTTCAGATAAAGATAATTGATGTAATACTGAAAGGGTGCATTTTGGTTGTACTGCGAGGAGATTAAATAATTTTGGAATATGCCCTAAAACTGGAATTTCATCAGCTAAATTTGGTTGTGCACGTAATAGCTCAACTAAAGCTGTCGTTGATAAATCCAAAACATCTTTCTACAACAAATATTTAAAGAAATATTTAAATAAAACATGTAAAACTAGATAAAATTACAATAAAATTAACATACTTCAGATGAGTTTTTACTTATTTGATCAACAACATAATCTAATAAATCTGATAGAAATTGCTTTGGTTTTCTTAATGTCCATGCTGGATTATTAACAAATAAACGTAAATAAACACCAGATACGACAATTTCATTAGCAACAATATCTTTTAATACATCTGGATCTTTCCATAATATTTTTGAATTATTCTTTTGTGTATTATAAAAACTAAAAATTGATTTAAGAAAAAGAAAACGAATAAGAATTATTTTATTAAAATAAAAATTAATTTATTATATTAATTATATTATTTATTTACCCTTCACACATATCAGATACAGCATCACAAACTTTAGCACGTGTTTTATCATTCCATATTAATTCTGGATGTTCATGTATTGATTCAAATAATTGGACGGAAGCTTGTGGTGATTCAATCATAGCATCAATAAATAATGATGGTAAAAATTTACATACTGTTATACGAACCTATAATTATTTATTAATAAATAATAATAAGTAAAAAATATACTTTTTTTCTAATTAAATTTTTCTTTTGTATGTACCTTTGGACCACTTAAACGATCTGATGTCATTTTTGATAAAATTTCAGCACATAATTCACGTATTTGTGGATTTCTAGAATTACAAAATAAATCTAAAAGATATATCACTGCTCCTGGAGATTATAAACAGAGAAAAAAGAAATCAGTGTAAGTTCAATGTAATAAATAACATATTTTATTTTTTTTATATACCTTTATTTTGTGCTTCTTTGATCATTTCCTGAGCATTTATTAATCCAGATAATGTTTCTAATACTCTTAATTGATGCTCTTTTAATGATGGATCTTGTAAAGCAACTAAGAAACTACCCAATGTTTCACATGCAGCTATTTCACTAACACATTCTTTATTACGTGATACTAATGTAACAACTTCAAGAGCTAATGATTTTACCAAAGTATTCTAAAAAGAAAACGAGAACAAATATACATATATGTATGTAAAAATATCAGTTGATTTTAAAATTATTCATTATGTACCTGACTAAATAGATTATTTGAAAGGAAACCAAATATTATATCAAAATATCCTATACATTGAATTTCAACTTCAGTATTTGATTTTATCACAGATATTAGAGCTTTTAAACACATAATTGTATGTAATTCAATTTGTTGTATTGCTTTATTATGAAAATCATATTTATTATTAATTTGTTTTTGTTGTTGCTGTAATTGTTGTAGTTGTTGTTTATCACTATTCATTTCAATTTTATTACGTAATTTTGATAGATTGTACGCATTTAAAACATCATCAAATGTTTTATTTTTACTATTATCACGGTTATAATTTGGATGATTTTGTGCTAATGTTGGTGATAAAATTTCATTACTACCACCATCATTACTACCAATCATTGATGATGCTGTCGTTGTTATTTTTACATAATTATAAGATTCTTTTAGATATTCTAATAAATCAATAGTAAATGATTTTGGATTACGAATTGGAAATGTTGGTTGCTCATTGTAAATACGAATAAATACTCCACCAATTTGTAATTCATTTCTAATAATTAATTCATAAATATAAAAAAATAAAAATAGATGTATCACTTTTTTATTTTAAAAAAAAAATGAAATAAAAAGAAGAAAACAATATGGCTCGAAATCTCCAAAGACAAAAATGTTGAAATGTTGAAAACAATCAATAACCGACAAATCAAAATCTACAATACTTGTAAAAAAAATTCTTCAAGGGATTTTATTTTGTCTTTAAGAGATTTCAGAAGTGATATATAAAAAAACAAATTTTCCTTTTCAAACTTACTTATGTGCATCATATTCAAATGTTGTTACAATTTCATATATTTTTGTAATATCTTCATACATTTCTCTAGTTGACTGATTACGTTGCGTTTCTAAAAAATCCATTAATTGTGCTCTAGTACCATTATCCCATATTATATATGGATTACGTGTATTCGATGTTAAAATTTTTAATATTTCGTTTTCATTTTCATTCACTAATTGATTTGATATATATTCAGTTAATAATTTATCTAAAATTTTTTTAACAATAACATTTTTAGAATTACAACAATTTATCATATATTTTTGCTTATTAATCACGTTCAATTTTTCAATTATTATTGTTGATTTTGTTGCATCAATATCATATTGCTGTTGCTGTTTCATTATTGGTGAGCCACTATTAAATTTTTTTGTATCATCGAAATCTACATATGATTTGAAATTTGATGATGATTCATTGTTTATATTTTGTACAAGTTGTTTTGAATTTTGTATTAAATTTTGAGCATTTTGTGTATAAGTGGATGTTGGTGATGATGATGACGATGAGTTTGTTGTTATTGTCGTTGTTGTTGTTGTTGCCGTCGTTACCGATGATGGATTTGTTGCTGCGATGCCACTTGATATAGCTATAGTTGTTGCTGTTGCTGCATTTTTTGGACTTGTTGTTATTATTGGTTGTTTTTGAGGGCTAGTTGTTGTAGTTTCCTGTTGTTGTTGTTGTTGTTGTTCATTTAATTTTATCATTTCATAACCACATAATGCAATACATGCTAATATTGACATTTTAGCTAAATTATTAGCTACTTTTTGATTGTTTGTATTCTCATCAATATCAACACCACTTTCATCTAACGTATAATCATATTCAAATATAAACAATAGTAATGACCATAATACACCATTTTTGACTAAATTACATTGAAGATCGTAATTATTAGCAGCCAAACTTGTAACCAAACTAACTGATAATGAATGCTAGAAAAAAGAATATTTTTTTCCTAAATTTATAACATTATATAAATAAAATAATATACACGTACTTTAAAGTAAACTACACGACAGACATCCGATATTAATTGCGGCAATTGAATTATTTTTTGTTTACAATTTTCAAAATTACATGAAACTTCAAAGCATTTTGTTATATTTGAAATGACTTGATAATGTAAATCAGTTGATTGTGAATCAACACCCATTATTGATACACATCTTGTATATGCTTCTAATAATGCTTCAATGCCCTCTTCACGTCTTAATTCTTCAGCATTTAATGCTGAACAATGTACAGTATGATAACATAGTTCAGATGCAGCTGTTAATAATGGTACTTCTTTTGAGAATAGTTCATCATCTTTCGTTTCAAGACGAATTGTTTTAATTAATTGTGGATAACCAGCGTATTTATAAGGACGAAGCACTATAAATTTAATTTAATTAAAAATAGTTTTAAATAAAATCTTTTAAAAAATTTTTACTAACCATCAGCATATCTATCAAAAAGTATACTTTGAGTTTTTAAAATTAGAACAATATTTCTTGGATTTGGTCCACCAGAATTCCATACGGAACGTGAACATAAAAATTCATAAGCTTGATTAACCTTTTCAAATATTTCCTAATAAAAAATAAAAATATAAAAAATAAAAATTTATTTTACTTTTAAAAACTTAAAAAGGAAAAAATTTTACCCGTCCTTTTGGATTTTTATCTGGATGATACATCTGTGCTAAACGATAATAACTTTTTCTTATTACTGATTCATCTGGTTTTGGTATTTTTGTAATATCAATGCCTAAATCTTCATATGCTTGTTGTACAGTCATCTGTGGTGGCTTCTTTTCTACTTCTCGACGCCATGCATCTAATGTATGTTTTAATAATTGTACGGGATCAGATATTGGCCAATTAGGAAATTTATTTGTATCACAGAGATGTCGTAAATAATAAATATGACAGAATAATTCATTTTCTAATTGTGGATAACTTATTGCAGGTATAGCTAAGTATGGATATCTGAAATTGAAAAAAAGGAAAAGAATATGTTCTATTATAAAGAAGAAAATAAAAGTTGCAATATAATACCTTGCCATTGTATGTCCTTTCAAACGTGGTGTAAAATCAGCAATATGCGCTGAAATTTTTTCAATTAATAGACGACGCATTTCTGAACTCCATATAACTTCCGGTGTATCGAATTCACCAAGAAAAATTTCTGCAAATTTTTCAGCATTATAATTTTCCAGAAAACAGACCATAGCTTCAGGCAATAATTGACCTAAAATACTGCGATGCATTATTCCAGACTGTGAACTCTACAAAGAAGAATCGATTAAAAATAGAAAATTTTTTATGATATTATCTTCTTACCTCTTCACTACGAAATGCTTGTTTCATATGGGTCATTTTTAAAAATTTCGCGATTGGTAAAATATTACTTCCAGTATACATTAACATAAAGTAGAAAACACCAGTTAAATATACTTTCGACATTTCTGGATTATCCTACAGTAAATATAATTTTTTTAATTAAGAAGAAATTAATGAAATTATGACAAGAAATTTTTATCAGCTTACTTCCATAATTTGGCATAATAATGTTGCAACACGTTCTAATAATCCGGGATCATGTGTTAAACAAACTTGTACAATATGTGGTAAACATACGAATTCAGATAATTTACGTGATAATTTTGGACCTGGTATTAACACAGCACTACCATTTTGAGTACGACTTGGAAAAAAGCTTGTACATTTAATTAATATATCAAGTATATGTGAAGCTAATTCAGTCTCATTATATAAAGATGATCCTTTTGCCATAAGGCACCATTTTAATTGTGGTATTTGTTGTAACGAACGCCAACCATCCATACCGATAGCCCAACATCTTGTTTTTGGTGATATTATATTTTTATTCCATAATTCTTTTAGCTAATTAAAATAATGTAAAATAGCATAATGTGTAGAAATATATTTAAAAAGAAAAAACTTAATACATACTTCAGAATATGTCACAGGTCCTTGACGTTCCGGTTTAGCATTATCTTTTTCAATATTATAATACCAATCTTTCTCCTCATGCATTTGCATATCTGGGCCAGCTTCGATAACATTAGTTTTTGTATTTGGCAATGCTCTACCTTTATGTAAATGTGCCAATGTTATTAAATCAACTAAACAATTAACATGATCAACTAATGGCCGGCAATTGCATTTATCAAGTACTAAACATTTAATTAAACCGATAAGTGCATCTCTCAACATTGGAGATAAACACTATAAAAATTTGTAAAACAAAAAATAAAAATAAGTTAGAATTAAAAATCTTCATATATTTTAAATTTTTAAAATGTTTACTCTATCTAATAACTGTAAAATATATGGCATATCGCTAAATTTTCCAATTTGTTCATGATAACGTCGATATACTTTAGCAAGTGCTTGTAATGATGAAACAGTTAATTGATCATCGTTAACACGATTCCTGCATAATACTCTACGGTACAATGCGTTGAATAATTCAATTCTATTAAAAAATAAAAAATTAAAAAATTTTAAAATTTACCTTCATATGTTTCTAATTACTTACGGATCTTTAACTAAATTTTGTGGCCAATCATCTTTTTCTAATATGAGTCTTACGTAATAATCACCAATTTTAATTTCATCTGCTAAACACTAAATATGTAAATGTTAAGAGAACAAAATAGAATTAAATAGTTTTTTTATGTTTTATTTTTTATAGAAATAATTTACTTAATTAATAAATATACATACCTGATATTGAACTTCAAATTCTTCGTAATTCCACGCAATAATTATGTTACCAGCTAATTCTTTATCAGCCATAAATTGTCTTATTTCATTTTCTAAACACATTCGTAATTCTTCTCTTGTCTTCATTTAATAATAAAAATAAAAAAATTGATAAAAATTAAAAACAAAAATTTGTACATCCAAACTTATATATATTTTGTAGTATACCTTATGATTCCATATTAAATTTGGTAAACTATGATCATGTGAAAAATTGTAATAAAAATAAGGCAAATTAATTACATCATCAGTTTGTTTCTTTTTTTGACGACGATTTCTTAATACTACTGGCCTATTTTTAATTGCTTGATTAATATTTTCTTGTTGATCGATTAAACTCATACCCCAATGTTTTATTCCCTTTAAAATAAATTTTTAAAAATTTTAAGAAAAATTATTATAAATACATAGTAAAAATAATTACACAAAATTCACCTCTAAATGTTTTCCAAGGCGATTCTTTTTATTTTTATTGGAATGTTGCATAGCAAATTTTAAATTATCTCTAAAATTTAATTTATCATCTTCAACATCAGTATCTGGAACATTTTCATCACTTTCTAGGAACATTAATAATCCAGCTGGCTGTTACATTAAAATTAAATATTATTAAAATAATTAGTAAATTTAACAGTGTCATTGAAAAAATAAATACATACAAATATTCTTTTAAATAGATTCATTGCATCTTCATTATCTGTTATCCACAGACCAACTAAATGTCTTGATAATTGACGATGTGTTGCCAATGTTGGATCATTATTTGGCGTATATAATGCAACTAACAAATGACGACATAATGCTGCCTCGTCTAGTGCTAATGACTGCATTTGACGTGCTACAGAATCCTCACCTTCTTCAATGATTGCACGTAATACAAGTCCAGCTCCTTTAACAATTGCTAATGATGGATGCTGAAATAATTTATATAAATATCGACCACGTTCAGCTACCATTTCTAATAATATATCGAATTGTTTGCCATCTGTTGTTTCACTATATGGAACACATAATGCAAATGTTAAAAAATCTAACATAGCTGATAGAACAAGGGCGCCACTACCATGACTCTATAAGAAAAATAACAAAGACAAATTTTATTTTATTTTAAAATGTTCATGGATTCATAAATTTTTATATACTTACAACATGATTTGTCCACATATTTAATAATGTTTCAAGAAATGATTTTGATGATAATATTGATGATTTATTTAATTGCTCTTGTTTTAAATCATGATCAGCGTTCATGGAATGCATTAATGAATTAATCATATCAATAGCTGCATATGTTACAGCCAAATCATTTCTTCGTAATGATGCAACAACTTTTGTACCAATAATTTCTCGAAATCTAAAAACAAATGAACCATATGAAACAATTTATAAATAAAATTGTAATTTATTAAAACAATTACCCCATTAAATTAGTAAAAGCTGCATAACCAACTTTACTGGCTAATAAACGACTTAAGGCATGAAATGTTGCTTCTAATTCAAGATTTGATAATTGTGCTGTCGGATTATCAACTTCTTTTTGCGCTAATGCTTGTAGTGCTCCTAATATTAATTTTTCTTTATTTTCCGCAAATAAACTCTGAAAAGAGAAAAAGGAAGACAAGAAAAACGAAAACAAAGAATAATAATAATAAAATAATTCGTACAATGATAAAATTTATAATTACATCTTGTGATACGCTATAACGTAATCCGCTATGTGATATATTTGCATTGAAACGTTCTAATATTTCGTGACGTTTAGCTGGATATTGAAAATTATTAATAACAAGACGTAATAAATTTGCTTCAGTTTCTTCATCAACAGCCTGATTTAATGGTACAACTCTTCTACCACGTGGTGTATTCGTAATTCTAACATGAACATCTGGATTACCACTTGATCTAACCGCATCTAAAAGTGTTGCTAATAATGAATCTCTATATAAAAATAAAGATAATAAAAAATCATATAAATTTACATAGAATGTTATCGAAAGAATTTTACCTATCATTTGTATTATATTTTCTAACTAAACCATTTTTATATTCAATGCAAAATTTTTGAAGATTATCTTTATCACGTATTAACGCATAAATATCTTTTAATGGTCTTAAAGTACAAATCTGTAAATTAAAAATAAATTAAAAAATATGCATTACAAAATAAATAAATGATAAAATAAATTTTACAAATTTAAATTGTAATTACTTACACTATAAGTTTGCGGATCTCTTTCTAATATTGTTGTTTCTGTAAGACATAAAATTCTTTTTACTGGTTCTGGATGACGTGCAGTACATTTTTGTACTGTAAACTCTGTCATTGATGTTTGATATTTATCACCACTAAAATAATAATAAATTCGTTAAAATCATGAAAGAAAATACATTTTTTTACTTACCTATATTTCCCAAATCTTTGACGTTCGAATTGTTCCAATGTTATCTGACTTTTTAATATTTTTATATCAATTGATAAAAATTGTTGTGCACGTTGTGCAATATTTTGTACAATTTCATGATGGTTTAATGCTTTAAATAAATGAAGACGGCTAAAGCCACCACATGCCATAACAATACCACCTTCATAATCTTGAATACCTTTTTTTTTCAAGAAACAAAGGAAAAAAAAACACATCAATAAAATTATATTTTATCTTATTAAACAAATAACAGACCTATTATTCCTTCAATATCTTTATACATATAACTGGCTAAAATTTCATTTGTTGTCGGATCTAATTGATCTAGGGAGCATGGTGTAACTTCTAATACGGTCGGTAAACTAATACCAGACCAATGATATTTATATGCTTGAAATTTCTATTGCAAAATAATTTTAATAAAAAGAAAATTTTAATTTTTAAATTTTAATTAATCAACTAACCTGAACAAGTTTTGGTTTTTCAGCAAATTCTCTATGAAATTTTAATATCGATGTTAATATATCATTACGATATTCTGATGAAAATTTAATAATATCTAATTTACGATCTTTTTTAATTGTTAAATGAAATTCATTTGGTATCTGAAAGATAAAAACGTTTCTTGTAAATATTTAAAGCATAATAACATTATTAATTTTAATCTAAGAATGAAAAAAAAAAGTAAGTAAAAAAATTAAAAAAGAAATATCTTTACATTTGATGTTTTATTTGGTGTAACTGCAACTATATCTGAGTATAACCAACGATTGGTTAAATCACATTTATCTGGATTATATGTTGATATACCAGCTGTACCAATTGAAAGGATTCTTTTATATTTACCCTTCCATGAATGTTTTGTAACTAAATAGCATTCTAAATCAACATTATCTTTTGACACCATTATGACTGACGATAATTATGTGATTATATATTTGATGATAAAATTTTTGTGTTGTTTTTTATTTTATGTTGATGATATGACAATATAACTTTTTTTTATGGTACGATGATAGATTTTAATTTAATTTTATGTACAAAAACTATAATAATAAAAGACAAAAAAAGCAAAAAAACGTGTATATAAATAAATTGATTATTTATTATTTATAATAAAATTTTGCATTATATTGATCTTTGAATCATATTTTATCAGACTTTAATTCACACAAAATGAAGATAAACAGAATTTAAAAACAAAATTTATTTCATTTGTACATGAAAAATGTATAAAAATTTTTGGATTTATTTTTATAAACAGATTTCGAGTTTATGTTTATGCTTTAATGAGGAAACAAAGAATCTGTAAAATGTAGAAAGTAGGCTTATATATTGTACTTTACTATAGGACAAAAGAATGTTTTCTTCTGTTTTTTTTTTCTCGAATTTGTTATTGTTTTCTTTTTATAAATTTTAGTTATGAGAATATTATGTTTTGAAAAACAAGATAAAGGCAAAAAAAAAATGGGAGGAAACAAGATCATATTGCATGCATTATATTTTTTAAAAATTTGTTTGTTTGTATGTACAGTTAATACATATACGAATCTGAATGTTTAGTTGAAAAAAATACCGTTTTGTTTTTTATTTAAACAAAATTTCACAAATACCTATATGATCATTTTTATTATTAAATTTAAAATGATCTGTTAAAAAAAAAATGGTTAAAAAAGATAAATAACTTCAATTATATTGTACAGCGATTTCCTTTCAAAATGAATTCACTAATCACTTCTATTAAAATCAAAACTTCACAATTTAACAAAATATTCAATTCGAGTTTCATCGAATCAAATGGAACAGTTACAATTAGAAAACATACAATTAAAAAAAAAGTATTTAAGAGCAATAATTAAAAGGAAAATCAAATGTACAAAAATACACACAGAAAACACAGTTTTTATAATAATTGTTTTTTTTTCTTCTTACAAGAAAACTAAAACAAAAAAAAACAAAGCTCTTCCCTTATAAGATACAAACATACAATAAATAAATATGTCAAAGTTTCAATGTTTCAATTTAATACCACACAATCCACTAAAAAAGTCATTTGCACTGATGTTCAATTGTCCAATATAAAATACATGCATGAATGCACATATAATCATATATATTCCATACAAATGTATGTATGTATGCAATTATAATATAATTTAAATAAATAAGCTACATATATATGTACATATGTACATATAGCGCGATGATCACGATACAACATACGCACAATATGTTTTCAATTTTATATATTTTACAATCATATACATATATAAAATTTTATTTGTAAGCATACACATCCATACACATACGTACGATTTAAACGATATATATTTATTAAGCTATAGTTTATATAAAAGCCTGTAATATACATATGAATGTATATAAAATTTTTTAACAAACACAATTATAAAAAATTCAAAGAAATATGTACAAGTGCAAATCACACATTTTGTATATTTATTATTTGTTTATTTATTTGTCATTTATTAATACATGTAATGTAAAATATATACATGATGCATTCGATTAAATTTTAAATAGTTTTATATTAGCATCTGTCATAATTATTGCATATTTTCATGTTACATAGTATTTTTTTTAATACTTTCACCCTTTCACTCGAAACTAAATAATTGCTATATTGTCTAATTAATTAGAAATTAAATTTAAAATTTATGCAAAATAATAATTTTATTTTTATATGCTCATAGAGGTACACTTACACATATATACATCCATTACACACAATTCATATATCCATATAAATATAAATATAAAAATTAAACCATTAACCAATTAGATTAGAATATGTGGAACGTATTGTGATTTTTTTTTTTTTTTTGTTTAAATATTGAATCAGTTTTAGTTCAGAAGTATCGATACAATTTTAAATTTTGTAAATTTGTGTACACACAACAAATTATAAAAAAAACTATATAACGATTATTATTTTAAACATATAAAAATGAAAAATATCAACAAGAATTATTACATTAAATATCAATTATGGAAATTGTGCACCTATATATTGTCTTTTTCGAATGCTATAATTTTCAATTAAAAATCAAGTAATTAATCAATTTTTAAATGAAGTAATCAAGTAATCGATAACCAATAGATAATTATTAGTGCTATCGTTATATGATTATAAAAGACGTCATTACATGTAAATTGCAACTTTGTAACTTTAATACTATATTTTATCAAATGTATAAAATTGACCGTTTTTGCTCCCCCTTTGTGACACATCTGAAAATTGTCTTTTGAAACATTTCGTTAGTTTCTGGTGTGGGAGATGAGGCGACAATTTTCATATGTGCCTCAAACAGTGCTATCGTTTACAAAACTTGAAAGTAGTACAACCGCTTTAGGTTTCCTAATTAAGTTTCTCATTTTTTCAAATGCTTCCTTTTGAATTATTGAATTTTCCGTTAAAAAATAAGCAATTGTCTTTTTTAATTTTTGTTGCAAACAGATTTCTTAAATAAATAGAAAATTTAATAATTTCTATATAAAAAATACAACTTTGTGAAGAAAATTAAAATTTGTCCTATGGAAGCATGTATGTATGTATGTCTTTTTTCTTCTGTGTTACTAGAATCGTGCAATATTCCTTAGAAAAAATTTTCTGTTCTGTACACATATCTTTATCCTCATTTCTCAGTTTGCTTTCTGGTTTGGTCTGGTATACATAGCAATAGCAATCTACTGACTAGTGTCTAGTCTAGTCACAGTCAGCCAGTAGCATAAACTCAGTAGTAAGGCTGTGTCCGATTACAAAATTTTCTTACTTAGCAGCTTACTTACTTGTACTTGACAGTTGCTTACTTCGAACGTAAGGGTAGATGGGTGGTATTCTACGGCGGCTTTTGAATTATATTTTTATGAGCAGGAATTTTATTTTTAGAAATTAAATGTATGTAATTCTAAAAAGTAGTATTTTCATTGAGATGACAGTATTGCAACATCAGACATCAGAAAGTAGTAAAAATATTGCAATTGCAACAAAATGATAACACTGGTCTCGAAGTGTAAAACATGGAATTATGGCTGTGTTCCGATTACAAACTTTAACTGAAATTTTCAAAAGTTAAAAATAAAAGAAAACGGTAGCTCTTATTCATTCATGGTTTGAAATGTTTTGAAAAAATTTGAATTTGACAGCAGATGTGAAATTTTTTTGTCAGTTTGTTCTTGTTGAATTGTGTATATAGATATTAGACATGTATGTTGCATGTAAAATGTAAATACATAGTAACATGAAAATAAAAAAATAAAAAAGTGTGAATTAATGTACTGTTTATAATCTAGATTAATTATTATAAATATACATTTTAATTAATTTCTATATTTCTATAATGATTGTATAAAAATAAAAATCGTTATTCTGTTTACGTTATAATTTGTTTATTTTATAAAAAATATAAACGTTCTAAGTTAAAAAGTTTTTTGAGTTTTTCCTTTTTTTTTTATTTTTCATTTTATACAAAATTGTTTATATTGATTTTTTTTTTTGAATCATTTTATTATCATCATTACAATTTTTTTCGTTTCAATAAAGGTAAATAATAAAAAGCATAAAAATTCTTTCTAATATTAAAACAAGATTATTAAATAAAACAATGCAAAAATATGAAAAACTTGAGAAAATTGGTGAAGGTACGTATGGTACCGTATTTAAGGGACGTAATCGTGATACAATGGAAATTGTTGCACTGAAAAGGGTTAGATTAGATGAAGATGATGAAGGTGTGCCAAGTTCAGCGTTACGTGAAATTTGCTTATTAAAAGTATGTACACACTACACATAGTTTGATACTCCTTGTTTTTTTAAATTTTATTTTGTAAATTTTATTGTTCTTTTCAGGAATTAAAACATAAGAATATTGTACGTTTATACGATGTACTACATTCAGATAAAAAATTAACATTGGTCTTCGAGCATTGTGATCAAGATTTAAAAAAATATTTTGATAGTTTAAATGGTGAAATTGATATGGATGTATGTAAAAGTTTTATGTATCAATTGTTAAGAGGACTTGCATTTTGTCATAGTCATAATGTATTTCATAGAGATTTAAAACCACAAAATTTATTAATTAATAAAAATGGTGAATTAAAATTAGCAGATTTTGGTAAATTAATATATAAAATAAATTTAAATTCATTGAAAACAAATAATTAAAAAAAAAAACGTCTTGAATATTTAGGTTTAGCTAGAGCATTTGGTATTCCAGTTAAATGTTATTCAGCTGAAGTTGTTACGTTATGGTATCGTCCACCAGATGTTTTATTTGGTGCCAAATTATACACAACTAGTATTGATATGTGGTCAGCTGGCTGTATATTTGCTGAATTAGCTGATGCCGGAAGGCCATTATTTCCTGGATCTGACGTACTCGATCAATTAATGCGTATATTTCGTGTATTAGGTACACCAACTGAAGAAACATGGCCAGGTGTAACACATTTATCTGATTATGTACCATTACCAGGTAAATAAATTAAAATATAATAATAAAATAAAAATTATATATGTCCAATAATTATTTTAAAGCATTTCCGCCAATATCATCATGGAGTCAAATTGTACCAAGATTAAATTCTAAAGGACGTGATCTATTACAAAAACTTTTAGTTTGTCAACCAAATATGAGAATAAGTGCTGAACAAGCAATGCAACATCCATATTTCACAGAAAACTAATTTTTATATAAGGAAAATATTTTATCATATTTTTGTTTTATTCATCCTTTTTTTTTTATTTCGTTCTATTTTAATTAATTGATTTTTCTTTTTTTGCTAAATAATTGTAAATAAAATAAAATTTTATGAAAATATATTTGTATATATTTTTTGTTTTAAATGAAAAGAAAAAAAAATTTGTTTTATTTACAATTATACAAATCTAATTTTATGGTATACGAATATAATTAAAATATTTAAAAAACATATTTGTACAAAGTTTATCATTTTAATTTTTATGAGTATGAAATTAATTAGGAAGGTAATATTTTCTTTTGTTTTTTTGAACAAAATATTTTATTTTATTTACATTTAAGTATTTAAAAAATGTACGTATGTATAAAAATTTTTTCCATGGTTAGTGAATTTAGGGATTTTTTGTTTTTTTTTCTTTTCCTAATGTTTTCTATATTTTAAAAAAAAGAAAAAAATTAAGTAAACTGTTATAGTTACTTTTATATTAATAAAATAATAAATATAATTTAGGGCAAAAATAGCAATAAAAGTGAGGAAAAAAACAAGAAAAACAAAGACGTCAAAATAAAATAAATTTTAATCTAGTCCTAGGATTTATTATATGATAATTGAAAATTCGAAAATAGTAATTAGGAAAAAAAATGCTGTTCATTTTGAATGTGAAAATGATGTAAATCTGCAATTCTGATGTGTGTTCTTGAAGCCAATATAAATTTTTAAAAAAAATTTTTCTTGGAAATACGTGTTTAAAACAATTCTTTTTGTTTCTAAAAATTAAATTTGATGTTTTTTTCATTTTCTCTAATTTATAAAAAAATTACATCATTCATAAAAAGTGACAAATATGATTCATCATTGTAATAAAACCAGTTTTATAACATATAGGGTAACTGACCCAATTGGCGGACAAGTAACGAATTTTTGTTTTGTAAATGATATTGTAAAAAACGTGTTTATTATTTTAAAAAACTGTAAGCACTATTGGGTAATTCATTTTGTTTAAATACATTTACAATCAAGGAAAAATGAAAAAAAATAATATTATTAACAAAAATAATGCATTTAGAAAAACGCTGCATTGTACCAGTTTTCGGACAGCAAAATCCAATTGGCGGACACTCTGGTCCCTATTCGCGGACAAGTTGAAAACCGTTTAAAATTAATTAAATTAAGCGTTTAAATTACTTTTAGTCCTTTAATTAATAAAAAAAACTCAAATTCTTGTAAAAACTATAAATAATAATTAATTCTACCACGCCTTTAGCAATGTTATAGCGGTTCAAAATTGATGCATTTTCAGTTGACATTTTTTTCAATTTCTTCGTTTAATATATCGATTAGCATGTTCTTAACACATTTATAAAAGTCAACAGCGTTTGAATTGAAGAGAAAAAGTCCTTATTTCTTCTATCCAATCCTTAAATTATCGCGGAGGGGTGGCATTTTTAGAACAACTTCTAAAAGTGGACAAAACGTTGCCTTATTCAAACATTTATTTATATTTTCTTTTGTGTTTTTAGCCTGTTTTTAATGATTTGAAAACATTAACGTCTTCTGGTTGGGTAATGTGGGTGGTATTCGGAAGTAATGCATACGAAAGAATGCCATTTTTATCACAGAACTCGCTTAATTTAATAGACATATGTGACATAATCATCTACAAATCACAAGTCTTTCGATATTATTGTTTGAAAACAATTTGTCTATACATTCTGATGTATATTTTAAAAAAACATCCCCTTTCATCCACCCACTTCCAGATTATTCTAGAAACCAATTTTCAGGAATGCTTTTGACAACTTCTTTTGGAGATCTTTAGTATAGAAATACCACCATAGGGAGAAGAATTCTACCATCAGCAGAAAAAACCATGAGAACAGTTAAATTGTCATTTTCTTTTCTTGAACCCACTTAATACACGTTTTTGTAACATTTGATGAAAGAATTTTCCCTGTTGATGGAAAACCCAATCTCATCTCTATTAAATATCCTTGTACGGACCTTAAGAATGTTACTCAATCCAATTTCTTTTGAATAACCTTCGAGATAATGAAACCATTGTTCTAGATACTCTTCAGAGACAAGAGCTCTGGTTTTATTATTTTCTCCAGAGATTCTTTCTGAGATCTCAGGACGGCATTTTGAAAATAAAGAAAACCACTTTCGTCCAAGAAGATTGTCAGAAAATGGACTTTCTCGACCGTCCTCTTTTAAAATACTTTGGATTGTTTTAGAAACTTCATTTTTTTAACTAGAAAACCAAATTTTGTTAATTTTAATATCCAATCTACTTCTTGCTTTTCTTTATAATCAGTTAAAATTGTTTTTGGACCAGTCTTCAGAATTTTTCCGGGTCTTTTTCCAGTTAATCTGTCATGTAAAGTTGATACGAGGATCTTGTACTATTCACTGGCGTTTCTTATCTTCCTTTATCTTTGTTACTGCCTTTTTAATCAAATTTTCTCTATAATTTTGTTTAGACATATTTAATAGAACATTTAATTAGCTGAAATAGGTAGTTTCAATACATAATTTGGTGTAATTTATGATTTTTAATATAAAATATGTAATGTCCGCAAACAGAAACAACTATTTTTTTGTAATTCCAATTTGCGGACACATTTGTCCGCGAATAGGAATAGCCATAAAATTTGGTTCTTATTACCGGACTTAAAATTATTCTATTAATAATTTGTTTTTTTTAATTTTTTTTAATAAAAATGCGTTTAAAGTTCGCTTTTTATACTAGAAAACTTATTTTCACTATAATAAATCGACAAATATTTAATTACAATTACTTTTTGTAAAGCCTCCCCCACTATGAAAAAATTAGTGCACTAGATTCAACCTACAATTTTCACTGATGTCACTTAACTAAATTAATTTTTACATGCAAACCGGAAAACTTTTTGGAATAAAATTTTTTCTGGAAAAACAAAAACGATAGTAAAACATTTTAAAACAAGAAAATCAAAATTTGGTTCGGTACAAAAAATTTTACAGCTATATTAATTCGAATTTGTCCGCCAATTGGTTTTGTCCGCCAATAGGAGCACCTACCCTACTTATAAAAATTTATAATATAATGTATTCATATATGTAGGCATGTTATAAATTCGTTTAATTATTTTTTTTTTCTTTTAGATTTCCTTGTACCTTATTATTTTAAATCAATCGAATAATACGTATATAGCATTTAACGTAAATAAAAAATAATATGAAAAAATTAGGATTAAAATTAAATTCTAAATATTTATTTATATTATGTACATTTACGTAATAATATATGATATTATAATGATATATATTATAATAATATATGATATTATATGATTAGGGAATAAAAATGATAAAGAAAAAATCAACCATAAGAAATGTTTTTTATTTCATTAAAATTTGAAAATATCCTTACCTTTTAATATAATTCAACTACGATATGAATTTTATTGAGGAAATTTAATTCAAACTATTTAGATAAAAGAACGCATTTTTAATAAAAATAAATAAATGAGAGAGAAAAAAAATAAGATTTATTTCATATAATGTTTCTAAAAATTTCATGATGAAATTTATGTAATTAATCAAAAGAAATCTATTTAAAAACTTTTTATATTAAATACAATAATTATGAAAATCAAATTTTGTAGCAATAAAGTAATTTATTTATTTTCTTTTGTTTTCAAGTGTATTATATATACTAAAATTCTAATTAATCATTAACTATTTTGAACTGCTAAAAAGAATAAAAATAAACCTTTAAAAAATACAAAAACAGAAATTATGAGTTTGAATTATTATAATTTTGGTAATTACAATTTTTATAATAACTAAATATCATTATGGGAAGGTTAATAATCTACAAAATATATTTTTCTATATGGCTGATATAATCAAGTAAAAAATTTATCTGAATTTTACATTTAGATGTAAAATGACTATGAATTTCGTAATATTATATTGGTGGGTGTTCTAAAATTCACTTTTTGTAATATGACTTCTATGTAAAATTGTAAGAGCCATTATATTACAATTTCACCTCAAATATGCAAAAAGCGAATTTTTTAACACTCTTCATTATCATGGTTTGAATAATTAAATTACTAAAATTAATAAAAAAAACACACGAAAATGGATATAAATTTTTCTAAGTAAAATTATTCATATGTATGTGTTATACATAATGGTTTTATATTTTAAATTAACTATGTATATATATTTATTTTAGCAACAACATTTTATTATTATTATTTTCTTTTCATAAATACATAGTATATATGTATGTATGTCATTATCTACAACTATTAGAATTACACAGCTTACTAAGTGATGCTATCTAGAAAATTATGATTATTATTTATATGTACTGTTTAATTTTTGTAAATTGCTAATTTTTATTTTTGTATTTTTGTTAAATATTTTTTATGTTTGAAAAAACAAAAATAATAAAGAAAAATTATAATTTAATAAAATTTTTTATATTTATCTTTTTTTAATAAACAAAAGGCACTTTATTAAAAATTAATATTTACACATTCAATTATTTAGATTTTAAAAATTAACATTCAGAAAAAAAAAAAAAAATCAAAACAATAACAAAATAAACAATTTCAAACAAAACAAACATAAAAACTGGAAATAAGAAAGAGAAACATTTAAAAACTTAATGAACGGATTTAAATTAATTATTTTTGTTTAAAAGCCAAAATTTATAATATATACGTGTGTATACATGTATGGTGTATATTAATACATGTGTTAATTTTATTTACGGGTATCGTATAAATATAATGCTTTTTTTAAATTTTCTTATATACATATACATGCATATATAAATACATGTTTATATAATTTTTGCACATATAGAATGACTAAAAATAAATTTCACTAAACTCTGTTTTTCTAAAGGTCAGATTGTATCTACAAAAAAAAAAAAAAAAAAAAAAATTGATCAATGTCCTAGACCCTTCTCTAACTTCTCTAGAATTCACTTCTGAAACAGTTTTTTTTATTTTTTTATTTTACCAGTATATTTCAAAAAGAATGGATTTTAGGGAAATGAGAGGAGAGTCTAAATCAATTTTTTGATAGAAACATTCTGTGCTTTAAGAAAAATAGACTGAGTGATATTAATTGTGAGACACTCTGTGTGTAGTATTTATATAACTTCAATTTACAATTATGATGAACTATAGTAATTAAAGATTTTCGAATAAGAAAATAAAATAACAGGAATATACATAATCTGCTTATTTTACTACATATTATATGAAATATTAAAATATAATACATAATTTCTAATATATATATATATATTTTTTTTTTGTTTCTTTTTTTTTCTAATTATGTGTGTGATAATCTATATATTATTATTCATATTAATTTTTTGTTTTTAATGTTTCTATATTTATATTAATTATTTTAATTAAAATAATACTTGAAAAAAAAAAAAAAATTGTAAATTACAAGAAATTTTTTTGATTAAAAACAAGCATCAGATTTGCTACATATAAATTTATTATTTGTGATGTAGGTAGGTATGTATGTGAATTTCAATGAAAAAAAAGAATTAATTTAAAACTATATAATGAATAAATTTACAATATTATTTGAAGTTATTTTTCACATGTATCCCTTTACCATCTTTGTTCTTTTTTTGTATTTTTCTTTTTTATATTAAAAATATTCAATTCTTTTAGATGCAATTTTTTGTCGCTTTTTTCTTTTTTTTTCTGTTTGTTATTTATTGTGAAACAAAAATGAACATTTTTACAATACATTACCAAAGGAAAAAAAATGCATGTTTATTTTTTAAAAAAAAAAAAAAAAACTATAATTTTGTTATTATAATTAAATTTCATCATCACATATATGTACAAAATGTATTATAGATTTTCTAATATTTCATTTCTTATTTTCATTTTTGTTTTGGTTTTTGTTCCATAAAATAAATGTATTATTTTTCTTTTTGATCATTTAAACCCTGTACATCTATTTATACACCTTCAGTCTTAATTTACAATCTTAATTTATACATATACATATATATATTTTTTTTAAGAAGGAAATAAATAATAAAGTAAAAAGAAAAATGATTTGCTCTAATAAATAAATCGTTTTTTTTTTTAACTTATTCGAATCAGTGCAGTGCAATCACTTTAAATTTCTCTTTTTACTTTTAAATTATAATAACTTATAATGTTATACAATCAGATTACAAAAATATTTAAATATCACTGTTTTCCTTTTTTTTTTTTTTCTTTATTATTGTTGTAAGTTTTGACTTCTTAAGTTTTTCCTTAATATAGTGACATTATGTTGTAATTTCTCTTTAGTATTTCAGTTCTTTTTTTTTTACTCTTGATAATTAATAATATTTAAAGAATAATTAATTTTTTTTTATTATGATTATGATGATATTATAAAATTTATATTATGATGTTTTTTTTTTCTTTTGAGAATATAATACTGATTTGATATTTTTATGTATTTACCATTTTTGGGTACGTATGTAAATTTTATTTTTTTAAATTAATTTATAGATAAATATTCATTATGTTAGTATGTAATAATAACAACGATAATATGTAAAATGCAAATGTAAGTTTACTACAATATTTAGAGAAAAATATCTTCATTTTTGTTCTTTTTATTTCTAAATTTGAACTACCCAAAATTTTTTTTTTTTCAATTTTTTATTTTAAAATAATTGATATTTTATTTTTCTAAATTTTAATTTTACAGGTTTTCTGACAAAATGATTTTTTTTTTAATAAAGTCTAATGACATGATTAAAATGCAATGTATAAATAAACGACTCTTTTTAGAATTTATTAATTTTTTCTACTAATTTATAACACCATTTAATACTTTTTTGTATAATAATTTACATACAGCATCTTAATGATATAATTAAACATTGAATTAAATTTAAAAAAAAAGCAAGAGAAAAGAATAAAAAATTATGTATTGTGTTTATTTTATATTTAATCGAATTTTGATCTATCTAAATATTATTTAATTAAAATAAAATTTTAGGTCATTAAATTTTCGTTGAATTTACTAAATTTGTTTATTTTTCAGATGTTTAAATTTTAATACTAATATAGTAATACTAATTAATTTTTAACTACTTACAGAAAAAAAAGGAAAATTAAATATACACAATTAATTTACAAAAAAGCTGTATTACATAGAATGATTAAACAGATAAAATATCTTTGTATTCATTTTTAATTATTTTGTTTTTTAAATTATGTTTTATTGAAAATAATCGAATAGTTATGGAATGATATATATTTAATTTTTTTTTAATGCAACTATTAGCATACATACATATGTTGAACATCATACAATGTGAATGATGAAAGAACTAAAACAAAAAAAAAAAACTGTAAAATAAGATTTAAAAAAAAAGGAAAATAAATAATTTGTAATTATTTACATTTATAAGACTACTGATTATAATGCTATTTTTGTTATTTTATTTTAAACTGTTTATTTTAAAATTGATTTTAGTTCACTTTTGAAATACCCATACTGATTAAAACCCATATTCATGTAAACTAAGGCTGACATGATTTTTTAATTTTTAAGTGACTTGTAGTGAACTTAAACCACTTACAAAAAAAAAAAAACGAATCTTTTATTTTTTACTTTTTTTGTTCAATATATTATATTATAATTTATCAAAATATTATATTCTTTCCTTCCTTTTTTTTTTTAAATAATATTTTTATAGAAAAAGAATTTTTTTTTTTTTTTTTTGATAATGTATTTACTTGAAAATAATTCATGATATAGTTGCAAAAATAAATTAAAACTAACATTTTATGTAAAATATAAAGAAAAGAAAAATATTTTAAAAGAAGATAATTGAATGAATTCCAAAACGTTAAAATTCGATTTAATGCAGTATAACCACATAAAAAAAAATAATAATAAGTTGAATTTTGAAAATGTATTTAGAGTGCAATTGATGCACTTAGAAAATATTTACAAGATAATACTGTATTATACGTAGTTGTTAACGTTTTGGAATTCATCCATTTGTTTATTTATTTTCTTTTATTATTAATATCATTATTATTGTTTATTAAAAAATACATCACAATTTATCGGTGTTATAAATATATAATTTGCATTTTTTTTTTTTGTTTTTTTTTGTTTAATTTTAATTAATAAATTACAATATTTTGTATTTACAAATAATATTGGTTTATTTATTTTTCTTTGAATTATTAATTTAACTATTTTTTTATTTAAATTTTACGTTACACAATATTTTATGTTTTGTTTTAAAAGAATAATTTTACACAATACATTATATTTCCTTTTAGTTTAATTTTTTTTTAAAATTTTTTATTTATAAAATTTCTTTAATTGCTTTGAATACTGCTTTTTTGTCTTTTTTTTTTTATTTATAAATGAATCAGGCAAAGTGTACATTGAAGCGGTGGCAGTAACGATAATTAGGCAGTAAGGCCGATGAAAATACAAAATAAAAAAAATTAAAATAGAATAAAATGCAAATAAGAACTAAATATTAATAAATAAGATACAAATTGTCAATATCCCAACATGAATATTACGAATTATGTTTAATCAGCTTAGATGAAGTAAAGTATTATAATGCGATTTTTGAACAAGCTGATTTGTAAGGTGGATTCATTGAAAAACAAGTGTACGCCTGTTAACTATTTCTATTTTATAGTCACTACTTCAATGTACCCTTAACTTTAACTGTGCATAAATATTTTATTTCACATTGTGATTATACCTATATATTTATTAAATAATTTATTTTGTATTTTAAAAATTAATTTATTTTTTATTTTATTACTTTTATGAATAAATAATTTACCTTCATCATGAGTAACTATCTTCTTTATCATCATCATCAATATCATCTTCCCAATTATCATCATAATAATCAATAGTATCAGTAGCGTCATCATCTTTATTTAGTTCAACACTAATTAATTTGTATGAGGCATTTGTTTTTTTATCGTCGTCATTATCATCATCATCATCATCATCATTTTCATTATAATGGTCGTGATCATAATCACTATTATCATCATCACAATCATTATAATCACATTGTTTTACATTAGTTTTATTTAGATTATGCTTTTTAAATTTTTTCTTCATTAATTTTTTCATAATTGATTTTTTTGTTTTTGTTATTGTTGTCGTTGTTGTTGCTGTTGTTAACTCAGTTGTTGTTGCTGTTCTTTTTGGTGTAATTGTTTTTATTGTTGCTGGTGAAGAAGGACTATCAGTTTCGATTTCTGTATCACCTAAGATAGGTTTTATATGAAAAAAGAAAAAATGTTTTTTTTTGTTTTGTTTTATTGTTAAAAAAAAAAAAAGACAAAAATTCGACAGAAAAAAAAGAACAAACATAAAAACTTATTGCCAATTGTTATAAAATAATAATAAATAAAAAAAAAAGTAAAAAATACTATAATAACATTAGTAATAATAATTAGCTAATATGAATGATGGTAGAATAAATAATAAATTGAATGATAAATATTATTGCTATTTATTAATTATCACATATTATTTTATCAAAATCGAGCTTATTGATTGATAACTTCAATAATATTTAAAAAAATAATAAATATTGTTTTAAGCATTTCACACGCATTTTAAATAAAATATCAAGTAAGTACTTTATATACGAGTAAATAAAGTACTTTGATAATAGAAATTATTAATTAACTATATGTATCTAAGAATTTATGAATTCTCAAGTATTGGTACATACTCATCAAATTAAACAGTATCTTAATTATTTATGTATGCACATAATTTCAAAATAACATTAAAATTTAATAAATTAATGATCTGATGTTTCATTACAGAAAAGAATGTATACGTGCATAGTTTTTGGATTTTTTAAAAATTTAAATATAATGTAGACATTTTTTAATTACATATATTGAACAGTAAATTTCTGTGTTTATATTTTTCTTAATTTTAACATGAAATGAAATTTTTAGAAAAAACATAATAAAATAAAATAAAAACAAACAAATAAAAAATAAATATTGTGTTAAAATAATATAAGCAAAGCGTGATTAAGAAAAGCAAGATTAGTGTGTATGTATTATGTATGTGTTTATCGTATGCAGTATGATGTTTGTAAGAAAAAAAAAAAGGAAAAGGAAATTCAAGTCATTCGATTTTTTATGATATTAATTTCTAAAGATTTTTTCTTTTCTAATATATAATTTTTTCTTTCTTAAAAGTAGTGAAAAATCAGTGTTGAAGGGCAAATGAGAAATGCATTGTATAGAAAATGTTAGAATGTATTGGTAGTTATAAAGGAAAATATTCTGTATGTATATATTTTTTTTTTATTACTATTTCGAAATGTACCAATATTTTTATTTTATATGATAAGAAGAAATATTAAATGATAATAAATGAATGTACATAATGTACTATACTATGTAATAGGTATTTTGAAAATATAATGGAAAAAAAAGTTTTTTTTTTCTTTTTGTAATATCTTTCCTTTTTCATGTAAAAAATCAAAAACAAAATTAATTTCCTTTTTTTTTTGGCTTATATGTTGTAATTTTTCCAATTTGTATTTTACTTATTACTGTAATGATGTAAATCAAATTCACCACTAGATGATAATTGATTTAAAATTTTTGCTTTCGATAAATCATTCATTTTACATACATTTGGAAATGGTTCATCATTTATATTTAAATCATTCAAACTGACAACATCATATATTGATAATTTTTGTTCAATTTTTTTATCTGATATATTATTTTCAGACTTTGATAATATTAATTGATTATTTAATGTATCAATTTTAAGTAATGATTTACTGCATTCATACTTTTCATGTAAAATTTTTTTACAATTTTTATAATCATCATCATCATCATCATCATCGATATCTTCGTCTTCAATTATATCATCGTTATTACCATCTACATTGTCATCATTATCGCCATCAATAATATTGTTAACATCACGAACATTATAATTTTCATATGTATCATCAATTATATTTGTATAATATGTATTATTTGATGATGTCGATGTTGATGATGATAATGATGATAATTGTAAAAAATCTGATGATGATTTTGATATTATATTTTTTGTCATTTTTGGTGTTATTATTGATGTTGTGGTTGTTGTTAATAATTCTT